>OZ010661.1:5659608-6983572 GCA_963932335.1 Andrena marginata
CTCGTTGCAAGCTCGAGCGGCGCAGGCCAGGCTTTTGCCGACTCGACATCCAACCCGTCCCTTGCCGATCCATGAAATACAATCTTACTCACCGTGTAGGCGATAGTGTTGATGGGCTGAGAGACGCGTCCGTGCTTCTTCTCGTGCGTCGTGGAGCCATCTTTGCTCTCGCTGTCCGAGTCTGAAAAATAAATCGTCGATCGTCAGTTTCCTCGCGCACGGGAAGCTTAAGCAACACTGCCTCGGCTGACAGTGACCAACATCGAGCTTTAGTAACGTGAGCAGGGAAACGTTCAACAAAGACACTTCTTCTCGTCTCATCTTCGCAATAAATTCTGCAGTTTCTGGTAACCGTTCGACAGGTATGTTCGGAGTGATAATCCATTTACTTCCTTGATTCCGAGGTCAGAGGCACGGAGCTCGAGGAGCAGAATGCAATACGGCGACGTCGCCTCGGATCACACGGCAGGCGTCGAACTCGCCAAGCTAATGATCCACGCGGTCGCGTATCTATCGGATTAACATAACGAAAAATCGAGCGTCAACGAATACCTCGAAGCCTCCGAGTGTTTCAGGAACTGGCACTAAGCGAGCCTGTATTTATCGGCGCGGAGGCATCGCGATAACGAGCGGATCGAACGCACGTGACGATAAGAGAGCCGCTATTCCGAGGAGCGAAGGCGACGTAAGCCTGGCAACTGTGTATACACGTTTGATCGTCGCCAATCTATACGAAACACGTGCTGGTAAATCAAAGGGACTCGCCGATCTACTCAAGGAAATCGCCCACTGTGCTTCCTCGGGCCGCGGTAATTGCAGCAACTCGTCGACCGAACGAAAAACTGAACGACGAAATCAATTGACTCGTCGATATTGCTTTACTTTAATTAAACCGAGGAGAATTACGAGCTCGTTGAAAGGAGGCTCCAGCAACGCGCGATGAAGCATAATGTTTGATGGGAATTGATCGCTCGACGGGCATTTCGAATTACTCGAAGCGTAGCAAAGGGAACCTCCTTCTTCGCGGTTCAAGGAACGCGGATGGCTAGATAGAAATTCTACTTTCACGTTCTCTGCTAATTTTTCGGTAGAAGTGCATCGTATCTAGGGAACTCAATCCTGGTCATTATTTACTATCCCGGGATTTCTTAAAGTCTATCTCGGGATTGGGTAATAGAGAAATTCAGTAATTAAAATGATTTATTATGTGCTAAAATTCTAAATTTTTATTTAAAGTAAACACACTAACTTTCTACCATTAGTCTGAAACATAAGGTGAAATCATTTTTAACAATAAAAACAGTAGAACAATGAATAATAATAAAGTCTCGATAAGCAGAGTAATATCAGTAAATCGTTATGAAGATTTTTGGAGATGCGAACGAAGGAAGAGCAAAGCACATATCTACAATTTTTCGACTTTACGCGATCAGGCAAGTTTGAATTTGCAATTCGCGCGATTTCGAAATAACAGAGAATGAGAGTATCATTGTCAAAATAAATATATTTTAGTTAGTTACACGTGACTTAATATTATTATTTAAATAAATCATTATTATTATTGGTCTTATTATTATAAAATGACTATGTTTATTTATTCTGTTTATTTTTATATTTTTCAGGTGTTCATAAAGTAATTCACATTTTTAAAAAATCCAGAAAATTCTCGGGATTAGTTATATCAAATCCCGGGATTTTTGGAGTCCAAAAAACAGCCGGGATCCCGCATCCCGGGATTGAATTCCCTAATCGCGTCGAACGGGTTGTTTATTCGCGCGGGCAACTGCCAAAGTTCGTCCTAGTAAAAGTACCTGCACTCGGGGCGGGGCTGTGCCGGCATCCCTTGAAGGAGCACACAAAATCATCATCCACCACATAGTAGACGACATAGTCGCGGAATCGTGCCTCGCATATGTGAATATTACTGGGCTCGTAGTCGACGAATTCCCACGAGTTCGTCATGGCCACGTGGTCCAATTCCATTCTTCCACTCCTTCGGGCAGCTGCCAAACTGTTTACTCAACTATTGCCAGAGCACGACTATCGCTAAGCATGCGTGACACTCTCGCACCCGAACCCACCACGGGGCATCCTGCAGCTACGGAGCATCAAAAGTTCATCCTCCGTTAATAACTCACCTAACTTCCACTTCAACAAGCTTCGAATTCGTTGCGCTTCTAGTGCCGAAAAATGCTTGAAACAAATGAAAGAGAAACGCGAGTATCTATCTACTCGTTCTTCTATAGCCCTCCACTATGATTCTGGAAATCCATAGCCAGCTGGTAGCTTGCAACGCCGTAAAGGCAATGAATGGAAAATCGATTGCCCCCTGTAGCAAAACGCAGCACGTTCGCCGGGCAGCGAGCCTAGTCGCTTAACGTTTCGCTGTTACAAAACGATGACTTCATTCCGGTTCTTTAGCAACGCGGAGTCGATTACAAAATCCGACGGCTCGATTCACCGAAGGTTACAATTTGTCAGGTCCCCAGCCACATCCTGATCGGTTTATTGATTTCATAAGCTCTTCTAGAGGGAATCAGGGGACTCGTTCGAAAACGTCACCGACTCCCGAGGCGTTCGCCTGGTTCCCTCGGTTTCTTTTACCGATACCATCTCGACTAATTTACCAACACGCTCTTTGTTAGTAAATTTCTTCATATTACGGTTCAGCCAGCCCGGAAACAAGCGCCATGCTTCACTCGCGATAGAACGGAGCGCTTGATCGTTTTCCTCTTTCACGAACAATCGCAAACCGTTGTCGGCGGACTTAAGGCTTTGTCGAGATCCTGGTCGAACACAAATGGAACCGGATTTGGGGACGTTCTCGCGCTAACTGGTCTTGTCCCTCCCCCCACCCTCCTTTAAACAAGTTGCTGAGAGAAATCTGCATTCGACTTGTGCTTTCAGCCGATCCTTATTAAAATCTTTCGCGACTTCACCCATATCCTCTTTCTCTTTCCCGTCTCGTATCTCGAATATTGTTAATAAGCGAGGCATTGTGCTTCTTCGGATGCATCGGTGAGGGGTTCAGCAGGATGTTGTTGTGTCAGAGACGCGGATAATGTTTGCATCGGAAAACGGCAAATTGGGTACTGTATGCCGTAGCACAGAGGAGTAAATTATATAGAGACCAAGGTACAATTGCACGATGATACGCGCGCTCTGCTAGAACGCGAAACGGAATGGCAATGACATTCTGGCGGGAGCGCTGCTCGCGATTCGTGTGGGTCAGCCTTGAGGCCCCGGTCGGCATTGACTCGCTCTTACGATGCCTCGCTAGTCCCAACCGCGTAGGTAAATAAGTGGCAACGTAGATAGGGACGAAGTAGCAGAGAGGAAGTATTCGCGTGGACAGGATTCTGCTTTGCAATATTTATATGGTGAGATGAAAGGGGATTTGGGAATTCTATTACTAGAGCCCAAAGAAACTGAAATTATAGTCAAAGAAAGATGGCGAAGCTATTAGTGGAAGACCAGGGACTCGAATGGCAGGCTACCACAGAGGAATAATAAAATTAAGAAACACTAATTAGATAATAAAATTAGCAAACGTTTGGCAATCCTTCATATACTTCGGAGTAAATCCCCATCAAGATCTCCGAAACCAAAGGCGCGAAGTAACCCACGTCCACGATATATTCAGGTATTACGATGAATATTTATTCGGATTAAGAACGTCGAGGCCATAATCTCCTGTCAGAATTCAGCGGTAACAGTTCTCGCGGACGTTCATCAGAGCTGACTTGACTCTTCTCCTATCGCGCTTCTTCCGTTACTTGAGGGGTCAGGCCAGCTTGGACGAAGCAAAGTTATAATACGACTTGTCCCTACGCGAGTTGTACAATAACAGGCTCTATATCGAACGTTTAATTTATTTCATTAACCCCCTCGAAACAATTGGCGAAAATAACTTTACTTCGCCCAAGGTGGTCCACTTAATTTTGTCGCGGAAAGATCTGCAGGAAAGGTATTCTCTGAACTCGCCACGTATATACTAAATGACGCGTTGACTCTACCTGTGATTAACACACACTCGTTGCATTCACGCCGCGCGAAAATTCTGCTGCTTTACGACGTGCCGTTTTCTCGCGTCGAACACGAGCAGGAAAAGATAACGCAGCCGTTGCGCGTACACTTCAACTAAATTCCATTCTAACCTTCGAGCGTGCATCGACGAATCTATGAAGCCTATTAAACCCAATTTCAGCTGCAACTGTAGACTTCCCTCGATCACGAGATTTCCAGCCTCGCCGACGCTCTCGATCGAGTTGAAACCGAGCGTTAGAAATTCGAGCAGAGAGGTTGCCAGCCACGGAACTACACGAATATCTATACCCACCTCCTAAACGTGACCTTAGGCTACGGAAACTCACAACGAAACTCAATCGACCACTGTTCCACAATTAACAAGCCAGCGAATCCCAAAGAATGTCGAGGAGTTATCGAGCCGCACGGCACAGTACGTATCACAGGTAACCGATCGAAGGTAACCGGCGAGCGAGTCCCGTGATCGGTGCTGGTCTTCGCGTTTCCCACGCGTACCTCCGCGCGCTTTCAAGGCGACCGCGCCAGTGCCTAGGCTTTGTTGTTAGAGGACAGCGCGATGGGCGTCGGAAGCACGTTGCAGACGCGTTATTTATCGGCTTCACTTTCGGGCGACGGTCCGACGAGAGGCCGTACGCAGACCCCGAATGAAAGTGCACGACCAGGCGCGGGCGTCCAGCGAGACAGCGTGAACGACGAGAAGATACGTCGGAGAGACGCGATGACGCGATCGTTCGGACCGAGGACGCGACTACTCGCGCGAGTCCTATACCGCCGAGCGACTGGCTATCACTGCCATGTTGCGATCGCGTCACCGTTTGGCGCGATTATTTAATTCCAATGCAGAGCGCCTTTTATCGGCGCCTCTGCTACGAGTCCCTCCTCTAGGCGCGGCTGTCTTATCTATTACCGAGAATCCCTCTATCGAGTGCAGAGCATGCATCTGATACACTGTCGGGTGGTCGACGAGGTGCGACGCTCTGATTTCGATGAAATCGTCGTTGCGGATATTAGCTGGCCAAGAACTTTCGAGCGGATTCGATGGCGCGAAGAGTCGAGGACTTATGGAGGTATCGTGGAGGGAATTGTGAATTAAGTAATACGAGGGTACGCTGGGTTGTAGCACGAGGTACAGAATTATAAGTGGATGATGAGAAGTCCAGGGAATTTTAATATTCGCGCGGCACAAAGGGAGCAATTCATTTTATACTGTTCACATCCCCGCTTGCCGAGGGGCTCGCTGTGCTTTACGCGTTCAATTTTATTAAAATTTTAATCAGAACATGGTACGTGGAATTTTCGAACGAACCACGGTCTAGATTGCGAGCTGCGATACGTTTAAGCC
Organism: Andrena marginata; assembly: GCA_963932335.1. Lineage (NCBI taxonomy): Eukaryota > Metazoa > Arthropoda > Insecta > Hymenoptera > Andrenidae > Andrena > Andrena marginata. The sequence goes on from OZ010661.1 coordinate 5,664,998, forward strand.
ACTCTCCCACGTGTGCGATATGAAACGCAGGCGGAGTGTTCGAAGGGAAGATGTACAATAGTTAATTAAACTGTAGAGGAAAGGACACGGCGTTAGACGCCTCTTCGATGCACGCCTGGCTTTGTAAAGTAATTCTATTCAAACACTAGCAATGCTCTCTTCGTGACACGTTTCACAGGTGGGAACGCGGCTTTAACTATGCTCCACGGCTCAGATTGCACGAGCGGGAGCGCTGCTTAAGCCCGCAAAGCGACTCGAGCGTTACAACTGTTTATCATATATCATTAACCTCCTCGATAGATAATACCGGATCAAGCGACAGGAAATCGACTCGCAGGTTCTAGAATCAGCAGATATCGATACGTAAACATCAAGGATTACAGCTCCACCCACACTGACGCGGAGGAATAGTTGATAAACCCCCACAGATGGCCACGACCATCAACTCGAATGCAGATAAATTATACGATCCACGCCACCGAAATCGTCTTCTACAGTTCTCGGTTTTCATCCGCTGAGACTTTCCAAGTAGTAGCCGGAATTTCTGCGTTTCCGTGGCTAGAGAATCTCTTAGGCACGCGATCTTCGCCATCAACGCTTCTGTTTCAACAAGGACCTACGAATTTCTTCTCGTCGTGAAGTATAACCAAAGCCATGGACACAGTCTACCGTATGTTTCTACGGGATCGGGGGGTCGAAATAAACGAAAGTCGATAACGTAAATGCGCGAATAAATTCCCTAGTAGCACAAAATATTGGTTAAATATTTTGTCCAAATATTAAAAAAATATTTTTTCAGCCACACTTGTTAATATGAAAAAAATGTTGATTCCAAATATCATATACACATACTGAAAATGTGAAATAAAGGTTTAGAAAATATGAAACATTAGGAAAAAAATGTTTTCTTTCTACCATTCAATAAATATTTACTTTATATTTGAAAAGGAATGTTTTTTTCATAATATAAAATGAATATTTCCCGAACATTCGGAAAAAATGTTTTGTTTCAAACAGTAAATGAATATTTACTTTATATTTGAAAAATAATATTTTTTCCATAATATAAAATGAATATTTCCAGCATATTTGGAAAATATATTTTCTTCTTAATCTAGAATAAATATTGTATGTATGTTTAAATATCAAAAAGAGATTGAACCTCTTTTTAATATCGTATGTATGTGCATTCAATATTTTGTGCTACTAGGGAAGCTGTAACGGACGGTAGCTGAAATATTAATACATTCCGAGCAACTGAATTACCAATTAGGTACCATTCAATATGTAAAAGAATCGCGAACGGAGGATGTGATCTCCGCGGCAGCTCGATAACACTTTCGACCATTCTCGTTTGATTCAGCGTGCCCCGATTGCTCGCTCACCCAGCAAAGCTCACGCGCTCAAGCGAAGTCGCGTCGCGCGTTATCAAGGCGAGCCAAAGGTTCGTTAAAATTTTTCGGATAACCGGGAAGGTTCGTTAAAATCTTTTTAATGGAAACTCGATACCGTTGCGTGCGGCGCGGTCCAGCGCCGACGCGTTCGAGTAACAACAACAAGTGAGTTAAAAATAACAAGCACCCGCCGGCGAGCAGTTTGTAATTTACAGAATAGACGGGACGCCGATGGAAAAGCGGCGGGAAATTGGCGGATAAATCGCGCGAGGAATGCCGATTAGAGGAGCGCGCGAAGCGATCGATCAAACCTGGCGTTTGTGCCACTTTAAGAAAGTAAGTCAATGTGATTCGAGCGAGTAAGGTTGCGCCGGGCGATGCTCGGCTGCTTAGATCGCCAGGGAGACCTTCGCGCGATCTCTGGATACGGATCCACAGGACCGGGCCAGCCTCTACGAAGCTGTCCGAGCTTCCGCGCGCGAGTTTCGCGGGCATTCGAATTGAGTTTTGTAGATACTTTCGGGACCTCTTGTTACCAGTAAAAGGAACGATCCCTTCTTAACACAGACACTCGTTGGTTATTTATTCCATAAGAGTAGTAATTACTAATCATTCAGTCTATGGAACTCGATCCGTAGATTAACTTTAAAGCGTTAAGGGGTGATGCTCAGTCAGGAGGCCGAAAAAAGGGTGATCTTTGGAAATTTTTTACTCGAAAGCTGTAACACATTTCTGAAAAAATCTTTTTTCCTTTTAAGGATTGCATCTAGTACCGTGCATCGTAATTTTTTTATTCAAAAATATTTATCAATAACTAAGTTATTGTCCATCATTCTCTCAAAAAAGGCTTCTGCGGTGACCACTGCTGCTCGAAAGTCGATCATCAAAAATAAAAAATTCAAAAGAATTTACTTATTATATTATATTATCTAGTATTTGAACGAAGGATTTTTCGAAGCAATGATTTGGGAAAAAATGGCTGATGTTTAAAGTGAAAGTTTCAATTTTTATCATAAATCGTGCTTGATTTTCGTCAATTAAAAGAAAACTAAGCATCGGATAAAAAAATCCTTCGTTCAAAGACTAGTTTATTGTTCCTATAGTAAGCTTGTAAAATTTCAAGTAAATCGGTTGAATGGTGTTTTAAATATTTTGGTGACCGCAGAAGCCTTTTATTTGAGAGAACCTTCGAGTGATGGACAATAACTTAGTTATTGATAAATATTTTTAAATAAAAAAAATTACGACGCACGATACTAGATGCAATCCTTAAGAGGAAAAAAGATTTTTTCAGAAATGTGTTATAGTTTTTGAGTAACAAAATTTCCAAAGACCACGCTTTTTTCGGCCTCCTGACTGAGCAACACCCCTTAATTACGATATTTCGAGGTTCAGTGAGAATTAAGTAGAGATTGAAAAAGAATTTGTTATTTTCCACGAATTTCTCGTTCGTTCACCTCAAACAGGGATTACTCTTATCAGGTAAATGTAACCACCAGGCGGGTATAAGATCGTGGTGACTATTTGGAAAAAAGGAAGGACGGATTGAGTGTTAGAATAATTTCCCGACTGCGCCACGATCTTTCGCCCAACCTGTATAATTCTCTGTTCGAATCACTCACCCTTGGAGAGCTTGTCGACGGACTCGAAGCGTCCTTCGACCTTGTTCCGCAAAGAATCCAAATCGAAAGGCGTCGTGAATCCGTGATCCACGCTGCGGCTCTTGCTCCTGCGAAAGGAAACGATCGGTCAGCAATCGGAACCACGGACGAACCTTTCTCTGTGTACCCCTGGCCCCTTCCGACTAAAGGGCACGGCTTCGAGTTTGTAAAGACGAATTGTTACCACAGACGACGGGGAAGGCGAAAGAAGAAGAAGAAAAAAAGGAAACAAGGCAAGGCGAACGCGTTAAACGTGGTATTACTTGCATTACACTCGTCTTTGCAAAAGCGAGGCCAGTGAGCCGTGACACGATGTAATTTCACGATGCAACGAACCATGCGTGCTTTAAATGAACTCAGCAAGCCGAATCCGCGGACGAATGGCCGACGGAGATAGGGAACGACAATGGGGGGCCGGCGTCCCTGAATGAAATAGCCATGTAGGAGGGACTAAAAAGCGTATTTTTCATGAATGGAGGAGCACGAGGCGTGAATCAATAATCCGACGCTGTAACAAGTGACACTTCATATTGCGCCGACTACTCTTTGGTTTAAACGAGTTTCTAGCACTCCGCGTACCCTTTCAATTTATTAGTCTCAGATACAGCCTGTAGAACGTTATTGTAGATTGCGGATAGTGGGTGATGATTGTAAAGTGAGTTGAATGAAAGAAGCTTGTCCGATATAATTGAGTCGTGTTTCATCGTGCTTGTAATCTATGGGTCGGCCATTCGATATAAACTTTCCATTTCACGTACCTGAAGTAGGAAGCTGTGAGATTCTCGGTGGATCTCGAATGCGTGACATCCTGCGACATTCGCCTGGACCTAGGGTGCAACAAACAATCCAAAAAAAAAAAAAAAACAACGGCGGTGAGATACATGCATCTACGTGCCAAAATGCTTGGGGCGAAATCGAAGGGAATTAATAAGTTGGCGAGGATGTCGGAGAAAATTGAACAGCTATTTTACCGGCGTGAGAGGCGGGAGGAAGCAAAGGCGAGCGGATATCGGAATATTCCACCGCGGAGCATTCATTTTTCTCCGAGCCTCGAGTGATAAATAAATGGAACGTAAAGTAAACTAAAACTGGCGTGTAAAAAGCGCCACTGTAATAGCAGTTGGCGCGAATAAAGGACTAATGGGGCTGAAGGTAAATAAGTCGTCGCTGTCTCGACACTAACAAGCAGTTCAACTTTCCAACATTGAAAAACGGCCGTCTTACGCAAGCCAGTAACATCGAAACGCGACAGCAACATTCTCCCCGAGACACTCATGCATTTTGTTCGTGTAACCGTTTTCCCGGGAGGCTGAAAGCACACCACTCCCTTAGAACATTAGAAAACTCCCTTGCTTGATTGCCACTTCTCTCGAGTTACTGGATCTCGAGGTTCGACACGTCAACCAGTGGCATTAGCACTGTACGGTAATCGGAGACCTCCCATAAACTCCCTCAACCACCGAAAACCCCGCTACGCTGCACGTTAACGTCTACAGTGGCCCGGATACCTAGCTAAAATTTTAGGCACGCATATAACTTACTTAAATCTACAAACGGGTTTTTCGAATTTTCATTACAGGCTCGCAAAGAAAAGTTTAAAAAACCACCTTTACTATTTTCTTGTTTGCTGTTCCGACCAAGTAAATTTTTTCACAACGACGAATCAAATCATTTAGCAAACTAATCCCTCTAGCTTCTCGAAAACACTCACGTCGTTTGGACCAATTCTACGAAAGTTATGCGATTTTAAAAAGTGTATAAATACTTTCAGCACAGATTTTTGAGACTGGCCTTGAGGGTGTCGAGTTGTACGATGAGCTTCGATGATCATGACTATGGTCCTGCACTACTGAAAACTAGATTCGCCACCCTTAGTGACCGGAGGATCGTTTTGGACCTAATGTTTCTACACAAGATAATACATGGACAAATTGACTGCCCTGAGCTCTTGGCAGCAGTACGTTTTCACGCTCCGCAACGGCAACCGCGTCCTAGGCCCCTGCTCGACTCTAAAACGCCATTCTACCAAACCTACACAGCCGATCCCATTAACAGGGCCATGGAAACAGCTAACCAATACCTTACGAGCATTGATTTGTTGTCTACATCGCGCGACTCATTCCGGAACAACCCTAGTAGCACAAAATATTGGTTAAATATTTTTTCCAAATATTAAAAAAATATTTTTTCAGCCACACTTTTTAATATGAAAAAATGTTGATTCCAAATATTCTACACACATACTGAAAATGTGAAATAAAAGTTCAGAAAATATGAAACATTCGGAACAAAAATTTCTTTCTACCGTTCAATAAAAATTTACTTTATATTTGAAAAAGAATGTTTTTTCCATAATATAAAATGAATATTTCCCGAACATTCGGAAAAAATGTTTTGTTTCAAACAGTAAATGAATATTTACTTTATATTTGAAAAAAGAATACTTTTGTCATGATACAAAATGAATATTTCCAGCATATTTGGAAAATATATTTGCTTCTTAATCTAGAATAAATATTGTATGTATGTTTAAATATCAAAAACAGATTGAAGCTCTTTTTAATATTGGATGTATGTGCATTCAATATTTTGTGCTACTAGGGTAAATTCCTCGACAGTCTTTCTTAATAAACTGTCCTCTGGATGAATGCACGCTGTGCTTATGCGATTGGTCTCGATCACCAGACTCATATTACTCTGTAATCTGTTTATGCTTTCTTGTATACTAAAGGGTTCTCCCGTTAAAATAATAATAACAATAATCCTTGGAGTATCAATTATTCGCTGGACCAAACAGGCTCCTCTATACGCAAGAGCCTTGGTCCCCGAGCAGCCGCGAAATAAACAGAATGCTATCTGCATAATCTCACGGGAGACTAGGATCAGGGGTGGTATTTCGCGTTCAGGGCATATCCGGAAGCTCGACGATACGCGCGGTGCTCGCAGAGATACGGCGATGTAAAAGCAGCGAGGGACGAAGCCGGTCGCACCCTTGGGTATCCTCCCTCAACTCCAGGGGCATGCACTTCCTGGGCATTATTAGCGCTTCAAGGTCCCTGGGTACGTTAAAATATAGCATTTCGATATCGCGCGGCCTCAAGAGTCCACCGCACCATTCGCGACGCCAGTGCGCAGCGGAGCTTGCAAGTCGATTCGGTGGAATCGAAACGGTGTATCCGCCCCGTCGCCACCTCCCCCCCCCCCCCTCTTCGTCGCTAATTGCTGCCGACGATTTAATTCGATTACCGGACCCCCATCCTCCCCACGATACCCTGACGAGTTCACTCGTTACCGCGGATCTGCACCCGAGCGAGCGTTAGCTTCTATTTCCGCTCGGAACGATCCCGAGGCCGACGCGTATTTCTGCTCCACGGATCCCCCCTCGTAACGGATGCCCCCGCTGCTATCGATCCTGCAATTTCTCCCGTTGCAGCCATCGGCGGAGACACCGGCAGCGAGCTTACCTGCTGCGTGGCGAACATACCGTCGGGGTAAATTACGGCAGAGAATCGTCAGAGATGTGGGGCTCTGTATTTTGGGAGACGCGAGCGTGTCGCGGCTGGCAGCCTGCCCGGCGAAGCTGCGGAATAATCGCGCTAGAAGACAGCGTAGCGCCGAGGACGGATAAACGAGGGAAGTGGTTCAAATGCCTTTGGTTCGGCGGTGTTCGAGTGAGATTGCAATTAGCGGGGCTGTGGCGTGGGGCGAGGGGATTAGAGGTGGAGATGGATCACTGAAATTCGACGCGGGGGTGTACGGGGATCACGGGCGAGGAACGAGCGACGATATTCAACGCGGCTATAAATATGTGGGGAAATGTTGGGATCGATAAGAAGCTGTCGCGAGTACGCGGCCACGGGATGTATAAATAATGAATTTGACTGGCGAGGAAATCGTTCCGAGGCTGGGAGCGAAAATACTAGGAGGACGTGGGTTTTCGGGGAGAGACGCCGTGCATTGCGATTCACTCAAAGTTCTAGAACTCCTGAGAACCCCTAGTATTCGGTCGCTGCAAAAGTTAAGAAATGTCGTTTCTAACCTACTTGTAGTTTTACCAGATGAATGGCGGGAGGTCATAGATGCCTAAGGAAAATGCTTTGATTGAAAAGCGTGTAGGGTAAATGTGCCTATTACCGTCACTTTATTTGTTTTGCTTAATAAAAATGTAACGTATAAAGAATAATGTATGACAATAATAGGGTAAACCCGGGTGACGCGGTCGATCTAATATAAAATGGATATTAAAACTAATATAGACATTACTTATTTTATCGGAACAAACCTATAAGATCAGAATTTTATGCTCATTCAGAAAAACTGGTCGATATTTGCTTTAAAACCATATTTACTGTAGATCCGGTTAAAAACTGAAGTCATGACATCTGCCGGGAGAAACGGTTTTCGTCGTTGGCAGAGACCACTGGCATAATTATTCATCAAAATCATTTATTTACGAGTGAATACAACTACAGATTCATTGATATTTAATTTCCTTACGCTAAACAAATAAAGGACGCATGAAACAAAAAGTGAACTACCTACTGGCGATTAACAAGGCAAATGAATACAAAAATGAATAAATAAACTAAATAAACGAAAATAATAATACAATAATAATAAAAAATAAACAGATATAATAAAAAAATCATGACTCGACCATCTCTCCTTGCTGCAGCGAGAGATGGTCTTCTCGTTAGCTTTGAGAGGAAGAGTTAATACGGTCAAATACTTTGGCTGCATTGTCCCTCAATATCTCTACTATCTTATTATCCCAAATATTAAACGAACATAAACTTAGAAGTATATTTTAAATACGATTCTGTACAACCGCTGTTTAACAAAAGAGGTTAAATGTAACCCCAATTTACATTTTAAAGCCTACAAATCCAAAAAAACACTGAAGGAAGCGAAATGACGCTATTCATTCAACTGTTTGGCTTCCAGAGAAAAAAATTGGTCTGCACTTTAACGCATTTTTAGGTACAGAGTTTGAAATATAGCGACACGACCAACTCTCCGACCCGACCGCGTCTCCCGGATTTACCCTATTAATATTAATAAGAACAGTCCCAATTTAATAATAATATTATTGTTGTACACTATTCTTGATGCGTTACATTTTTATTAAGCAAAATAAATGAAGTGAAAATTTAAAAAAAAAAAAATGATCAGGGTGCTGACTAGATTCGACTTTAAAAAAATTCACAGTTGAAAAAGAAAAAATGTGCCCTGCGCCTAGTAATTCTCGAGATATCCCAGAAAAATTATTTTCGTCCCCGAACGTTAAGGGCCGTTTTCACCCTTTCACCGTGACGATTGCCGCTAACAAAAAGTACGCGTGAAATATCTTTCAATATTCCGCAAATCCGCGGAGTCTCGTGGAAATCTGCGTGCGTGGGTTCGATTCAGTCCCATGCAAGCGATTCTTAAACGCGAAATTAGTAAACGGACAAAGAAACAAGCTACGCTTTCAATTATTGCGCATGACAATATCTTTATTCCCATCTGACGAAACCTGGCTCGTGGACCGCACGCAAACACGCGAGAATGTGGCCATGCATCAGCGTTACGAAGCAGTTTCAACTGTTGCGTGGGCAATTCTTGGCCACTGTAAAGGGAGGCCGCGTGGCTGGTTTATGCACAGAGGCCCGGCGCGATTAATATTGCAGGGAGCGACAGATTTGTCAGCCGGTCGATCGGCGGTCCGTACGTTTCAACATGGGTGAACCATCGATGCGTTGCCTGCCCGAAAATCTACGGTCCATTACAATCGTCGGGTACGTTAAGCAACGGGCGTCTCTCCTCGAGCAGGTCGCAGGATAAGCGTCGTAACGACGTAATAACACGCTTCTAGTCACTTCTCCGTCCCCCTATCGATTCCCCTATCATTTTCCTCGTTTACGGCGCCGTGCCACCCCTCGTCTGTTATTCAAAGGAAAGCTCCGACACGGAAGAGCAGATGTTACACCCCCAACCACGCGAATCGTTCAGCCGCGTTGTGATTCGATTTCAAAACCGCCACATCACCTCGCGTTATCGCGGCCGGTGGATCGCCTGGAGGCGCGACACTATCGATCGACCTCGAGCGAGATAATAGCCTGGCGACACTCCAAATTGAACGGGGACTCGAAATCAGCCGTATTAAACTTATGATAATCGACGAGCAGGGTGGGGATATTTCTGGAACGAGTTTACCATCGCCGTACGTCATTCCCTCTCTCGTCTCACCTTCCAACTTCCTAGTCTCGAATGACTGCGCGTCGCTCGAAGAAACATAGAGAATTTGGATCTTTCGCAAAACTCAACTGCAGGGATCACTACCAAAAGGCCGAATCATTACTTGAAAATCTATCCTACATCGAGGGCGCGAAGATGAAAATCTAAGACGAGAAAAGAATATCTTTGATCTCGCGAGACAATTACGTTCTTAATTATTTTATCATTAATTCCATAGAATTAGACTTTCGCCAGTTTCATGATGTATCTTCGAAAATCTCACCTCCGCGAGTATTTCCATTATTTACATTTAGTTGCTGCCAATATATTTGTCTCGCGATTGAAGAGTCTCGTGGAGAATCTCATCGTGGATTCGCACCTATATATTTTCCCAAAACAGAACCTCCGGGGTTAAATTTCTGAGACTATATTTCGCGCAAGCACGCGCTCCCTGTCGTCCTCCGTCCGTTTCGACTTAGTATCTGGAATATCAATCGCGAAAGTGTTTCTCCCGAAAAGGCACTCGGCGCAAGGTCAACGGAACTGAAGGGCACCAAACGCGATTTTCAGGAGTCCCTTGCTACGCGGATAACGCGACCGCTCAGGCCGCGGCGTTTATCGTCGGAGCGTTCTGAACAGATGCAGGGATGCGATAGCGCGTGGCGTCGCGGGTGCATCGGCGGCCGTTCGATTGCAGCGGTAATCGCGAGGCTCGCTCGTTCCGAGGCGAGCCCGAAACTGGTTTCCAGAGAAGGCGCAAAGAGAATCGCCGGTCGACTTCCATCGGAAGAGAGAAAGGTGGCTGTGTACAGTGCCTGTGTTCGCAGGTGAGTCAACACGAGCCGTTGCGAAATTTCCAGCGACACCTGCGCGTCAACGGGCTTCCCGGCAGACGTTTCGGCTGCCGTTCCGCCGACGTTGCTGAACGATGAGTTATCAGAGGGCGAGGGGAAACCGATGGCAGGTTTAAAGAAGTAAACGCGGCGCGAATGTCACTGGAACGGTGGTAAAGTTCTCATCGGGCACGTGCAAAGTGTTTGTTTAGCCGTCTAGATTTACCGAATACGAGAAAACGGGTCGTTACACTCAGCTGCGTCGGAGAAGTTCGGTCTGGCGTATCCTTTGGTTTACTTGGCAAAGTTTATAAACCCTCCAGCATTGAATTTTCTTTGGGAACAACAAGACCGCCGAAGTCTGGGGAACAAACTAAAGTTACATACCGTAGTGTAGCTAAATGTTTCACGCGATAATCAGAGCGACCAAGGTGCATAGTTTGAAGAGAAGAACCTCGAGCTTCCCTGGGCTGCAAGCTATCAGTCCCCGAAAATTTAGTGGCTCTGATAACCTGGGAAAATCCCAATCTTCTATGAAAAGTACGAATTTATGGAGTTTATGGCAACGTAGGCGGTTTATAATCGTTTAAGTCGCATTTGAACTATTCGGCCACGCCTTTCCAACACACTTGAGAGAAGAGGCTGACGAGGCCGCGTCGAACGTAGATAAGAGTAATCCCGCGTTTTACCGTTGATTTACAACGGCGATCTAGTCGCGCCCTGGTTGCAGTTCGATAAAATATCGCTCGACCCCCGAGATATTCGAGCGCGTCGCGAATGAAACGTGGCCGGCCCGTGACTGTACCGCCGCGCTAAATCAAGTGAATGGATCCGGTCGTGGCGGGGTTATAGCCGCCAACAAGCATTCTATACAGCGTTTAGCGAGAACGATGAAGCACATCGAACGCTTCCTGCCGTGCTGGAATTTTGATGGAAACGCAGACGTACTCTGTCGAATACCTTCGGATCGTTTCCAACGACCTGCCTCAACACCTATTTCTAGCGTTCCATCGGTTCTATCTTACGCGAATTACTATCTGCTAGCGATCGACTAACACCCATAGCGTACCCTTGCCTTCTCTATTCTTATTAATCCTTTGCCACTCCGGAAATACCGCGATCCTGCTCAACAGCATCCCTATGAACAGGAAGCACATTCTCCTCCGAAATCACCGAGCAGCCTCGACATCTAAATTGAAAAAGGGAAAGGAGCGGAGCCGTTAACGTCGCTCCGTCCAGGTCAGACTAGAGGTAAATTTTAATTAAAACCTCGCACGACGCAAAAGGGAACTATCCGCGGCGAAGTTTCCCGACGATATAAGCTCGGCCCGTTCGTGCCAGCTCGCGAGGGGAGACAACGTCGTCCCGTGAATCAACCAACGCGGACCAGGCCTGCCTTTGTTCGAGGCCATAAAAAAGAAAAGGAAAGAAAGGCTTCGCCGTTTAAAAACACCCCCGCGATCGTCTCTCCCCCTCGGCCATTACCGCCAGGGAACACTTTTATCGCCGGCTTTAGTGCACGCGCGCAGACACGTTTCCTACGCAACGCAGCGCTATCGATTTATGCCATTTATTCCCATTGTCCATCGTGGGAGGTGGTGCCCGATCGATCGTCTACGGCTTTTATCATTCCAGTCACGCTTTATTGCACTCGCGCGTATCCAGTCGCGAAAGCAATTCGATTGCGATAAAGAATCTCCCTCCCCCCACCCCCCACCCCTCCTTTATTTAAGGTGATCGTGTCCGCCCACGCATCAGGAAACACGCGTAGAACAGCGGTCCCCGCGGAGGAATCGCGCGACCAGTGCTGTTCCTGCATACGGTGATCCTTGGGATCCAACGGCGATACGCGACGCTTTATCGGACGATAAATCTCAGCGAGTCTGAGAGCAGATCGAAGAGTTTTACCACGCGTCCCTTGCTGATCGGCGCTTCGCCGACAAATTACCGATTCAAACGAGTGGAGACGTGGAAGAGTGGCGAGCAGCGAGAAATCGAGGATGCCAAAGGCGAGTGTTGGAATCTGGAACCTGTGGAGAGCTCGCTGAGAGAATCTCGACTTTCAAGTTCGAGGTGGATTTTTTCTTCAACTTCTGTACCTTTTTTCATTTATTGATTTATTTATTTATTTACGGGAAGAGCCCGTTAAGAGGGAGAGTGAATGAAAAAGAAAGAAAGCCTGTCATGGGAACCGTTATAATTTCTACGAATTAGACGGTGCAGAGTTGCTTCTAAGGGCAGAGATACCTACTTCGACACTTTGTACTCTGCTAAATAAATTCTAGCTAACCACCTCGAACATCCTCAACCTCGAAAATTTCCTGAACGAACGTAGCCTACTTTCTCTACGCCTAATAAGACTGAACGAAATGATGCAACGCATGGTGACTAAGCTGGCAGATCCTTCTCAAGAATTCCAATAATTAAAATTGAACTCGTTCGTCGTTAAAAATACATTTCTTTAACCCTCGATTGTCACACTGGGTCAAATGGACCCTGCGTTTTCTTAAGCAAAAAACCTTTTTGTCGAAACTCTTATTGCTTCAAATTTTTTTTTATGCATGATGATACTTTAATTGTCAACTTTCAACGATGGGTATATATTCTACAATGTTCAAACATTATCTCAGAATTTTTTACACTTAATTTAATAAATAGTTTTTAAATAACAACTGATGGAAAATTGACAGGGTCAAATTGACCCAGTGTGACAACGACGTTCGAAAAAGTAGGTGTGACAACCGAGGGTTAAGTGTAGTCGGTATACAAACGTTGTAGAAACCTCTGGTCTTAATTTCTCATCGATCTCGTTCGCTTTTCCTCGTCTCTGTGGGAGCAGGAACTGTTTCAACGGGGCGCCAGGCTTTGCCTATCATTTCGAAACAAGATTCCTCTCGAAATATGAATATCCCGTGGTCCGAACGTGACACGGGAATCTTGTTCGCGATACAGTGTCACGCCTCTCCCCCCCCCCCCCGAGTAATTAATGGAAATACTTGGCACACGCTCGCTAAGGAAAAAGCCATATGCCAACGTCTCGCTGCAATTCTGAATAGCTTTGGACTAGTGACGATGCGCGAGACGGGGTCCACTAGGAAGCGTGAATTACTTCTTTCATCGAGCAAGGGGGCGACTAAAGGGAAATTGCTGTTTCTCTTTGTGTGAGCAAAGTGGAGGATCAGGCGACTCGCGACAATCTCTGTTATTGGCACTATTGCCAGTGCTGTTGTCTTTATTGCGCTGTAACTGTCTACTTGCAGAAGAAGTTAGGCCTCAGGTTAGATGTACAGAGTAATGGAAATGTTTATTGCAAAATTTCTTTCTTACGAAACTATAGCTCACTGCGTTGGCCACCATAGATTGTGTACCAATCGTTTTGTCAATTATATTTCTCTAAGAATTCTGCGTGCCGCGTAAGTTTCAGAGTGTTGGAATAAATGTTTGAAGCAGGCGCTGTGCGTCGGTCGACTAGAAATGTATCGAACAAAGCCTCGAGAGAGACTCGACAAAGTTTCTCCACGGTCATATGAAAATTACTTTGTGAGATTGGTAGGCAAGTTGTTCCGGGTTGGCGGATCGAGTGACTTGGCTTGTAAATTCGATAAGGTCTGGAGGGGACGAGTCGTATGGGAGCGTTAGAGAATGTATCCCGAGAGCGGAGGAAAGTTGGAAAATGGCGGGTAGAATTCAGTTACCGGTGGCACGGGGGCAGAAAAACATCGGTGGCTGCAGTCTCTGCGATTCGTTTCCAGGAGCGGAGGACACGGGGAACGAATTCCGATCTCGTATTCGCGGCGCATTTCACGCTCGAAAGCGAGACTTCCTCTTCGAAAAGTGGCCTCAAACGAGGACGCTGACCTTCCGTCGATGAACGATCGATCCAGCTGGCCGGACCGATCTAGGAAGGGGCCTTGAACGCCGCTGAAAACTACCAACGCTCTCGGCCGACGCGAGGACAGGCTAATTAAAGGAAGGTAATAATCGCCACGAGGAGTACAGTGGCTATCTAGTCGGTTCTAGAAATATCTACCTCCTCTATTCTTCTATTAATCAGGCTTACAATCTACTACCTTCTCACTCCTTACACGTACCATTCATCCTGCAATTATCACACAACGAAATCATCTCCAGGCAAAAGTAGAGCTGCGCAACTCTTACTTTCACAGAATACTACTTATGAGGGAAGATCCCAAACCCAGAAATTCAAAAAAAAAATCTGAAACTTTGTGAACATGTAGGGGATTTCCTCCTGATTACAAGGCAATTTTTCTTTGCTGCCCAAATTCAGCCTAAGGGGATGAAATTACCCCCCTGAAAATTCAGCTATTTTCCGATTTTATTTTGTAACTCGCAATCTGTAAGAGATAGAAAGAAAAATTTCAAGACTAAAGTTAATTCTTTTAACGAGGGCTATCATTTTGTAACTTACAGTTCGGGAGTTATAACGGAAAATCGGAAAATACCTGGAATTTAGAGGGTCAATTTCACTCTCTCAGAGTAAATTTGGGCAGCAAACAAAAATTCCCTTGCAATTAGGAGGAAATCCCCTACATATTCGCAAGGTTTCAGAATTTTGAGAATTTCCGGCTTCAGGATCTTTCCTTGTTAGACACCTTACACTACGCTTCCAAGTTCAATTGAACAGAACTTAGAATCATCCCAGCTTATAGATCACGGTGATCTGATCACCCGCACCCCTAAATCACTCTAAATTACCAAAAAACGGTGCCAAACATCCCCGCGAGGAATATCTCCCATCTTACCTAGGATATAACTGGTTTCCCAATCGCCCACCGTAATTAATAATTCGAGTAGCTCGGCCAACAGCCCGATGGTCACTCGAACGAGCTGGATCGAGGCGCGAAGGCCACGGATTGGGCGAGCTCGTTACTCCAGCCACAGGGTCGAGAGGAAACGAAAGGACATTGGCCGGAAATGGGCCGCCTAATAAGTCGATCGGGCGTCAATTCTCGAGGAATTGTCCGCCGTGGATGGCGGTGCAGGTCGATAAATGGCCAGGCGCGCATCGATTGTATAACGGGGACGCATTTGGATGCCGTGGTCGATCCTAATCCGCGCGATGAATATCGAAACCGGCGCTGTTTCCAATCGGGATCCTCCTTCGTCGCGCTCCGCCGACACGATAGTTGGGCAAATTTCGAACGAAACACGAAAGGGCGCCTGGATATTTCTGGGGAGGCGAGGCCAGGAACGTGACCGAAAATTTCGATTCGGCAGGAGACATTCGAGATCTCTCCTCGATGCATGCAGCTGTCGCGAGAAAATTGGCTGCTTCCTCGATTCGGGGAGACGAGATAATCATTGCTTGTTCCGATATCACTGGACCTTGTTAAAGTGAAAGGATTCGTGGCCCCTGGAATTATTTAGACGAATTTCTGTTTGCAGAGCATCACTCTCGAGGGGTTATAATTCGGAAAAGGTGAAGCGGAGGGAGAATAATTTTGAGGGTGGTAACCGCCGCTGACTTTCTATGAATCTTCCTCGAAAGTGGCTCCAACGGCCACGGGAATGTCGAAGAACTTGATCCCGGAGGCTCTTTCATCAAAGCTCTCCTCTGACTTCTATAGTTTCTCGAGCGCTTTACGCTACGTGCCTTAAACTTCGCCAAGACTGAACCGGTCTACGGGACGAGCATTCTTCGCAGGTCAGAATGTTGCCAGAGTCAAATGTCTTTTGCGAGAATCGACGATTAACCGTCAAACGCAAGTATTCGGTTAGTCGAGAGCCAAATTGACGCGGCAATTGCGTTCGCGCACGCGAATCATCCCCGCGGCAAGTGCTTCGTGAAAAATATTCCTCTGCGTCTGAAATGAGCCAACGAGTACGCAGCGACCGGCGATCTTTAAGAAAGAATACTTCCACTCGTTTGTCCGTTGGCTGTTTCTATACAAACGAGGTACATCGGTTCTGGGACCGTAGTTTAGTGCTTCAACGAAACGACAGGCACGGTGGCAACGTGATTCTATTGTCTTGCCGAGCGATCGGCACGATTGATATCTGAGAAAACTCGCTGCGAAATGAATCGGCTGAACGCAGAAAGTGAAACGAACCCCCGCGAATGAGCAAGTATAACGAAAGCGATTTCCCCTTCGAAAGCGAGTGGGCCGTGATTACCCAGGGCTGATCACTTAATTACGATTAACTCCTGCTCGTTTGAACACCGTCCATGACATCGATGAGGCCGGTGGCGTTACGTTCGGTAGTCTGCTGCTTGGGCGAGGTTGGAAAAAGAGGGAGGGGAGAAAAAAAAACTTGCACAAGTGCATTCCGCGGCCTGTTCGAAGGCTGAAAAGTTCGTGTTACCAGGCCCCGCAGCTGCTCGTCGGAGGCCTCAAATCCCTGTCCCGCGGTTTCTTACGAAATTCCCTGTTAACCGTGCGCCACGTCGAGCTGCTTACTCGTGCCCAAGTGGCTCGACTTTCTAATGGTCTATCGCGCGAACGGAACGCTTCGAAACGATCGTCAGCCCGTGAAAGAGACTCGTCGTGACTTATTGCACTTTTAGTGCGGTGAAACGGCTGGTTTTAGCAATTAGAATCGAATAGAATTGGGTACAATAGGGACAAAGTTCGAGTGGAATAGAATAGAATAGGAATGGGAATAGCAGCCGAGCGGAGTGGAGTGGAGCAGAAATAGAATTAGAGTAGAAAGAGCCGAGTTGTAATAGAATTACAGAAGAAAGAACAAAGCAGTAATAAAATTAGAGCAGAAATAACAGAGTAGAAATAAAATTAGAGTGGAAAGAACAGAGCAGAAATAGAATTAGAGTGGAAAGAACAGATTATTAATGAAATTAGAATAGAAAGAACAGAGTAGAAATAAAATTAGAGTGGAAAGAACAGAGCAGAAATAGAATTAGAGTGGAAAGAACAGAGTAGAAATGAAATTAGAGTAGAAATAACAGAGTAGTAATACAATTAGAGTAGAAATAACAGAGTAGAAATAAAATTAGAGTGGAAAGAACAGAGCAGAAATAGAATTAGAGTGGAAAGAACAGAGTAGTAATGAAATTAGAGTAGAAATAACAGAGTAGTAATAAAATTAGAGTAGAAATAACAGAGTAGAATTAAAATTAGAGTGGAAAGAACAGAGCAGAAATAGAATTAGAGTGGAAAGAACAGAGTAGTAATGAAATTAAAGTAGAAATAACAGAGTAATAATAAAATTAGAGTAGAAATAACAGAGTAGAAATAAAATTAGAGTGGAAAGAACAGAGCAGAAATAGAATTAGAGTGGAAAGAACAGATTATTAATGAAATTAGAATAGAAAGAACAGAACAGGAATAGAATTAGAGTAAAAACAACAGAGCAGTAATAGAACTAGAGTAGAAAGAACAGAGTAGAAATAGAATTTAAGTAGAGCGGAATAGAAAGAGAATTCAAATGGAATGAAAACAGAGAAGGTGCGAAGCGATGGAGGCAGCTGAACGTTGTGGCAGAAATGGTAAACCGCATTCGAAATGCAGCCCCTCCCTCTAATGAGTAGATTTCGATACTGTTTGTGGACTGTCCGATCAATTAATAATGCATGAGTATTCGCAAAGAGACGAGAGCCACCCTGGCCTGTTCTAATTTTCATTATCTCCAACGTTTCTGCTACTCTCGCATTCGATCGATAGCTATGGTAATCAGCGCTCGCCTAGCTAATAATATGCTACAACTTGCGAAAACACGCCGCTCGCTTTGAAGCATCTGAATTTAAACGGTTCTCCGTTTACGAGGGCCCCGTCCCTGATTAATACATCTTGTTACTCGAGACTACTCGGCTAATTAATAATACATTAGAATCACTAGCTATGACCCGACTTATCTTAATTTGGAGGAGGTATTACATTGATACTAATCTCGCGTATAATTGTTAGATGCTATCCATTCGAACCGTTTCATCAATTAACGCTAAATCCAACTGTAAAAACAACGGAGCATCGTTTCTCTGACGAAAGATATGTTTTTTTTTTTAAGAAAGCATTAATGCCCCTTCAATGGAGATAAAACTGTTCCATTGTGCGTTAACGCCACAATTAGATAATTCCCTATTGTGTGCAAATATTGGTAATGCGTAAAGGAATAAATTGCCACCGGCTGGTCGCGATCTTAACAGGTTGATTGCGGCGACGAACGTGTCTTTCAGCGTCGATCAACTGTTTTGCTCGCGCAGAAATTACTCCAGTTTCCCACGTTCGACTGGAAAGTATATTTCCATCTGGATCTGATAACCAAACGTTGCATACCGAGTCCTCATAGTTCCTTATCGAACCGCCTGGCAAATCCAATTATCCTTTCATGGAAAAATTCACCGCTTTTCGAATTTCCTTGCAGTTCGATGGAAAAGGTGTGCAGAGGCATTCCCATTATAATTTCGCGATTAAACGTGCGCGCTACCGCTTTGGCGGAGGAATATTCATTCGGAGCCCCGTCGATCAACGAATCCAATAACGAAACGAGCGCAAACCAGGTACATATCGCGATCTCGTGCGATCCTGCTTTCGCTACCTCAGCGTCCCGGTAAAAGCTTCTGTATCCCCCTGTTATTGTCCCGCGGCTCTGGCACTCTTTCAGCTTTCAACTGCAACTGTCACGGACAGGAGAAGTCGACAGGCGAGTCAGTGCCAGACGAAACATCGGCTGGCCGGCCGATGGAACGGCACGGTACCGTTTGTTTAATATTCCGCGCCGCGGTCGGGCGGAAACGGCGTCTTCCGTTTGTTAAACGAAACGACAAACAAGCACCGGCGGTCTGACCGCCGCGCGGCTCGGGAAGAAGCGGCCCCCGAGCGAGCATCCAGATCGCTTTCGCGCGGTTCAAGGCAGCGACTCGAGCCGCCGCTCGGTGTTTCGAAACGCCTATAGCGTGTGTTTTATAAATATTCAAATATTACGTTGTTCTCTTGGCCAGGCAGAAAACACCGGACAGAGGAATGCACTCGAGCGTAAATCTCTATTCCGCGCGGCTCGGGTGCCTCGCGCCTCGAACCTCCAGTTCCAATCTGCCCCAAGATCCGCGCTAAGATACCAAAGTCCTACGTGACCACGCGTCGATGTACCAGGATCAGCGCGACTTCGAGAATATCTCGGGGTCATTCCACGCGAAGTCGGACACTTTTCGGAGTAACGTTTCGGATTTTGGCGCAACTTGGATATGTTGTAGTCTTTAGGGGTATATAAACATATATCAAAGGATTTTTCGAAATGTCAAAAATTGTGGATGTTACAGCTCTTTGAAATATAGTGTATACTATTTTTCAAAAAATTATAACTCTAGAACTAATAAACTGATAAAAATGACCTTTTGGGTGCTTACAGTGGAGATATAAGAGTACCTAATAAAAATTATTTCACTTAATAAAAACGAATATTTGACCATTTATTTAGCAATTGTTCTTAACAAATGCAATTTTATAGGTGAAGGCACCTTTTTAAAAATTTGGAAAAATATGAGGATAAAGCCCTGTTTCTCCCCTTTACGGACACGTTTCGAAAATCGTGGACGTTTTAAAATTGGCCAAATGAAAATTAATTGAATGTAACGCTGCGTCAAATCACACCGGCTCGACTGGCTGAGCCGTGCGGTACTCGCAGCGGCCAAGTGCTATTCTTTTACAGTTTCCTCGAATATGGTAAGTATTTGTAAAAAAATGAAGAAGGAAAACTTTTACTGTTTTTTATACACAACATAATAGGGTATCTTAATTTTTGGTGTTCGCAATATTTTCCTTGAAACGAAGGTGACCCTCAGTTTTTTAAATGGAATACTATATATTTGATTATCCAATATGAAAGCGACTGTCAAGACAAATTCAACCATATGGTATAATATGAACTTCAAGACCACACAAGGTTAGGAATGAAATAAATATACGAACTATCTATCTAGTATATTGAATTTCTTCTTTCATTCCTAACCATGTGTGGTCTTAAAGTTCATATTATACCATATGGTTGAATTTGTCTTGACAGTCGCTTTCATATTGGATAATCAAATATATAGTATTCCATTTAAAAAACTGAGGGTCACCTTCGTTTCAAGGAAAATATTGCGAACACCAAAAATTAAGATACCCTATTATGTTGTGTATAAAAAACAGTAAAAGTTTTCCTTCTTCATTTTTTTACAAATACTTACCATATTCGAGAAAACTGTAAAAGAATAGCACTTGGCCGCTGCGAGTACCGCACGGCTCAGCCAGTCGAGCCGGTGTGATTTGACGCAGCGTTACATTCAATTAATTTTCATTTGACCAATTTTAAAACGTCCACGATTTTCGAAACGTGTCCGTAAAGGGGAGAAACAGGGCTTTATCCTCATATTTTTCCAAATTTTTAAAAAGGTGCCTTCACCTATAAAATTGCATTTGTTAAGAACAATTGCTAAATAAATGGTCAAATATTCGTTTTTATTAAGTGAAATAATTTTTATTAGGTACTCTTATATCTCCACTGTAAGCACCCAAAAGGTCATTTTTATCAGTTTATTAGTTCTAGAGTTATAATTTTTTGAAAAATAGTATACACTATATTTCAAAGAGCTGTAACATCCACAATTTTTGACATTTCGAAAAATCCTTTGATATATGTTTATATACCCCTAAAGACTACAACATATCCAAGTTGCGCCAAAATCCGAAACGTTACTCCGAAAAGTGTCCGACTTCGCGTGGAATGACCCCTCGGCGAAACCTGAGACCCAATGGGACTCGGAGCGTTTCAATAAGTGGAAAGATAGTAACAGGATAGGAGCTTGGAAACACCTCAACAAGATATTGAAAGTTGGAGCATGCTCAATAACACGACCGAGCGGACGTAAACTTCTCCCGACAAATTTTTCCAACTTCCAACTGCTCCGACACCGGCTGAAACGTTCCAACTTCCATCTACCCTTCTACCTTACTCAAACATTATTCAAGCCCCAGCTAGCCTTCCCCGAGCACCTCCTGCGCGATACGAACTGACAATAAACGAATGGAAAGCGTCGGCGAAAGAACGGAGTAGGGCCGCGGATCCTTTGGAACGCGAGGAAGCAGCGCTCCGCTGCCTGCGCCGATTGTAAATGAACGTGGAGACACTTTCGCTAAACGAATCTGTAAACAGACGTTTCGCCGACGGTGCTAAAAATACGAGAGGCTGCCGGGGGAGCCTCGTTATGCGAAATGTACCCGGCGCGGGAACGCGCGGTCCCTGCCAAGTCGAACTTTCAACCAAATCGCGAGGCTCGAGGATTCTCGCAGCCGACGCTATTGCGACGTATATCCCACTTGCACCGCTTTTCCTTTGACTAACCAAAACACTCGACGTAGAATCGCTACCCTTTCCACGCGCGTGAACTCCCCTTCTCTTTTTACGACTCGCAGCGTACGCAGCTCGAAAGAAGATTAACCTGGAGTGGAAGCCCGCGATGAATAATGCGGCTGTTTTGCATATTTTCCTGGCGCGCCGTTAAACGGAACCAAGCCGAGGGGATTAGACTTGCATTGATCCCCGATCCCTTGCTCTTACTTTTAAATACCGTGGCGATCGGCGAACCGCGCTGGATATTGGACGTGCGTAATAGATCGCGTAGGATCGGCTGTTTAACGCGCTTGTGATTTAGGCAGGCCTGAGGGAAACTCAACGCTGGCAAATACAAAAGCTTAAATGCTACGGGGGCTGTGTAGATTCGAGGACCCGTGCTTCTGCTTTCGAACTTCACGGTGGACAGGGGAAATTCTGTGGGATAAGTCGTTAGAAAGCAACAGGTATTAATGAGACTTTGTTAAGATCGCTAACGCAACCATTAATCCTGCATAATTCCCAAACCTTCCTATCAATTTAACAGTCACGCCAATAGTACCCTGCAATAGAATTGAAGTTTCTCAAATGGGGATATCATGTTATTAAAATTCAATCCTCAACCCACGCTCAAGAGGAAGTTTCATATTAATAGAAATATCATGCCACCTTCCACGTGCGGATATCGATATTCATCCACTCTCCACCATACTCTTCGAACGCCCATGGGCGTTCTCCGCGCGAGCATCTCTAACAAGGGGACCTCCTGGTTTGGAAATTTCAGAAAATCTTGATATTTAGTGTACGCGAAGGTCTTCGCTCGGACATTAATTTCTGAAAGCTGTAAGACGCGCTTTTCAGCGAAACTCGAGAAAATCGACTCTGAAAAATTCTGAATTCCCTTATATAGGGGGTGTTCCTTTACCTGTGCTCAACATTCTAGGGGGCGATTATACATGCAAAAATAAGACGAAATTCAAACGTGACAAAATCGCGGTGAAGACTTCGTTCTCGAGAAAGCTGACTTTGAATTTCACCTAAATACGCGCGCATCGTAGGCGCGTGGCCCTCGAGCTCGAGGGAACTCAGAATTTTTCAAAGTCGATTTCCTCGAATTTGGCTGAAAAGCGCGTCTTAGTGCTTTGGGAAATTACTGTCCGAGTGAAGACCTTCGCGCGCACTAAGTAGCAACATTTTGCTGAAATCGCCAAACCTGAAGGTCCCCTTGTCAGTTCTCTTTGATATAAACATCAGCCAGGGATGTTGAATATTCTTGATTGGTGAACTAGGAACTTAATTCCTATCTACCGCTATCAGTTTTGAATTGAAATGAAAATCTTAGAGTGGAACACCGTGAAAATTTCAATGCGCAGGAACATAGGAAAATGAAGAACCGCCCGCCCCTCGCAGGCGATTCCATCGAATTCCCACAATCGGCTAAGAATTTCTCCGGAGGAAAGTATCGTTACGTGGAATCGCTGCGTTGAGAGCAGTGCACGCACTCGAGACACGTTTCAGGTTGCACGGGCTTTGTTCCGTGGAACCAGTCCCCGTACGCGCCTCGATCCTTTCTTCTCTCGTCCGGTTCGACCGGCATTCCTCCCCTGGCCTTTATCGCTCACAAGTGTTTCTCGCTCTCCGGTCGCGCCCAGCGATCCGGCTTATCGTTCGGGCCCCTGCTAATAATCGGCCACGCAGGCCCCGGGGACCAACGGTGGGAAGAAAAGTTGCACGACGATCGCTAGTGCCCCGCATTGCCGCACGGCTAGTGGATCCGCGGCAAAGGCGCCCGCGCACCCGAGATCCACGACTGAATCAGAGCGCGACGCCAGCGATCCGTGTTACGGAGTCGCGGCACACGCGTGCGGTTCGGAGAGGCCAGCTCACGCGTAAGCAAGCCTTTTCTCACGACCGCTGCGCGGATTCGTTGCCCGGGTGAATTGCGAGCTGCGCCGGGGAAGGCTCCGGTCTCTGCCAGCTCCTTTCTCGCATGCAAATTTCACGCGGCTGGATGGCTGCGCTCGGTTTAGCGACCCTAGAGGCGCTCCACGCGAGTCGAGCGGAGGCCGAGGATGTTGACGCTGGTGACTGCGGTTGGGGGGAGATGCTTTCGAGGGTACAGGGGAGTGTGTGTGTATGCACGAGGTTTTTAATGGGCCGTGGAATTTGGTAGAGTTTGAAGTTGAAGAGGACTGCGGTGGAGGTGGGAACTAACTGCGGGTTACACGTGGTTGGAGGAGCTGCGAAAATTCGCCAAGTCATAAGTGCACGTTCGAATTCCATAGGAGATTGTATTTTAATTACCGTTTAGCGCGGGGAAGTGGGGAACGTAAATATTTTTCACTTTTCAACCATATATAAATAATTATAATTAATTATTTCATTTTTTCAACACCTGCATGGAAATGTGTGCTTTTTTTACCCCTGCTGAGCGGGAGCAAAATGACCAATTTCAGACGTATTCGCGTTTTCTACTTTTCTCCCAAGGGAAAAAGACTCCGCGCATGCGTATTCGCATAATTTTTTACTTTCCTCCCTGGAGTTTGACGTTACCCTATGGTATGAAGATGCAGTTGTTCGACTAATCGTTATCTATCATGCGTGTTCTATCATGATATTGCAACTGTCACAGCACCATTTTTCATTAAAAGATACAATTAAAAGGTGAAATGAATAATAATGGCAGTGGTAGCACCACGGGATACCACACGCCCCCCGATATAGCAGAAGCTGCAAAAGCCATCGAAGAAAATTTGCTGCCATCAAAATCGAAAGTAAAATACCAGATGATATACCAAAAATTTATGGAGTGGCGAGATAACCACAAATTGGAAACATTTTCGGAAGCAGTTATTACACGTATTTATTAATTTCGACAGGACAAACGAGCAATCGAACGTGCATATTTTCTTGCGAATCGCTCAGCAGGCTTTCAAAAACACACCTTCCATGCAGGTGTTGAAAAAAATATTGTACGTGACAAGGGAGAGACGCGATTTCGCCTCGTCGGAATCGCTTTCTTCTCTCCCTTGTCGCGTAATATACTATTCTTGGAGTTTTCTGTACCATCTGCCGAGCGGTAAGCCAGACGGTTAGCAATTGTTATCGTATCGGCATCGTAAATAAAGGAACTTTTACGCAATCGTATGCACCAACCGAATGTCATTCGGATTCCTGAGTATCGTCCCGGGTGGGATTGCGAGTATTTCGACACCGGACGAGGCGAGCACTGCTGCGGCGAGTCAATCGTGCATAACGAACGCTCATGTGCGTCGGCCGCACGCGATGTACAAATTAGTCACGTGCACGTCTATCCGCAGGCAAGGAAGAATTAAATGGCCCCGCGTGCAGAATACGTGTGCACGAACGCCGTATACTTTCTCAGGCGTGTGTGTATGTGCGCGGCAGTCGTGCACAGGTGAACGTCACTTTCTCAAAGCGTCTGTACACGCCCTTCGCCAATGGATGTCACTTTCTCAGGGCATGCACGCGTGTCCATCGCTTACGAGCGTCGCTTTCTTGGAGAGCGTGCACCTGCACACCGCGTCGTTACTCTTTTAGGGCGTGCGCGCCAGTGTTTCAGAAATCAACGTCACTTCCTCCGGATGGATGTCTGCCTCTTTTCAGACTTTCAAATTAACGCCAGGTGAACGCGTATGCGCGTACGTACATCCACTTGGCTGCTTGTCGAACAGGATCTTTAGACAGAATTAGAAATAATCACAGTCTCACACTGCCGGGCACTATTCCTTGCCGATCGGTCACGCGAAAAGTTCAACGAAATTCCTGTAAAGTAAATAGTGTATGATCCGATACATACGTGGCATCGATTTAAATGATTAGTTAAAAGAAGATGGCGTATTGTTTCAAATTTAAGAATCAGTAAACAAATGATTATTCAAAGCGACAAACTTCATCGTGAAAAAAATGTACCGCGATAAATTAGCTCGCGTTATAAGTTTTCTAAAGTTGCACGTAAATTTCGTGTATTCAAATTCTTTTCTCTGTCCCATTTACTTCCTAAATGATTTCTAAGAAAATTTTATATGCCCTTTCTTGAATATTTGTGTTTCAATTCCTGTGTATATATATAATAATATACTCGGCAAAAAATAGTGTCGAGCACTGTGCTCTTTAGAATGTTTGATTATCGCAACGAGTGTAGGTACGTATACGTTCTTCATCTTTTACACAAGAGCTAGCTACTTTTTCAAGATGTAAATGAGTTTCTCTGTGACGTGTATATATATACACACACGTCGCATCGTAATCGCGCGCGCATTCATCCGTGCGAGACTAACGTAGATACCTTCGCCTAGTGAAGAAGAAACTTAATAGGCAAGTTTAAGCGGCAAGCTCCAGTTTAGCTCGAACAGTCTAACCCAGTTTACAGAAATGAGAAGTTCAACGGGAAGAGGCCGATCGCTCTAAGAAATCGTTCGACATGCACATTCCATGTACGAAATTTCGTTTCGCCAGAAGTCGTCGCGTTTCGCCAAAGTACAATTCGGCGAAGCTCTTTGTTCGCGCTGACTCCGCTCGTCGACGAGGGGCCGCAACATTTGTTACAAAGCATCGTACCATACGGGTGGGGAGGGCTTATCGCGTTTGTTATTCAACAGGCGTCTGCTGCCGCGGGGGGCGGGCGGGCGGGCGCGGGGCTTTGCGCGCGTTGCGCTTTTCTTCGTTAAACTTTTGACGTCACCGGCGCACGTGCGTTTTCGGTTTAACGGTGCATAATGAGCCTGGCGGACGGCTCGGATCCGCCATTGGCTGGCTGGTGGAAAGAGCGGACGAATAGATTAACGATCATCCAGCGACGAGTCTGCCGCCACTTTTCTTACGGTCTCTCGCCGGTTTGCTGGATCCGAGCCGGTGCTGACGGTCCGGGTGCACGAAATTGCGACGATTTCGGGAGCTGCCGTTCGACGTTCGACCGTCGCCGAAGGTTGCGAATTACGTAAGCGGCGGAGACACTCGAAATTGGTTCCATGCGCGTCGACGCAACATCTGTTTCTAACGCCCGAGCTCCTTTTGTACGCGCAAACAGACGGGCGCGACGCATATATTTCTGCCTTCCATCTGTAGCGACGTTGCCTGGCTGTTGCAATTTATTTTTATCAGCCGGCTCGACGAGCATCTGCTTACGCGCACACAGGCTCTCGTATTGAAATTTAGACAGGAGCTGCGCGCTAGGATGTCTCGTCCCTGATCGGATATCGTACGGTGGCAGGAAGCGTGGACGATGGGAATCGAATTTGACGCGAGATCCTGTCCGAATAAGTCGAGAGCCGTGACCAAGTCAACGCGGACTTTTATGCCAACTCTATTTGCTAAAAATACATCATTATGTCAGGCTGGCCTCGCGACACTGTAGTCGAAAAGAAGCATTCGTCGTACCGAGCTTACGAAGCTGCAGAAATAAAGCGAGAATCATGCATTAACGCGAACCGGCTGAAAACGAAGATCCTCGGTTCCCCTCCGAAATAGAAACGTTCAACTCGCCCTGTCGAATTCGTATACCGAGTTCCGTCGAGCGTCTCCTCGCGCCCGATGCCTCGCCCTCGATAACCTCTGGTTTACCAGACTCGTCGGGAGATACGAATCTCAAACACGCGCGGCACGCTCGTGAAATCGTTCCATCCACGAAAACCGTTTGAAAGGGGACGACGGTGGACGAAGGTCCGGGGGTGTTTCGAAGCGGACGAGAGCCGAGGACACGCCCGGCATCCGACGGGGAGGCGTATATACAAAGGTGCAAACTCTGTTGGACATCGACTGCGAGAGCCAACAGAACGAGACTCCGCAAGGAAACTTTTCTCCGACGCGATACGATCCGCGGTCCATCGGGGGACTTCGTTTTAAAGTCAACTCGCCTAGCTGCGCCATGCATCTGACAACTATTCTTCTCTTTCGTCGAGAAACGCGGAACGACCGAAACACGTAGAGAAACTTACGCCCAGCATGGCTTGATCGAAACACCGTCAACTAAATAATAAAATGTCTCATCGAGCCCGCTTAATTATTGCAGAACGAACTTTCTGGATCTCAGAAGGCAACTCCAAGTTCCAGTTCACGGAGCATTTTGCGATTTTAGTTCCTTGCGAGGGAAGGGAGTGCGGAGGACGCTAGACGATTGAAAGAATTTTTATGTCGGGCGCGGTATTGTTACCTCGTCTTTGAAAGAGAGAGAGAGAGATAGGGGGGGAGAGAGAGAGAGAGAGAGAGAGAATCCGCAAAACGGTGACCAAGGCTCTTTTCCGCTGACGAGGAAAATTTAGCGTGAAAATTGGGTCGATCCCGCAACCTTTCGCTTCCTCGATGAAAAATTGGGAACTCGTTCCGCCCTGGCAACCCGGCCACGTCGGGTTCCTTTTTTTTCTCTCCAACGAGCGCTTTCTTTCCCTTCCGTCACTCTTATCCGACAGCCAGTCGGATCGCGAGTCATTGATACTCGACGATTTTCTGCTGGCAGATCTCGCGACGCCCTGTCGACTTTATCGCCCCAGGAAACGCTCCACGTCGGGGTACGTCCTTCAATTTCATGCAGATTTCGAATTCGCGGGGAGAGAGAAAGAGAGCGAGGCGAGAAATCATATCGTCCTTGAAGAAGTGAATCTCTGAAACGGTCTCCTTTTTACGAGACGCTTCACTTCTTTCGTTTTTTTATGGTAATAACGTATTTCTGGGTAATTCCTGTTTTAAGATAGTGGATTAAGTTGTAAATTTTTTTATGGAGCCGAGTAAGTGCTTGGAAGCTGTTGAAAATTTTGATTTGTATGATAATAAGGGTAGGATTTTCTTTATCTTGAATGACTTTGATTGATGAAAGCTTAAAGTTTGTGCTTATCGGGGCTCCCACTTAAGCTCGAAACTAATCAGAAGCAGAAGAAGAAGAAGAAGAAGAAGAAGGAATTCATCGAATCCTCTGGTAACACGTGCAAACCGGTCGTGCGTCTTAAAATAGCTATTTATAATCCTATTTGCTTTTTTCCTGTCTAACTTTTACTTCGTCCATGGATTTTGCGCTACGACGATGAATCTTTCAATCCCCTTCTTCTGTTTCGCTCGATTTCTTGCTACGACTGTACTTCTTGTTCGCAGGGAGCATCGTACAAGCCGGAGCTTGCAGTATTTACGGGACGAATAGAAGATTTTTCTAGCAAAAGAATTGTTACGAATTCTAACTCGACATTCAGTGAAGAAATTGGACCGAAACGAGGTGTTGCTAAGGCGATACTTGGAACAGCAATAAAAACACTGTTTATTTAGTTTGCAACGAATCGGCTGAGTAATCGCGCGACGAAGGTTACTTTTGTTATGGAGATTAAACGATCGAAACGCTGCTATCATGTGATGCCAGTAACCATCGAGTGATGTCAACGTTGTCAATGATGATCAATCTAGGAAGTAACGATCGGTAAACGAACGACTAATCGTCGGATTAACCGATAAACTACCAGTAGATAATCCATCTACTCGCCTTACATACTGCGCACAATTGAAAAGGATATTAAAAAAATATATACGGAATCGTAACGAACCTTCGACAAATCCCCCAACATACATAGATCCTCGCGTGCAAATAAGGGAAAACGTGTGTAAATACGGCGCGACAGAGAATCGGAGAATGGGAGAAATCCCGGGCGGAAACGGGGAATAGACGCGGCGCGCCACGCGCGGCGTAGCCAGCGAACTTTCGGCGCAATTCGAGCACTTCTATTGACACGATCGTTCGTTCCACTTAATTAAAGTGCCCACGACGGTTTAGACGACGAACGGAAGTGGGTTGGCGCGGGTCGACTTTCGCGGCTGAGCAACTCCAGAGAAATCACCGGGAGCCAGGGAACTTTAGAAAAGTTTCCGTAGTGCCGGAGGAGCCGCGGCGCGGCGCACCGAGGATCGATAGCGCCTCGTAAATCAATCGAGCCTTGGCATCCGCGGAGGAAGACTAGATTCATCGATAAGACGAAGAAAGTAGCACTTTTACTTTTCAAGCAGCTAGGCGAGGAGAAAATCGCTCGAAATCCCGTTGGGAACGCGCGATAGAAACGGCGCATGGCCGCGCGCCGTGCCGCGGGTCACGTCATCGCTGGCGTAAAAAGAAACCTAACCGTCGAAGGGGCCACGCGGGTGGACGTTTTCGTCGCGACGCCCCTGTTCCTTCCGCGCGACTACGCAACGCAAACAGTGAGCGACGGGAATTCAGTTGATAAAACCGTCACCCGCGATATTTGCCGCCTTTGACAAGCGACATCATTACTTGCCCGGTTTACAACTTCCACATTGTCGAGTCGTATAAATATTTGCTCGACACACCTGCCTCCCGGGCGTTCCCTTCGAAATCAGACGCCTCTTCTACGTAGGCTAATAGCGCGGAGAATAACAACAAGAGCGGTGCTGCCGTTAGTCAACTATGAAAGAGGAATTGTCTATTTGGCGGGAAGTGCTCGTCGCGCCGATATTAACGGCCGAGGGCGTCGCGAGTGAGAGAAGAGAGACCGCGGCGGAATATATATCGTTCCTATTTCAAGCGTATCCTCTGCTGCGTAAACAAAGCTATTGTCTCATGACCCAAGAAGAATGGATCACGGGAACCGGTCTCGCCAGACACCATCGACAGGGGCCTGTATCTTCAACAAAGACCTGGCCGTGTAGAGTCCAGAGGCGGATCGCCGTTCTGGTTCACCTTAAATACGCGCCGCGTTGCATTCGAGCGAAATCCTGTTTGTTGGAAACAAAAGGAAAACTGCGCGCGACCTCAAACCTCCATCCGACTCCTCGACTCAACGACGTCGACCATTAACAACGACAGCACATCATCCCATGATCGACTCTACGACAGATTTGCAACGAACAAGAAAAAAAAGACACGACAGGCGAGGGGACATGGACGCCGGATCCCGTAAAGGATAAATACCTGGCGACGGAGTCCGGCACGAATATATTCCACCAGGGCGGACGTTTCTGTCTGGTCTGCGCGTAGAGTCCATCGGTGCTGCCGACTTGCGTCGGTACGCCAGCGATCCCCTTCCTCCTCTTGCGATCGAATTTCGGGGGTTTAGCGAGGGGATGCCAGGACTTCCTTCGTCCGTTCTTCCCCTCCATGTCCGCCGCCATCCTCTCATTCTCCAGCGCCTCCTGGTTCTCCTCGAGGAGATCCTGGGACACGTAGAAGACCGAGCACCGCCTGGCGCCCTCGCTGCTCCTCCTCTTGTCTTTCTGCTCCTGCTTGGCATTCTCCTTCTCCTCCGCCACGCTGGCCCGCCGCGCCCTGTGGAACAAGCTATCCCTCCGCGCCTTCAGGTCCTCGAGCACGCTGTGCCTCCTCCCTTTATTGTCCCGCAGGATAGCGTTCGGGTCGCTCCTGTCCACGCTGCCGATCAGCTTCGCGAACGACGACTCGTCCTCCATCATCGACGGGATAGAGTTGGTCGAGGCGTACTTGGTGGCCGTGTGACCATTGTTCTGTGGCTCGTTGCTGATGTACATGTTGCTTTCCATGCTACGCGATCGGTTGGACGATTCTCTCCGCGCACTGATTCACCGCGACCCGGCTAGGAAAACAACGGTAGGGGAGTAGAGGCTCCCCTCTGGATCACCGGCGACGATCACCCGAGGCCTGCGTTAATTTTCCCGGCGATCATACCGAGGGAGATACGGAAGGTACGCGAGCCGCCGCCGTACCGTTAAGCCGCGATCGGCATTATTCCATTGCCGGTGAAAGCAGCCACGGCGGCGTACCGAGTGACCGCCTTTTCACTCCTCGTGAAACGTGCCCTCCCCCCCCCCCCCCCCCGCCCGACTGCCCGCCCGGACACCAGCAAACCCGCGTATACACCAACCGACCCGTCCGTATATATATCGCGTATCGACCGGACTGTGCCCGCAGGTAGGTGCACCGAGCGGTAGGTGCAACGGCTGGCGAGATCCACAGGCAGATCGTTGACCCCCGCGCAGGAGAATCGCGGCGGAAACCGGCCAAGCCGACTTGCTTGGCTTTTTGCTCCGCCGTTTGTTCCTCGGTTTCTTTGTTTCCCTCGGCGGCCCCTCGCGGCCGACTCCTTCCTTCCAACAACCGCTCGCCGTCCAACCGCGCGACCTTTGCTTCGCCCTCGGGCTCGCTAGAGGCGGCCGACGTGGGACCGAAGGTAGAAGCGCGCACAGATCGGTCCGCGAAAAAATTCTATCTCCCCGTTCGAACTACGGGGGAAGAACGACACCAGGAGAAACCGTTGACCACTACCTAGGTGCACTTGCGGGCCTTCCCTCGGCGGTTCTCGCGGATCCCCGCTACGAAACTTTTATTTAAGCGTCGCTTCCGTTCACAGTAGGGATCTCACACAGTAGCGGAACGCTTTCAGGTTAACGACTCGAACTTTCCGATATCGGCGGCCACACCAACCCCCCCCCCACCATCGCCCCTGGTCCCCTCTTCTGCAGCACTGCACGATATCACCGAGGAGAATCCAGCCCGGCCCGATCTCGGCGGCGAAGCCGAACACTTTCGTACGTTTTCATCGCGATACCGATCAATGGCTATAGGACAGACGGGGCAGGGAACGAACAGTTCTCCGGCCACCGATCTCAACGTTCGTTCAGCGAGACACCGAGAACTTCGCTATACACTTTCCCCTGGATTTTCCCGTCCCTCCATCCGCTCCGGGTTATGCGCGTGGAGTTGAGCGATCGCTTGCGACCGAACAGGGGGGCCCCTCGAGGGGAACGCGCGGGCACACTCGAATCGACAGGCCGTCACCGAGAAACGAGTATCGTAGCGACTAACCGAGAAGCAAGCCGACCGCTTGTATTTATACGCGTCGGGGCACTCGGCCGAGACTGTCTCTCTTCGGGCGCATCCCCCACCTCCGCACCCAACGTACAAGACCAGCAGAGGCACGCATCGAGCGCCGCGGATCTCTCGATTTCGCCGGCTTTTGGGTAATTGGAATGGGGTGCGATTTAAGTGGGCTCCCTCCGAAGGGAAGGATTCTTGAAATTGAATTTTCTTCGGGATTTCCGAGGTACCCGCGTGCCAGGGAATTATAATACCGCGGTTGTAATTTGCCAGCTGTTACGGAAAGCTGCGACGAAGACTTGCGGATGATACGTTTCATTTGCTCTGGGGAATTGTGTATTCCGCGCAGTTAATCTTGCAATAACGTGCCCTTAATTCTGGAACGCTTAAGAAGTTACGCGAATTAGTTATTTCGTGTGAATATCGGAATGTTAAAGCTTGGTGTAGCGCTAGTTACCTGAAAAGATGATGTACAATCCCCCCCCCCCGAAGCTTGGAGCAGCGTTATTTGGAAACGATAATTATTCCTGGGAGAATAATGCGAACGTCTGTTGCCTGGATTCAACGCGTGTTTACAGAAGATCAGCGTCGCGTAGACACGGGAGAATCGGTAGCGGTGGCTGAATGATAACAGCGGGGAATATCACTTGTGTTTACCCGTAATGAGAACCAATTTCGGGCGTAACGAGCAGCTTCTCGGTAACGGGAACGGATCGTCTCGCGAACGATTAGGGGAAGGGAGAGACATTACGAAATTTCGATACCGTTTATCGTTTCTTTCGTGGAATAACTTAAGCCTTTATCCAAACTAGCGAGCCGAGAGTTTGAACGCCGCGAATCTCCTCGAGATGCATTATCTGTTCGGGCAACTAATTAACATAGGCGTGAGGGCTCCGAGAAGGTATCATCAATCCTCTCGAAGGCAGTTAGGCGCGCGACACCTAAATTCCGTCTGAACGAACGCTACAGCAGCTTCTACGCAAGCTTTAAAGACTTCCCAGTATCCTAACACATATTGCAAATTACCCCGACCACCTTCGGAATTTATAGATCCTATGATTCCAAGTAGCGCGCCTTCGATCACAACCTCTCCGGCTGCCAATCGCGAGATTACATCCCGTCGATGTCGTTAAAAAGCTGTGAATACGTTAACGAGAAGACACGTTGCTCGTTAGTAATCGCGCGAGACGCGAGCAGCTCGTAAATATTTGCCTAACGAGGCACGAGCACTGGAGGATCCGACGCCTGAGCGTTACCCGTTCGAACAATAACGCCTCCGCGAACGCCGAAAATCTCGCGCAACCAGGCTCGTGGACCGGGCATCGCGACATAACTTTTCCGCCGGGCACACTCGCGAGCGTATCTCCAGTGGCGATAAAGATTCTCATTGATAACGGGTGATAAACACCGCGGGCGTCGCGGATTAGCTCCTCCATAGGCAGGCTGCATAGAGCAAACAACGGCTGCCGCTCGTTGCGAAAATATAGGAAGTTACCGCGGCAAAACAACCTTTCCAACTATATATAACAATCGTAAAACAATCGTAACTCATTTCGTAATCCAGCCCGCTTGACACCGCGTCCCCAACGTTCCTTCGTCGTTTCGACGTGGGGGATTCTGGTACCTCAGGTTTCTTCTGTGCTCCGTTTAGCTGCTCTCCTCCCAAGGCGGTTGGTTATTAAATTTTTACTAAATAAGGAATTCGCAGCGATGTAAGAGAAATGGACCTGCCGCCGTCAAATATGACACTCTAGGGGAGGGGAGGATCGATCACTTATACCGAATTACTCAGCCCGAAAATAGGGTAGGTCAACTTTCGAAGACACGAGTGTTCGATGCTTGATGTTCGGGGCAATGGATAGGAGTATGGAGGCAAATGGACGTACATAAATGTCCCACTGTTTGACCGATACTTTCATACGATAGTGTTTATTTATTTATTTATTTCCACATGAACGGGCAATACCCATTTGTACAAAAAAAAAATAATAATAATAATAATAATACGTTTATTAACGGAAGCCCATTGATACAATCATATGTAAGAAAAGAACAAAAGTAATGTGAGAGCTACGAAGCGAACAAAGAAACATTAATAGAAACCGCAAAATGCAAACATAACAGTTATAACAACAGTCAGCAATTGACGGCATTAAAGATAGATTGTTTGAAGGAGGTTACCGAACCGTCAGAGAGGTCAATCCTACTGGAATACTTATTAACATGAGAGGCACTACGGTTAATAACATTGAATTTGCCCAAATCTGTACGATGAGGTTCGATATAAAGTAGAGAGGTTCGTCTTATAATTCTAGTAGGTGCATAAAATTTAAAGAGTTTAAGAATACCAGAACAGTCAATATTACCATTAAGCAAATTATATACAAAAAGCAGATCAGAAATGGCCCTACGTTTTTCAAGCGTCATAAGCCTCAACTTAGCCAATATTGGCTGGTAATTATGGCAAGTTAACGGCATGGGATCATTTAGCTTGTATGACATATAAAATGAAAAAAGACGCAGAGTAGAGACACATCGTTTACAACAATCAAGACTCGGACAGAAGAAAACAATATATTACTGAAGCAACAAAAAGAAAAAAAAAACAAGAACAGTAAAAGGAACGAGATATAAAATATAAAGTAAAAACAGAAAGTAAATAACTATAAAATGTAAAGTACAAAAACAAGAGTAGGATCCTATATAGTGTTCGTCAACGTCGCTCTGTAAATACTGGCTTTAAACGCATTGTGTTGGTAAATTCTTATAACAACGCTTCGCTTAAATACTAATGCGGACTCGGCTACGGTTTTCCTCAGACTGCCCTCCTGAGCTGTCCAGGGTAGACCCCTCCACCCTGGGCCCAATGTCTTCCAAGAATTTCTACCGGTGCAACAATTGCCAGATGGCCCTCTCGTATCTCTCCAGCGCGACACCTTCCTCGCGCACGCCGCTGTACCGCGACCACCGCAAGGCGCAGCCCGCCAATCTTGCATTCCTTACAATTGCTAGATAGATGCATCGCATAAGACACGCATTCGATGAAAATATCGCTTCATTGAATGCGCGATGTCGCGCCTCGTACTTTAATTATCAATTTCCCGGAGCGTGTAGTATCAATTGAGTTTAGTGACTCGGCGGCTCGAGGACTCCGAGCTGATCGCAATTTTTGCATTGTCCAAGTACTATCGCTTACGAAACATTGTTTACCGCGCGGTGCGCAGTTACGTTTCTGGCACAGTCAGCGAAACGGCGGCGGTCCTCGATGTTCGCGCGTGGACGAGAACCGAATGCATCGCGGGGCTGGACTGATCGACCTTGAGCCATCAACAACGTCCCGCGTCCGCTGAAGTGCCTAGATAAAATTTTCTCCATCGAATGAAAACACCGAAGTCCGATAAGATGCCAATCGAAATTCGCCCCAAGGCCTACGATCCCAGCAGCCTCGAAACCTCCCTGGCGATCCCCGCGACAATCTGCAGCAGCGATCTTGAAATTCATCGCGATTCGCCCATTCATTCTCTCCCATTGTGAACGCGCTGCCGAAGATAAATCTATCAAAGCAGAAAGATGCTGTATCTTGTATAGGAACCTTGAACGGCCAAAGATTTATGTCCTCGAACAATTTGCGATCGTACAAAGCGAAGTGACCAGCGATACCTCTGGGCAGCCTTCGGCACCGTTGTCCAGCTCTGTGCTCGAATTTGAAAAAAAAAAGAGAAAAAAACAGCGAACCCTGGACCCAGTTGCCACCAGGCATTAACGATTGGTCGGCGAGGTGAAGCGAAAGCTCGCTAGGCTAAAACAGAGGCGGACGTGGCAAACCGGTGGAAACAATTGGCCGGCTCGTCCGCGGCCAATTAGAGAATTGCAACGATGAAAATACTCGCTCGCTCTTAATTCGATTCAGCCAATTAGCCTGGCTCTGTGGCAGCAACGTTCTCGCGGGACAGTCCCTTTCAGCCTGGCGAATTTCTGCGCTCGCAAAAAAACATAGACGGTCCATAGAGCGGCGAGCTCGACGCGCGGCAGACATTCCCTACCACCTGCAGGGTTTCGACCAGCCTTACCACTACGGCCCCTTCTTCATTTTCCTTCGAACCACTGGGCGACCGAATTCCCCTTTTCGTGGCGATCCATCCCTGCGCACCCTTTCGCCGGGATCACCCTCCCGCTTGCCTCTCCAACTAGGTCGAAGCAGCGCATCGGGATGAAAAATTGCCGCGTCACGTGCCCGTGAATGGAGCGTTTAACAACGCCGATTGCATAAGCGAGTCGCGCCCAAGCTGTCGGTCGCGACGGAGCACGAGATCTCGGTGGATCGACATGAAACCGCGAACGCTTCGAATGTCGGGATTAGCGGTGGACCGCGTAACGCAGATATCGGCGAATCGGTAATTAAAGGATGAGCGAAAGAAATGGCGGTGCCGTGGGAGAGCAAACTGGCAAGCGGAGGGTGGGAGGCGCGCTCGGTAAGGTTGTCGCGGAGTTTGCATCGCAAACATTACGCGAGAGGTGGATGACGAAACGCGATAGATGAGTTTAAAGAGACACGATGGAGGTAGGATTGTGCGGACTGCAGGGGAATCTGGGACCGTAGAATCTCCTGCACCGTCCACGCCTCTTCGCTCGTAGACTCGTGCTGCTCGCGACCCTGGGACCTATCGATTCTCATTCTTATTCCTAATCCTGTTCCTCGCTTTTAAGCCACGCGATATGGATCGAGCCCCGCCAACCGCCGCAGTATCAATCCCCCTGAATTTAGTATTCCACGAGAAATGTGAAATGTCCGTGATTTAGGTATCCCGCGTCTGGATCTACCGATCGCGAACCGGGATTCCGAGGGGGCCAGGCGGATTCGTTCGCACGCCGACTTCCCGAGCAGTCTGATGGAATAATTTCGAGCTCGGTAAGACGGCCGTCTATCTACGACGGCGGCCTTATCAGCGGGGCCCGCTTATCACCGACCTCGCCTACCCAGGGACAGGTTTATGGCTCGGCTGCTGGAATCGCGGCCGAGTCTGTCTCCTTTACCTCGAAAGAACACCATCTTTTTCGCCGTGTCGCGTACAACTTCTACGCGGGTCAACTACGTTCGAACGCGGAGGGATGCCCCGACCCCGTCGCTCGTCACGTCGCCTGCCACTGAACTCCCCTAACTAGTCTACCGAGCATGGTGCAGGCTCCGTGCAAATACGGGGGGACCGGCAGATTTTTCTCCCCGCTACGTCGCGGAGTCGAACGTGGCGCACGAGTGGTCGTCGCCGAAGCTGCAATTCGGATTCGAGGCACGTGTACCGCGCAGACAGATAGCGTTGACTCGTCAACGGGGCGAATTTGTTTGCCGTCGACGCCGCGACGGATCGACAATCAAGCTTTCGAACGCGGGACACGTTCGCTTATGCTTTTCATGGGGTTATTGCGCGGACGTTTTGCTGGAAGAAAGTGGGAAAATCCGGGGGGAAATAGCTGCGACGAAACGATCGGCGAGTTGGGATGCGGAGATCCAGTGGTGTGTGTAAGCTTCGCTTTGGGTCCGAGCGTTTCGGGACGACGGGAAAAGCACTCGCCGCGCGGACGTTTCTGTAAATTACACGATCACGGAATTGTGTCTCGTGGTAAGAGGGGTATTTGATGCTTCTAGTTCGAACGGAGAAGCTCGTGGTATTTCTGGTTCACGAGGTTATCTTGGGCGTCGCGTTCGCGCGATGCTTTTCAAACCTCCGCTGAGAATGGTCTTCTGGATTTAATTAGAGCGCTCCCGCTGCGTCGATTTCATCGTATTTGTGGTAGAACGAAGACAGAGAAGTTAAGTTTCCTTAGCATTCGATCTTTGCTCCCTCCACTGTTCCGATCGTTAGACACTCCGAAGTGCAAGAAATTCGCGTTAGACTATTCCAGAGGAAGAGAGGGCTCAGATTTCCTCGGATATTTCGCTGTCCATCGGTGCCATTCATCTTCCGCCGGAGGATTCCTCGACGAGTCTTGCGCGCGATGCTGCGGTAAATTCACTGGCCATTGAACGAGGAAAAAACGTGGCAACAAATATGACGTTGCTGGATATTCCAGGCTTATTTTAAAACCCAATCGCATCGATGGAGTAGCAGATTGAAATGCATCCTACATCATATACAGTACCAATTCGTGCCAGCATCCATGGCACGTACTCGGTAGCCATTATTTGTACCTGGAAGAATTTGCAGCAAACGCAAGAGTCGGTGGGGGGGGGGGGGAGCCACCGGAACGTTTCCACGTAGAATAAATAAACTAGAATTTCCTACTCCTAGCTAGGCAAAGAAAATTTCGTTGTTTCACCAGGTCGTTGCAACACTAATTGCAAAAGTGGCGTGGAAAATGGTAGCAGAGGATCGAAGCTGATCGAATTGTATTCCGTTTCGCAAGCGGCACGTGGTTGGGTGACAGTGAAAGTCGTCGGCCGATAAAACATGAATTATTTCCTTGTACTTTTGGACTTCGTGACGTGGCCCGATTCGATCGAACCTCACGAGAATTCTTTATCGTAGATCTCTGGAGCACGAGGTGCTCGTAACGTTACAATTAGGCTTATTCGGTTAAACTGCGCGATATCTGAAGTAGCGTCGAACGATCTCCTTTTGCCAACGCCGTTATGACGTACTGGATTTCTCTCGTTTATTAAGCAACCGGGCTACGCGTCGCGGAAACAATTGCGCTCGTATCCGCGAATGGATGAACGATGCGCCTCGCTACTATCGAAGGAACCTTCGCACTCGCTCCTATAGAACGTAGACTTTTGATGAAAAAAATAAGCCAGCTCTCTATCGACTCGACTGCTATCTCAAATCTCGTGCAATCGTTCAGATATATCTGTCGCGATTGTGATGAATTCGATCGTTTCGATCCATCAGGTTGGAAACGGTTCTTAGAATACGTGGCACTTCAACTCTGCTTAGCATCCGAAACAAAGGGCGATTAGAAGCAAGCTTCGGGGATCAATAAAATTAGTCCCACGGATTTCGCGGTATCGCTCGAATTCCCTTATCGGCTTCGAAGTATATTTAGAGGGGCCTAAGACACTTTAAGCTTCGGTAGTAGGAGTCTACTATAGTTACAGTTCCGTCCGTTGTGCTTTTCAACTCTGTCGCCGTTTGTACGGAAGGAAATTTTAACGTTCTATCTATTCTTCTTCTGATAGGAGGAATTCTTTTATGAACTTTCGGATCACAGATGGAGATCCTCGTTGGTTTGAATATCGCTTATCGAATTAACGGAATATCTCCTGTTAAGCTTCGCGTCGACAACGATACGGCGATTCTGTTTGGCCGAAAGCGACGTGTCACTAATTCATTACAACACACGCCTTCGCTTACAGAAGCCCGCGCACGTTTCCAGGTCCCAGGGCCTTCGCCATATTAGTCCAGAGCGGTTTTCGATTCGTTGTTCCGATTCGCGCGGCGCGAACAACAGTCGGCATGCACACATCATAAATAATAAATCGTGGACACTGAGTGCCGCTGGCCACCGCGTAGGCGAACAACACTCGGCATTCTGCTACGCTTATCGTATCAATAACAAAACAATTTTAGATATATAAAAGCCTATTCGAGCCACCGTCCCCTAAGCTTCATCGCTAATTTCTCCATACAATTCATACTTCGATCACTCGAGAATAATCAGGCTCGCAGAATACATTACTCACTCAACCTTAACGAGACGACAACATTAATGAGACTTCCACCTTCACGAGTGGAGCAGAATCTCGTTAAAAAGAAGATAAATCTCGCAGCTGCCTGAGTAGGAAAGTAGGGGAGAGTTGCCAATATCGTACTGGTCACCTAAATCGTACCTCATCGATTTCTCAGTAATTAACGAATGTAAACGACACCTGACAATAAAAATACCAAGTAAATGCGAAGTAAGAAATAGAAACGAAACCTTTTGAGCTTACACCCTATTTTGTGCGCGCTATAAACATTTAAAAAAATCAGGTATGATTGATGTAAATTTTTACCAGTTCATTTTAGCTGATAATAATCGAACAATGCAATTTTATCCTGTATTTCTGTGGTTTTCTAAAAGCGGATTTAACGTAGAATATTTTACATTCATCTTAAGTACATATTACATTCATTATGAAGTTTAAATTGATATTTATAAATAAATCGATCATGTTTCCTAAATCGTACCAGTAGGATTTGACAACTCGTATGTTACATAGGTTATGTAACCATCTACATATGTATATGTGTCTATATAATAATCATTACTTTACGTTGAATATTTTCTTTTCTATTTGTTATTGATACTAGGTATTTTTAGCGGAGGTACGATTTCGGAGACCGAGGGGTGCGATTTAGGAGACCGATTGCCTAAATCGTACCTTTTACAGTATGTGACAAAAAGATTAATAACAAATTAATTTTGTTCCGGAAGGTAAAGGTTAACAGAAGGTAAAGCATATAATAGTAGGTGCCTAAGAGATCAAGCTGCAATGTCCAATAGTCATTTGCGTTCAAATTGGTACCAAATATGAAATATAAGGTAAAATGTCTTAAGTGGTACGATATAGGCAACCCTCCCTAAGTCCCAAAGTGCAATCTAGGCTGGAAATTAATCAGGAAGCTTATACAATTGAAGCAGCAATTCGAATATCAGAAATTTCCAAAGTGTCGCGTTTTTAGCCCCCAGATTCTACTGAACCACCGCTTACAGCAACTTCTAGTCGCTATAGAAGCATCGTTTGCCATCTCTGTGCGAACTTCCGGCACTTTTTCCCCAAGAATATGTAGTTCGAAGGCTCCGCGCGACGGAGCCCGGCGTCCGAGGCGCCGCGCCGCTCGGCGTCGAACTTCGAGACAAGCCTCGATATAAATTACCCAGCTAACGAGGCGCTGGAAATATTAATATAACGACGTTTAAAATAGCGCGCAGACGTCGCTGCACGATAAGTAACGTTGAATTCCGCTGGAAACGTTGCACGGTACGCGAACAGTAGCTGCAACAGTCGCCGAGCGCAGAGTCGTGATCGGAATACACGGTGGGGACGCTTTGTGACTGGCATAATTACTCGCCTCGTAGATAAACGAAGTTAATGGACGCTGGTGACAAGTGTGCCCGTTTCACAGCTCCTTTGCCACCTCCCGCGCACGTCGACGATCTTCGTAGAGGACAAACAGACGATCGATCTTGAAGTTTCGTAAGGAAAACGGCGGGGAGGGCGCTATAGAGCAGTGAGGCAAGTGTTTAGCGACGACTGAGCTCTTCTCCCGCTCCCTTTTATTAGAATAGAGCGTTCGATTCTAAATATTACTATCAGAATATTGCGAACAGTGAGCTCTGTATAGATCCGTAAATCAATCTCCCCTGTTCCATCGCTTGGAAACTCATCTTGCTACTATATATACGTATGTAGATGCGCGATTGCGGAGCCTAATTCCATTTCATCTCGACACAATCAAATTACCGTTCCGATCGAATTTAAATGCCCACACCCAGAAGCTCCCGGTACAGATGACTCGCGCGATTGCTCCCCAACTGCAACCTTCGTTCCCCTTCGGTGGAGCCTTCGCCATCCACTTTATCCAAAGGAACAGGCGTCTATCACAGCGAATCGACGAGATGGAAATTCCATTGCGGATGACTAATGGTCCAGGCGCACGTATCAGTTCCGCGCGGATCGGTGTCAATGGTCTCCTTGCTTCAGTCTCAGTAACTGAATAACAAATGCGAACCGCTGTTTTCGAAAACGGGGACGCGATGTTTTTCGCTGCTGAATCATCGCGGAACTGATACGCGCGCGTGAACAGCTTAGCCCGCAGCAGTGAACTCTCGCAACGAGGCGACCGAAGCATTGATCTGTTCCCCTTGGATTGGCGGGCGAGAGGGTGAGGAAAGTCTCGCAGTGGAAATGACTGTTATTTTCCCTTCGTCTCTCGTGAAACGTTAACGGCTCGAGGCGTCTTTGAACGGAGCACAGCGAGGCACGCAGACGCCCGTTGACTGGTAATTAATTCCCACGAGTTTTCCAAGAGTCCCGTGGACCGCTCGAATAAAACTTGGACGTCGATTGAATCGGCCGGGGCGCCTCGATAAAACGCAGTATAATTGCCGCTGCTTCAAACAGCGCCGCAGAACTTTCCAACTTGCTACACCACCGCGGACGACCAAACTGGCCAGCGGCCGGGAAATTCACGCGCCACC
Organism: Andrena marginata; assembly: GCA_963932335.1. Taxonomy (NCBI): domain Eukaryota; kingdom Metazoa; phylum Arthropoda; class Insecta; order Hymenoptera; family Andrenidae; genus Andrena; species Andrena marginata. The sequence goes on from OZ010661.1 coordinate 5,707,365, forward strand.
GAGCGTAATTCATAACAATTTGCGGCCGCACCGTCCGCGCTGCACATTCGCGCGAGCTCCTAGGGGAGAGTGGGGTAGTGGCGAATACCTAAGCCAAAAAGCAAGTAAAACGAAACCCTATGTGAGAAATGAATTGTGTTTTTTATTAACAAACATACTTAAACTATTCATCTATAAAGCACTGTGACGAATCTTTGAAAAATTATAATAAAAATCAACTTTATAGTGAAAAAGAAAAATCCTTGTTGTTCGTGATTACCCGACTGCCGCGGGGCAATCACGAACAGAGTGCTAAATATCACAGAAGTCGCACAGAAAGCGCGATTTCAATGGTCAGCCCATAAAAAACGTTGCTACAACCTATACCTAATGTATTTTTCAAACTCCTCTTCTTGCGCGTTAGAAAAAAATTGCAATTGGTCGGAATATCGAAAAAAAAATAGTAAAGGCCGTTTGTTAAACTTTTTTCTGAGCCTGTAACGAAAATTCAAAAATCCCTTTTGTACATTTAAATAAGTTTTATACACGCTGAACATTTCATGAAAATCGGTTAACGTTCCTCTGAGCTACAACGCGCTTAAAGATATGTTCGTCGTTACCCCGCGACATCAAAAAACAAAAAGGAATTCATTTCAGGGGTTAGAATCATGATTCAAGCCACGCCTTGGTCACAAAATGTTGGTAAAGAAGTGGTTTATTTCAACTTAAAAAAGTCCCAATTGAATGATTAATTCAACAGTAATTACATGCAATTGAAAATGGACAAAATATTACTTGAAACATGATGAAAATAATAAATTGTGCTTATCTTGACTAGCACGAGCGTTCTGTATTTATTACTTTAAGGAAACATCAGTTTTTATTTATTAATACCCCGTAACCATCTCCTCTACTGCTGTCGCGACGAAATTTCTATGTTGTACGCGCTTACGCGTTCAGGTACGTAATCTTGGTAGAAAATAGTTGTGGGATGTGTAGCTCTTTTTGTTTGGTTTTTTAATCGAGAGAAGTTCTTCGCATGTTTCCTGGGGATCGAAGGTACAGATAAGTGTTTTCGAACTCTTCTGAACAAAAGGCGCTTGGAGTGCATCGAGGAGAAAGAATGAAGAGCGGCCGGGGACAATGCGGAATCCCTTTTTGCGGTGTTCAGAGTGAATGAAAGGGATCGTAGCGCGGGAAAACGAGAGAAGGGCCTTCGGCTTGCGAAAAAGTTAGTACAGACCGAATTCAGATTGCGACTCTGTTTTCTCGCGAACGTTCCAAGGAGGATGTTACTCCAAGCTTCCCGAGGAGTTACGCGACGCGGCCCTTTGTCCGCGTCGGAGTGGTTTCTGCTGTTCCGTGTGGGAATATAAGTTTCGCATTTTTGGGGGAGCGTTGCGTGACTCCGGGAAGTAAGATGGTTCCTCGTTTCAAACGTCCTGGAAATATAGGCGAATAAAGATTCGAAGTTTAAAAGGAGGAACATAAACTACCGACAAAAATCAATCCCCATGGTGAGACCCAGCGGGAATCTTAAGCTCGCGAGATTAAAGTCCGATTAAGCAGACGAAGGAACTGAATTGCGCGATTCAATAATCGAAGCCATCCAATCCACTGGAGAATCTGCCTAGCCGAAGGCCCTCGTGGATCGACGGGCTCCCCTGTGGATCCCGCGAAACATCGACGATCTGATTTGTTAATTCGACGAGCTCGGAAGCTGCAGGGCGAAGCTGAACGCGAGGCTGACCAGGAGCGACTCGGTCGGCGGAGCACGGAGCACTTAATGCCGAAAACCGATTACCCCGGGGGATTAAGGTCAGCCGGTGAACACGGCCTCTCGAGAGAAAAAGCAAGCTGCGAGTCGTTCTGCAACGAGCGCGCCGCTTTGGTAAATTTAGACGGCGGGGGATAGTTCGGCGGTAGACAACGATGCTTCCAGGCGGCAAGTTTTAACGAAAAGTTGCTCTCCATTTGTTTGTTGTTCCCGAGACCCGAGCGGAATTAGATGGTTCGTCAAATACAGGTATTTATTTATTTATTAATTTATTTACTTACGGGCGAAGGCCCTTTTGTGTCGATTACATAAGTAACGAAATATGTAGGAGAATTAAGTTACGTTACAATAAGAGAAACGCAGCTTAATATGCCTTGATACAGCAGATTTGAAAACGGTTACGGACCCATGGAAAAAGTCGACAAAATCGTTGATATCGTTCGCAGTTGAACAGAGTCTGTTTATACAATCGTTCTTTCCTAAGCTCGTTCGATATGGGGCAATACGGAAAAGTTGCCTAGATCTTAAGGGTTTCCCGGGAACGTGAAATTTCAGAAGTTCCAGAATTTCCGGACAAAGGTGTCTCGTTGCAGCAACCTGGACGGTTGAAAGATTTCCTTGGTCATCCCAAGCGGGCTTCGGGGGAAATTATTTCGAGGAAAGCTAGCCCGCTGGAGACCAAAAATTCTCGTCGAAGGATTGGAACGTTAATAATCTCGATTCAACGTGGACGCCGGGCTTCAATTGCGGCAAACGAGACGCATTAAAGCGATACCGCGAGCAAGCCGTTTCAACTAGGCGATTTGCATCGCGGGATAATTGTGCTTTCATAATTGCGAACATAATTAAACCGCGCAACCTCATGAATATGAAGTATCTCGCGCATGGCGAAACACCTAAACCCCGATAAAAGTGAAGGCAGCTTGGACGCCACTAGTCGCCGGCGCAAAGCAAAAACGAGCCAGCGCGCTAACTTAATAAACGATTAATGATGTCGGCTAGAAAAAACTCATCGGTACTCGGATCTGCATATATTATCCCAGCTAGTGATTGATTCCTATTGCTCCGAAACAAAGCTGGCCAATGACATCGATCGCTAACCCTAAGAATTACATTTTCTCCCCTTAAAATTTCAAGTAATTCGAAGCTGGATTCGCGACTGAAAAAATATTATTCGAACGCCGCGTCGGATCTTTCCACGAAGCTCCTCGTCAATTTAGTACCCGGACTCGCTACGGAAGCAGAAATCTCGACTTTTACGGCAGCAACGCGCGCGATATCGCCGCGGAACGATATTTTTAATTTTACTGCCGGCCGCTGGCGCGAGATCCTCGCGAATCGATGGGAACGCTGGGTGCAATACCGAGATAGCTTATGTGTATCGATACCCGCGGTATCGTTAGCAGGCATATTAATATTCAGCCGCGAGCGCGGCGCAACGCTCTCCCAGTGCCGATCCGTATCCACTAGCTGTATTCCTTCGGCAACGAAAATACCCGGTTGCAGTGTAAACCAGCCGATTTGCATGGACGGTGCGCGGCCAGCGTGAATACAAGAACAGTTTATCCAGAGGACCGTTTGTCCGTGGCTTTAAAACCTCGCTGGTGCCTCTTCGGCAACGTTCATCGACGCCCAGGCAGAGCGTTCTCCAGAGGCCGTTTCCGATCGTTTTTCGGCCGTTTCCGATCGTTTTTCGGCCGTTTCCGCGTTCGTCAAAGAATGCGGAATTCTCTCCTCCCTTCTTCGTTCGCAACGGAACGGGAAGAAAAGAGCGATAAACTCGCGGCAACTGCGAGGGGAACGTAAACGTAAAAGGAAATGCAAGAGCGAAATGGAAGCTTGAAATACGACTACCCTGGCCGCGCTTGAAATTACGTTTCAGTTTAATGGATCCTGTAATCCTTTCCACGCGCAATTTAATCCTTTTATCGGTAATTAACTTGGATTCGTGTTGGCGCGAATGGGGGAGAGGGAGAGAGAGAGAGAAACTGTTTAGCAGAGAAGGGGAATCGTTGGATTGACCATCGCAAGGTTTCAACCTCTGTGCCGCCATTTTGTATTGGTGCATTTAGGTTTATTACTTCGTCAATCTGCTACAAGTTTCAACCCCTATTTGCAGTTTGTCACTCCCATCTTCGACGATCGCGGTTTAAGTAGATGAAGAGCGTGCTTGGTACGCCACACGGTGCGATGAAGCTACTTTCTTCGAGTTTCTTGTACCCGTGCTCTTACTAGGTCTCTCTAGCTCTCTGACTCTTCCGAGAACGCTTGAAACTCAAGCCGTTTATCCGTGAACTACCATCCGACTGATTTGCGTTAACGGCTACAAGCGGGTACTTCGATAATAGATCACAAAGAAGAGTTACCGAAAGGAGACACGAGCATCGCGACGATTCCTAAGCGTCTACGTTCGACTTAGCGAAACATGTAACAGGCGTGCGCTACTATCGTCGATACTGCCATTCCCATCCCCCTGTCAGCGTGTCTGTGAAGTTGGCACGGCCTTCTATTAATAAATAAAAAATAATTGCAGTTCTGATAGCACTTTTAAGAGTTCTAGAGTTCCTGATACAAATTAGAAATAGTTCCGCACTCTGAGTACGGAATTTTTTTAAAAAAAAAAAAGTCCGTGCTAACTTCACGTTCCAGCACGGACTTTTTCCCTCTAAAGTACCAATATTTATCCAAAAATTCAATGTTTTTTGGGAGTTCCCGACTGTTCTCGATTAATAATGGGACAATACAAATTTTCAAGTCGATATCTTAAAAAATACGCTGTTTTTAAACAATTTTTCTCGATGGCCAGCACGGACCTTTCACCTCTAAAGTACCAATATTTATCCAAAAATTCAATGTTTTTTGGGAGTTCCCGACTGTTCTCGATTAATAATGGGACAATACAAATTTTCAAATCGATATCTTAAAAAATACGCTGTTTTTAAACAATTTCTCTTCGTCGGCCAGCACGGACCTTTCTCCTCTAAAGTAACAATATTTATCCAAAAATTCAATGTTTTTTGGGAGTTCCCGACAGTTCTCGATTAATAGTGGGACAATACAAATTTTCAAATCGATATCTTAAAAAATACGCTGTTTTTAAACAATTACAGTACTCCAATTAAGATCAAATATGCAACCAATAATGCACACTTTTTTACAGAGTATTTTTTAAGATATCGACTTGAAAATTTGTATTGTCCCATTATTAATCGAGAACAGTCGGGAACTCCCAAAAAAACATTGAATTTTTGGTTAAATATTGGTACTTTAGAGGAGAAAGGTCCGTGCTGGCCATCGAGAAAAATTGTTTAAAAACAGGCTATTTTTTAAGATATCGACTTGAAAATTTGTATTGTCCCATTATTAATCGAGAACAGTCGGGAACTCCCAAAAAACATTGAATTTTTGGATAAATATTGGTACTTTAGAGGTGAAAGGTCCGTGCTGGCCATCGAGAAAAATTGTTTAAAAACAGCGTATTTTTTAAGATATCGACTTGAAAATTTGTATTGTCCCATTATTAATCGAGAACAGTCGGGAACTCCCAAAAAACATTGAATTTTTGGATAAATATTGGTACTTTAGAGGGAAAAAGTCCGTGCTGGAACGTGAAGTTAGCACGGACTTTTTTTTTTTTTTTAAAAAAATTCCGCACTCAGAGTGCGGAACTATTTCTAATTTGTATCAGGAACTCTAGAACTCTTAAAAGTGCTATCAGAACTGCAATTATTTTTTATTTATTAATAGAAGGCCGTGCCAACTTCACAGACACCCTGTCAGCGAGCAGCGGCTAAATTTCTCAACCGTTAAGGTTACAGCCTGGCTCGCGGCGAATCAGCTCGTTGATTCTAGCAGCAGCCGCAGGGACGAGGCTAACCGTTCGTTTAACAGCGGACTGGGTAAATACCAACTTCAGGAAATTAGTCTTCCGGATGAGATGAAACGCGGAAGCGCGTGCCAATGGTTCCCTCGGTCGCCGTTTCCGTTCGACGAGCTCATTCCACGCGATAACAGACCGGGTAGGCGAATTTCCATTGAAAGTATCGACTGGTGCGTACTTACGTCGGCTGCAAGTGCCTCGGGGATGCGCAGAACACGGGAACAAAGAAAGTTTACTCACCTGTAACAGAGGAGAAGAGAATGTTCGGTTAATCCGGTTGAAGAGTGAAGTGAAAACTCAGGGGCCAGTTAGACGAATCGAGTTTCTGCTGGGTAATAGAATGGAAGGGAGAATAACGTCACAGGTATATTCGGTATACGATGGTGGAATGGATGATATTCCGGTGTTTCGCGACAAGAATCGTGGCACTGCCCGTTTATGCGCGCGTCGAACTCGCCGGGCTGCTTCGTTTTCGGTTCGGGCAGCTTCGTTCGAAGAAGCTAAGAAGCTGCGAGGGATTTGCAGGGAATGAAGCCGTGGACGGGTTCCAGCGCGGTGAAGCGTTGAAGGGGTCCCGGAGAAATTAACGCGTCGACGACCGGAAGGGAAGACCTTCATCCTTCGCACCCCATGGCGCTCCGCGACTGTGCCGGGATCCTCTCGCGCGAGATTTGCATGAATATTAAACGTGGTCTTTTAAGGGAGTTTAAAGGGTCTCTTATCCTCGAGCTTTACATATTCCACCGTCGCGCGTGTTAAAGAGTTTATAATACCGCGCTAAGCTGGCGAATTTATGCCTAGGTACATCTTTGAAGGACGCGAAGGAATTATTAAGATCGATGGCACGCTGTATTCTTCGCCGAGGAGCGACGCCTTTTTACGCACCGCGGTAGGGTTAGGTATTTAGACATAGATGTGATAAGAGGATCGGTTGGAATTCGGCGGGATAAAAAGTGGCCTGACGTAAGGGACATGGAGGATCGAGAAGAAAGCGATTGTTAGGGGTGGGCAGAAAAGAGTGATTCGATCGATCCCCCCGTTATTCGTGGGGCGTCGGGGTGCACCATTCGTTAATTGCTGGCAATGGATGCCTGAGACATTCCTGAACGGTCCCGGAGCCTCGATGGCCATGGGCAAAACAGCATTGGTCGGCCAGCGCGGAGGCCTTTCTCGCATGCATGATTACAGTCGACGCCCGTAAAACCCGATGGAACCTGTTTGAAACCCTGCAGACACGCACGGCGATAGTCATTCATTCAGGTGTGCCTGACTATAAATAGAATTCCCGGAAGCCAATCAGAAAAGTCGATCGTCGGTCGGCTACGACGAGAACCCTTTTGCAAGGCTGCTGCAACCGCGTGGGGAACGGAAGTGAAAATTAAGAGATGAAAGGCGCGAAGGTACGTGTACGTCAAGGACTTGGAGTCTTTTAAATTTTATTTCGTTATTGTACTTTGGCACCTCAGGGTTTGAACGGTTCGGTGGTTGAGCAGGTAATACCTTGGTAACTTGATATTCTAGACGTGCCAATAGTTTAATGCCCCAGTATTTACCTAATTCGATATTTCAAGAATCAGAATACATCAGTGCCTGAATCTCGTAACAAGTATTCCGAATACCTCGATACCCCAAATACCGCAGCATTATAAACGCACGAGTACCCCAGTGAATTTTAATATTCAAATATTCTACTTAGATACTCCAGTATTTCAATGCTCCAATAGGGTAGAGGACCCAATTACTGTCACCCTAAGCTATTTTACGTAAAGTAACGAATAAATCTTATAAAATGATGCGTAACAAAAATTTAGCATACAATTCAAACTGTTATTTATACGATAGAAAAAATAGTACTTCATCTTTTCTTCGTTAATTTGAATAAAACGATAACAAATTTTAAGCGGATATTAGGAGAATGGAAACGACGACTTTCTTACTGGCGAAAGAGAAAACAAGGCGTCAAAGAAAATGCTGTAATTGTAATATTTAAGCTACTAGCATAACAAAATATAGTATTTTAAATAATATAAGCATCATAGAAAGTAATAAAGATTCGCCATGTCCTAATTAGATGTCGCACAGCGACAAAATTGTTGTCGTTCGGCCAACCGACTAACACGATTATAAACAAACAAAGGATTTTCTATGGGCTTGCACAAATTGGCAAAGCATGCAATGCGGCAACTTCGTAAGGTAAATGTCCCCATTAACGACCGTTTAAGAGTGTGACTGGTTCAAAATAGTAATTTTTTACTAATATACGACAATATTTGAGTAAAGTATGGATCATTGTATTTGTTGAAGTCTCTAGTTTCTTGATCAAATTAGTTTCAGAGTGATATTTGACTATTTACACAAAGATTATGGTGAAAATTATATTGGACCTGATGTCCCCTTTAGTGACCATCTATTTTATACCACGATTTTCTGCTACAATAATGAAAGAAAATGGATATTTTCTTTTTATTTTATAATTCTGTTTATATTTCTCGTTAATTTGAGTAAGTTACTGCATGGATCCATGTATTTTTATTGAAAAATTTGCGAGTTTAATGATATCTGGAGTATAACCTCACGGTATTAGAATCTGTCAACTTTCATGTCAATGACCAAGTCTTAATTTACATGTGAATTTACTTAAAGATGAATATACGGCTACATAAATAACGTATGAAACAATAACTGAAATATTTCGCTTATATTTCGCTTTCTGTGTTGCAATAAACAATAAGAAAATGAATTGGTCACTAATGGGGACGTGGTCAGTAATGGGGACATTTACCTTATATGTCCGTCGTTTAGTTTGAATTTCAAACCAGTTTGTTTTTTGTCGTATTGCGCGCACGATGTCCGAAACAGCAATGGATAATTTCGACAAAGACATCTTGTAAACTGACCGCAAAAGCGGTTGCAAATAGTACTCTACAGCCGGCCGTGTATGGACGCTGTCACATTGTCGTACGACCGACTGAAAATCGGTCGGTTGGACGACAACAATTTTGTCGCTGCGCGACATCTAATTAGGACATAGCGTTAGTCTATAAGTACAAAACTGTAAGATAATGCCAGCGTCAACGCTTAATGTGTCAGTAATTGGGTCGTTTACCCTATCGTAAATTCCTCGACATCCCGAATACCCGAGTAGCCCAAATATTCTAGTATTTCGGTGTTCCACTATCTCAAGTACCTCAACACCCCAGACACTCGACTACCCCAATGCTCCAAATACTCCAGCACCTCGATGCTCCAATGTGCCAAATACTCCAAGTATATGCTCCAATACTTGAGTATCTCAATATTCCAGTCTCTCAAATGCCCCGACACCTCAATCCTCCAAATAACCCCGACTCGAAGCTTCCCAAAATCCATCAACCCCTCCCCTACTCATCCCACCTTCGAACAGTCGACGATCGAGTCTAAATAAGAGTCTGTGCAGTCCCGACTGTTATCGCTCGCGAACACAGACGCCCGCCGAGCCGTTAAATTTCGCGAACGCGCGCTCGCGAACACAGCCGCGAAGGGCACGGGCTTGGAGAACAAGCGCGCAAGAATAATGATGATTGCCGTTTCGCTCAAAATTAGAATTCGCGGGCGGGACTCCAGAAGCCTATCGGGAAGTCTCGTTAAACGCGGGCAGACTGTTGGGCAACGATTGGTATGGTCATCGTCAGCGGCGACATCCAGCTCGTAAACGTGGCCTCTGTTTATTGTGCTTGGCCGTTTCGGGCAAATAGCGGCGATGGGAACCGATACCTACCGGGAATCGATAAGTGGAGCGGCAGATTCCGCTGGATCGAGAACGTTCCAGGGCTACTTCGAAGATATCGAAGAAAGAGAACCAACGAGTCCTGTGGATCTTCGATCCCCGGACGATTAAACGCGCGACAACTCCGCGTGCAGGCGCAACCTCGTCCCGAGCGATTCGGCGTACCGCGTTAGATCCGCGAAAAAGGAATCGGGATCGACGGAACGCCGACGTCAGAGCGTCTGGACGGTCGCGTAGCTCGTAAAACCACGGCTAAATGGGCGAGAGAAATGGAACGATCGCGACGATGGGATCTTCGGCTATCGCGGCCGGATAAAGCTGCAGTAAAGTCTGAAATAAATTTCCGTATGACTGGACGCCCCCTTCGCGTCTTCGTCTGCCGGCAGACGTAGCTGTGGCTGTCGCGGCTGTAAGACGGATGGTGTTTTCGTTGAATAAAATCGAGGGCCTTGTTGATGTACGAGGTGGGGCGCACGGTGGGAAGAAAGTGTCCCAGGGAAAGATGACAGCTCGGCCTGGCGACGGATGAACCTGCTAGGCGGCCAGCAGGGGATGCTGGAGGGGGATGGAATGGCAAAAAGTGGATAAACCGAGGCGTAGGACACGGGGAGTGCGTCGAACCGGTCGAACCGCTCAAGAGCAACCACATTCCTGAGGATTTCTACGTCACTGCGCGGCCTGACAACCCTTTTCGGTACGTAGGCTTCGGCACAGAGCTAGGATCATTCTCCATAGAGGATTATTTGCCTAAACGGAACCTGGGTAGGGGAAAGCGGGGAGAAACGCTTTTACATTTACACTTTTTACATTTAGCCCAGCTACCAATTACCTCTAACAGATATAAAAACGAAAATTATGCCTTAAGATACCGTGTTTCTTGGTCTATCATTTCACCACAAATTCAGCCTTCCACGATAAGTAGTGAAAGAGTTACGGCAATTTTCCGCAGTGACTGCCATTGTTACTTTTGCCTTGCAGGGGTAGGACGAAAGTAACATACCATGGGGACGAAATTAACACTAATTATTTTCAGGAGAATTAAGTAAAAACACATCTTCCAAAGCAAAATAGGACCTTTCATTATCAGAAACGATAGAAACAAACATTTAAATAAACATATCTTAAGTAGGTAACGATAAAAAGGTATAACCAGCTTCAAACATTTCTTTGATACTGTGTATTTGATTTAATATGGAGTCTCGTGTAACGGCCTCAAAAGTAACTAATATTTATGATTATTTTTTAAGAAACAATTCTTAATATTGGATTCAACTATTCTCCATAGTGACGGGTTACTTTTGTCCCCAGCCATGTTTTTCATCGTAGAACTGTTACAACGTACAAACTATACAAGACTTATTGGAATCAAATACAGGAACTTATAAAGACATTATCTACGAACGCTCTAACAAATAATTGGATCAATGTCTATAGTATAACTATGAATATTAAGAAAAAAACCAACGGAGGAGACGCTTATCTGAGTGATCGAAATAACGAAATCAGCTTGCCCACGGTATACGAATCGTTGTATTGTCCAGCGTCACTCCGTGAAAGAAAAGAAACACTAAACACGCGTAACTATGCAAAGCAAACGTTTTGGAAACTTTTGTGGAAGGCGGGAGAAGGCGCGTTACTTTCATGACGCCGTTACGTTTGTCCCCGCTCTCCGCTACGCGGTCTGCACGATTTTTGGGCGGATATTGGTGGAGCAGAATGAGAGAACATGCACTGTATGAAGAATTTATTCCAAAGAAATCTGCTGGAGTTAAGTTGGGGTGATTTGTGCATAATTGAGGCATCGGTGGTAAAGATTAACGTTAGATTTCATCCAGATGTACTTTCTAACCAATAATTCCCTGCTCCCATATATCTTCCGCTCAATATCGAACGATTAAACGTCGTGATTGGAGAAGAAGCAATATCCCTCGAAAGCAGGCGAGAGCTAGCTACCAAGATGTCACGGGATCGAAGGCTTTGCCCCGCCAAAATGACTCGTTCAAACGCGTCGGTTCGATTACAGAGGACCCCATTATCAATCGAGCCGGCTGCGGAACGTTTACAGCATGTCGTTCCTTTGTCCGAAGCGTGGCATTAATGTGGGATGCCGATGAGCGCTGGTCGAGGCGTAGCGCGTAACGCGCTCGGAAAACAGCCGAAAGGCGCGGAGGCATTGTCGCGTGTCGTGAGGCGGACGAGGAGGAGAAGTTGCGTACCGGTCGTCGAGAAAGACTGTTGCGTGCTTGCGTCTTGATCCTTTTTACTTATTATTATTATTCCACCACTTATTAGTCCTAGTTACATTAAATTGTGTTTATTTTAATATTAACTGGGCCTCAATCCTTTACAAGACCTCCATATCCGCGTCCCATTTGCCTGAGAATTCAGCAAGAACCAGGAGAAATCCTACATTAATTACCTTAGAGAGTAACAACCCTCCACCGCGGCAAAGCTCGGCCAGCCATCGAGACGCTGCCCTTTAGCACGCATAGAACATTAAACACCACGATGGAAATCACGAAACGCGAATTCCAAGCGGAAGAGAGCAGAAAATCGCGCGATACCTCTAGAATGAAATAAACTAAGAAGCCTCGTGGCTCGCTGCGCGGAACAGCAGCCAGAATTTTCATTGAAAACAACGCGTGCCGCGGATTCCATCGCAGACAGCCCGAATATCAGTCGCGGGGATGGAACTGACTTTTGCAGGGGAAGAAACGCGTGGGCGGAGGAAAATATTTTCTCAAAGACTGGGGTCGGTCCAAGGAACTCGTGGATGAACGTGTCTCGAGCTTCATTAATGATATTTGTAATATTCCGTTTCTCTAGTAGGCTCTGCGTGTCAGGAGAGTAGATTGCATGCTTTCCACAGCTTTTAATTTAAAGTACCGAATAAAGTAAAAAGGTGTTCGATAAATTTGCAACGTTTCTCGCGAATGTGCCACACAGAGTGGGTGACCTGGTGCTTATGAACAACAACGTATGCAGAACGAGTGGCAGTTTAAGGGAACGAATCGACCATGGCGAGGACAGAGTGGATCGCGAAATCCAGTGGAACAAAATCACTGGGGGGGATTCAAGAGGCTGTGGACGCTTCCTCGTTCCAGATAGCGAGGGTCGCGGACAGGAAGCCGGCCTTTATGAATTTTAATTCACGCCCAGCTAAATACTTGCAGAGATGTTTGCACGCGGCTCGACCCAGTAAACTGGCTCTCCGACACCTTTATGCCTTATTTATGCCGCGTTTTACCTTCGTCCAGGCACACGCTTCTGTTTCCTCCTCCCCTGCCCCGCCGTGCATTTCCCGCCCGTTCTCTCCAGCGGCCAGGAAGTGAAACCTCCTGGCTGCACTTACCACGCGAGAATTACAGCAGTCCAGTTAGATGTGGATTAGTCATGCCACGTCGCGATTCAGAGGCACTGCAATGTTTCTGTATCTTTTCCGTGCTCTCCCTCTGCCACGTTGCACTTTCGTTGCGCCAGCATTTCGCGCAACGGTAACTCCCACGGGACACTAAATCCTAGACCCTTGGTTCAGTGGATGAGAAGTATATGAAACCACTTGAAAGCGTCCAACACAGGTTCTTGAGATTTGCAGCGCGTATTTTAGGGTGTCCTGCGAATACTACCGATCACGATTATCGGCCTATTCTTCAAACTCTCAGCCTCGCGGAACTCTCGGATCGTCGGCTTGTCTCCGATTCGATTTTTTCTCTACAAAATCGTTAATAGCCCGATTGACTGTCCGGAGTTGCTTGGATCGCTAGAATTCAACGCGCCATTAAGACCACTAAGGACGCGTTCTTTATTGGTGCCGGGACCTTATACCCACAAATATAGCGTTACGAACCCGATCGACCGATGTAGGTCGGAGGCGAATGTACATCTTGGGGAATGTCACCTCTTTTCTGGATCGGTTATTACATTCCGTAATTCTCTGTACAGACAATTAGGTGGCTATCTCCGCACTTAGTACTAATTTACATATTACTGTAACGTGCTATTCAACGTAATATTACCTCAATTTATTCTACGTACTAAAGGGTCTTACCTGTTGATTACAATAATAATAATAATAATAATAAAAGCGTATCTGATATTTCAATTCTGAACCCATCGTTTTCTCGCCACGGCGGCTCTGCTGCAGAGAGCACGCTTCGCGCCGACTTCTCCCGAGGGGTTAAGAACGAAACCGACTAGACAGAAGCCAGCAGGGAAAAGCAATAGGGAACAATCGCTGGTGAAACGCTGCGTTTATTCGCGCGACACCGAAGCAGATCAAGAGGCACGATTACGTCGCAGCAAAAGCGCATCCGCCACTTTCTTGCGGCCCACATGGTGGAGAACGAGAGATCGGAGCCAGCCTTCGCGCGGGAGACTGAGAAGCAGCCGTTTAGCGAGTCGGGTGTTAAAAATTCGCGGTTAACGGACGCTCGATCACCTGCAGAGCGCGTCGGGAATACCAAGCGACTCCTGCCGGAGATATTCGGGAGGAACAGCCGGGGCTTTGACAGGTGGACAGACATTCATCGCGGCGACTGTCGCGTACTGTTAATTCAGCGACGTAGAGCTTGAAATGCCGATTCTCACGGTGGTTGTTCGACTTCCTGCGAATTTTCACGGCGCGGAAAGTGAAGCTGCGATGCCACGGGAGTGGTGGAACATTCGGTGAGTTTCGAGGATATTTCTTCCGAGAGAAAAAGAAGGATAGGTGTATTATCTTTCTTAACGACTACTAAGCGCCATTCCAACGAACTGGAGAAGGATGCAGGGCCGCGATTTGTGCGAAATGTGTGGAGTACTCCGCACTCGAGATGTTCCTGTGTGTGGAATTCCATATTCGGCAATTCGGAAGGCACTTTACACATTTTTTTTTTATTTTCTGCTTGCATACCCCCCGGTTTTTTTGGACCGTTGAAATTTGATCGTTTAATTTGTACTCCTCCCGCCTCCCCAAACTCTGCAATGCACTCTGCAAGGATGCGAGCGTCGAGTCATGCGATAACGTCAGCTAAAGGCGGGACAGTTTACACGGTGCCTTAACGAGAAGCGAATTTGCTTGGAAAAGGGGAAAATATCGACGACAAGCGCGTCATCGTCGGATGCGGCCAGACGCGTTGCTGCTCTTGGCGAAGTTGACAGACGTCTGTCGATTACGCTCGCCCGTAACTCCGCTTTGCATAAGTATCCGCGTGGAATGTCGCTCGTCGAAACGAGCTCCGCGTACGCGCTGAAAAATTGCGGGTTCCGGTGATCCGGGCGTATTTGAAGAGGCATGAAAAGTGGATTGGGCGAGCCGCGCATCGCTGAAATATACGCGATGTATAAAGATCGCTCGGGTCGTTTGTCTTTTGTAACGAGATATAGAAATATCGCGCAAGAATCTTGGGAATAAAAGGATGCGATTAATGGCGAGCGATCGTGCCTCTAAGCAATGTACTCCGTTCACATTCAATTAGCGTGTGCATCGGATTCTAGGGATATCGAGGGGGCGAACGCTAGATTATTTACTGGACAACCTCGACGGCTAATAATAATTCCAAGCGAGCTTATACCTCTCGAATGAATACGTGGACGCCGAGGCGCGAGATAAATCACCATCGAAATTAACGCCCGCGATTACGTTGTCACTTTAATACAGCGCCTCGCGGCTGAAAAGCCCGGTAGCCGGAGCCGAGGCGCGCACCGCGAACGTCGCCGAGCCTTGGGTAAACATTTCTGCCGGCGGATCGCGTGATTTACGCGGGCCGATGGGGAGATTAATCTTCGACGAAGCAAAAGAAACACTCGTCGAATTGGAGCAAAGGCAACAGAGAAACCGCTCTCAGCGGGCCAATAAATTACTGTCCCGCTTGTTCGAGGCCCCAAGAAGAAGGGAACAAAAAAAAAAAAGAACGAAAAAGAGACCGGGCCGAGGAGGCAGCGAAACAGGGTCAGTGTGTCAAATTTAGTGGTTTTCATGGAACGTGGAGGAGCCACGCTTGACTCTTTCAACGTTCCGTGGATGTAGCAGGTCTTCCATCAATTTCCCATTCACGTTCGCCGTGCGGCTGTCAAGGTCCACATTCGACGAATATTAGAACGTATGGAGGATAATGAGATTGTGTAATACTGAAGAAATGGGGATAAGTCTACAGAGGTTTTGAGGATGAAAACCAGAAGTGGCTGACCTACTGTGGATACTTTCAAAACAGTCTTGTTTCATTTGCTCGAAGACACTTGTAGACAGGGTCTCGTCAAGTTGTTACTCTGTTAGTCAGCTTGGGCGAACAGCGCAACTCGACCTACGATCCAGAAGCGCGCGTCTAATGATCAAAGGGGAATAGAGAGTCTTAGCTGACAAGATAGGGGTACACCGATACCCAGGGCAGATACACTTATCTCGTGTAAGGTTAATATCGTTATTCCCCAAAACTTGCCAACGTCACAAGTCCCATCGCGGGACACTCGTCTGCCAAATTAATCTCGACGAGCTACAGCGGGTAATGGTTCAAGTGACAAAGTGGTTAATAGGTCTGGTTTAAGAGCGTTACGATCTTCTTCCACGAGAGTTATTAGCATTAGGTAGTCTCGCTGAGTTTCAGCTGGTTTCGGTCGCTTCTGCTCCATTTCGACATTCTGCCGAATAACCAGGGCTGTGGCGAAAATTTCTGACCTTGGCACGTTTCACGCGCGTCCGCGCACGCACGCACGTACGCGCTCACGCTTGAAACTCGCTTTCGCTCGTGAGCCCACGCGACTCGCTACCGTGGAGACACGTCGAACAGCTGCGTGCCTGGCGATGGAAACGGCGGGCCGTTTCTGCTGGACATC
This sequence comes from Andrena marginata, assembly GCA_963932335.1. Classification (NCBI taxonomy): domain Eukaryota; kingdom Metazoa; phylum Arthropoda; class Insecta; order Hymenoptera; family Andrenidae; genus Andrena; species Andrena marginata. Next base: position 5,723,577 of record OZ010661.1, read on the forward strand.
AATGGGCGCGATTGTTGTCCCGTGAATCGCGGTCCAGTCGATTCTCGCGTAATTAAACGGTGACAGGTTGCGTGTTGGCGGGAAGCTTTCAATGTTAACGGCGGCTCGAGTGTTCGTGCGATCTCGGGGCTGGGTTCGAGGAGTGGAGGTTTCAATGGGCTTGGAAGGGAGGACGTTAGGGTGCCAGGGTTTGGTAGAACTCGGAGTTGCAGAATTTAGGCAGAGTTCAAAGGTGTAGGATCTGATGGAGCTGGAAGTCATGGCATTTGGTAGAGTCCAAAGTGATAGGGTTCGATAAACTTTATAATTGTAGGATTTGGTAAATCTCGCAGTCCGACGATCTGCCAGCGACGAAGATTCCAATCCCCTGCGCCACTTCAAAGCGGCGATAGAACTTCTCGCGCTCATTTTCAAATTAAAACTTCTTCGTCCAACTTACCCCCGAAACGAAGACTCGCGGAGGAGTAATGACTTCAACTGGCAGACTCCCAATTAAGAGAAGCAACCCGATTCCCTCCAAGAAAACACAACTCGATGGGGGAGCTTCCAAGTCGGCCTAACCACAACGATTCACAATTTCTCACCGTAAATAGGGGAGAGCGGGGACAAACGTAAGACTTTTTACATTTGGCCTAGCTACCGATTACCTCTTACAGATATAAAAACGAAAATTATGCCTTAAGATAGCGTGTTTCTTGGTCTATCATTTCACCACAAATTCAGCATTCCACGATAAGTAGTGAAAGAGTTACGGCAATTTTCCGCAGTGACTGTCATTGTTACTTTTGCCTTGCAGGGGTAGGACGAAAGTAACATACCATGGGGACGAAAGTAATACTAATTATTTCCAGGAGAATTAAGTAAAAACACATCTTCCAAAGCAAAATAGGATTTTTTATTATCAGAAACGATAGAAACAAACATTTAAATAAACATATCTTAAGTAGGTAACGATAAAAAAGTATAACCAGCTTCAAACATTTCTTTGATACTGTGTATTTGATTTAATATTACAACGTACAAACTATACAAGACTTATTGAAATCAAATACAGGAACTTATAAAGACATTATCTAAGAACGCTATAACAAATAATTGGAACAATGTCTATAGTTTAACTATGAATATTGAGAAAAAAAACCAACAGAGGAGACGCTTATCTGAGTGATCGAAATAACGAAATCAGCTTGCCCACGGTATACGAATCGTTGTATTGCCAAGCGTCACTCCGTGAAAGAAAAGAAACACTAAACACGCGTAACTATGCAAAGCAAACGTTTTGGAAACTTTTGTGGAAGGCGGGAGAAGGGGTGTTACTTTCATGACGCCGTTACGTTTGTCCCCGCTCTCCCCTACTAAGTACACTTCCACGACCGGTTCAGCGGCATTGGCGATCCGCGATTGTCGAATAATAAACGCGATCTAATGCGGCGCACGAATGGAACCCAGGAATACTGGCAGCGTTACGGTCAGGCAAAAGTCAAACAAGCCTACCAAGAGACTGTCCAGATGATTAACCGCCTTTTAACCCTGTCGTTCGCTACGTTCCCCACCGGTTAACTTCACGTCCATCCGAATCGCAGACCACCGAACGCGCCACTTATCCTTCCCCTTAGCATCAGCCACACCGTAAATCACGCATTGCCGGCGAGTCCAAGTTTATTTATCCCCCGTTGCAATTCTGCCGCCGCAACTCTGTCGAGGAAAGAACGGAGCTTCGTATGACTTTCATCTGCACTCGATTCGAACGAACTGCAAGCCTCCATTTCCTCCGGACGATAACGAACGAGAATAATCTATCGCCGCACAGCGATCGATCCTTCTCTAGCTACACCACTCTATACGGCATCTTGGAAAATCTCTGCGGAACCATTCGAGCATCCCATTCATCGCAAGGGCACGTATAAGATCCAGTGTTCCAGGGAGAAGGACGTCGGCGACGTCAGCCGGAAGAAGTTTGATAAACAAGAACGAAGCACGTTGGCTCCCCGGAGAGCTGAGAGCTTCCCCTCCGACCCGAGGAAATCCTGCTGGCCATTTCTCTCAATTAATACGAATAGATGGAGGGGGTGGAGCCAGATGAAATATCGGCATTGCACGAGCACCGCGGCGAGAACGTGCGCGGCTGGTGGAAGCTGGAGGCCACGATGTTTCGAAAGTTAATAACAACGAAGAAGGGCGAGGAATGGAGCAAGTACGCCCGGTCTTCTGGATCCTTGAGCCGAATCCTGAAGTCCCATTGGCCAGGCCCCCGTGGGCACGCGATTCAAACTGGCCTTGGCACCTCGATCATTCGTCTTCGTCGCGAAACTAGCTCAAAATCACAGAAACGGAGAAGAGAAAAGGAAGGGAAATCCCTCGGCGGCTCGATGACGCGCGGGTATCGGGGGGACTGCTGGGTCGAAAAGTGGGACGCGAGGAACATCCTTCGAGGTGGACATCAAGGACCACCTGTTTCGAAACACTGTTTATTAAATTACACTTTGGAAGGGTCAACAAGTGCAGGTTCAAGGCAGTCTTGTCATTTATTTTGCGAGTGAAATTCACTCGGAAGTTCTTCAAGCATTAAGGTAGATGTCCCCATTACGGACCGCGTCCCCGTTAGTGACAGAATTATTCATTTATATTGTTTATTGCAACACAGAAAGCAAAATATCAACCGGAATTCATTTATAGTTTCATACGTTATTTATGTAGCCGTACATTCATCTTTAAGTAAATTCACATGTAAATTAGGACTTGGTCATTGGCATGAAAGTTGACAGATTCTAATAACGCGAGGTTATACTACGGATATCATTAAACTCGCAAATTTTACAATAAAAATACATGGATCCATGCAGCAACTTACTCAAATTAACTAGAAATATTTACAGAATTATAAAATAAAAAGAAAATATTCATTTTCTTTCATTATTGTAGCAGAGAAGCGATGATGGTACAAGTTGGCCAATAAAGGGGACATCAGGTCCAATATAATTTTCACCATAATTTTTGTGCAAATAGTTAAATATCACTCTAAAACTAATTTGATTAAGAAACTAGAGACTTCAAAAAATACAATGATCCATACTTTACTCAAACATTGTCGTATATTAGTGAAAAAATTACTATTTCGAACCAATAACACTCTTAAACGGTCGCTAATGGGGACATTTACCTTAAATGCCAGCCAAGGGTTGGCTTCATCTGCAATACATTAGGGTAAAGGACCCAATTCCTGACACTTTAAGCGTTGACGCTGACATTATCTTATAGTTTTGTACTTGTAGACTAAAAGTATATGTTATTCTTGTTAGTTATTATTGTTTAATATGTTTACTTGATGAACAAAATCTGGTGGATCTTAAAACTTCGATTTTTATGTATAAATTCGTCAATTTCAAAAATATATATTTAGGGATCTATTACCGGCACCTTTCAAATGTGTTTGACTGAATTACTGGCACTCCAATTACTGCCAGCTAACCTAAGTAATACTGTTTATGTCATTTTAAGGTTACTTCGTGCCATGTACACGAGCAACTACTGCTATGACAGTAATGTCAAAATGCTCGAAAAGCTTGCACCAATCACTATCACCCAATTAATAAGTGAAAAGACTTAATGAATCGTTGAATTCGGATCTTTAATACTTTCTATGATGCTTATATTATTTAAAACATTATATTTTAATATGTTAATAGCTTAAATATTACAATTACAGCATTTTCTTTAACGCCTTGTTTTCTCTTTCGCCAGTAAGGAAGTTATCGTTCCCATTCTCCTAATAATCCCTTAAAATTTTTCTCGTTTTATTCAAATTAACGAAGAAAAAATTTAGTACTGTTTTTTCTATCGTATAAATAACAGTTTGAATTGTATGCTAAATTTTTTTTATGCATAATTTTATAAGAGTCACTCGTTAGTTTACGTAAAACAGCTTAGGGTGGCAGTCCTTTCTCCTAAATGATTGGTGCATCGAATTTGAGCAGAATCGAAACTCGTGACTGGAGCACGCAATTGCCGTCGTCACCCGCGCGACAATGGATTTCGTTATGCAAATCGCGATTCACCCCCAACTTTCATCCGCGTCTTCGGATAGGAAAGAAGGGAGTCGAAGGGAAATTGGCTAGGCGCGCGGAGGTCTTGCAGTTTGCGGTACGGCACCGCGCTACTGGGTCGTAATGCGCGATAAGGTCGCAGGGACGAAATCAACGACCCCGTTTTCTCTTTCAATTATTCCCTCGCGAACGTACGAGGTACGAGGTCGCGCGCAGATAACGCAGGAAGAGGAGCACGTGCCGGGCGTACGGGGTCGGTTTGACGAGCGCAGAGTTGCCATCTTGTGACACGTTTATCGTGCGCAGGTCCGCGAGAGCACCGTTGAATTCATTAGCTAGCCGGTCTTTTTCTTGGCCGTTATCAAGCACCCGTTATCGCGCCGACGCGTAGTTACGTTTATGGCTTTCGGGCCGCTTTATCGCGTAACGTCAGCTGTGTATCGTAAATTCGATTGTCAGCAAGATTTGCCGTTAATTGAATCAACGCTAGGAAGAACCGGCTTAAATGGCCTCTCGACTACTTACCGGCCCTGGGAGCGAACGAATTTTTCCTACGCTTGGGTGCAATGAGTGCAGTCCCCGCGATGCAGAGGTTTGTACATGTAGACGTATTTCCTACCGTTCCCTTCCTCGTTTATACCACTTCCACGCCCACAATTCCGTGCGTTTCAGAGTGAAAACACTGCTCTTTAAGGGGGGCGTCTGGCGTAGCGGGGCGAAGGGGCCGATTTTTTTTTTGTTGCACAAATCAATAGTTGAACATCACGATATGTTCCCGAAGCTGCAAAACGAAATTCGAAAAATTAAAGCGGATATAGCAGGTCTTGCCACGGAGCACCGTGTTACCAGAAAACTTGAAACGTGTTTTTCTCGAAACGACAGTTTTACAATTTGCGGGCAATGTAACTCCAAAAATATTCCACCAATCGACTTGGCCTTGTATAGGGATATTTGTGAACACTCTCTTCACAGAGCTTAGCTGTCGGCATAATGATGTTGTTTAAATAAATAACTATTTTGACACATTTAAGGCAAAATTTCGCTGGGAAAAGCGAATTTCTTTACAAGAGGCCGCTATTTGTTCTATTTTGCATCTTTTAAGTTACGAATTTATACGATTTGTGCGTGCACCCATGAACTAAACAAAAATTGTTGGATTTTTGGTTTTAGATGAATATAGTAGACGCTACGTTGCCCGCAGTGGAACAATTGCGTCGCCAACAGACTGGGAATAAGCCCGAATAACTCTGTTATTTGCAGCTCTTTTCTAATAAAATTGGTTTTCTATCTACCTTAATCCGATAATACAATATCCTGAAAGTTTCCGAACGATCCGTTCAATACTTTGTTTAAAAGAAAATTCCCGAAAAATGCCTGGATTTTCAGCTAGTTACACAAGGCTCCCCCCTTAATCCTTCGTGCGCATACCTGCGGCGAGGAGCAACGAAGGCTCCAAGGGGAACCGAAAGGAAGGAGATAATGGTAGATCTGAAAACTCCCGCCATCGAGCTCCCCTCTGCCCGCGCGTGCGAGCTCGCGGATCTCGCTGCCGCTCGGTACGCCGACGCCACCAAATGCGTTTCCCTGTTCCGCGCCAGCTACTAAACGACCCTCCGTTTCCATCCTGCAAAAACGTTTACGTAACGCGCGAATTGTTTGACGAGAACACGTGCCCGTCGCATCTTCGCTCCGCCAAACGAGGAACGCGCTTCCGACTAGACAGTTTAAACTAGTTTAATACGTCCAATTAGTCTAATCATGGCCGATCGTTATTCGTCCGCCGGTAGGAGCGTTGCGTAACGCGCGATCCAAGTTTCCAGCGGGAACTATTAATGCCCTCCCGGCCCGCTGTAAACACCATCCCCTTGGCACGGTTACGTGGAATTACACGGCACCTAAGCGGGGCCGCATTTAACGGATGTCGGGCTTATCAGCCACCGCGGGGATACCACATCGCGCGCAAATTAGATGCGCGACTTACCGAACAACTTCATAACGCCAGTGTTGCTCCGCTCGATCCCTTACACGCGGTTATACCCTCCGCGGCATCGATCATCCACCTTCTGCTAAACATTTCGAGTTCTGGTACGGGTGAAATGGAATTAAGGGCATTGCAGCAAGGGATGCAGCTGCAGTTTGACAGTTATGAGTTTTTAGTTATGATATATAATATATGTGAGAAAGATATGCATGGTTTGGCGCACGTTTGATGGAAATTCGATAACAAATGAGCGATTTATTGCAAATAAATCAAAATAGAAATATTAATATTAATATTTTTAAATAAAAATAGAAATATTAATATTTTTAAATAAAAATAGAAATATTAATATTTTTAAATAAAAATAGAAATATTAATATTTTGATTAGAAAATAGAAATATTAATATTTTGATTAAAAAATAGAAATATTAATATTTTGATTAGAAAATAGAAATATTAATATTTCGATTAGAAAATAGAAATATTAATATTTCGATTAGAAAATAGAAATATTAATATTTCGATTAGAAAATAGAAATATTAATATTTCGATTAGAAAATAGAAATATTAATATTTCGATTAGAAAATATAAATATTAGTATTATTATTTTGATTAGAAAATAGAAATATTAATATTTTGATTAGAAAATAGAAATATTAGTATTAATATTGTGATTAGAAAATAGAAATATTAATATTTTGATTAGAAAATATTTTTGTCAGAAATAGAAATAAAAACTTATCAACTCAATAACTACTAAGTACTTATTCTGTGAAAATATATCTCTCTCAATTAGTATTCTCCTTTTAATTTCAAGTGTGTGCAATAATTTTATAAACAGTTTTTCTAATATACTTGAAGTTGGCAAAGATGGAGCTGCACCCCTTTTCTTGCAAGCTCCCCAATTTCTATGGAATCATACAAAACTAGCAAGATGGGAAGCTTCAGATTCTCTTTCCAGAGTGAAGTGTTCGCAGACATCGTTTCCTAAGTAATGCCCTCGTGACCGAGAATTGTTTATTAGCTGCGCTACTCTGCAATTAAACGAATAAAAGGAGAATGTGGAAGCAGGTAGATGAAGACAGTGATAATTCGAAATTCCGCAGGCTGGCAGAGGCTCGTGGCGCTTTCGTAAACAGGAAACGCCGGTGAGAAGGGACGGGAAGCGATTATTTCTTTTTCGTCATTGACCCAAATCACCGCGGGAAAGAGACTCGGCGGCCAGCCGGTCCCTGCCGCGGAGTCTTGACATTGAACCGCTGGCGATCTCGACCAGCCGGGATTTATTCGAGGCTCTCGATCCCTGATGAATGAAACCGCAAAAGCTGCACGCTCTCCGCGTGTCCCCTGCTCGCGAGTCCGTCGGGACGTCCGCCGCAAAAGCGCTGCCCTAAAGATAATTATCGCCGCGGTAAGAATAAACTCAAGGCTCGCGCCATTTCCAGTGCGAAAACGACTAAGAGGTCAGCGTTGCGAGGATTTAGTGTAATTACCCGCGCGCGAGGCTTTCGCTCGGGAAATAAAATGAAACTTAAACGAACGTCCGAGCGAAACGCGAACTGGTTGATCAGATGTGAAATGGTAATTTAATGGGCCGAATCGACCGCGGCGTCAGAGCTGACAAAAGGCAAATCAAATTCACTCATGTTATTATTATTAATATTATTTACTAAAGTATATCAACGGGATAAACCCTTTGTTATAAAAAGTACAAATCACAGTCACACAAGCATAGAACAAATAATTAGGAAGTACAAAAGAAAAATAATTAAAAGAAACAAAAGCAGAGGAGCGCAAAAAAAAGAAAAAAAAACTATTAATGTTAGTGACAAAAGATATAAAAGAATCATAGTAATAATAACAACAGCGAACATAATAGTAAAAGTTGAGGGGAATGGGAACTACGAACAGCTATCCGAGCAGAGTGATTGAAGGAATTAAAGGAATTATTGAAGAAGTCAACAGATTTACAGTAACGATTGGAAGTTATACGAATGGATACCCAAGTATTGAATATCTGTCCCATCAGAAACGCAGTGATTTTTCGAGCAGCAAATTTTCATTCGAAGAGAGTAGAAGCTTGCCCCGATACAAGGACCTACGTAACGCGCGAAAACGCGCATGTAACGAGGCAGCAGAATGGAACAAAGATTTATGAGCGACAGCGAGAGAGCCAGAACTATCTGAATGGCGAGGGAGTGCTTAGGTAACGCCAGTCGAGACCCAACGAACGCTTTACATATTTTAATATCGAGGAAAGAAAACGAATCACCGCGCGAGACGTTGTATGATGTAAAAGCGCGGAGAGAATAGAGGAATAAAGGAGGTAATGAAAGGTTTCGCACGATCGATAGCATGGATCCAATATCGCCCAGTTTCGAGGAGAATACGGTTCGTTTCGCGGGAATAAGCCAGTCCTATTTTCACATTTTCGGCGGCCACGGCCGATTTCCTGTCCCATTTTCCCCCCTTGTCGAGATGGAAGTCGACGGTGCAGGACGCACCGTGTCCGCGGAGGAGGCATTCAGAGGGGGATAAGAATTGAGACGATGATCGTGAAAGTTTTGCTAACGGTTCTCGAGGATTCACCTGTCCGAGTTGCATGCCGCGAATACGTTCCGCCGCGCTTATTGGCGGAGTCCGTTATTTCCAAGTTTCCAGGCTTTCGAATCGATTAACAGGTTTCTTGGGTAGGTCTGACATTTCGAAGTGAAACGTAAGCTTACCGGCATCTATTGCGGCGACGCGCGGCGTGAATCAAGAATTCCGGGACGAGCCAGGAAAGTCGGCAGAGACGGCGAGCGGAGATTCCAGCAAAAACGGGGCTCCTACATATTTCTAAAAGCTCTCGGTAAGAAAAGCATCCTGAACGATTGGCCGAAGCTTCGTCTGGCTTCGAGTACAGTTGGAAATAAAGCTTACGGAAGCGTAGAAATACCTGGGGCAACGAAGCTTTTTTCTCTTTCCAGCATTCGCAACACGAAACGCACACGGAACAGCCCGTCGTCGGACATCCGCGAACATCCGTGCCGGGACGCTGGAGGGCGTCCCGGGAACCGGCCAGCGCGGCTGCGTGGAAACGGCAGACGGCCACGGCGAGGTATCGCGGACGTTTTCACCTCCCGACCAAAAGGCACGCTCTTCTCCCCGTGCAATTAATTAAACCGTCCCAGGGTGAACAGCGTCGGCGGTAGCGGGGGCACGTTGGCCCGCGCATAACTCACAAATGTGCGCGCCCCCGTTACGTTGCGCGCACACTAACGCAGCCCTCCCGACAATCTGCATACTTAAGTGCACGCTAAGTAGCTGCCGCACGTCTACTTGACCCATTTACCCAATGACCTCGCGCCGAGACATTTTTCAAGAGAGTAGCAGTATCTGCCTAATGGCGGAGGCGAACTCGTGCCTCGGCTCGGGACATCCCCTGAATTCCCCGACCCCCGACTCCCTTCCGGTCTTCCTACCCCGCCCACCGATCCTCGAGGAACAAAGGTGACAGCCGGATGAAAGAGATTTATTATTTGCGACGCGAGGGCACGGCTACTCGGCCTGTTTCGACCCCCCCCCTGCTACCCCCACCCACCCCCCGAAAACTTTAATATCCCTGATACCATCCGGGACGACTCTCGAGGGGGAGGTTCTGAAGGCGCTGAGGGGTGGTCCGGGAGGGAACGAGTTGAATTCCATCGTCCAGAGTAATGGCTCGCCTTATCTGCAGCCATTTCGAAGATTATAGTAAGAGTTCCGGGAGCGCTGGCTCCTTGCAGCTCCCCCTGCTTCGATATGTCAGGGGCTGCATATTCTGCGGAGACTTTGATCGAGATTCCTATTCGGCCACGGTGGAAGAAGGTATACGGTCATGGTAACTCCTGGTTATTAGTGACAGAAGGTGTTTCTTTTTTCTGATCTTTTTGGAGGGAATTTATATTTTTTAATTCCTTGGGGGGGGATTATGAAATGTTTGTGCAGCTCTAATAAGGGAAGGACAGGGTGCGGTAGATATCGATTTCGATGCGACTTGGCGCGATGGATCTATGTAGAAAATAAGTAAACAGGTGTCCGAGCGATTAAGCCAATAGGCCTTAATAATAGAGATAGTTACGTGTAAATTATTAAAAGTTTCGTAGTGGTCGTGGGGTTTTAGTGGGTAGAAATCGCACACCAGCCTGGTTCCCCTTTTAAAGATTTCCCCGCGTTAAAAGAAATTATACATATTTTTTATAATTTTTTTACTTGAGGAAATATATCCATCCCCCTTAACCCCCTTAAAAAAATAATTTATAATTTTTTTAACGTGGGGAAATCTTCAAACGGCACCCGCTCTCACGCTGAGTCTCGACATCGAGAACAACACCACCGTGTCGCGCGACAATCTAGGAGTCCCTTGTCGACAGGGTCGCCGCCAAAAAAGCATCGATGTCTGGGCGCAGCTTAGCCGGAAATTTTCCAGACTTTTCGGCACGAGACAGAGGGCTCGAGGAGATCGTTGGTACATCGATCCCACGGCAACTTTGCCCCCGCCGCCCCCGAACGCAGCCCGAGGGGGCACGAGTCGAGCGTGCTTTCGATAATTTAATCAAGAAACTCGAGTCGACTCGCGCGGCAGCCCGCGAGGCGTTCGAGTTATCCCGACTCGGCTGAAAGAACGCTGCGCCTTCGACGAGCCCCCAGGGCGGCCGGTTTTCACGGCGAACAGAGCCACCCTCGTTCCAGCCGCGTGCCGTTCGTTACGGGGCAGTCGTTCGGCCACCCCCTTCGAAACAGCCAACATTTCTTTCCGCCTGGAGCCAGAGTCCCAGGACGCTCGTAAAGGAGCCTCGCGATTTCCTTCGGCTCTTAATTCTCTACAAACGCGATCCCCGCGGAAGTCGAAATAAAAGGTCCGCGAGAGGTTCTTCGATGTGAAATCCGACCTTCTGTATCCTGTCTCGAAAGAGTCGACTGTTCGCGGAGCTGGGTCTGGGCAACGAGTGACTAACAACCAAAGTAGAATTGTGGAGTCTTTGCCGCGCTACACTTCGGGTGATCTGGAGCCTGAGGAACTCGCGAATTGGGTCAGGGAACGTCGACGCGGTCCAGTTTGTCTGGCACGTTCCTGTTTGAAGGCACGTTAGATCTCGAGAAGTCTGCCATAAATCCGGAATTCATCAGGCCTGAATATAATCTAGCATGTTCTACTCATGGTGGTTCATAACAGTCCTCGAACTATTCCTCATCGATCACCCGATCCCACTGTTCCTCGAACGTATCGCAATCCTCCCTCGGTGCTATTACGATATCAGCAGGATGTCCACTAAATGCAGAACTCGGAAATAGAAGAGGTAGGGGAAACCTGTCCAAAACCGTATAGTTAAGCTTCTAGGTCCATAACTTTTTAAATAATAAAATAAATTGGGTAATACAAATTAAAGTTTATTAAAGGGTTTCGTAAACAACACAAAATAACAAAAATATAATTGAAAAGTTCAAATAGGCTACTGAATTGAACAATAAAACAAAACCACTTCTTTTTCCGGCTTTGCCCACCCTATGAGGCAAAACCGTATACTATATATTATGGGTCTAAATTAACAACGGTAGCATTGAAAATCGTCGAGTTCTTCGGATCCCCAGCCAGTGCAACCTTCGTGTACCCATCCACTACACCTTGTACATTGAACCCAATTTTGATCCCATGTTTCGATTGATTATACTCATTATAGCCTTTTTCATATTTTCCGAGTTCCAATCTTGTCTGGTAGTGTTTCGTTTATAATTACGTGGCATCTTGCTGATACCTTTAAACAAAAATGGAACACTACTTAGTTTACGAAGTGTCCTTCGGTGTACGGTTTTACCCCGTACGGTTTTGCCCCAAGACGTAAGAACCGACACTTTTGGTCACAGCTAAATATGAAAATGACAACAATCGGCCACGATCATTAAACTACAATAGAAATAGATACTATTGATATATATCTTCATGTAACTTACCTTCTAATTACCAGAACACTATATAGTCCACTTGAAAATAATAAATTCAATAATTAGCTGGAGCTTACGTATTTTGCCACGAGGATCTGTTGACTGACAGTTCAATATGGCGGAAAACAATTGCCAAACGCGCGTGGGCTTCGATCATTAGTTTTCAGAAATAAATACGGTATACGGTTTTGCCCCGGTATACGGTTTTGGACAGGTTTCCCCTACGTGATTCGTCGGACTCGTTCCACGGCCGCTACGCAACGTTAACTCGAACTTCCCAGCTGAATCTTTCCAGTAGCAATTTCGATAGCGAGAAATAAAGATTCTCGAAAGAAGAGAAGCCAGTGGATTTGCCGCGGCCCGTGGCTCCGTATTGATCTCGATACGTTTGGAACGGGCGGACGCGGCTGTATCGATACACATCGAATGCGCGGAATATGGAGCGAGGGAGTGGGACGCGTCCTCTATAGGCGTCGACCTGTAGCCCCTCCTCGAATCGTGTCACAGACACACAGCGGGCTGACGTCTTTGTCCCTTCGCCGGAAGGTGACGGTCAACGTGTCCAAAGCAATTCCACGGGGCTGCGTGTAACAGATCCGAAATGACGCGGGTCTCGCGACGTACTCGAAGCAAACACGCTGGATGAACCGAACGAGGGAGGGTGGGAGGCCTTCGGGACGTTCTTTAGGACGGAATAATTACCCGATGGCCCGGTTTCCAAGTTCAAGGTAAGTACGTAGGGTGAGCACTCTCGCGTGTCCATTGTCCATTTTCCTGCGCCACGAGCGGGCAGAAGCGCGAACCACGCGTAAACGAGGGGACGATTGCGTGGGCGGACCGGAATGCTCGATTAGGGTGGAAGTGTGAGGTAAATGATACTGGCGATGGTCGCGCGGAGTTGTATATGGTGATTTGTTGGTGGCTGTTGGCTCGGGGAATGTGACACGAGGGATACTTGGGCGCTGGGTATCGATGCGATTATGGGGTCGTGGGATCTGATTCCCGGGGATTCAAACACTGTGGGGATCGACTTCGGGTGGTACGGAGATGGTGGAATTGAATATGGCGCAGCAGGGAAATCGCAGGGGATGTTGCTGGCTACCTCGGTAGTCGTGCAACCTGATATCGAGCAGCAATGGGTTGTGACATTTAATGAGGGAGTTGTTGGAGAATAGGGGGGAGTGTTTCTGCGATCCCTGGGGTGGGTGGAATATGATGGTTCTGAGGTGGTGATCGATTGAAGAATCAAAGGTCGCTTAAGGGACTTCTTGTTTATTCTCGGGCTAAGGTATCTTCTAGCAATGTCAGCGATAGCGTGGAGACTAGAGAAGCGTGGGATATTTCCTATTCTAGACTCGTTTTCGATCAGCCGGTGAACGTGCGAACGTGTTCCTCCAGCTAAATGTAACCGCACGCATGCCTGGAGGAATTGTGTTGGTATCTGATGAACAGGCAGGGGATTCAGCGCACGATGCCATGCATGCAACCGTCTCCTCGCACAATGGAGAGGACGGTTCCTTTGTTTTCGCCGTGGCCCAGAAGCTACACGGACCGATGCAGCCATCGTGTCGTTGTTCGACACTGTGCGTGGCCTTGATCATCCTCGTAGCGCGAATCTAGGCCTTGCTTCTCATTCGGGATGGATCCCGCGAACAAAAGGGATACCCGTGTAACTACTCGATCGCCGTTTGTTCGGCGGGGACCATTTTTAGATCGCTTTCGTGTCGCTGGAGGAACGCTTCCCCCCAGCTGCGAACAACCGACCTAGATATGTAACGGTTGAGATCACAAAACGCCTAAGATTTGAAATATTTGAGGCTTGGAACGATTGAGATTTGGAATATTTCTGGTTTCGAACATTTGAGATTTGGAATATTCGAGCTTTGAAACGCCTGAGATTTGGAATATTTGAGCTTTTAAACTCCTGAGATTTGGAATATTTGAGCTTTGAAATGCCTGAGATTTGGAATATTTGAGCCTTTAAACTCCTGAGATTTTGAATATTTGAGCTTTGAAACGCCTGAGATTTGGAATATTTGAGCTTTGAAACGCCTGAGAGTTGGAATATTTGGGCTTTGCAACGCCCTAGATTTGGAATATTCGAGCTTTGAAACGCCTGAGATTTAGAATATTTGAGCTTTGAAACGCCTGTGATTTGGAATATTTGAGCTTTGAAACTTCTGAGATTTGGAATATTGGAGCTTTTAAACGCCTGAGATTTAGAATATTTGAGCTTTGAAACGCCTGAGATTTGGAATATTTAAGCTTTGAAACGCCTGAGATTTGGAATATTTCAGCTTTGATACGCTTGAGATTTGGAATATTTGAGCTTTGAAACTTCTGAGATTTGGAATATTGGAGCTTTTAAACGCCTGAGATTTAGAATATTTGAGCTTTGAAACGCCTGAGATTTGGAATATTTGAGCTTTGAAACGCCCGAGATTTGGAATATTTGAGCTTTGAAACGCCCGAGATTTGGAATATTTGAGCTTTGAAACGCCTGAGATTTGGAATATTTGACCTCTGAAAGCCTGAGATTTGGAATATTTGAGTTTTAGAACTTCCGAGCTTTGGAATATTTGTGATCTGAAGCTCGCGACATCTAAAAGTCGAAAAATTTGTAAAATTCGAAATCCCTGAGATTTTAAATATTCAAGATTCCAAATACTTGAGATTTGGAATAGGTGACATCTGAAATACCTGAGACATGAAGCATCTAAGATCTGAAATACTTCAAGTATTTGATATTTGAAGGTGTAAATACACTAACAAAGCAACGAACGATGTTTAAATATTTGAATGATTCCCGCGAAGCATTTCACCGCCTGACAACGCGAAAATTAATTAAAACGCGACGTTGTTCTTCGCCGAGTTAAAAGCGCAGAAATCTATTTAAGATCCTTCAGCTCGGCGCAGAGGGCAGGCAATCAACGCTCAATGTTTGCACAGAGGAAAATTAAAGCTTGCCCCGTCAAGACAGAAGCACCAGGTATTAAAAAAAAAAAATCTCCACAGGAAAAGACGGAAGAAAACGGCAGGACGAATGAAATATGAGATAGTACCGAATAACTTGTCCCTTTCGTTCTCGTGTAATTACTAACCAAACTTTCATTCGCCATTCCAGCGTATCTACTGTTCCGCTTGAAATAACCCCATCTTACATTTCCCTTCGCGAAGCAATCTGTAACGAAGCATTCGACGAACCGCGAGGTTTCTTTCAAGCAAATTACTCGATTCAACCAAACGATAAGCTACAAACAATAACCAGAAAATATTTCGAGGCACGCTGACGCAATGTAGAAGCAACAACTTTTCTCAACAGAACTTCTCTTCCGTCAACAGAGAGACGGAAGTAACAATCGCATTTAAACGAACAAAAGAGCGACGTTTTGCAACTCCCATCTCGAGCATCAGCCAGCGAAACAAATTTCTCGTCAGAATTCACTTCCCTCGACGGTCCCGGCCCCGTCATAATTTAATAGGTCAATTTATATCCGAACCGGGCGGGGTAATCGTGGCTGTTAATGACGAATCGATGCACGGCCAACTAATTAGCGCGTCGATACAATAAAGCGACACGATCGTCGTTTTTCTCGGCCGCGTTTTTGCGCCTCGTCTTTCAGACTCGCTAATTACCCAATGAACATTCACGAACACTCGACGAACCAACCCCCCTGCGGCGTCGACTCTTCCATAGGAGGCCAGAGCAAATGGGATCCCGTGTTCCACATTGTCTCGCGATGCACAGGTTCCTCTAAATATCTCATGATGTAACGACGAACGAACACGGCGACGAAGGAATGCTTGTAAAAGAAAATCAAGCGACCGTGTAGGTGTTCCTTGCTTCTTCGAAGGGCTCCTTTGTTCGACAAGACGCGATGGATTGCGAGTACTTCGGAAGATTATGTAACTCGTTATTGAATGGGTCAAGTCAAATAACAGGTTGTCGTAACGAAGTGCTCCAAGTGGGAGAAACATCGATGCGATAAATCTCATGTGTTCACGCGCACGTAACGTACCCAGGCTGATATTACTACATCGTCCCGCAACTACAACCAGCAAGTCACGAACCAGAGCGTCCACCATTACCAATAACTAAACCCCGCGCCGGAAGATTGAACAATAAAAGACGGCCCGCGCTGACCGAGGTATCAAAGCCGTGCAAAGTGCTCGAAATGTTAACCAAGCATCCGCGACTCAGGCTGCTGCCTATCCGCCGGCAAAGGACCACGCGGAGTGAAACTGCCCGCGACACAACCTGGCCGTTACCCGCGCTAATTACCTATTACACCGCTCCCAGTCGCCCGATTACCGTCCGCCGCGCAAATTCTTCGCGACGTTAAAACAATACGAGCCAACGAGGCCACCGGCGGCCATTAGATCGTTGCTTTAACAGAGAGAACGAATGGGGACGCGGCCGGTAATTTTGCAAAAGCGGATAACGGCAAAGAGAAAAGGGGGGCGAGGGGGGATGGAAACGTGCCGAGGGCGTTTTAACGGCGTCGATTAAAACGCTCCTCGTCGATCCATAATTCATGCGTTCGATCCGCCCACGCTGTACGACCAACGGAGGCTGTTGATACGAGGATATCTCGAGGAACGGCACCAAGTAGCCGCGGCGAGCCGTGGCTGCCATCTACTGATTACGCTGAGAAACGCTGGCCGGACGATAGCACCTGAATTATTGCCGCCAGTAATTAAATGGAACAGCGAGCGGCTCGTGGATCTCGTTCCATTGCCATCGGGGGACATTCTTCATTAGCGGTCGAAGGGCTATTTACCTTAGTCCAACAGGACCCGCCCGTTTTCAAGCTCGCATAGGAGAATTGTGGATTAGCCGAAGTTTTCGAGGGACTTGGAGATGAAAGAATCAGTTTATTCGGATCTGGGGACGCAGAGAAAGGGATGAGAATGTTTGGCTTGTAATTTATGGTGAAACGACGAAGGGTTAGGATGCTGCGAGGTCCCTTGAGTGGGCGGAGGATATAGGATTACCCTTTGGGATCCCTTTTAATACAGATATGGGGTATTGGCCTCGATTCTTCAGTCTTCTGAGCTCCATTTTTTGGAAAGTTTTTGGTTATTGCTTTTCGGTTTCTGGAGTCGCTCGATCCACTTGCTCTGCAATTTTCACGCAGTGCCCACTGTCTATGCGTATCTCTAGTGATCTACAATCGCAGTGTCCGCAGAGGTTTCGTTTCCCTTGGATTTGATGGCGATTCAAGCAAAATACATTATTCAGGAAAATCGTCTAACGCACTGCACAAAGCAGGGCAAAGGTTGGAGATTCAGATGTTGATCGAATTAGATTTGCTAATGGCACCGACGGCCACTGTTTTCACGATGGTAACGAGAGGCTGAATTTTATAGGGGACTGAGTGGCTTCAGTGGGATATGGAGAATTTATTCCTGGGCAATTTAACGTTGAAAATTCCGGCGCGAAAACGGTGATTTTGCAAAAGGGATTGCGATGATGTACGAGCTAGTGGAACGAATTCGGAACACCGATGTATGGACGACACAAAAGAGAGATTGTCACATCAATTACAACCGTTATTGTCCCTTGTTCGACTACTCTGCGTCCGATGATACTGAAACACGATTCCAGGGATCAGAGAATTTAAAATCAGCCATTAATCACACAGATTAGGTATAAAAAAAGAAAGCTCGAATCACTCGTCACTCAAAGCCTAAAAAACCCCAGAAACAGTTCTGTATCTTTACTTCCATCACACATTCCTCGTTCCTGAAATCATTTCCTAGACTCAGGAAGCCCGCAATCCTGCACTCCAACGAAGCCATCGCTCTCTCCAAACAGCCCACTACGCAACATCTCTCGCCCCAGAAGTCAATGGCCCGAATCGTCCAGATCCACCCACAGACAAATCCAAAATTACATCGAATCCACTATTTAGTATCCACGCGAACCATCGTCCCCGAAAGTTTCTTTGACTAATCAGACAATCTCTCCGCAGCTCGACGAATGGATGAACCTGAAGGATACTCACTGCCAAGCGAATCCTCCGGTGATGCCCTCGCGCAGACGGTCCTTCAAGCTGCGCTGTCTCGACGGCAACGAAGCGTTGGCAGAGTCTTCGGGCCTAACTGGCGGCGGGCCACTTCCACCGCCGGCTCCCCCAGGAAACAATGCCATCGCTCCTCCTGGACGGTGACTCGGGTCGTCGACTCCTCACACTTTCCAAATGTCCACTGACTCGATGCCCTGCTCGACCCTCGTCTAAGTGGCGCGTCTTGGCGCGAGCATCGTCGTATCACTCGCGGAGCACTTTTACGCGAATCAAGGACACTAAACGGTTCAATCGGCGCCAACCCCCCCGACAACGCAGCTGGCGCGCGGGACCAGCGAACTCAGTTCAGAGGGCCGATGAATAATTCAGGCCGAATGGGGAATCGCTGGGTATCTCCTCTGTCACCTGAATCAACCGGTAAGCCTCTTTGCGCAAAGGTTGCGACGGTCGGAGGGCTTAAAAGCCGGGCTCGGCTAATTCGCCGACCTGTCGCGAGCGTTCGTGACTCCAGTAGAGTCAGGGTACCGTCTAAGATCGAATCCAGTCCGTTCTTTTAGGTGTTTAGCACTTGGATGCGCGGAGGAAGATCGGGGGAGTTGATTTTGGCGTGGATCGCGAAGAAAGCTGATCTCTGCGATTTGGGTAGAGTGTCAATTGAAGTTTGTTAAAAGGCATCAGTGGTAAGTGGAGGAATGACTCGGGAGTTATGATGGAGGCTTCTAGAGCTCAAGCTGAAGAACTATGTCTGCACTCCTATCTCGCACGGTAGTAAATAAGTCACCGTCACACTTGAAACCCAACAACTGCATACCAAATACAGTTCTTCCTCCGTAAAATATTAACCAGCCACAAAACGCGCTTCTGCCCCCCGCAAAATTCACCTCGGGGAGCCAAGAGCGCGCGATACACTTTCTTCGATCCCAAAAGAAAAGACAGCTTAACGGGGGAGCTTGACGAATTTCGCGCAACTCAACTTTCTTGGGACGAGCTTTCGCGTCTACGAATCAATAGCGGCCGAGTCCAGCGGCTACGTCCGACTGCCTACTAAGATCTACGACGATTTTCTACGCCTGTTAAATTGTGGCCTCGTTGAGCGTCGTGAATGGTCCCCAGAGTTAATAATCTTGCCTCAATTCGCGCGAACATTCTGACTAGCTGAAACGAAACTCGAGAGTTTCGGACGCGCCGCGAGTCTCCGCGAGCGTTTCGCGTCCGTGCCCGTCTGATTGCGAAGCGATGATCGAGTTTGGTCGACGGGACGCGCGGCTGGTACACCGTGAAGCGAACTTCCCTTGCTTTAGATACGTTCGCTTTTTCAACGGTTTGATAACGTCGATACGTCTCCCGCGGGAATTTTATTCGCCCGACCTGCTCGCTGACTGCTCTTGGAAAATAATGCTGCGGAATTGTGTTACGAGGTGGAAGATGTTTGCTGGAGCTGCGAGGGGGTGAGATAGACAGCGAAGCAGCCTGGGGTTCCGAGGAAATTCACCGCGTTCAACCGGTGAAATTAATGGAACGGGTCAGGCCGCGTTTGATTTCCGATTTATGCCACAGCTGGTGTCGGATGGATAATAATACGAGGCTCGTTTAATTAATTCCACCGTTGTCTAATTCAGAATTTCAGCGAGTTGCTTCTGCGTATGGCAGAGTTGTTTCGGCATTCCTGTATATTCTTTGGATGGAATTTAAGAGGATCTATGGCCATTACTCCACAAACAAGGGGAAGTTCTAAATTCCTTCGGCAATCGAGTCGAGCAGTGCAGAGAAGAATATGCAAACGATTTAGCATAGAGAGCAGCTGGTCGTGGCAGCGGCAAGTCCTCAGCGATAGAATCGACCTTAACAACCTCAGTTAAATTTCATTACGCTCAGCTCCGGCAGCACGCGTCGCTCAAGGCTGCGGCATGCGATTTTAATTGTGCAAAAACGAGCGTCGTCGTCGGGGATCGTTGATCAGAACCGTTACACGATCTCTGGATACATTCCCCCCCCCCCCTTTCAACGAACGGAAACAATTGAAAGAATAATAAACGCAACTCCGGATAAACGACTGTCCCTGGCAGCGATTAATCCCTAATAAAATTCGTTGCTGGCAAAAGATGGCTGTGTTTAAAAATACCTTTGCAGAGGAGCTAGTAAGCCGCTCCAGAGGAACGGGAACGATTGGTAGGGGATTTTACAGCAGAAATTACGTCCCTTGTTTCTTTTTTATACAAACAAATCGAGTGGAGCGGCACGTCGAAGGGCGTTGCCAAGGTTAAGGTCACCGGCAAGGTCAGGGACACGCAGTCCCGATTCTCGAGTGGAGAACACCAGCCTACGCCTCCATGTCGAAAGCCTCCCAGTATTGATCCATTTTCACCCACCGAAACTCGACCAATCCCAGCTGGCATCGCATGGTAACCAACGCGCTCCGACACATTTCCAGGAGACACGGCGCGACGTCCTCGGGCCTGCCACCAGCTCGATAGGAAATTTCGTGACGACCGCTAATTAACGCCCCGATTACGCAATCGCGGGTTTATCTGTCGCCCGGATTCTCGCAATCCCGGGTTTATCTGTCGCCCCGGTTCACGCGATCCGAGAGATTCGCTTCTCCGCCTTCATCGAGGTGTGACGATCCAAGGCTAGAATCTTTATTCCCGTTAATATCTTTAAAAAAATTCTGAAAGGGTAAGGGTGAACACCGGAGGCAGTGAATTTCTTAGATTCACGCGCGCATTAATTCTGCAACTTCTGTATTAAATACCGAGCTGGCGCGGGGAGCTTAGAGATAGTGAAAAGTAGGTCAGGGGTTCTATCAGATAGATAGAATTGATCATCGAAGTTGAGTCGGACGGAGTTAGAACTTTGATGGATTGCTGTTTAGGTACTCCTCGGTCCGGGGCACTAGCAGATAGGTGATTGCGGCTGAAACTCTAAGTATCTTCAATTGTAGATCAAGAACTTTAGATTCCTAGGTCAATTGTAATGTCGAATACCAAAGGACAATTTGAAGCGAAGGCTCTGTCATCCTATAAATCCCCAGCTCGCAACTGCAGGCCGCCGTTTTAACTAATTTGAAGGAAGCTTCGAGTCCCTGAAACTCGAGCCAAATGACTTTGAGAAACTCGGCGACAAACATCGCGGGAGCGTGGTAACCGAAAATTCGTTAGTCGACAGCACCGCGGCCTTGCCCTCGCCGAGAAGGCCTACCCTTATTGACAAAAGCTTGCTCGGGGAAGATCCCGCGCGTCCTTTGATCTCCGCTGAATGCTCAGCTTCTCTCCAGCCGTTCTGAAGACCCGCCGACCGTTAGCTCGTTAATTAGAAGCGAATTCGCGAAACTCCTCGCCAGCCGGGGTGTTAAAGAGGAGCGAGACCGCGAAGCACCCTGGCTCCTCGACAACGTTTAAAAGAACAGGGGAGGGTGGACTGGGGATTCTCGTCAATTAAAGAGAAAGGGGGGCGCGCGCTTCGCCCCCGTTCCCGTCCTGCGGTTGGCTCTCCTCAACTTGTTCCAGGGTCTAGGCCAGGCGGCCGAACACGGCAAGAAGCAAGGTGATCGATCCGCAAGGGGACGATCGAACGGTTTCTTTGTCTACGACCAGACAGCATGTCTCCTTGCTTATTTCTAATTTATGCGCAATCACCGGCCACCTTTCAAACATCCCCGAACCATTTGCCGGGCGAATTCCTCTGTATGTTTAAACAGGGTCGAGTGGAACCGTTTCGAGATTATCGACGGCCACGGGATACTCTGCCGTTGGCTGAGCGGTTCTTTCCGCCGCTGGTGGCGGTATGTGTGTCATGTAGAGCCGTCAGAGGTCAGCGGCATACATCGCACAGGTTTTCTGGGAAAAATGAATCGACAAGAGGGTGGTTTCGCAGACTTGATTGAGCCGGGGTGGCCGCCGTCGCCGCAACTGTTATCTTGAATCGATCCGAGCAACGCTTCTGGAATAGAGACGTTGGTTACGAGGTTGCAATACTTGGCGCCCCGGTGCTTAGTTTATATTCCGCGGGGGCTACCGCCTGAATTACTTCGAGAAGGATATTGACTTCCGAAGCTGGACTCCCTCCAAGAAGCTGAAGTTCGGCTCGTGTCAGCTTGGAACTTTTTCGAAAGGAACGCACAGGGTGGTGTAGCCGTGTCTTCATCGGAACCTACACTTTCGAAGGAGGAAACTAGAGATATCGCAGGGGAGTTAGTTTGTGATTGGGATAGGCGGTCAGCCACCTTCTTCCTTTCCCTTCTCTCTCGGCTTCCTTCGATTCTCATCTTCGATCCGTTCCGCTCGACGATATACAAAGGCTGCTCTTAATTCCCCTCTTTTCCCTCGAAAAGCTCACCTGCGCCTGGCAGAAAGAGTGTCAGTAGGACATGGATCGAAGGAGCAGCGCGTTCGATGTGGCATCGACTGTCTTGCGGCATTCAGAGGTCGGAAACGGCTACGGCGACGCTCGTCCCTGCCTCGCCCGCGCGACTCGCAGTCATATTACATTAACGAGGTCGATATATCACACGGCGAGGTTATCCAGGGAATTGTGGCGTCGCGTATCAGCAGTTTGCATTCCGCCGAGGAACGGGCCCGCGGTGTCGCGAGAAACCGCGTGGAACGTGAAAACAATTTTTTCTTTTTATCGATCGCCTTGCTTCGAATCCGTCCTCCCCCTCGACAGCCAGGACTTTTCCATTGGCCATATCGCGGCCAATATCTCCAGGCCGCTTGGGAGGGATCGAAAACCCGAGCTCTTTTTAGCTCCACCCTTTCGTTCTATCTTTAGGCCTCGTTGCCTTTGATTTCTTGTATCAAGCGGCTCTGGCTTCGCTCCTTTCCCCGATGAAAAACAATGGGAGATGGTAGTTACTTCGATCTGCTCCTCGCTTCCGACGCGCACGGGCGTGAGTCGTGCACGATAAACTGGGCAAGCCTCTCCAAGCGATTTGAATATCGCAAGACCTTCAAACAGGCTCCACCTCGGAATTATGATAAAAAGAAGGCTCCAACGCCGCGGGTGCTGAAAGTGCGCCTGAAAGTCAAACGGGGTGAGACTGCGGGTCGCTATGCTCGTAGGGTTAATTGGCGGGGGTCAGTTTTCCTAGGGCGAAGCTAGCGTGATAGGGAAAGTATCAATGATGGGGCAATCGAGAAGGGGAGGGTAGCCTTCGAAGGAAGCAACGATCGAAGCAAAACGAGAGAGCGGTATTTGCAACTGCGCCATGAAATAGTCCAGCAGGTGCGACCTACTCAGGGAGGCAACCTGGCCTCCTTGCTCCCGCCAAGGACGCTGGGGTTGATTGATGGAGCAAATATTAGCCCGTGGAACTACCCGCCCCTCGACCCAACCTTTTTACACAAACCCTGCTACCATCTGCTCTACGCTCTGGCGAAACAACCGATCAATTTTTTCTTCTATCTTCGCTATGCTTCTCGCTAATTTCAACTAGATATCGATTCATTGCCCCTGTATTCTAATAAGAATCATAATCGAAAGTTGAAAGAGAGATGGAACGCAGTTCCTAGCACCGAAAGCCACACAGTCGATGGAATGTAAAGATCCTTCAAGAAGAATACTGCACTCCCTTCCATATTCGATGGAAAACTCAACTAAGAACGCGTGCTAGCCCCCGCGTTCAAAAACGCAAGAGAAAGGTTAGGGTAACGATCAACCCCGCTACTTTCTCGCGATCTAAGACCATCGACAGGTCTAGCTATTATCGAGGCGGCAGGAATCCCGAGAGCAGGCTCGCGGCTGGCCCGTGTGTATGGGTATCTATGCGATTGCAGGGCACTGATTGCGGCGACCTAGTTTCCGAGACAATCGCACAATGCTGCGCGACGGGGGGTTGTCCGGGGGCTGGTTGGTAACGGCAGGGTGGGAGCCGCGGAGGTGCAGGGAGAACGACTGCTTTCGCTGTTCTGGGCGACGTCAAGGTCGTTGTGTCGGCGCTTGTAACAAGTTGCCCCAACCTTTTCCCCGGCCTGCCTTTAGCCAACCACCCACTAGTGGAACGGCGCATGGCGCGGCTTATGGTATACCGATATGGTGCGCAAGGCTGGTGCGTGAAAAGAAAAGGGACATTCCGTTTACTTGCACGCGCCATTTGGTATGAAAGACAAAGGGAAGGATTACATTTGCAACATGGCTAGTGGTTTCCAAGTGCTTTCCTCCGCTAGATAATTGAGTGAACGGAATTTTGATATCAGTATTAACCGCGGTCGATTAATGCTAAGCTACAATAATTCCAACCCCCTTGTTTCTCTTGAAAAGGACGCGTGCGCTGCAACGCAAACGAAACAGAAATTTCGGCTATTTGAGTGAAAGTTTCGCGAGCGGGAACGACTTCCCGACATGCACCATCTCCGCGAACTTTCCACGCGAATGCAATCCCGCGGAAGATTATAAGAAAGCCGCGAGTAGCTGGGCGAGGCGCTCGGGGATTAAGGGTAAGCGTTCTTAACGCGTTACGAACGGGGACTAGGATCCAGCCCGTCTCCTGTGGGAAAGAAGAGGGCGAGCGGCTGACACAAAGCGAATCAGGATTACGATTGCTCGTACAGTTCCTTACGTTCCGCGGAAAGGGGACGCGACACGCGGATTCATATTGCAGGGTCAACTTGGAGGATCGTGTGCGGAAAAGCAGGACGAGATTGGTGTAGTACCTATTTTTATAGTAACGATGGGAAAGGGAGGAAAATATTTTCCGAAATATTCGTTGTAATCACGAGAGATGGCAATTGATAATTGATTACGAAAGGGTACGCTGTGTTCCAGTTAGAATTTCTGGTGAAAGATGAAGCGATCTATCGGGAAACCTTCGGAATTTAATAAAATAATTCAAAAATGAAAATAAAACATCGCTCGGGCACTTCGCAGAATGTTGAAAGCCTCTTTCAACGAGTGTCCACAAAAGGGAGCACCTAAAAGCTGTATTTATCACGGCCACCCATTGTTGCGCCCCATTATATTCCCTTCTTTTCAATTACACCCCCCCCCCCCTTCGATCGAGTGATTGATTCGATACTCTCCGTGGATCCGACACGCCCCGAAAGGAACGGGTACGGACGGAGAAACGAGTCTCGAAGCGCCGCTTCAAACGGAAAATAGATTACAGGGACCGTGGAAGCTTGAATGGTGACGGGGCACGATCCGGTGGCCGTCTATGGGAATTTTAATAAAATCAGCAGCCCCTGGGTAGGAAAAGGGAAGAGGAATTCTTCGAAGAACCTTCTTTCGTCAAACCTGTGCCCTGGACACCTAGAGGAAATTGCCGCGGAGAGTACGAAGATCGTTGGTACGTATCGTTAAACACTCCGACTATTTAGAAACCCAAGAATCTAGGTCTGATCAACCTCGAGCGACGATAAAATCAATTCTCATCCCAGAAGGGAACTGGTTAAGCAAAAGCCTGGGAAACAGTAAATCTCGCCGACTCCCATTTCTCCGCGACCGTCGTCACGCAGAATTGAATTATGCAACCATCGCCGGCGTGAAAACGTCGCGATTCTATTTTCCAATCTGTCCCTTGTGAATACGTTCTTCAAACGAATGCAAAGGAATTACCGTGATGAAGGGTTTGAGTAGGTACAACTTGTCTTATCGTGATCGCCCGGCTCCGCGCTCCTCTCAACAGGACCTTCGATCCCATCCTACGACGTTCCGCCCAGAAACGTTTACCTCCAACTGTGATGTAATTGATAGCGTAATTGGCCCGCGTCGCTTCGTATTACAAGAAAGTACCGCGCGAAGAACACGCGCGCTCCTCGATTTGCATGTTGACTTATCACTGTCTCGTGCTGACCGCCCGAACGTATCTGCCGCGTTATCGCGGAGCTGGTCCCCGCGGCACGTGGCTGATATTGGATTACGACGAATCCTCTTACGATACGCAAGCCATCAAGGCCGCCCCGCGACCTCTGCCATTACGACAACACGAAAAGCAGTAGGGCTGTCTGGGGAATCTGTCCCGGGAAAGAATCGCGTCACTATAAACACCGGACACGGTCTACGCGTCTCTCGGGCCAGCTAATCGATCGGCCGTCACGGAACGGATCAAACCGTGACTAACAGGAATTACTCGATGCTGCCAGAGTTGCGTGCCTAGCAGAGAAATGTAATGTGTCGTAGCACGTATCGTATTCAAGTAAGTAGCTATCCGAAATAATGCGAACGAATTACTCGAAGATTTACCATTCTAGTAGACTGGTTGACGACGAATTTAGGAAGACGATGCCCCGTCCGTCTGGGGATTCGTTTACGCTTGAACAGAGAATCGGGGGTCAATCTTCACCCTCAATTTTGTGAATAACTTTTCTCTGACTAAGGTCGAAGCCAGATGTCGGTATTGGCCGGCGAATTCGTTTTCGCGAGCAGCGATCGAGGAGAAGTTAGCCACCACCATCCGACGATCGTGGATTTGTCAATTGGAATTGCGTGGCCCCCGAAGGGTTTGGTGGAGTAACGGGAATGCTGCTCGGCTCCGCCTGAACCTAGCCGTATGGCTGTTATTTATTCTTAGCGTAATAGTTGTGTGCGTTACGAAGGTATGCGTAGAACCATACGAGATGAAGCTATCGAGAAAGAGTCAATCTGCTGACCAATAAAGCTCCTGATTTTTTCGGAGCTAACGCACACCTATTCTGATTTGCGCGCTTCTACGCTGACAGCTCAGTTTGGTCTACACGCCAAAAGCTTGGCGCCATCCCCACCATTTCTAGCTCACTCTTGTCCCGCGGAAGCGAGAGCGAGGTCAGAAAACGTTAAGAAAAGGAGCACCCGAGGCAGGCTAACTGTGTGGTGGGAGAATACCCCTCGCGAAACTCACCGGCCAATATATCTGGCTTCGACCTTAAGCAGACTACTATATTGGGTTCTATCTCCTTGCGATTTGAAATTCTTGTCTTCGGTAAGAGGAAATATTATAATAGGAATACGCGGGTCCAGATAGGCCCGGTGTTCGCTAGATAAGATATAAAACACTACCGTGTGTGCAACGTGTAATAGAGAACAGAATTAAGGTTCACCTTTTGTATGCTACATAGCTTAAAAGAATGTGCTCCGAGTGTTCAGTTATAATTCTCATTATTTGTTGACTGAATTCAGGAAAAGGCCCCTCGGCTTCGTAACACTCGGAGCGCCCTGGTATCCGACGCAACGATTCAATGGGAATGACGAGCTGGAAGGTCGAAGGAAGAATGTGTCCTCCGTGCAGAAGCTGAGAGGACGAGAGGATCTAGGCGCGCAGTTACGTGCCACGCGATCGAAAGCTCCGGTGAACCTACTTGTCTCTGAACTAGGTCAGCATGACCACTCAAAATCTTTTATACGTATAATCTGTCGGCGGCGGGGGGGGGGGGAGGCGTCGTCTTCCACCACGACTATGTACTCCCTGACTCGACACAAAGGATCACGTCGGTGGAAATACGGTGCATAGAAGATCTCAAAATACGTGGGGGAGAGTAGGCAGGCAGTAGCCTTTTACAACATTTCGAGTGTATTGAATACCTATAATGTCTCTAATCTAGCGTGCGACGTAGATAATAACTCTGGGACATGGGTAAACAGGTCTGTTGGTGGCTCACGTTGAGGATCTTTTCACTGAAACATTTGTATAACGAAGACGAAGAAATGCAATTGCAAATTTTTTCTACGCACAGTTTTAAGGTTCCTTAAAGACAAAAATGATTGTAAATCAATTCTCCCGTACACTTTATGGACTAATTAATCCTGTGTAATAAGTATTTTGTTTTACTGTTTTTCAATAAAACCCCCCACAAATTCCTAAAATCGTTCATTTTCGCCCCGGCTAAACTTATGTAACTCCTTAACTCTTTCTCCTCGGGAGCTGTACTGTTGATTTTTACCAAGTTTCAGTTGTCTCTGATAAAGAGCAGAATGACTACGAATACTATAGTCTCCTATTATACACTTCCATGCACTTTTCGACGTGACCGATGGAAAGAGAATAGTAGCGATACTCGTAGCAAGGCCCCAGCGCCTAATATTCCCAACTCTTTTCCAACAGCCTTGCTCGGACGCTTGAAGTCTGTTTAGTATATACAGTTAGTAAAAAAAGTATTTGTACACTTTTTAAAATCGCTTAACTTTCGTAGAATTGGTCCAAACGACGTGAGTTTTTTTTAGAAGCTAGAGGGATTAGTTTGCTAAATGATGCGATTCGTCGTTTTGAAAAAAATGTACTTCGTTGGAATAGCAAAAAAAAATACTAAAGGTCGTTTATTAAACTTTTTTTTGCGAGCCTGTAATGAAAATCGCGGAAATTCCCGAAATCAGCGATTTTCGACCTTATTCTACGATCTTTAAGCGTTCATAGCTCAGAGCAACGTTAACCGATTTTGATGAAATTTTAGGCACATATATAACTTACTTAAATCTACAAACGGGTTTTTTGAATTTTCATTACAGGCTCACAAAAAAAAGTTTAAGAAACCACCTTTACTATTTTTTTTTTTGCTATTCCGACAAAGTACGTTTTTTCAAAACGACGAATCACATCATTTAGCAAACTAATCCCTCTAGCTTCTAAAAAAAAACTCACGTCGTTTGGACCAATTCTACGAAAGTTATGCGATTTTAAAAAGTGTACAAATACTTTTTTTATTAACTGTACCTTGACGCCTGGATCGTCCGACCCACTTCCCTGATTCTCTTCCACTCGCTCGACATGCGTGGACCAGTGAAAATACAGCGGAAGTGATGAAATGAGCCGGGCGATAGAGTAAACAAGTTCCGAGCGGCGCGGCGGGGACAATGAGCGGGAAAACAACGTGGGAAAGTAAACACGCGAGCCACGCTTAGGGTCGTAAGGACCGCGTATCTCTCCTCTCGCTCTCTTCCCATTCATCCCATTGAACGATGCACGACAGCCGAATGTGGAACGCAGTAGACTGCGTCGACCCGCACCCTACTCTGTCACTCTCATTCATTTAAGCGATTGGAAAAAATTATTTTCAGGGGAGAATTCTGTAAATTCACTGCTAAATATATACACTGGTAAACGCTGTGAGTGCTAGAATAATTTATTTCGTTTTACCAACGCCCCCGCAATTGAAAAGAAAATGCTGAAGATTTTTCACTTCTGGCACTTAAAACATGTACAGTGAGCCGCATTAATATTCGGACACAGTTGTACTTGGAAATATATTGTTGTATATCTGTAGTAATTCTGGAAATAAGGGATTCGTTGTTTTTTTTATGATTTAGTACACTTAATCTAGTTGCTAAAAACGTAAGATTTTTTTATTTAATTTATATACTTTTTTGTTAATCAATGGTAAACGCAATAATGCCTAATTCTGACGTCGCAAAAATATTCGGACATCACGTATGCTTTGCAGTTTGGTCGTCCTGTTAAGCCAGTTAGGTTGCACGGTGGCAATGTTTGTAAACACAAGATGTAAGCACTACCTTGTACACTTAGTTTCATTTGAACATTCATTCATACCGCACGTATTTTTCGTGAAAATGTTACGTAAAGGTAAAAATACGTCGTTCGATACACGCCAACTCGTTATTTATAATCGCGAAAAAGGAAAATCGTATCGGGAAATCGCTGACATTATACGGAGATATAATCGTGAGGATAGGATCGAATCTGTTGCTCAAACAGGTCGTCCAAAGTTACTCGATATTCGTGACAAACGTAAAATTATTAGAAAAGTGAATAAAGATCCTAAATTAAGTGCACCACAGTTGGCGGCAGAATTGTTTAAAGAGACTGGAAAGAAAGTTCATTCTGACACAGTTCGTCGAATGCTCAATGAAAATGGATACAACGGTAGAGTTCCCCGAAAGAAGCCATACATTAACGATGTGAATCGAAAGAAAAGATTACGCTTCGCCAAAGACTACATTTCTAAAGAAGAAACGTGGTGGAAAACAGTAATTTTTGCAGATGAGAGTAAATTCAACATTTTTGGGTCTGATGGCCGAAAACTGATATGGCGTAAAGCCAATGAAGAGCTTCACACTAAAAATCTCAGACCAACATTGAAACACGGTGGAGGAAGTGTGATGGTTTGGGGTTGTATTTCGGCTGCTGGAATGGGCGAATTAGTTTTCATTGATGGAATTGTAGATAAAAATAGATATTTAAATATTCTAAAACAAAACTTACATAAAAGTGCTACTAATATGAACATTCGTAACAGTTTTAAATTTTATCAGGATAATGACCCCAAACACAAATCACGTATAGTTCAAGAATATTTATTGTATAATTGTCCAAAGGTATTGCACCCACCTCCACAGTCACCAGACTTAAATCCGATCGAAAATTTATGGGATTACTTAGATCGTCGAATCAGAACAACACCCATAAAGTCGAAAGACGAATTAAAATTACGATTAACCGAAGAATGGTCACGTATTCCGTTAGAATACTTAAATAAAATTATTTCTAGTATGCCCAAACGTTTAAACCATGTACTTAAACAAAAGGGCAATGCAACAAAATATTAAAATTCATGTAATTTTGTTAAAGTATATGTATATTTTAAATAAAAGCATTATGCTATGCAGAGTGTCCGAATATTTTTGCGACGTCAGAATTAGGCATTATTGCGTTTATCATTGATTAACAAAAAAAGTGTATAAATTAAATAAAAAAATCTTACGTTTTTAGCAACTAGATTAAGTGTACTAAATCATAAAAAAACAACGAATCCCTTATTTCCAGAATTACTACAGATATACAATAAAATATTTCCAAGTACCACTGTATCCGAATATTAATGCGGCTCACTGTATCATTTTATCTCCTCGATTTCAGGGGAAATCTTTCTGAAATGCCACCGAGTATCGCGCCCCGAAGAGACGCGGTGATAAGTTTGTAGCAGACAAGTCGAGAGTCCAGAAATGTATTCATTGTCATTTTATGGCCTCCGGGTGTACAGAAGGATGCAAACAGATTTGGTAACTTCTATCCTCACTCTGCACACTACGCAGTCGTCTGGTTAAGGTGTCGCGTCTGTGCGAGACTCGACAGACGGTTCGTACTGGGAGCTGTGCTCCGAAAAAGGGCCCGAACGATTTTCTATCTACGTGAACGAGAGCGCGGGTCGGCTGCGCAATTATCAACGCTGCTCCTCTCGCCCCGGTAACCATGAATCGTAACCGACTCCGCCGACTTGCATCGAGGCAAAGTCCGCGCCCGTAAAACACACCGTTTCCCAACGAGCTGGTTTATGTAAGATTAAACTTTCTACAATGTATCATTAACGCGAAGTAGGGCAGGTGGAAACCCGCGGCCAAGATTTACGCGATTCCGCAACCGTTCGAGCTGTCTTTATCCGGACCCGGCTCGTCGCGGCACGGCCGGGGACGCTGCATCTGCGGTGCAATTTTAGCAAACAATCTTATACCCGCTGATATATTTGCTGCGAGTAAACGACCGCGGGACAAAAATTTGAAATCCTTGGAAATCCGAGAAATTTCAAGCATCTTAGTGTTCTGCGATTTCTCGAATACCTAAGATCTCGAGCGCTGAATTGTAACTAAATAATTGTTAAGGATCGGGAGATTGTTCCAGAAGGGGAAGAAGTCCTAAGTTCGAAAAGTACAAACCACTCTTCCGCCTTAGCTACCGAGGTACTTCAAGAGAACGTCGGAATTATTTGGTCGTCGTCGACGTGTAATTCCGCGAGTGACGCGTAGTCGGCCAAAGAAAAAAAAGGAAGACCGAGGGAGGAGAGTCCACGACGAAGTGGGGCGCGTTAATGAATTTCCTTATCAAATCGTGGCCTCGTCGTGCCACGAGCCGCCTATTATTATCTCTGCCATCGATCGATACGACGCCGCGACCGTATTGCAGGACGACTTGCAAATAGCCTGGAAATGTTTCTGCGCAGGACACGTGTAGGATGTCCGTTTGGATCGACACCTGTTTCGATGAAACGCGAGCTGAAGGGGGGGGAACCCGATAACGTCGCGACAAGGTAACCTCGTTCAAACAAGCTCCTTAAAATGCCTGGATCGATACCGAGGAGCATATCGATCCAGGAAAATATTAGTGATTTTTCATTATAAATGTGTGGTTCACCTAACCGCGAGGGGGTTTCTTCACCAATAAATTAATATATTCAAAGATGGAACAAACGCGGAAACCGTACCATTAGATTGGTGCATATGAAATTGCCGTCTCGCGTAGGTAAGTTTTAATGAAAAGATTTTCCAATTTTTAACTATTTTACTCATTTTCTTTTGTTCAGTTTAGCAATCGTTTTTGCATTCCCGCTATAAGCAAACCCCAGATGATCCCTGGTGCACGCACTTAGTGCCATCTGTTATGCGGTAAGCGCGGTATTCGATGATCCTGAGTCGCCTAAGCTAATATCCGCGCAAATAAACCCGTCAGCCTCGCGAAGCGAGTTAAATGTCTCGTGGATTATCCCCCGAAGACTCAATTAAGATTAAGCGAGCGAACGGCAGGCGTCTCCCGCCGAATATAATTGCGCCGCAAGTGTCTCCGTCGACTCTCCTCCCCCCCCCCCCGCGCGCCCCACCAGCCGCCTAATAAGTTTTCAAATTCTAATCGAATTTTCTTCGCCTCCATCCATCCCCTTCGAACGACGGCAGGGAGGGACGAGGCTCGCGTAATCGTCGCGACTTTAATCGCGATAATCCTCTTCGAGCTGACGCCGATTCTGGCGGACTTTATTTGCAAAATTTCTATTGCATAACAGGTTCATCGCGAAATGGGAAAAAGTGTCAGAATTAGAAAGAGACTCGAGCTGTGCCAATTTTTTCGTGGAATTTATTCGCAGCGATACTTCTAATTTTTTTTATTTTTTTTTATTTACTATGTTGGACACTAAGTAGGGATGCTTCTCTGATGCATTGGTGTTTTTTATCGGAATACTGAAAGTTGCAAATGCGAATTCGAAAGAAATCATCGAGGAAAAACGAAACGGGATTGAGGTAGTCCCTGAATAATCTACTAAATTACAGAAGTCTTTCAAATTTCGTACGAAACTAATTTGGAATAGCAAGAAACCCTTGTACAAAGTTTAAAATCGATTTACCGCATAGTTATCGAGAAATTGTTGATTAAAGTTGATGCGTTTTAACACAGTGGCATATAGCGAAGTAAAAAAAAAGGGATTATAATTTCAGTTTTTCTTCTGAAACAGTTAAACCATATTTGAGAAATGTACGAAAATTGGCACAAAAGTACATCGAAATGTCAGGAAACGAATTTATTAATTTCTGCAAAACTGAACACATGGTTTCTTCGTAAATGCCCATTAAAAAATAGGTTTGCGTGCATATTTTTGAGAAATTACGTAGAGCAGTGAACGTGGCAACGTCGCACAATCGATACTTTTAGACATTTAAATAGGGAACGAAGATTCAGATCCATATGAACATTTTTTCTGATATTTTGGTTATAAAAAACGTTCCGAATGAATGCGACGTTGTCAGATTTGCTGCTCCAATGCACTACGCTAACCAATTTAATATTCCATTATCGTATTACAATTATTTATATTAACATTGCACTTTTTAAAATATATATACACGATATTAAAAATTATCATTATTATTCCCATAGTATCATACTACTTTCTATTTATCCTTTATTATCCAACTCTAATTTGATTAGCGTAGTCGGTTAGGAACTACCTTAAGCCCCGCAATTTAATCGTGTAATTTCTGTATTTTTTTTTTTTTCAACAGTTTCAATTTCAATCTACCACCTCCCATATCAAGTTAATTAAACAACAAATATACCGTGTCGATGCACAGAAGAAACGTGATATGTACCGTGAAAATTGAACCTGCGGCTCCAGCAGAGCGGCTGCGATAAAAGTATATTCCATAGCGATGCGCCGCAAAAGAGAAATGTATAAAATACGAACGACGCGAACCGAAACGTGCATTTCAAGTTTCTCCATCATTCGAACACTGACTTTTTCCCATTCTTTTTCCCCCGTACGCAAGTTCCATTGGGCGTCGAGGGAATTCGTCATCTCGAGCTGGCGCGACATCGATCAATCGCGCGGGTGCATTCGAACGTATTAATCATAGGACGGAGTTGGCCTCGCAGGGCGCATCATTAATCGTGGTAATTTGACAAACGATTTTCACTGCGACGCCTTCGACACCCGGGATCGCCGCGATTTCTCTGGCACGCTGAAATTTCATTAACGAGAAACACCGACCGCGCGTGAAAACCGTCAACGAATGCGAACGGGGCTGCCACCCCAACACAGTCTCGTCGCGATTTAATTGCCCCCGTTTCTCGCGTCGACATGATCCGCGGCTCGAAACCCGCTCGGCTACGATCTCGCGCGATAATTTTTCGAGTATCCAAGCGGAGGAAGGAATTCCACGGGATGATTCCACAGTTGATATATTCCCCGGCATTAGCAAACGCATTTGAATGTTCCAAGGCTTTTCGGGATTTATCAAGGCAGCCCGGGCGTTTCAAATATTTCGGAGACTTCCAAGGGGACCGCCGTAGTTCAGCGATATTCTAAGCGATGCGCAAACTTTTGCCATACATTCGAAGAGGTTCCAAGAAAGTAGCATAAAATCGAAGTCAAAAGTATCACGCGAAGGTACGCGTAAGAGAGCTGCGTGTCTCGAGAACTTCAATTCGATAAGCCGAAGTCTAAACTTTACATCTTCCATCCTACTTTCACAATCCAAACCGTGACCATCCGCAGCGGCAATCTGAACAAACATTTCGGCTGATTTAATTTTCGGGTGGACAGAAAGAAGACGTCGCATAATTGCGGATGGCCGTTGGCAATAAATTCCGTGGAGAGCGATGGAAGACGATACGAAAGGATCAGGGGGTTAATGCCAGGCGCAGGATGGAGATCTACTCGCCACGGGGGGTGGAGGGGGTTGTTTGAGATCGCGTAACACCCGTCGCCCCGGCCGAGGAACGCGCATCCCTCGATTTACGATCGGCTGCAAGGAGGGGCTCTCGATCGTTTTTCGATCCAACGCGGGTTAAGTGCGTCTGGAGAAAGCTTTCTCCGCGAATGCTCTCTCGTGGCCGTTGGAATCCTGCCAGCTAGGGATAATGACCTTCACCCTCGGCCAGCGCCGGCGACGACCGAGCACTTTGCATTAATGTCGAATTAAAACGATGCGTTCGCTGGGGATGCACCCCCTGGACATTCCGCTGTTACGAGTTCCTCTCGTTTCTCAGCATTTATATATTTCTTCCCTTCGCGGGGAGCAACGGCCCTTTATGGAAAGACGCAAGGTACCATCATCTCTATAACTCCTTGGTTCGCCCTATTCTCGAATATGGATCCGTTATTTGGGCTCCTTATTATAAATGCCACTCTGTATTAATCGAGGGCGTGCGGCACAGGTTTCTTAGACTGGCATCGTATCTCACGGAATCACCTGTGTCTTTATTTTGCCATAACTATGACTTTATGCTGTCGCGCTTTGGAATAACGAGCCTTGATCAACGCCGTGTCGTTGCCGACTTTTTATTTCTATATAAACTCCATCAACAATTGTATCTCATGTCCTCGAATCCTCGAGAAACTTACTTTTTATGCACCGGCGCGTTGCCTTAGAAAACATACTCTTTTTCTTCCCGAGTCACATCGAACACTCTATGGCTATTATAATAGTCTTAATCGACTTCTAATAACTTCCAATCGTTATTGTAACTCTGTTGACTTCTTCAATAATTCCTTTAATTCCTTCAATCACTCTGCTCTGATAGCTGTTCGTAGTTCCCGTTCCCCTTAACTTTTACTATTATGTTTGCTGTTGTTATTACTACTATGATTCTTTTATATCTTTTGTCACTAACATTAATAGTTTTTTTTTCTGCGCTCCTCTGCTTTTGTTTCTTTTAATTATTTTTCTATTGCACTTCCTAATTATATGTTCTATGCTTGTGTGACTGTGACTTGTACTTTTTATAACAAAGGGTTTATTCCGTTGATATACTTAAATAAATAAATATAAAAAAAATAAAATAAAAAGTGGCGCTCGAGGGAGAGTTTAACTCGACTAACTCTATTTCAACCTGTTCGCGTCATTCTTTCTCTCCGATATTTCACGAAATCCTTTTAAAATCCTGTAACTTATTCAAAATTGGTCCAAACAACTTGGGTTTTTTTTTAGAAGCTAGAGAGATTAGTTTGCTAAGTGACGTGATTCGTCGTTTTGAAAAAAATTGCAATTGGTCGGAATGGCAAAAAAAAATCGGAGAGATCATTTTTTCAACTTTTTGTCTGTGCTCGTAACGAAAATTTAAAAATGCCTTTTGTAGATTGAAGTAAGTTGTATGCACGCCCAAAATTTCATCAAAATCGGTTAACGTTGCTATAAATGCTTAAATATCGCAGAATAAGATCGAAAATTGCGAAATTCCCGGAAATCAGCTATTTTCGACCTTATTCTGCGATCGTTTAACGTTTACGGCTCAGAACAACGTTAACCGATTTTTACGAAATTTTAGGCGTGTATACAACTTACTTCAATCTACAAACGGCATTTTTTAAATTTTCATTACGAGCGCAGACAAAAAGAAGTTGAAAAAATGATCTTTCTATTTTTCTTTTCCTATTCCAACCAATTGAAACTTTTTTCAAAACGACGAATCACGTCACTTAGCAAACTAATCCTAGCTTCTCAAAAAAAAAGCTCAAGTTGTATGGACCAAGTTTTAACAATTTATACGATTTTAAAAGTGTCCGCATACTTTTGTCCCACACTGTAAGTCTCTTCGTGTTACTAAAAGCTGCCAAAGGGTGGATGTCCCCTTAATAAATAATAATAATAATATTTCGATCTCTAGATATCGTTCGAAAAATGGTAAATCTATCTATTACCGACTTCGGTGTCTGTACACGTGTATAAATAAGCTTGAACCGCTCGCGGCTGCACCACTGATCCATCCTGGATGTCCCCAGGCCCCCGTGCAGGTGTTGGAGTTGCTCGGCTGCCCGTTGCAGGAACTTATTAAACAGGTAAGTTTATTTCCATAAAGCCTGTGTCGGTAGTAGGGCTCTGTACCGCTTTTCAGCAACGGGCCTCTTTCATTCGAGCTAATTGGATTCCATTTCACGATGAAACCCTTGACGATGGGGATTGCGAGTCGCGTCTCAAAGGGAGCCAGTGGGCTGGATTGTCGTCCCGGTTTACAGTTAATGGCGTTTCGTCCGCGAACGGTAGAGGGGGAAATAACAATTTTCCGGCATTGGCATTTAAATTCGATATCTTCGTCGAGGCGCAAGAAGGGGATATAGATTTTCCATAATAGCGTTCGGTAACGCACATCTGCTCCGCCGAGCAGGCAAGGGACGGTAACGACATTTCGATTCGATTCGGGATACCAGCTTCGGAGCAGGCCGGGCCATCCTATTTTTCGTAATTCCCGCGTAATCGGTAGCGATCGATAGAAAGTGCGACTCGCCTTGTCCCGGCACGATCTTGTGAAATTAGAATCGCTAAATGGACCTCGATGCGACCATCGGAAGTCTCTATGCCCCTTAGTGCCCGCGCACCGACGCCTTCTACGAGGCAAATAATTTCGTACTGGGGCCTCTCGGCGACGACAGTCGAGCGCCGAGACAAAGTATGAAGAATATCGTAGGGCAGGGCATCGTGTGAGCGAAAGCCGGAGGCAATAAAGCTCTTTAAAGCTGGAGGATCCACGTCTCTCGGGTGAGGAGAATCGCTTTATTCGATTCCAACGACCGTCCGCTGCTCTGCTCTTCCACCAGATCCCCTGACGACTCCATTATTACCGATAGTCGAGGCTCCTAGACGGATAAGAGCAGGATAAACGGATGAAAAATAAATGGAAGACCGTAGTAACAAGGTTGATTGAGATCTACTCGAAAGCATCACTCTAGGCGAAGGATATTCGCGGAGGGTGGAGAGGCTCCAAGTGAAAACAACGCTTCACCTTTATCCCCCAGCGTGCGCAACAAACTTCTGTTTACAGTTTCATCGAATAAGACCCTAGTATTCGCTACCATCCCATTAATTGATTCCTAAGCTTCACGGACGCGTGGAAGTGCGCGACAGTTCCCTTTGAAGGCATTAACTTAAAATCAATACCGAAGTTCTAGCGATTCCTCCGCACCTGTGTCCGAGTGCTACGAGAGCTGTTAAGGGCCGTCCTTAAATTGCGCAAGGGTAATTTTCACGAGTTCTTACCCTCCGCCTCTCCCAGTATAAGAATTCGTAAGATTTCCAACCCCCTCCTTACGTAATATTTTTTACACTTACTTTCCTCGGTTATTAAAATTCTTTTGAAGGGTTTATGTAACTAGAAAACGTGAGACTTCAAGGAAACGTAAGAAACTCGCGATCCCCAACCCCTAAAAGGAAAGCCTTACGTAATTTAAGGATGACCCCTCACGAGGGAACAATATTTACTCGATGTTACCTGCAACGGACATCTGATCTCACAGATACTCGGCGAAGGATAACGGAAGCTGAAACAAAGGCTGGATGGTGGCAAACTGGCGGCCAAGTGGCTCTTAAGATTATCAGTTGTCGCTGAGGGGACAAAGAGAACTTGGGAATTAAATGGCCACGGGCAAACAGCGGAAAACGACTCTCCCGTGGTAATTTCACGGCGAAGTTGCGTCTCCGCTCGCGCGCCACGGAATTGCTGCGCTGTTACGGTGTCAGGTGTTCGAGGAGCCTCTTCGTTCTCGCGGCCAGACAATGCACGAGCACGCGTTTTCACGCCTCAAGAATGTCCGCGAATAGATCGAGAGCGTAATTCAACAGCTCGCGTAACTCTGCGCCTGTTGCCACAGTCAGTGGCTCGCCTATGTGCGTCGATAACGCGCGAGGATGAAATCCACGAGGGTTGCCTGGCCTCGAGTCCTTTCATTCGTATTTCGGGTTGGGAGAAGACGTTCGTAACGAGCAATTGGGAATTACGAATTTCACGAAAATTGGGGCTCACGTGGGACGAAGTAGAAACGAAAAATAGAACGAAGAGGGATCCATGAATCTTTTCCTACCCTTACGAGATAATTAGCAGAACTGTTAAGTCTCATCTAAATTTCCATCAATTTTCATTACGCAGAGATTAAATGCTGACGATAGAAAAGTCGGAAACGAAGAATGCAACGAAGGTGGATCCATGAAGCTTTTTCTTCTCTGCAGAAATAATTAGCAGAACCTAATGCTCGCTCGAATTTCCATAAATTTCCATGGTCGTGATACGAAGAAACCCGTACACGTTTCAAACACAAAAGCGATCCTAGATTTCAGCGTCGCGTTCCGATAATCCGAATAAGAAAAATTCGCATTCCCTCGTCCAAATGACCGATGCTTATCGTCGACGCCGTAATTGCACGACGTATCGTCGCCGAGATCGTTTTTTTTATCCGCCACGGGATCGCGTGCATAACGGGAAATTGACGGGAGCTTAATGAACGGACGTTTGGCCGCTGGTAATGGGTCTCTGAGTCACCAATAACACGCTCGTGCGCGGAAAAGGGCGCCGGGATTTCGCGAAAATGGGGCAGGGATATCAAATGCGAAGAGAGAAGATTCATATTAATTCGTGACTGTTCCCATTTATTGCTTGAGACGTTATAACGATTTTGGGGAAATTTACTGCCACGAGATTATTACTGGTAGCTCAGCAACTTCGACTTGTCAAACTGTTTATCGAATAAATTTCATCTGCACGCCGTTGCCATGAGTTACGTGCGTTGAATATTCATGGAATTTAAAATATTCTGTATTTCACCGGTAATAAATCCGTGAAAAATTGAAAACGCAATAACGAATGCGATCTTTTTTCCCAACTCGACAAGCAACCCTTCGATACGATTGTAGGTTAAACAGCGCCTTTCCATTACTTCCCTCGTATTTGATTGAAGGGGCCCCGTCACTTTTATCGCGAAACAAACAGCCGAATAAACGAACAGCCTTTTTCGATTCCGAGCAGTCTATCTCGCGTTATCAATGATGTCCGGAGCTTTTAATCGCGCCTCCAATGGACTTTTATTGGACACCGACTTTATAGGATACAAGGTTTTTATAGAACGTTGTATAAATACCAGCCACGCCACGTCAGAGAGAAAAGTTTCCCAGCTGCTCTGTTTCCGTCGCGCTGGCCCTTTCAAAGGGAACTCGATTTACGAAAGGAAACTCGCGCGACGATTGACAAAACCGTTGGCGCGATACCATTCCGACGGAATCGTAGAGGCGCGCACGTTGCCTCGTCCAAGTTCCGAGCTCGTTTTCGTTAACCGTCTTCCACCTTCTGGGATTAAACGATCTCTGTCGGACAAAGTATCCGATTAACGCTCGGATAACAATTTCTTCGGGATCGTCGGTGACGACCTCTCCTCTTCGCTACGGGCGTTTAATTAACGCTCCGGCTTGAATTACTCGCAGATGGGTGATCCGGAAGCCAGTCTCTGACCGAACACCGCTGGGCATTTAGGAATCGCAAGATTCGGCAGGCCGAATTTCCGAAATATACAACGCGTGCCTTTCTCCGTTTCGTTCCCGTCCGTTCGCGTCATGTTTATGTTGCGCAACGGCAGAACGCCGAGGGGAACAAAAGAACGACGAGACGGCGGTGATAAGAAACAGATAAACGCCCAAGTGGGACACACGCGCGAACGTTTTTTTTTTCTTTCTTTCTTTTCAGACGAGCGACGAAGGACGCGCAGAAATTTCGTTCCAGCCTGATAAACGAAACGATGTTACGTGTCAGCAACGATCAGGCCAGACTACCTTTCCACTGGGGCTGAAACACTTGGACGCGACAACGTATAATCCCTTAATCCGTGGCCATCGATTCGGAATGGTGACGCGAGATCGACGGCTAAATGAAGACGAAAGGGGTGGCGCGTGGATGGGTAACGCCGACAATCTTCCCGAGGGATTTCCCGCGGGGGCCCCACATCCGTCTACGTAACTTGAGAATTTCCGTTTACATAACAAGTAGAAATGCAAGCCCTCGCACACTCGAAGCTCGCAGAGTCCGCAGAGATAAACAAACCACGTCGAGCGCACTCTACGAACTCCTAAAACACCACAACTTCGGCAACCGAAATTTTCTGAGTTTAATAAAAATTTGTCCGCGGGTAGAGCACACTGGAGTCGGGAAGGAGCGATTTTTTTTTCTACGAAAATTATTCGATGGGGTGAAATCAGGCCTGAAATTTATCGTTTTCTCTTCTGTTTTAATATAACTTTGTAACGATGCGAGATACCTAGAACAGAATTTTGGACAAATTGTTCGGTTATTCATGCTCTATCGCACTGTAAAAAAAAAATAATATATATAAAGTAATATTGAAAGAGACGCGACAACTTCTGATTTCACCCTTTCAGAGTGAATTTCCGCCGCAAAAGATGTCTCCTTGCGTATTCAGATATGCTCTACATTCCCGGGAAGTTTGAAATTGAAATTAGAATTTTCTGGCTGGGAACGTTTCCCTGTCAGCTTCGCATGGAGCGGAGGTACGGGTCGAAGGTGATCGTGGATATTTTCGCGCGTCTTACCGAGAATGAAACGGATCGAGAGGAGAGGAAAGCGAAAGCACCCCTCGTCACCGTTCCGGGAGAAACTCGCGAGAGCAGCTGACGGTGGCCGCTGTGGTGAGCGTTAGCCAAGAATGATACACGGTGATGCGTCCAGCGGGTAAAGTCCTCGCGGAAGGATCGTCGCGAGGTAACTGACGTTTCGCCGGTGTTCATAGTTGGACAGAAACGCGCACCCTCCACAGTTCCTCCCTGTCTCCACCGCCCAGTCAACCTTTCCCTGCCTCCGCCCGTCGCCCACCACCCCCAGCTACCCTCTCGCGACCCCAGGACACCGTTTCCACCCCGCCTAGAAACTCCACCCCCCCCCCCCTGACGCCGTGTGTCTCGTCCTCTGTGACGCAGATGGACGGTGTCATAGAACGCTAGCTGGAATGGACTCCTCCTCGCCATTGTCTTTCCGCTCTGCTGGCCTAGCCGAGCGCTCCGTGCCAGGGAAAACTTACGTATACTCGTCCCGGCTGCTACGCGGTCGCCCTGCTGCGGCTCGACCTTGCTCGATCTAACCGTTGGGGGGTGGCGCGATGATGGATAGAGGATGGGAGGTCCATTTTCACCCCGTAACGCGATACCGTTGTGGGAGTTGTGTGAACAAGGTTCGGCGGTGGATTTTAATTCCCTCGCCACGGGGTGTTTCTGTTTCCACAGGGTGGCGATAGATGGGGGAGGTATTGGTTTCGGGTGGGGTGAAGCGGAGGCAAATTAATTTACTAAGGGAGGGTTAAGCGAGTTGAATTTTTACCGTAGACCTCGGGTCGAGGTCATCTTCTTTTCTGTCTGTTTCAGCTAAGCTGCATACGTACGCATGTGTCCCCGGTTCGGGTGTAGAATGAGTTTAATAGATTTATTTAGGTAAGGTTCGGCGGAGATAAGAGTTCTAAATGGTCTTGTACGTAAATGGAAATTCTTCTGACGGAAGGGCATGGTTTATAAAACAGCTGAAAGTGTCTTCCTTGGCAATTCGCGATACCAGTAGCTTCTCCGGTACAGTGGATTTCGGAGAAACCTACAGCTTTTCAGCTAATGAGAATTAACGAGCCAACCACGGAACCCTCTGCGCCGCTGAACGCGACGCCCTCGCTTCGAACTGTCCTGCATCACGCCTCCCGATCACGAAACGCATTCCCACAAGTGGACTGCTATACTCCATTGTTTTACCGCCGCCTACGTTTCCCAAGGAGGGCGCCTCTCTTTTCAACGAGACTGGTTCCACGGTCGAGAGAACCTGTATGCACAGCAACAACAGATTTGGGGACCGAGTTATTCGAGGTCGCAGAAACGAATGCTCGCATT
Organism: Andrena marginata; assembly: GCA_963932335.1. Lineage (NCBI taxonomy): Eukaryota > Metazoa > Arthropoda > Insecta > Hymenoptera > Andrenidae > Andrena > Andrena marginata. The sequence continues at coordinate 5,766,413 of OZ010661.1, forward strand.
ATTGTTTGCAGCGCGCGGAAGAGGGGAGCTGCTCCCTCTCAGCCGGATTTTAGGCACGTCCAGTAGAGAGGAACCAAAGGGGGATGATATTTCTATACAATTCTGTATGGGAGTAGAAAAATGTGCAACCAGGCTACGATTCACGCGTTCCGACTTTTTTCCTCCCAAACTCCGCGGAACGGTTTTGTTGCGAGCCGCGCGCGACCCAGTATCCATTGAAAATTACCTACCGTGAAATACTCCGCGTGGATCCCAGAAACAATGCGATTCGTTCTTGACGCGATTAAGGGTTAATATTGTCCTTCGCTGTACCGATTCCTCGTATCTTTGACGCTGGCGTGCAGGAAGGTTAACGATTCAAAATGCACACCCAGGTACACCCCCGTTGTTTTTACCAAATCTGCATACGAATGGGTCGCACCTTTGCGTAACGTTTCCGGGAGTTTTCCCAGGCGAACAAAGCATTTCCATGATCGACGGCGCTGCTTTTTCTTCCCCTTGGAACGCGAGCCACGTTTGCATGCGAAATTCCGAGAGAGAAAAACACCGACGTGTGCCGCTTACCCAACAACAATTAACGAAACTTCTTAACGTAAACAACCACTGTTTACCAAACGAGATACGCGAACCTACTCGTCCTCGGAACATCGAAAGCACGAGAATCCGTGGTTCGTCGATCTTTCTCATCTTCCTTTCAGAACTACAGTTAGTAAAAAAAGTATTTGGACACTTTTTAAAATCGCATAACTTTCGTAGAATTGGTCCAAACGAGGTGAGTTTTTTTGAGAAGCTAGAGGGATTAGTTTGCTAAATGATGTGATTCGTCGTTTTGAAAAAATGTACTTGGTCGGAATAACAAAAAAAAAATTGTAAAGGTCGTTTTTTAAGCTTCTTTTTGTGAGCCTGTAATGAAAATTCAAAAAACCCGTTTGTAGATTTAAGTAAATTATATACGTGTCTAAAATGTCATCAAAATCGGTTAACGTTGCTCCGAGCTATGAACGCTTAAAGATAACTTAAATCTACAAACGGGTTTTTTGAATTTTCATTACAGGCTCAGAAAAAAAAGTTTTAAAAACGACCTTTACTATTTTTTTCGCTATTCCGACCAATTGCATTTTTTTCAAAACGACGAAACACATCATTTAGCAAACTAATCACTCTAGCTTCTCAAAAAAACTCACGTCGTTTGGACCAATTCTACGAAAGTTATGCGATTTTAAAAAGTGTACAAATACTTTTTCTACTAACTGTAAATGATGGAAGCTTACATTTGAGATGCGGAAGAAGCCGATTCTATGGTTGGACGATGAACGAGGGGTTCGCTGGTGTCGAACGTAAACCCATAGACGGGTCATTCCACGCGAAGTCGGACACTTTTCGGAGTAACGTTTCGGATTTTGGCGCAACTTGGATATGTTGTAGTCTTTAGGGGTATATAAACATATATCAAAGGATTTTTCGAAATGTCAAAAATTGTGGATGTTACAGCTCTTTGAAATATAGTGTATACTATTTTTCAAAAAATTATAACTCTAGAACTAATAAACTGATAAAAATGACCTTTTGGGTGCTTACAGTGGAGATATAAGAGTACCTAATAAAAATTATTTCACTTAATAAAAACGAATATTTGACCATTTATTTAGCAATTGTTCTTAACAAATGCAATTTTATAGGTGAAGGCACCTTTTTAAAAATTTGGAAAAATATGAGGATAAAGCCCTGTTTCTCCCCTTTACGGACACGTTTCGAAAATCGTGGACGTTTTAAAATTGGTCAAATGAAAATTAATTGAATGTAACGCTGCGTCAAATCACACCGGCTCGACTGGCTGAGCCGTGCGGTACTCGCAGCGGCCAAGTGCTATTCTTTTACAGTTTTCTCGAATATGGTAAGTATTTGTAAAAAAATGAAGAAGGAAAACTTTTACTGTTTTTTATACACAACATAATAGGGTATCTTAATTTTTGGTGTTCGCAATATTTTCCTTGAAACGAAGGTGACCCTCAGTTTTTTAAATGGAATACTATATATTTGATTATCCAATATGAAAGCGACTGTCAAGACAAATTCAACCATATGGTATAATATGAACTTTAAGACCACACATGGTTAGGAATGAAAGAAGAAATTCAATATACTAGATAGATAGTTCGTATATTTATTTCATTCCTAACCTTGTGTGGTCTTGAAGTTCATATTATACCATATGGTTGAATTTGTCTTGACAGTCGCTTTCATATTGGATAATCAAATATATAGTATTCCATTTAAAAAACTGAGGGTCACCTTCGTTTCAAGGAAAATATTGCGAACACCAAAAATTAAGATACCCTATTATGTTGTGTATAAAAAACAGTAAAAGTTTTCCTTCTTCATTTTTTTACAAATACTTACCATATTCGAGGAAACTGTAAAAGAATAGCACTTGGCCGCTGCGAGTACCGCACGGCTCAGCCAGTCGAGCCGGTGTGATTTGACGCAGCGTTACATTCAATTAATTTTCATTTGGCCAATTTTAAAACGTCCACGATTTTCGAAACGTGTCCGTAAAGGGGAGAAACAGGGCTTTATCCTCATATTTTTCCAAATTTTTAAAAAGGTGCCTTCACCTATAAAATTGCATTTGTTAAGAACAATTGCTAAATAAATGGTCAAATATTCGTTTTTATTAAGTGAAATAATTTTTATTAGGTACTCTTATATCTCCACTGTAAGCACCCAAAAGGTCATTTTTATCAGTTTATTAGTTCTAGAGTTATAATTTTTTGAAAAATAGTATACACTATATTTCAAAGAGCTGTAACATCCACAATTTTTGACATTTCGAAAAATCCTTTGATATATGTTTATATACCCCTAAAGACTACAACATATCCAAGTTGCGCCAAAATCCGAAACGTTACTCCGAAAAGTGTCCGACTTCGCGTGGAATGACCCAGACTCGATTCGAAAGGGTCCTCCGCGCTTACCTCCCCCGAAACAACCGAAAACGCACTCGGCCGATCCACTGGACCGCGATCGAAAAATATTTGCCCGTCGGGAAAGGGGGGCCGGGGGGCGCCAGCAGCCGCTGGAAAATTAATCGGTCCGACTCGCCGCGTGGCGCAGCCTCGAAAAGGGACCGAGCAACCAGAAAACCGTCGAACTTCGAGGAACTATCGAACGACGGAGATCTGAAATTCAGGTCGGACCAACCCACCTGTCCTTGTTCTCGTTACTTCGGCTTCAAGCTGTCTCTAAAGACTACCCCAGTATCGATCACTTGCCGATGAAATTCTCGATTTCCTTCCCGCCGAACTTGGCGAATAAATTCAAGTCTACCGATTAGAAAACAATCGCTCTCTTTCCGAGCTGAATTCTCTACCATCTCCCGTGCGATCTCAGCTTATTTCAAGATAAACTTTATTCTCTCCCTCGTATAAACTGTCATTAACCCCGAGAATCCTCGTCCCCCTTTGTTTATCCTCTACGAATGTTGCTACGATATTTCTAAAAACCACGAGGGTCCGCAAGCGAAATTTCCAAAATCCAACCGCACTGGGGCGAAACTCGAACGAATCGATACGCGGGCCATCGGAATCCGAGCATTTCGAGGAACGCGGCATACTCATTCACCCCCCATGACCCGTCTGAATCGTCCGTGCGGGCACGATGGCGGGGGGGGGGGATGTTTACCCTAAATATAGATGAATAATTAACCCGGCCAAATATTGCACGGTCTATCCGCGGCATCGTTGCGCACACAGATGCCTGGTGTTCAAGCATGGTTGCACGCGGCATCGACCACGCGAGCAACCGAGTTTCCCTCGGCCTGAAGAAGGTCGCGGAAGAAGGGGGACGGGGAGGTGGGGGTGGGCGCAGGGTGCATAGGTACAGAGGAGGAGGGCAGGGCGGATAAGAGTGGAAAGGAGTGGAAAAGGTGGAAGGAAGGGCGCGGTGAACGAAGATGCCTCTGTGTAGAGCCGAAACGGCGAGGGGCGAGGGCGGGGGGTGGTCGATGCCGCAAGGTCGTTCAGTATCGACGGCCTTTCCGATCCCCCTTTCTACAGGGTGTCCACGGCCAATCCGTGACACTCGTCGCCCCCTGCGGTTCGCTTAACGTCCGAGGGTGCTTCGACGCGTCACAGCGATGGTGTAAATCAAAGGGAGGATTTCAAGGGCGCGCCGTTGCCACGCACGCCGCGCTAACTCTTTCGACCGATCCTTTTCTCTTCCGCCCCCGTGCTGCTGACCTATTTAACGTATCGGCCCGTTAAGCGCAGCCCATTTTTCGGGGTAGCACGCGCCCCAACCACGAGCCCTCGAAATCGACGATTTATTAATCCCCCGCCGCTGCGAGCTATTGGACTCTTCTTCCCCCGCCCCGTTGGAGGAAGCCTGTATTGGCTGTTTCGCTCGGCGAACGGCGTTTTCAGAGGGAAAAATATTATCCGCGGAAAGGGATTCCTGGGGGATTTATTGGTTTCAAACTACCGTTTCATGTGGCCGGTTTTTTTTTTGTCAGAGGTATCGGATACCTCGGAGATGATAGAACCCGTTCACAAGTAGAGCTCGCGTTATCCCTAGTAAAGAGGGTCGCGGGAAAATCTGCGAAAGATAGTTTCGAGTCTCCAGTAGCTGTATTAATTTTATTAACATCTCGCTGCTACGTTCGGAAGAATATAACCGGACAGGTTTGAAGGGGGATGGGAATTCTTATCAATTAACGCTCGTTTCGGGCTGGGCGGCTGATTAAAAACACCCCCGCTGCGCGTGGCTATCGATCGGGAATCGGTTTGCCATTAGCCTTAGGGCAGTGGCGGGTTTAATTACTCGATTAAAGGACACTCGGCGACTTTCGAGCCCGCGGAGGGGGCAGCACGCGAGAGGAGCGCGACCGCCCCCCCCCCCCCCCCGTCCATTATTGCGAGAATTATTCATCCGGGCTGGTGAATCGACGTTACCTCTAACGAAGTTACCGTCCCCGTGATCGAACGTTTCCTTTCTCAATCGCCTAATAACCCGCCCGAGATCCGACGGCCTCCGAGCGATGAAAGGAGATCGTAATTAGTTTCCAGTAATATCCGAAGAACGTCGTTGGCGCATCCAGCTCGCCGGGCATCGAGTTTCCCTCTGTTCCATCTGTTATTTCTCTGGTAGAGGACTCCTCCGCCGCTAAGTGTACAGAGAAAATATTTTCCCCCGCATCAATATCCTCCGCCGTACAAACAACCCGGCGACCCATCGATCCGCGAGCAAGAATTTTTTTCATTCCCCGCCTCCAAGCGTCCGAGAGGGGTGGAAGGAAAATATTCGACCTTAACAACACCTCTGGGCCTCCGGATTACGCTAAATGATTCCGTTTCTCGTTCCAACAGCGAGATATGGGGGAGAAACAGGGGCGGAAATAAGGGCGGCGGTCGGGAGGACCACCTGGCGAGGGTGCGGGCGTCAAGTGCGACGAACCAGATAAAGGAAAAGGAAAGAACGAGGGGGAAAGGGCGAGGGGGTAGATACCGAAGACGGGGGTAGGGAATCAAAGAAGAGGGGGGAGGGAAAAAAAAGAACGACAAGGCCGACTCTAATGAGAACACGAGCGATTTTCCATCGGTTTTCCAGGCGAGCGAAGGTCGTGACCGAACGGCAGAAAATGAAACGGTCTCTCTCCGCTGTTTCTGCTCTTTTCTCTGGCCTTTTTTTCCTCCCGGTGGCAGCGGCATTTAACAGGCTGCTCAGGGAGGAAGAGGGTCCTTTCTGCGAGCAACCAGCGGAGTTGACAGAGGCTAGAGGACGTAGAGAGAAACGAGAAACGGCGGGGCGAGGGCGACAGACGAGGATGGACGATCCCAGAGAGAAATAACGAGCCGGGCCGTTGTTGTTATTACGTACGTGTTGTTGGTCGGGGTTCAACGTGTCTGGCGAGCATTGTTTCCTCTTGGAAGCCGACGTACAGCCCGGCTCAAGGACAGCAGACAATGGATCGCGGCTTCTCGATTCGCCAGGCGTTCCCCTCCGCGTTTTTTTTTTTCCACCTAGCCGATGACTATCGCCGGCGAAGCTTTTCGATATGTTAGCGGAGCCGGGGTTCGAGGGGAATTCGTCGGGATACGCGCCTGACCTGGGATCAGTCCGAAACGGTTTGGATGCCCGTAGAACAATCGGCAGCGCAAACTGAACTGGAAGATAAACTACCGCGTACGTGGAATTGCAAACACGGTGGGAGGGGGGAATCGAGTTGCTTCGAGACTTTAAGAGGTTGTTTCTAAGCTCGGGCTGGGTCCGAGTGAATCTTCTTCTTTTGGCCGGGAGGTGGTTTCGCGGGGAGCGCGTAGATTTGCAACCGAAATATCTTTGAATTTTGGAACTACCTTCTCTCGGTATCTCGGGAGCACGAGATCTGATTTGCGGTAAGGATAAGCGAGTCTGGAGTGCAAGGAAAGCTGAACTTGAAACCTGACTACAAACAGACCATCAACCTCTGCCAACGTGGTAGATCGAGATTAAGGATTGAGTTGCACAAGCACTAGAGGCGATCCGGACAAGCGGCGAACAGTATTAATCTTCGTGACTGGATGAAGAAATTCTCTAGTGCGCAGGGACACTCGCCACGGGCCCGTGATTAAATTCCACTAAATAACTGTTCCCGACGTGGCGTCGCGTGCTACTGATCGATAAACTAATGCAATGAAAATAGCGGCTTCTACGGTCGCAGAAACGTTGCCTCTTAAATCGACTGCTCGGGACCGTTGCAGTTGCGTAATAAGTCGTATCAATTAGAAGCCGAGAAATTGCATATTATTCACGGTACGCGAGCCCGTTTGCCCGTCCACCAACCGCTGCGATTCATCAACGTTCTCAAGAGATACATCACTTGCGAGCAAAACCATTAAATTAACATGGTAATACATACATATATTGATAAACGCCAACGCCGTAGCAATGGGAATCGCGCGCCATCTGTGGCCCGAGCTGCGCCAGGAGCGTGATCCACGCGCAGGGACTTCGCGTTATTTTACAGAATATTAGGTGTGAACCGAAATCTCTCGCGACAGCCTTCTTCCGCGCTAATTCGTCGACGAAAACACCCAGTAACATGGCCAGCAGCAAGGGTACCTAGAGTTGCCATACGTCCCGTATTTCACTGTTCCCGCGAAATATTTTACAGAATAAAATAAACCATTACCTACCCAATTTTTTCATGTTTTATTTATTTAGCACTTAAACGTTCCGTAGCGATGCTTGGCAATTATGGCAATCCTAAAAATAAACCATTAGCTACCCACTTTTTCATGTATTATTTATTGAGCAATTAAATGTCCCGTATCAATGTTTGGCAATTATGGCTACCCTAAAGGTACCCAGTACCCGCACACACGTTCTACCACAAATTCGCGCCACGTGCTCCGAACGGCGTGTCGGTGTGAAACGTTCAGTAAGCCGAGCCTAGATATGCAAGGAGATACGAGCTTATCTAATCAAACGAACCATAATCTGTTACCGCGAGCGAGTACAGAATCGGCGAAAGATCGTAACGCGGAGGAAACCGTGCCTTATCTCGCGCTTTCTATTTCCTGCCGCTTCCCCATTCGCGGTTACCCGTTCGCCACTTCCCCCCCCCCCCCTGTTTTTCTAATTACGAGACTGTCCGGAGACACCGAGTTATCCCTCGTCTCGTTCCACTTCGCAACGTCCGTCGCGACGCCTTCCACGGATGGCCGCGTCGAACGGGAGGCTCGCGGAGGATGAGATCGCGCAGATGGTATTCGACGATAGTATTTATTGTGCAACGCGTACGCGGGCTCCCCGACGCTCGCCTTCGAAAATAGATTCAAGTACACGGGCACAGAACGCTGGTTTATTTAGAATTATGCATCGACTCGCCTCCACGGAGGCCTCCAGACAACACGATCGCCCGGCCAATCGGGCCGTTTACGCTGCTGCGTGTTCCTGCGTCCTCCAGCGCCCGCGGGAACCTCCCCGTCGCTGGCTGAGAACGGCCGCTATCGGCTTGGCGCGACTCCAACTTCCGAGGCGCACTTCGCGATAAAGGCAGGCGAAGTTCGACGCGTTCCTTGGTTCTATAGTGGGACATTCTCGGTGTCGATATGGTGGGAGCGACTTGGCGAAGTCGGGTATATATATCGAATCGTCGCGTCAGGAACGGAACATTCGTCTGTGACGAAATATTAGATTGGTGCTAATGTTCGTTCGCTCCGACTTGTACTATTGCCTGGCCGAAAGAAGATCCCTAGCAGGCGGTCTCGGGCGATGCAGCCCGCCGCTGTGAAGATTGGTCGCGTGTCACCTATTTGGGCACACTTTTAAAGACGGGGCACACGTATTTTTGTTATTGGCTGAAGTAGGCGCGTACATTGTCGCACCACGCGACGAAGAGAACGAACAAAACACATCGACATCGAGTGGGGTAGAGCGATCTGACCGACGAACGCCAAAGCAATAGCGTAGGCATCTCGGACGGTCAACCATTAATATATAATAACATAAAAGTTTCCTAATTTTTAACAATATGTTCAGGAAAGTATTATCATTGGTTTGGTATCAGGATAATACTATTATCTTTGGTTTGGTATCAGGATAATATTTTCCTAAACATATTGTCAAAAATTAGGAAATTTTTATGTTATGTATTAATGGTTGACCGTCCGCGATGCCTACGCTATTGCTTTGGCGTTCGTCGGTCGGATCGCTCTATCCCACTCGATCTCGATGTGTTTCGTTCGCTCTCTTCGTCGCGCGGTGCGACAATGCATGTGCCTACTTCAGCCGATAACAAAAATACGTGTGCCCAGTGTTTGAAAAATTGTGCCCAAATAGCTGACTCGCGACCAATCGTCACACCGACGGACTGCATCGCCCGAGACCGCCTGCTAGGGATCTTCTTTCGGCCCGGCAATAATAGTTGTACCATGTAAGTGGCAGAAGGTCGTGGATAGGCAGAGGGAAATATTTTAAGGAGAGAACTTGAATAGAGTAAAATTTTAATAAAGTAACTTTAGTCCGATAAGGCGAAGGAACTTTTGCACCGACCGTTCGATACGCGATCGCGAGTAAATCGTGCCTGTCGAGGAAACGCAGAAGCTATTAGAATCTGAGAGACTAGAAGCTTCGGCTTTGGGTTCGCTCGAATTCGAGGTGTGCCGAGGAGCCTGAAGAATCAGGTTCATGTGGATCCCGGAGGAGAAATTCTAGTGGCACCGCCCCTGTGATATACGCGCTCAGCCAGGTTTGTCCGGCCCCCAGTGATCAGCATAAATCGCGGGGAACGTTCGAGGATGAAAAATAGCTCGTGTTTCGAGCGATCTCTATCGCGCGAAACAAGATTGCTGGTGGCTCGGTTGGCGTGCTGGCAGGCTAGCATGAGGATGTTTGCAAGAAATCAGGAACACACGAGAGTCCAGAGTTTTGTCCACGAATTGAAAATAAATGTTTACAGTTGGAAGGGAGTGGATTATTACGTAAAAGTTATTTCGATTGGTATTTTTGGGATGATAAGATGTTTAACGACGTATCAGGTAAAGTCTTCCGCGATTGTAAACATATGATTAAATGACTCTGACGATAAGTCACGTGTCGTGTGTTTAAAGTAAACGGCGTAACGTCGCACGAAATATTTTGCGAAAGATTTCCTAGGAAGTGGATATAATTCTACCGCTGTAGCGATTGTATTACTTCGCGCGAACGTTAGGAGATAAGGGAACCCGTTTGACTATCAACGACCCTCCGTGACACGACTGCGTAATAGGTGGCGTAACAAAATCAACAGCGACGGATAACGAGCAGCGGAAAAAAATGGAATACCCCGGACACTATCAGTGACTGGTACAGGTGTAGCCCTTTCCGTGCCAACCACTCGAAACTCGCACGATCAATCATCGAGCCAAAACCGTCCCCTAACTACATACGTAGAAGGAAAGCTGCACATGGAAGCGCGAATCGATAACAGAGCAGGAAATCTGCCAGACAATTTCATCGAACAGATTCGCCAGTGGACGTAGCAAGCCCGAATAAATCTCGTCCCTCGTGCAAACACGGAAACGCGTGGGCTGGATTTCGCGGTAACGTGACCAAATATCGATCCGGCTGGTAACCAAGGGGCCCCGTCGCTTAAAGCGACATAATACAATTCCAGAAACACTAGAGCGCCGGTGGAAGCGAAGAAATGTCTTGTGGGAAACTCTCACCCGCCTATCCGGGAGATGACAATGTAGCAAGGCGTCAATTGATCTCGTAAGTGGCCCCAGCAGGAATTTACTATCCGCCCCGGTGTCACGAGAAACCATCGTTGGCCGTTAATCGCGCGATGCCGTAATTCACCTTCACCGCGGGTCAGATGCCACCACTGTGTCGTGCCGGAGCACGGACATGCCCACACTATACTCAACACACAAGCGACCGTCTCCACACGCGTCGCACACACCTCCCCTCGCTCACCGAGACGAGCATGCAGCACATAATTTGCCACCCGTTACGCGGTTACAGCGAAGGAAGCCCTGAATATGTCTCTCTCTTTCTCTCTCCCCCTCTCCCTCTCTGTTTCGAGAAAAATAAACGACCAAAGTCTACCTTTCAACGCGCGACGGAGAACTCGAGCCATGATGCTAGAGGTATACTCGTCGCGACCGAGAGGGCCTCATTTGCCAGTCAAAGCGAGGGAATCTTTAAAACATCGAGCGCCAAGGTCGCGCCTTGGCAAGGGGGGACGATTAAGCTTTTGTCCCAGATGACACGGTATATAAGCTACCAGAACACGTTTGTCGCGTGTACGGGTGGGCTGCCGCCTCGACGGGTGCGACGAGAACGAAAGTGCGGAAAAGATCGGGAGATTCTCAAGTGCAAGGTTGCTACGGTCGCGCAACGTCACTTGAGAGTCTCTCGCCGGAGGTATGTACGTCGTCCGAGAGACTCTGCGTCACGTTGCGACGGGGAATGTTGGCACGACCGACGGCCGATATAGCGTATGAATTGTAATATGACAATCGCTTACATTTTCCCGTGATCAGCCATCAGGGACGTTGGTGTCAGCGGGCCAGCACGACGTCGTCCTCTGGAAACCGCTCGCCGCAGGCCTGCCGTGCGATGCTCGTATTGGCACGTCCCTCGATGGCGCGCAACCGACCGCCGCTACCGGAGCGGATTCTGGCACGGTGAACCGCGGGTACAACGCCACGACTATCACGGGGATGCAGGGGACGGCATAGATGCGACTGAACCAGCGAGGAAAAGGGTGACAAGGAGACGTTCGCCCGCGTGCTCGACGCCAATTTCTTTCGTACGATCTCCGCCGTCCGTTGGCCGTCTCGCTCGTTCCTTTGGGCCAAGCCACCGATGCCCAGATCAAACAAACGACTACACCACGATCGATTTACGCCGCGACGCGAACACGCAACACGCGCGTCAAAACGTGCGTGACACTCGCGAGCCGCCGACACGTAACTACGCCGCGATTACGAAAGGAGAAAGCACAATTTTCCGCACGAAAACGCGTTCACGGACACTACGGAACTCCCGGCACAGACTGTCATCGATTGTTGACGAGCGTCGTGGACGATCATGTACCGCCGGCGCAACTGTGGCGCCATCTGCCGCCGCCGGTATGGCACGCGACGAAACTAGCGAGAGTTAACCGTCGGTAAGTAAGGGTCCCAGGGAAATCGAGCGCGCAGCGATCTCGCGCGACTGTTTCCGCGTTCGATTGTCGAGATAGCGTTCCTTGTACCGCTTACGGCGTTACGGAGAAACCAGACGACGTTTTAGATTCTGCTTTTAGCCAAATACCGTTTCCTCGTGTCATCGATATATTTTTAGACGCGTTCGATTAAGTACTGCGCTCGATTGCTCAATGGGGAATAATTTACGTCTGGCAACGGGGTTACGGGGACGTTCAGCTATTTTATGTGGGAATTAGTTACATCCTTGGAAATAATGCGAAGAAGAGGTTACCAATCGATAGAAAGAACGTGGTCGCTGATGGGCAAATATAACTTAACCTGTTATCCTCATTCTTTAAAAGTTTCCAATCGACAAGACTTTCTTGATCGATACATATGCATATGTGAGCGGAAGAATCAGAGTCACAGTGATTTAATCGGACTGCGTTCGAATTTCTCGTTTATCTCGCGGCACGGCTTAGAAAAATAGAAATCGCAATGTACGCGTGTTAAACGGCTGCTTATCTTGTGGCATTTAAGCGTCCGGTATCTCGCAGGACTACGCTTGCACAAAGGCTACGGTCTACCGAAACATTTCCTGCACACTTAAATCTTACTCATTCTTGATAGCGGTATGACTAATTGCGGCGATAATCGTAACATATAACACCGGCGGAGATATTTTTTGCTCGATTGACACGGTGCTCGGCGATTTTCTTGCATCGGGGACGTGACGTATGACCGTTGATTTTTGCCACGGTCATTAATGGCGCGTAAACAACGGTGACACATATGTAGTAGTGTTAGATGAACACGTGGATGCAAACGTCGCCATCAACACGGTCGTTTGCATTAAACTAATTGTAAGTATTTAATCGCTAACAGATTCGTTTCTGTTTATCCCCCGCGAGGACGTTACGGCGTGAACAAAGCGCTTTTAAAGATGGGAATATTATTTCCCGAGATCAACTGCTTTGCATACAATAGTTTCGTTAGACTGGGCATCGCGCGTAGAACCGCGCGCATTGTTTCCCTGCCCTCGCCGCGTATGAATACCAAAAGAGATTAACGAGATTTAAGCTCGCCACCTGAAAATTTATAATTCCCGTCCCGGGCGCCCGACTATGTGCGCCCACGCGGCGCAGCCCCACAATCCGTCGGGCGCAAACACGTTCGCCCGTTATTTTAAAAACCGTGGACAGTAATTTTACGAATTCTTTCGCTTAGGGGCTTGTCGACCACTCCGCTGCGAGCTTTACCACGCAACAATTGCTCTGTAGAAGCTATTAAACGCGAATGGTTAAAGAAAGCGCTGATAGGTACGAATTATTAGGTCAGAATTCTCTTTGTCTCTTTCGTATCAGTCGATCGTACAGATTCTCCAAGGAATCAGTGCAATCGTACGACCTTCACAATTTACATTCTCGTCGATGCTTCCAGAGAAATCATTTTCTCAGAGCGAAACAATGCCTTTGTTCTGTTTTTTTTTTTTTTACATCAGGTGCTACGCTCCCTTCTTCCCGTGCATTAACCTTGACGGGCACGAAACGGGACAAATACTAAACCGCGCGATTTCAGCTTCGGTTTCCTATTGAACGGAACGGCCAGCGACTTGGTAAACACAAACGATAGGTTCCTCGGAGCAGTTTGCGCAGTTCATTGAAACCGCGCGCGACTCGCCAGATAGAAACAGTTACACGTAAATACGCGTAGCTGCATATAGTTATTGATATGAAAATGAGATTGATCGACAGTGCGTACACGTATGTGGCACGAAGCTCGCATATAATCGTGCTGTTCACGCGGCAGCCGTACCGAATCTATTAGCGACGTGTCTGTAGCCGCGCGACACGTATCCTCTCGGCGGGCACGCTTTATCTCGCACGTTTGCAAACTGCACAGCGGACCGAAACGCACGTGCGTTTTGCGAGAGTCAAACCGGAGAGCGAAGCGTTGACTCATTTCGCGAGAGCTCCGGCTACGGCTGGATCTCGTTAAGCCCCGGGGCTCTGCCGCGTCGCAGCTGTTCGAGAGCAGAGTCCACGCGTTTGATTCCGTTTCCCTCGGCATTGTTCGCAAATCGCTCCGCGACACATTACCCTTCAAGCATTTCCTTCTTTGTTTTAGAAATTTCTACGCCGTCAGCGCGCACGTGGCGTTATCTCGCCGCTCCACTGGCCAAACTAAGGGAGCGCGGAGAGAGAAAATGTTGCGTATCGGGATTATCCAAGATGGTGATGCACGTGCAGCAGCGTCTCGATTTCTTCATTCGGCGTTTTGTTACGAGAATAAAGATCGATAGTCATTCGTAGCAGTTTCAGCCGACAGCCCCACTGGGACACAGTGCCAGATTGATAATTAACCCTTTTGACAGTTTAATAAAATTTGATATTCCGGTTTAAAAAGTGTATATTTCTTTTGTGTTCTAAAATATTTGCGTCTATGCCGAAAAGTCTAAAAAAACGCATGTTTCACAACTACTTTTTTCCAGAGCGTTGAAGTGGAGCTCGAAGCGCGTAGCAGTGGAGCAATGGAGTTTTGCCTGGAGCACGGAAAATTTTTACTGCTCCACTGCTCTAAATTTTGATTTATTATTTCAATTATCTTTCATTTTATAAGAGCAGATGAAGGAAGTGTTTTTAATAGATACCAATTCTCGATTCTCCATGATTGAGAAAATATTATATCGCAGGGCCGCGCAAGTCCAGCGTTAAGGAGGCATAGCACTTTCTATGCCCGAAAATTAAGCGTTCTTTATGAATTCTTTTGGTTATGGAAATGAGAAGCTAGAAATATGGGATTTGTTACGAATGAAAGATCACTGTTTGAAAGTATTAAAAGAATTTTTATTTAAAAAGAAAAGCAGCTGGAGCGGAGCAGGAGCGTAATTGGAGGAAGTATTTTGATGTCGGGGCGGGGCAGGAGCGGAACAAATAAAAAATTGGTCTGCTCCAATCTCGTGCTTTTTTCTATTTTCTTCTTCTTTCTTATTCTTCTGCCTGTGCCTCGTACAGAATAAATTGTCAGCGCGCTAGCCGGCAGTGCCGGCACCCGTTGAAGAGGGAAGAATAACACCAGCGAACAGTATCGCAGAATAATATCTATGGTTGTAAGGAAAAACGACCCATGTCACAATTTCAAAAAATTTGAGTTTATGCATTAATTCGACTGTAGAATATAGTGTGTATGCTTTTATCAGGAAAAATGCATGAAAACGAATTTTATACGTTGAAAAAATAATGCAATTTAACCGAAGTCCAATATTCAATTAATACGCATTTGGAAAAGCAACGTAAGTCCACAAAATTTGGAGACTACGACGTATCTTTCCTTCGTGGTCACTTTTTATTGTCTATTTTTATTTATCTGCATATACTGTAACGTATTTTGTGTAAAATAAAATGAGCAAAATTGTATTTCATATTTTTATTTTATTAGGAATAACAAACTATGAAATACCAACGATACATAAATGTGTAACTTATATTTTACAAAAAACAACGCACAGCACAGAAGAAAACGACAGAAGGCAAAAAAGAAAGTAAAAGAACGAAAAGTTATCATTCCTTTTCTTTTCTTCTTAACGTCATTAAGCAGAACAACACAAGTCCAGTGAACTTGTGTCGTTCTGCCTAAAGTATATGTAAATTATTACTATTTTGTTTATTATTATTTACGTTAATTATACGAATATTGAATATCATGCAAAGCGAAGGAAATATACGTGTATATCGTAAGAAGAAAACAAGGAAACATTACTAATAAGAAGAATTAATGTTTAGAACATCCTACGACAATATCTCGAAAGTGAAAACACGTGACACGGGTCGTTTTTCCCTACAACCACATGTATGTGTCGCCTAAAAGAGCCGGAAGAAACAATCGCGTATCTACTGCGCTGTACCCTCGCGCGTTCGCAATCGTTATTATTAGTAACCACTGAACGGCTGTCTTCTTTATCCGCGTTACACGTAGATAAGATAGGGAAGGGAAACTTAAGCGCGTTGCGTCAGTCAAACATCGCCGCTTGCCATTCCTAACTGCGCATTTCTGATACGAACAGCTACATATTATGAATATACGCTGCGTCCCGACATCTCGCGCAACAGATGTGCCGCTCTTGCCTCGCTTTTTTTGTTTACCAAGAGGAAGATCAGTGCGTGATTGTTAACCTCGAAAAGCTCCGCGAACAAGGCTTAACCTACATCTCCTCGGGAATCGCGCGCGTGCGCGAAGGAGGCGAGCAACAAGACGCGTGAATTCCCCGAGCACATGTCAGGCACATCGCGGCACCGATTCACCAAACGGCAATGACATTCCATGGCGTCGTGATTTTTTCCAATCGGGTAACGCGTTCAAATGTGGCCGCTAAGCCGAAGGCCTTGGCTATAGGCAGAAGTTAGCTCAAGGACGACGGCCGGCTGTCTATTCGAATTTCATCATAGTGCGAAGCTAAAGCAGGTGAATGTCAGCCCCTTGCGCTTCGTGCCCGTAATCAGGCAAATCTTCGCGGGATAATGATGTGCCCCGTAGAACAGACTTGATCCGGCTAAGAACGGCGAGCAGTTATATCGAATTAACATGAAATTTTCTTCCACGGCATTGCGTTCATCCTTCCTGCACCGTACAGCTATCACGTGTCATGGCCGACGGTTGACCGTGCATAAAGTAATGCCGGGTTACAGAGGTGGAACCGCAGCCCGGCCTCCTCGCGTACTTCGTACGGCCGGGTCACAGGTGGCACCTGTGTGTACTTTTGGAACGGAGGAAACGGCAGGTCGAGGAACGTCTAGCCATCCGGAGGGAGAGCAGGTTAAGGCGCGAATACCCAGCATATCAGATTGGTGAGTCACGCGTCTTGTTCGATATGTTCCGGCTACCCCGTTCACCGCCCACACGACCTGCCGCATGACTCACCGCGATTCTTGGAAACGCTGCTTTGAAATTTTCGTCGCCAAGCTACGCCACTGCGAGCCGTCGCGGGAACCAGTCTGTACCGCGAGATACCGTACCCGTGGATTCTGCCGCGCGGCGGCCCTGCGCCGGCCAGTTTCCGCTCCAATGACACTATCGATTACGCAACGACAGTCGCGCGTATCGCCAATAAACGGAAACAAGCAATGGAGAGCCTCGCGTGCCAGTCGACGGTGAAACGGTTGCGATACATGTAATCACCGTCACGAATTGTCTATAGGGAACGTAAGAATGGGGCTTATAGCCCGAGGATTTGGGACAGGCACGTGATACAACCGTTGAAAGAAAGCCTCTCGAGGTTTAAGTGGGCGGGCGTGAGCATTAACGGAGTTAATAGACGTGTTTACGGCTCGGTCAGGCGAGAGCTAAGGTCTCGGTATTTGCACACCGAGGAATCATTCGCGCGGCCTTTCGCAACATCTAATTCTATTTAATTAAATTAGCAATGAGAATCTAGGGTGAAAATGATAGATATATACTACAGCCTGTGCATCCACGTATCTCAACTTCTTTAAGATCCATACCGCTATCTCTTTACGTAACCGTCGCGTGCTCGTATGCAAATGTTTACAAGTTTATCTGACGATTGGAATCTCCTGACAGCGCCCCGATGCGTGGGCACCCATCGATCGCGCGAACGGAGGCGCCCCTGGCTCGAGCGTCGCAAACGTGGCGCGGCCAGCTTCGCGATTGGTCGCCTGGGAATAGCTAGTGACGTCATACGCGTTCGTGGAGCCTCGACGGAGCAGAAAGAGAGCCGAGGCAGATCGTTGAGCCGAGGACCGAACGTGCGCGAGCCTCGAGGTATTCCCCCACGGTATGAGTCATCGGGCGCAGTTTCGCACAGTTTCGGGTAAAGGGACCTGCGATCCGTGTGCGCTGCCCTACAGTTCTCCGTGACCGAGGATATCCTATCGCCTCCTGGCAGGCCCGTGTCGGGTACACCCGTCTGATAAAGAGGTTATAAACGCCGCGGGGACGTGCCCGCCCGACTTTTCCTTTCGCTCGAGGAAACCAGCCAGGTAGAATATCCCGTAGCGCCTCGAGGATACGTAAACATGAAGCTCGAAGTGTCCGACGTGCTGTACGACAGCTCGAGCGTATCAAGCGACAGCGGGACGTCGCAGAGCTCGCGCGTCAGCCATGATTTTCTCTCCAGCATCGCGAATTCGTCCATACTACCTAGCAACGTAAGTACTCGTCCACCCGTATCCCTACATTTAACCATGGAGTGGGCCAGGCTCCTGGCTGGCTAACAAGATTTCTGTGCATAAATACGGCACGCTTATGCAACCGAGATGCATATGCCTTCGTATACGCGTACACGCGTCCGATAAACAACCGATCACGTGATCGGATGGTAGCGCACCGTGATTTTCGTGGAAAATATTCGGACCGCGCTGTCACCGCCAATAAAACTCCACCAGGCCGGTTACGTAACGTGATTTCCACGAATCATTAAGCGTTATTCGAAACGATACCGTTCATTGGCAGCGATAGGGTCGGGAAGTTACCGAGAAAAGGTCGATGCTTCTGAAAAAGAACCGTAAGCGTGCTCTGGCAGAATTTTAAAGAGATTCGAAAAACGATTGCCGGTTATCCTCGGAGTTTGTGGAAAACGGTTTCCACGAAGCAGCCGGATCGTTGGAAACGCGGAAAGAAATAGATCCAGCGAGATTCCTTCCGTTTTGTTTTAATATCCAACGAATTATATGCGGCAAATTCGTACGGTATTTTTTTCTTTCATGATTATTCGTGGACAAGACGAGTGCGCTTGACAGTCCAGTCTAGACTGGGCCGTAACCGTTCCGTCATTGGCGGATGGTACACGCGCCCAAATCTAAATCTGTAAAACGAGTGCCCGGCATCATCGCTATAAACTGTTCGACGTAGGAGCATGATTTTCAATTCTTTTAAAAGCCCGACGTGCCGCAGGCTTGGTATTCCGTAATAATAGCGCCCAGTCGAAAGTAAACGATCTTCGCGAGCCCTACAGGTTATCCCGTTTCGCGAATGCGCTCTGCAAAGTCCTGCATAGATAAACAACTTTCATTCTGGCCTCCGCCAGCTCCGTGCATCCATTTAAGGCGCACTGTGTGCGTATAGTGTCGCCAATAAACTTCCGAGTTACTACGGAGTTGACCAATGAAACGCTCTCTTGCATATACACGTCCATTCACCGATCTCTGCGGATCAATGATCGTTCGCGACTGTACAGTAGTGGCGTTACAATTTAATCGAGGAGATGTACTTACAGGACCAAAAAAAATGCCTATACAATGAAAAGCTGGGGAATAAATAATCTAGATAGCCCAACGAAGTTCATCTGCAATTTTCCCCAAACGTTTGCTCGAGTCTACGAACTTCAGACATCACAAGATCACGAAGTGGCCACTTTCTTTATCAAGCAAGCTCAGCGAAACAGGTTCTAACCGCGCGGTTTACGCGTTTACGTCGAATAAATCGGTAGACCCATTCGGTTACGCCGACTTCCATGTTTCCTTTTCTCGCGTCGCTCCTTGTATATTTATAAATACAAAGCATTCGAATTCCCCTTTTTCTCACCGACGCTCGGGTCAGTTATCGCAGAAATTCAACGGGAAAGAACGGAAAGGCGTAGAATCGGATGCGTATGCCGGTCGAGGATAGCGGAGAGATAAAATTCTTAGCCGGAGTGTATGGTGTGCTGCGGCGAAGGGGGGCGTAGGGTTTAACGCGCTCCCCCGCCGAGCAGTCCCCCTTACGTAGAAATTTAGCGGCGAGCGACGGTATTGATCTAGCATTTCGACTGGCATGGCTTCTGCTGTCCCCAACAGCTGTTTTACAAAGGAACCCGTGCACGCTCGCCTCGTGGCGGCGCGCGGTCATTTAAAAACACGCGCGGTTACACGGACGCGCGCGCGCACACACACGTACACACCACACCACTGGTGTTCCCTCGCGAACGGCGCGGTGCCATAGATCTAGTAGTATTGCGCAGCATTAATGTGATGAGCAGATAGCTGGCCGGGCCAGCTGTTGTCACCTAATTATCTCTGCCGCCATTAACGGCAGGGGTGCGGGGGGGGGGGGGTCGACCAATAAAATGCAAATATTAGAGGCAAAGGGGGAAATAACATTGGTCGGTGGTGAGGCAGTCCTAGTCCATAGCCGGACAAACACGAACCGAACGTTTTGTATAGGAAGAGAATTATAAGGATACTCGGGCTGTTCTTCATTTCTTGGAACTGGGACTCGAAGACAGTGGAAAGTCATGGATATATCGCGAGAATCGTAAGCATCCGATCGTCAGCAAAGTCACGAACCTGTAATCTTGTCCCCTCCCCTCCCCCATCGTCCTTTCATCGTCTATTGTCCCCTTTATTCTCGGTATTGCGCGCGCGCGTCCGTGATTTATCCGCGGCGAGAGTAAAAGCGCGCGGATCCTTTGACGCGCGGAGAAGGGAACCGATTGATTCACCGGTAACACCACAGATCCTACCGAGCCCCCCTTTCGCGGCCTCTTGAATATTCAGAATCACCCTCGTACCCCGCGGTTTACCCGTTTACCGTAGTTTTCCCCGGCGGTAGAAAGATCGCATCGAGGCTTCCGCCTTTCCCTCGTTCGATTTTCGGCGGCGATTGTTATGCTGCGCGCGCACGGCGCGTGGCCGCGGCTTTTGCTTTACCCACAAACATTCGATTAACCCCGCCAACTTGGTCGTGTGCTCATTAAAATGTCCGTTTTGGAGAACAAAGGGAGAGGAACAAAGCCACCGGGGGACGGCACGATCCTTGTCAACGTCGTTCCGATCTTCGATTTTTTACTACCTTCGTGATCACAATGGGCGCACGAACGACGGCCTCCACGATTTTCCTTGATACGTGACCGATAATTCATCGGGCCTTCTTTGCCAGCGCTCTTAAATGGTTTTCGGCTTTTCCCGTCGCCACTTTCAGCCATCGTTGGCCGCGCGATTAACCCTGAACGGTTTTGGCTCGTGGCCTTCGAGGTGCCATTAAAAAGTAATTCACCGAAGACGTCGCGTTTACCCGAGATAATTGCAGCGTAATAGAAGGATGTACGAGCTTCTCTTGAGCTTCTCGGTGAACGGAGCGGGGAGAATTGCTGTAGGTGAAAAAAATTGTTTCTCTCGCCGTTGGTTTGGATTAGATAGACTTCAGGCCTGCATGAATCACGCTGTATGGACCTTATACCTTTCTTTAGCGAGACTTTCCACCAAAACAAGCCCATAAATCTCTCAAGATACACGGTTTCCACAAAGTGGACTGTGTCGGGCTTAAGGAACTGATTTGGAGGCAGGTATATACTGTCTATCCCCTCTGGACAACGAAGGGCCACTATCGTCCTAGTCAATTCCTCGGTGGCATTATTTTTCAGGCGAGCAAAATAAGGCCGTAAATCATAATCTCTTGCTCAGTGTTCGGTAATATACCTGTTCAGGTTGGGGTGCCGTTAATGTTGTTAATACTGGTCGCAACGGTGACAAACAACGCGCGGTTCTGTCGTAAACCGTAACTCTTTCCCACGGCATTTTTTCAAAACAATCATTTGTTGTTCTCAGACGATGTGGGAGTGAACGTACAATGTTGCCAGTAAATTTATCATTCACAGAACATTCCTCTCGAGTTCTATGTACCAGAATTGTTCTAAAACGGTGATAATAAAATCTCGCGAGCATTTGGTTTTATGTTCTTTTTCTTAGAACAGCCGTTAATTTCCCCGAGTGCTCGATAAAGTCGACAATAACGAACGAGGCGGCGTCCTTTTTTTTTATTATTGTACTTGGGCAAAGTGCGTTCACACGTACGTTGCACCGGACTGGCAGAGTTCGCGCGCGGCGGGTTCGTTGCACGTGCACGCATGCATACGTTCGTATATATCGAAACAGGGGACAAAGAGCCGTGCATGCACACGGGGGAATTCCCGGCACCGAAATAGTAGGAACTCCCAGTAGTTGCTCGGGCGACAGATGATTTCTCGCGGAGATTATCGCTCGACGCGTCACGAGTATTTTTTCTTTTCCCCCTATTTCCAGACTCATTTCCCTGCAACCGTACGCGCTAGGAATACGAAATTTGCATACGACGTCGTAACGCTCGTCGCGATGAAATGGTAAACGTGTCGGGAATCGAGCTGCGGCACATTACAAGCCGAAGCCCCCTTAAGGAGGGAGGCCTACCTAGAACGGTTAAAACAACACGCTTCTTTGGGATTTTTTTTCTAGAAAAAAATCGATAAACTTTTATTATTAAATATTAGTCCATTGAAAAGAGTACATCTCACGGATATTTCAGTATTTTGTGTGGTAAAAAGTATTGAAAGGTGTGTGGTGACACGCTTGCGATGACAACCGTAGCTCGGTGCAGGATCGTCAGAAATAAACAATTCGATAATTACAATTCTAAAAATTATTTTGAGACAAAATAACGACTGTGCAAAATTGAAGCATCGATATTCTGCAAATAATCGCTCTTTTTTCGAGTGTAAAAAAAATCTGGGTAAAAAAGGGAAAAGCTTCCGATAGCGCTTAGATTTTTAACCCTAAAATAAGCCTGCAAAACTTCCAGTAAATCGGTTGATTAATTTTTTAGTTATGTGTCATCGACTATTCAAAACATGATTTTGAGGAAAACCCGTTTAAAGTTTTGTGTCTGAGCGCTACGCCGAGGAACACATACCTACTTACACGCGTATAAGTTTCTCAATTTTCGTTGGATTAACTTGACACTTTCAGGAAATATTTTTAAGATGTTCTTCAAGAAACTATAAAAATCGAAAATTCCGTTTTTTGAAAATTCCTAAGTAGGCCTCTTCCCTTAATGAACTCCTTTAAACATTACCAGCAGCTTTGTGTGCAAATCCACGTTATATAACCAACATATCATACCTTTTAAAACTGAGGAAACAGGAATACAGCTGCTCCTTTCGTATCTGCAACTCGTACAACTTAAGGGGATCTTCTAGTGTAACGAAGCATTTTCTTTGCGTTTTTTCGGAATTTTTTATGAGGAGCTTGCAAAAGTTATTGCTACCCAGTTTATTTCTACATACTTATCTATATTTCGATTACATTTTCAATTTTCTTTGGCACGAAAGGATTAAAATTAATTTAAGTGGAACACTTTGTATTTGCTTTTGAAAAAAGCGGTGCCCATAAAAATTCAAAAGGATTCGTTATTTGTATGTCCTTGGCTATAGCCGGTACCAGAATGGAAGAAAGATATTGAGAATTTAGAAAATGACGGCACTTTGAAGATTGAGTTTCGATTTTCACACATTTTCTCGACTTTTTGGGATTGTTTCAAAAATTAAATATTTTCACACAATCGTGGTAGGGGCGATAGCCACACGTGTGCTGAAGATGTATGCAGAAATTGGCCTTAATTGGTCAAGTCAATTTTGAGATATCGTGGATACTAGTTCGAAAAACATGGTTGCAAGAAAAATGTGTTTAAAGATCGAGCCGTACCGATACCTATCTTTCAAAGCCTATAACTCTATAAGTATTATGCATTGGACGAAATCCTTTTGCACACATATTTTTTGCATAACAGATACTTGTAGAAAATTGAGAAAAGAAAAAATTCGATTTTTTTTACTCGTTACGCTAGAAGACCTCCTCAATGGTACGTTTTAACAGTTCCCTACTGTTACCTACAGATTAACCAACCAAATAGTCACGGAAGAACAGCAGAGTATAAGTGAAATGAAATGGAATAATGTCTACGATCAGGTGCAGATCTGCCCGATTATCGATTGGTTTGCAGAATTATGCGATGTTAACGACCGCGCCAGTGTCGGTCTACCTGGAAAAAAGGGGATCCAAGTTGTTGGTTGCTCGATACCGTGGTTAAAGCAGTGGTTACGAGCGGTTACGGACAGCCACGGCGCTGCGCATTGGCCGCGTTGATTGGCCGCGCGCTATCGCGCGAATCAGCGATCAAGATGGCGATGACGTCACGCGGTGCTGGCTCGGTCCTGATTGGTGGGGGAACGGGCAGCGGTCTTTCTATATAGTTTCCCAGTCACTTTGGCGGGCTCAGTTGGGATACGTGAGCACGCGCGACGCTGCCTCGATCCACGTTTTATCGTTAGCCTCGTCGAGCCTCGGCACGTACGTGACAGTGGCGAAAAGCAGAACAGTCCGCGTGAATTCGCGCAGAGAAACAATTGTGAGCCGTCGCCGGTGGGTGGATTATCGGTGAAGCGGGCTAGTAGTTGCCATCCGTGGCTCGTCGCTGGTGTTGTCAAGCTCGACCTCGAACTTCGGTAGACTTCTGTCGGGGCACTCTCTCTTGCTCGCGGAGGAGCGACGAATTTTCAGTGAAGTTTCGAACGCGACACTCGCCCACAGATGACGCAACGTGTGCCCAGCGCTGGCTTTTGCGACAACATTGTCGAGGATCACAGTTACACGATGTTCTCGATGTACCCGCCAGTTTCAAATCTGCCCGATCCGTGGCAGCTGACCAAAGAGGAAAAGGCGATGGTAAGAGGCATTTTATTTTTCACAGAACGAATCGCTCTCGTCCGGTTAGCTTCTCGAGCTTGATATTTTTTTCAATTCACTCGCGGGACGGGACGTTACGTCGAATCGGTGGAAACGAAACATCGATTCCCTGGTACCGACGCCTCGGGTGTCACGGTCGAAGGTCGATCGATATTGTTCGAGCTTACCCGTGAACTTGGTTGTGGTTCGTGGGGGAGTTGCAATTATGGTCGGAATGGATTCATTGTCGTTTCACTGAGGTTAATAATGCTTGATGTTCGCAATGTTTTATCTTGAGTCTGACGTAGTTAATCAGTACACTTTCAATTGTTTCTTTCTGACAGTTAAACGTATATACGACTATACCGAGAGGGATTGAAAATTAAGCAGGGAAACTGGGAGTGTTACGGGGTGATAGCGCGTAGAATTCAGTTATGTAGTAATTGAGGTCGCGACGGTGACGTATTTTCTCGGAATTTCTAAGAAACGCTATCGCGTTGTATTCTGGATTCCTGTTACCTGTAATATTTCCAGATCGATTGCATTAATCTTCCGCTCGGATTTCCCAAAACTCGCTTCTCCATTCTTTCTTCGTCATATTTTCTGTTATTCTTTTAAAAGAGCTGTCGATTTCGATCCACCGTGGATCGCAAGTCCACGGGCGGAGTAGAAGTGAATTAAAAGGAATCTTGGGAAACGAAAGAAGTTCAGTCTACAGTGACATTTACTTTACGTGCTTTCACGCTAATCACATTTTCCTTTCGTGGAACACAGTAAGGTATTAAAAGCCTGTGTTTATTGCAGGCCGTTACGTAAGTGGTTTTTACATGGTTTCGAAGGTAGGTAATCGTCATATTTCGGCGGCTCAACGTCGTCATTAGGACTGTGCATTCTTGCGAACCTCGCTTTGACTCTTTGCTAAACGACTTCACTAAGTACTTGAACCGTTGATACCTACTGCAAGATAAGTTTCAATTCCGGGAACCCTACCTGGACAACACCTCTAACTTCACGACCCGAAATACGCGGAGAATCACTTGCGCAGATAAGTTTATTACCCTGCGAAGCGTTCGAAACCGATTACAATCTTTAGAATGCTCGGTAAATTAAACCAATATTATCACACTGCGCGAAAAGGAATTACAAAATTGCCCACTTTTGTTGTTGACTCTATTCCTTAAACATTCAAACAATTCCGCTACACCCTAAGCTTGATACTCTTTTAATTTCAAATACATGGCCCGGGGCGAGAGATTCCCGAAAATTGTAATCTTTCAATTATCTTCTTTACCTATGAAATTGTGCGTGACCGTAATTGCCTGGAGCGGCGCAGTAAGTCATTGAACCCGGCGGTTTACGGGGCAGAGAAAAGCTTCTGCCCGCGAAATTTAAGAATACTTTGTGCGCGCGATACCGAAGGAAAACAGTTAAATCTGACAGGAAGCCCGGAGTTAACGCTCGTTAACCCACCAATTAGAGGGTTTAGTTAAACGAAGGCAGGGTTAAGTTTAGCGAGAGCAATATGAACGGGTCATAAGGCAAGAGGTGTCATCCTGCCTCTTGGCCTCGAGTGTCTCGCGAGAAAGACTATCATCTCCCTCGTCTCATTCCCATAGCGCGATAGAAAATTGTGCCCCCACTATTCCTCTGCATACCTCCTACCATACAAAAACAAAGCTCACAAACACCTGACAAACTCAACCCTTCCGATCTCCTCTCAATACACACTCCACATTTCAAACTCTGTTCCCAAACGAAAGTTTGCCCAAATAAATACCTCGATCACGCCATTCGCGTTCCCCTTATCTGGCGCATCTAGCCCTAGTTCATTCTCTATTCCAAAGCCCTCCCCGCTATCAGCTACTTCCGGTTTCCGTAAGAACTTTCCATCGCCAGCGACGCAGCCAGTGGAAGACCAACACCCCGTCCAATTTGCGCGAAACTCGCGGAAGATGCCTATCGACTTTGCGGCCGGGTTTATTCCTCGGTTTCGAGCGCACCGGGCGTGCTCCACGGCTCGGGTGCGCTGGCGGGCGCGCGCGCGCGCCCGCCCGAGATGGATGAGTCATTGAGCAGCGTAGTTTTACCAGCGATTTATGAATGAAAATCCACGCACGTGTCGCGTGCGCAGGTTGCCGTCGCGACACGCGAGATTGCTCGCCATTATTATTCGCGACGCCTCGTAAACGCGTCGATTACGCGTTACTCTCCCGCCAGGCACAGCTACCAGGAAAAACGCACTCGAGTTTTACGCGCGTGCATAGCTTCCACTCGACGACCGTCACAACTAGATCCGCGACTTGTTCCTTTTTTTCCCCCACTCGCTTCCAGGAAACGCTGGACACTCCGCGAATACCTAGAAATCCACATCCGGTGTATTTGATGAAGTAACAGTTCTTTTTTCCTGGTATTCTGACACTCGAGGCTCCTCGAGTGGCTTTAATACGCAGGTGTGTAGATGCCAGTTAAATTAGGTAGCGATGTCTACCTTAACTCCAGCGTTAGACGTGCCAAGAGAACTCGGTAATGGAAATCCCTGGTACGATCGCGAATAAGTTCGCCAATAAAGTATTAATCGGCCAAGTATCGCGGTGAAGAGAAGTCTAGAGAGCCGCGGAATCTAATCGACGCAATGCAGGATTATGCCAGTCGAATTCCCCCCTCCCCCCGCGGGGGCGAAAGATAAAAGGAATCGCGACGTTGCGAAACCGCCTCTTGATAAAACGCGGCTGCGCAGGAGAACGGTTTCACGATGGAGATTCGTAAGGGGCGAATAATTGCGACTCTGGTAGGCTAACGCAGGCTAGTCGGGCCACCGCGACACTCGAAGATTTTAGATTCTAGGGCCTCTCTCGGAGCTGCTGGTGTTCCAGAGATATAAAGCCTCGCGTCCCTACGATCGTAAGATCCTTTTTTCTCTCCCCCTTTTGCTTCTTTACGGCGGACAGCGAGCGCTGTTAATCCGGTGTGGTCGACCTCGAAAGGAGGTCGATTCCACGGAAAGATATCTTGCGTACGAGTGACGTCAATACCTTAACACTTTCCCCTCGAGAATGCCTGGAACGGTGGACCTCTATTGGGCCCCGCGCTTTCGTAGGATTCTACGCCTCGTGGCTCTTCTGACGTCCACTCCTCGGGGCTTTCCCCGCTCGATCGATTGCGAAACTCGACGAGATCGTTATGCATCATCGGGGTCCTCCTCGAGGATAAATTGATAAATTTGAAGAGGCGGTAATTAATTGACGAGCCGGGAATCGAAGGTAACCGAGAGAGTATCTTCTTTGAGCAAAACTCTTTGGTATTGGCTAAAACTATTTGCAGCTCCTAATGACACGCGTAATGTTTGAGTCAGCCATTAGCTTCATCTCGATGTTCCGTATCCTCTTCCCGGGAAACCCGTGCGCCAGCACTCGCGGAAGAAAAATGTCAGCGGATTCAGACGCAGATAGTGGACGACAGCGGTTTATCTAAATTATCGTTGCAAGCAGGGCGGGCTTCCTCCGTCCAAGGACACGCGTCGATAATGCACATGCAACACGCGTCTGGCGCAGAGGCGTTAGCGTTAATTGTTACTGGTCGAAAGGACCGGGAAAGTCAATTCCAACGCTGTTCTTTTTCAAACGCTCGGACTTGCGTCTTCTCGACTGCCAATACCTACTCGGAGCCACGTAATTTCAACATCGATCGACGTCGGAGAACCAAGGATCCTCTCGCTCGAGTCAATGTTTTCGTATCACCCGACCTGTCCCGCTTGAAAAAATATTTAACATTCTTTCGTTCTACCGTACCCTCCGTCACCGCGGATGGGAAGCGTCACTCTGACAGCCACGGCGCTCAATGGCGCACCTCGAGCGATCCTCCCGAGCATTTGGAATTGATTTCCAAGGGGGTGGCTGTCGAATAGGACGCGCCTTTCTGCCTTTCTCCGCGGCGGGGTGGCATTCTTCCAGGCGCGCTCGTGAAACGAGGAATCGGCTCCATCCGCGCTAAACAAGTCCCCGGTTGGTTCGAATTCAAAGAGGACCTACCTCTGGCCCTTCATCCACTCCGAGATGTCATGATAAAGTGCTGCACCTATTCAGGGTGACGTTTTCGCCCCTATGAAAAGGGGGGGGCTGCTCGTTTAACGGGGTCATGGAACCCTGCGGCAGGCACCTTTTCAAGACCTCCGCTGACACGTCGGACGGGAACGTATCCAATTTCGTGAAACTGTTATTCGTGGAGGGACCTGGGTGGCCCCGAGGTGGAACACAAAAGGTGCTTTCAACCGCCGCCACTGTATTAAATGTAGTTCATTATAGTCTAATGCATTCGAAATTGCGCTGTGGTCTGAGCGACGCCGCTTCCCATTCAGAGAGGGACGGAAGCTGGAAACGATCGGGGTACAGCATGGGTCGCGTGGGATCTTAATAACTTGCCGTTTGATCGAGAATTTTGATAACGCCCTGGAATGCACATTGTGCGCTGAATACAAAGGGCCGGGAAGGGGGGTGGGGGTATGGAATGCAACCGTCGAACGAGACCAAGTTAGTAGAGTTAGGTGTTCCTTGAACCTCGAGTATCTTAACCCACATTGCAGTACCAAATACGCGGTACTTATCTACATCCTTTGCATCAAAGATCTCCCCACCTTACTCTGCTGACTCCATTGAGGAGCGAACAGAAGTTGGGCGTTCTCTCGCGGCAGAGATGGGCATTATTTAAATAAAAAATTATTTAAATAACGTATCAAATAAAAGAGACGTTATCTTTATTTGTCATCAAATAAAAATAACCCAGAGTTATTTTTTTTTTTCAAATAAAAATAAGCCAGAGTTACTTTTATTTAATTTTTTTTTTGTTTGACGTGAATTTATCCGACGGCCACAAATAACTTTTTTATTTGACGGGAATTCATTTTAACCTTCAAATAATTTTGTCATCTTTTCATTCATTTGTATTTGAGAATTATTTGAAGCTCAAATAAATCTGGGTGTAGAAAATGAGAGAGAGGGGGGGGGGGGGTGCTACAGAGCAGTAAGCAGGAGAGCATGATGCAAGGAGGTAGTTGTTAGAGCGAGAGGGAACGGGGATAAGAAAGATAGGGGAGTATTAGAAACGGGCCTCTCGCTCGCTCCCGTTCCCTCTGGCTGTACCTACTACCTCCTCGTATCATGCTCTCCTGCTTACCACTCTCCAGCACACGCTCCCCTTCTCTCTCGTTTTCTACACCCAAAGTTATTTGAGCTTCAAATAATTTTCAAATACAAATGAATGAAAAGACGACAAAATTATTTGAAGGTTACAATGAATTCCCGTCAAATAAAAAAATTATTTGAGGCCGTCGAATAATTTGCCGTCAAACCAAAAAATTATTTGTGACGTTTCAAATAAAAGTAACTCTAGCTGATTTTTATTTGAAATAAAAATAACTATGGGTTATTTTTATTCGACGAGTCTCGAATAAAATTTTTGTCCTTTATTCGAATCTCAATTTGTTATTTGAAATAATTTTTTGCCCATCTCTGTCTCGCGGCAATCTTAATACCTCGCCGTTGGCCCGAGTAAATACCTTGGTAGCACGCAGCAATTTGCACCGTCCCATCGACAGGGGATCCCTTCGGGCCGTTCAGGTTCCCGGACTTAAGTGTTCCTTGGACTGTCCTTTTTACAAATTCCGTCGATCTTGCGGTTAGAGGAGAGATCACGAGGTATCGCGTGCGAGGCGCTGGAAAGTTGTTGCGCGTAAAAGCGGCCACGGGTCGAACCGGAGAAAGGAGAAAGACAGAGGGAAAGGGGGGGGAGGGAGGGCCGCGTGCGTGTGGAGGCCAGCCGCAGTCGCATTATGTACGCGATTATGTAGGTATTCTCATCCGAGTAGCAGCCGAAGTGCAACCAGTCGGAAATGCCTGCGCGGTTGCGTCACTGGCCAGGAATCCACGGACCGTTCTGCCCTCCAGAGCGATTTCTTTTACGCCCCGTACACCTTCTCCGTCCCACAGCCCTTCGTCCTTCGCGTCCCTACCTGTTACCATGCACGCGACACATCGTTCCTCGCCCCGCGGGACATCGACGCAGGGCAACGAAAGTGGCTGGGGGGAAATTAGATTAACACTTGCGGGGGGTTTTGAATATAGATTTAGGTGCATCTGCCCTGGGGCTTCCCAATGCTGTTGGTGAATTTATCGGCGAAAGATTAGCGCTACTGGAAATTTAGGATCGATTAGGTAGGGTAAACCCGGGTGACGCGGTCGACCTAATATAAAATTGCTATTAAAACTAATATAGACATTACTTATTTTATGAAAACAAACCTATATGTTCAGAATTTTATGCCGATTCAGTTAAACTGGTCGATATTTGCTTTAAGACAATATTTACTGTAAATACTGTAAGAGTTGAGATTTGTTAACTTACAAATTACGATTAAAATGTAATTGTGTAGTTGATTATACATTATTTTCTGTACTCGTTAATTTAGGTAGTTGACCATTTGGTTTCGTCAACTACCCAAATGAACGATTACAGAAAATCATGTGTAATCAAGTACACGATTACATTTTAATCGTAATTTATAAGTTGTAGTCAGCTTACATTTTGCCAAACTCTGACTCGGACTGATCTTTCGGTGGGCTCGATTTTTCAAGGTTCACTCTGTTAGCTCGTACAGTGCGGCGGAAACGTGGAAGTTACGATCAACGTGGATCGAATTTTCCGAGATCCGATTAACCCGAGACTCGACTTGCAAACCGAATGCATTACACTCGAACAACCTTGTAGTTATCGAGCGATATCTCGCGTGCCCGCTTGCCACATTTCTGCCGAATCATTGAAATTGTTATTTAACCACCGTGTTAGGGGGCCTAATCACGTCTTCCAAATACCGCCACTTCGCGACGAATCAACCGGGGCCGGGGAAGCGCCGATAAACGCGGCCGTTAATTCACTTCCTGCAAACATGATACGACGTCGATTCGAAACAGAGCTAATTTCAGTAGCGTCGAATCGAAAAGTTCAATTATCCTGTCCCGCCTACCCGAGCGTGCTTGGTCTCGCGGTTACGCAACGTTTCTCGAAGACGATTAACGTAATCCCGGTGTTTTCTGCTCGATGTAGCAATTACGCGTCGCGCGGCATAACGTCGATAAATCCCAGTTTAATCGATCATCTTTGGTGAAAAGCAGGCGATTAAACACCCTCGAGGCTAGCGGCAGTTTCGTAAGACTTCTAATCACGCGCCAGGAAACATCGATTATATCACAGAACACGAGATCGCCGCGGCGGAGCGTGTTTGCTTTTCCCAAAATTCTCCGATACCCTTGGGGAGATACGTAGGACCGGATAGCGGAGCGCAGTAACTTTCCACGGGAAACAAAGGACAGCAAACTCGGGCATCGGTCGAATGTCCTCCGTGAACCAAGATCGAGAGAGGCTCCAGCCTCGCGATTCTTTATTAATAATCGGCGATAGCACTGACCTACAATGATCTGTCGAAACGGAGCCTTGACGGGCAAAACGGATACATTTTGGTCGCGGCGTGAACGGGGACAGGGTCGTGACGTGCAGGGAATTTCCGAAATTACACGGATGGAAGGCCCGTTGTCCGCCTTCGTGTCGTTCACCTCTGCGAGTCGTCGGCGGCCGAACGAGCATATCGGCAGCCTCTCTCCAACTTGGATTCTGTGTGTTCTTCGACTCGGCTGCTAAAAACGGTCAGCTGAAAGCACTCCGCCCCTATCTCCGTCCCTTTATCGGCCACTGACAGACCAGTTTCGAGTGGCCGAGCACGCGTTACGAGCTTGACGTATGCTGTCTGCGCGAGAGCAGGCAGATATCCATAAGGAACCCGTCACACGTTCCACCCTGCGTTTCGCTCGCGTACGCTTCTGGCTGGGTCACGTTCCAGCCGGCCAGACGAAACGACCGACACGGCCTTCCACGGGAAAAATTAGGCCGCGCTATTAGGGACGATGGATCGTTTTCGAAGACAGCGGGACGGTTGGGAATCGTGTTTGTTTGTGAAAGGGGGCGCGCGGAGAGAGAGAGGTCTGTTTAGTTTGCCGAGGAGACGGCGTGCGACCAACAACGAACCACTGTTCTCAATGGTAATCGTTAATCGAGGCTCGGGGAAGGCCAGACTTCAATTAAGAGCCCTAGATGCGGTCTGAAGAGGCTGTGGGCTGCGTCGGGACGGTTTAAATGGGACCTGAAAGACGAGTAACAGTTACAGGGCGACTCTAGCTCACGTTGATCCCTTTCACGGTTTACGATGCCTCCTTTTTATACTCGCCTGTGAACCGATGCGGATAGTCGATGCATTGTGTGCTTAACTATCCGCTGGATAACTTACTGGAGTTAGCGCGGAGCTTGTTAGAGAAAAGTTGAACGAGGTGGAGGATGAAAATTAGGAAAGTGGTGAATCGATCAATTTTTTAAGATATTTCAAAAGTTCCAAACGAATTAATCAATCGTTGAGCACGTGTTGCGCAAGCCTCGAGATCCCTCGAAAATCATCGGCAGTTTCGTACTCGGTATCTCGATGAATTCCGAGGGCCTGATATCGAAGTAACGGCTCACCAGTCAATGGAATCGAGGTAAAAAATTCATCGGATCGCTGGAGCTCGAAGTAATTAGCTTGCGATGAGACGGAAGTGGAAATCGGCGTGACGCAACGCGTGCTCGATTTCGAATTTCCTGGTACCGATGATTCGGCGGCTCGCGGTGTCCAATAATCCGGTGACTCATTCTCGGCAGGCGCCTAGCGATCAGATGCTGCAGGATACGCGACAAACGCGCGCGCAAACGCTTTGCATATACAGTTAGTAAAAAAAGTGTTTGTACACTTTTTAAAATCGCATAACTTTCGTAGAATTGGTCCAAACGACGTGAGTTTTTTTTTTAGAAGCTAGAGGGATTAGTTTGCTAAATGATGTGTTTCGTCGTTTTGAAAAAATGTACTTGGTCGGAATAGCAAAAAAAAAATAGTAAAGGTCGTTTTTTAAACTTTTTTTGTGAGCCTGTAATGAAAATTAAAAAAACCCGTTTGTAGATTTAATTAAGTTATATACGTGTCTAAAATTTCATCAAAATCGGTTAACGTTGCTCTGAACTATAAACGCTTAAAGATCGTAGAATAAGGTCGAAAATCGCTGATTTCGGGAATTTCCGCGATTTTCGACCTTATTCTACGATCTTTAAGCGTTTATAGCTCAGAGCAAGCGTTAACCGATTTTGATGAAATTTTAGGCACGTATATAACTTACTTAAATCTACAAACGGTTTTTTTTTAATTTTCATTACAGGCTCACAAAAAAAGTTTAAAAAACGACCTTTACTATTTTTTTTTGCTATTCCGACCAAGTACATTTTTTCAAAACGACGAATCGCATCATTTATCAAACTAATCCCTCTAGCTTCTCAAAAAAACTCATGTCGTTTGGACCAATTCTACGAAAGTTATGCGATTTTAAAAAGTGTACAAATACTTTTTCTACTAACTGTATGCAGCCGCGCGAATCTTTTCCTCTTCTTTCTCGGTTACCAATGTCATTGGATCGTATGGAATCTCGCGATAACAGTCCCCGGCGACTCAAACACAATGCGATACCGCGTTCCTTTTGTCTATTTCGTAAAAATCAGCGCGCTGAAGCGCCCGATACTTCCGTATTCGATAAGGACGTGAGTAGATAATCTCCAGGCAATGCGCGGTATTTATACCGCGTGAAATAATTAGAGATAGCAGTCTGTTTTAATATTCTATTATTCCAGCGAATGTTTCACGAATAATAATAATGACATCTGTTATTACACCGTCGATTGTGGCGCAGTGGGTGAGAGTCAGCAAGATTTTGTTTTTAAAATCTCACCCTGTAATAGATCAACTTAATGTAATGTGATTATTCTTCGAGTAAGTGCCCTCTCCCCCGCCGATTATTCCAGTACTCGTTGTCCGTCTTGCATTTCAAGGTTACAGAAAACATTTAGCATAGATAAGTGTGATAGATCTGAAGATAGCGTCGCGTCTTAATCACAGAAACCTGTACCACCCAGTAGTCGGAAGTGCCAAACATTCCAGCGGCGGTTTCCTTCCCGCGAACGGTCGAAAAGAATGCCCCGAACCCGGTGCCATCCGACGCGAAGAGGAGATCTCCGTTCGATCCCGTTCCTCGAATGGTCGAAAGTGGCCTCTCCGCGTGTTTCTCGATGCCCGAATGAAGTCATCTCTTATCCCGGGGCTAATGCAACCTTCCCTCGTGCCTGATCTTTTTCTGTTTCGCCGTTTAATCCGTGGAGGATTCTCCTTCGTTGCTCTCGCGCCGCGGCCGAGTCCTCTCGAGAAAGGAGGCGAGCGCGGCCGAAGGTAGCCGAGGCCGAGACCCGACGAGCGCGCGCGACCATGTGGTGATAGCGCGATGACAGAAGCACTGTCAGTGTCACTACGGCTGCCGTCGAGCGCGGTCGTTCGTCGAGGCATTCTTTTTTTTCCTACTGCTCTCTCTCTCTCTCATTCGAATCTTCGGCTGTACGCACGCTTCTTTCCTCGTCCCACGGGAAACCCGACACCGATTCTCCGTGGTAGCGATCGTTTCGCGAGACACACAGCCGACAGGGGTACCACGCGAACGGACACACCGCCTTAGATTAGATCGACCGCCACCGGGGGGCACGGTCGATAGTTTATTTCTTTTTTATTTTCGTGAACAGGCACGAGGTCGCGGGGCAACGGTCCGAGGTGAGTCCAGGCGTTAAAATCATTTCCATTTTTGGTGCGTGCGAACGGCAGGCGGCAGAAAAGGCGCCTTTACGATCGGCAACAGTCCGCGGCGGCTATTATTATCACGATCCTGAACGAAATTAGCATCCTCGCCGCGTTTGTATATTCGTTGATAAACATGCCCGTGGGTAAACAGCGGGAGGCGGAAAACAAAGTCGCGGACGGTGGATGGGTCGTTGCGTACCATGCGCCTCGAACAATGCCAGTGGCTGTATTTTCTTTCCTAGTACGGTCCTTATCTTGTTCTCGGCCCGATAGCCGATGCCCGTGCTTTTTGTTTTCTTTCGCCGACTCGCACTTTAGACCCGTCACAGTTGCTTTCGTACACGTGCTTCTATTCCCACGTATTAGCCGCGCGTACATGTACCGCTGTACGTGAGCAGTTACAAATCGACCGACAGCAATCGGTTAGCCGAGGCTTCGAGCCTTCGGGTCGATAATATTCGAAGGAGCGCTACGCGCTTCCCTCTGCTAATTCCCCAGATAAAGTGTAACAGGCATTCAACGTACACTCCCAACGCTTCTACGTTCATTTACCGATTGGGAGAAAGTATAATACAGCTGATTACTGTAATGATATAGTTTCGGACCCTGTGGCGCACAGTACAAGCGTAGTTATTAGCGATGGTGGCATTGGCGGGCGCTATAGATTATCATCTATAGTAGTTGACGACTACATGTACCGTATCGGTACCTACCACAGCTATAACGTTCGTTATACTTGCCGAACAGAAAGCCATTTGTAGATGCATATTTTTCGACGGATTACGCCTACAAACGGCGCGATACACGCGAGTACCGGGCGTCCTACTTATCGCTATCTTTTCGATAGGAACACCGGGTATCGCATGGAAAATGAACTTGCCTGTTACGTAATTGGCGCGGCTCGCATGTCCCGTTCGCGTGCTATGGGTGAAAAGCGTAACAAACTGGGAAAGTCGTGTGCGCGGGACGATCGCCGCGTGTTATCGTGTTTACATTCTTTGTTCTTTGTCCGCGGCTGGTGCATCGGCGGTGTTTTCGCCGGATCGCGCTTCCCAGCTCGTCGCAACCTTCGCGCGCTCACCGGCTTGGGAATATATTTCGTACCCGAACCGAACGAGCAAACAAACGTTTTTGTTTTTTGTTCGCGAGTTCCCATTAGCCCGCCCCGTATTCCCATCGACGGAACTTTCCGTCGCGTTTAAACGCGACGCCTCCGATGGGTGTAACTTTTTATAACCGTGTAATTGCGTTATCGGGCGCAAGCGTTGCATGTGGATCGGGCCGTCGCTGGCTGAAAGGATGATGCAATCTGCGATCGGAAGCTCTAACGAAACGCGAATGATTCTTTTTCAGAAATTTCAGTACGCCAGCTATTGCTCCAGCGGCGTTTAGTTAATTGTAAGACAGGTATTTCACTCTACTTTAAAGATTGTCGGTTTTACATGAATTTTAATAGCACACGTTGATCGATCTGCGCTACAAGAAACATATAACTACGTTATTCCTCGAGATGTGTCCACGTGAGCCGCGCATAGTATTACTATTGTTTTCCTATCGAGTCCGCGGATGAAAAACGGCGAAGTGAGCGGAATAAATGATTACGAAATTATTCCGCTATTAAGATTTCCGCTTCTAAAGAGGATCGAACAAAGAAGATTATAATTCGAGGCGAGTCCCCTCGAGCCGAGCTTCCTAACCTCTTTGCGGAATTAATCTTCTCTCAATATTCCTGACCCGTTCCCTTAGACTTTACATTTTTACGCTCGCGTATCAGTGGCTGAGCGTAGGCAAGCGCGTAGGACCGAAGCCAGCTTCAAATGGTTTATTTAAAAACGTCTATAACACAGGAGCCAAGGCCGCCCAGATAAGAACTTGGGTTAGAAATCGGGCAGCATTTTTATGGCCGACGAGACACGCGCCATTTTTCGTCCTTCCGTTCAGAGAAACGCTTCCTTTGTTATCCAAGGCCTGTTGTCGGCCGGCCGCAGTCGTCGCGCGCGGGGGGCCCGCCTTTTTTCTTTTTCGTTTCGTATCGCGATAGCGCTCTCGGTTCGGCCGGCGACGACGTAATTGCGTTATTATTTACCGCGCGTAATAGCAACCGTCCGCGCAACCGCCGCGCTGAAAGAGAAAACAGGCCCGAGCCGGCGGCGCGAGCCGTGCGACCGTCAGGCCATCGTCGTGGAAATTAAAACGAGATTAGGAATTGGAACGCGGTCTCGATCGTATTGCGAGCGCCACACGCGACACTCGGCTATTCGCTACGCGGGATAATTGCATCCTCCTTGTCGCGTTCGATCCGCCGTTTGCTCTGTTCGATTTAGGCGCGTTTCTGCGCCGCGCCTGGTGCCGATTTGACTTCTCCCAGCTCTCTGTACACGCCAGCCAGGCAAAGTAACGCAGCGGGGCGTAATAATGAGATTAGAAAAATAGTTGCCGACCGTTCGATTGCGTTGCCAGGCGTAATTACGTTGCCGTGGAATCGTTTCTATCTCGGACGCAGCGATTACCATGGGAAATAACGGTAACCGTTAATCGTCCAGCGATCGTCGTCGCAATTTGTTTGGCCGGGTATGCGGCCTTGAGTCGCCCACCGGGGCCGAGTTGAGCGCTCCGCTGATCTTGGCCTGACATTTCAGTCCCCTCCGCGAAAAGGTTTTCTTGGAAAAATCGTCGTTGCGACTCGGTGTTATTTCACCTTCCCCGCCACCCTTTCTCTACTTCTCCCACACGAAAGTGGCGCGCTCGGTGCCGAAGCCTTTGCCGTGCTACGAATCCACGCGGGTACGAACAGCGTCGCTGTTACTGCCTCTTATTGCATAATTCCTCGCGATAATCTGTTTTTTTCACCGCACGGCCGACTGTGGGGAAAACGTTTGGACCTCGGCGCCCGTCGTTCCGAGGAGGCTCGCGACAGCGCCGCGCGTTTCTCGAATCCGCTCTGGTTTCCTGTTTAATCGGCCCCCTCGTCCACGGTTCTTATCACTGCCAGGAAATATGCCGACAGTTACTGGAATTCGAAATTAACGCGTGGGCCGGGGGAGAGGCATCTAGGTGCCCAGCGAGAGTTGGCATAGTTAGATTAATACGGATATAATGGGAGGGTCGCGTCGGGGAGGCGGCGTGAATTTCGAGGAAATGTTTGCTCTCCGCTGAGCGTCGATAGTCGGTGTGGATTTTTCAGCGCCGCTGGCACGATAATTCCGTCTGTGGAGTAGCAGTGTTTAGGTCTCCGCGATGACCTCTATTTATGGGTAACGTAATAAGGACACACGCCTCCCGCATGGTGTTTGATGCTTGTGAATACCACCGCGGCGGCTGGTAAAGCACCTCGGCGATTGTTTATTGTAATCTGGCTACCACATGCTTCCATATCAGCTCGGAGATAAGCTGGCTTTGAATGTCCATCTCGTGTTCAGCGAGTCGTGGCTGGTCGGCTCGCTCGCTTGTTTCCGAGTGACGCAAAAGAGAACAGGTTTTCCGCCGCGCGGCATTCCAATTACCGCTGTTTTCCTCGCGTCACGAAAGCCGCGTCAAAGTACTCCTCTTAAATAATTAATCGCCTCGCGGCGCGTAAACGTTGCCCTCTGATCGCGAAGAAAAATGTCCCCGCGTCCTCTGCGCGCGTACGTTTTGACATTCGTTCGACTTTGTCCGTTCCGTGAGCTGCACGCCTATACGTGGGCCAACCCCGTTCGAGCACGTGCGTGGAACGCCTGACCGGCGTTTAACTAGCACGTCCAACTATATACGCTTAGCCACTTCCGCACACGGGGAGAGGTCTGTGGGTAACTTGCAACGCGATTTTATTCGGAAGGATATTTCTGGCAAGGAGGAGGAAATGGAAGAGCTATAGCTACTCGAACTTGGACGCGACACATCGAATGAAGCCACATCCTGGAAACGTTCGGCACGATAAGCGATCACCAACATTATCGAGTGTACTATACTCCACCAGCTATGCAGGCCAATTTTATGAAACGCAAGGTTGTTCCAAGAAATGCTATCTCGCCTGGAGGGATTACTCGCGGCGACGATCCACGAATCGATTAGCTCTCGATGAGATTTTTCGTCCAACAGTTGGTTTTTTTATGATCTGGAAGAGCGGGGCTCTCGATCCGCGCAGCCAGGGAGTTCTTGGCCAGTCTCCAAGGCGTCGAATCGCGGGGAATCCGTCGTCGACGGCAAACGGCGCTCCACAGGTGTTTAAACTTAGAACTCGGGCTAATTAAGATCCTCCAGGCGGACACGCGATTGGGAATTTCGCGGATGCCGGGAAAAACCACTGCTAGCGAATAAACGCTCTCGACTGGCCTGTTATTCGCGGCACGATCGCGTTCATCCAGTGTCCCATTCCTCGCCGCAGTTAACGCTCTCCCCGCTTCTCCAATAGGATGAAACAATTTCCATGCCCTATTTATGTGTGTATATTCTTAAATCCGACACGCACAGCGCGTTGATTCAAGAGTCGCTGGTAGAATACTGGTCCTTCCTTTCATACTAAATCGGGGGCTTATAAATAGGACGGACAGGAATTTCTTCGATTCTCGGTTAAATCGGGACAGTCTCGAGAATCCGTGTTCTCCCACGAGCAACTGTTACGCAAATAATTCCTTCCACCAGCGGCGACCACGGGGACAGCGACGGACACTTCGTGCTTTCGCGGCTAGTAAAGATCTCGACGCATTAGTATAAATCTTTGGGGGGTGACCGGTCGCAGATAAATCGGCCCGGTATTAAAGCCCGGTAGAGCGCGCGGGTCCATTACGCGATTTCGAAAGAATGCTCACTCTCGTCGAGCGGAACAATGGAGAAAGTCGTAAAGGCACCCCCTTTCTTATCTCTGTTAGCAGTAAAGTGTTCCGTGGCGGGGGGGGGGGGGTGCGTTAAATATCTTCGGTAACCACCGCGAACGGGTTTTACAGTTCGTAAAAGCATGCGAAGAGAGTGTGATACTCGCTAAAGATGTTCGCGCGGAGGGAAACTCCTGTTCGGAGCGCGGTGGAAAAAAATGGCGAGAAGGCCGAACGGTCAATGTGCCATCTTGCGAATCGAACGGGGGCGCGGGAATCTCTCCCACCTTTTTCTGTTGCCCGGCCGTCTCTTTCTCGCCGTTTTCTCTCTCTCTGTCAAGCGCACATACTCGAAATTCGAAGGTTATTTTTAGATTAGGTTTCCTCGTCGCGTATGGCCACGAAGAGCAGAGCGGCACCGAGAAGACCTCAGTGTAAGAGAGGCGTCGGTGGAGGACGCAGTGGTGACGGACTCTTCGAGTAGTGAGAAGAAGAAGAGCGTGCGCGAGGGAGGAGAGAAATCGGCAGAGAGGAGAGAAAGGGATAGATTGGGGGAGGGGAGCGCGCACACCGACGTCCCGAACGATCTCTTACGAACGAACGATCGACTGAAATTACTTTTTCTTACTTTCACCCCAAGTTGGTCCCCTCTGCGACAACACCTCCCCACCCCCTCACACGAAAACGGGCTAGCTCGTTTCCCACCCTTGGGCAGATCCCTCCTATTCCCCCCTCACGATCCTCCGAAGTTCCTCTCTTCTATTCTTTACACCCTCCCCCCCCCCTTTGTTTACTTTCATTCGACGACGAAACGAACACTGAACGAATAACCGATACCTCGAGCTATGGCAGCCACCACCATGGATCCAGTCGATATTGCTAATATCCTCGCGCAGGAACTGCTTTATCAGCAGGTAATCCCGTACGTGCCCGAGATTTCAACAAAGTGTTCCGTTGCTTTCTCGGTTCTTTCCGCGGAATTTCACTTTCGTAGAAAATTCTCACCGCCTTCTGCGTTGTATCCTGCCTGTTCGCCTCTAATCCCGTCTTCGAAAAAGCGTTTCGGAGTCGTCACAGATCGTCGCTTTCGACGTAGCGCAGCGTAAATTTCGGGGCCGACCATTAAGTGTATACTCTGCTTTTGTTTACGACCCACACGAATGGCCTCTGTCATTAGGCAGAGCTTATAGCAGCTGCTTGATTTATTTTGAATGGGAATAGGGTACTTGACTCGCGCCGCATTTTGTACTTTGCAACAACAAATAAATTGGACCGTTAAGTGGTTGAACACGGTTCGACCACATGGCCCGAGCGGGAGGAGTAGTTACCAAAGCCTGACACACTGAAGTTGAGTAACTGGTTGCTACGAGTTTCGTAAATCAGTGACAGAATTAAAGATCAGTGGAGGAACAGAGGGACCGGTGCACATTTAAACTGTTGAGACAAAGCCTACGGGACAGCGATCCGGAGAGAAAAACTTTGTCGAACCTCGAGAAGCCGATGTCGCGTGCGAAAAGTCAGCGCGGTTTAAATATAGAAGAATCACTTAGAATACCATTGAATACGCTTCTAAATTTGATTTACCCGAGGATGACGTGTCTACTTATTGTTGACGGGCCGGCGGCACTTGGGGATCACGTTCAATCACATTGTGCCTCTCGCAAAGTAGTCTTCTGTTCGACGAAAACGGTATAAAGGTCCTCGAGGGGCATCGAAAGCAACCGTCTAAAATAAACACGCCACTTGGCAGGCCTTCGAAATAGCGTTTCATTCACGCCGCCGTTAGTCGAGCAGGCGAATTAACTCCGTACCGAATTCAGAGGGAACCGTAAACATCGAAAAACCTCGCTGCTCTCGCGGGACCCTTGGAAACACCCCAGTCCCCCCGTTCAGCGGCGAGCAGGCAAAACGAAGCTACATAATAACAGAAACGAAGGACAGAAAGAAAAGGACGCGACATAGCGGACGTACGTGTGTACTCGCGCGTCGATGAACTTGAAAGAGAAAGTCTATTCGGCGCGCGCTATCCAGGCGCGTTAACGTATGCGGGAGCATTATTGCGATGCAGACGAGCAAAAGGATTGTGCAACATTGTGCAATAACGTTGGAAGTCCCACCCGCCTCGGCGAAACAAACAGATCGCAAGCGAGCCGTGGCTGTGTGTAGTAAAGCGACTCGGATATATTTTCACGTCCCGTTTGAAAAG
The DNA here is from genome assembly GCA_963932335.1 of Andrena marginata. NCBI lineage: Eukaryota > Metazoa > Arthropoda > Insecta > Hymenoptera > Andrenidae > Andrena > Andrena marginata. The sequence goes on from OZ010661.1 coordinate 5,808,271, forward strand.
CGTTGGAACTGTACCGAGGCACCCTTGAGCGTAATAGAACGCCTCCCTCATAGGAAAAGCAACCTCGGACGATTTGAGCCTGCAAAAACGCGTCGTCGAAGCGTGCACAGGCTGGACGAGTCTCCCTCTCGCGTCGCTCTATGCCGCGCGTGCACGCGCGCATGCGTGCGAAATATTCCGAGCCGGCGGCGTTCGAAGATATCCACGAAGGATACGAGAATCGTCCTACGTCCGATTAAGCGTCCGATTACAATTACTTTATCGCCCTCGGTGTCTGGAGTCGAGCCTCTCTAAGCGAGCATCTATTTTTCGCGGTATAGTGTTACGTACACGTGCGGTCGAGGGAGGCTTGGCTCGCTGCCCCTTCCTCCCCGACCCGCGCAAACTTCGCCGCACCGTATCTCTCTCTCTGACGCGCTGTTTTTCCACGCAACGTTTTTTCCTCCGCCGAGGAAACGTTGCTCTCGGTATCCAGCCGCGTTTCGCAACGATTTTCTGGTTGCCGATATCGCCCTTTGTCCGCTTGTAACGCGCGCGCGGGCCCAGGGCAGATTAAAACAGCAAACTCATTTATTTATAGACCCCAGCGCCGGCGTGCGTGTCGCACCCGCGCATGCGCGCTGCGTGCGCGCGCAGCGGGGGGAGCGGGGGGAATAAACTGCACCACGAAACGGAAGGCACGCGTGCCAACGGGGCGGGCTTTGGGGGAAAAAAGCGCGTGTCCGCGCATCTGCGCGAAAATATATCTGCTCGTGTTCGGCGGCTAGGGTGTCGCGCGGCGATCGTCGCACGACGCCCGGCACCTTATCTTTGTTTTTCTTCCATCGGGCGACCTTGCCGCCGTTAGATTGATTTCGAAACGCGATGTCGAGAACTCCGGCGATAATTGAAATAATTGCATGTCAGCGATTCTGCATTGTGTAGCCAAACACTCTTGCCCGTTTGTCTGCCGGCACCGGGCTTATATACTCGTCTCCTTTTTAACAGAAATAACTGCTTCGAAATTTTGACTTGTTGGAGCGCGCGCAGCGCGCGGAGCACCGTTCAGCGGCAACTAGTAACAGACGGAATTAAAGAACCGCGATTTACAGATGCGCTTTTTTGCTACTTGCGAAAAGACTCGGTGCGCTGTGCCGCGGAATGTTCTGCTTACCGCGTATCCTGACTAGATTAATGATGCTCGATGCTAGGGATGCAAGAAATGAGAGGTTGATACACAGCTATTTCTGGAAATCGTATGCCTGTATGCGTTTCGCCGTTGCAAAATGCTAATGGAGGTGATATATGCCAGTGGCTGTGACGGGGAAAGGCAGGCGTATGGTTGAGAAAAGTTTTGGAGGTTGAGGAATTAAATTCTTCGAGTGATTTCGTCGATATAGTTATGAATTTATAAAAGCTGTGCTTTGAAAGGATAAGTCCTCGGGGGTACACTGCTAAATTCTCGGAGCAATTGGCCGCGCACGGTGTTGCGCCTTTAGTCTCGGAGCGCGTCGCGTCGTGACGTGTCCCTTCGGACGGGCACTGACTAGTCAGAACCTGCCCAGACGTGTCTGACAAAATGATACAGAGTTCGCCCACCAACGCGTCGTATCGTCTGACATCCTTGCACCGACGATGCTCCGTAAGGTGAATGTCCCGTCAGTCAACGAATGTGTCGTGCAATAATCTCGCTCCCTCGCGACTGTTGAAAAAAGAACCGATAGTACCGTCACTTCCTTTTTTTTTATCTCGCTACAACTGCCAGATTCGAACGTTACAAACATGAAATGTGCTTGATTTTCTTCGGACTCCACGTCCAACGGTGAAAGCTAGAGAACGCCTATTTGCGCAAATGCGCCGATAATTTGTATCGTCACAAGTCACGGTCGCGTTTCGAAATTTCAGATTAACGCGAAGCGGAACCGAGATCGTGAGCTCCGATAATCTTCCAACGCAAACAGATGGCTTCCCGGTGTTCGAGCTGCGCGGGTAAACGAAATCGAGTGTACCGATTTCTTTTTTTTTCTTCCTCCCCTCTCCGTTGGAACGGTACTAACTGTCGCCGCGATGACCACACCTTTGTCGCCTCGCGCGTTTTCGGCCCGACAGGGAGATCTGCAGCCGTCGGAAGTAAATACGAAACCGATAACTGTCCCTGGCCCGATAAACACCGCGCCTCCGCGTGCCCCTAAAATTATCAGGCCTTCAATAACAGCTCGTAATCACGAAATTACCTTCCCGGGCATGGTCGCGCGGCCATAAATTTCGGGTAGTGCCAAAATCGAGGGACCCGCGCCGAGCGAAGAAGACTAGGATCTCCAAGTACATATTACCTGATTTATGCGCGTGCGCGCGTATTAACCCGAGGCTGCAATAAATTATGGTTAACCCGCCCGAAGGTCGAGATGGATTAACCCCCTAGTGTGCGAACTTTTTTGCGCGTCAAAATTTACCCGCCCAGCATTTCCTTGCGTTCCATTAGAACTTACAATCGGCGTACGTTCTGGAACGTCGTTCTCTGTCAAAACCTCTGGCCAAACGTGGCTTCTCGTTTCGAAACTCGTAGGATTCTCTAAATCGAGGAGAGGGCCTCGTGTCCCAAGACCAAAACTCCAGGAACCGGTAACGCTCGGAAATGATTTTGTAACGCCTAAGTTTATAGCCCGAGCACTCCGGAACTTGTTACGCGTGGCAAAATCCAGTGGCTGGGTCCGCAAACTTTGTGGCTGATTACTCTCGCTTCGAAATTAACGTTCGGTAGTTGCGCTAAGTAATTTTAGCGATGACACTTCGGCTCACTGGGGACCTCGCGATGCACCGTGGTGTTGTGGGATAAAAATACGCCGAACGATAAATTGTCGGCCGAAATTGGGAAAGAGGCATGTTGATTTACCAAAGATTCTCATCTATAGAGGTATCTCGTTTGGCGTTACTGAACTCGGCTGTGTGTTCGGTGGATTCAGAGATTACGAGATCATCGGTCGTGATATATAAGTGGTTCTAGATGAATCTGATTTTTATTGGATCAAGCTGGAGAGTTAGTAAGAAAGGCAGCGAGAGATTGTACGTTTCAACGAACTTTGTGGTGATTCGCGATTCCCGCGCAATGCTGCTCGAACTCTGGGAAATTGTTCGACGCAAGTCCTCTCTGACGTATTCAATCGCCGATCGACCTTCGTTACCGATCAGAACGGTGATCGTAATTTTAGAAATGATAGCGCGTACGCGTTGCGTGTCGTTGTCTCTTCGCCATATGAGAGCGAAGGACGCGCTTCTCCTTCCTGCGTCCTTTTGTGCTTTCTGGGAAACGTGTAAACGCGCGTGGCTGTAATACGTCGCGCGTCCCCGTCTGCCGATTGGTCGCCGCGATAATGGTGAACGCGAGGCTGTCGCTACGTGAGCTGCGATTCGAGCCGAGTCATTAATATCATCGTAAGCTGGACGTGCACACACAACTCCTTCTTATTTGCCCCGATGAAATCCATCGGGTTTACTGACAATCGATTTCCACAAACGATGGTGTGGTGGCCATCGGGGGGCCTTCGCGTGCCGTAGGACACGTAACGATAGTCGTCGAACCACGGAACACGTCAAACATACAGAGACCACGCCGACTATCGCGTTATCTGCACGCACTAAAAATCACAGATTAGAACGTAGAAGAAATTGTATCAGATGTGTTTGAAATAGCTTTAAAAAATTCAAGTTATAAAGAGAAAAATGACGACTGTTGACAATCTCCATTTGGGAGTGGGATTCGAACCTTGGACATTTCGGTGGCAGTTTAGTGCGCTATCCATCGAGCCATTTAAGCTATTAGTATTTAACACGGTTATTTGTCTAATATTATTTAACCCCTTCGACGGTAGAAGCTTCGAAACTGTCTTAATGTTATTTTCAAGCGATAAAATATCCACGTTTGGGACGTGTAAAAAGAACTTGAAGATCGACGATTACATACCACGAAGAGGCAATCGGGGGATAATCGTTAGGAACGCCGCGATAATTCGTCGTAATTTTAGCGATGATGATACCGATGATAAAGATGTGCATACCTTGAAACGTAACCCCGAACGATCTATCTGGCTCGCGCGATAGCTTATCGGCGTATTGGATCACGGGTATTTTTATCGTTCGCATCTCGGCGGATTAAGCTGTCGGCGATATCGTGGCGAAAAGGAAACGATAACGCGCGGGCGGACGTATCGAGTACCTTTCCAGCGTTCCGGCGTTTCCTTTTCGTTCTTCGTTTTCTTTTTATTCTTTCCACCGTCGCTGGTTGCGCAACACGCCCATTTTTCTTTAGAACGAAAACGTTTCTTGGAATTGGGGATCCACGCCGTCCCGACCGCCGGTTCCCGCCGATAATACGATTGAATACCTTTTATCTGGTTGGCCGAACGTAAATTGGCGGCGACCTAATGCGCAGTACCTTCCGACGGCAATCGCGTTCCACAGCTGGCGGCGAAGTATCGTTTTGTTTCCTAGCCGTTTCGTTATCGCCTCGCACCTGGCAAACTCGCGTTTTATATTCTTGCATGGTCATCGAGCTGCGCAGCAGACTGTTGCATTTTGTGTAACTTACTATTATTTGCCGTGGGCGTAAATACTTCAGGCGTTGTTTCAACCAGTTTTATGTTGTTTCCAAGTAACTGTTAAGTGTCTGATGTTTGCATTAGCATTTGTATATACTCCCCCATGGTATCGTTGACTTACGTGGATATTGGAAGATGAATTGATACCACTACCAAAACGAAACTAGGCGAATAACGCTTTCGCGCGCGCGCTGTGCGGGGTAACCAATGGCCCCGTATCTCGCCTGCGTTCACCAGACGCCTCGCGGGCGTTCCCCCGCACGTGGCGACCCTACCCGTCCCGTACGGGGCAGATTATTGAAGTCTCAGTCGACCAGAAATTCAATCGATTCAAATATATTAACGTGAAATTGTCGGTTGCTGTTGCAGTTGGTGTCTCTGGACGGATTGCACAGCGGTGTGCCGACGAGGACGACGCCGACGTTGACGCCGACGACGCTCCGTAGCATCGAGCAGACGTTCCTGGAGCTGACCAGCGAGTCGGGCTCGCACAGCCGCGAAGCAGGATTCGTGCCGCCGCTGGTGGAGCCGTCGCAGCCGACGCCGGCACAGACGCAGAACACGGCGGCGCATCACATTATCACCAGCGTCGCTGCCCCCGTGGCCGCGAACACCATTCTCGTGGATACCCATCAGACACAGCCGCAGCAGCCAGCCAGGCGCAACATGGGTGGCAGAAGGCCTACAAGAACGATCGGGATGTCCCCCGAGGAGGAGGAGCGGCGACAGATCCGACGAGAGAGGAATAAAATGGCAGCAGCCAGGTGCCGCAAGCGAAGAATGGATCACACCAATGCCCTGCTAGAAGTAAGTCGCTCAATCGACGCGTCCCTAGTCCTCGGGACCAAAGACTTTGCTCACTAACCATGAGTTAGTTCGTTCCCATCGCTACATCGAAGGTTGCAATCGAGTGGAGTGGTGTAACTAATGAAAATCCGTTTTACAGGAGACCGAGGGTTTGGAACAGAAGAAGCAGAGCTTGCAGGAGGAGATCCACCAGCTGCAGCAGGCCAAAGACGAGCTGGAGTTCATTCTGGAAGCTCACAGGGCGGTATGCCGGCTCCGGTCCGCCTCCCCGCCGGACGTGAAGCCTGTGATAAAGCTCGACCTCCAGATCGAGGATCAATTCGTGGAGAACGCGAAGCGCGAGGCAGCGAACGCCTCGAGACCGAACAGACCGAACTCGTTGCCAGTAGGGTTCGACAACAACAACAGACCGAACTCCTTGCCCATATTCACCGAGCCGAAAGAGAGGCCGGACACGTTGACTTTCAAGACCGTGGAGACACCGTCGTTCATGAAACCGTCGATGGACGTCGCGGGGATGCCGATCACCACGCCCACCAGCGGCATACCGTTCAATTTCGAGTCCCTGATGGAGGGCGGCACCGGCCTCACGCCGGTCTCCACGCCCCTGATACCGTCCTGCTCGACGCAGCAGAGAAACAACCTGTCCGCCGTAGACCTAAGCTCGCCGGATGCGAATCCCCCGAAGCTCGTCAGTTTATGACGCCAAGAAGGCCTCGAGTACGGATCGAACGAGGACGATCCCGAATGAGGGAGCCTTGATAAGCCCGACGCACTTTTCTTTTTTTTCTTGCGAGAACCGTAAAACTGTACGGAGAGGAGGGAACCATGACGCGAAAGGAAGCTTCGAATTGTTTATTTTTCTCTTCTACATCACCAGTTGCCATATAACTATATTGACTATCGATAGTTGATCTTTTGTTGGGCAGTATTAAAGGAGACATCCCCATCCCCCCTCGTTGCAACGAGAATTTGCAATTTCATCCTTTCTTCTTTCACATTGTCTGTGGCGGTCGTGCGCGCTCCCGTCGGATCTGGAACGACCGGCGTGCCAACGAGCTCCTTGTAAATGCATTTTCTCCGGCGTATCGGAACGATTTTGTCTGTACACGTATTTTTTTTTTTGTTTTTTGTGAAGAGGGGAAGGAACGACAGAATAAAAGGATGATCGTTGCGTTCTTTACGTTGGTGTTGATTGTATCTGGTGAACGATCACGAAGCGAGAGGACCCACGGAATTGGTTACCGTTATCATGAGATTCTGGTAACTTCTGCCTTAAATCAAGTTTTTCCAATGTAGGAGGTCGCGTGGAGAGATACAGTATTGCGCCTGTCATGGATTCGATCCATCCAGTAAGAGCTGTTTATATTTTTACATCGCCGCGCGGAGTAAATCTCGATTTGTGTCGAGCCTACAAGAAGGCAGGTTTCTTGTTACTGCGTTAGGGGCGTAAAAAGAAAACAAACACACATACACACACACACACACACACAGATAGAAGGAGTGCGAAATATTTTTTTTGCATCTTAACGAATATAGTCGCAGATTAAGAGAAACGTATCTGCATACGCAAGTGATATGTAATTGTATTTAACGTTTTACGTAAAACAAATTAGATTACGTAACGAGCATACAGAAGATTGTCATTTTGTTTTTTTTTTAAGTAATCGAATTAAGAGGAAATTTTATACTATTAATTACGTAATACATCGGGCGGAGAACCCTGTGTAGAAATTCTAAGGCAATCGATTTTAGCGCTCAAAAAGATTTTTTAGATTAAGATTTATGATCGTGTCGCCTTTGAATTGCGCCTAACATCCCGATCCGTGTGTCGCACAATTCAAAGGTAACCCGTTAAAGCGGCTTAATGACGATAGAAAATAATATATATATATGTATATCGATATAAATATATATTTTATTGAAGACTTCGCGAATGCCGGCCGGCATTCGTTTTGCCTTTTCGACTTCGTCCGAGCCGCTTTTACACGCATACGAGAGAGAAGATTTATGTGCAACTGACGTGTTTGCAAAAAGTCTCACCCCATAACATTTAATCCCTCCAATACATATAATATATTATACGCATACATATATTTTACTATGTATGACATTTTTGCATGATTTTAAGCAATATTAATATATTTATACGCGGCCACTGATTGCGAGGCTGGTGCTCTGTGTTTCGATAATAAGACTTTTCTTCTTAATTAATTTTAGCTCGTCGCCGAGACACTGTTTTTATGGCCTGCTCGATACGAAAGCCGGCATCGCAATCGGCAGCCGCGATCGTATAAGAAAAAAAGATTGTAACGCACCATTGATAATGCTGCAATATATTTTGATTAGATCGAAACGATTAAATGAGACCGAGGGACGTGTATTCGCCGAGAACAATAACGATCTTTCAATCGAGCGAGAGGCCGTTAAATTTCTCGTAGCTTGTAAGTCGGAGCATGGGTCGGAGCAACGATCGATTCGTCGGGAGTAAACGTTCAGTGAAACATGTGCAAATAACTCGTTACGTTAGAACGATCGAAATTTGTATCTTTGTAAAATCGAACCGCTGATTTCTACATATAAACCATTTCGATGAAACTAACGATGAGGTGGTGTTATTGGTTTTTCGAACACATCATTCACGCTTTGTCCCTTCTCTCACTTGCATTTATTTCGTAATAGTTTCAGCAATCTTCTAACAAAAACCTGTGACCCTCTTAATAGTTTCTGCTTCGTTAACGGGATCCATTCGCCTGTAGTGATCGAACTCTAACGAAATCGTTGCATGACCCGACGAAAGTATCCTTAGAGTTGTCGAGTATCCCAGCAGCTCAGCCAGCGGAGCGAAACACCTGATCACCTGTTGCCATCCCGTAAATTCGTGTTACATGGCCGTTATAGTTTTAGGAGATTTGTTTCATTCACCTTGTTCTGTCCACGCACGTCGATCTGTTGTATCTCTGCACGCCTCTTCGGAAGATCCGCGATGACGCCAGTCGCGTATTCGTCGTCAACCACGATCTCCAGCTGCATTATCGGCTCCAGCAGCGCAATTGTGCTGGCCTGCATCAACTAAACGTAATTGGGCATTACGTTAATACTTATAATTCTCACTCAGTCGTTATTAGAGTATAGTCTGAAAGAATCTAGCGACAAGGATAGAGCATAGCCCCGAGCGAACTGTTCTTTCTTGCATTGAAGTTTGCTGCATTATCGAGCAACCAGGCCAGTACGAAAACAAGCGAACAGAAAGATTTAAATTCCAAAGTGTAGATCCGCAGAAATATTCTCTTACATTTGCGAAACAACTTTATAATTTCATGATTTCTGGATATGTGTCCCTGCTCTGCAGTATCGGCGACAAACCGCTAGAATATTGGAGCAAACGGCAATCGCAATCGGGCCGCATTCGCAAGATCCTAGATTCGGATTTGCTGGAAAATGTATGTTTACGAGGTTAAAAAGGAAATGAATCGTCCAGCAAGTTCTAATCAATTTCTCTGCGGAACGATCGACAGGTTATCGAAATACAGGACTTCGAGCAACCCAATGGCTTTGCCACCTCTATCCTATGTCCGTCCGATACGTCCCAATTCCTAAATATCAAACTACCGATCCTGGTCGTGGTCGTAAAGAATCTGAACTTGCAGTGTCGGTTACAAGTGCAGGTAACTGTTAATTGAATCCAATCTCCATTAATTTCGTCTTAATCTGCGACTTCCATCGACCTAGGTGTTGGATACCCAGAATTGCCTGCATCACTTTCAATTCTCCAACTCCGAGTCTGAGAAGCAGAATTCCAAGGGCGTGATATGTCGCGTGAAGGTGAAGTTAGAGGCAGGATGGAACAAGATAGAACTAAACCTGTCGCACTTGACACAGGCCGCTTTTAAATGCCAGTACGCGGTGGTTCAGAGACTGCAGGTGTGGGGGAACTGCCGTTTGCGCAGGGTCTACTTCATAGACAAGCACTACGACAACGAGGAGATTTGCCCTGAATTGTACCAAGGGTTCCTTGACTCGTACATGCTCAAGTGGGGTATTCACGCCATCGACAAGTCGACGCAAACGAATACTAAAAGAAACAAAAGTAGAGCGAGGGATGGCCAGAGCGTGAAGGTTGGCCCGACGAGGCACTCGAGTACCGACGATGTCGGAGCAGTCGAAACTAGTCGCAGCGCCGTGAACAATCCTATCGGGCGCAAGACGGTCGATGAGAATTTACTGAGAAACCTGCAGATTAAAGCCGACATGTTAGTCAACGATTTCTTCAACAGGCAATCCGCAAAGTCGCAGCGCGCCGTAGAGTTCAAGCAGCAAACAAAGTGGAAGCATTACGCTCTACCAATAATGAACGCTAAAGCAAAATCCTTCGGTTCCAGCGCTGGTTCTGAGGATGCGTTCAGGAAGATCAATATCCTTCGAACGTTAACCGACACGTATGTATCCAACGAGGAGAAGCGTAAAGAAGAGAATGCGGTGAAGGATGTACAGGAGAATTGGAGGCAGAGGTACTTCCACCAAGTGCAGTCGCTGAAGGATAGGGATTCCTCCGCGCGGAGCATGACCAGGACGATGATGGAACGCAAGCCAAAATCTATGCTGGTGTTATCTGAAAGGAAATATAGCGGTAGCAAGTGATAGTTCTCAGGAGCAAAGGAGAAGAGTACTGAGACGATCGAGCGTAATGAAAGCAACACGTCTATCAATTAGCTACTAGCTAGTTGGTAGAAATGTGAAGTAATGAATTTCGAATACACGTTTCAATTTATCATTGAACGTCCAAGTCCATACCTTCTTAATGCTCTGTGCAACACTGGCAGTAACTATCGTCGGAGATGTACCAGGTCCGCACTCCAGCCAATGCAATTTCACGCCCATATTTATCACTGGGTAACTCAATTTCGGGCCATGTAAGAGAACCGAATGTACGCCAGCGTTAACCGCCTTCATCATTCTCAATGGTATAGCATCGATATTCGCGCTATGCTCGGGCGACCTGTCCAGCAGTAAGGTCTGGCTTCCATGATAGTCTGGTATCAACGACATGGTGACCGTAACGACGTAGGTACTCTTCCCGATTTTATACTCTGACGTGAAAGTGTCTCTGATAGGATTCGTTGCTGTTTCTCTGTAAGCAATTTGCAGGGGCCCTAACTCGGCGTCGATTTTGTACTCCGATCTGATCCTGTCTTTGATGATTTCTATGTGCAATTCACCCATGCCAGCGAGTACAGTCTGGTCACTTTCACTGTCTTGTATTACTTTTAAACTTGGGTCTTCTCTCTCCAGTTGCTGCAGAGCAGTCTCCAAAGCCGCCTGAGTGGAGAGAGACGGCGCTTCTATCGAGCAGAAAAACACCGGCTCCAATATCTTTGAATTCGAAGCGAAGAAGTTTGCCACCTCCTCCGGGCTAATGTCTTCCCGTGACTCTAGATCTTTCCTCGCATTGCTGGCGGCTGCTGCAGTGGTCGTCACTAAGTCACCAGTCATGGTAGATCTCAGCCCCGTCACTGCTACTATGTTACCATTACTGACCTTGGACACCTCGTGGTAATCATCCGCACAGGCGATATATAATCTGCCAGCGTGTTCCGCTGTCTCTTTACGAATGTTGTAAAGCTTCGCACCTTTCTCCATGCTACCTGTGTAAACTCTGAAGAAGGTGATAGGTCCTCTTATCTTGTCGTGAACAACTTTAAATGCCCTCGCAGATAATTTCTTGCCAAATGGGCGATAATACTTCATGTGTTTATTTCGATCGGGTGACGGTAGGTAGAGGAGAACGCTGTCCATTAGAGGCTGTACCCCTACGTTCTTGTAAGAGCTGCCCAACAGCACAGGAACGCCTTTCCTACTTATCGTACTTCTGTATAAAGAATCGTGCAACGTTTGCGGGGTAATCGTGTCCAAAGATTCTTGTTCGATGATTACGTCAGCCAGTATATCATCCATATTAGACAGTTTGTCAGTTAAATATCTGCGTTTTTCGAGCGCCACCTCCCACAAGCTTTTATCCTCTTGCTCGGATAATTTCGATCTCGCGAACCTCATCCCCATATCCTTCCCGTCGAAGATCAGCTTTTCTAAGGAAACCACATCCACGATACCCGTCAGCGTCCCCTTCTCTTTGATAGGAAACTGCGTAGGCAACGCTTCCACGTTCAGTTTGGATTCGATGGACTTTACGTTAGCATCGAAGTTCGCACCAGGCCTGTCCATTTTGTTTACATAGATTATTCTAGGTATGTCGTACTTGTCGGCTTGTCTACAAACAGTTAACGTTTGGGCCTCTACACCTGCGGAACCGTCGAGTATAACTACAGCACCGTCCAGCACCCTTAAAGTTTGCTCTACCTCCATGGTGAAGTCGATATGCCCCGGTGTATCGATTAAGTTAATACGATGATTCTTCCAGTCAAATGTCACTGCGGCGGAGGTAATTGTGATGCCACGTTCTCGCTCTTGATCCATGTAATCCGTCACCGTGTTTCCATGATGGACCTCGCCCATACATTTAATCAGGCCAGAGTAGTACAACATTCTCTCAGTGGTGGTGGTCTTCCCTGAAAGATCATCGTCCACATAGTAAATCGTTCATGTCTGCCACAATGAAGTGACAATAGGTTATCTCAACGATCACATGAAAATTAGACAGACCGGCATCGATGTGCGCCAAAATGCCGATGTTGCGAATCTTTGCGGTTCCTTGTTCCTCATAGTTTCCCTTCACAACTTTCGCACTTTTCTGCGCGTATCGCTTCTGAAATTGACTCCAAGAAGTTTTTATTAATCTACCTTTCAGCATGACTTCTAACCTAATGACGGGGATTCGAATTTCACCGTGCAGAACGGAACCACGCGCGGAAACGATTCTTCCGGTTCGGGGATTCACCGATCGATTCGAGAATTAAAACAATAGATTTGCAGAATTTATAGTACAGTGTATTTCGGAAACATTTATTACGCTGCTTATAAATGATTTACTTATATCTATATTTAATGGTAGTTTCGTCGTAATACGTATTAAATTTCTTCCATCTCTTCCTTCTGGAAGGATCGCAACGACTGTTCGCAGGAGCCATAGTTGGCATTAATCCTGAAAGGAACGATACATGGTTATGTTGCTACGAGTAATATCTGGTCTCGTGATAAGAAAGAAACTGTAATAACGGAGCTACTACTTCGCGCTGACGATCATTTATTAACCTGCTTTTTGTGCCATCACGACCAATACACTGATTCTGTCCTGCTGAGTTTCGCAAAGCCCTGTAACTCTGCGTGGTAATATACAACCGTCTGACCTCATGAACTGACTTAGAATGAGAACATCCTGCGAACAATTTGAAAGTACAAAAGTAAATAGAGTAATTCATTGAAATGTCAAGACGTGTAGTTCATACAGTAAGCTATTATGCTCTTACTGTGTGCTTAATATCAAGATTACTGGAGCATATAGGGCAAGCTCCGTTTTTCAGCTTCACCAGTCGGTCTTCGTTCTTATCCTTTTTGATCACTGCCTCGATTACTAAAGTATTCCCATCTTTCTTCTCGATAACTGAAGGGGAAGATATATGAAATAGAGCAAAGCAAAAGGTATAGGTTAGAACACGTAAGTCACAAACAAACATGATTTAATGGAAATTTTGAATTGGAATTTATGTTTGAGAACTTTTCCTCACTCTCTTTAAGTTGCCTTGATGCGGTCAATGATATATTCCTATTATGCCCTGGTAGCTGTATGGCTTTTCCGAAACATTTCGCGATCCGACATATCGCAGCCATTTTAACGATATAGTGGTTATGTTCATCACCTTGTGACGAACGTAATAATACTGCTTATTTGCAATCAGAGACTGTGGCCCGTCGCAGAGACTGCAGAATTCACTAGGCAATTATTTTAAATAATAAAATTGTTCGTTTATTGTAGCAAGAAACTATTTTGAAAAATCTGTTCAGTTTTTTTATTTAAACTTCGAGGGGTGAAATCGCGCGCCATCTATCGGAGCGTGACTAAAAATGGCGCCCCCAATTGAAAAACTTTCCTACTAACATCTTTTCATATTGAATGAAATATCTCGTAAAGTGTTGAGTTTTCAGTGACGTTATCTTAAACCTTTTCCACCCTGTGGTAATAACCTATGGGGCAAAAATCTTGTCATAGGATAGTAAAGCTTGATGAACTGTGCAAAATTTCTCTCTTCGATTCTCTTCTAACTTCACTCGGAACAGAGTTGCCAAAGTTGACAAAATCACCTGTCATATGACAAGGGTTTAGTAGAAAATTATTTCAATAGGGGGCGCAACTTTTGGGCACGCATTTCGATAGATGGCGCGCGATATTCGCGGTCTTTGATTTGAATTTGTCAATACTCTTTAAAAGGCAATTAATTAATAATATTGCTGTCAAATGACCTAAACTAATGAACTACGCTCAATCCATATGAATCCTGGATTCTTAAATTACGCGTAAATAGTCAAAAGAAGCATAATTATTATTTAATACATGCGTAAAGTAAATTATAAGTAATGTATATTTCTTTATTCACCGGCATAGCACGGTTTGCCCAGTCGTATTATATCATTCTCTTCGAGAGGCGTATCCTACGAAAAGAAGCTTGTTATCCGGCTTACATGCGGCCTGCAACGTTTAATGGCCCTTGAGAACTGAAATTTAAACGTTCATCACTAAAAGCACATACTTAAGAAGAATTTCCAAAAGAAATAAACACCCTCCGACATTATTTCCCCCGACAATGCATTCGAGTAGACTGTACCGTGCCAAAATCTTCCTCTGAAACTTCCAACGCGAAACATTGATTTGCTGAACTCCGCGAAAGAAGCAACTTCATTGGCCCTTTCCACTATATCCCCACGAAATCTGCCAGACGACGTGGCCGATAAAACATGGAGGCCGTGTCATTCGTTGCACGTTAAATTGTCATGAGACCGCGATATGTCATGTGAAAGGAATCGTTTTTAAGGGCGTTTTTTTTTTAACCAGTCCTTTGTCGCGTGGGTCCGCGTTATTTAATGCTGTAATCTAAGCAGATCGCTGAAACATGGGGCTGTGCAAGTGTCCGAAGCGGAGGGTCACGAATCTGTTCTGTTTTGAACATCGTGTCAATGTTTGCGAACATTGTATGGTCACAAATCATCCCAAGGTACTTCAGCTCATTCTCGGCAAAAGGACACGCCTTTTACTTCGATTTCTAGAGAGCTTGTTTCAACGATGTAATTCACTTTGGACAGATGCTACAATCGTTTTAATGTTTACTTATCATAAATGAAATTGTGCGTGGGTCCTATCAAAATATATTCTATTGCTTCTTTTCTATTCGTGTGATATTACATGTAAGGGGTGTTACGAGTTTCTTCGTTGTTGAAAACTTGTAGCATTCTCTTAGTTATTAGCATTGTTGGTGTTCTCTTGGTATTCGTAAACTTCTGTATTTTTCCAGTGCATCGTCCAGTCGTATATTTTATGGCTCCACGACCACGACTACAACCCTGTTTGCACGCTATGTTCAATAAACCTAAGCGAAGGTGATTGCGTTCGATTAACATGTTACCACATGTTTCACTGGGCGTGTTTGGATAAGTATGCCAGAGAACTGCCAGCGACAACGGCACCGGCGGGGTACACCTGCCCAGCTTGCAAGGAATGTATATTTCCTGATTCGAAGCTGGTGTCCCCCGTGGCGGATGTGTTGAGGGAGAAGTTGGCTGGAGTCAACTGGGCACGCGCGGGGCTTGGTTTACCCTTGGTAGGTGCTTCGGATAATCGTACATTGTAACGTATATCTAACAAGGGAACATCTCGAACCTAGAGATTCAAAAAATTTTGAAACTGAATATGTAGGGGATTTCCTCCTGATTACAACCCAACTTCTATTTGCTGCCCAAATTCACTCTAAGGGGGTGTAATTGACCCCTGAAAATCCGGTTATTTTCCGATTTTCTGTTATAACACTTGAACTGTACAATAATTGCTTTGCCAAATGATAGATCTCGTTAAAAAACGTAATTTTTGTCTTGAAACTTTTCTTCGATCGCTTACAGTTCGCGAATTATAACACAAAATCGGAAAATAACCGAAATTGCAGGGCTCGATTTCAATCCTCTCGAGTGAATTTAGGCAGCGAACAAAAATTGCATTGTAATCAGGAGGAAATCCCCTGCATATTCACAAAGTTTCAGAATTTTTTGAATTCCCGGCTTCGGGATATTCCCTTGTAAGCGAGATCTATGCGTTCAATGTTTCTTGCTTCGCAGCTCAGCGAAGACAGGGAACAGAAGCCGGAGCAAGAACGTCCGTCATTGCGAGCTGAAACCACGTCGTATCAGAGTTACACGATGACCACTTCGTCGTCGCCTACCGTAGCTACGTCACGTTCTGCCAGTACTGTCAATTCGGTACACACTAGTATAAACAATGTGCATTTAAACAATCAAAAGGGCGGTCCGCCGTATTCCATTGTAAATATGGATTCCTCCCTGGGATTGTCTAATCCTACGTCGAGGAAAGTTTGCGAGGCTTACGACGATCCGAAAGAGATGTCGTTCGATCACGACGAAAATAAATATAAAAGGAAGTCCGCGATAGAGTGGTTCTTAAGGTGGTGGAAGCTGATAGCGAGTCCCCCGGCACGGCGCAGAAACACACCCGGGCCGATGTACAAAAAATACGCGGTAATAGGTATCATGGGATTATTAGCCTTCGTTGGAATCGTGATTTTATTCTCCTGGCTGGGAAGGATGGCCACCGATGGAGATCCAAGTTACGATCTTCACGCGAATCCTCATATTATAGTCGATGATAAGCCCGCCGGTATTTAACGTACTCCAACTTTCGACGGAACGTTCGAAAGAAGAAACGTGGGAGCGCATCGTCGCCGAAGTGCGTAACGCGAGGAGGTAATAACATTTGTAAGATAGCAAAGCAATTGCCGATCGCAGTCAGACAGAAATATTGTATCGATTCAAGTATAATTTCACCATGAAAGAATAATTATCTTAGGGCACAGTGTATCGTTAGCCTTAATATTTGTTAATTTTTATGTATAAAGTCTGCCTTATAACTAAGTTGTATATTTCGCTCTGTAAAGACTTACGAGTTTACCAGAAATTTTCCGTAATGATTATATACGTATTCAGTTTCTTTTTATAATTATCATGTACGGGAGGCAAACGAACAAATAAATGCCGCCGATTCCAGTCACCGTGAACTCACCGTAAGCGAGAAAGTTTTTTATAATTGCGCTAGTGCTAGGGACATGCTGTTTTCTTGTTTGTTATCACGTTTGTTTTAAACTAGGATTATAATTTATTTGAAATAGAAATCTGATAATGCCATTTCACAGTTAACTTCTTTCAACGATCTTCTCCCAACAATTCTAGGCATTCTCCATTCTAAAGCGTTCCTAGCGTGACCGATATTTCTATACCGGAGGAAGCGTAGTAACAGTCTCGCGTTAGAAACAATTCCGAGACTTCGCGATGCCCGATTTATTCAGGCAATACGTGACCGCGCTTGCAATTCAAATGAGAGCCCAGCAACTGATCCGAGAGATATCCGTTCATGAAATATTAAATTCTCTTAACTGATCAATGTGCTGCCCCTCGAGCACCTTTAATCTCGACCAGATAAGTTCGAAAGAGAAAGAATAGAAGATTTCGACTGTTTATATTAAATATACACGTTACAACACAGTACCAATAACCGACGAGCTTTTCCTTCGCGCAGCCCTTTCCCTGTAACGTTCTTATTAAATACAAAGAACGGCACGAATATAATACAATGAATTCGGTGTATCTTCTTGTTTTCAAACGGTATACAGTATTTTGAAGGACGCAGACCGCGACTCGAGCACCTTCCCCCGTTGAATTTTGGAAAAAAGAACGCCACGACCACCGGCAATAGGGTGGGGAGATTCGATTCTGTTTCTTTTCACGTTCCATAGCAGCCATTCGCGAGCGGGACGAGGATCTCATCGTTTCCTCTTGTCTGCCTGTTTCCATTCGGATACTTGTTCATGCCTCAGTGGCCCAGTGACTTAACGGTAACATCTCGTAGATCTATAGGCATCGTTCTCGCAGTGCACTCCGTTTGCAGTGGTAAACACGACTCCTCCCTGGAATAAACAGTAATAGTTATGATACAGTACGTAACTCTACTTCCGGATCGTCTCGTGTGAAGACTTATTAAATACTGGAAACAGGGTTTTCGCCAATGCCGTTCGCTTCGTTATTAGACGCTACAGTGTGCGCGGTATTTACCATCGATTAACGAATTCGAAGACCTGTATTACCATTGGGCTGACTTACCATCAAGGTCGTGGCCAGCATATTCGACGTGGGATGGCGAAATTGCTTGTCAGCCGCGGTTTAGCGAAGTGCATGAAGAGGCATCCTGTAATATGTGCAGTCGATGCGACAATTTCGATCGGCGTTGCATATTTGTGGAACAACGGCTACAATTATCTGCCATCGATGATGTCCCTCTGTTGCATCGGTAAGACAGTACGAATTTCGTATTTTCTGTTAATCGTGCGTTCTTGATCTGTAAAACACCGGCCTGCTTTCAAACAGTACACAAGCGGGAATAGACACGAGAGTTCTTGCGTGGGACGCGTCCTTAAATTTCGAATGAAATGAGATCCTATCGCGTTGCATCTGCTTGTATACTTTCATCAGAATGCAGGATCAGCAGAAAAGTTTACGTCCCAACTTCTAACATCTTACGGGAGTTCGTGTTACACCGTTGCGCGAAAAGTCATAAGATAATATTATTGTACAGATTACGGGAACAAAGAAATTCGAGAGGGAGAAAAAATTCCGTGTCACGCGAAGTGAATTATTAGACGGTGGCTCTGCGAACTATATTCAATTCACTACAGAAATCGGTAAAGTAACAAGTGCTTTCTCGCTCATGGTACACAGCGCCCCGAGAAATCGTGCCAGGCAACCATGCCTACACCATGGGAAGTGTGACCCGTTTGTAGGAGCCTTCCACTCGTTACAAGTGACTAACACTTTCCGCGAAGTTTCCTATATTTTTTCCTCGGTTGTAAGACGTCTACAAAAAGGTACCTTCTTCGTTTGGTGTATGTGGCCCTTCTAAATGATCCAATGCATACGTGGGATGGGCTCTGCATTCCCAAGGGAATCGTATCCGCAGAGAAACCGAGTGAAATCGGCGGAACGTTTGTACTACCATTCACGGACTAGTCAAATAATACTCCGAGAACTAAACGCGTGGAAATCGTGTATGCCCATCACCATCCCAAGTAGGACGAATTCCACCTACTTCCAAATCGCCCGTGATTTTCATTAGAATAGGTTTCCCTATACGCGACTGGACGCATCGTCAAGAATTCCCAAAGTCGATTCTCTCGAAAATGAAGCGGAATATCAAAAAATTTTATTTCTTCTTCTCGACTTATTTACTTGTCATAAGTAGAAAAGAAAGAGTGACTTCTTTTAATATCGCGCTTAATTTTCGAGAAAATCGACTTTGAAATTCTTCACGCTGCGCCCAGTCGCGTATAGGAAAACATTACCTAATGAAAATCACGGGCGATTTGGGCGTAAGTGGAATTCGCCCGTATTAGGACACCTATTCACTGTGGAATAATTGTGAGGAGCATTGCAAAATCGAAAAACTCTAACAAAATATTACTTAATCAGTTGAAAGCAATGGAAACTATTCAATCTCCACCGAATATCACATTCTCCGGAAATACAGCAGGTTTCCTAATAATTATGAACGTCGGTGTACATTCTACGGGTCCCCCGCGTGGAACTACGAACTCCCGTTAAATCGTGAACGGAAATCGAGCGAATTGAAAGTGGCAGAAAGTTACAGAGCTATCCTCGGGTAATTGATTGCAGGAGGGTATGGGGTAAAGTTTCAAATATACTTCCTTTCCAGGTGGAACTTACCTGTATTGTCGCGCAAAGTCTCGGGACCGGATATCCTCGAATCATGCCATAGTCTTGACTGGCTGCGATTCAGGCTTAGGCTACAGCCTTGCCCTGCATTGCCGGCAGCTTGGGGCGACTGTAATCGCAGGTGTATTGGAATACGACGGCCTCGGCGCTAGGAAGTTAAAGGAGAAGAATATATTCGTGCATCCCCTGGACGTCACGAGAACTGAGAGCGTCGTAGATTTCACGAGCTGCGTCCAGGCGCTCCTGCGGGAGAACGATTTGGGTAAATTACTTCGTGGTTTTTTCTCTACAGACTACGGTATCGATCGCCTCGCGAAGAGGATCGGACGATCGCGCGGCTCGGCACCGTTAATCGATCGGATAGAAATGATGGATTCCGTTTTCAGCGTTACGGTGCTTGGTCAATAACGCGGCGGTGATGATCTTCGGCGAATTCGAATGGCAGACGGAGGATCAGATCAGAAGTCAAGTGGAAGTGAACTTCCTAGGCACTATGAGAATCACTCGAGAACTGATACCGACGATCCGCGCCCACTCCAGCAGGATTATCGTGATCTCCAGCCACTGTAACATCCAACCGATCCCCGGCGTGGCGGCTTACAGCGGGACGAAGGCTGCGATCAATGCCTGGGCCACGGCCATCAGGGTGGAGCTGAAGAAGTACGGCGTCAGGGTCGTGTGCTTCATCCCTGGTCTGTAATCGACAAGCAACGGGTGGAAATTTGAATTAGTCGGAGGCGATAAGCTTAGAATAATGATCGATTGGAAATTGGAAACGTAGAGGGGTAGGGAGCGCGGCATTCCAACATTTATATCGTCTACAGTAAGCGGATCTCTTAAGGGGTCATGCCTAGTTGGCAGGCGAGATATTCGGGATTTTTTTGTGCAAAATCTAATGTATATTTTTCACAACTATTTACTTATTTTAAAAGTACAATATATTCAGCAACTCTCAGTAATTTTTTTAAAGAAAAATATTAAAAAATTAACGAATAACAGCCACTATCACGGAAGCTATTTTTTTTTTGCGGTCAGCACGATTTCTCAGAGCAGGATCATTTGAAATCGAAAAGTAAAGAAGATTCTGTTGGTATACGAATTTATCTAGTTCGTGAACGAAGGATGTTTAAAAAAAAATGATTTCAGACAAAATGGCGGCCGTTTAACGCAAAATCATGATTTTTCCATGTCTGAATTATTCGTTTTTCGTGAATTAAAAATAGAGTTTTCATCAAAAAACAAAAATCCTTCGTTCACCAGCTAAATAAACTAATATACTAACAGAATCTTCTTCGATTTTCGATTTCAGACGATCCGCCTCTGAGAAATCGTGCTCACCGCAAACAAAATTGCTTCCGGGAGAGTGGCTGTTATTCGTTCTTTTTTTAATAGTTTTCTATAACAACATTACTCAGAGTTGCTGAATATATGTACTTCTAAAATAAGCAAATAGTTGTAAAAAATATATATTAGATTTTCCACAAAAAATTCCCGAAAATCACGCCCGCCAACTAGGCATGCCCCCCTAAGAGGGTAAGTTACCGTAGATAGCCTTAAAACAGGCCTTTTTCCAAACGCAATTTGTAGAGTGATAAATAACAATAGAAAGAACCTTTCTTTCTAGTTTAAATCGTTATTCTATGAGCTTTAACACAAAAAAGAAAAGTCTAAATATCTCTACGTACGTAAAAGTTGCGAGTAAAACCGTAAATGCGTCTACGCGGTGCACCGTTTGATGATGGACATAAAATCTCGAAAACCGCTTCAACGATTTCGATGAAAATTTATTGAGAGATGCAGAAAACCATTACGATGTGTCGCGAGCAGATTTTCGAAAAAGAAAGTAATACACTTTTTATGTTGAAAATATGATTCTATCGATTTGTTGTGTGAAAGATATTTTTTATCTTTTTTCTTTTAAAAATTTATCTGGAAAATCTGCTCGCGACACATCGTGGGGAATGGTTTTCTGCATCTCTCATTAAATTTTCATCCAAATCGTTGGAGCGGTTTTCGAGATTTTATGCCCATCGTCAAACGGTGCACCGCGTACACGCATTTACGTTTTTACTCACAAATTTTTATGTACAGAGAGATATTTAGACTTTTCTTTTTTGTGTTAAAGCTCGTAGAATAACGATTTAAACTAGAAAAAAAAAGACGCTCCTTCTACTGTTATTTATCACTTCACAATTTGCGTTTCAAAAGAGGCCTGTTTTAGGGCTATCGAGAGTCTACGCCCTTAAAATAATGTAGACTCTAAAGTGTCCCGCTAAAAATGGGGTATCCAATTACCCCGTCGGCCTTTGATGTTCACAAGCCCCGGAAATCTGCTGCAACTTCAATTTTCTCTAAGTTACTTCGCCGTTTCTCAATCTACGTTCTACAGAACGAAGTTCGTTATAATAGCGTCCCACTGATCAAATAATTGTTCACCTCTGCAGGCTCCTTTGTCAGCGAGAGCAACATCTTAGCCCGACAGGCGGAGCACTTCGAGTCGATGAGGAAGTCGATGTCCGAAGAAGCAAGAGCCTTCTACGGTGATTACTTCACCAGGTACTCCCGGTACTTCTCGTCCGTCTCGCAAGGCACGAATTTCGAGAAGCTGCAGGACTCGGGCATCTACGAGGTCTTCGAAGGTGCTCTACTCGACAAGTACCCATCAGCCATTTACAAGTACGTATCTGGAAGCAAATCGAATTCGAGAAATTGAAGGCTACTGCTCGAAGCAATTGGAGGCGCGATAAAAGAAACAGCAGGAAGACGAGCGAAGTCTGAAGTTTACAGTCTAAATTAAATCCACTTGTTTCGAGCGGTGCAACTCCGACCAAAATCCTGAACCGACTGAAGCATAGTTGCACGTGCAGAAAATCGCTATCGCGGCAATCTCGCGCTATCGGGCTCTTCGATAAAGGTGGAGATCCCCGTTTGTCGGCGATCCATTTTTGTCCCATAACTGGACACCTGCTCGTACGAGCACTCGCGATCTTAGATTAACGATCTATCTAAAGTGGTTCGGCTAATTAGTACTCTCTGATCGACATCGATTAAAAGTGTTCTTTACGGATTGATTTAGGAACGAGTCGTGGAGATACTTCGTTTATCACACGTTATTCAATATAACGCCCACCTGCCTGCGCGACCTGCTGGTGCAGAAGTTCGTGCAAGGACCTCCGTGGACGAGGAATGCCCTTAGCAAAGCCCAGATAGCTGATGAGCCTCGATCGTTGGACGGGAAGGCTCCTGGGTCGTCGACTTCGAAAATTCTAAAGCGGACCTTCGATCCTTCGACGAATGAAAAGGAAAGGACGATGGATCAGGACTCTGAATCGAGAAATTGAGAGCCTGAAGGATGTGCCTCTGTTATCGCGATTTTCTACTTGCATATTAATAAAGAATGATTGAAGTTTAAATAAAACGAATAACTCGTGCGAAAAGGAAGAATAAAGACTGTTGACTTTCTAACACAATCCTCCCCAAGTGGAAATTCCCAGCTCGGAAATTCAAAAGATCGTGAAATTTCGGGATATGTAGAGGATATAACGCAATTCTTTTTTTGTTGCCCAAATTCACTCGAAGGGGGTGAAATTGACGCCTGAAAATCTGAATATTTTTTGACTTTCTGATATAACTCGCGAACTGTAAGAGATGGAAAAAATGTTTTCAGACAAAAGTTACTTCTCTTAATTAGGACTACACAATTGATAACTTACAGTTCTTACGGTTCGCGAGTTATACTACAAAATCGGAAAGTAGACGGATTTTCTGGTGAATAAAGACGAATTATTATTATTATTATTATTATTATTATTTTCAGAGCTCCATTTCATCCCCGTTAGAGTGAATTTAGGCAACAAAAAAATGTATAATACATACCTATATATCCTCTACATATTCCCCAGAGTTTCATAATTTTTTGAATTTCCGGGTTTTCGATCTTTCCTTGTAAGTTTCGGCGATCGCGTGTTCGGAAATGTCGATTAGATAAAACGTTAGTTACACTTTCTTATCAATCTAATTGGTAACACCTGTAATAATGTAGCAAATCAAATTCGTAGAAAGGAAAGCACGATTTTTTCGATCAATAACGTGCAAGTGTTCATATTGTACGATCGATGTTATCGGCGGATCGAGGGTGACTTATAGTTTGTTTAAGACAGGTGTGGATGTCAAGTGTTTTTGAATATTTACCGACGACAATAGCCGTTGATGATCCGGGCTCGATTAGATAATGCCAGCCAATAAATACCAACTTTCGACTCCACCGAGGTACAGTTGTTATTCGACACAAGAGACACACAGCACAATGGCATTCGTCACCTACGGTAAGCAATACTTCGATACCTTCTTAGCTCTCTGAGTTTTCTTAATAATTTCGTACGATCCCTCTTTCTACACTTTCCTCGAAAACCTTCGCAATAGCTATACCTCGGCGGTATTATTACTTTTCAAAGGTAATCGAGCCTCCTGATAACTTTGCTCTGAATTTTTATTCGTATCTTAAAATATTTACAGCTCAACTTGTAATATTTCGCTTGAAACTTTATTTTAACAAAATGCCAACAACTAATGTTGCCTACAGGGACGAGCCTGTAGGTAACTGGTCCAGATTAGAGGTTCGAGGAGTTCGATAATTGGGTTATAAACGAGGAAAAATTCCTGCCTGCTTGTGATTACAGTTTACGTCCTGGCCGCATTCTGCGTCGCCAACTCCTTGCAGACGGAGGTGTTGAACTGCGACGGTAAACCAGCCGCCAAGAACGTGCAAATCACGGGATGCACCAGCCTCCCCTGTTCCTTCAAGAGGGGCACCAACGTCGAGGCCGACATTAACTTCGTAGTCAGTAAGTAAAGCAGAGCGTGTGGTGAAAACGAAACGAGGGGAAACGTGGAGCGTGGAGGAAATGTAGTGGGGTGGCTGTAAAAAGAGGATGAAGATAGAGGTGCGTTCTGTGCAGCTTTAGGGTATCGGTGTATTAGAAAGCTGGGCACTCGAGCAACTTGCTACGTTTCTTCCATCGTCTGTGAAACGTAGACTGAAAGGACAAAAGGGAGCAACTTTGAATGGAGAAGTCGAAATATAGAAAATGCCACCGGAGGAAAATTCAATGGTTCTTTACTTAATGATTTGTTACAGCCGAGAACATAAAGAGCCTGAAACCAGTGGTGTATGTAACCATCGCTAACATCCAGACGAAGTACCCACTCCCCCAGAAAGACGCTTGCAAGGGTCTGACCGACGCTGAATGCCCCTTGGACAAGGATCAACAAGTCACCTACAAGCTGCAGATGCCCATCGAGAAATTCTACCCGAAAATCTCTCTGACCATCCAATTAGCGCTGGTCGACGAGAACAATAAGGCCCAGGTGTGCCTCAAGATCCCCTCCAAGGTTGTCGACTAAGGAAACCCTATTCTGGCTCAACGAAATGGATTACCTATACTTTCTCTGTACCCGATGGTGAAAGTTGAAATATAAGTTAATCGTTAAATACCAAATCGTGTCTTCTATCAAACCTCTTCATTTGCAATATCCGATTAGAAAACTTGAAGAAGTTTCCCCCTGAAAATTCTGAGGTATCTGTTACGAAGTTCTTCGGGGTAATTTGTCCTACGAGGGTTCTGCTGATCGAGGAACCGATTAACGATATTTCTTGCTTTTTAACCCTGACACTCAAATAACACAAAATTTGTTGGTACACAGTATGGATACCATAATTTTCTGATCTTCATTTTTCAAAAAATTAATAACCCATGGAACCACTCTTACATTATACAATTATTAAAACTACCAAGCCATGGTACCAGTTTAGGCTTGAAAAACAAAACATAAAGAGGCAGGAAATTTAAAGTAATATCAAATTATGCTGCTCGCTATTAAATAACCTATTAAAAAGCATCGTAAGACGATAGAAAGAAATAAAATACACCTAATAGAAATGAAGCTACTTTTCTTAAACAATTAAAATCTTCGAACCTCGTTTTCTCAATTCATTGATCATCGAGGGCTGGTAGCTTTCTGCATAACTTGGCCCAATTGTCATTGCATCCCCACCATGAACAAAGTAGCTTTTCGCGATCGGCAATTTCTACAGGTTTTACATTACTTCGATGTACTCGTTCGAGCGTGTAATTGGCGAGTTTTTGGGGATGGAGAATGACGGATGTTGCGTTAAAACAACGCGTTACATACGTAAGTATGGTGGAGGGAGGGTGGAGATGAAAGTCCAGGGGGTTCGGGCGTGTGCCTGACCCACATCTCTGCACAACGATCGACCCGGTCGCATGGCTCTGAAAGATATCTAGCGACACCTTCGAGCCCACTCGTGACGCGAACAATAGTCAGGCCTATCTAAATGATAACGTTCACCAGACGATGTCTATTCAACATCGCATCCACAAACTGCGAGCATCATCGATCACTTTGCAAGAATTACCCCATATAGGAAATTAAATGAAACGTCAGCATTTGCTCAGAGATAGGATTGTCCTTTACGCATATTGATCAATTTAAGCGAATTACATTTGAGTGATTGGCCAAGGGTGCACAGCTCAGGCATAGGTGCATCATTCTATAAAAGCTGCTATACACGTTGCGCGAATCGTTTAGATATTTGTAGTGGCGCACTCAGAATTTTATTTCTGGGGGGGCCCAGACAGACGATGTACGACTCGTTGATACTTTGTCTCGCTCCTTCTTTCAGGCGCTTGATACAACGCCGTTCCGTTGCCATTGTTTCTCTTTTTGTTTGGGGGGAGGGGGGGGGGGGGCAGGGCCCCTTGCCCCCCGTGCGCCACTGGAAATTTGTCAACGCTGTCCTTCACTTTAGGGATGTCGATCTTTCCCATGGAATCGATTTGTCGATTCAATTCAAATCGTTGTGCAAAGAATCGATTCATAAAAAAGATCGGACCTAAAAAATCGATTCCACCGAGATCGATTCATTAATAAAAAATATAAAAGGTAGTTCCGGGAGATTCTGACTTCCTCGTGAGAAGTTATAACGCAGGTTGATGCCCGCGAAGCACTAGGGCACGCTGCTCGGTGAACGAGGATCTTTATTATAACACTACAACGGAAGAAACCATTTAAACTCAAACAAGGGAAATAAACTTTACTATTACTAAACAAAACTTGAATTTGGATTTGATACAAGTTGGAAATTCACAGCATACGCTTTACAACACGCTCTACAAAGCCCATCGGTTTTACATATTTTGTTAATTACAGAATGTCCAAGATACTAGAAGCCAATCGGAGAATTATTAATAATAACATAAATTCCTAAGTAGTGTCTCTATATCGCCGCATGTGGAAACCAATCCGCGATCTCTTTGATTGCGATACGATCTTCGATTCGATCCCTGTTTTGAGATTCGATTTGAAAAATCGAAAATCGTGGCACGAAAGATCGATCTTTGAAAGATCGATTTTAAATCGGCATCCCTACTTCACTTCTTAATATATAAAGCAGAAACTGCTTGCGTGTTTGTCTGTCACCTAAAAACATTCGAACGGTAAATGTGTGCCAGTCCAATAGGCCTAGCTAATCCAGATAAATGTGACTATTTGCACAAAAAATAAATAAATAAATAAATAAATTTTTTTTATAAAATCAGAATTTAAATTTCGGGCGAAGCCGAGTAATAAAGCTAGTTATTCCATGCGGATGACGTTGGTGGTCCGGCGTAAGATGCAAACGAGGAACGAAAAGGGTAACCGTACGGGATCTTGAACAATATTAGAATAGCCAGCTTGCCCCAGAGAATAGATTTTGTAATTTAGGAGAGTAACGGGCGCCGTGTCATAGCCATCGCTCGCCCCGTTTGCTCGCGGGAAGGAAGGAGCGTGAAATGGATTTGCCAAGCCACGCGAGTCTACACGACACTCGCATTCCCACTTTCCTATATTCCCTTTCCTAGCTGCTTTTTCTATCTGTGCGCCCATCCTTCTCTAGCCTTCCACTCGATGGTATGCGTACGTAATACCGATTCCAACGAGGACAGTGTACCAATAACGATTCGCAGGCTGGGCTTGCCTCGGGAATAAACGCCGGCTAAAAATAAACAGCTCGTAAATGTATCAGACGTGTGTGAATGAACTCAAAGCATCGCTGCTAGAGTTACTGATAACGTTATCAACGAATATCAATGAACATCGCTAATCTGCTTTGTCAACGCGCCTCGATATTATCGATATCGTCAGGCGCGCGAATGTACCCGCTGCCCGTAATCACCGATAAATCGAAATCTATCGGTAAGTTACCCATGTATGTTATTGCTAATCGTTAATGGTACCTACGGACCTCTTCGTACCTGAGAATCCTCGCAGAGGGCGTGCAACAGAAAACAGTGCACCGGTAGCAGGGGGCGGAAAAGTATGAAAGCAAGGAAAACTAAAATTGTGCATGCACTTAGCTTCGCGAACGAGGCTGCTGCCTTTTCGACGCAAGTGCTCTCGTCCGTTTCATCCGACAGTAAATGCATCCGGTGAAAAATGAGTCGGCGTATGCGTGTGAATACAGCAAAGGATCTCGTGCTACGGGAGATTAATGAGACACGCGTGTCTTAGGGCATCGCGAACGGGAACGCAGATCTCTGTATGTACGTACTTAGCGAGACGCCACCAGATATCACTGTAACTGGCAACGTAGTTACGTTCGTCGTCTTCTTTCACTGCATTCCACTTTTTGCTCCTAACGATGTCGATGAACGTCTGCGTCTCACGGGTCAAGCATTTTCAAGCGAGGTTGTTGATGATAGATCGCGTTACGGAAAAGTAAACGCCGACGAAGAATAATCGATGGTGGCCGAATGGCGTTCTAACACTTTTAACCACCACGACGGACGTGCACAGTTCCAGACGCACGCTCGAAGAAGTCCTCCCCGGTCTTTCAATTATCAGCAGTGTGGCTGCCGTCATAGAAAGTTCCGTACCGAGGTTCGCGGAGTTTGCGTTCCGTCCACGTTCCAGTCGATGTGTCGCACACAACACCGATGCAACGCCGTCGCATTGCCAAGTGACGCGCAGCTACGTATGTACGTGAGCGTGAAACGAATGAGAGCGAAGCAATCGAGTTAGAAGCCCGACGACACTTTCCTCCCGATCGCGTGAAATAAATTGAGCGCGATATTCACGTGGCAAATCGTATCGCGTAATCATCGGGGCGGTGTACACTTTCGTAACGTGCATACCCTAGCCAAGAGGTTATGCAAAACAGTGGAATCGATCGACCACGCTTACTGACCCAAACGAACAATCGATATCGACAATAGATCGAACCACCCGACGCGCAATCGCATCAGTTCCCCGCGGTTCGCGTCAGTACTTAACGCGCGCCCGTGGAATTCGAAATTCGTAAAATGTTCGGGACGCTTGACCGCGCTTAATGAACGTGGATCAACGGGGGCAAGAGCGTATGAAAAGGTTAATACGCTCTGAATTAAAGCGAATCTCCCTTCGCCTTCGACCCAACGTGCCGGAGTAAAAAAAGACAGTGGAGCACGACGGTGTTCGAGCCACACCTAACCTCAATCTCGCCGATGTGCTGTCACTGCTCCGCGTAGAAAGAAAATAAGCAGGCCACGAGAATCGTTTTCTAGATAATCAGCCGAGCAATAGGAGGGCGGGGGGAAAATCGAGTACGATCAGGCCCAACGCGACGTAAGTGCTTGGATACCGGTTCGCGTTTGCGTGCCGCGCGGAGAGAGACGAAGAAAGGTTATCGGTAGCGAAAAAAGGATGAGAGCAGGAGCATCGTTGACACAGGAATATGGTAGACAGAGAGGATCGCATGTGAGAGCAGTTGGTGAGGGGGGGGAGTGAGACTGTATTATAATTATCGAGCGTATATACACGAGTGAAAGGGACTTGTCGTCGGTGACTGAAAGTGCGGTCGGGGAAGGGGCACGATTGGATGAGCCTGGGTGCCTTCGTGTCGCTTTGTAAACTCGTGCTCCTCGTGGTACGTGGTAGTACGAAAAGACGCTTCGCGGCGTCGTGACGTCAGCACGTGTTTCAGCCCGGTACTCGCGCGTGAATCGTCCTGGCGATCGCATCGTTATCGTACCAGTCGTGTAATAGGTGAGTGTGCCGTCGAACCGTACGCGAGTGCTACGTCGAAGGAACGTCAGTGTAGTCGTGGCCATTCACGGGACTATAGCTGCCGGCTGGTCACCGTAATAGCAGCGCGAGAGCAGCAGGTAGTCAGGACGTCGACCGACGGCCATCATTGTTGTCAAGATGGCGTCGAAAGGGAAGCTAGCAGCCGAGGTCAGTAACATTCTTTTGCGTCTTTTCGATTATTTTGTACGTTCGACGTGGGCACGGCGACGACGCAAAGAAATGCTACACGAAGGAGATATGAAACGAAGCGTCCCGCTCAGTTACTTTATTCACGATATATCGATCGCTTTATCGAACCCGCGATCATAGGTCGACTGTGCGTCGGGCGTTTCGTGCATTGGGAAACCAGTGGACGCGGGAACGTCATAGTATCCGTTAAACCACGCCCTTCGGTAGATTTCCTACTGAATTTCTTATCGGCTTTCCTTATCGAATTACAATACGCGCCTACAACATCCGGCTAGGCAGACGCTTGTATATAAATGTTTGGATATTAGGTGTCCTTACGAGATCCTGTTATGACATTTTAAGTTCCTTAACTGGTAATTAGTAGCTCCATTAATGGTCTGTGCTTGTGAAAGAGCCGAGGTAAGTAAGATAGGTTAGGTTCGTTTGGTCTGTCGTAAAGGAAGTAACGTATTTGAAGAAATATGAGCTAACCACATTTAAACGCAGTATCAAACATTCTGGTAATGGACTTCCCTTCTCTGTTTGATAACAATATACACGTGGCCCTCGGTATGCATTACATGCACTTGTTGTTTTGCCGCGAAGGATCTCGGCGTGCATAAACCGGTCTGTCGTTGATGCTTGTTCCGCGCAAATAAGATCAACTTACAATCTTCTGTTCTGCGATATTATTTATCGCTACATTTTTATGGAGGCACGCGCAATGTCACCACGAACGCGGAAAATTGCGTTTCGCGCGATGTTTACCGCTAACTTCTCCGGATTTATGTATATCGATGCCAGCGACGATATTCAAATTACGAGTAATCGATGAGTGTGAGAGCGGTTCGAAGGCTCTCTTCTTGATTACACAACTGCCTGTCTGATTTTGCATGTATGATTTTGGCTATTTTGAACGTCACTACTCCTCGTAACAAATCGTAAAATGCACAAGTATGTTATTTAGTTGTTGCCTGTTCCCCTTTCCAAACGAAATAGAAAGTATAACAGATGATTCCATTCAACTAATTATTGGTATCTAGAATTTGAGGAATAATTATTCGTTTGTTGCTAATATCATTGACAATGGACACTGAGCAATGGCTATGCGCGAACATGTCTCGTGCCTCTTTATTTCCCAATTCGGGGCACGCACGTGTACCTACGTTTATAAAAAAAAGTAATTGGGCAATAAATACACTTGAAACTATCTTTATTTAGTCGATACATAGGCGTCGCTGTTCCACCATTCATTTTTACAGTTCAACGACAGCTTCCTCGCGCGATGTATTTTTCAGGCTCGAATAGATTTTTCCCGAAATTCGTTTTCATCCTGGCAAGCTGTCGCGCGTCGAACACATGGACATTGTTTTCCTGTATCACGAAGTGCGACCTAAATTTCGAGGGCCCGCGGACGAGTTGCCCGCACAATGGCGGCCATAATGAAGAACATTGGTGTCCCCCCGTTTGGAAATGGCAACGACAATGCCGATTAGCTGTGCAAGCTGCTTTTGTCCCGGGACCCGACGAAAAATCGCTTCAGACCGTTCCCTGCTCATTGAAATCTACGCTTCTATAATTACTTCCCTGACCGTCACGAGTGTTTTTGTCGAAGGTCGTTGATCTCGCCCCATAATGACCGTTTTCTGTATTGCTGGCTGAGATCGCGTGCGGCTAGATCTTCCCTGCTTCCGTTCCAATGCTTTTCCATTTACTCTCGGCAATTACCCTCGTAATATCGTTTCGAACGCGATGGACACATTACTGCACATCTTCGGAGGCAACATTCCTCGTATCATATTTCTCCCCACTTAACTACATTCTGTAACACAATTGGAAGTCCCCCCCTATGAATATCCATGTACATAGAAAATTTTATACGGAGCAATTAGTTCGACTATTTGTAAAAGAGTTATCAGAGACCTACTAAGATTCTGTAGTGAAATATTCGAGTATCGATGGTGGTTCTGTAGATTTATCGTGTGGGAAGGTAGAGTTGCCCAGGGATAGTCCAGTGCGGCACTAATTCCAGGGAAATGTTACGCGGAAGAGTCGCTAGATGGCGGCAGGTGTGCCAATAAGAGCGTATCGCAGCGAGTCCTGACACAGTGGTTCTCTCCTCTCTTTCCTTCCCTCTCTCACCGTAACACCTCCTCTCCGTCATTCTCGTCTCACCTTCGACGCTAATTTGAACGATACGGTTCGCGCTTATTATCGCTAAATTAGCCATTATGTCGTTATTTTAACGAGTCGATGTGTGTCAGGGGGCCGTGCACACGCTTCCAGCGTGCTCCACTGTATTTCCTCGTTCAGTTTCTCTTGCGCTCGGTCAGCGTCGCTGTCGCGGAGTCATCCCTCAACAATGCCCGACGATAGCGCACGTTCTTCCTCGTTACATCATCATTCCAATCTTTTTTCATTAATAATTCCCGCTTGAAGCTGTACAATGAGTTTCTTCGCTAGGAGCGTGACATTACGGGATGGGGTTCGACGTGGTTCCCCTACCAGCTAACGTAAATGACTTTTTCAGTTGTATTAAGAGTGGCATTAGGAGCTAATGATTAGGCATCAGAGAGTTTAGTCAGCGCGGCTGGTTCGGGCTGAACGTTTCACCCCAACTAAGCCGTATCGTGCACATAGCGAAAATCTATTTTCGTCCCGTCGACAGCCCGAGAAATAAACGGAAGCTTGATCGACCCCGATAGCATCCCGAGTTCAGGGCGCCGTGGAAATTGCATAGAGGCGCTCCCGTCCCCGGATGAAATATAAATTTCCAAGTAGCACGCGCACGTAATTTTCCACCGTATTTGCTGCTAGTGCTGCGGCCGATACAGCCGATGAGCATGGCGGTTCCCGTCCAGATCCCTGTGGAACTTTCTCCTCGCGCTTTCCGTCTCGTTTAGTTCCGATTCTCCTTCTCCCCCTCCCCACCCCCCCACCTTTGTTTTCGTCGCGTGGATCGGGGACGTCTGTACACATTGCCGCAACTCGCTGGCGTCCCGATTGTTTCCCAGAACGAATCTCAACGTGGCGAAAGCACATTTACGGGCGTCGTTCCGTTAAGTGGGCCGAAGTTCGGACTTTTTCGATATCGCGCGGCGGTCTGCGCATTTTTATTAGTTCAAATAAGAGCACCAAGTGTCTGTAATTATCAAACTTCCCTACTATTATACTATTATTGTAGTTACGATGAATCCGGGAGACGCGGTCGACCTAATATAAAATGGCTATTAAAACTAATATAGAAATTACTTATTTTATCAGAACAAACCTATGTGTTCAGGATTTTATGCTGATTCAGAAAAACTGGTCGGTATTTGCTTTAAGACAATATTTACTGTAAATCGGGTTGAAAACTGAAGTCATGACATCTGACCACCTCTCCCGAGGTGCCGGGAGAAATGGTTTTCGTCGTTGGAAGAGACCACTCATATAATTATTCATGGAAAATTAACAAAGGATAAAGCAAAATTATTTATGAGTGAATACAACTAAAGATTCATTGATGTTTAATTTGTTTACGCTAAAAAAAAGTAAAGAACACATCAAAGACAAAATGAACCACCTACTGGCGATTAGCAAGGCAAATGAATACAAAAGTGAATAAATAAACTAAATAAACAAAAATAATAACAAAATAATAATAAAAAATAAAAAAATTAACGAAAATAGTAAAAAAAAATCATAACTCTGTAGCGAGAGATGGTCTTCTCGTTAGCTTTGAGAGAAAGAATTAATATAGCCAAATACTTTGGCTGCATTGTCTCTCAATATCTCTACTATCTTATTATCCCAAACATTAAGCGAAAGTAAACTTAGAAGTATATTTTAAATACGATTCTGTACAACCGCTGTTTGACAAAAGAGGTTAAATGTAACCTGAATTTACCTTTTTAAGCCTATAAATCCAGAAAAACACAGAAGGAAGCGAAGTGACGCTATTCATTCAACTGTTCGGCTTCTAGAGAAGGAATTTGTCTGCACTTTAACGCATTTTTACGCACAGAGTCTGAAATATAGCGACTCGACCAACTCACCGGGCCGACCGCGTCTCCCGGATTTATCCTACCTCCGATACAGGCGCACTCGTCACCCAGTTACCGCCAGATGGAGTAGCATTGACCGGGAAACTAGGTTTCATAAACAAATGCCCCCAGCGCCTATTGTGTAACAGGTATTATTCTCAGACAAACTGCCTTGGATAGCTTTAATTGCCCACTTCAAGATGCACTTTGCCTGAGAGTAATACCTGTTATGTGTAGACGTCAGGGGGAATCGGTTGTAAAATCTTTATGGTCAAAGTTATCCCATTCGACGGTACATGCTCCGTCTTCCCCGGCTAACGGGTTGACGTAGACTCGCTATAACTCGCCGGCCAGTTTTCGACAGGCCATTGGCGTAGCTGCTAGATAGCGAGATATATTGATATTTATGAGTCGCGCTTCTTCCAGCTATGGCCAGTAGGTACCGGCAGTGAATCACTAGGACGTTTTATCAGTGCCCTGCTGCCACTGCCACGCCTTCCCGAATTCACATGCACAGGCTCGCTGTTTCCCGGGACGAATATGCAGAGATCAGCTTCCCAGCGCGTCCCGCAGGAGCGGACTGGCCCGTTCCACTGGCCGTTTAGTCCCCGTAGAATCCGCGCGTCCGCGTCCGAGGACATCCGAGGTCAGACCCGTGACAGTGAAGACGCCACGGTAGATTCGCCTCGCGAGATCTGGCTCGATCCAGCTGTTTTAATGGCGGACTTCCGCGGGACGACGGCGAACGCAGGAGGGGTCGGCCCACGCGGCCAGGGACCATAATTCCTGGGAAGGAAACCGCCCTGCATATTGGCCCTTTTAAACTTCTCCACCGTCTAATTCGCCGTGGCAACTGTCGCGGCTAACTTCTTGATTATTTAAATGGCGGCTGGGCTACGCTCCTTCTCTCCTCGGAATATTTCATTCGTTCTTGTCCCGGGAGGATGTTGGACGCTCGGATGATTTCGGTACGTAGCTCGGCACCGGCTCAGATAGATCGACCTTCCGGCGCCGAGTAGGTCTCTTTAAGCGCCTATTTAAGTAATCGATGCTCAGGGAAATTCAGCGCTAAGCTCGTTTCTATGGGGACCACATCGGGCTCTGCTGAATTGAATTCGTTTTTGGAAACAACTGGCGCGATGAGCGCGCAGGGCGAGTTACAGGGGCGATTGTACCGAGCAAGCATAATTCGCGCGCTAAAGCCGGATTCACGCGTATCGGTTCCGTCAGTGGCGGTAATGGGGAAGATGACGCAAAGCTCGGCGCAGAGGGCGCCACTAGCGCGTGTACTGCGGTTTTGCCTGAGTGCGCATGCGCGAACGATTTGCGCGCGAATTTTTCATTCGTGGAATGTACGAAGTTGGTGGTTACATATTAATGTTTTATAACACACTGATGACAAGTGGCACGTGCGCTGGTGGCGTCACGGGTGGGGAAAAGTTGCAGGGATCTTCCTCATTGCGACGGGCGAGCTCGCACCGCTCCATTCCAGAAGCAGGGAAACGATAGATTTTTACCACTAAACCCTCGCCGATCTGGTGTGCGCGAGTTAGCGTTGAAGCGACACCCGCATAAGTCGGCGAGGCGACACGAGGCACTGAAATGGCCACGATTCTCGTTACCATTCGCTGACGCATCTTTTCTCACGTGTCGGGTAGCATTATCCCTGCCGGCGGCTCTCGCGTTTCCCGCGTGCTCGCGCGGGCATATTCCCAGTCTCGATACCGTGTCCAGAGATAACGGCCCATCCACCGATAGAATTACGTAACGTCTACGCGCGGCGGCGTGTAGGCGAGCGCTCGAGCGCATGTTAATGGGTTTAACTTTAATTAAGAGCCCCTCGAAAATTCTCGCCGACCTCCGTGCACCGTGCCCCCTCTGTCTTCACTTCGGAAAAGTCCAAGTACACCGAAGGAATTCGAGATACCACGAGCATTCTGTCGTTGGGGAATTAATTGGGAGATGGTCCTTATTCTCGGCACTGAGTCGGCACCGTGTTGTTTAAACGATGACGGCCACCGGCTGAGGCTCGTCGAGGGCTTAACCGAATTCCGCTTAATACGAGAGGTCAACATCGGATGGAATTAGCAGCGCTAGGACGCTCCTGCAAATT
Organism: Andrena marginata; assembly: GCA_963932335.1. Classification (NCBI taxonomy): domain Eukaryota; kingdom Metazoa; phylum Arthropoda; class Insecta; order Hymenoptera; family Andrenidae; genus Andrena; species Andrena marginata. The sequence goes on from OZ010661.1 coordinate 5,844,036, forward strand.
TAGTAAACCCACCGGCGAAGATACCCTCCATTTTATGAATAATTCCATCAGCGTCAGGTGAAAGCAGCCTCCCTCTGCGTCATAAATTCTCTGAAGCGACTATAATATCTCGTGCCAGGCAGACCGTGAAAATTGCTGAATCCCGAACATGTGGTCAGCTCGGGAGAGAAGGTTCGAGTGCGTTGCGCCCAGCTCTCTTGCTTGTCGGTAAAATCGAGCAGGTCCAATTTTCTTCTGAAATCAGATTTGAATATTCGGCAAACGCCAAGCGCGTTATCTCGCGGCGACTACCGAAATCTCGTCCTTGATAGAAAGCGGAGTTGACCAGCGCTATTGCTCGCCACTAGGAGGAGACCTTGTAAACCGGGAAGACAAACTTCTCGCGATCTTTCAGTGGGAACTTCGCGGCCAAGCTTACGGAAAAAGACGCCACACCATTTCGATTCACTCCGATTGGGGTTGCAAGCCCGAAACGAAATGGATTCGTCTCGCGACTCCGCGAAGATTGCAATTACCTGAGGCAGAACCTCGAGCTCGACTGAACTCGATATTAAAACCCAAACATTCCCGCTCCCCAGTGCGTTGCCTTGCTACGAATCGGTAAGCGCGGGTGCTTGAAAATCGGCACACTGACCGAGGTTTCTCCCCGATCACAGTAGAGATCGGAATGAAAGCGCAGAGGCGAGGCAGAGAGCTGGGAAAAATCGTCGAAACGAGGGAAGTACGTGCATGGCGTGTAGCCGTTGGTTGGAGAGCGCGTGCACGTGCTCGTGTATACACGGTCGTGCGGGAACAAGCGACTCGTGGCCAGCCAGGCTTGCTACCCTTGCTTCCTAATTATACACGAGCCCCCTCGTCGTCGCAGGTCGCTGCTACTTTGACGGGCCACGCGTCATCGTCATCGCCGTCGAGTGCCGACGCGATTCCCTTTTCCATCGCCATCGGGCGTTGCTACCCCGGCCTCTGTTCACCTCAGGCGGAAAGGGTAACGCCAGGCTGACATTTTCCCGCGGTTTCGTCGCGCTGCTGATTCTTCCTTGCGACTAACGCACCACTCTGATCTATATAATTACAGAGGAGTTGTCGCGACAGTTCGCGTGCCCCTCTGCGGAGATATCGCGAATGATAAGGTTGATGCGATATTTATATCTGGCTTCAACGATGAGATCAGGGTTACTTGGAACAGCGGCGGGGAACGCGGAGGCGTTTGGAGCACGCGAAGGCGCAACCAGGAGGTAACTAGGAAGCAACTAAGTAGGTGACGCTTGAATACGGAAGAGGAATGCACTGATATAACGACTGTACCTAATAGCGCCCAATGTTATACCTCGCAAAGTAAGCACTAAAATTTATCGGCCGTGCACTGAATTAGTACCTAACCACGTGTAGGAAGACATACTCTACTTGCAGCGTCGTGTGATCAACAATTACAGAAAGGGAAATATTTTAGTGAATCTTGATTGTGTGAAAATTGATCGGACTGCCACAATTTCACATCACATTCGGAGAAGGTAAGTCTAATAATTCTGTGAATGCAAGAATATCTTGGGGAGACCGGGGTAAAGTGATCCTCGGGGTAAAAGGAGCTTTCTTAATTTATTCTCTAATAATAGGATATATTTACAAATTTTGAGGACGTAATAAATGTGCATAATTATCAGTGCGATATTGTACACATTTATTACGTCTCCGAAACTTTTAAGTGTCGAAATACGGCGAATTTTTCAATCATTCTGCCTTGTAGAAAGTATGAAATGGTTAATCGAAAAGGATTTCCGTGGTCCCGGCCATAGCCACTGATGTGCTGAATACCGTATAAACATTTCCGACTGATTGGTCTGAAATACTTTTCTTGCAATCACCCGCACCAGTCGAAGAAATATTGCTTCGAGATAATCGTGTTTAAAGTTTTAAAACAAATTAAAGAAATTCTTTTAAATTTCTTGTGTGTAATATAAGAGTAGCTTAATAAATACCAAAAAGATTTATTGCATTATACGTTGTATCCACGAAGAAAAAGAATCTTTAAAAATAGCTTCGTTTTTCAAACCGTCGCAGTAGCCTAACCCCTTAACTCGCTGCAAAAGGAGCGACGGTTCTTCGACGGTTCTTCAGCTCGGACGAGCTTTTTCAACTGTAATACTTTAGGCAGAAGCTAATTAAGATGTAGAGAAGAAGCGCGAGATGTTGTAATGCAACTTATTTACGACATAGCGTGTAGAACGTAGATTGAACTGTTTACGTAGCCGTTGATTGCGTACAATTCGTAATGATCGATCGTTGGAGGGCACGAGCGGCCATGCAGGAGGCCAGTTTCCGCTTTGATGTTGCCCCTCCGGCCTCGTAACACGTAGCAACGCTCAGGCCCTTCAGCTACGCGGCCAAGAAGCACGTTTTCCTTGTCCTGCCCACCAGCCAGTTCGTTTTCGCGTGTACCTGCATAGTCCTGGCACCGTTCCTGCCCCCCGACTGCGCGGTATATCGTGGAAAATCTAGCGCGTCTCGCGTTTACGGTACGTGCCTCGGTACAGCGCTCCCTGTTTGAGCAACGGGAAGCTGCACTTTACGCCGGAATAAAGAAGGGATTCTACCCGAAGTATCGCGTTCCTCGTGAAACGGATCAAAGCCTGCCGTCGCCATCCCCGTTTTATGTTGTCGCGGTCGACTCGGGGGGAACGGACCGGGTATTTTACTGAATCACGATAGTACGTACATATTTACCGATCCGTGCCATTGTTTGCCGATGTCCCGCGAGAACATAGTAGTGGGAATGAATCGATGGGAATAAAAGTTGGAAAACCTGTGGATCACCTATCACTCTCTAGTCTACTTAGGGAACTCGAGGTATCGGTTGCTTCTAGGATCCTGGAGACTTCCTAAGAACCCTCCACATTTCTGGAACATCTGGAGCTGTCAGGGTTATTAGAACTCTTTGAAGTCAGGTGCCGCGGGTTAGTGGAGATGTTTGTACGGCGTCCCAGTAGTTCAGCGTCGTTTGTATCGTGTTTGACCGGGTCTAGTTGATCCCCGCGGGGCTCCTCGAGTTTGGGTCCGAGGTGTATGCGTAGCCTGCGTAAGGTTCTAATGAGATCGGAATCATTTATGTCGAGGCTGGTGAATTCGGTACGGGTATGAAGGTGTACCATCGTTTGGTCGCCGGCCATTTCGAAACCGCGAATCGAGTTTCCTATGAAACGAATTAATTAATCGACGGCCTGGAATTGCGAGTGCGCGCGACGTTCAGCGAGTTAGATCTTCATCGAACTTTCATTTAGCGCTGTTTACCGTCGCGCAGTTCGCCGCTGGACAGTTTGGGCACAATATGACCGTGATTGGAACAGGCCGCCGGCGGGGAAAAATATAACGCGCAGCAAAGCCCGCGGCGATTTTATCGTTCGCCGAGATACGCGGGGAATATAACGACGAGTATTGTTCTTCCGGCGACGCCGGCGAATCACAGTGGACAGCGGGAACAACAAATAAAACGGCGCTATTAACAGCGATTTATATCGCGTAGTGGCTCGACCGTCGAGCGCGGGAGAGTTTCACGAACCACTATTCGAAGCAACAATTTGCGGAGCTCGATCGCTCTCCCGTGTTTGGACGTGTAAGTACTTGGCGGTGGAGATTGAGCGTCGGTCATAATTGGGGGGGTGTCGGGGGTGCAGTCTAGTCGTAATTAGAGAGGATAGAGGTACGATAACAAGGGAATCGTAACAATGGAGGTAGAGATGTAGTAAAGTGGTAATTGGGGAAGTAGAATCATAGTATTGTAAGTCCGGGAGAGTTGGACCACTTTTTTGGAAAAGAATTCGTAGCATCGTTGTTTTTCATATTTTTGTCGTTTTGCGCAGATCAAAGCAAAGCCCAAGCAATTTAGAGTATATATATAAATTATAGTTTGCGATAATTTCAGATATTTATTTTGATTTCCAACGAAACACATTGGCACTGCAACTGGTCGGTCTCACCCGCATGTCGGTGTTAGACCGTCCACCCACTACGAGTAATCAAGGGAGCGATCGACCACCTTATCAAAAAACAAAAGAAATTAAAAACGAATACATACGTATTGTTGGTGTTACTATTGGAAATGGGTTATGAAATAAACAGTAATCACAGAGTATACTCTTTATGAACTCTGCTTTATTTACTAAGCTTGGAAGGACGTCGTGTCTGACGGAAAGCTAGACTCGAAGTGAAGAGAATTAGAGAAGTAGAGTTACGGTGAAGTCATAATTAGAGAAGCAGAAGTATTGTAAAGTCGTAACTACTTAGGGAGGTAGAGATGCACTGAAGTCATAATTAGAGAGGTAGAAATTAATAAAGTAATAACTGGGGAAGTAGACTCATAGTGTAGAATAGTACAATATGCAATCGCGGTAACAGAGTTACGGTAAATTCACGATTAGAGCGACAGACGTACTCCGTTAGAGAAAACTCCAACTAGAAACATGGAAAGTCGGGAATTCATCAGCTTAACGTCTACAATCCGTGGCTTCCTATTGCACTTCTCCTAGTACCGGACACTTTTCGATGTGACCAATGGGCACAGAATGAGTAGCGATACTCGTGGCAAGGCCCAGCGCCTTCTATCCCCACGTTTTTTTTTCTCCAACAACTTTGCTCGAATGCTCGAAACCTGCTTCCTTTGTCCCTGGATCGCCCGACCCACTTCCCTGTTTCCATTCCACTCGCTCGACATGCGTGGCCAGCGGAATAGCAGAAGTCGACGAAATGAGCCGGGCGATAAAATAAACAGGTTCCGCGCGGCGTGGACAATGAGCGCGACAACAACGTGGGAAAGTAAACACGCGAGCCACGCTTGGGGTCGTAAGAAGTGCGTATCTCTCCTCTCGCTCTCTTCCCATTCATCCCATTGAAGGACGCACGACGGCCTAAAGTGGAACGCCGTAGACAGCCGCGTCGATCAGCCCTGCTGCCTTCGCCTAACGCTGCCGAATTCGCGACTTTGCCACACAAACATTCAGCACAATAGCTCGAGATGCAATAAAACAGTCTGCCAAACCTCAAACTAATTTGTCGCGCCGTATTTGTGCAAAGAATTCACAAAGAATTACCTATTTCTCGGCACAACAAGGCGCAATCCCCCTTAAGTTGCTCGTCTTCAACGACTCCGGTATATTTTCACCGCCAAATACGAGCTGCTTTTTCACTAACAATCGTCGCGAACGCATGCCTACTGCTCTGTGTTTCACTCCTTTGATATCAATCTCAATTTCACTCCCTCGAAATTGAGAAGCAAACTGTAATCACAGATATACCAATTACCATAAACAAAAGTTGTGTTCTAATCTTCGTTGCGTATCAAATGGACCTAGTTATGCAGAAAGCTTCCAACCCCTAAAGCGACAAAAAATTAGTTAAACACAATATGCATCCCTTAATTTTGTGATCGTTATTTTGTAAACAGTTCCCAACGCATGGAAAAAGTCTTACCGAGCCATAGTTCCGTTAGGCTTAAGAAACAAAAGCTACAGAAAATTTAAAATAATATTAATTATACTACTCATTGTCAGTATTAAACAACCCATTAAAAAACATTGTAAAACAATACCAATAAATAAAATATACCCAACAGAAATAAAGCTATTTTCTTTAACAATTAAAATTTGCGAACTAAAGCCTAAAGGCTAAAAAAACAAAAGCTACAGAAAATTTAAAATAATATTAATTTACTACTCATTGTCAGTATTAAACAACCCATTAAAAACATTGTAAAACAATACCAATAAATAAAATATACCCGATAGAAATGAAGCTATTTTCTTTAACAACTAAAATATACGAACTCAAGCCTTATTTCTTTAGCCCATTATTTCTAACAGATGCGTTTCGTAATCGTTAAAGTTGGACTATTCTAAAGACCAGTGGAATATCAGAACCGTTGGCTCCTTGCACGCGAGCCTCACAGTTCCAAAGCAGGCTTCATCTAGCATTTTCCAGAAGAGAACACGCGAAATAAAGTTGCCAGCGTGCATCCCGCCAGAATTCACTCCCACGTGATATCTGATAGCGCAGCGCGAGTGTGTGTGCGCGAGCTCGCCTGGTATAATAACGATAATAGCGACCACGGCGGTACAATGTGCCACGAATTAATTAGACGTGTACCCGTAATTGAACCGAGAGGCTCCTCGGCCAGGGCCGTAGCCGTCCGCGATATTCTGCGGCGAGCCTGGCCAGACGATTTCCCTCTGCGAATGCCTTTTTCGCGGCCTGTCGTCGCGCATTGTCGCACGAGACACGAGAAGCCGTATCATTTCGCGGCGTGCATGTTTATCGCGCGCACGCATTCTGCGGCCGTTGAATCGATTCGTGCCAGACAGTTGGCTCCGGCTAATTCGATTGTAAGTCCAAGGGTCGTTAAAATTCCTCGTTTCCAACGTCCATACCTCGACACCAACGGAATTAATCGCCCTAGCACACGGTTCTGAGTGAGAAGAGAGTTGAACCCGTGAATGGTTCCATTAGAAGGGATGATTTCTTAAAATTCTTATTCCATAAACTGTGGGGCTGCCATAATAGGCCACTGCTACTAACGCAATGCTTATAAACTAGTATCAAATTACCCAGGCACGTAGAAATACGAGGTTTAAAGTTTCTTTCGACCGCCAGTATGTAGATGAACGAGGATTGTAGAATGGATGGATGGTAGAGTTTAGCGAAACAGGGTTACCTATGGTGGTTAAATTTGTTGTCTCGAGTGTGCCCGAAGTTGCCAGCGCGAATCAGCCTATAGGGATAACCAGGTTAGCGGTGGAAGACGCTGGAAGTTGGAGCGGAATCACATTATGGATTTCCTTGAGGGAAACTCTCGCGAAGGCCGCGGTTTGTTAAAAACTTGTGGGGTAGTTAGATAGGGGAGGAAAATTCGCGGAATCCGCTGCTGGTAATTTCTTTCGCTCCTTGCGTTTCTCGATAATATCGGCTGAGTTACCGAAGTAGACTTCTGAGCAAAGGATATGCGGAAGAACGGGGAACGAGGGATTTTTCACGGGGGAAGCCTTTCGGTGGGAGCCTAGGCTGGAAGTTGCATTCTGTTTGGAGGGATACTGCGAGTAATTTGAGACCGGAACGCGTGCTTAAATTATTACAGAGCGGTACTTACCTGTTGGTTACAGAACATCACAGAATATTCAAATACACCGAGGACTTGATTTGCTTGCAAGAGATTTAATAGATCGCACCCAACCTTATTTACTCGTCAGTCGATCACAACTAATCACTAATCCTTCTAAATTTGATTTAGACTCTGGCGTACTCGGGAGGTACAGAGCGCGAAGGGTCGAGGGTGCTATTGGCTTCACCCCCTATTATTTTTACAATATCGCGACGCACGTGGACATGCGCGATACGTTTTCCAATAGGTATTTTAACACCCACTCGCTTAACGAAATATATCCACGTATCATTGTTGCTCCGCCCCCTTTTGTCTGACTACGAAAGACGCCCGAGTCAGGCTTGCTGAAACTTTCAAGGAAGAGTAAAGGGATGGGCGACGGAGATAAAGCCTCTCGCCTTGGCGGGAAATGAAATTGCGTTAGATTCAATATTTACTTCTGAGGTAGCCGGCAGGGGAAGCAGAATTCTCAGCGCCGGGTGATTAAATATTCATCTGGCTTGCGTGGAATTTCATTGGACAGCGAGTTGGCCACCGGCTAGACAAGCTTTCCCGCAACGCATAACAAATTGCTTGGCTCTGTTGATTAGGTACGAAACGTCGGCCGCAGTTCCATAGGATTTAATCATCGATCGTTAAGACTCGCACATTTCCTCGACGACGTTTCGTGGTGAAATTAAGGGGTCATGGTCTTTGGAAATTTTGTTACTCAAAAACTATAACACATTTTTAAAAGAATCTATTTTCCTTTTAAGGGTTGCATCTAGTACCGTGCATCGTAATTTTTTTATTTAAAAATATTTATCAATAACTAAGTTATCGTCCATCACTCGAAGGATCTCTCAAATAAAAGGCTTCTGCGGTGACCAAAATATTTAAAAAATCATTCAACCGATTTACTTCACATTTTACAAGCTTACTATAGGAACAATAATCTACTCTTTCAACGAAGGATCTTTTTTATCCGATGCTTAGTTTTCTTTTAATTGACGAAAATCAAGCACGATTTATGATCAAAATTGAAACTTTCACTTTAAACATCAGCCATTTTTTACCAAATCAATGTTTCGAAAAATCCTTCGTTCAAATACTAGATCGTATAATATTATAAGTAAATTCTTTTGAATTTTTTATTTTTGATGATCGACTTCCGAGCAGCAGGGGTCACCGCAGAAGCCTTTTTTGAGAGAACCTTCGAGTGATGGACAACAACTTAGTTATTGATAAATATTTTTGAATAAAAAAATTACGACGCACGGTACTAGATGCAATCCTTAAAAGGAAAATAGATTTTTTCAGAAATCTGTAATAGTCTTCGAGTAAAAAATTTCCAAAGACCACCCTTTTTTCGGCCTCCTGACTGAGCATGACCCTTTAAGGGTTGACTAATAATCGATAGCAGAGCCGCAGCAGAGCATCAGATTTTGGAGAATGGCACAGGTTTTCAGATAATAGAGATTTAATTCCGTCAGGATTTTTCGACTAGTGTCTTTAGACCGAGATCATTTTCTGAACCACCTATTTCATTATGAAATTCTAGGCCGATAGTATATAGACCAACGCGTTCAGGTTCGAGGAGATTTAATCGCCATAAACGTGACTGTAAACGTTGATCCTTTCTCGACTGATGTCTTTGGTTCGAGATAATTGTGCGGATCAGCTGTCTCAATCATCTCGCTATGAAATTCCACGTCGAAAGCACGCAAGCTGACGTGCCCTGCATCGGGTTCCAGGCTTAGAAGACGCGATCGCTGATTGTAAACGTTCATCCCTTCTCGACTCTGTGCCTTTAGCTGATCACTTCGCGAACCACCCTCTTCGAGTCCTCGATCTGGAATTTCTAAATTCTCACGACCCGTTGAATCCTCGAATGTCTCGCGTCCCGCTGTCGAAATATTCGCCATCGTTCGAGCGTCGTTTAAAACCAGCAGCTCATTTCTCGTAATCCTTCCGCGAATCAGATTTCCCGGAAAGTATCGAAGTGATTTTAATTAACATTCTCCCGAACGAAGCAGCGCGAGGCTGGCCGGCAATTACTCGAGACAATTGAACGGGAGGGCTCGGGGAAACCGGGGATAAAGGGGGAGCGTAAAGAGATCCTGAAAACTAACGCAAATAGACACGCCAATGTCCACATCGCATCGAATGGTCGAAAACAAGGACGGGGGAATGTGAAAGCATAATCGAGCAACGCTTTGCATAGCCTCCGATCGTTTTACTAAACATCGCTGGGCTGGAAAACTACAATCTTCCCTTCGAACAAACTGAATTTCAATTCTGCAGCTAACAACCGTCGAATACACTGATTTCCAAACGTAACATCCAATTTGCATTTCCCTTTCGATTGTTTCTTCATCTCCATATAAAAATGCTAAAAGTTCTTGTGGATATATAACATACCCCTCAGACCCATCCCCTTGAAACTTCATCTTCTTCCCCCTCTGAAGTATCCAGCATCCATTATCTCAGCCCAAACTGAGCGTCATTTTTACTAAAATAAATGGAAACGGGCGGCCCAAACAAAGGTCCCAATTAACCAATTAAGGTACCCGCCAAAAAGGAGGCTCAGTTTCAAATTACACTTGGAAGTCACGATTAAGGGGCGCGTCTGGCGGAGCGCCAGCTCCGCCGCCATATTTAACACGGCGAAACACCGTGACATTCGACGAATTAACCCGCGCGGCGAGGGGCGGCTGGGGCGAAATGGGTGCCGAGGTGTCCCGGCAGGGCGAGGGTGGAACGGGATCGATGGACATCATCTCGTCGCCTTAAACCGCCCTGCCATCGGGGCGGCACAAATATTAGCCCGGGGATCTTTGGGCCTCGTGAATTCAATTCTCCCACGACCTTCCCCCTATTCAGGGAGGAACAGCGTCGGCGATTCTTCATGGTTAAACCGCGGGACTAGCTGGTAACGATCGCTGGAGGGGAGGCGGGAAAAATTTGTTCCAGCCCCGATGAGCAGCCATTTATTACCTTTGTTCGGTGGCCGTGCAATTTTACCGCGGAATTAATTCTCCCTCCGCGGGCAGACGGAAAAGGGTGGGGGGATGCAATTTGTTGCCCGTCGCCGAGGCGCCCGTGTTTTACACAATAATTCAATCCCCTTCGAGAGCATCTTCGCCGAGGAACCGCGGGATTGGTTGGCGCCGCGGGTCGACACTTTCCCGGACGCTTCGGGGGAATCGCGGAGTTCTGATGCGCGGAGCGAGCGGACGAAATTGTTCGAACCCGCTGGTCCATTTTACGCGCAACTTCCTTCGGCATCGGTGGATCGGAGTTATCGAACGGCGGGATCTGGGAACGCGCGAGCGTCGGCGCCTGTGTGCGGACACGCGTGGCGGAGCTTAAACGGATCAGCTGATCCGCCGTGTCACCACGAGTGTAATGCATCCTCGCCGCGTCGTAAATTTTTCACTTAATCCTTGGACCTGGCGGGGCGCAGCGACCCCGAGAGCCCAGAATCCCCTGCTTACTTTCCGTCCCCGTGTTTCCATCGGTCGCGCGACCGTCGCCGATCGATGTAGCGCCTCATCGATACAGACGCATGGGATGGCCAACCACTTTATTCGCTGCTCTGCAATTTAAACGGAGCCGATTTCGGAGGGGAGAAAAATGTCACTTGCAAATTCCTGCCCCTCCTTCGCTCTTTTCTACGCTCCGTCTGTTCCAGCCCGTGCATTTTTTATATCGCGCACGTGGCGCCGTGATTTCCAGTCTACCATCGGGCCTGCTTTAATAATTCTCGGGTAATCGGGGCCGCCGCGAGCTCGTTCCTTTGGAATCATTATTTAATGCTGCTCGGGAGGCAGAGTAATGACGCGGTTTTAAAAGTTGCACGCTGGAGAAATCCCGTTACCTGTATCGTCACAGTTAGGCCTTCAATTCGAGGGCTTGGACTGCCAGTAGATTTCTCTAAAATAGTGTATTACGTGACAAGGGAGAGAAGAAAGCGACTCCGACGAGCGCGAAGTTTGCCGCCCGAGCGCAGCGATTCACGCGAGGCGAAATCTCGTCTCTCCCTTGTCACGTACAATATATTTTTCAAACGTCTGCATGAAAGGTGTGTTCTCGAAAGCCTGCTGAACGATTCGCAAAAATATACGCATGTTCGATCGCTTTTTTATTCTATCCAAATTAATAAATACCTGTATTTGTTTTCCAACAAATCGATTACGAGTTGTCGAACAGCTGCATCTTCATACCACAGGGTAACGTGAAACTCCAATTTCCTCGGGTGGAAAGTAAGAAATCACGAATACGCGTGCGCGTGAAGTATTTTTCCCTTGGGAGAAAAGTAGAAAGCGCGAACACGTCTGAAACTCGTCATTTCGCTCCCTTTCGCTCCGTCATTTCGTTCATGCTTCTTTTGTCCGTTGACGTGCGCGCGCTTGCGATGCTCACAGCTGCGCGCGTTCATTAATTTAATTCAGTTTCATGCGATGCTCCCCATATCATTTTACCCCTCGTTAGCCCCACTTTCGATTGCGGGCGCTCAGTGGAAATTAAATGGTAGATTTGTACAGTAATCCGGGACTGAAATTCTGCTGGAAATTTGTGTCGATCTTCATTGAACCGGGTGCTCGAATTCGCGGTCGAGCCCGAACAGAGGCAAGGCTTAAACGGTGTCAACCCCCTCGGACAAAGTTTGTCATTCGCCAGGCGTTGCGCGCGGTTCGCTCGATTTTCATTTTCCAGCTAATCGAGTGGCCTCTCCGGGCGAACAGCCCTCGACGTAACCGGCCGATCCTCGTCGACGAATTCCCGACGCAGCCAGCCCTCTCGGCGTGTGCGTCGGCCCTGCCTCCCCCGAGGACTTCGATCAGGCCGTCGGGAATTCGAATTACACGGTCGTGCAGGGAAATCGGGATCGGGGCCGCGAAAAATACCCATTCCCGCCCGGTTGCTTCCGGGGGGCGAGCTTCCTGGGACACGGTAGCCGACGGGACTGTGTTATCAACCGAGGGGGCGAGAACGCCCTCGACAAGGGGATCGGGATCCCCTGAAAATCGAGGAGCCGGAAGAGCAGCCCGAGAAAGAACGAGCACGCGAGACGGGCGATAAGAGCGATCCGTCTATCTAATTGGAGGGAACGAGGGAGTAAGCAAAAGGCGAGATGCGCTAGGTGAAGGATAAGAGTGAGCGAGACAAGGGTGCAGCGAAATTGAGAGAAGGGGGCGTTAGAAGGGCGGCATGCAGGGTTGGAGGGACGAAACGAAACGAAACGAAGGACGAAGGGATTACGATAGGGAAGAGACGTGGAAGAGGGTGCCAGAAGAAAGTCGTAGAGGGTGTGCGAGGACAGGGGGAAAAAGGGAAACCTTGGGGGGTGGGACGGGGATGGAGGATATTCCTCCGACCCTAGACTGGTCGCTGGTGGTGGTGGCTGGTGGAACGGTTGCGCGGGAGGGGATAAAGCCCCGCAGTGCGGCGCGGTCGATACAACTCCCACCCCCGCGGAGGCTCGCCCACCCCCGTGCCCCCGCGACCCTTTTTCCGTTCCCTCTTCGCTGATCCTCGCTCTTCGTCGTCGCTTCCTTCCTTCCCTTCTTCGCACGCCCGTCACCCCCGCCGGTCTGCTCCCCTTTCTCCAACCCCCTCGACACCAGCTTCTCTTCCTTCCGCGAACGGGACGACTCCGTCGTCATTCTTTCTCCCTCACCCTCCCCTCGTCCCCCTGTATCGCGGGGAGGGGTTGTCGACGGGCGAGGAAGGGGATGCACGGTGATTAGCGTGAGCGCCATCTACGGCGGTTTCGCGTCCGCTGGCCGTTGCACCGAGCCACGGAAAGAAGGTCGAAACGACTGGAGAGTCCCTGTGACCGACAAACCGTCCAACCCTCCTGTCCCTTGCTTACTCCCTCGCTCCCTCGCCCCCCCCTGCTCGCTCGTCACCCTTCCGTCCCCTATTCTTCATTTCTTTCCTTCTTCTACGCCACCCTCCCCCGCGCCCTCTCTCGCCGCGCTCTTTCCGCGGTGCAATCGCGCGGCTTAACGTCGCTGTCGTGTCGAGAGGGGTGGTTAAATCGCGGCGATCGAGGGGCGCCTCGAGTCGGCCAGTTATTCTCAGCCAGGTATCGATATTCCGGGAGGCGATCCTCGCTATTAATGGCACCGACGGGGCTGAGGGGCGAGAAACCAGCTGGCGTTCGCGATTATTCGAATAAATTGGTCTGTTTGCTGGCGACCTGGATGCAGATGGACGCTTCAGTCGATTTCGAACGGGTTCGGAAGGGGTCGGGCCACCCCGTTTTCCCTTTCTAGTACGAGCTCCGCTGATTGCTTCGGGCGATTCTTGCGGCGGCCACTGTGATACCTAAGGGGATGGTAATTGCTGGGCGCGTACGAGTTGCTCAAACTCGACGCGCGGCGGGGCTTGGAGTTTCGGCAGCTTTCCGGGGAGCCTCCGGACTCCGTGCAATATGGATGCTTCTTTCCGAGTTACGCCTGTCATTTTTCGTATCGCTCCTTTGAACTTCGTCGCGGGCGAATGTAGTTCTCGAAACGGGGCGATTGGGACAGTTTCTCTAAGCCCTTTTAATCCCCCACCCTTCGCACGTTGAACTATTTATTCCTCGAGGAATAGTTGCAGTCCCCCCGTCGTTCTCGTGAGAAATCGATTACAGTTCAGGCACACTTGCAGGTAACACGTAAATCCCGATTATACTTTCCCCCCCATAGTTTACGAGACATCTGTTCCTTCGATTCCCCCCCCCTGGCACAAATCACCGTTGCACAGATCCCGGCCGCCGTTTCAGCGATATTCCATCGCGATCTCGACCATAAAGAAAGCCCTGAATTAGCCAGCCATGCTAGGCCCGGTGAGAGGGCGAAGGTATCCCCCGCGAGGCTGAAATTTAAATAAAAGGTCGAAGGGCGCGTAACCCATGATTTCAAGGGCCAAAGATCTACGATTCGCAAAGATCGCCCGAACCCTTCGGCTATACCTCACCGCCTCCACAGAAGTCACGCCCGATCGCGACCTTCTCATCCCTGCTGGAATCTATAAATGTTTACGAACAACCCGATTGGCGGACGTCCCCTAGAATCCTAACACCTGGGAATATAATTTCAAATCGTGCCCACTTACATTCCCCGGCTCGAACTCTTCGGGCACGTACCTGCCCAACTTTCCCCAGGGATCTTCCCCCGCAACCCGTATCCACCCACGGGTCCCTTAAAAATCCAACGCGGGAGAGCAGTACGCCATTACAAAAAAAGTCAGAAATGATAAATGCACGGCCGCGTTATCGCGCGTCGCCGCGCGCTGCGCCGTCGTCGACGGTGGCGCGCCGCGAACGATAACCGTGGCAATTCTTATTTCTCGTTTAACAGCGGCATTGGACGTCGGCGTCCCGTCCGCGGAACCGCTCCCGTTCTCCTCCCTCGCGATACCGTCGAATCTCGCCGCGGAGCCGCGCGGTGCGTTCCGTTTTCTCGATCCGGCTGCCGGGGACACTGCGATATATCGGGGACGGCGCGCAAACAGCTGGAGGGAAGAAAGATTCAGGGGGGGAGGGCGCACTTTTCACGGAACGATGGCAACGGTTTCAAAGGGCCCGGAGCGGAAGCGGAAAACCGCTGGCGATTCTAAGGGTCCCGCCCTTCACCGGCAATTAATCGCGAAGGATTTACGGGGCACGTCATCCCCGCGCTTTAATTAGCTACTTAAGCCGGCGAGGGAGCTGGATAATTAAGGGGCAGCGTGGCGCCTTGCGGGGGGGGGGGGTGGGGGTGGAAGAATGATAAACGAGCAGGACTGTTCGTTTGTCAGGTACGCTGCTGCGATGCGGGACCGGAGGGAATTAGAGTGCGGGATATAACAGCTTATATGCTGCTCGAGCAGTTTCGCTGACTGCGAAGCCTGGACCCGTGATCATCTTGGAAATTGATACGTTTATTCGCGAACGGAGGGCGGTAGGTTAGGTCGAAGGCAAGGCGACACGTAGCTTTCCCCTTTATTCGATTCCTCGCCGATGGCGGAGTCTGCAGGCGTACGAGTCTGAATTGAACCGTGGAATGAGAGGGAAATCTCATTTGTCGAAGGGGTATTGCGTTCTGGGAAGGGGAATTCTATAGCCGCGTTTAGAGGCTGTCGTGACGTTGAAATTTTATCGAATGTATTCACAGAGTGTCGGTCTTCTTATTATCATTATTATTTATTAATACGAACGGGGATAACCCATTAATATTAGAGCTGTACGAGTACTTGAATATTCGGGTAGCTTGAAATCCGAACCAATCCGGGACTCGGTTTCCAAGCCGAGCCAGGTACCCGAAAGAACCGAGCGGCTCGGATAGAACCAAGTACTTGGATTTTTCCAAGCGGCCCGAAAGAAACCGGGCGGCTTGAAAACTAAGCGAGCGGGCCGTAAGAAACCGGGTGGCTTGGAAAGAAACGAGCGGTCTGCTGGACCTTCGTTCGAACCGTTCGTTTCTTTTCAAGCCAACCGGTTTCTTACGGCCCGCTCGCTTACTTCCCAAGCCGCCCGGTTTCTTTCGGGCCGCTTGGAAAAATTTAAGTAGGGTAAACGCACCAATAAACGAACACTTAAGGCCAATGAATGAACACTATTATAAAATTATATTCGCAGCGCGATTGATTCCACGTGCTGCAAAAAATGTTTGGATATGGAGCAAGAAATTAAAAGAAGTCTCTAATTAATTAGTTGCTTATTTTAATAACTCACTTTACCCATTTTAATATAAAATGTCCATTCACTGGTACGTGTTCAGTTACTGGTACATTTACCCTACTTGGTTCTATCCGAGCCGCTCGGTTCCTTCGGGTACCTGGCTCGGCTCGGTTTTTCAAGCCGAGCCCCAGGCTCGGCTTGCCTTTTCCGGCTGATTGAACAGCTCTAATTAATATACAGAATAGAGGGACAATCGTTAGAATCAGACAGCTGAAAACATTACGCTACGGAAGGCGGTTCCGTAGCCGAGTACGCGTCGCATCTAATGAGCGAGTAAATAGGTCGCAGTTTTCTAGTAGCTCGTTCGCAATCAGCATGGCCCTATTCAGCGGGTCAACAGCCCAATGATTGTACACCGGCAGCCTGGAATCGAATAGGGGACGTCTCCGCAGGTTTCTGGTCGGAGTATTAAATCGAACTAGCCCTAATAGTTCGGGGCAGTCAAATATGTTGTTGACGATCTCGTACAAGAATAATAAGTCCGTAGTGGTCCTGCGATTCGACGAGGAGGAAAGTCCAAACGAGCTCTGAATAGGCATATAGTCGCGATCGTCGGTCCTCGTAGGATTACCTAAAAGCCGAGCTGCAAATCGTAGAAACCTGTGCTGTACCCTTTCGAGTACCGTAAACTGGGGTGACTTTGCCCGCCCGGGGTGACATTGCCCACTTTTCGGAAAGACTTTATTTTATTTTATTGTGAAGTAATTAGAACATATGGTGCTTTGTAATCGATAGCAATAATTTCTCCAAGGGCAACCGCAAAAAGAAAATAGCTAATTCGATCATATGGTAATTTTTCAGTCAGAGTAAAAAAGTGGGCAATGTCACCCCGGCGGGTAAAGTCACCCCAGTTTACGGTAACTGATTATATTTCAAGTGCCTCGGATTCCAGATTGCCGATGCATATTCTAGACGAGGACGCACCAAGGCGATATAAAGTATCTTCAACGTCTCCTTGCTTTTAAAGCATTCGGCGAATCTCGCATTATTATTTAAAATCGGGGCTGGTTAGCGGGGAGCAAGAAACAGGAATGGAAACGTTACGCGGCCATTAACGATGGATGGGTGTATGCTGCGAAAATCCTGCTGTAGTGGGAACAAAATCAATTGTCTGCTCAAGGCCATTGAGTGGCTATCCCCCACCACTTCGTTACTCCCGCCACTCGCCCCCTTGCCTCTGTCCATTGTATGGCTATTGATCCCCCAAGATACTCATGTATTCAGGTCAAATCAGTACCACGTTATGTGATCTACTCAATTATGCGATATCTCCATCGGCCCGGAAACGGCCTTCAGCAGAGCCAGCCGATTTCGTCGCGGCTGCTGTAGCATTCAGGCTAAAGCGCGCAACGAAATTCATCCCCAGCTCGCGGACTTCTCGCCCGGCACTCGCTAACGGCGAGCGGAAACTCGGGGGTGCGTGTGTGTGTGGGAGGGGGGGGGGGGGGGAGCGGGATAACCGCACGACAGCAGCCCAGGGAATCGAAGGGCTGGCGCGATCAACCCTCCCGCGCTGAAAAATCGAGGGTGCCGGTGCGAGCAGCTCCGAGTCGACAGGGGCGCAATACGGGCGAAACGAGTTTCGTATAGATTTCGTATAAATTCTAAAACGAGGTCGCGCAGATTCCCAGGGCCCCTAAACCTCGGAATTGGCAGACTCGCGTAACTTAACCGTGGATCCTGGCTGTGATCGCGCGTGAGCTCGTGCGATTTATCGCCGAAAAGACCCGAGGATCCTAGACCAGCATCCTCAGCCACTGATTTCCGTGCACAGTTAGAAACACTGTCGAGGATTCTTCGCAACCCCTCCCCCCCCCAGCTCGATTGTTTCTCGAGGTAGGCACACGGGAGCCCAGGGGGGTGTTTTCCATCCACTCCCCGGAACACCTCTTCATCGATTGTCGAACTCTCGTTATCGCGGCGCTAAGGGCGCGCTAATGAAACACTCGTGGAGGAGTCGCGTGTTCCGAGGCATCGAGGAAAAGCCCGTGGTCCCGGGGGCCGCGTAACGAGGCAAAAAAATAGCGTGCCACGAGGATCGATCGGTCACCGGCGACGGATAGGTCGTGAAAATATCGCGGCTGCTTAGGGAAAGGGGCCGCCGGAGGGAGTGGAGTGAATTCAGGCGAGTGCCGGGCCAAATAAAGGATCCCCTTAATTACGCGATTCGGAACACGGCCAAGAAATGGGGAGCGTCGAAGAGCTGTATTAACGCCTCGCGAGGTGACGGCATCGATCGGGGGATTTTCCTCCGAGGTTGCAGCCTCTCCGTAGCGGCATCTGTTTCTGCCCACGAATTAATGCGCGACACATCTGTGACGTAACGATTGCGGCAATAAAAAGAGAACAGAGATTAATCGGAGGGGTTGCGCAGGGGTGTCGGACTTTAACCTGCCCCACGGATTCTCCATTCAGAGTGGCGTGCTATCAGTGGCTCGTGACGGTTCGTTGAAATCGAACGATAGGGGTGGTATGAATGAAGTCGGAAGTGAGTAAGGGGTAACAGCAAACCGATTCAATTAACGGGGTGCGCTCGCCGGCGATCGTCAGGCTCCGTCGTGCCTCGGTTAATTTCCTCATTAATGAAAACTGCTAATTACGGTTGTTGCAGTGGCGCGCTCGTCGCCCGGGGAGCGGCTACTTCTGGATTATGTTACAAGTTTAATTGGGACTCGACGCGTAAGCCGCGGCCCTCTTCGAACGCGGGGACTTGTTACGTTCTACTCGTTAGCGGACTTTCGTAACGTTCCTGGTGCATCGCGGCGTCACGCGCGGCGGCGATGAAATCGCGCTCGAATTGCGGATCGTCTAGCCTCTGTCGAGAAAAACAGACGCTGGCCACCTTAATTGATGGTAGTGTGTCGCGGAGTGCGTGATCACCGCGGATGATTAACACGCCGAGCGTCTGGGCTCGTGTTTGATAGAACGTGATCCAGTCGCGTCGGAGCCCGCGAATCGTAAATCATGCTTTGCGGTATCCTTGATCCACCTTTCGCGGTGGTGTCGTTTCAGAAGCGAGTGGCCCGATGCTCGGCCGTGTTAATGCGATGTATGAGCGAGTGGAGGATTGAATGGGGCTGCTTGGTGGTTAGCAGAGTGTAGAGGGTTGATAGAGGCAGTTGTATAGTTTGAACTAATCCAGTGGTCGCTCAAGCTCGTTAACAGCCACTACCCCCAACATTTACCCTCTCATTCTTTTAAGGGGAGGTTCCGGTCTAGAGCCCCCAAAAATAGGTGATCTTTAGGAATTAATTAAAGAAAAACCACTATATATAATTTAATGGGACTTTTTGCATTGTATTAAGTATGCCTTAAGTTATAGAAATATATTTTTTGTTTTGTAATTAATCATTGCAGACGGCGCTGGGGAGTCGTTAAAGTCAAGGGGTGAAAAAATTCATCCAAATTGGTGGGACCTGTATCTCCAAAAGATATTATTCGATTCGACTGAAACTTTTTTATTTTGAAGAATATACTTCTGGCTAGGGGGGAAACCAGAAAAAATTACAAAAATTACATTTTTTTGAGAAAATAACGACACTTGAAGTTTGAAATCACTTTTTCCCTATACTGTTCGTCCTTTCCACGCCTTTAAAAATGATAAATTTTCACTATTTTGTATTCTTTTCTGGTTTCCCCCCTAGCCAGGAGTATATTCTTCAAAATAAAAAAAGTTTCAGTCGAATCGGATAATCACTTTTGGAGATACAGATGCCACCGTTTCGAGAACACTGTTTCGAGAAAAACGCGTTTAAAGTTTTACGTGAGCTCCGAGTGGCCGGTTGTTGCCCATGCATTTGCCGCTACTCGAATGCCTATAACTTTGGGAATTTCACGAATTTCAACAAATCCCTTTAAACACGTATTCCTGAAAGCTTGAACAATCGAAAAATAAAATAAAAAAGAATCGATTTTTAGACCGGAACCTCCCGTTAATCGAAGCTGTATTTGCGCTCTGTATCTGAAATATAAAGGAAGCTAGGCTAAAAGTCCGAGTGACGATGCGACCTGCAGCGATAGTGGTGCCTTCGTAATACCTCTGAGAATGAATCCTAGACTCAGTATTCCGAGCTCAAAGCAGGAGATCAGGAATATTTTCCAACGAAGCAGCACTTGGGCAAGCTGCATTATTCAGGAAATAGGAATGAGGGATACGTGCGGCTGTAACGCTGTCTGCAAAAATTCTGCAGCTCGCCAGCATTCGTGGCAGCGCGTCGCATTCTTCCAAATAATAAAGCCAGAAAGACGGATGCTGGCTGCGTGCTAGCATTCCGTGGGGGTGCGTTTCACAGACGTCAGACAGCCACTGGACCGGGTACGTAAACTTTTTCCCCGCGGCCTGTAGCGTACCTATTTCGTTGCACATTCTGCCCGGCGCGTCTCATCTAGAAGCCAGTCGATGAATCTTCGCCGACAGGCGAAACGCGTTAACCGTTTCGAAAAGTTTAAGCGCGACTCCGCGGGAAGCAACGCGGATTCCCTGGCTCGTAAACGAGTTTCAGGGTAGTTTTGTTGCTGCAATTCGCCCGGCCACTTATCCCTGCTCGCTGGACCACCAACACCGTCAGCCACGCTTTTTCTCCAATTAAAGAAACTTAGGGCACCCCCAGGCGAACGTAACCGCCGCCATTGCGATTCCTCCGAGATCTTTCTTCCACGCCTGTTGTTTTCTTATCTTTGATTGCTCCCACTTGGCCTAGTGCCCCATTTTATTATGGATAATTTAGCAATTCAATGCGCCGCCGGATGCATAAAACAAGATCCTGAAACTTACAACTTCTCTTGAAACGCTCATAATAAATTTAATGAATAATATCGCTGCTGTTATGTAACTAAGTACTTAGTGGAATGTTGAAGACCGAAAGGTATCTCCTTCTCGTCAGTTCTGTTTCTTTGAACTCTATTAGAATGTTTCGTGTCAGCGGAAGCTAATGGAAGGTCATCGAATTCCCCATTAATTGGTCACAGCGCCAACTGACCGAGCGGGCCTGAAAAGTGCTCCGCTTCTCGCCGCAATTACTCAGCTTAGCCCCGTGCAATTGACAGCAAACAAACGTTCGTTATTGCACGCGGCTTTCCGACAACCGCCGCCGGTTAAACGGCGAGAAAAGGCGGGGGTAGATGGGGAGGGGGAGGACGAGGAAAAGCGAACTATTAAAGAGAATTAAAATGGAATTAGAAGGGAGTAGAGTAGGGTGGAAACAGTGCTTCGACGAGGTCGAGACAGCTCTCAAAGCGAACCCTCGAACTCGGTGTACACACCGGGGATTTCTGATGGGTGTATCGCGTTAGCTGGAAAAAGCAGCCGCTTCTGTAGACTCCATCAAACGATCTGGAAATAAATCCCCAGCGCTGCTCCGTGCCATCGACTTGACGCGATTCGAGCAGTTCCTCTTAATTGCTTTCCCATCGAGGGGTGCAAAGAATTTTTGTAGGGCCTCTGCCTTGACCTGGTTCCTCTGAACCGTTTCGAGGACTCGCCCCAATCAAGTTCAGTTTACCCGATTCCATGGAAAGTTGGATGTAGATTATGGATGGCAGAATCCATCGTAGAAATCTTCAGCGCGAGGGATGGGAGAAGTTCTAAGGAACACTTACAGACGAAGAGAGTAGCTATTATGGATTCTTATAATTCTCCCCAGGCCCCACAGAAGTCACGAGAGATCTTCGTTGCGCAGGAGATGTCAGAACACACGAATGGAAATGTCCCCCCACTGAAGCTTCCGATCGGATTAAAGGTACCGGTCGAAGGTGGACCGTGTCTCGTATTCCCACACACCTGACATTAAACGCATTGGAAACGTCGGTTAACGTGCTTTAATGGCGCGTAATAGCGGCAGGTATATTATCGCCGCGAGTCGCGCCACTATAACGTCGCCTAATGTTTCCTCTAACAGCGTCGGTGTCGCGCGCCGTTGCTACGCCAGCGAGCGTTCAACTAGTTAACAGGCTGTTCCTGTGTCGAAACTGTACGCCCACCACCTGCTTGGCCACCGTCCGCCCACGCGCGTGCTTTTCCAAGTTTACATCGCGGATAACATCGAAGTTCGCGAAATTCGCTGACAGCTTTTCCAAACTCTCCCCGCACCTTCAAAAGCCACGCGTTCGCCTATGTAGCGCTGATTAGCCCGGAGGGGGATTCTGTTTGGTCGTTTAGCATTCAGGAAAGTGTAGGTGGTCCGGCACCGTGGCTAGAGTCCTCTTGAAAAGATCTGCGTAAGCAGCGAGTCCCGTGGTTCCTATACCGTCATCGGTCAAGCTTGAGGGAACCAGGCAGTCGCGTTCGCGCGCTCCTAAAAATCCGCGACTTGATAATTTGTTTTTTTTTTATGAAAATCTCGAATTTTTACGGACCATGTCAGGGGTTTGGCGCGAAATCGCACATGTTTTACAAATCCTGTAACTTTCTCAAATCGATCCGAGCCTCCGTTCATTCGCAACTAGCCGAAGACCAAGAGAAAAAAAGAATCGAGAAAAACGCGGAAGTTTCTGGGCAATTGCCGCTTGACGTTTTTAGCTGGCAAATCTACAATCTTGCGAATTTTGATATGAACCAAGCGACGTTTCATTCCGCAATAATACGAACCAAGCAATAATTTCATTCTGAGAAGATAGTACTTTCAGAGAATGTAATAAAAAAAATCGATTTTTCGACTGCCTAGTTCGCTTAAACTACCATGTCGGGGGTGATTGATAATTGAGTAGCTACGCGATTCTAACTAGTGGAGATTTCGCGAGTGGGTGCTAGGTTGAAACGGGAATGGAGAAAGCAGAGAGATACTCAGGGTCAACTTGCTCCGTCCCTTTATCTAGCATTTCTACCTTTCACTACGGAACGAAAATACCTCGATTAACCATTCCAAGCAGAAGCTCCAGCTACCCCACGAGTCTATTCCATCGGCCATGACGCGGTTCCTCGAATTTTCCAACAAAGTCGAAAGAATCAAGGGAAACGCCGAGGTGCCATTCGTCACCGCGCGCGTCTGTCCGTACATTCGTTACGTTCTGGATGTCGCTTGTGCCGGGCCACGCGCGCGCTCTGGCCACGAGTGTCTGTCTGTGTGCAGCCGTGTGGTGACCGTGACTGTATCTGCGTCGGAGGAAGAGGCACATTACGCTCAATCTACCTCCGCTCCGCTCGACTCCTACTTCGCGTTTCAGGCTCGTGATCTACGATCGAAAAGAGAGAAAAAACGGGCGCGGGACCAGTGACTCACACCCTGGCATTCGGCACGGTTTTACCGGGCATGGAGCTGTGACACAGTCGGGCCCGTATCTAATGCGTTACGTTCGGGTCAAGACACGGCCGCCGAACTTCGGCTTGTACCCTCGTTGCGGCTGACGGCTGACCAGCGTTCATTTCTGACCGGCGGCCGCTGGGAGCACGAACTTTTGGAATATTGTAGTAGCAGCGGCTAGCGGACCTAGCTCGCGAGTGCCTTGCGCCCTGGGAAGTAGCTTCATCCCAGAGGAAGCTCGCGGATTTTGGATGCCTCTTCCCTTAGGAGTCCCCCGATTCCTCGACACGTGCAAAGTGCAGGCTATACGCAGATCAGGCTGCTTGGATATCGATACCGTACACAGTGGTACTGAATGCTGGATAATTCTTTCTAAAGGAACTATTCACAGTCGCAACCTTCCTTTAACCACTGCTAGGGTAAATGATCCAATTACTGACACATTAAGCGTTGACGCTGACATTATCTTATAGTTTTCTACTGGCAGACTAGAAGTATATGTTGTTCTTGTTATTTATTATTGTTCAATATGTTTACTTGATGAAAACAATTTGGTGGATCTTAAAACTTCGATTTTTACGCATAAATTCATGAATTTCAAAAATATTTTACGGGATCTATTACCGTCACCCTTTAAATTTATTTGACTGAATTACTGACACCCCAATTACTGCCAGCTAACCTAATACTGCTTATCTGTCATTTTAAGGTTACGCCGTGTCATGTACATGACGAACTACTGCTACGACGGTAATACCAAAATGCTAGAAACGCTTGTACCGATCACTGTCACCCAATTAATAAGTAAAAAGTCTTAGTGAATCGTTGAATTCGAATCTTTATTACTTTCTATGATGCTTGTATTATTTAAAATACTATATTTCGTTATGTTAGTAGCTTAAATATTACAATTACAGCATTTTCTTTGACGCCTTGTTTTCTCTTTCGCCGGTAAGAAAGTCGTCGTTTCCATTCTCCTAATATCCGCTTAAAATTTCTTATCGTCTTACTCAAATTAACGAAGAAAAAAAGAGGTACTATTTTTATGTATCGTATAAATAACAGTTTGAATTGTACGCTAAATTTTTTTTACGCATCATATTATAAGATTTATTCGTTATTTTACGTAAAATAGCTTAAGGTGGCAGTAATCGGGTAGGTGGCAGTAATTGGGTCCTTTACCCTATAGGACTCCGCGACGATCGAGTTCGAATGAATTATAGGAAACAATCCTCGCGAGACTAGTGCAACTAGGAGCTCCTCGATCTCTCTAGTATTTCTATAAAACGTCGCACCCCGTTGGAGCCGATAAGGAACGCGTGTTTCGTACATCGGGAGGAAGTGCAGCTGCAGCTCGCCCAGTCGGAGCCGATATTATTATTGAAGCGACTCGGCGCTCGCACTGTTCCAATCAGCAGCTGCGCGATTCTGGCGGTTTGTCAGCCACCGTTCGTTTCCTCTTCATTGTCCAGAAACACAGGCGGGAGGCTCGAATTCGAGGCATCCGAGCCGCACCAACTAATTTATCGAGCTCGAGCGCGGGGCCCCCCGGCTACCGATACTTCTCCGAGGATGCCGCCGAGGAACGTGGCGGCTGTTATTCAGCGGAGATTGCAGCGTCGAGTCGCGGAATACGCGAGTTCGAATTTCATCGGGCGCGAGGTGGATGAATGGAGAGCGTTGCCCTTCGATAATCGATCGCGTTTCCTCCCTTTCCTGGCTTCGTTATCTGCCTCTCTCTCTCTCTCTCTCTCTCTCTCTCTCTCTCTCTCTCTCTCTCTCTCTCTCTCTCTCTCTCTCTCTCACAGGTGAGGGAGCCGAGGCAGGACCTCCCGGAAAGTCTCTCCCGATGTTTCCGCAGGATTGGCCCAACTGTATCGAAGCTCTTCGTGGCTGTCGGTCGATTAGGGTCATCGGGCTTCCAACCCAGCGGGCCCATTGCTGGGAACTGCTTCTAGGTTCTGATAAAGCTTGGCGCAGTTGCTGGCGCCGATATAACGATGTTCCAGTAGCGTGGAGCTGGGACAGCTGGTTCTTGTCTGTCTTGGCCATGGGAAGGCGTCAGTGCGCGGATCTATGTATATAATGACACCCCACTCCTATGTTTGAAATAAAGACGAAATTGCGTTCTTCTGCAAAGACAAAAAAACAACATTTAAAGCCTTTAATTCAGGGTTTATATGTTCTTTCCAGGCAGTTATTCTATAGTCCTCTGACTTTATCGTTTTTACTCCCTCTAACCTCATCTTCTCTCCGATCTCATAAACGATCGTCATGACGCCTATTTAGTTTCGTCGATAGCGCGGTAAATTCCAAAATGTGTCATTAAGAAACAACGCGCTATTATATGAGTGTGGTTGTTTTCTTTACATGTATTAGATTCGATGATGGACGAGGTAGATTTTAAGGGAAGAAGGCAAGGAGGAATGTATCCTGTAGCGATCGTTGTCCGTCACTATCCTTTTACCAGAAGGTTCTCTCCATTTAACTTGCTCGAATCTTCGGCGTCTCTGATCGCTTCCTATCTTTCCAAGACCCTTTTATTAGCGATGCTCGATAGGCGATGATTGCGCGACGTCGGGTCACTCCAAAAGCCCCTGATGCCCTTCGAAGATCGTGCACAACGTCGCGCCAAGGCCCGGTCCCGCTCATGACCCAGCCTTGAATCCTCGGAAAGCGAAATCGCCGGCCGAAGCTGCTCCGAGGCGCAGCTTTGAAGCACGGTAACGCGTTGAAACGCATTCATCACTTGGAAGGGAAGCCACCTCGCTTGGAAGCGAGTTTGTATGAAATAGAAACTATTCAGTAAAGTATCCGGCCCCGAGGTGGGCAGCACTCGCCCGAGTAATTAAAGTCAGGTGGAATTCCAGGCGTTCTTTCAAACGCTCGGCCGCCTTTAATTATTTAACTCAGCGGCGTGTAATAAAGGGGCGTGGAAACGAGCGGTTCGCAACGTCTCCGACCGGCGGTTTTGTCGAGTGTAATTAGATGCTGCCCCGATACGTTGTCTTCTCTGACGACCGTGGCGGGTGTTTCCGTTCCCCAGCAAGAAAGTGCCGTGGCCTGTTAACCCGTGGCGCGAAGATGGTATCGAGAGTCTCCCTGATTTTTTCGGAAATTTTGCTTTCGCCACTTCCTCCTCGAGTAGCTCGGCCGTATACTTGGTCAGGCGCCGAGGAGGCGCAGTGGAAAAACTCTCCGTATCGCCGACCTTCCTTCCACCGGCGCGCTTCGGGTGAAGTGGAAAAGGACTGTCGCGAGTGGGGCGTTAAGGAGCAGTGGAAAAGGAGCTTGCTAGTCAGACGCGACTAGTACCTCGAGTAAGACCGAAGTCGGGTCCACTGTGAACCACGACAGCCCTTTCAATTCTCGATTATTGCCGACGGTCGTCGAAACGCGCCCACGCGGAGACTAATCTCAAAGGGAGAAGACAGAAAGTTGCGTCGAGCGTTGAAGACTCGTTGAACGCGATATTACGCTTCTCCGTTTCGTAAAATGCCAACATTGTAAATATTCGAACGCGTGCAATTTTACTCCAATGAATTAAAGGGGACTCGAAACCTTCGGTATACCTCGAAAGTTAAAAAAATGTTGAAACGTAATCATTTTTCCTCCCGGCAATGAGACGGTCCTAAAGTTCTCGTATTATCGTGAATATCTGCGAGGCTGTAAAAGATATCGAGAAAGAGTTTCATTCAAAGTTTTATGGCATTTGATACTCTACGATAGGGCGATAAAGAGTTTTCGATAAAAGGACGCTGGGGATAGTCTCTACGTTACGAGCGTCGCTTGAACTACATTTTTACAAAGTTCCGTATTCTTTCGAATTTTCGAGACGCTGAATCGCTTGTTGGAAAATATCCTCCTCGAGGCTGAGTGCCTGTGTTTCACGCGGTATCCATTGACGCGACAGTGACGAGCACAGTAGCGCCGTAGGAAGACGATATAACGCGTAGGAATTCCTGGAAACGGAACTGACGAACGTCACGCGGATGGATGCAGCGCGAAGGAATACCAGAAACGGTATCGCGTCCAGCGTGCGACACGTGAACGGCAAGCCGGCGAGAGTGCCTCGTGTGCACTTAAACGAGCTCAATCGTACGCGTCCCCATTTAAATAACGACGAATTGGTAGCCGGAGTGTTTCCTCCTCGCTCTGCCACGTCTCCCGCCAGCCCCGGCCGTCTGCGATCTTTGCCGGTAACATAGTTTTCAGCTTCTCGAACGCCCCCCTCGGCTTTCTGCCGCCACCGATCCCTGTTAGCCCAGCGAGAAGGAAAGAGGCGGCACCCCGGACCGAGCGGACCAAGTTGTCCGCGGTTGGCGCAGGTGTTTCGCGCGAGGAAATCGAGTTCCAGCGATTTCGTCGATGTCGCTCGTGGGGAGACCGGACGGTATTTCTCGTAACTGAGAAGAGGAGTCGAGGTAACGAGGGTCAACGAGGCTTTCTGCGGCCTAGCGGTTCGAGTAGGAAATGATAAGCGAGGAACGCGCTGCCATACGTTTTATAGAGCATATCGGATAATCGAGCGCAGCACCTCGCCAATGTCAGATCGCCGAGATATACGGCTGTTTAAAGTTGCCTCCTCGACGTCACAAAGCGTCACCGAGCTACGTATTCACTTGAACGATCGCGTCACGAGCCCGAGATCTCAGCGAAATGCCTTGAGCGCGCACGTAACAAGCTAGATACAAGCGTTTTCTTTTTCTTCTTCTTGTTCTTCCGCAATGCTTGGCGACGGCGGGCAGGAAGCTAAGGAAGGTGGGGTCGATCAACCTGCGAACGCCCCGCCGGGGCACAGCGTGATCGAGGAGAGTTACGTGGGTACGTATTGAAACGTCGAAAGGGGGGAAGAGACCTTGTCGATAGCCCCGAGTATCCAATAACTGGCCGGCGATGTCGCGTCGGCCCTAGACCGCCAGTCGCCCCCTGCTTTTCCGCTTCTAGCTGGATAGGAACGTCTGGGCGACGGTTCATTGTTCGCGAATCACTGACGGCAACAGAACTTTGGCCCCGAGCATCTGGCAGAACCTCGCCCTGTTCCACTGGCCACCGCCATTTACGTCGTATTTCCCTCCTTCGAGCTGCGCCTTGCTGCCTACGCGAGCGAAACCGCGCTGTCCAACCTTCCAAGCAGCTGGAAGCCGCGAAAGATTTCAGGGGGAAAGTGAACGGATAAATGGGAGACGGTACAGCTGACTCGTTATTTACTATTTCCGTTTATCTGCCACGTCAGTTGAGTTAATTCGATAGCGATGACACTGAGAGATATGTAAACTGTTCGAGCGACAGTTTTCTGCGTGGCGCGAGCGCAACAGCGACGGCCGCCCGATTAAATGGCTCCCGTAGTGCCGTGTCGCGATACGGTTATCTAGGAAGCCCAGCTATTCCCGAGTCTCGGGGGACATTAACGGCGGCCAAGATAATATCCCGCGGCGATAGATGCGGCAGGCTGGGCCGGTCACGATTTTCGCTGGTTTACAGCGGCTGCAACGTGCCGCGCTGCAACCCGTCCATGGGATTAATCTCGCTAATCCCTGACGAAAACGCGGGAATAGGGGAGACGCGGAGGGGGATTTATCGAATCCCGCACGGCGCGGCAGAGCGCGGCGGTATAAATTTTCGAGATCGCCTGCGCACGCCGAGGGAGGAATTTTTTTTCAGGGTGTCGGGAATTTATCCGCGAGCTATAGGGAAACAGCGGGACTGGGACGTTTATGCTTATTTTTACCCTGATTTGCTACGTTCTTAGCGTTGGCCACGGAAATATACACGGTGTCTCGTTAATCTAGATATAATAATAATGTACGAGCTGGCTAAATTATTTCCTGCTCACGGGTAGATCGCTTTAAACCTTCCCCTCCCATCATCCCCTAATTCACTGGCCGCGGGGCCGCCCTGGGTATCTGGGGAATTCTTCGCCGGGCTCGAGGAAAATTATTCCGCGTCACTTGCATTAATTAGCAGTAGATTCTTTGATTCGGAATTAGTAGTAGGACTATATTAACCTTTAGAGGGCCGGTTTTTTCGCATTAAATTGGAAGCTTTAGTTATTTAAATTTTATGCAGATATAAATGCTACCAACACGTTCGGCAAAGTATCCAAATTCTTGCGTGGCCATTATAGTGGCCAGCACAGCATGGCATATACTGAAATTTTTTCCATTCGAACTTTAGTTTGCCTAAGGGTTTTCGATATCGCTAATCACAATTCTAAGGCCAGAGTATCGAAATTTTACACAGAAATAGCGTTGCCAATCTAAACAAGCCTAAATAAATAACAGCAGTGGCATTTATATATAAATCGTTTCTTTTGCCGTTACCCAGAGCTAACGACGTGGACGTAGAAAGTTTTGTAGCTATTTTGTATTTTCTGATTTTCTTTACGCGAGTCGCAGTCGTGCAAGTCACTACCGCTCGTGCGTTATATAAAATGAATGGGTTTAGACTTGTTCAGGTAGGCAACACTGTTTCTCCGTAAAAATCGTGATTAGCGATATCAAAAACCCTTAGAAACACTAAAGTTGAAATTGAAATGTTTTCAATGTCGAGCCCGGACCTCTGAAGGCTAAGCGGTATTATACAGGCATTTCTAAGGGCACCGGAGTATCCTGTTTCTCAATAAAAACATGTAAACATGAAAACCTAGAAGACGGAACAACAGTATGTAACTCCTTTGGAGACAGTTTTGTTCAGGATTCAGTAGTAGCATGCCATAGTAAATCAGACGGTCCGCGTGGAACAGTCTGCGACCCCCTGGTCGTCCGTTTCTGCTTTCAACGCTTGAATCTGTCGCCCCCCCAGTGGAAACGCCCCGTGCGCGGTGTTACAATTCTAAATAATCCCGCCATAGTGGCCAGCCTCTCTCACCTCCGAAATTAAACTACAAAGTGCAACAAGAATCCCAGCGCTTCTCCCACATGTTTCCATCCACAACTAAAGTCCTCCTCGGCCACGGAGTCCCATACCTCGCCCCGCACATCGCCGCCCATCTCGCAACCATCCTAACCTAGTCCAGCGCGCGCGTGTCCCGCTGAGACTTAAAAACCACACGAACCGGCTGTCACTGCGTATGAAAATATCTCACCAGCCGCCAGCGATCCCACGGAGCGCTCCTCCACGACGGTTCACCTTGCACGCCCAACCGCCCGCTCGCCCTCGCCGTGCCACGATCCCTGCTTAGCTCGTTCCACGTGCTCCACAATCACCGGCCCCGTTCTACGCTGTCCGCACTATCCGCAGAAACCGACCCGCAGAATTACGTCCCGATTGAGGAAGCCGGAATAAAGGAGAGAACCTTATCGCCGAGCGGACGGCTATTCAATAATTGCCAAGCGCTAATCGAGCCGACCGAGACCAACAGTCGGTTGTACCGGTTCGAACCAGTACGGGCCTCCTCGTCGACGATTCCGTGAACGGCTGCTCGAACCAGAAACAACCGGCCGAGGCGTCGTTCCACGCGGCCACCCGGGAAACGGCGCGCCAGCCAGGCCGCCGTTACTTCGCGCGCCACCACGCTTTCAGACGCTCGTCCGATTGCCTCTTCCACGTCCGTCAGCCTCCTCGTCATCGCCGTGGCCGAGCCTGTTTGTAAACACGCGATCCGCTCGAACGTCACCGCGCCAGACTGCCGAAAATCTGGGTCAGTGGGATGCGCGCGGACGCTGGTAAAACGGAATCGCGGGACGGTTCGCGTGGTGCCGGGCGTTCGTCGGCGGAAGAGTTCGGCGCCGAAGGATGCTGTCGGCGTTCTTGCGGAGCACGAGCCTGTTCGAGGTAATTGCCTCGAAGGGGCTGGGATCACGAAACGCGAGGTTTCGCTGGGACGCCCTTTGGCTTAGGAGTGTGGTTCTATAATTGAGTGCATCGGCGTTTGATTCGAAGGATTTCGTGTAGGAATATTAAGGTTGATGCTTCGCTTCTAATTAATTTCTAATTAATTTGTTGCGCTACGTATTCAGCTCGCGGTGGAATGTCTCGAGTGTTGGCTGGGATATGTATTCGATTCACGGCTGGAAAGGTACTTCCGCGGCCATTCGACGGTAAATCTTCTCGATGCACCACGTGGCAATCGGGCCGCGCTAAAATTCCGGCGCAGCTGGTGCTCGGCGTCTGCGGGGCAGATAACCTATCAGCGCGACTGCGAATGTCTTGAAAGGTGATGAAGCGATTGTTTGCGCGCATCTCCGTCGATGGTAATTGTCGAATTCATCCAGGAAGACGCGTTTTGTTAACAGACTCACGGCGCCAGACCGATTTCACTAATTTTTTTCCAAGAATTCCCTCGACTCCACGTGAAACGGGGAGGATTGTTTACGTAGACATCTTCGCGACTTTCGGTAAACACGGATTTCTCTTTCTTTTTTTTTTTTGGTTTACACGAGTCTTCGCTGTTTGACTTTTCCTGCTGGCGACTCTGTTAGCACGTTCTCATGCATCGTCACGCATCGACGATTTTGGGACGCTCGACGGCGGAAATATCGACAGACATACATTATATCGTTTATAGCGGCACTGGCGAATTTACCTTTCGCCGAGAATCTGACCGCGGAACAATCGGAAGTAAAGCTGCATTGTTCGGCGGGATCGAGTGAAGTTGCTCGTCAACGAGTTTCTCTCTGCAGCGCGTCAGATCGACATTCGACGAGGCAACGGGTCGATAAAAGAGCTGGGAGTGTTCGAATAATTTAATATTCGAATATTTTACAAGTATTCGAATGCTACGAATAAACTTCGAATATTTGAGTATTCCAATGTTATTATTCGAATACAATTCGAAAAAGCTGAGTATTCGAATGTTATTATTCGAATATTATTGGAATAGCTGAGTATTCGAATGTTATTAATGGAATACTATTCGAATAGCTGAGTATTTGAATGTTATTATTCGAATACTATTCGAATAGCTGAGTATTCGGATGTTATTATTCGAATATTATTCGAATAGCTGAGTATTTGAATGTTATTATTCGAATACTATTCGAATACTATTCGAATAGCTGAGTATTCGAATGCTATTATTCGAATACTATTCGAATAGCTGAGTATTCGAATGTTATTATTCGAATACTATTCGAATAGCTGAGTATTCGAATGTTATTATTCGAATACTATTCGAATAGCTGAGTATTCGAATGTTACTATTCGAATACATCAGTATTCGATTAGTATAGTATGAAGTGGGTCAAAATTAGCTTACAAGATTTCACCCTGACAAATAAACCTAAAGAACTTGATTCATAATTCACACCGTACTATTCGAATACAGCAGTATTCGAATAGTATTCGCATACTTGGATATTCGAATTATATTCGCCAAATAATTGAGCAACTGATGTATTCGAATATTCGAATACCGAAAAATTCGACAAATAGTCCCAGCCCTAGTCGATAACCGATTGAAATCCAATCGCGCGAAACCTTTGGTTACGCTGGCAGACCATTGTTGCTTAAATCAATTAAATTTAGATTTGATAGAACAGCCGCGAAGGGACAGGTGTCGCGTGCGAAATTGAATCTCGGATCTTTCTCTCGTTTTTCACGCGGACGAGAATTGATTGCGCCGTTTCGCGGACATCCGTCGATGCTCGATACGATCGGAAGCTCTGATTGCAGTCACACGAATTAATCCCTCTAATTTGAATTCGAAAACATAGTCGTCTTCGTGAGTGCCGTTCAGGCTCTTACCCAACTTCGTCATAAAGATTATTCTTGCGATCTTGCGTTTCCTTGCCGGTTATGTCGACAGCGTAAAAAGATCCGCTTTCAACGCAAAGTACCTACACCTTCATAATTACCGTTTTCCCCCCAAGAATCTCGGAGACATCGCCAGCGCGAAATTATACACCGCAGCTCTGGTCCCTGGAATGATCAAAGGAGCCCCGACTGACGTCGTTATCCTCCCGTTCCGTGTTTCTCGTATTTTCCCGAGTTTCGAGTCATCGGGCGTCCCCCCATAAATCTCCTTTAGAGTCTAACGCGATTTGCGGGGGTCAGATCTGTCTGGAGAGCGGAATGTCCTTTCCCCGAGATGCTCCCTGCTGGTATTACTTCTACGTTACCCTACCTCCCCTCGGCCGGGGGCCAGAGTAATGCTTCGCCTTCAATCACTCCTAATTAGGATACAATACGAAATGTTAGGGTGAACGTAGCATCCATTAGTGTTCTGAAATCGGAGGATAAAGAAAGGAACGTGGTATCTCCAAGCCCGTAGATTAAACTAAAGTTTGTGCAAATGTTGACGGACCGAGAGAGAGAAACTTGGTAGCTTCTTTATTTCAGCTCCACTGGTTCGTAATTTCAACGCGGTAAAAAAAGTCCCACGAGTTCTCGAGGCAGACTAAAAATAGCATCTAATACTTAAGTATTCTAAAATCGGATGAAAAATAGAGAAGCAAGAGCCTCGATGAAGATCTAGGTTTCGACAACGGCGAGTCCAAGTACCATTTATTCCCGCAGGCACCTGTACGAGAAGAAAAAACGCCCCTGGACAAGCTGTTACCGTCGTGTTATGCATTTAAACGAGTCCTCGAATTAAACCCTCCAGCCGGGCAGATAATGAAATCGTTCTCCGCGAGAGGAGAAGCCCGGCGAGTCTGGGCTCTACCGCCGCGAAAGCAGCCTCGAAGACTCTTGGCAGACGATCCTTCGCGTCGATTCGCGGGTCCATTCCCGCGATAATCTCGCCAGGCCATCGAACCTGGGGGAAAAAGGGCGAAACGGGCGAAATAAATTCCGTGGCGAACTCGAGCAGCAGCTGGAGCGGACCCAGGGGCAGAGAGGGGCAGACTGGAACCCCATTACTTCGCTATTACCCGTCCAGAATGATTGCCACTCGCCCCCGCGATGCCTCGCGACTCTCCCCACCTGGCTCTTTATCTCGCTTCTAATTCGATTTCCCAACTTCTGCCTTAAGTCTCCGCCATTCCCCAACGGGTTTCTCACGGGACTGGAAGTCCTGCGGAAAATCGGGGCCGTTCACGTCAAAGAGAATTGCAGCCGAGGGCGGGAAAATTCGGCGACATTTCAATCAGTGTGCCAGTCCGAAACTCGAGGCGAACGATACACCGTCGGTGATAGTGCAAAAAACCGCGTGCGAGCAGTTCGCAAATACCGCGGCTCTTGAAAAGTAGCAAAATTGAGATTTCGCGCCCACGCAGAGGTCGGCAAGAAAAATTATTTGAAATAAGAATCTCGTACACAAATTTTTATTTCAAATCATTTTTTGCCCATCTCCGTGCCCACGGTTGCTAAGCGCTGTTTCGCTTTTTTTAAACACTCACACCACTGATGTTAGTATTTATTACAAGGAGTGCTAAAACTGTCCGACAAAAGTTCAGTCAAAGAAATCCCTTAAAATGGCTAAATTATTAAGTTGTTTTTTCCTCCTGTAAAATCGGTAAAACTCAGATCCGCGGTATTTGCAAACTGCTCATACGCGGTTTTGCACTATCACCGACGATGCGGCTTTTGATTCAATTCTTCGAAAGATTCTTAGGAACTTCTGAGGTGCCTTCATTTCCACGCGTTCTGCTAATAATCCTCAAGGCTATTCGCCTACTCGCCATTGTAATCGTAATTGTAATGGTGTAATAAAGACATTTTATTATTCTTATTATTATTATTATTTCGCACGGAATCCCTTATTTAAGATGATCGATCTGCAAATTCTGAGCCCTTCGTTATGCATTGCTTTCGTCAGCCCATCAGTCGTCATCCAGACATCTCCCCCCGGGGGGGAAATCAATTACATCTTAATTGGGCAGAATCGGCGAAGCTGTCGAAGCAGTCGTAGATCGGGCGGGAATTTTATTCCTCGTCGGTGAGAACGCAAACCTTCGCGTTCGCTTTTGCGTAACATTCTGTCTCGTGATTCTATTCCCTGTTTTATATTTGTCGAATTTCCGGATCGCCCGGTTTACTTCGTTGTTACGGAACCGCAGAGGTAGCTCCGCGTGGCCGTGAAACACGTGAAACGAAAAAAGGAGCGGTTCCATTTTCATCGGGGATTTAACGGGATATTTCGATCCGCCCCGCAGCACGCCGGCAACAGCGACGATCCCGTTGCGCCCGCCGTTGGTGAATTTCGCAATGAAATTTCTTTCCGCCCAACCACGGTTTATCTGGATAAACCTCCGGCCAATATCGGCGGCGATACCATTACTGGCCGGGCCCCGCCGCGTTGCATATTCGCGGCGATAAGCGCGGCACTCGCGATTACGCGTATGAATTGCAAATCGCGTCGTGATGTTGATCCGCGTCTGGTTCTTATTCAAACGGCATCTCAGCGTTCATCTGGCTGCGTGTTCGGCGACAAAAGTACCTTCCGGCGTCGGTAAATAAGCTTCTTCGTAAACAACGGTCGTATTATTTGCGCGGGACTGGGGAGGGGCGAGGGAATAGTAACAATGACGAGTGCGCTACTGGCAATGAAGCTTCCAGCATTCCTCGGGCAGAGCTGAATATTCGTGAGAAAATTCTGAAAGATGACGACGCTTTGGAGTGGCTCGATGTTTCTTAATTTTGAACGGGCAGAGAAGACGTTCTTGGGGGAGGGGGGGATTATGAAATCAGTTATTGATCTGAGGAGGCGGAATTGTGTGGGGTACTAGAATGGCAATTTCCTAGTTCGTTGATCCACTGATTGGATATTGGCACTGGAACGCAGCTCTCGAGACCTTGGTCGTTTTAAATTGATAATTTGGAGGAGCTTCGAGGAGGAAGAAATAAAGGCGCTTGTCTCGTGGAAAAAGGTGGGGGGGGGGGGGGGGGGGCTACTCTGATCAGAACTAATTTCCCAACGTGCGAGAGCTCGGCCACGCGCGCTGCTCTATAAGAGTTCGTGGTACGGCCACGTACGAGGAAGATCGTGAATATGCAAGTGTGCGTAATCTCGGTACTGAACGCGTACGATCATCTCGTGCCACGTACCGCTGCCATTGTCTGCCAACTCATGTGTGCGTGCTCCTTGCTTCCGAGGGCCATTTCCAATGCAATTATGCGGGAACGTGGGAGAAAAATGGCGCTCGGAGTGTTCGCCTCCGAGGGCGAAATTCGGAGATAGAACATTGTAGGGTTCTAGTTTCCAGAGCCGTTCGATATTAAATGCATGGAACACCGCGATTCCGAACATTTCTTGAGTTTCAGAAGATCCGCGCGATCTTCGTTTCACGCTTCGTTATTCCTTTCCCGTCTCTGACGCAGCGCCCTAAGATCCTCTGTGGAACGAAAGTAAGCACGGAGGCGAGGCACAGTTTACCCCAAATCATCTTGGCAAATAAATCGACTTAGCTATCTCCGACGTTGTTTCCTCCGCCAATACAGCCCGATTCCCGACATATATCAGACGACATTATTCGACGATCCAGCCCCTAAAGAAGCTTATCCTTCTAGCAAAGTGAAATATATCCTCCGATTCGCCCGACAGACAACGTCTTTTTCTACCCACCCCCTGCTCCCTTCGACTCGACGCAGCCCCTCCAGGAAATCGTGCTCTATTTTACAGGCTACTCGTCTCCTCTCGTCGTCCAGGTCGAAGTAAACCTTCCAGGCACCGGGGAGCGACGCGCGTTAAAGAAATCCGGCTGGGACCTCGGCGATCTCGAGGCGCACGCTCGCGAGTGCCCGGCCTGCCTCGCGCGTTGCTGCGCGATCGGCGGCCACGCTGGCGTGAATTAGACAGAGGCAGCCAAGTGCGAATGCGCCTGGGGCATTCGCTGCCTAGAGAGGCCGGTGCGGACCGTTCGGTATGGCTGATACGAAATTTTCGTTCGCCACCAGCCACCGAGACGCAATTACCGTGCGCCCGGGTGACGTGTACGAATCTGCTGGCCGCAGATAATTGCTTAACGGGGTTGATAATTAACAACCCTCGGTTCCGGCGGCATTGCTCCCGTCGCCGTTTCGCGCCAGCGTGGTCCGACCGAACGGCGGACCGCGATAAACTGTTCGCGGAAAATCGTGCACGCTGCACCCCGAGTTGCGGGGTTAAAGGCGCCGCTGGGAGTCACCGATGTCTCGGCTAACGTATCGATTGAGCGGCGGGACGGACGTGAATGTAGATTGCGGTTTTCGGCTGATATTTATTCGGTTACGGGGAGAGAATTTCGTTAACGTTGCAGGTTGTTAAGCTGTGGACGTTAAGGGCAAGCTGCTGGTCAGAAGCGTTATCGAGTTTTCAGCGGCTCCCCGCTCTCGGGCGAGGGAGAGGTTTTATCTAATAGTTTCGTAATGCTCTCGGTGTTCAGTATCGTTTAGGGGTATTGCGAATACCCAAAAGGATTTATATACCCTTCGAAATCACGAGGTTGCAGTGAATACTGCCTTGCAGAGATCCAGTGGGGTAGACGCAGTAGGGGGAAGGTCACCAACACCCTCGAGTATCTTGTCAAGTCAAGAGCCCAGGGGAGTGCTCATCATACTTTATAGACATTAATGCTTTAAAAGCCTGAGCACATAGATGCGACCAAATAAGAAGACAGTTTCTTTCCGCCTCTGTGATACCTACGATTGCGCGCGCCTCTCGAGTGGGTCTGATTCTGCTGAATAAATCTCGCTACGAGGGGCGTCCACTCCTCGCGCAAGCCCCATAGCTTCGTTTGGCATCCTGTGCCAGGCGTCCGTCGAAGGTCGGCTCGCGTGCACCGGGCAGAGTTGGGCATTATTCGACTAAATTGTTATTCGACTAACCTTCGAATAAAATGAAGTTATTCGTGACTAACGAATGAATTTTTAGTCGACTAAGTTTCTATTCGATGAACTGGAATAAAAATTTCGACTAAAGCGAAGTTATTCGAGAATAACGAATAAATTTTTAGTCGACTAAAGTTTTAGTCGTTATTCGTTCCACCTTATTCGTTAGTCGAAGGCCCGCTGTGGCGACTAACAATTAGTCACCGCGGAGGTCCTTCGACTAACGAACAAGGAGGAACGAATAACGACTAAAAATTTAGTCGACTAAAAATTTATTCGTTATTCTCGAATAACTTCGCTTTAGTCGAAATTTTTATTCGACTTCATCGAGTAAGAACTTAGCCGAATAAAAGTGTAGTGGAATAAAAATTTATTCGACTAATGCCCAACTCTGGCACCGGGCCCACGAGGCGGTAAGGATCCAGGAACGGCGGTCTCTCTCTCTCTCTCTCTCTCTCTCTCTCTCGCCGGTGGTGATAACGCCATCCAGCGTGCTACATCGCGACCGGTGCACACGCGTTTCGTAACACGCGACACACGCTGAAACATGTGCGCGCGGCCCGTCTGTTTTCCTCTCCCCTGCCCCTTTTCGCGGGACGAGTTCGAGTGATACGCGAGATTGGCGCAAGGCCAGCCGCGGCGATTGCGTAACTCGCGTCACTGCGAATCGCTCCAGGCCGCTCGATGAATGCGGTTGCCTTGCCACTGAGCCCACCCTCCGGAAGAAAACCAGCCGCACCGGTCACCTGTCTCACCTTTTAACCGGGCGGGCGCTACTTTGCTGTGATAGGAATTTTCAAACGCTTTCGCAACTAGCTTAAGGGTTTCGAGAGATTTTCCGACTAATTCGGGTGTTTGGAAAGGATTCGTGACCAGTTTAGGGCTTTCGAGAAGTTAGCGACCAGTTAGGTGTTCAAATTGAGGGACCACTCCGCGTTTCATTGTGGATTATTCATTATGCTAGGGTAGTTTGCTTTATTCATGGCTAATTGACCCTTATATCCCCATTTCCCTCGAGCGTTATTCATACAGCGATGTTTAGGTCCTTTATCTTCACCGCGCGATCGCTAAACAAGCGCGGTGTCGGGAAACGATCGAGCCTTTCGCTCGGCGCTTGTGAAAAATGTAGTAAAACGATCCCGATCGTGTCGACACTTTAAGCAGCTCCTATTTCTACTTTACGACGATCAGTGTCTCCCAGCGGCTTTCACGCGACGCTGGAACGCGTTTTCTTCCGGTTCTATCAGTTTTCCACAGTGGAGCCTCGCCGCGGAACGGGAGCGACGCGTGCCGAGCCGCTCGACCGTGAGACATCGATAAGGGGGCGCGATACTTTCGAAAACCCCCGTGTCCAATTTCCGTCCTCGATAGCGAGGCGAACTGGAAGCGCTGGAATCCTCCTTTCCCCTCCAAACGCTCTGTGCCGTTCAATTAAAACGAGAGATAATAGAACGTCCGATCTCGTTCGTCGAAAATCCTGCCACCGCGCGAAAGTCTGTTTGCATTTCAAACGATAGCAGACTTTTCGTCTTCGCACTTTTCAGCGGTCTGAATAGTACTCGATCTATTATCGACGCAGAGGTCCTCGTGCCCACTCCAGTGTCTAAAGCACCGAACAAATCAGTGCCGCGGAAACGATACAGAATTAATCATCAGAGGCCACATCCTCGAGCACCCGATCGATTCTGCACAGATACGGCAACGCTCGATATCGGGAATCTGTGTTTAATCCGTAATCGAGCGATGTTATCTGCCATCGAGTATTGACTTGGCAAAGACCCCCGAGGCCTCTTTTTCTTCCCGCCCGGCGTTCCTTCGCCCCCGTCGATTCTCCGGCCACGCACACGCCCAATTCGCCGGCAATCTTCCCTCCCGTTTTTTTTCCCCTCCCCCAGACAAGAAGACTATAAGTTAATGGCTGTTTCTGTTAACGCCGAAGTATCTTCCTATTCATTTACGCGTCGATCCTCGTTGTGGCTCCCCTTAGACAGCAGGGGTCGGAAGGTAAATGAATAAAGGAGCAATACCACCCTCGAATGAGAACAAACGTTGCTGATCGTTCCTCCAGCCACCCTAATCACCGGCATTCAATATAAACCTGTTTGTAACAGAGCGCGGGTATAAAATATTCACCGAGATCACCGCCAATTAAGCGCAAAGTCTGCCAAGCTCTTCGAACGACGTCAAACCGCAGGGATATCGTTGTTTTTCACGCGACACCCCTCTTCTGTCGCGATCCTTAACGAGCGACGTTCACTTCGCCGGTATCGAGTGGAAAATCGTTTTGACGTCGCGCCGCGCGGGCCTCGATACCCTCTGTCCTTTTTCTTCGTCCGCCGACGCAATTAGGACTTGACCCATTTCCTGGCGATTCGCGGTGCCCCGGCGCTTGTTGTCGGACGTATCGCGCGAACGCCACGGAATCGCCCGGCCCCGGCAAGATCGATGAACCAAGCACACACGTGTATTGTAAACCGGCGGGATTAACGGTGTAGCGGCACGAACACAGCGAACAGGGGATTCTAGCTGGTTGCCATGGCCGGACAATATTCTTCAGCCCCCTCCGGGCTGCGCCGTATTTTCCGTGACCCCATCGGGCAGCTCGAGTTAACTCGAAAAGATAGGCACGTCGGACGTGCGTGTTCTTTAATGCCACTCGTCCGCGCCGTATTCTTATATAAATTCACGACGAGGACACGTGGACGGAGGGCCGAGGTTCGGGGAAATGAAATTTCGGGCTGGTCGCACCTCTCCGAGGGATCGGTACTGTCGGCTAATGTGTCGAACAATATACGCGTATCGTAAACGAACGACGGAATCGGTCCGTTTGCTCGTTCGTTGGAATTCCGAGGGCCGTTAAGCTTCGACAAGTCGCGATAGAAGCACGGCGCAGCGTTAAGCGGCATTCTTGCAAAGGGCTGGAAAAATTGCATTGGCTGCTGGAGAAGTCCGCTGCGTACACGGTAAATCGAGTTCGTAACGGTTTCTTGTTCCACAAAGGCGGGCTCTCTGAAACGCGGACAAATCCTTTATTGTGCGAAAAAACACAGGGGACAGGTTTTCAAAGGGGATTGTTTCGATCGGGCAGCGGGGCGGAGGGGAACTCGCCTGTCTCTCCGAAAGGACATTTAGAATTCGTTGAAACACACTTTGAAACTTGAAGCTCTCTCGCATTTGTTGGGGCGGACTCTCTCTCTCTCTCGGCGTGATAGTTTTGAGAGAATATCCCGTTCAAGGCTTCCTAGCCCGTGCACGCCCCAAAGTGAATACATTTCAGAGGTTTCATTCTACCCCTTTCCAATCACCGAGCTGTTCCACGTGCCTTCAAAGAAGTGCCGTTTAACATCCGCCTCCCTCGGTCCAGAAATTCGTTACTCCACGTGGTTGCGTGGCTCCCCCCCCCCCCCCTGGCGAGGCGACGTCGACTGACCGCTAAGTAAAACAAAGCTGGCGGAGGATCGCGACAATTAAGGGAGGCTGAGCAGCGGGGCCGTGGCAGAAAACCACAACCGACGGCCTCCTAGTTAAAATGTATTACGTGTGATGTAAGCGCGGAAAGGGGCCCTGAGATATGATTCATTTCCTGCGAATTAAATCCAACCAGAGCCTCGTATCTCGCACCGAACCTGGACGAAGACGGTCGTCTTGCGCGTGCACGCGTGTCACTGCCACTTAATGACTCACATTGTAATCAGTCCTTTCAACTCCACGATGCGATTCGCCCCGCGATCTTCGCCAGCCGATCGCGACGCATACGCTACCAATATACAGGGTGGCCTACAATTAACTACTCGCAAAAATCTCGAATATCTAACGCAACAACAACCGCGCGCCAAAGCTTTCCCCTCGCTGGAAGTTTCGCTGATTTTACCTTAAAAAACGAAAAAAGAGGTAAAAGGAAATGTACAAAAAAAAAGAACCAGAGGGTGAGAGCAAAATGGGGGCTCTCCGGCGGTCCAGCCGTTAGGTTGGAAATATTTATAAATAGCGGATGAACAATGATCACTGGTAACTCGCGCGTGACGACGCACAGAGAGAGAGAGAGAGAGAGAGGAGAGGAGAGGAGAGAATGGGAGAGGAGAGGGCGACGCGAGATCTCGCGGAGCAAGTGCGTCAATGAAATTCCGGCGTCGGCGGGGCTGCGTTCTCGTCGCGTCTGCACGCTACCGTGCTCCCCTTCCCTCCCTCTCTCTCTCTCTCTCTCTCTCCCCCCCATCCCCACCCCGCAGCCACCCTCCCCTTCGCGATTCTTCGACCGCCCCTCCCGCCGTCGGCCTTCTCGCGGATTACGAGAGAGCCCAGCGGCGCGCTCCGCTTCCTCTGTCCGTCTCTTTCCGCCAGATTTCGGTCCCCTTGCTCTTGACCACACGCGTGCATACAGTATATCCCGTGCGTACCTATTCTGGGCCAGCCGCGATCTCCTCTAAGCCGCCTATCGATTCGCTGCGACGCGTCGCTTAACCCCTTCGCGACGATCTCCTCCGCGGGCTCCACGTTGCGCTCCCAAGAGCGTGGAAATCTATTCGCTGGCAGGCTCAAGTGGAATGCTAGAGGAGAAGAGTATAATTGCGGGATGTTTCAAGGTGCCTAGGACGGGGGTGGATGTTGGTGTCTGGAGACCCCGGGGGTGTCTGAGTGTACCTTTGCTTGGGGACGCGTCACTGTGTGCATCAGGGTACAGAGTCACTGGTTTATAGTTGTTTCTCGTTGAGAGGGAATGCTGATTACCTGGGGTACGCATCGAAGTCGACGCGTTTGATCGCACGTGGTGTATCTTCAGCTCGAGGCTCCTCCGCAGGAGTTAAATAGGATTTGAACTCACTGTTGGTGTCTCGCGTCTTCGGGAGAACGTTGATTGTCGCCGAGACTCGAGGGTTGTTGGGGCGCGGAAATTTTACGTGATATCGAACGGAGACCCAGCTGCAGGTGGCAAATCCACCTGGGCTGCTCTGCCTTCTTGTTTAATTCCAGGGGTAGTTTGTCGCGCTTCCAACGGCGGAGAGTCGCAACGGGTCTGGAGCAATTCCTCCGGCGAGCTTGAAGCAGGGGAACACCTATGCTCTCATTCCACCCTCGTTGTTAGTCGAATCGTTGCCTGTGTTTCGCGACTGGCAGTTCGCGTCTCTCAGACGCGCCCTGTGGGCCCGTTTCAAGCTAGAAGAAAGGGGTGGAGGAAGTTCCGTCAACGGACGTGAGCCCTGCCTTGAGCACGGTGCCCTCCTTAACTCTGCCTCGATTATAAATCTCTATTAAATCCGTGCCAACGTCTCGTCGTTGTTTGCTCTTTGCTTACACTCCAGTGCGAGTCGGGTCGCTCCGCGAGAGTAATCGAACGCGAACGTGCCTTCAACCCCCACCCCCCCCCCAAAATCAGCTTACGATAGGATCCGACTGTTTCCCGTGAGCCACCTCTTTGCCTTGAATAATTCCACGCAGTTGCTCGAATTTTCTACAAGGGGAATGTTTCATCGATTACAGTACGAATAAAACGTCAGTCCGATGTCTGTTCTACTTCTACTCTGTCCTTCTATTTCTTATACATAAGGTAATAAGAAGCATCGATTTATGTAAAAGAATAGATATGGTTTCATATAACGAAAATGTACAGTTGCAGGGTGCGATTGCGCGAACGCACCCCCATCGAAGTACGATTGCAGAATAGTCTTTATTAAACAACTATGTATATCGCACCTACGTCTGTTACTCTCCTTCATCTTCACCGAGACGAGAGCTGCAGTGGATGCAGCGTCTAGAGCCACTCCGCGTAACCCGAAAATCTGCAAGCTCAGTCGCCAAGACAATGCCGAAAAAGAGGTGCTTAATAAGTCCCGCAGCCAACTTATCTTCTAAAATTCTGCAGGCTTCACTCTATTTTCCCAGTCTTCACTTATCTCCTA
This sequence comes from Andrena marginata, assembly GCA_963932335.1. Classification (NCBI taxonomy): domain Eukaryota; kingdom Metazoa; phylum Arthropoda; class Insecta; order Hymenoptera; family Andrenidae; genus Andrena; species Andrena marginata. The sequence continues at coordinate 5,887,698 of OZ010661.1, forward strand.
AGGATCAGTCAGAAAGCAGATCGTCCGGCCCCGTTGTCGCCCTCTTTCGATTGCAGCAATATTCATCTCAACGAATAAATTAGGTAGACATAGGTACCTGCCGTTTCTACTTCACGCGAACATCCACGGAAACGTAAGGCATTCGAGAACGAAGACGTTCCCTTGGAATACTCGTCTGGCCGCCATTTCGGAGGCACGTATTCGACGCCTTAAGCCGCGGCAAGTCCGCGAGCTGGACAGTTGGCCTAATCGACGGAGTGGTAGGTACTTACGCAAATTTAATTTGTACGGAGAACAGCAAATCGCGGCTGAGCAAGTGTGTCAAGGTTGCCTGGCCGGTTTTCCAGGATCGTTTCAAGTTCGCACCTCTCCCCAGGTCCGCGGTGACAGTGACGAGGCGGTGTCCCTTGACTCGAGGCTCCCTTTCACGTTGTTCGATTATCGACCAACTCGGCACCTCGCCACCCCTTTCGCCGTATCGCTACGCATCTCTTTCCCTTGCCGGTCGCGTGCCCGGCCTTCCACCTTCCTTCAGGAAGGTTTACGGGCTGCCTATGCCTCCAGCGGAACGACCATCGAGATTTCCTCCTCGTCCCAGGGAGAAACAGCTGCCCCGTGCGTAGCTTCGTTCCTATAAAGTCCCTTAAGTGGTCGTCTTCGGTGCTCGAAGAACCTCGAGGTCATATGGCAGTCTAGTTACGTCGGAGGGATCGTCTTGCTACGGAGTTCTGGAAACCTAAGAATTATATTTTCAATAGAAGCTAAATATTCCCCCCCCCAGTCTGTTCCCAAGAGCCTCTCTGGATTCGTCGAAATTGCCTATGTGACGAAGTAGGACGGTAAGGATCTGCCAACAAACAAGTGTGCGGGGGGTGGTGGGGGTGAGTTAGGAGGGTCCTCGGATCCTGGACGAGGCTTACGCGGGCTCCCTGGATTTTCCACGAAGTTACGTAACAAGTTCCATCCTCGGGATATATACTCGACTTTCGCCCAGTTTTCGAAAGAACCGCTCCTGCTCTGGCGTCTTCCATCCCCCCTCGGGGTAACGACGTCGTCGCTGGCGTTCCACTTCGTTTTATCTTCCATATCCCCTCGCCCCTTTACCCTCGATGACATTTGTCAAGCGTTATCGGTTCCCATGAACGACGACGTCTGGCCCATCTCTCTCTCACTCACTCTGGTCTTTTTGTTGGCAAAGTGGCTGGTGCCACGACAATGGACAGGGGCCAGGGACGGACGGGGGTTGCTTTTTAACAGGCCTTCGACTCGAGAATAATCCCTGGCCCGCAATAAGGAACCGCATTGTCGAGCGGCACGCCGCCGGAAGTTACGTAACGAGTTGTTTCAGGGACTTTAGCCTAGCCCAGTTCCGCGGAAGTGTTCCCACCCGCTCCACCCCTCCCCGAAGGGAGGATCGATCTGGCTGACGCTCTGATGATTGCGTCGCCCGCTCACCCGCTCCCTTTGGTCTTTGACATTTTGTATTATTTATCGGCGGCCAGTATTTCCGGCGAATCACTTTATTGGATACGGTCGCGGGACATTTTGGGGATTGATTGGGCCGAGATTGAAACGAGGCTGGTCCATAGGGGTGTGAAGAAAGTGGGTTGACATTGGAGGAAGGTTGATTTTGGCTTGCCATGTATCAGACAAAAGTGTATAATCGATTGATGCTGCCTCAGCTTCTATGAACTGACTTAGGTGGAACTGCAGGAAACTTCTAGGAAATGGGAAGAAGTGTGTAGCTCTAAGGATAGAGTGGCAAAGGTAATTGCACTACGCGCAAATAAAGAATTACGACTTATAAAGCCACCTATCGTTAATACGGGTGATCGCAATGATCAGCCTGGTGCAGGTGGATCGTTATCAGCGACAGAAGTAATTACCAGGGAATTTCGAGAACGGCCAGGCCCTCGCTCAGGAATGGCTGGAAGTCTGTGGGGGCGACCGGACTCCAGACACGTCGCCTAACGAACCGTTAATGAAAAGTGCGGAAGGGACGGTCGGCTGGCGTTGATGGCCGCCCAATGATTAAATCGCTGACAACGGGAAACGCCGTGATAGCGATTGAATTTCCTCCGCCGGCGAGACTGCACCCGCGCGTGTCGGCTGACAGGTTTTTTCCAACGCCCGGAGGACCGCGAGGGCGGGCGGGGTGCAGCGCCGCGGGGGTGGTGGAATCGGTGGATTTTATTTCCAGGCGTCTTGCTTGCGTTTAGAAATGACGATCGATGCTCCAGAGTATTATCTCGAGGGGGTCTCTCGATGAGGTATTGGTTTCTTCATCAAACTCTGAAACTCAGGACTGAGGAGCTTATCCCTTTTTCTCACTGCGATCCATTAGAGACGCCTGAGACGCCGAAGGCTAATGGACCTATCTAATTCCCCTCCTTAGAGGTCTACTTTTCTCGGAGGAAACCAAACAGCAAGACTTTGTCACGCAGAGGATCCTTCGAAGAATAGCAATTCAGAACAGCGAAGCTAAAGACACCCCTCCGCAGTCCGTCACGTGGAGCATCCCCATATTCGAGGAGGAATCCATAACCGCGATACAGGGGCTCCCATCCTCGCGTTGCAAAATATGCAACGAGAGACGGTGGGGGGGAGGGGGGAGGGGGATAATACGCGGATTCGATGATCCCCGAGGATCCTCGGGACACAGGATCCCGGAATAGAGCGCGCACAGCGTCCTGCCAGGGACTCGGGAAGGGAAGGGACCCCGTAACCTGCAGGGCGGATGGTTCGCCATGGTGGAGCAAGGGAAAGAGCTCCGGAGTGTGTAAGGTCCGATCGAAGGAGGGAAAGAGAGAGAGAGAGAGAGAGAGAGAGAGGGGTGGAGGAGAGAGAACAGCGCGAGTAGAGTCGGTCGGTCGGCCGAAGCGCCGCGCGGCGCGTAGCCCAGTAGCACAGATGTTTCTCGGCACAGTGTTTCTCATCCGCCCGCAACACCACCCTCCCACCCGCGGCGTCGTTTCCTCGCACCGTTGGATGAAATTTTCAGAGGCGTTCTTCCCGTGTCGTCTGTACCTCGACGACTGAAGCCCCTTTAACGAACACGGATCTCCCTCGACAAGTTTCTTCACCCCGCTGTCGTCCCCGTTTCGATCGACGCAGTCACATGCACCCCTCGCCCCAAGGAGTTGCGTTCCTCCGCGGGAAGTGAGCCGGCGGTCGTCCCAGTTCTCGAAAACTCTGAGCCCCCTCTTCCCCGCGACGCGACCCCTCCGAAAATCACCCGGAACCGTCACATCCCCATAGCACCGTGTCCCCGTTACCTCCGACCCCCCTCCCCCTCGAAGGCGTACGATCGACCCAGCGTGCTGAGCCACCAGGCGTATTTCTTGCCCCTTCAATTAACCCTCCGTCATGGCACACTTCTCGCCCGAAAAATTTCCCCAGGGAGAGCCACGGTGAGACAGACGGGGTGTGTGTATCCGGTATCGGCTTCCGGTGTGCGCCAGGGGGGGGGGGCGGTGAGAACCACTGGCGGAACGTCGGAGCGTGCGCTATCGCGTCCGGGGGCGCGGACTGGGTAGGAAACTGGCTTTTCTCTAGGCTGGGGATTCGAACGGTGCCACAGGGAGGGCTGGGGGGTGGAGGGTGGGTCGTCGGGGGTTGGCGAGGGCGCGGGGGTTGCAGGTAGCGATGGGCACCCGATCCTCCGGCTCGCAGGTTTCCGAGCAACTCGGTCTGGGAGACTGGCTGAGAGTTCCCTGAATTGTTTTCGTACCAGCGATGGGACGATACGTATAAGATCGTGTCATTTTTCTGAGAATCATTGGCCCGAGGGGTTCGGACGATGACGAGTGGGGGCGGATAGGAAACTTTTACAAACTACGGTCTTTATCAGACTTCACAATGCGCCTTCGTGATTCACAGTCTCGGGAGCGAGCCTTTGTCAAACCGTCCCTGGTTGTCTCTACAAAGCTCGGCATCTGACAATCTCAATTTGTAGCCCCATACAGCTAGACGCTCGTAGTAAGTCCATTACAATACCCTCGCAATAGTTACGTTATTTCCATTACTCTACTCGACTGGTTGCACCGAAGACCTCCTTAAAGATCCCCAAAATTCTCGGCACCCTCGACGCCCCTCGGTATCCACAACGGTCTCCCTTCGGATCACCTAAGATCCCGAAGGGAGCCCAGTTCCGAGCAACCAGCCATTCTGGGCACCCCGTTGCACGTATCGAGCAACTCGAAAGCCTTCGTACCCATCGCTACTGGCTCTAGGCTTCCTCGCGAGTCATATCGGTCCGGTGGTGGCGCTCGAGGTGCGCTGGCGAGGAGTGGGGCGACGGATCGAGAACGTGGACGCGGTGGGGGTAGCTGCCGTGGCTGTACACGTAGCGGGTTGGTCGGGCAAGGGAGGGAGCAACGGCGGTGGGGGTTGGATTTGCTTTGGTGGGGGGCGGACGGGTCGATGATGCCGGTGGTCCTCGACGACTCGAAACGCCAGTCAGTCTCTGGTCCTCTCGAAGCCGCGCTGTTAACCTTCTATCTCATCGAACACCGCTCGCCGCAGCCATGGGTGACAAGGTTTGTGATCGCTTAGACAGCCAATCTCCCGTTCTCAGAGCCCGAGTCTTCGCTTTAGGCAACGCCGTCACAGCTTTTCCCTTGCTTTGCTCGGCTGAGAGATAGAGCGTGTGCGTGTCTGTCTGTGTGTGTGTGTGTCTGTGTGTGTGTGCGTGTGCTAGGTGCGTTTGCGTCTGTGCGCGAGCGTTAGAAGGAAAAGAGGATGCGCAAGAGCGAGGGAGAAACGAGTCGGAGAACACGAGTGACAAGCGTGAATCGGTTAGAGTTCGTATAACAGAGTTCTGTGACAGACGGTGCTTAGGGGGCCTAACTCGTGGGTGATCTCTTTTCTCTTTTCATTCTCCTTTCATCCGTCTACCGTCGAACGGGCCGTGGTCAGTCATAAAACGCACGCTTCGGAAAGTCTGACTGTTGGACGGGGCCAGGAAACGAGGAGAGAAAGAGAGAGAAAGAGAGAGAGAGAGAGAGAGGCTAGTTTGTGGTGTAACCACTGCTAAAGTGGAGCTTCGATCGAGGGAGGGAGGAGGAGGTTGGGAGAGAGCAGGAGAAAGAGAGAGAGAGAGAGAGCGAAGGCGTAGAGAGACAAGGAAAGGGTCGTGCCTCGGAAAGCTCCCCTCGCTCTCTCTCCCTCTCTATCCTTCAGTCTCTCCTGTCTCCACCTTTCACCCTGCCTCTCTTTCTCTCTCGGTCTCTCTCCCTTGTCTCTCCTCGTCGAACTCTCGCGGAATCGGCGCGAAACAGTTGTTCCCAGTGATCCGTTCTGTCAGTGTCGTCCCCAAGACACCGAGGTGCCTCCTCGTCACGGAAAAAGGCTGCCCTCCCTCCAACCCTCTCTTTCTCCCCGTCTTCGTTGCTTCGTGCTCTTCTTCTCGGACCACGTACAACGCGGAGAAGCATGGTAAAGTGACATTTTCTAAGGCCATAGATTAGACAGACTACCTCCCCCCGGCACGTACATTACATACCACCGAAGACGCGCACATTCGTCATAGAAACCTCGTTCCTTTTGCCGTCCCCGTTTTCTTTTCTAGATACTAACGCCGCAAACGTATCGACGTTTCCCCGGTTCGACGGGCTTCCGTTCGCCCGAAGGAAAGATTAGGGGGCCAACAGCCACAATGGTGCTCTCTCCCCCCCCCCCCCCGGTCTTCTCGCAGGGTGGTTCGATCGCGGATCACGCGTGGTTCCCTGACCCAATTGTGCCGAGGTAGCTTTTTAGGCGTCGTCCGGAGTGCGGGGCAACCGGGAAAGACATCTAGAAGGGTCGTTCGTGCCCGTTTCGTGGGTGGACGTAGAGGGGTGTTGGTGTTGCAGCGCGGCGCGCACGCGCGACCGACCAGCTGCGGACTTTCCGAAGGGACGTCACGATCTCTCGCGTAAACCTTCAATGGGAGCTTTCGCGGATCTATAAAAATCCAATCCCTAGCCCAGATTTCGTGTCCGTAGAATCGGTTCCTCCGACGGTCACGTAGTTTCCGAGCAAGCCTCTAGAAGTTCTAGTAGTTCCCCGACTCTGTACGTCCACGTTGCTCGAGCAAGCGGAATAGATTTGTCCCCGTGCCTGACGCAGGATCGCCCGGGGGAAAAATATTCCCAACATCCTAGCCCCGTTGGATAGCCTAGCGACTAGGCTCTAGCGACTCCCTTAGTAGTGGCTCGCTTCTGCGCAGGCTGACGGCGAACCTCGCGATCTCTTTCCCAGAAAACCTCCACCGTGCACCATCGTCTCGATCTCCTCGGCTTTCCTCGCTGGAAGCCACCCTTAATTCGATCGATCGCCCCACGTCCCGGCAGAAAATAACGGCTGCACGGAGACTGGTATTTTTAGCGAGCTATTAAAGTTCACCTTTCCGCTGGGCCGCCTGCGCGCAAGCTCTCCGGAGGCAAGGATAAATCGTAGGGCCTCGATAACGATGAATCCCAAGCGCCCCGCGTAACGCCGGGCCGAGCAGAGATAGCACCCCCCCACCCTCCCTCTGCAACGATCTCCCTAATCACCTTTCAAGCTTCATTAGCAACGTCGTCAAGGGACGTTCGTCGAAATGACGGAACAAGCACCACGATACCTGACCTGGACGTGGTATAGACGTTCCGTGACACGCCCTCGATTGCAACCACCCCCCCCCCCCCCTTTCCTTTTCTTCCCCGCGGCCCGCCCTCCTCGGTCGTTCGATCCTCTGGCGATCGGAAATTCTACCGTTCCATCACGTTCCCACGTTCGATTACCGCGCTCGAATCCACCGCCGGACAGATAGAATCGGTAAGCAACGGATTCCGATCGCTGAGCACGCGAGTTCCCGCCGTCTCTCGGGGGCTGGTGGCCCAAGGACGGTGCCGTCAATTGAAAAGGTCGATCCTTTTAAGTGGCCCTTGCCGGCGTTTTTCGTTCATTGAAATTTCTTCGAGCCACTTCCGGCTGTCGATTACCGCGGTGAGCTCGCGCGCGCGCCTCGCTCGCGTGACGCGCTTTCCCGTCGAAACCCGTGCCCGCCTTTCTGGAAATTAAGGTCGCTGCAGACGTTTCGTCGATCCGTCCTGCCGTCCTCGCCTCGGCCCCCTTTTCTCCTTCGTTTTCCCAGCTGCGTCATCGTTCTCCATTTTCGGGGGTGTCCTCCACCCTTCTGGCCGTTAAACGCGCGAGTCCTGGGCACAGTTACTGCGGGATGTCGGGCTGCTGGTTCTGTCCTTTTTTTTTTTATTTGTCGAAGAGTTGCTTTAGATTGCCGCGCCGCTTGGTTCCGGATGTTTAGATCGAAGCGATTCCCGGGAATAATGCGCCACGACCTTCGTACTCGTGGAAAGGACTTGCGCCCTTCGTGGACCGTTCCGCTCAGTTGCGTAACGCGGTGACGTCCGTGTTCATTCAACACTTCGCCGTGCCCGGCTATCGGCGGATCGATTACGCGATACAATATAAACGGAAAGAATGAAATCGTTCCATGACGGCGAGCGTCATGGCCGACCTTTGCTGGCCTTTGCCGCAGCGGGACCGCCGATCGTCCGCGATCCGCCGCCGGGGCTCCCCCTTTCAATCGATCTTCCTCGATCGTGGCTATCATAGGCGCATTAGGATCAGATCCTCGTAAAACCACTTCTCCACAACGCAAAGGTTCTTCGCCTCTTCGAAATCTGATTCGAGGACGATCCTTCAACCCCTCCACCACCGATTCTCTCTCATTCTTCACTTGACATTCTCCTTACTGTGAATTCGATCCTCGTAACACTACGCGAAAGTCGATTATTATCCGGAAGAATATCGCCGAACGCCTCCTCGAACTATCCATCCGCGTTTGCCGTCGTCCGACGCGCCCATTAGCCTAACGATCATTCTCGCGGTGATTGCCAGCTACCAAGACGCGTACGCTGTGAATTTCAGCTGAAAAACCGCGCGGCAGCATCGCACGCCACTTAACCGTTCCTCGTTCGGCCCGCATCGAGCCACAAAACGGTCATTTCCGTCAGAAGTGTTCCTAACGAGCTGACGTGAGACCGGGACACGAGGCTGAACAGGTTCTCGAGGCGGTTCGCGGCTAGGAGATCACGAAACGGGGGCAACGGGGACGAGAATCGAGGGGATGGTCCAGTCTTTCCTCCCTTCCCACCGGGATCGTCGCGTTCCCGAGCGTACGTGCCGAGAGGGAGGCCAGCCTCGAGGATTCTCGGGGCGTTTTCTCTGTTTCTAGAACACGAGCTCGCTTCTCGCTGGGATAGCTGACACGTGGATCGATGTAATTACGGGTCGGGGCTCCTGGACCATCCTCGAAGAACGAAGCGAGTGCTCGAGGGTGTAGGGAATATTGGCCCTTTTGTCGTAGAACTTTCTGCAGCAAACGATCCAGTCGTGTCGAGTACGTTGGTTAAATGTTAGAGATACTAAGTGTTCGTGGAAAAGCGTTGAGATTCCGAACATCGTTTGAATTCTAGAGCTGTGGAGAAAGGAGATGGTTGTGATTTCTTGTGATTTAAAAGTTGCGGTTAAGTCGAGGTAGCAGAAAGATTCGTATTCGTTCAAAGACTATTTAAATATAGGATTCTATGGAAAAAGGTTCCGTGCTAGGAAATAGTTCGTTCTTTCCACGAGCCTCGTCTTCTTCAGTTCGAAATCTTTCTCAGCCTCTAAGAAGACTCTCCAGCAGGTTGAAAGTCGACGAGCTAACAGCCAGGCGTCCCAACGTGCCCCAGCGATCTTGAACGATCTCTGAACACCAGTCGAATCGAACAGGATTTCTCTGAATCGTTGAAAAACTCGCCGGGGAAGCATCGAACGTCCATTTAGCAGGGACTGCCGAAGACAGACGGAGGGGTGGTTGTAGGTGGAAGGGCCGCAGACTAGATGGCGCCCAGGCTTGCCTTCTGGGGGTTGCCTATCGATCCTAACCTATTTATAATTCCTCTGACATTTCGATTCGTATGATAACGTCGGCCAATTCTACCCTAACGTACACCACCTTCCTCTATTCTTTATCGACCACGATAGATCCCTTTCTCGCCTCTTCCTTTCTACCCCTACACGGTAGATCGAGGAACGACCCCCTTTCCTGGGACTCGCCCCTCTCGTCGATCCCACTGCTATCCAGCACCAGGAATTACAAATATTCGGCATACATCCTCAGCTTCTTACTTACCGAAACCCCCTCCTTCTTAAGATAGAGCAATTTAAAATTAATCTATCCACGTAACAAACTACTCCAGTGTTATCTAACCTCTGACTGAGGAAAGCCAATTTTTATATTACCTAAGATACCTCCTTTAGCTAGGAGCAAGTTTACTTTTAACTTCACACCGCAGAATTTCCTTCCCGGATCCTCTTACCCCTAAGTGGCAGCGTTTCCAAATGGAAGGTGGCGCGAGGAGCGTTTATAGTCAGTGGAAAGAGTCTCTCTACCTGTGTCGAGGAAATCGTGAGATACTCGAAGGCTCGGCAGACGTGTTCTCCGGCCCGCGCTACCCTGCCCAGCGGTGTATTTAAAGGACCTTATCCCCGACACGACTTCCCTCTTTCAAAGAGCACTCCTGCCTGGATGGAAACGGGGCAGCTCTAACGGGTTCGCCTCTTTGTGGTTACACATCGCGGAAAGGGTTCATCCTCCGCCTTCCATCGAGCATTCCTCGGGTCTCCCGTGCCTTTTCCAGCCAGATGGAAATACTCGGCTCCTCATCGATCGCTGGTGTCATTCACGTGCAGCTGCAACATTGCCGCAGTTTCCCTCGCAGCTGCATCATCTCGCGACAGAGCTGTTGGACAGGCACAATCGACGCACAGTGACCGACAATGGGACCTCCGCGATTCATGTACCCGTCCACGGACATAGATAACTCTTCTCACTTTATAGTATTTCTTTATTATCCACGCTTCGAGCTTTCCTTTCGCCGTCACTGTGCACTCACTTGCGTTTCGAGACAGTTCAGGCAGAACCAACGATAATTCCGTGCTGCTTCGCGTATTATTTAGAATTATAGGTACCCGAGTAGGGAAACCTGATTTGCTTTGCAAAAACGAAGGTTCTTTTAGTAACGAGGGTATTAGGGCGAATTTAAGAAACGCGGATTTACTTTGCCTCGAACGACGCTACTTTGCCATCCCCTTTGAATGTTAAATGAAAGTAGGAATTCTCCGGGGTTTGCTGTGCCTGAAACGTCCGCGGCTAAACGAGAAAAGTAACCCAAAGTTTCCCCGAGACCCGACGGTCCCTTCGAAACGGTAGCTCCAGTTATTCCTAAAATTTCCCCCTTGAAACTTGAACGCCGCTGCGGAAAGCGGGGGCTGATGGTGTAACGAAAGATCGCGGTGCCACTTTCGCTTTTTCCATGCTGCTTTCGCGACAAACTCCCACGAGTTCTCGTTTCGACGGAAGAGCCAATGAGAGGGGCTCGGGGGGAGGTGGATCGATCCCGGAAACGGGAGCACGGAAACCGTCGCGTCCTCGTTCGACAGGGATCGATCTGCGGCAGCGAAGCTCACTCGTGTTCCACGATTTTCGATTCCTGCCGCCGAAACTCGAGCTCGTTTATCCCGCATGAACCGCTCCGTAGTTTTAACTCGAGCAATAGGCTGCTGGGAAGATCGATTCAGCCGAACGATACACCCCGGCGTGGTTTCCTTTATCAACGTCCAATCGTTGCATGACGCACCAGCGGGCACGAGAAATTGAATAATTACGTGGCTATGATAATTACCTGGCGTCCAGCGCACGTCTTAGACGGATATTCTTAGCTGCGCCATTATTGCTTTCAACTGGAACTTTTAATTAGTCTTGGAAGCAAGCTCGAGATAAATAGTTGGAAACAGTAGCCGACTAGACGGCTGGATGCATTTACTTTCGGCTAACATTGTTACTCTACTCTGTACACGATTACGTTTCGCCCCCTCGTTTCATGGAAATTTCGAATATTTCAGGGGGATGTTAGCTTTGGAATAAAAGTTCGCGTCGCGTTTACCGCGACTTATCGAAAGTCTGGCGGTGATAAAAGGGGGCGCCTCTTAGGAGGGTGTAGTAGCTACTTTAAACTTCTTTAATAACTCAGATTATCTTAAATAAGCGATTACACCTTGACGATCCGCGTCCCTTGAACTAAACTTTCAAATTAGCCATCGTCACCAGGCCCCGCGATCAAAGAAGAATTCACAAGCAACCCGGATGCTTTAATCGCTAATCGGCATAGCAATCTTCTACCAAGCGAAATATTCAAATTGGAAAGAATTATTTCTTTCAGAGAAACCCCCATTAGGCGAGCGCTCAGTCCCCAATCGTTTCAAGTCGAATTCCACCGTCTTAAGAAATTTCTCGGGCAGAGTCCAATTTGTCCCCGTTGCACGATGGAAGAAAACGGCCTGGAAATCCCGTGGATATCCGAATGCTGTAATAGCCCCTTCAAAGACTTCTGCTTAGAGCGTTTGCGGGTCTTCGGTTAAACCAATGTTTCCCGTTAACGAAGTAAGTCGCCGACGGTCGTTGGCCCGCAAAGGGATTGCCCTTTTCCCGTGACGCCTGGCGGCGAAGGAACGGCGACGGGGCACGAACGAAATCGGCAAAACCGGGCGGCGATTGTTCGTCGGCTTTTACGATTAACGGCCACCGCGTCGCCATCAAACCGGGTAATCGTTTTACCGTCCAGCCGATGCCAGGCGAAGCGACTTTTCATTAGCACTCGTGCGATAGTCGTTGCGCACATAGAGTAATAGGGGATATTATCGAGGAGCATTGCTACGATGGATTGGGAACACACGGAATATTTAATCCAACGATTACCTCGGCATTTGCATAATTCATCTCTGATAGAACTCCGGGGGGGGGGGACTGCAGAGTTTTTCGAAAGCTTAGATTAGTTGGGGATACGGTTAACGGGAATAGGATAAATCGACTGAACAAAGGGTTATTTGCAATGCAGGCAACAAGCTTGGCGAAGTTTAATTAAACGTGCAGCAGGCTAGGTTCTTTTTTTTTTTTATAAAATCTGTATTCTGAAAAAATTTTCTCAATTTTCTAGAACTCTTGCGTGTATTCAGAGTAGTATGTTAAGGTTCTTGGGTAGTTGAAAAAGAAATCAAGTGTTAAGGGGGGCCTTATTGCTTGTGAATACGTTGAATCTCAGTTGTGAGGAGCCTCCCGGACGATTTAACTCGTTGGTCAGTCTGGAAACCACCAAAAACCAGCGCGATCCAGTTAGCCACTATTATGTATCCTACCGGAGAAGATTGTACTTACGTATTCGTGCACCGCAGCTGCCGGTATGTTTAACTACTTAGGACCCTGAAATAACGGTGTTTTTTCACTGTCTTCTTCCAAACTACCAAATTTCTGTTCAAACGTTTCAAATAGCTTAATTGGAAATTCCAGTGGGCCAGGTGTTAATGGCAGTCATAAAATTTCCAGCCATAAACACTTATCACTAAATGTTAAATGTAAAGCGAAGTAGAAGTGCCACGTTTCTTTACAAATTCTACTTCCAAATTTCCACAGTTCTATAAACAAGTGACACAGCTTTTTCACTTCCTAATTTCATGTACTAGCGTCTCCGTCTGTATTGAATATTTCTATTAGCGTTCGATTCGAATATCTCTCGATTCTCTACTGTAGGACTCAAAGTTGTACAGCACGAGACGTTGAGGAAAAGTTGAATGAATTTCGGCCAGCTGGTGGACCCCCGTTGACGCACGCGCGGTCGCGGCAGGAACAGTAGCCGTTAATTCGTCGAACGTTTCACTTTATCCGGCGCGCGGGCTCTTTTGTGCATCGATTTATTATGCAATTGTGCGGCCTGGCTGCCGCCCCTTTTCATCTCTCGAGGGAACCAAGGGAAGACCGTGAACTAGCTACGGCACTGCCGCATTATGCGAGGGCTTCCCCGCGCGAATCTTTGGCCAGGATCCTCGGTCGACTTAACGATGTTAACCCTTAACCGGTGACTCCGGTCTGGGAGGCTCCTGCCGAATTATTTCTCCAATATTTCCCTTCTTTTCATTCGGCCTTGTTTTACGATCTGTCGTGTCACGAAGACAACTTTCCGGTGGCTTTTCAAACACGCAATAAACTCACCAACAACTCCAGCACATGTTGGAAATAAAATTAGGCCTGATAATGTCAAATTATTAAAGAGGAGTTCGCGAGAATCCGCGTCATCGTTTACGACACAACGTGGAAACGTCACTGGTTAAGTGTTAATGAATGAAAAAATGAGCAAGAAAAGGCTACGAAAAGAGGACGTATTCGAGACTCTTTGCCACGTTTTAATGAGTGAGAATCGTTTCACGAGTGATTAGAAAGGGAGAATGTAAGAAGAAAATTTGAATGGTGAAATGTATCGCTCCGTTGGTCGAGATAAGCTGTTTTCGTGGCTATTCGATGTACGGAGCGGTTTTCTTGGAAAGGTTCACGGGCAAGCGGCGTCTTCGTTTGCGTTCACGAGCGTTCTGCACTTGCACACTGCCATCTCGAGGTTAAGGTTCATTGGATTAATTCGTTCGATCGTTTTAATTGGCTAATTCGAGGCTAAAGCACTGTGGCTCTAGCGCCGATCTAATTGCACGCTACGAATCGAGATAGCAAATCAGATGCCCCGTTGCGCTCGCCCACGTTTCTCCCCGCGGAATCAGAATTTCTAATCGCAGTGTCCCATTGCTTTTTAAATGCCCGCGAATGTTCGAAGGTCGACAAATGGGACGCGGTACAGTGAAATAAGAAGGCAGGGAATTTAATTGCAACTCGTCGATACAATTACGGAGGTTGTTTGTTAATATTCCAAGGATGGCCTGCTCGATTATTCACTCCTCAGGCATCCGATGCAAAGTAAGTCATTCCTCGACGCTTGAAAATCGTCTCGCGCTAGTAGATACAGCACGTCTTAGTCAGGCAGGAAAAAATGTTTGTTTACATTCGTTCACACCTTCACACCACCGTCGTCTATGTGCGTGCAGAGGAACGAATTTATTCGCCTCCCACGCGAAACGTGTTCTACGAAACGCAATCACGCGGAGGAAGGTGAGAATGTCAGGGTGAAGCAGGAAAACTGATTCGTACGCGATTCTGTATGTCGTTGCTGCACCGGAGTCAGTTTACTCGCTATCACACCGCTGATAACCGCCTGGAGTAGGTACAGTGACACTTGAAAATATGCGAACACTCTTTAAAACCGCATAAACTTTTTTAAAATTAATCCAAACGACTTGAGTTTTTTTGAGAAGCTAGAAGGATTAGTTTGCTAAGCGACAGGTTTTGTCGTTTTGGAAAAAATTGCAATTGATCGGAATAGCGAAGAAAATAGTGAAGGTCGTTTTTTAACGTTTAAAGATCGCAGAATAAGGCCGAAAATCGCGGGAATTCCCGAAATCAGCGATTTTCGACCTTATTCTGCGACCTTTAAACGTTTGTGGCTCAGAGCAGCGTTACCCGATTTTGATGAAATTTTCAGCATGCATACGACTTACCTAAATCTACAAACGGGTTTTTGGATTTTCATTGCCGGATCACAAAAAAAACTTTAAAACACGACCTTCACTATTTTCTTCGTTATTCCGATCAATTGCAATTTTTTCCAAAACGACAAAACATGTTACATAGCAAACTAATCCTTCTAGCTTCTCAAAAAAACTCAAGTCGTTTGGATCGATTTGAAAAAAGTTATGCGATTTTAAAAAATGTCCGAATATTTTCAAAAGTCACTGTATATCTAAGAACGTACAAGCAATTGTACAGTAGAATTTGGACCACGCTTACACCGGCGCACTAACAAATGCCGTTTAACTTTTACGAGCCACAGATTCTTGAGTTTTATCAAGGCTCGCGTAATTCACAATCGATCACAGTAACATCGTTAATAAGTGTAAGGCTTAATATCGCCATTTTTCCCACAATCGGTGTCGGAAATCTGTAGACGGTCGGTTGAATCCGAGACATCCCTGCATCGCGAATGGTTTTGGCTGGTGCGCTGCATCGTTTATAGAGAGGCGAGGTTCATCGACCACGAGGAAGCTCGTGAAATTACACCGTGACGCTCGATTACGATCCTCCTCGACGATTACTTACCGATAATTTAGCGCGTCTCCAGTTACGCCCCGGCATAATTAATACCGCGCCTGATCGATACAGAAGGTTTCGTAATGAAAATCAATCGCTGGCGCGGCGTAATTGCATTCGACGCGGGCCAGATACCGGCTGCGGTCGTAATGGTCGCGGAATTGGATCTTCGTGAAATGGTAATGCTGATTTAGAGACATTCCCTTCGATCCTTGGCGGGCTTCGATGCTCTTCTTTAGTATAGATACCTCCTATGATGCGCGATGTGAAACAGTAGGTACCTACCGCGATCGCGTGCTCTGTTTTCGGTGATTTGCACGCGGGGGTCTTGAACCGGGGAGGTATAAGCTGAACTAAAGGTAAAACGGAGAAGCTAAAAGACGAGCTAAGGCATTCAGAGCAAAAGCAAACTAACCGACATTGAAAAGAAAAGTAATTTTTACAGCCTATTGGAATACATGATTTTGACTAACTCAATTTTGCTAAAAATGTGAGTCAGTGTGTTTTTGCTCTCGATGCCTCGAGTGAAGGTATCCTTAAGCCTTCAGGCACGGTGCACCGGGTACGGAGATCGACTACCGCATACTTTTCCACGGTTAAACATTGCCGAGGTTCGTAGCTCAAACTCGCACAGCTCTTCAACTAATCCACTAACACTCTCTCCCCGGCTCAATATACTAACACCACGGAGACACTGGTAATTCAAAGGGAGGGTCACGTGCCCGAGCTTCGAAAAATGTAGCCGAAACTCTTCGGCACTTGTTTGCCCGGCCATTAATTAAATTCCAATAGAGACCTTCGCCCCTGGAAGACTCTTAGCTTCCTCGGCAGCAGTCTTCAGCAGCGATCGTCCCCGCGCGTTCTTCTCGAGACACCCGATAAAACGGAGAAAGACGCGACGCCAGGGAATCTCGTGGCTGTAGTGGGGGCCCACTGGTTGTAGCATAAATACACTCAATGTCTCGGAGACCTTCAGAAGCAGCCAGCCGAGAATAGACGAACATCCAATTTTAATCGCGGAACCTAGAACCGCGTGGCGTCCGCCAGATTGCAACTATCGTCAACAAAAGCACCGGATTTCTCTGCTGGAATCTTTGGTGTCTAACGAATGATCGATATCAAATAAATTATAAATTCCCAGGGGGGGGGGGATCAACGGAGGCAGCGTGCCGCAAAGCTTTCTCGTCGCAGGTGTTTCTAACGCGAGAACTCAGACGATCTAATCTCTTAGACAGTTTATTATCAGCGGATAGCACAGGCGGCGATAACACACGTGATCAACGTCTGATCGCGTGGATAGCTTGGAGCTGAAGACCGACTAGTGAACGCGCGCACGCGAGAAGACCCATGTCGAGACACGCGATCCAATTCCTTCAAGGTAAACGATGCCAGTCAATCCCGCGGCCAATACACGTTTTCCTCGTTCATCGTTCCTGCAATTTATGCAGCTCCGTCTCACCTACAACTCCTGGGAGCAAGCCCGTTCGGCGCTGCGCTGGAAGTCGCGTGGATGCGTCAGTAGTACCAGTCGATCACTGGCTCGTCCGGATAAGGGAGCTTCCTATTCGCCTCACACGCAGCTGTGCGGGCGCACGCGTGCGATTCTCGGCCTCCTGACGCGAAGTTCGTGGCATCTGGACCTCGCGAGGATATTCGATGGTCGATGGTCGATAGGGGTGAAGAGTATCGCGGCACCGTCAGCCAGAAGCAAACCACTGGACGCCTGACAAAGCGACGTGTCCAGAGCAGTTCTCCGGCACGCGGCACGCATTACCGCGTCACGAATAATTCTACGGCGAAACCAGCGGAACGTAGCGGTGTAGTATTAATGAATCAAGCGCGAATCTACGTAGGAAGCACGCATATATGCGCCGCTAATGAGTCACTTGCAAATCTCCCGGTATCGCGATAGTACGTTATTGAATCGAGCTGCGATAACGCGGGATTCTATTGAAGGGGGAATAACTACTTACGTTCTTAATCCTGCGCTTACAAATTAAACGGCTCCGTTCGAAAACCTTCTTCGAACTCTCCTCCCACCTCCAAGATTGCTAAAATTCTTTGTTCAACTTCGGACCTCTTGCCTTTGGTGGAATAGAAAAGAAAAGAAGACCGCGTGCATTATCGATTCTCCCGCGAGGTTATTTGGAATCGTGCGAGAGGAAGGAAAAGAATGAACGAGCATTCGCGTCGGCCGCAAACCACCGTCGAAATTCAATTTCCGGGATACCTGGATCGACGGTCGCGTCGGCGATGGCCGGTCAAAGGAGGAGAGCTGTGGCTGAACGGCGCGTTCGCTTCGAAGAGCACGGAACGAACGCGCTCAAGTTAAACGACCAATCTCTCCCTCTTGACCCAATTCGTAAAACGCCCTGTGCGTGCCACGCACGCGTGACGTCACAGGTCTCCTCTGTGCGTGAGTAATGCGCGAGGGTGCGTGCAAGGCCGGCCCGGTGCTGCTGCTGCACATAGCCGCCGACCAGCTGATACTTGCTCCTCCGTGCACGGTCCTGCGCTTGTCGCTACGGATCGCCATCTTCCGCGAATGTGAACAAGGATTTCGGGACGGTGCGTGTGAAGGGTAGATGAGTAGATAAGGAAGGAGGATGAAGGAGAAGATAGAGGAGAGGATAGACCTTTGAAGTGGGGATATGCGGGTTTCTTCTGTAAAACCAAGTTGATGCTATTGTTATCGCAGTTGGTAATTTTCTAAAGATACGTAGAAGTATTTAGAAGGGACGGTTTTGGCAATGGGTGCCGTTGGTAGGTTAAGAGGAGGAAAGGGGGATAATTACAAACGTGGAGTAAATGCTGGAGCCTTGGCTTTTAGATATGCACTTCCCTTCCGCGCAATCGCGTTGATGCACTCGAGGTATTTCGCAATTTCCCATAAATGCGAGGAGGTATTTGGACAATAAGGGTTTGCCGATAGCTGGCCGCGAGTGCAGGGTTGGTAGCTCGGATACAGGCACTATAAAATAAAACGAATGAGATAGACCTTCTCTTTATTGTACGCCTCCCAGGTTTCACCCTCGTTTCAGCTACCCTGCACCCTCGCAATCCACTTATTGGTTCTCGGCTAGGAGGCAAGACATCCCGCATCGAATAACTGCAACGCGCAATTGATGGATTGCAAGAATGCATCCCGGCCGGACGAGGTTAGGGACAAGGGGGGTGAATGATGGATCACGTTCTCTGAAACGGTGTACAGCCTTCCGTTACCTGAAACTGTCTCGTACTACGAATATATTCCCTACCACCCCAAGCGGCATTAATTCAAAGCGAGCGTAATATCTTAATCGCGTTGTACGCCGCGTCCGCGGAACGAACGTTTATCAAACTAACAAACCATAAAAGCCATCGATCACTCCGCCCACCGAGCGTGCACAATGCGCGCGGAACATCGTCGCCTCTAATAAGCGGGATCGCTGCAACTTCTCCCGTAAGTTCGTCGATGAAACTTCGTTCCGCACATTAATTACCCTAATTGTGTTTTCCTTGCGCCGCGAGAACGCGACCGTGGCTCCTGAACGTGCCCATAGAGAGCGTCGTTCATCAAATTTTCATTTAACCGGTTACACGCCGTCAGACGGGAGACAACTTCTCCACTTTGCCATTGAAATTTCATCAACCCCACCGGGCTCCTAAAACCGGATAACGCTTCGCTCCCCCGTAACGCCTCAAAAGTACAATCTGAAGGCAGAAATACATTCTGAAAAAAAAAAAGAAAAAATGCCACCGACACGAACGTCCCCCAGCGTTACCTTCAAAGTCGCGTGGGATGTTTTTAATTAAAACAAAATGAGCTTCGCAAGTTTCGCGGGAAAGCAGCAGATGTTCGTTAAGTTCCGCCGAGTCGCCAGGCTGCAAAGCTCGCCCAGACGACATAATTGCGAATTAAGAACCGCCGCGAAGGGAACACGGCGAGAGGGAACGACGAGGCCTCGGTCCCGCGCTCTCCCAAGCATTACCAGTTACTTCTGCCCGTGCTTTTAGCGGCTAACAGACCCAGAATTCGCTTTTGCATATTTAATGGGCCGGGGGCGGACCGACAGAGAGCCGCTTTTCCTTTTATACACGCGATGAATGCGAGGATCCAGCAAAGCGCGAAGTTCCGCTAAGTTGTCCTATTTTTAACTCGCCCCTACTCCGCGTTACATCAGACGCGTGTGCATCGCGGCCCAGTCGATCCTCGTGTGCGAGGAACAACCTCGCGATAGATACTCTCGGCTCTTTTCCCTTTATTCCGCGATCCCCGCGAATTCGAGCCCTCCCAGCCCTCATCGCCCGCTCGTCGTTCCATTCGTCATCTCGCCAGCCCCGGGAGACCGGACTCTCCTCCAGCTGTCCAGGCAGAATTTATGGGAAAAGTTGGACATTCCTGAAATCTAATACCCAGCGTTGAACCGCGCCGCTGCTCGATATTGGAAGGAGCCTGTCAGCCTATCTGGAATACTAAGGTGTAAATTCGCCTGGCTCCTCTGTTCTTCGCAAAGTCGTGGCTGAGGCGCGCTGAACTGTAATAGCAGCGAGGGGAGTACCTATCTCGGAAATCCTTCCCTCCTAAGTAATTCGAATCTTAATAAACACGTCACTGGAACAAGCGTGTTTACTTTCTGGTACTCAGGGTTACTCTGTCGCACGATGAAGATACATTTTTGGATAATGAGAAAGGCAATCAGGGTCTATAATAATTACAATAATACGTCTTTATTGTATCATCAGATCGTGGCAGATTAATACCTGCTTACTTACTTCTTGTTTGTTTTTTTTTCTTTGTGGTGTAACGTGCGAGATTCAGCGAAATGCTGGTTTAAAATCTCACCCCATCGAGTGACTGCGGTACGAAGCACGGAACAGTTCCCAGTTTCGAAAAGATTTACGGAAGCCCGAGAGGACACAGTGGAATTTGTATTATTAAACGCGGAAAAGGGGAGCAATTAAGTTCGCGTACGTGCCACTCTTAAGCGGGTCGTTTCTCTCGGAGCGAAATAAGAGGGAGGCTGGCTTCGCAGGATCCAGGAGACGAATGGCTGCCTGGGCGTTCCGTGAACGAGTGTAAATATCAGTTAGTCTGCTCGCGTCGTTTGCAAATAATTCAACTTCGCGTGGGAGGGCCGGCCAGCGAGACAGTTTGTTTTCCTCGTCTAACAGGTGGAAGGGCGCGAGGGCAAAGGGCGAGGGAGTTGGGATTAATATACCCTTTCTGTCGACGGGGTGTAAGCCAGACAGTGGTCTCTGTGTATTCCGGGAGCTCCGAGCCCTTTTGGGGGTGCGTAAACCATCGCTTCGAGAATATCACTTCACTATCTACTCGCCAAAGGAACGATATATTCCCGAGTCCTTGTATGCGCAGCTACTTATCCCCACAGGCAATGTCGACGCACGAATCTCAAAGGACCAATTTCTCGTCGAAGAGGCTCCCGTGGCACGCTACAGATATCTGCCGACGGTACATTCCAATCGGGCGGACGTCCTCGCATCCACGCATTCGATCCCTACAGAGACAGCTCTGCGTTCGAAGAGAGGAACGGAGCAGCGGGAACCCTCACTTTGTGCGGCAGTGCATTTCAATATACGTACGGGACTTCGAAGAAGACTGAAGGAATCGAAAGAGCTGGGAAACAGAATTTCATCCAGAAGGGAACAACGATCTAAACGGAGGAGCTTGCATTCCCGTCCCGACACCAACATTCTGCCACGCAAGTCCGCCAACAGGACACGCGATCCCAAAGGCATTTCAAGCTGTAAGCTACACCCATTGTGCCATCCAAGCCCGTCAGGGGAAGAATTAACCCCCCAGAAGGAAGCTTCAACGACGGAAACACGATATCCTCCAACCTTCGGTACCCACCCGAGAGTGGCCCGCAAACAATACACCCCTGCGCCAATGTACACACATCCCATCCCACCCCACCCCACCCCCTCTAGCTTCTCTCCCCCTCCTATCGATTCTAACAAAACAGCGGAACAGCAACGGAAAGTTCCTGGAGGTGTTGTGAAACGAAGGATCAAAAGGGATTGCGGCGGCGCGAGTGGACGTCGAAGGGAGAAGCTCGAGGATCAAGATCCATCCACCCCCGTGGCGCCAGGGTGTCCGCGTTCGGTGGGAGCTGAAAGGGTGTGCGTGCGGCCTACACGCGCGGCCTCTCTTTCTCGCCCTCGTCCCCGGCTGCCGTAACTCTCCGGCGCGGCGGAGAGTAGGTGGCCTGGTTGGGTATTGATCCGTGACGGGGCGGAAAGGGGAGCGGGCCCGAGGTCGCATGCGCATCGCCGGCGAGAGCGGCGCCGTCCTCATCGACCCGCGAGGTCCGCTGAAAAAGGGAGAAACGGAAAGCGGAACGCGCTGCGACTCGGAAGCGGACGGGGGAGGGTCGAAGGGCTGAAGGGGCGAGCCTGTGGATCGGAATGGTACGGTACCATCGATAGGACTCGCGCCTCTGGCTGCAGACGCTGCCCCAGGCCGATTTACGCCGTCGGCCTCGAGCTTCGTGCCGCTTCGAGAGGATATGCTGCTGGAACACGCGACGACGCCTGAGTCGGCGCCCCGCTCGTCAGATGGACGGCTCTGCGGGCAAGCATCTCGGGAGAGGGGGTTTGCGTTAGGCGTAGGTGGGCCCGGATGATCGATGAGCTGGGTGCTCGATCATTTTCGTGTAGCTTTGCTAGGGGAATCGCTTGATCGAGTCTTTCGGTGACTGATACTCTTTTGGACTCGCGAAGATGCGGGGAGCTTTCGGACGTCGAACGGAGGCTCGGGTATCTGAGATGGGATTCTGGATCGTGAGAGATGGTTTCGTTGATGGGAAGTCGGAGGAGATGCTCCGCGGCAAGTTTCCGGGTTTCGCGAGGGATTGCCTCGGAGACTGAATTGCTTTCGTCTGGAACAAGTCGCTAGGAGCAAGTAGGAATATTTTCATAGAAAGTTTCACTGGTTACTACGAGTAGATTCTGAGAACTAGCTAACATACTCCTTCTCTCCACTGTATCATATTTACTCTATTCTATGAAAACCGAGCAAAAGGCAAATGAAAATAGACCAGGAAATTACCTAGAGCTCAGGGCGCAAAGTTCCTAAAATAACAAAGTTTCCGTGAACTCCGCGCCCAGCCGTCCCGCCGTTATTCAATAACGCCGTTAATTCGGTGTTTGCCGTTTCTCGTGGACTCGTGACGATGACGCGGAACCTTTTCATCCGTCATTCCCCCGTCCAATCCCACCCTGGGCCGGGAACCCTGCAGCCGTTGGCGCGACACGAAGTCGAGTTCTCGTGGAGGATCGAATTGGGTTAAGCGCGACTGACTTCGTTAGAATTTCGAGTTAACCCGTCGCGTCCCTCGGAGCCCTTCCGCGTGCGTCTTCCACCCCTCGACGGAAGTGGTAGGGGGGTGGGAGTGGAACGGGGTGGTTATGCAACTCGATTAAACACGGTTTGTCGCGTCTGCCGCGACGAAATTCTCGACCAGGTCTGTGCCGCTTCGGAGGCAGGTCTATACGGGGGTGATATTCACCCCATCCCTCGCGTCAACAGGAACAACGGGGGAATGGAGACTGATTTCCATGGCTGCGCTAATGAGGCGGGCAGCCGGCGTCCGTTTCGTTCGCTCGTAATTTATGCACGATTCGATTTGCGCGACGGGAACGGGACTTTAGTTCTTCTCGCCCCGATTAATTCTCTGATCGTTGTATCCGCGGGGGAGGTTCCCGCCCGGCCCTCTCGCGTGTAATTGGATTCCGTTGCTCGCGCGTGCTCATATATTTCCACCCGACTCCTTCCGTCGTGATTGCATTACGAGCCCGGCGGATGGTGCGGAATAGTTTTTCTACGTGGTCTCGTCGCGGAAATTGCAGACGCTTCAAGCCACCGGCGTTCCCCGGTTTCTGGCGAACAGCCGTGGCTAGCGAGCCGCCGATCCCCTAGACTCGCTTTCTTCTCAATGAAAGCCCTCGTACCCTCGACCTTAATTCGACCATTACGATCCCCATTGTCTCGTCCAGCGAGTCGCGGGTATATACGTCCGATGGAAGCTGATGCTCGCGAAAGGAACGCTGATGCTGAAATCAGTTGTAGTTTGACGAACGGTCGTCGCGATCCAAAGGTCAAACTAAAAGAAGCTCCGCTCTAAGAGTGAACTTAGCCCAGATTTATCATTGATGATAGTTCGATCTACAGAATCTTCGAGAGGGCAAAGTCTCTGCTCGTGTTCCTTTCACTCGTGGCCAGCCAACTTCAAACAACTTCACCTGACGGGAACACAGCCAGAATACTCTTGCACTAGAAGAAACTTAACCGAAACCTGGCATCGAACATCCACTGCCGGAAACCCAGCCGCAAACCCCCTCCCCCCAAGCTCCCGAAAACCTTTCTATCCTCTACCACGTAGAGACCCACCGGCAATCCTCTCCTGCTCCCCGAAGCGCGGCTGATAGTTCGCTGGAACTCGAAGAACCAGCCTCCATCCGCTAAACGAGCAGTGGGTCGATCAAGCTCGCCCGAGACGCGGCCTTATCGCGACGCTTTCCTGCCCGACCAACCACTTCCGGTACCGGCGCGAGTCCCATGGCGCGCGCGGGCGCAACCTATCGCACGCCCGGACCGCTTACGCTCCTCGTAGGTCGAACCGCAGCCGCTGGAGATTTGCATAAGGTCGATCGTACTCATCCTGCGAGCTTTATCCTCGTCCAGATTGGATTAGCCTGCGCGGCGACGACTGTCCTCCCTATCGGTCAGGATTTTCGAGGATTGCAGCGTGGAATCATCCCTAGGTTCCGTCCCTGTACCGCTTCATCGATCCAGGTGCCGTCCTCGAGGGCACGGTTCCGCGTTCACACGGTGTAAGCTCTCCCCTGGTCACCTCGTTCCCTCCGTTTTCGAATCTGCTCACGCTGTGGACCGAGGATTCGGAAGGAATTTCCATCTAATTCTCAGTGTTATAGTTCTTGCGAGACGATTCTTTAATTAGTTTGTTATGCTTCTTGTTATATTCTACATAGACTGCCGTCCATGTGCATCAGGGCATCTGTTGCATTTGCAGAAAATGTGATAGTTGGTGTAGATTAGATACGTTTCACTGCATTTAATTTAAAGGACTGGAGATTATGTGAAATTTGGCGGAGTCGTTCGATAAATTTGAAACGTGTTTCATGATTATTCCACACTGAGTAGCTAGCCTACTTACTACTATTTCTGGACGATGGGGGGTAGTTTAGGGAGTGAAGCGTGGATGTTCAGTTCGTTGACGTTCGTAGAGAAAGTATCGTTAGAATTATAAAGGGGAGGTGTTCAAAACGCTATTAAGAACGACTTCCCCAAATCGATCGAGGAACGAGAAAGGAGCACGCGAACGGAGCTGCAAGAATCGTTAACGATCCTCAGCGTTTATAGCCTTAACCCTGGCTCGTTTAACTCGCTGAATAATTCGTGGTAATTCAATATTCCAATGGTGGAGGCTCGATTAAGTCGCAGCCATCTGGTGGCTGGCGCGAACCTTGCGTCGGAATGCGTTCGCGATTAGATAAAAGTGTCGAACGGAGAGTGCCGAACTCGCCAGGGCTGGCACAGGCCTGTGAAGAAAAAAAAAAGCACAGGAAGTAGAGGAGGAAGAAAACACATCGAATGGAAAACGTAATCTCGCTTGCGCGGACGGTGCGCGCGCGCGTAAACGCGACAATTCCGCGACATTATTATCTCTCGTTGATCGTCACACGGTGCTGCCGTCATTGAGGAAGCACGATTATGCAATTTCGTTACGTACGCACCTCGCAGACCAGAGGCACATGCACACGCAGCTGACTACACCGCCGGGAATGTTGCCGTTGAATCAACGAAACCACAGAATCACCGTCCACGTCCTTTTCTCCCTGCAGACAGGGAAAGGAGATGGAAATGAACCTTGGACAGTTGAAGAGAGCACGGAAAATTGAACTGCAGGAAATTCTCACGCTTGGTTTATTAACAGCTCGATGGCCACACCTATCGGTAGCTTTAACCTTACAAATTTCCCGAGTATTAGTGTTTAGATGCCTTCAAACAAGGATATTATAAATAGGATAGGAGTCTTTAAGCAGTACAATTTTATCGGCGAGAGATATAATAAATATATTAAAATTCTTTCGCTAGCTTCGGTTATTAAAATCTGTTGTAAAATCTATAGGTATCTTTTCAAGCGACAAGTATGTCAGAGAAAGTGTCTTCATCTGCCTCGGTGTCCATTTAAATGGATACCTAATTGCTGACCCCAGCGCGTGTCACGAAATCTTTCACGTTCGACCGTGAACCAGAGACGTCTGTGAAATGGACACTAGTATCAATCTTAATGCGCCCGCATTTTATTGGAGGAATCGAATTTGCTCGTTAGGGTTGTGGGGCTACGCTCGAAGAAGAGGGCCTAAAATCCCGGCTAGAGCAGGCCGTTGAAATATCGGTCATGCCGCTCGGCCCGAGGGCATGACACAGAGGCTATCTGAAGCAATTTATTTGGACGAAACGAGAGCTGCCGTCGACACACACACCGCTCGTTAAAATCCAGTTGACGAACGGCCGCGCTGCTCTGTACCTTTGTGTCTGTATCATTTGGATCAATAGAGAGCGATCCTCCGCGCTAGCGATCCGTCGCGGCCCTACGTCCGGCTCCATTCCGTACCAACCCTTTTTTCGTGGCCCACTAGACACTTCCGTGCGAATTTCTGTCGCTCGCGGAAACCTTGAAGTGGGAATCGTGGGGCTGAGGTCCGAGGAGTCTCTTTGCTCCCAACCTCGTGGGTCAATCTAACAAGGTGGCTTGGATAACCCGAGAATGTCGGATATGTTGAAACTTCGCAGGTTCATATGTTAGAAAAGGATCTTAAAAAACTGCCTAGCAATTCTTTGAGGACTACTTTTCTCGGTTTTGCTGTGGAAGTTCAAGGAAGATTTGAAGAGATTGGGGCAAGCCCCGTGCAACTGCTACAAAGCTGTTCGTTGTCAAGTACCAGGGGCGCAGTGGGGATTTAATCTCGGGGGAGTCGAGTCGAAGAGATAGAAATATTTTTAACGCAAATTCGATAAAATTCATTAGGTGATTATAAAAGTTTATTTATAGAATATAATCGAGTTTTCTTCTGTTTTGACGAATCTCTTGAATTACACGAGTCGTGGTTACATTAATCTCCTTGTTCCTTTTTCTTTCGTGGGTGGCACGATTTGCCAATTAACTTGTGTCTGGCGTGTAATATCGGCAGGTGTTGGCGGTGCCGTTAGTTCCATCGTGACACAGTAAAAGCTTCTGCTCTGGGAAGAATGCGCGAGCCTCGATCGGTCAGCGCGTTGCTCCCTTGAATGGCGAGAACCACTGGCCACGAGCCAATCTGTTTCACTTATTTTCCGCGGCACGTTCGAGATTGGAATCACCGTTCCGAGTCGACGAGAGGTCGAGACAATTTACTGCACTGCGGCTGGCAAAATATTCTGCATCTGGAGTGACAATTATCGCATCGCGCGCACACGTGCAAGGAGGCTAGCGATCGATACGCGGAGGGACATCGCGGAAAGCGTCGGATCTCGCGGAATTCAAGATGGAGGCGGGAGTTTTCGACTGCGCTGCTTTTCCAACAATCGGAAGCACTAAAATAAAAGCTTAAATAAAATAAGCCGAAGTTACCAGAAATTTAACGCAACTTAAACTTTTCTGCAATTCAATGTGGCTGACGCAAGTTGTTCGTCGATTTTTTTAAGTTATATCGAGAATTTCAGTTCCATCGCAGCACTCTGTGCGTAAAATCACGTGACAGTTGAAGTAAGCTGGAGGATTGGGGGAGAATAGAGAAAATTCTTAGGCTGATGGTAGTGCGATATGATTTCTCAAGTCAAACTAAGTGGATAAAAATTTGTTTCAAAGTCTCAAAGCCGTGAAACATTTTCTATCCCCGGTTTCTACCGATAGTTGTAAACAAGCATGAGTAATCTAGTGGCGATCGATGAATCGAGCTCGTATATCTCGCTTCACGAGACGAGGGGTGCGACCCTCGCGAATTCGTGGCTTGTCGCCGAGTTTCTAAGGTTTGAGGCCACCGACTGCCCCCCTGTAAATAATACCGGAGCTTTTAGCGCCCCCCCCCCCCCCCCCGCGTTGATACGTCGTTTGTATGCATCGAGGTATCCGTGAAAACAGGATTGCGCCCTTTACTGGGACTGCGGGAATACGCGATTTGCCGAGCGTGCCCGTATTCCGCTCTGGAACGGTAACAGGAAACGGTGTCGTCTATTTTCATGATAGCCACTCCGACGATATTGGAGATATACAGTCCGCTGTTTTATACAGAATGACTCACAGGTCTTTTCGTACCGATTCAGGAGAATAATTCTGAAACCTACTACCCCAATTATGGCCATTTTCCTGCGTCGTCATTCTATTAATTCCTTTACCTCTAATTCGAACACTGTGCCACTTGAAACTCCTAAGTCTACGCTAATTCCATGTGCAATTGCCACGCGTGCCACGGATATTCAAGTTGAAATACCAAAAAACGCTTCTCGGAAAGCCCATTCTGAGGGAGCATAAATACCCACCAGACACATTTAACGGAGAGTGACTTTAACTTCAACCTCCCTCGCCCCCAACTCCTCAGCCACAATTTCCTTCGAGATCGATAGACAGGGTATTATCTTCGCAAGATGGATCGGTAAAAAAATTACCGTAAATCCTCTGCCGAAGATGGGGGAAAAAGGCAGAGGAATTATCGAGAGAAGCTCGTGGATGCACGCGATCAGGTGCCATCCATGGGGGCATTGTTCAAGGCCACCGCCGATCACGGGATACCTTGGAGCGATTTCAGTGATACGCCTCCATTGAAACGGCACCGGAAGCGGTCGTTATCCAAACGCGAGCGAGCCGAGCGCGACTGGCGAGGTCGCTCTTGAAAATTAGGCTCCTGCCTGCACCGCGGTCTCACGTGTTCGATTTACGCTGCCCACGTGTTTCGAGAAGGTCGACCGAGCGCGTTTCTCCGTTCTTGCACAGCGATTGTGACATGTTACGAGGGAATTGTGCACGCGGCACGCGAGCATGGAGATCCGCTGGCATCTCGGGTTGCGTATTTGCGGTCCGCGAGGGATACCAATTACAAGAGGAGATTCTCTTCGCGAAACAGTATATAAACAAAATCTGAACGTGGCTGAACGTGTCGAATCCTTCTACTCGCGACGAGCGTGATAGCCGAGGTAGAAGCTCGTGGGTTAGGTTCGACAGCGGCTCAATTATGGTTAATATTGCAATAAGCCACGCAGAATCTTCTCGAAGAGATCCGACATATAAAACTATCGAGAAACCACCAAGCATCGTCGAGCCCCTCGAACGTACACCCCCTTTGTTTTTTAATTTTTTTTTTTATTTCGACTCATTGTATCATGTTGATTGGTATTTTTGTTTATATTTTTTATTTGCGATCATCCGTCATCTCATGTTTTTTTTATCATACATTTTTTACAGCATGGCCGCTCAGATTCGTACAGGGTCGCCACGTTACCCAATATTCGCGACGACAACAAAACGGCCGATGGGATGTTCAAGGTATTCAGGCAGGAGGACTTCCGGTCCAGCCAAGTGACACTATTTTACTCCCGTAACAGTTTCGTGGCTTTGCTTCGTCGATGGCAGGGATCTGTCCTCGTTTCTGCGAACTCATCTTCGCCATCTTTGACGTCTCTTTGGGGCCTCGACTAACCATTTCTCTCATTTCCTGTTAATCATTCTTCCAGAGGCTCTCCGTAAACGTTTCTTCGACTATTCATTTTCTCGTAGCAACGCTCCTTCTATGCTCTATACTGTTCTCTTTTTCTGGGAAAACTCTTTCGCTCGGATCCACCGCTACACTAACACGCACAGTATTTTCTCCGTTTCACGCTAACACCGACCAAGTATTTTGGGAACTTTTCTCTCCGCCTGTCGCTTGTTCCCTCGATTTTTACACGTTAATTGAGGATAATATCATTCATACCGGGGATGGGGATTACATCGCACGGATTTACACGCGTTATCAGCGAGCTATATTCTAATTAACCATGGCCGTTGGGTAATCCGTAAACACTGTAATCAGGCGTGGGAGCTAAGCAATAGGGTTCTGACATCCAATCATTTCCAGCGCCATATTCGTCCTGTGCAAATGATTCTCCTGTGGTTTTGGGATAGAAAGTAATTTAAAAGCATCGGGATGGTGGTAGCCCGAAGTTTTCTCTGCTATTCCCACCATTCCTCCTTTTCAACGTATCCGTATTATTAATGGTAGCTTGGAAGCCATTTCCAAAACTCGCCATTAGGAGGAATTTCTTCGCCAGTAGCAGAAATATCCTCGAATGGGGAATTTATTGCATGGATGCTGACATAATATTAATTTCTCTGGTACCAGGGCTACTTGCAACATAAGTTGAAATATCCTCTCCCTACTAAAACTTAACAGAACTACTTGCGGACTACTACACCGTGGGCAACAGCCCTTGCACCGTCCGCATGTAACTAACTATCTCTCGTTTCTGTTACACAGTCGCGGCGGAAGAACCCAAAGCGGAGGGCGGACAATTTAGACGACTTGAAGCAGGAGTTGGACATTGACTTTCACAAAATCTCGGCCGAGGAACTGTACCAGAGATTTCAGACGCACCCCGAAAACGTAAGTGGAGAGCAGAATGGATTCGCCTTCCACCGCTTAGCGGAGAGACTCTGATACGAAATGCATCGGACGTTGGAGCACGAAGGGGAGGCGTTCCAACAGTCCTCGAGCACAGAATAATTATTCTAACTCGACGGCTGAGGCGGCTGGAGTCTGTGTAACGCGCGCGTCGATCGATCCGGTTATTTAAAGCTCGAGTATCATCGTTGGCGCGAGATTCATGACATCCCTTATTCGCCTAGGGCGATAATTGTGGAACGGACACCAGTCGTTAATCCCTCTAACGCCCTATCCACGTTCCAGGGGTCGGGGGATAAAAGAATCCACTGCGCGACACGGAAAAGTGACGCTACTCGCGATTATTCGATTACCTCCCATTCTTCTAACTTTTTGCGTGGAATAATCATGGGGACTTATAGAGCCACTACTCTACAGCTTCGGCGGTTTTTGAATTTTTGAATTTGTTGATATTTAATCCGTTGAGAGAGGCGGTTACCAATTGATGGGGCATTGTGTTGCAGGGCCTCAGCCATGCGAAAGCAAAAGAGAATTTCGAGAGGGACGGGCCGAACGCATTGACGCCGCCTAAACAGACGCCGGAATGGGTGAAGTTCTGCAAGAATCTGTTCGGCGGTTTCGCACTGTTGCTGTGGATCGGCGCGATCCTCTGCTTCATCGCGTACTCGATCCAGGCGTCGACCAGCGAGGATCCAAACGACGACAATCTTTACCTGGGCGTCGTGTTGGCGGCGGTGGTGATAGTGACGGGCATATTCTCGTACTACCAGGAGAGCAAGTCGAGCAAGATCATGGAGTCGTTCAAGAACATGGTGCCGCAGTTCGCGACCGTGATCAGGGAGGGGGAGAAGCAGATGCTGACCGCGGAGCAGCTTGTACTGGGCGACGTGGTCGAGGTGAAGTTTGGCGACCGTATACCGGCGGACATCAGGATCATCGAGTCCAGGGGCTTCAAAGTGGACAACAGCTCGCTGACTGGAGAATCCGAGCCCCAGTCGAGGTCTTCGGAGTTCACGAACGAGAACCCGCTAGAAACGAAAAATCTCGCGTTCTTCTCGACGAACGCCGTTGAAGGGACCGCGAAGGGCGTGGTGATCTGCTGCGGCGATCAAACGGTAATGGGAAGGATCGCCGGTCTGGCGTCCGGCCTGGACACCGGCGAGACACCGATCGCTAAGGAGATCCACCACTTCATCCATCTGATCACAGGCGTGGCCGTGTTCCTCGGCGTCACGTTCTTCCTTATCGCCTTCATCCTCGGCTACCATTGGCTGGACGCGGTCATCTTCCTCATCGGTATCATCGTGGCGAACGTGCCGGAGGGTCTGCTGGCGACGGTCACCGTGTGCCTCACGCTCACCGCCAAACGTATGGCGTCCAAGAATTGCCTGGTGAAGAACCTTGAGGCCGTGGAGACGCTCGGCTCCACGTCCACCATCTGCTCGGACAAGACCGGCACCCTCACGCAGAACCGTATGACCGTCGCTCACATGTGGTTCGACAACCAGATCATCGAGGCGGACACCACCGAGGACCAGTCTGGATTACAGTACGACCGGACCAGCCCCGGCTTCAAGGCACTGGCGAAGATCGCCACTCTGTGCAACCGTGCCGAGTTCAAGGCCGGCCAGGATCGCTTGCCGATATTGAGGAGAGAGGTGAACGGCGACGCGTCAGAGGCTGCCCTATTGAAGTGCATGGAACTGGCTCTTGGCGACGTGATGGGCATTAGGAAGCGCAACAAGAAAGTCTGCGAGATCCCGTTCAACTCCACCAATAAGTATCAGGTATCGATCCACGAGTCGGACAACCCCGACGACCCGAGGCACCTGCTGGTGATGAAGGGTGCGCCCGAGAGGATCCTGGACCGTTGCTCCACTATCTTTATCGGCGGCAAAGAGAAGGTGCTCGACGAGGAGATGAAAGAGGCGTTCAACAACGCCTACCTGGAGCTGGGAGGGCTCGGTGAACGTGTGCTCGGATTCTGCGACTTCATACTGCCGTCCGACAAGTTCCCGATCGGCTTCAAGTTCAACTGCGACGACCCCAACTTCCCCGTGGACGGGCTCCGTTTTGTCGGCCTTATGTCCATGATCGACCCGCCCAGGGCTGCGGTGCCCGACGCGGTCGCCAAGTGCCGTTCCGCCGGCATCAAGGTCATCATGGTAACCGGCGACCATCCGATCACTGCCAAAGCCATTGCCAAATCCGTTGGCATCATCTCTGAAGGTCAGACATTACTTTATTCCTCTGTCACCTCTTTCTTCCACATTACCGTTCCATGCAACCACGTCGCTTGGTTTTTCCGCGGGGTAAAAAGTTCTTTAGATTAATTTAGTACGCGGGGGTTTAATCTACTTCTACGTAGTTCAAGCTGGTTAACTTTGTCAGTCGAACGAGTAGCCTGCAGACTCAATTAACAACCTCCACTTGTCGCTACTTTCATCAGAAATATCAATATTCCTCATCGCTGAAGCCTGCAGCGATTCAAGCTTCCGAACTGCAAACGAAAGAGTAACTTTGCTGAAGCTTCGGCCTCAAGTTCCGTCCACGTTAATGAAATATTCACAGCTGGCTAACGGAAGCTGGGAGGTCTCATGAAAAATTCAAAGTCCTCGGGTTTTACGAAGAACTCGTTGGAGAGTGTAGAGTCCCCGGGAGCTTGCTCGTCCGGTAGCTTAGCGGTGCAAGATAGTAGCTTCGCGTAACGAGAACGGCGACGTTTGAGCAGGTAACGAAACCATCGAGGACATTGCCCAACGGCTGAACATCCCCGTGTCGGAAGTGAATCCTCGCGAGGCCAAGGCCGCGGTCATCCACGGAACCGAACTCAGGGAGCTGGACTCCGAGCAACTGGACGAGATCCTCAGGTACCACACCGAAATTGTGTTCGCCCGTACCTCGCCCCAGCAGAAGCTCATCATCGTCGAAGGCTGCCAGAGAATGGGCGCTATCGTCGCTGTAACTGGTAAGCCATTCCATTTACTCCAACTGTCAACGTTCTATAATTAAAATCATATTACTTGACAAGATTCCTTCTGCTCTGTCATAGTATTCACAATTTATTAACTATCCATTGAAATTAAAGGCCGCAGAGCAGATAGCTAAATTGCAAGTCTCTGGTCCCAGGAGAAGGGAACCGATGTCTCTTGCGAGGAACAGACTTGTGACTGTTGAAACGAACGTTCCAGGTGACGGTGTGAACGATTCGCCCGCGTTGAAGAAGGCCGACATCGGCGTAGCCATGGGTATCGCCGGCTCGGACGTGTCGAAGCAGGCAGCCGACATGATTCTGCTCGACGACAACTTCGCCTCGATCGTGACTGGCGTGGAGGAGGGCCGATTGATCTTCGACAACCTGAAGAAATCCATCGCGTACACCCTTACCTCGAACATCCCCGAAATCTCACCCTTCCTGGCGTTTATCCTTTGCGACATCCCACTACCCCTTGGCACCGTCACTATTCTCTGCATCGACTTGGGAACGGACATGGTGAGTGGCGCTCTTACGACTACCGCCCGGCCGTTCCCGCTCCGGAACGGTCCGGCGCAATATAAAAACTGTTCTTCCAAGCCCGACGACTCTTCGGCGAGGTGCCCGTGTCGCTTATCGATCTGACTCTCTCTCTCTCTCTCTCGCTCTCTCTCTCGAAGAGTGGTCGGGCGTACCTCTTGAGTGGTTAAGCATTTTCAGCGATACGAATCTCGTACCACGACCCTGATGGCATGGTCGAACGATACCCGTCACTATGTCGGCGATATTTTAAGTTTCATACGACTGATTGTCAGATACCAGCGATATCGTTGGCGTACGAGATGGCCGAGTCCGACATTATGAAGAGAAGGCCTCGCGATCCTTATCGAGACAACCTCGTCAACGAAAGGTTCATTACGACCCGCATTAGACGCGATATCGCTTCTATTGTACCTGTCCATTCTGTAACCGATGTATCTAGACCAGGTAGAGCTCCAGTAACCGCAGTACGCCAGCCGAGCACGTAGGAGCTACCCTTTGATACTCGCTAGCGTTGATCAGCTGTACAATATCGTAACTTTGTCTCCCCTTTAGGTGGCCAGTTTGTGGAGGACCAGTTGCCGAGGCAGTATTTTGTAATAAACACTAGCTCCATTTTCGCGCGAGAATCGTGATTCCCACGAGGATCTATAATCTAGCCCGGTCGTGCTTCGAATCTGACACAAGAATTTCCCTGAATAGATCCCCGAGGGAGCAAGATTCTCGCGCAGAGATTGTAATTTAGCTTTTTCCAGCCACGAAAGCCAGTCCAGCTCGCGGCGGCATCGAGGAAGAAGTGTTTGCGGTGATCGTCCGCCGCGTGACGATTCAGACACCCAAGGAACCCCTAAAGATCCCGCGGTGTATCCCATGGTTCTCGAGGCTCCTCCGTCTCTGTCCCGACCCCGATCGCTCCCAATCTATTTAGTTTTTCTTCTCGGTTGATTTTTTGCTTGCCCTCTCTGCGTCTCATCATATGACACACTCGCAAGAATGCTGATTGCCGCGTTTCTCCGTAATACCGTACCTCGCGCGGCTTGACTCGCGGCGCCCGCGTCGCGCCCACCGTTCCGGGCGGTCTGTCGGTCAGCATCCTTGTCTCAGGGTCACCGAGCAATATTCACGAGATTTACCATTGTTTGGCGCTGTTACTGAGCCTGTTGATAATGTGACGTCAGGTGCCAGCCATCTCACTTGCCTACGAGGAGGCAGAGAGCGATATTATGAAGCGACATCCACGAAACCCGTTCACTGACAAGCTAGTTAACGAAAGGTAACACATCAACAAACATAACCGAAGCCTTGAACAAAGACTACTTAACACCAGACTCTATACCTAACTCTTCTTCTGTTTTTTTTTTTATGGTCAGAAAGAGTAATCGGTGACGCGGCGCCAGTTTGCTTCCTGAAGCTGTCTCCTCGATGGCGCCCCAACGCCGCCGGCCTGAGGAACTCGGGCGGCCGTTGGGGATCCGTCGTTTAGCACGCTAGAATCCGGTGATCGCGTGGAAACCGGGATACACGGCCAGAGTTGAGATCGATAGAAAAGATGATAGGTTAGCGCCGATACACGAGGACATAGCTTCAGGAATCGGGGTCGCACGGTCGCCGTCGCTCTCTCCTTTACCTGTCTCTATTGGTCGTTACACTTCTTACTTACTCCTATGGTTATTGTAGTAGCTAGCTCGTTCTGTCTCGTATGACTATGATACTCGTTCGAACAGCGAAAAGACACGAGAGAATATCGTGACACCCGCCTCTTCTATCGGAGAACCGTGAACACAGAGCGACAACGGTTCCGTGTGCAAATTAATCCCTAGCCTAACTCGTCCGTCCGGTTTTCTTTCGTTTTCGTGGCTTCACTTGTCGTTCATCCCACCGGTTCTGCCGCAATGCGTCGCGTCCAGCTTACGCGCGCCTCCTGTTAACGTACATAACGGAACGGGAACGAGCAACAGTTACTTTCCGAGAGAACGCTACTACTTACTATTTTAAGACGCGTTCGCGGCGAAGCTTCCGTCAGCGTGGACGCGCGGCTCCGCCGAAAGGGTCCGTCGCGGTCTCTTTCTTTCGTTTTCTTGCTTTGGCGACGGTTCGCCGAACGCTACAGGCTGGGCTTAATTTGCCTTGGTCGGAGCACTCAGACACACGCTAGGATGATACAGTATCGAACCGAGGAAAAGGTAACAGAATGGTGCACGCGGTTTTAACACACTTCAGGGCATTTGGTGACTGGGTACAATTACAACTAGAGCTTTCTTATCAGACTTTTAATATTCTCTCTTTCTGTATATACCTCTCTATGCTCTCGGGAGCCCGGTCGACACATCGCATCTAAGCTGGATCGTCTCGATCAGTGTCGTTTGCTCGTCCACGACGCCAGGTGGGCTTGGAGGGACGATCTTATCCAAGTGACACACGCGTAGTTCATTCTTTCGATTAATAACTGATGACAGTCGATCGCGAGCAAGAGAAAAGCCTCTCACGTGTCAGAATTCTAGAAATCACAGTGCACACGATTGCTCCCCAAAGAAAAGTCACAATGTACCAATTATTTATTTTTCACTCGCGTTACAGAGACGATAATATCGATGCGTATTATCGTTATTCCACTGGCGAATCATAGGACGAGCAATCGCAGACTTTCTCTCTCTCTCTCTCTCTCTCTCTCTCTCTCTCTCTCTCTCTCTCTCTCTCTCTCTCTCTGTCGAAGGGTTTTCACTTCCTCTACAAACAAAAAATGGAACAATTGCCAGTGAAAAGAATCGCTTTCGTGACGATGATCCTCGCTTGTAATTAGTGTTGTTTCGTTAAACGCCAAAGGTAAGCCTCTTTCTCTCAAGTCTATCTCTCTTACTCTTTGCCTCTCTGTTTCTCTCTTATCTATCTATCAATCTATCACCTACCTTTCTAACTATTTCTCTCCTTGAGCTCAGCTTTTCGAAACATCATCTCCCGGTTCGCAAAGTTTCTCGCGTGCCGTCCAACCAACGTTCGCCACCGGACGTTCCCGTTCTCTAAACGCTGCTAGCGTCTTCTCGCGTCTACATACTTCTAATCTTTCTATGTGGCACCGTTCAAATCCACTTCAGCCTCGCTCCTCGAGTTCGAGAGGCGATGGCGTATCGAGGTCTCGATGCGCGTTGTCCAAGCTTGAAATAGAATTTTCTTTGGAAAATTCGCGCGATTGGAGTCGTAGGGACACGCTGGAACACCCGCCGCGTCAGTTCGACCCATCGTTACGAGTTTCCTCTCTTTCTCGCTCACTTTCATCCCCCCCCCCCCCCCGGTCATCTCTGTTTCTGTCTTTCGCTCTGTCTATTCCCCTCTGTCTATCTGTTCCCGCTGTTCACGGCTGCCTTTCACGCCACAGGCCTAGTCTCGGCGTCGCCTCGCCGAAGAAATCCGCGTCTTCTGCCGCCATTCCCGATCCTGTGACGCGTCTTGGTTCAGTTCTCGATACTTGGCAGGGTGGTGGCATTGTCCTCTTGGCCCCACGCGAGAGCTCGCTGATCGTGATAGAGTTGATCGATACACGCGGTACACGGGGACCGGTGGAATTGTTGGTAGCTAGGTCTCCTGGGGATCCTCCGAGGTGGGAGTCTCTTTCTCGTTGCTATTTCAGTGGTTAAAGAAATCGGAAACTAGAGCGAGACACGTGAGTTTCACACGGTAGAGACAACACCACCGCGTAGAGATTGCGAAAAAGGACCGATGGAATCGCTCGACTCGACGGGGAACACTTTGCTCCCGGTTATCGGCACTCTTTAGAAGAACTTTGCGCCTTCGGACCGCGGCGTCCCGCGAGATCTCCGGCCCGCGATGTCGCCACTCATGCGTCGAGCGATTCTTGGTATCTTTCATCGAGTTACACGAGATTAGTTCACTTGGTGGACGGCGAGCTTCGTCGAGCACGCTGCCGATTAATTAGCTGACATTGAGCGCGGTTTAGCTGCTCGAGAACTTCGATCGCTTGGCCAACGAACGTCACCGGCATCGTTTGCAAATGAAAGTTGATAACAAATAATTTCGGTTGAAATTGTAAATGCCTATCGTCGACGGTGCTCGCCTCTTGAAAGTCGATTCTGTCGAGTCTGGATGTTACCTGTATAGTATACTGTGTACATAGATCTGACAGTCGTGCGTTATTACTCTGTTGGTAATCATCGTTACATCATTGTCATTACCATCATCAGCCATTCTACTTCACCAGTACCACAACTGTCGCGTGAATCCCACTTCTTTCTCAACACCACGAAAACCGAGACACTACGATCCTTGCATCCCACGTTCAACATGCTCCGCCACTTTTTTGATACCGTCTATTCTTTCTTTCTTTTTTTTTTCCTTTTTAACTACTGTTCTACGATTTTTACGCCGTGCTCACCACCGCAAGCCAGCAGCATCTGTAAAAATCGAAGCAACGATTTTTTGCTACTGTTACTATTCCTCTTCTATTTCTTTTAAAACATATCTCCACTGTCACAGCCGCCGCTGCTACCTCTATTTTTACTACCACCACTATTACTACTATTGTTACTGTATTTTTACCTACTGTCTTACCTACTCTTTTTGTTTCGTCGCCACGACATGCCCACGCATTACGGCAACCGAGCGAAGCGCAAAGCGAGGGGAAAAAGTATAACGGGGCGTAGATAGAAGCGAATAGAAGCGAGACGAGATATGGCACCTTTGTACAAACGTTTCTTTTTTTTTTTTTTTCTTTAGGCGTTCATGGTACTTCTTTGCAGTTATTTATTCTTTACAGTCCTCTCACATTTTATTCTGTAATGCGCTGCCTACCGCCGCTGCCTTCTACCACTCTGCGACTGGCAACTTTCTAACGGGTGCTGAACGACTGAGAGCCATTTTTATACCACTTTCTTTTTCTTCCCCTCGAAGAGACACGTGCGATCGAAAGTTGCTAACGCGGGAGCTCGATGGGCCCGTGTGCATTTGATAACCCGGGAGGAACGGGGTTGCTCGCACCCCCCGTCGCGACTGGCGGGGCGCGTGGTCGAAAACGCGCGGCTCCAAGATGCCGCCACTGCACGACGATCGCACCTTGACTATCGAATGTTAAATCAAATCCCCCGACGCCTCCCCGCGCGACAGGGGGTGCACGCTTAAAGATACTAACAGAAATGAAGCTTGGATCGTATTGGAAGTGCACGAAAGAGGGGGGATTCCCGAGGGGATGCTCGATGGCGCAGCCAAGCTCGACGTGATCTATCTAGAACGACCGTTCAACGGCGGGCGTCATCGAGTATCGCTAAGGGAGGACACCGATCAGAGCGGAATCATCTGGCGATGGTTGGGAACCGTGGACAGGAGGACTGACCCTGGGAGAAACATGAGCATCCTGCTTCCCGTGGCCAGTCCTCTTGCCCCGGTCGCTTCGAAACTCGCGCGTACGATCTTCCCTTCGTCTCGCGGTCGCCAGTCCTTCGGACACTGGACAGAGTATCGCCTTTCCTCGCTTATCGAGCCTCCCCACGGAGGAGACACGCGCCAGCGTGCGTAGATAGAGAAATGAGTCCAGTGCAAGGACTGACGGCGGCCGTTTCCCGGCAGAGAGCACGCTGCACGACAGATTTCTCGTATTCTCACTGCGACAGCTTCTGTCCCAGCGTAGCGGGGAAAGAAGGGAAGGTAGAAACGGGGAAAGAGAACGTAGCTCGCCGCGCTGTGCTAAGTCCTAGGACCAGAGAGGTTAAACGACATCTTTCTCTTGGCCCCGTGATCGCTAACAGTCGTTTATATTCGCGGGCGACCACTTGGCGCGAGCCCCCGGAACCCACCCTCTTCATTGTTTTGCTGTGCTCTTTCCACCCGAGTGTCGCGATACTGTACGATCATAATCTTGTACATACATGGTATCTGTGAAACATGCATACATTTGTGGTAACGTGTGTGTGCGTGTATATATATTGCATACATATATATATATATCTATATATATATATATATTATACATATGTCTATCTGTCTATCTATACATATGTACTTGTACGGTGTACGGGGTGCTTGGCACACATTCTAATCAATGGTGGATGGCAGGTGCCGGCCATCTCGCTAGCTTACGAGGCACCGGAGTCGGACATTATGAAACGTCAGCCCCGCGATCCTTACAGAGACAATCTTGTCAACCGAAGGTGGGTCTCCCAACTACCCACCAGAGAAACTAGTTCCTCAGCTGCAAAACACTAACACACAACCCCACACACTGACAGGACACGGTTACATTGGGACGGCCAAACCTCCCCTGCCGACCCTTCTGGTCCTCTGATTAGCCCGGTAGCTCACTGACAACCGCTCGGTATCCATTTCGGGCCAGCAAATTTCGAAACTGCGACAGACTCGGCCGATCTAATTTGTCAGCCGGTGTGCATCCGTTTCTTTGACTGAATATTTGAAATGTTTCAGAGGTACTCCGCGCTGCAAGTTTGTTAAAAAATTTGGGGCTGTTGATTGGACTCGATGGTTAGCTCTATACGGTTTAAGGGGGCGTAAGATATCGGTGGTCTGTCGCGTGGAAACAGTCGGATACGGGACGAATAGATTAGCCGAAGTTTTAGCGTCTTGGTTGATGTCTGATTCGAGAGAGCAGCACGCGTTTGGCCTCTCCAACGACGCCCGACAGTCGAGCATACGTATGCCGGCCCATGATTGTTCACACGCCCACACAACAGAGTGTCTACTGATGGTCGGAGCCGTTATTGTTTCTGAAATACAGATCTCTCGTTGTTCGTTGGTTACCCGCTTGACATATTTGTGTTTCTGCACGCGACAATGGAAACTGCCTTTTATCTACCGTATTACTGTGCGCACACTAGATTTGCATTTGGTTCGAAGCGCGGGCGAACGTCCGGGGTCGAGGGAGCCGTCCCGCGAGCGGCACGCGGAGCGCGAAGAGCGACCCAAGAAATCGCCTCTCTTCGGACCCACGAATTTGGAACTGGATTCTGTGGCAAACGATACCTCATGACGAGTTCAAGTTGAGGTGATAATTAGTTACTGAGATATGGAAAATTCGTTAACGCGTCAGCTCATCCGCTTCCGTGTACGTGACTATTATGTCAGTCCGATAGTTTAAACAATTATTTCCAGGGGTTTTGCGGACTGCTAACAGCGAACTTGAACTTAGACTTTCAAAATTCACAAAGAAAAGGGAATGAAAATCTAAGAAAAAAGTATGGGCTGAGGCGTTAACGAATCTTCACTTCCTTCACCTCCCATATCTAAGAAACTGATTGTCACCTGAACTTGAAAAGTTCGTGTGATTGATGCCTCATCGTAAAGTATCGTTTGGTGTTAAATTCATTTACAATATCGTGGGACCAAAGAGAGGCGAGAAAAGGCCTCATTTTTGGGGTCACTCTTCCTCGGGGTCCCGTGACGCGGCGCGTAAAGTCTCTCAGGATATCACCGTCGCGGCCGAAACACCCCACCGATTAAAAGACTCCCGGGGAGTCTCGGTTGACACTCTACCAAACAGACCAGACAGATACACGTCTCCAGCAAAACAACGAACTCATTAGTCGATTAGCAATAGCGCACAAGCAAGTACCTCATAGGAGAGTTACAACGTTGGGAATGCAGAATGCTTTAGCAACACACGTACAAACATACCGACACACATACATGTACACAAGATTAGATAGAATCTCGAGCGTCGACTAACGTGCGCGCCTGCGACTCGATCGGCTTGTAACATTCTTTTTACGTGTGCGTGTGTATGTCCTTTTTTTTTTATACGTTCCATTTAGCCGTTCGCACTACGTATGCGTGCGAATATACATTATAGAGAGCGTAGAGGTTCGCGTGGATTTAACCATTTAGAAGGAAAGCGAGACACGCGTTGCCGGGAACGACAGTCTAGCGAAGCAGTGAACAGCAGCCGAGAGCCCGCTTGTAACTCGAGGAAACATGCACGGCCTGAGCAGCGTTCAGCGATGAGTAACGATCACGTTAGCCCCGATTGCGGGGAGATACTGAGCTGCCAGAACGGGATATACATGTCGGTCACTAACCGCTTGATCGTACCGCGATCGTTTGCCGATCGGCCCGGCCCGATCGGCGCGCACTACTTGCCTTCCAATCGCTCTTCTTCCCGTCCTGGGACCGTCTCGCTTTAACGAGCTTACGCGCGCCTTCCACTCACGCCGATCCGTCGGATCTGTTTCATTCGAATTC
The DNA here is from genome assembly GCA_963932335.1 of Andrena marginata. Lineage (NCBI taxonomy): Eukaryota > Metazoa > Arthropoda > Insecta > Hymenoptera > Andrenidae > Andrena > Andrena marginata. The sequence goes on from OZ010661.1 coordinate 5,929,121, forward strand.
TAACGCCTGACGAGCTTGGTCGACCGATGCCTGACACGCCGGCAATCGCATGCGAATGGTGATGGAGCACGATCGCGGAGCCGATCCTGGGAGACAGCGAGGAGATCAATTTTATGCTTGTCGCGCAATTGTATCGAAAGAAGAGCTTCAAGATCCTCCAGCGAGGATTGCCTAACGTACGTCTCCCAGGATCAGCTCCGCGACAATTAGCATGCGCGTGGATTGAAAAGAAAGCAGGCCGCTTGCCTGTGCCAGCTGTGGGTCTCGCCAGATCTCACGGTACGACGGGTCTACGCGGGCGATCGGTTTCGGTGCCCGCGGCGAGAGCTCCGCTTCGGGGAGACTCGGGTGCACCGTGAGGCTTGGCGAACGACACCCCTCTCCCCCACCCTCTTTGCATCGTGATTGTGTCTCGTGCTTTTGTGTGGCATGCCTCGACGTGAAGAACCGACCGTTACCGCCCGTGTGCCGATCCCTCGGTAAGTAATCTGCATTCGATCCTAACCGATTAACCAGCTTCCGTATTCACACCAACCACCCACTTAGGCTGTTAGCGAGCTTAGTGGCATACACGAGATAGCTTCCCTCCGGCTTTCAAGGGACTCCGAAGAGGTTCTCGAACGATCACGAGCGAGGCCAAGCCCCTCCGTAGCGTCTGCTGATCGAGAAGCCTCCGAACAAGTCCCTTCGCATGCCCGCGGTTGGAGGTGTCTCTTTCGATGGAGTTCCTTGAAAGTCGGAGCGTAACCGCGACAATTGGGACGATCGGACGACGGTGTTATAACGCGTTGCTCTGTGTTCCAGGCTTATTTCGATGGCGTACGGTCAGATCGGTATGATCCAGGCGGCTGCCGGCTTCTTCGTCTACTTCGTGATCATGGCTGAGAATGGATTCCTGCCCCTGCATCTTTTCGGTATCCGAAAAATGTGGGACTCGAAGGCTATCAATGATCTCCGCGACAGCTACGGCCAGGAATGGGTAAGCCGGTAGCGAGCGTGGGATGTGTGCGATGGCGAAGCTAGCGGTGGAGGGAGGATTGATGGTTGGGGAGTGGATGGAACGACGGGGGTCGGAGGATAGAATGAACTCGGTGTTGTAATTGGCGTTGTTTTCGTTCCCGCAGACATACAGGGATCGCAAGACACTGGAGTTCACCTGTCACACGGCCTTCTTCGTCTCGATCGTGATCGTGCAGTGGGCCGACTTGATCGTCTGTAAGACGCGACGCAACTCCATCATCCACCAGGGAATGAGAAACTGGGCCCTGAACTTTGGTCTGGTGTTCGAGACTGCCCTCGCCGCGTTCCTAAGCTACACACCTGGCATGGACAAGGGTCTCCGCATGTTCCCTCTCAAGTGAGTGTCGATCCTTCTGTTCTCTGCCTCTCGGGTATTCCGGGAAAAGTACTCTCGATTTTCTCAGAACTGTCTATAACTCTGTAGGTCTCCGCAGGTTTCGCAAGAGACTTCTAGACTCCTGTACATCTTCTATGGTTCTCTAAAAGCTTAGCGAACAGTTCACTTTGATCCGAGATTAACTTAAAAGCAACCTCTGGCTGAGAAATAATACGAGAGGCGGAACGAGCTTCGCGTCGAGCTTGTCCAAGTCAATGACCGTCTCCTGTATTTCAGATTCGTCTGGTGGCTGCCCGCCATCCCCTTCATGTGCGCCATCTTCATCTACGACGAGACGAGACGATTTTACCTCCGTCGGAATCCAGGCGGCTGGCTCGAGCAAGAAACTTACTATTAGACGCGAAGGAGAATATAATCATACACGCAGAGCGCGCGCGCAAGAGTTAGAGCGAGAGATGCAGAGAGAATGATGAAAGAGAGAGTGAGATGCATACCCACGCAGATAATATATACACCGAAAATAAAGAAAAGAAAAAAAATAATAAGAAAATAATAAGTAAATCACTCGCGTTGGAAAAAAAGAAAACTCACACACACACACATTTTACAAGGGGCGTGCTACTATCGGGTCTATCCGTACTGCCGATACCAACGTCACGAGATAATTACGTACACTCGGGCGGGACGAGACCGCGTCGAAGCCAAGAGCCGAATCGTCGAACGACTAGGAGTATGTGGGAAAAGGGAAGAAAGAAAAGAAATATGAAAGAACGGAGTGTCTCGCGGCAGCAGTGTTCGAGGGGACTGGAGAAGACGTGGGAGGGCAGGGACTTGCGAGCACTCCCGTTCACAGTGTGAAGTACAAAAGGAGCAGCAACCAACAAACGAACAAAATAAAGCGAGAAAAAATGAAAAAAAAAGAAGAAGAAGAAGAAGAAGAGGAGGAAGAAGAATAAACCGTGTGAGAAACGTTCGTCGTTCTGGCTCAGCGAAGTTGCTTGCACGCGCGTGCCGGTGTATCATCGAACAAACGAAAAAAAAAAAAAAATAAAGAGAGAAGAGAACGAAGTCGTCGTTCGTGAAACATCGAAGGGATCGACGAGAAACATAGGGTTCTACGAGCAACGTCGTCGGGAAGACCACAAGCTTCCAGAGGTACACACCTGATGCACACTGTCGAGGGTTATAGGTGTCGGTGCTGCCATTGGATTTTTTCGACAGAATAATGAGAGCTGGATGATGGAACGAGAAGGAGAGTATGCAGGGCCTAAACGAGCGTAGAGAAGGGCGCGGGGTGGAATAGCGAGGAGCGACAGTAAAGGATGGACAAGCTGGGTGCGACACCCGTCAGAGTCTTGAGGAGGAAAAGAAAGCCGACAAATCGACGAATAACGCGCGCGTCCGTATGAACGTCGACGGGTTCTGGTGGGTTACTAGTATCCATGGCGCATTACGTAGACGTCCTGTGATATATCGAGGAGTATTCATAGGTATCCCGTTAAGTATCGTCTAATAAGGAGCAAAAGATCACCACGCTAGATCGCCACGTCCTTGTTGAAAAACAAAAGAAAGAGGAGAAACAGAGGACGAGCAGATGTAGAGGCGGAGATGAAAACGAGCAGTAGAAACGTTAAAGCGACGCCGCGGAAACCGATAACGAGTCACATGTATATCAAGAACGTCTCGTGACACCGAGAGTCTCGCATAGAAACTTATTAACCAGTCGTCGATTAACGAGGAAGAAATCAGTACGTTAGATTGGCACGCCCTAGAGTTGTACACCCACGAGGAAGGAGATAAACGATAAAAAGATATCCAAACGAAATAAACCCAAAAAAAAAAAATGATTGAGAAAACAGAAGGTGTAATAAAAGCGCGTTCGCAGTACTCATTATTATTCTTAATTACGAGTAATGTCGTTCGGTTCCGAGTCTTTAAATCCGAGTAGCTAACGAGGCCAGAAGAGATCGCGTCGCGTAGATATTCCAAAGTAGTTGAATCTCTGCACGGAGGATCGCTGCGCGAGGGAAGAACGGGCCAGGAACAGACGAAACGGAGAAGGGGGACACGGCGAAGGAGAATGGAAGAGGAGATCATCGTCGAGTCAGCTCCAATGGAGGGTGTGTACGCCTCGGTTCCGTGAAGGAGATTGCAGAAGGGGGTTGTTATACGCGCGGGGTGGGGAGGGGGGCGAGCACGGGGAACGAAAGCGGCAAATGGACAGTATAGAATAAATAATTATCAACTACCAACTGACGAGGATACATAAAATGAACTAATAAACGAACAAGAATGACAAAGAGACGAGAGATACGTTATTTAATTAGGCGAGGCAGAACGGTGGGCGCGGTTTCGGGAGCCGATGGACCGGACGACCGCGATCCACCGACGCGACTCCGCTGGACAAATGAATTATGAAAATGTTATTGATTAAAAAAAATGAAAAAAAAAACGAGCTAAAATAGAGATACGAGAGTTTAAAATAACCGCGCCGCTCCGAGGACCGCCCGTTGTTCCCGGGGTGGAGTCAGGGCGCCCACGATAGTCGAGGTAACAGGATATTAAAAAAGAAAAAAAAATCGCTAGTAGAGGATGGTAAAGGACAGCGTGGCAGACACCACAGGAGATAGAGGAATAAAAGGGAGGATATAAAGCAGACGCAGGAAAAACCGTAAAAAAAAAACATTCTTACTTAGGCGAAATTAAAGAGTAAGGAAGAAAAAAAAGGTATAAATTCATTCTCTTAGTTTTTCATAGGTTTAAAAGAAACGCCACAGCGGGACAGCTCGCTATAAATCATTGACCCCCGAACGCAGAACGCCCTGTACCACCAACCCGCGGTCTGTCGTGTGTATGTATGTGTGTGTCAGTGTCGATACCAACGTCCCTTCGAATCTTTTTTAGGAGCGACGAAACGACAACGCGAGGAAGAGAAACAAAATAGAGAGAGAGAGAGAGAAACTTTCTTTAAATTCTCGCGCGTTATCCTTGCTACTCGCTTTTTCCACGGCTTGTTGTGTGCGCGCGCTACTAGCTACGTCAGCGAAGAGGGCGCCTCGGTTCGCCGGGCGAGATGGTCGGAAGAGGGGAGACCGTTGGTCCGCGCGCCGGCGTTCCCTGTTCTGCGATCGTTGTTTCCCGCGCGAATCGAGTCGAGTATTTCTTTGGTAGACGAGGGTGACGCTCGGCTCGGCGACCCTCGCCCCAAAAACTACCCAAAGTGTTCCATAATTGTGGTGTTCTCGAGGTGCCGTGCACGCGTGACGCGTTCCCGTCTTCGTCGATCCGGCCCGGCTCGGACCCACCGGCACCGGTCGTTCGGCTCGCGAACCGAAGAATCCCCGGGCTCGTGACTTTCCTCCAGCCCTTCCGGCTGAATTTTCTCTGTTGTGGCGCGCGAACGGCTGGACGAAAACGGGACCGGTGGAGCCGCCTCTAACGAGGAGGAACGACAAAGAGAAAGAGGAAGGGGAGATACGGGAACAAGTGCAGCCAGTGTACCGGTCGCGTTGCTCGTCGAACTCTGACTCGGATTAGACCCGGACAAACGGTAAACAAAACTCTGATTCACGTAAAAGATAACGAAACGTCCCCGGTTCTTTTCACCTTCGGGGATAGAAGGCGAAGAGAACGCATCGGGATCGTTGATATCGTTAATGTCGTTGCTACGGTAGAGGTGTCGAAAGAAGTTGCTCGATGTCATTCGGCCCGCGTTGTTAATTTCGTTACCATGGTGATGTTTGATTTCGCGCCAAACGGGATGGAGGTTTGAAAGTGGCTACGCGCGCGTGGTTAGAGTTCTATCGTTCTTGTCACAACGAAACCAACGATGAGACGAGACATTCGGGAGGTGATTAGTACATTGCTTTCGACGTATCCCCGTGTCTCGAGATGGGACGCGGTTCAAGTAGGATCAAAGGGGGTATCCAGTATAATTACGGAGGATTGATTCGTGTGGGAGGTAGGGTGTGTGGGGTGGGGGTGGGGGGGGGGGGTGGATGATGGTGTTTGGCCCAATCGTTTCCTTTAAAATGGCTCGCGACGTGGTGCCCGTAGCTGGATTCTCGAGGATCCGTGGTTTGTCGACAGGGTGTTCCGTGCCCGGGGGGCGTAGGAGCCCCAAAAAAATGCTTTGCCGTCGTGCGCCTCTTTACTTTAGGCTAATAATTTAAACATTAATAATATAATAATAATAATTATAATATAATACATGTTACAATAAGATATTATTAGATGTAATTATTATATATGGTTTAGACTAGATCGTGTTGTTGAAGAAAAAAAAACAAAGTACGTATAAGCGAACAAAAAAAAAGATACGAAGTACGACGTCGATGAGAGAGAGAGAGATAGAGAGAGAGAGAGAGAGAGAAAGAGTAAGAAAAATGAGAAAAGAATCAAGGAAAGTGACGGTTAGGGGGTGATGGGGATAATTTCGGTCTAAGACCATAAAATCTGCGGCGGACTGAGCGGGACACAGACGAGAAATTCGCTTTTGCTTTCGTGTACGTGATAATAATAATATATACATACATATATATATACACATATATATATATACACATATATCTCGATCTTTTTTGGGCAGCAACTTCACTTATGACCTTCGACACCGATATCTCGCATTCAAGCCATCGGGCCGAGTCACGCATAGAAGAAAGTCTTAGGTGTACCCCTTTTTGCATATAGACCGCGCGTTACCTTTCTTTCCTTGGTTTTCCACGTTTCCCGGCCACGCGTTCAGTCTCGCGTCGCCGTTCCGTCGTTCCCGTCTAGGGGGCCACGGAACAGGATTGGGCGGACCTGTTCACGTTCCGCGGAACTGGCGCCCTCGATCGTCGTAACAATCGATCGTTCAATGAGAAGCCTGGTTTTTTCGGGTGAATCGGCGTACGAGCGGGAGAAAAAGATTGCGCGTGAATGTGGGCAAGAGAACGAATGTCTTTATCGGATACAGTACCCCGTCGCCTTTTCTTTTCTTCGTTTCCGTTGCCGCGATCGAAACCCAATTGGCGATGAAAGCAATTCGAGGGAGAGACAAAAAAAACGTGTAACACGGAGAATGGGATAGTAACGACACGGTTAGAGGAAGAGAGGCAATGAGAATGGAAGAACAGTGTCGCAAGAATTCTGTGGAACGTCGCCCCTGCACAGCCCGCCACACCACAGACAGAATCATTGAATGATTAAAATATAAACAAAAGAAAAAAAATGAATGATGTTTTATTAATATTGTACATATTTTAAATAATTGAAGACGGACAAACAGATCGCGCGTGAGAATGGTGACCCACGAGAAGGCGGTCTGTTCGGACGGGCCGCCTTTCGTTGTACGGGTCCCCTGTACTCTTTTTTCCGTTTTTCGTTTAGCGCCGCATACGCGTACACACTCCAGAATGGACACGTACATATACTCTCTTACATGCATACATACATACACACGCAAACACGTATACACGCACGCACGCGCCGAGGAACACACGTACACGCTCAGAGATAAAAACGTACACCGCTCTATCTCTTCTGATTGACGATTCCTTTCATATTGATTATTCTGTAAGTTCTGTTTTCACACGTGAAATACATTAAGGAAGAAAACGAGAGACATTGTCCAACCCAAGTGTCATTACTTTTGATGTTAAATAAAAAATACATAATTAATAAAGCACTCTTTATCCTACCTTTCTGATTGGTACTGTTCCAGCGAGCGGGTATGAGGATTACGTGACGAGGCTAGGTGGGGGGGAAAAGGAAAAAAGAAATGAGCTTAGTTTAACTGTCGTGTAGTATTTATTACGCTTATGTACACCTGTAATTATTCCAGCCATGTTCGATTCGTATAAATTTTAATTTCACGTACACCCGTCTTGTGTTTTTATTCGTTTTCCGACGTCGCTAATTTCTGTCTATCCTTGTGTATATTCTTCTTGCGCAGCCTTTGGATGTGCTTCTTCAGTTTGCCCGTGCTTTTCAGTTCCTCGTACTGGGAGACCAAGTCTAGAACCCTCTTCTCAGCTGTTAAACATAAAGCAAGCGTTTAGCTCGTCGATAGTACAGATACAGTATAGATCTACGATTACTTACATTTCTTCTTGAAGCTAGGCTTCTCCCCTCGTTTAATAGCTTCCGCGATCCCCTCCTTCTCGTGCTTCTTCCTTTCTTCCTTATGATCTCTCCTTTTCTCTTCGCGTATTTGATTCTCTAATCGTTGAATAAGATACTTTATCTTCTTTATCATTTTCGGATCATCTGTCTCCTTTAGTTTCTTCTTCAGCGCTTTCAGGTCGTTCTGCTTCATATCGCCGAGGAAGCCGTACGCCTTCTTGAACTCCTTCGGATTAAACGTGCCACAGAGACTGTCGAACCTGGGGTCCCTTGGTAAATGTTTCTTCACTTGTACTACTTCTTGGAATCGAGAGACAGTCTTCTTCGCCGACATTTCCCGCGGCCTGTTTTTATTCCCTCGCTTGAAATCGACTTTCCTAGCATTCCGCGGGCCGAACAACGCTTCCTTATAAACCTTAGTTCCCAATTTCTCTTTTAGTTTCTGCAAATCTTCGAAACTCATCTGCGAAAGCTCCGCTCTGATTTCGTTCTGAAAAGCGTAACGGCTTGTTAAATTACTCTAATCTTATTCCGTTTAAGCATCTTACATTCTCGCAAAGTATAAACATAACCTCATGCGTTTAAATAAAGTCCCCTTCGTATTATCACTGAACGAAGAAATTACCTAGAAACGTATGTATTAAAACGTACTTGATCCTTGTCTTCCCCGATGAGTGCATCTTCTTCATCGCTCATGTTAAATAACGAAAACTAGGTTTACAATTAATAATCTCCTCGTTTGACTCGCGGAGAACACAGGAGGCCGCCATATTGTTTTCGCGTTTGGTGCTTCGCATGTACATGCGTAGATGGCGCAACGAGTCTCGTAATCCGCCGTCACCTTCGCAGAAAATTTAAGAAAAGTAGAATTGCCTTTTTTGCAATCAAATATCAATTCAATTCACAGTATGTGCCATTAATCAACGTCAATATCCTGCTCCACGAGTACTACAGTGGAAATCATGTAGCACTCAGTACAATAAAAAATACTCAAGATTATTGGATTATTAATTGCACCCTTATAAATAATGGGGATTGAATTTGTGGAGGAGAAGTAAAATTGAAGATACCCTTTAATTTTTATTGAATTTACAAACGCATTCCAGTGTATGTATACATTAAGCTCGACGGACATTAAATCACGTGCCAGCCAGCTTCAGCTCAGCGGTAACTTTATGCAGATTTCCTGGCGATTGCGCAACATTATGAAATCCCCAATTTTACGTAACACGTTATACCGATACACGTGTCATAATGCTGAGACTCATTGCCGTGCATGCATCACGTTAGGGTTCTCTTAAGTGCGTAAAAAGGATAATTGTGCTGCGTAAAAGCCGTAAGCCTATGCGGTGACTCCCTCTGCCGAGCTTACTGCAAGCTGAGCTTTCAGGGTCATCTGAGTCTTCAATCTAATAAACATCATTCCTTCCTAATTGTATTGATGTTTTATCATAAATGTAAAGGAGGGCTGTTTCATGGCCCGATGTCACGGTTCTGCCATTAATGCCACTCGAGAGTACGTAGCTGTTTCACGCCAGAACGTTTAGTTCATTACGTGATTAACATTGCAGCTACAATATTTACGGGTCAGTGGAATGCTTTGAATTGAAATTAATGAACTAGTGGAAATATGAATCTCGACATATGACTTTTCAAATCTATCTGCACATTTAAAGGATTCGTGTTCGTGTAATCGTTGAGGAGTACGTTCGGTGACATAAACTGTTAACAGACTCCAGGATACGTGTCCTTTTTGAACCTCACGGATCTCAAATTAATTTACGAAAACGACTAACCTACATTTCTGAATTGTAGCGACCTGAAGTTACATTCCTGGGAGTAAGTCGAACGTCCGCCACCAGAGGGGAGCACAGTCGCGTGTGTCTAAAATGGCGGGCGTGCTGTTCGAGGATATTTTCAACGTGAAAGACATCGATCCAGAGGGCAAGAAGTTCGACAGGGGTGAGTCTGAAACGCTCTTTACACCCTTATGCGTTCGTAAACTGTGCTGCAAGGGAATGGTACCCGTTGACGCGATATTTTTAAGCGCTCAAAGTGGAACGTTCGATGGACGTTCGTCAGTTGCGGAAGTTGCCGGGAAGCACATGGTGTGACAGCTTGATTTAAATACTTGTTTCTGTTCTTAAACTCCTTGCAAACCATTCCCACCGATGCCTACCAGTTTCTCACTTACTGCCAGACGATTGTTCATTGATGAACACGCCGTATAAGTCTACGAACATACCAAATTGCAGTAAGCATGGGTTGATCGACTGTCTTCTGTGATGGCGGGTTATTTGAAAGTTGAATTGAGGGAAAACACTCTACTGTATTCAAATATTGATATAAATAATGAATAATAGTATGCGTGAACCGTTCAACCCTTGAAGTACGATACTTTTATTTTCTCATAATACAGGCAGTACGAAATTACATTCAGTATTGGAAATTACGTTGATCTTCCACGAAATAAGATTCTTTCATCGCGATCTTTTTAGAGGAAGGGCGCGAGGGTCGAGCTTGTTTGACATTCATTTGAAAGGCAGCGCTTCGCGACAATACAGCTCCATTCTTCTCGTGACCTTGAACTCCGATTCGAGATCTGCTACTTCACGTTTCTTTCACCCTATACACGACGTGCTGAACTGATAATTTCGTGGCACGGAGAATTTTTGTTGAAACCGTCGCCAATACACGCCACCACGCGTGTCGTTCTAAAATATTCATCGTACTATTTATCAGCATTTCTTATCAGTTCTATTTTACATTCCACGAAAACTGACGCAAACGAGTGGCTTTTGTGTTCCCCGACACCGCGTTTGTTTCAATAGTTGAAATTTTACGACCGTTTATCCTGCACGTAAATCTACACGATGTATCGAAAAGTAGGGTTATTTCATGGACACAATGACGTTGCTGGTGTGAACAATAATTGGTTCACATTGAAAAGATTAGGAAATCCAGAGACGCCATATAGTTGCACACGCCGTAAATGGAGAATGCATGGTTTTAATCGCTGTCAAAGCTATAACTATGCGCCATATTGGAATCATTCTATATACAAACGGTCGACCCTGGGCAACGTATTCATGATAAACCGTATCGAAAGTGTTGAATATAGGATAGGACAAGGAAATCTATATACTGCGGAGAAAAGTGTCAAGGGGGAAGTATGGTAAATCGGTGATTTAAATCCCAGGCAGAAAAGATATATATTCTGAAATAGTTGAGAAACACTTTTCTGCGTTCATGGAGTACAGCCAATCGTTTCTACCGATTCACCCTATATTAAAACCATAATTCAAAGTTCGTCTACAACAGCGTCAGAATCCAGTCTCGATGGAAGTTTCAGCGAAACGTGAAAATTTTTCGTCGATAATTCGGGGGGGGGGGGGAAGAAAGGCATCGCCCGTCTCGCGCGTCACCCTATATTTTCACCTACATTATCGCCGGGGAAAGGGTTCCGGCGGAGCAGCAGCGTTCCACGCGGATGGGTGTTACTGGAGCTACGCGAGCGAGCGAGAAGGAACGGGCGATCTCGGTTAGCGGGGAAGCGAAAGGAGCAAAAGTGCCGTGGAGGGGAAGAAGAAGAAGCGTCGGGACGTTGGGAGCGGCTTCAAGGCAGCTTCAACGATGGAGGAGGCTGTTTATACGTGCCAGTAAAAGTGCCTTTTTCGCTGTTTTACCCGCTGAATACAATTTCCCTCTCGAATTTTAACGCGCACCAAGGGACTCGCATTGTTCTTTGCTTTCTACGCGAAGAGCGCGCGACTTCGGGCGCAGAACCGCAGCGAATACATCGCTTTTAGCCTAAGGGACTGAACTCGTCGCGTGTACGTCTCTATTCCACCATTTGTGTGAGAGTAGCCAGGGCAACCCGTTATATATGGTACTACGCAAGTACCATTCTCTTCTTCCACTTTGCGCCTGAGTATGTAACACGTAACACGGTCTCCCATAGAACGAACCCTTTCAGTGTACATAATGCCCACGGACACAAGGGTCCACGCGGAACCGGAGTTGGGGAGGCGTCGGGAAGTTGGTCAGCCGCCTTAACTTCCATTCGCGTTTCCATCGGTCGCCGTGTGATTCATCGCTGCCTGGCAGAGTCTCCATGAGAGTCTCCACCGTCCAACAGATATATTCGCTATCATTATTTACGCGCTCCCGCTCGTTCTTTCTCTCCGTCTCTCTCGACTTTCACCGTGCCGCGGGATAGACGTTTATATAGGTATATGGAATAAAAGGGCGGTGGGACGCGATCCGCCGGCAGCCACCCGAGCTTCGTCTCTGTTGCGCTCGGGGGTTCGCGGCGCGGGAGGGGCGCGTGATGGGCTCTCGGAGCAGGGGCGGGGCGAGGCGAGGGGGGGCTGGCAGTCTGCTGCGGCCGGTCGATGCAGCAACGATGCCCGCAGCCGCAGCAGCAGCAGCCAGCACCGAGCAACATCGCATTCGCGTAATACGACGCGGCTCTGGATACCGTGGCAAGGGCGCTGGAGTGAAGGGTGGGGGGAGGGGGAGCGGCCGGGACGCGTTAGAACGGTGCAGTGGTGGGGATTGACACGGTCAAGGTCAGTCTCGGTTCCAAGGTCGCGTAGAGATGTCATCTCAGGAGGGAACGTGCGCGCTCTGTCCTCCTCTGTCCCTCTATGTCTCCCTCGCTCCCTCTATCACACCCCGTCTGCTCCTTCAACGTTCTTTGTCTATCTCCCTTTCCCCCCCATCGCGTTTTCACCCGCCAGCAGCGTTTGCTTTTGCTCTCCAGCGTTTCTCTTCCACTCCGGATAGGTATCCCATCCTCCGTGCACCACAATTGCGGTGTAATAGGGCCTTCTCATTCCGTGCCTCCGTTTATTCTGCTTTTTCTCGTTCATCCGTCCAGTATTTTAGCAGACACCCCTTCGGTGATGCATCGAGGAATCTACCAGTCTGCTCGATTTTTACGTATTCCCGCTTATGTTAGTCATCGTTCGCGCCGTTTCCTGTGGCGGTATGAATGGAGGCTTAAGGTTTTTTTTTTTTAGAGAATGCTTCTTCGGTCTGCTGACTGTTCGGAGCGATTATGTGAGATGTTGGAAAGAAATGGTAGACGGAATGCCTGTTCTTTTTGGGACGCGATGGAATACTTGTAACGTCGAATTTGTTTGGGAAAAACGAGACGTTATCGTATCGTTGGGAGCGACGAGAGGCGGAAATTTCCGCAACGTGGATAGGGAAATGGGGCGCATCATGGGAGGAAATGATATTAATTCGTTCCGTTAATTCAGACTCTTGTGTCTGACGGCCGCTTTTGCTGGCATGATATTTCAATAGGACGAATCCCCGCTAGGTCTGACACATGATATCGACTTCATTCCCATTTTCGTGTATAAAATTAATTACGCAGAACGGCCGTTGTCAGCGAATTTCACCGTGAAATGCCTTCGCGGGACATGATACCGGTTGCCACGCTTCGTTTTGCGATATCTAATACGCGAGATTTATTGGATACCCCGAAAATTAGTCAAATAACAACTTTACTCATAACACGATACACCGCATTGTTTTAATTCGACTTGCGACGTTGTCGAAACAACACTTTTACGTATCTGAAATAGGGTAAACGCAGAAATGAATGAAAAAAACTATGCTTGCCGCGCGATTGTTTGGATATGAAGCGAGAAATTAAAAGAAGTCTCTAATCAATTAGTTGCTTATTCAATAGCTTATTTAATAATAACTTATTTTACTCGTTTTAATAAAAAATATTCATTAACTGGTACGTGTTCATTTACTGGTACATCAAACCTACTACGTGAACTAATAAAGATGGATTCTGATCATATTAAATATTTCACTCTGTGAATGCTTTAACACTGTACCTATACGAAAAAACTTAATACCTACAATAGAGCGAATGATCGCCGTATGTAGTGTCGACACGCGCTTCAGTGGCCACAGAAAATCCGTAACCGTTGAGGTGTCAACCTCGATTTGAGATTTGAGTGCGTGTTTCGGCGATGAGGTCGTGCGGCAAAGCAGATAACGTTAATCCATCGATCATTCATTGCCTTTTGTATCGGTCGAACAGCGAGACATAAAGACCGTCGAACGGGTCTACTGGGTACACGCCAGATCGAAGGTCGACCACGATGATCGACTGTCGCGAAGGCCGCTCGAGTGTTCAGATTAAGTCAGATTAAGCCTGCTCAGAGTCGTGAACGAAAATTTCATTTTTTTTTTCGGACCCACTTTTCACTTAACCAAATAACGAAGTATAGCGTTACTTATAGCAAAGTGTAATTGTCAAGAGTAAACCAAGTTACTGCGTGATGCAATTGCTGCCCCAAGCACTGAAGCGAAACATTCCCGACGGCAAAGAATAGGCGTGAATAGCTGTCTTTTTCCAAATGTCGATCTATTATAGTTGCCGCTCGTGGCGCAGTGGTAAGGTCAGGCTGGCAGCCTCGAATTCGTTTATTCGGCTATTGTTAGGAAACGTGTCCCAGCCTCTGCAGTGCCGTATCGTTTATCTGGAGAGCACTTCGGTAGTCGATGCAACCCGCTGTGGTAGTTCCAGAAACTTTAAATCCTGGGGAGCATCTCTGTATACATATATAGGTCAGACGCCCAATACGCGATTAAGGCCACGACCTTGGCCGGCAACTGCAACGAGCGAGGTTTTTACATCTTTAACGAGCAGGTTAAATTTGTAATGGTAACATTTATAGCAGACTTCCAGGCATCCACGGTTATCCGATAAAAACGTCTATTTACATCCGCATCAAATTAGTCCCGCTATTGTGCATCTCTCGCCGCATCTCTCGAGCCTTAAGGCATTGGGCAGGTTTTCAGTTGCTAGTTTAGAAGATTCATTGATATGCCTTTTACGTGAAATTGAAATTTAGGAACGTTAGTTTCCCATCCGATTAATAAACGCAACATAGATGGGAATATCGTTCCTCTCGACATTTACTATTCGATATACCTACCATGAATGGGGACGTGTTGATAATGCACAGTGTACTCTCGGAGATAAGCTATTATCATACAATTCGAGCACTTTTGCGGGACAGTAGTAAAATATTTGCCGAGGCGCGTCGAGAGCGCCTCTCGGTTGTTCTAAACTTTTAAATGTTCCACAACACGAACTTGAAATTCAAGAAGCTTCTACGACGCTGATGTTCGTCCTATGGCCCCCTTGCGCAAACATATAGCTTCGGAATTCTCGAACGCACCGGTGCCCATTTCCAAGTCTTGCAATGAATACGTGCAATTACACGATGCTCAGAGATCGCTTCTCTCGCAGTAGGTCACCTTCCATTGTCGGGTGCTGAGATATAATACGAGCAATTTCCTCGGACAACTCAAGCAGATCGCTGGCGTGCCTAATAATTTCCTCCTTCTGCCCAAGAATCGCGCATACGGTCACTTAACTTCAGTTTTAAGAGCGGAAAGTCTTCGGCAAACTTCATAAAATTCCCCTGAAACGCGTCAGTTTTTATAAAGCCATTCGTAAATGTCCATCTCGTCGAAAGGGTGTCCCATAGAAACGTGCCTTTCAGGCTCTCGCAATCAGCGGTGTTCTCGGGCGTGTGCCTTTAAACGTTTTAGCGGCATTGTACCCCACGCATCTCCGTAATCACGTTGCCAACGATCGGTAGTCAGGTGTTTGCCGATTTCGCGCCGCCGTTTCCTGAAATCATTCCTGCCCGGGGTTGCGTAACGCCGTCTCGCTGGTTCCGCGTATCGGCCGGAACACACAATGAACTCGTTAACGGCGGCCGATTGTCAGCGTCCAATTTTAGTCGTCGCGGTGGATTGCGCAAGGGACACGGGAGCGGATAATAAAGAATCTTTGAGGAAGACGGTTGCTGCCGGGAGCAACGACGGGGTTACGTAAGCCGGCGGACCGGCCGGCATTATCCATTTAATCTGATAAATTACGACTAGAGCTAATCAGGCAATGGCGAAGGGAACGCGGTGAATGCGAGGCACGTACGTATACTCCGCGCGCGTGATCCTAGTCCACGGCTGGCCTCCTTGTTGTCGCCTCGCCGCGCCTGCTTCTTCCGTCTCGCCGTGACCTATTTCGGGGTGGGACAAATGCGAAAGGGAATTACTAAAAAAAAACTACTTAGCCAAATCGCACGCGCACAGCTTTCCTAGAAAACATTCTGTGGCGTGTTAGAAGATCACGGTGTAGAAAGTGTGTTGGAACAAATGGAAGATACGAAAGTCTCCTTGCAGTTTGCACGCGCACCTTTCCTAATCACGCAGGCCATCGATTGTATAAGCAGCACCGATCGATATCCCGTGGCGGGTAGAGTTATATATAAGTCTCCTCGACAGCATCCCCGAGACCTACGAATATTCGAAAACCGCCGGGAATCAATTTTTCCGACGTAGCCCGGCGCGCTTGCAGTCGCGCTCTCTTGTCTACCACCTGACGACCGGCAGAGCCGCGCTATTGGCCGGCCCCGTCCAATCGCGCGTGCCCTTTAGCGCGCCGGGTTTCGCGCGCGCCTGGGCTCGCGGCACTGCTCGCCTTGCCGGCGATTACGGGCGTGCGAGAAAAGGCGAGCGCGACCAGTGCACGCGCTGGCGGGAAAGGGACGGGCGTGGATCGCGATCGTGACGAAGATCGAACGCGTCGCGCGGGCCCCGTGTGTAGGTATACGTATAATACTTGTTTTTCTTGCGAGATGTTAGGGCAGGGGGGGGCATCGGGCGAGGGAGAGAGGGCGATTGGCGGGGGAAGAGGGACGAGGAGAGAATAGCGAAGAGGAAGAAAATGAACAGACACGAAGGGAGCGGAGCGAGAAGGAGGCGTAGAAGCGAGACGGCGCGACGATGGTGTTGTGCTCGAGCGAGAAACAAGCGGCGGGAGCGCGAGAAGGACGCGTGGATGAAAAAGGGGGGCAGGGTGGCGCGGTGCCGGCTGGCTTCGGCGAGTCGACAGTTTGGCGTTCGGTGTTGCTAGGCGCGAGGGCCACTGTCAGTGCCAAGGCGGCAGCCGGCAACCTTCTCGCGACCGCGAAACCAGAACCGCCTTTTCTTTTCTGCCTCTCGCCCTCCGTCCCTTCGATACCCGCGGCTCATCCCTGAATCGTCCTAGCAACAGTTAGCCCTCGGTACACGTTCCGGGCGCGTTTCTTTCGTCCCGCGATCGCGCCGCGTCTCTCCGCGCGATGGGTTTTCGAGACTGTTCGAACGACGGCGGACCGGCAGCCCGGCTCTCTTGGCAGCACTGCGTCGCCGTCGTGTTCCCGCGTCTGCGTGCGTGTGTGCGTGAAAGGCCCGAGAAAGGACATAGGGGCGCAAGCGAACCTGGCGGAAGGACGATTTTCTAAATAATTTCAACGGAGCTGAATGCTGACTGATCAGGTAGATGTTGGGGCTTCTATTTTAACGAAGGTACGGGGTCGAATGGAATTCGAACGATGCTCGCATGCCCCGCCAGCCAGCTTTCCAATTAATCAGATAAGCTTTGATTAAGCATGGTCTCCTCTTTATCGAATTTCATGTTCCTAGCGGTATCGGAGGTTAATTGTTTCGAGTGCCAGAGATTTCTGGGGTCGATACGGCGGTATTCGATAAGCGTATGGAAACGTGGGTAAACGTTTGCTGAGAGCCAATGGGAGCAGGCTCCTTTTGCGCGCGATTCCATTCGGCTTCTGTATTTAATTAGACTTTATATACTTCTATGCCGTCTCTTTGTATTTTATCGGAAGTTCCTTGGCATTTTCGAATTATGCATGTATGCACATATAACTCGCGAAACTTGAAAATCGCTCGAAAGAATACGTACGTACGAAATTGTCACCGACGAATACGTAACGATGCTAATGCAACAAATTTTTATCGTATCTTATCGTAGAACCGTATATCTAGGAACTTGAAAACATTTTCAAGATCATTAGACTAATTACCGGGTGCCATTACATCGGCGATTGTAGATCGCTCGGCGCCGATCGATTATCAAGTCTTATTTCATCCATTCGTCGTTTTCAATTAAAACACTTCGATACCATAATAATTGATTTCGAAACTATAAATTATTTAATAACTAATTGTAAGACGACGCGATGCCCCGACGCTGGCGCAGATGTATCACGTTACGAGCCGGCACTTATCGAGAAAGTAAACAAGATATCGAATTACAATTTCTCGCAGCCCTCTTACAAACGAAGCATAAAAATAGAGCAATAACGCGGCACTGTCTTATCTTCAACTTCGCGTAGATACAGGTGTTCGTTATTTTTGCTGCTGTAAATCCACCGTAAAAGTCTGCCCGTCCCTTCTGGTCAATACTAAGAGCGTCGAATCTAAATTTTTAACCTGTTGACGCGATGCTTCGGAATATTCGCGACAGAGGTTGCATATCTCGCTCTCGTGACGAACGTGTGTCGCTGCGTGATTGTTGATCGGTTATACGGCCAGTTGCGCAGGCCGGGCTGTGTTTACACGCGAGCTGCGACGCAAAAACGGCGCAGAAAGGTCGGTCGAAGAAAATTGTGCGTAGTTAGCGGGTTGTATCCCCCTTGATTTGCCTTCGAAGCTTCTGCCGGCAGTCTCTATACAGTATGTAGGTGGCCCCCGTTAACGCGATTAGAGGAACGAGCGTGAAATCAAGCGACGGGTGCCGCCCGCGCTCTCTGTACTTGCGCAAAAGCGTCTCGCCCGTTTCGCGATTGTGTTCCCGTGATCGATGCTCGAATCCTCGATGCCCCCTGTACTTGGAAATATTAAACATGGAATTTATAGATACTTTCTGGCAATTCGGCTTATAGACAGCGAGGAATGGTGTTTGTCGCGGTGGTTGGAAAATAAATTTCTGCGTAACTCGCAAGTGTAATAATCAATGGTAGTTCGTTCGGGCAGACTGTTGCGCGTAACGACCACTATGCACGCCTAGAAATTAATTGGTTCGTCTATCGGCGAGTCGTATACTTGGGTTATATGTATAGAAATAAAAATGAATTTGAGATTGGACTGTGATATTCGATGGAGATTCTTTGTGAATTCCGTAGAAACTTCTCTTTCGACATTTTGAATCTACCCTGAGGCATCGAAATGTCAATTACATTGGCGTTGTTGATAGCCTGGCTGCCTAGTAATGTCTAATTAACTCCCTTGCCGTGTTAAGCATAAATATCCCGGTACCTTGCCACCTTTCCTTCTCCGTACGTTTACGACTTTACCTGATGTGCACATGGAATTTTCTGTCTATTCCTAAGCCCGTGAAATATGTGACTCCACGAATTCCAAGTGTCGTAAATTACCGGGCAGACTGTTCCGCGTCTTCATTCTCGTTTTAATTACCATATCGATACCGTCCCCGCGTTTACCTGAAATCTCGTCGGTTCTCATCGAAAGCGCTAATCCCTCTTTTGTCTAAATATCGGGACACCCGTTGGCGTGGAACACACGTTCATTAAGTAACCTTCCGTGAACGGATGTCTCTCTGGGGAAATATATTTATGAAGCTCTAACGAACGTGGCCGGTCGTATCGGCCAGAATCAATTATCATCAGAACCCACTGTAACCGTACCACCTCCATCCCGTTCTCGTTACGATCTCCCGGTTAACTATCGATTATTGCGCTTCCTCCTGACTCAGTTGTCCTCGTAATTTCTTCTGCTCATTACGTTGCTGCCAGTCCGGTCGGAGGCTCGTAGAAACCGGTTCTTAAATCCCTGGGATCATTGCGAAGCGCGCGTGTACCTGTCTTTCCGTCTCTCCGCTGGTCTCTGCCGTTTTCGGGCGAACCAGCTGCCTCCTAGTCTCGGCCTGGCCGGCCGCCGTTGATTCGGTTCCTCGTGGCGTATTAATTAGTCGGGCGGGCTTCGACAGGCGTCGATAAAGCAGCACACGGACCTAACCGACCGCTTGTGTGCGCTCACCCTCTTGTCCCGTCTAAAGAGTATGCCAATAACAGAAGCATCGGCGTTATGTACTCCAACGGAGAACTCCCGCGCTGACTAACAATCACGCCTTTGTGCAACCTTTGTGCAACCTTTGTGCGCGATGCACGGCACTCGTTCCGCTGAGAAAGGTCGAAAGACCGTCGGGAAAATTATCACGTTCACTGGCGATTAATCTTCTGGCAATGATACAGGGAGCTGATCGGTAACTATACGCCGGGCGATTTCATTTCTCTTTGGGAAAATTCTTGGAGGAATATGGGGGATTTAAGTGATTCTTTTTCGCTACGGTGACTCCTCTGCTCGAAATGGTTTTGTGTCTGATATTCCTGAATTGTTTACTGTTTAAGATTTGAATACACTTAGGTTTAGTGTGATAGAGAATTATTTTGCTAAGAGTATTGCTATAATGTTCTAAATCCTACGTGATCCTCTAACAGTACCGGCGATTTCGCTTTGTCGAACGGTCCGGCCGCCATGTTTCCCTTTCGAGTGCTTCAGCGGTGAGATTTACGATGGATCAGCGTCGGCCGTAGTTAGTCGCAGAACAGGTTGGACACGTCCAATAGTTAAAGCCTGTGCTTCGACAGGCAGACAAATGAAGTGCTTATCGTTTCTCGCGAATCCCCCTATAATTCTTGCCGGGGGCGGGTCTAATGAAATTTTTTGCGACCGCGCCATCTCTCCGGCCGTAATAATTTCTCCTACGCGTTTGCGCCGAGGCCGGCGCGCATTCTTCGGTTAAGCGCGCCTTTTTATCCGTCCCGCGTGCTTTCCAGAATTTTTCGCCCGACACATTACTGTCAATTAATCCGACGGAGCAAGCAAAACGCTATCCGGCGTAGTCGAGCTTGGAAAAGCGGAACGGAGTGCATTAAGGAACAGCCTCGGCCAACTAAACAACCTTCTTTCCTTGCAACGACGAAGCAAGTAGTTAATCATTTCTAGTTATCGTTTCACGCTTCGCGAAGTATCGAATGCTTGGCTTTGCCTCTGAATTCCTCTCGCACCTTCAACCAGTCTGAAGTTCCGCCGCATTGTAATCCAAGGCTATCGAATAAAACGTTCCTCTTGAATTTTCAATATCAATCGTCGCCTTGGTACGGCCACACTTCTCGGAGCCTCTAGATATACATTTATGCGCTACTTACCTAGTGCCTTTAAATCAGAAGCCTGTATACCGTACCGATCACAGGCACCGAATTTTCGTACCGAACTAAACCCTGCGTCCATCGCACCCACGTTGGTCTTAAGAAACTTAAGAGACTATACCCAGAGGCCCATTTGACGGGACGGCGGAACCCGTTTGGTCCACCTCGAAGCCCACGAATGGGTCTCTATGTAATAGCGAAGCGGGCACGCCGGGGTCCGGGCGCCCAGCCTCGCTTCGGTGAACCGGTCTGCTTTACCAGTCGACCTTGAGACCAGCTGAGAACCCGAGGAAGAAGTGGAGGCAACACCATCGTACCTAAAAGGTGGGATTGTGTGGGTTGAGGGGTGCGTGGGGTGGTGGATTACGCAATGCTTGGAAATACCATGACATCGGAACCGCCCCATCGTCCGGGTCACCCCCTAGATGCCACACGTCCTCCGCGGGGTTTCTCCTCTTTTCTCTCAGCAGTACACGCGCGGTGAAGGGGGAGGGTACAAAAAAAAAACGGGCACAGGCCAACGCGTGGTCCTCCCTTCATCTCCGCCTCCTCTGCTCGTCCCTCACCTTCCCGCCATCGATTCCCATCTCTTGGTATCTTTTACGGGCGGAATGTCGGTCTGCCCGACGGACGAATTTATTTTCGTGCACGCCTTTCGGCTCCGCCGACCGCAATGGATTCGTACGAAATCGCACCGCTGTTCGTGGTGGTCTTTGAAGCATCGCACAGGCGATTACGCGCGAGGAGCACGAGCGCTGCCAGGCCGATGAGGAATTAACGACTCCGTTTGTGTTGGTTTTTCGGTTAAACGAGAGGGCTCGCCTCTGAAGTGATGCGTTTCAATAAAATGTTTTTATCTCAATGCGAGGGGCTCGCCTCTACTTAGCCAACATGAACTCCACTTTATGAAATAATTTTCGAATACTCTCCATTCGCAAACACGCTGTGATCGTCGGAATAACGTGGAAGTACGTTTTCAAGCGTGATCACGTCGCGATCACTGTAACATTTCATCGATACTGTTTACAAAGTGGGAAATATGGTCCCCATCCCCGGAGTGTCTCTCGGTGCCGAGTGGTTTTTGATTTTCATCTCTTTTTCGCACGGTCCAACTATGTTTTGCGACGTCATTAGAGGATGCAACAGCGAACGTTTGAGATCGTCCCTCTAGTGGCAATTCAGGGAGAGTCGAGCGGCAAGGCCGCACAGTCGAAGATCCTTTCAATTCCCCTCGTTCGGCCGCGAGTTTGATTAAAACTTAAAGCGAAGGAGCTGCCACGTTGGGAGGGTGGGATTTTTATTGGAAAAATTCCAGGTCGCCTCGTGCCTTTTCCGTCATTAATATTTAATTATTAATCGAAGTGCCGACTCCCTGATTAAGGGAAACTTTCTCGAGCGGTTCTCAAGAAGCGGGCCGCGATTGGACTGGAAGGTAGGAGCGTTGCAAGGTGTATCGATAATTCTTTACGGCCCCCCTCCCGACCTCCGCTTCGTCGAGGGTGGCTTCGCTGATCGTCGATTCAGCTGACGCGTTCGACCAGCGTCATATCGTCCTATCGAATCGATCAGCGAGCGTGCGCGCACCCTTCGACTTCGATTTCCTCGCGTGCCGCTGTGTGCCTACTCTCGCTGAATCATTCTATCGCATCGGGGGGGGGGGGGGGGCGCAGCCTTCCTTCGATCGCGCTTTCGAACAGAGCGTCGCAAAGTCACCACTGAAATACATAACCGATTACGAGAATGGCACGTCCCACCTACGCGAAAGTTCCGCGAACGTCTCGCAAAGCAAACGCGCAACTAAACAAGCCTGCAATGTCGCACACGTGCAAATCCCCCCCGAGGCGCTTATATCGCAGCATCAGCGAAGGGGTTGAAAGCGTATCAGCCGGTTGAAAAAGATCCCCCCTTAGCCACCGATTCGTTTCTCTGCACAGTTCTCGCCCGCTGTCGTAACCTTCACCCGCCTTCGTGGAAGGCAGAGAGGAGCGCGGAGAAAGCACAGTGTCAGCGTTAAGTAAGGAGGAAAGGCAACACAGTGCCTCGACAGAATTAAAAGCCTCGACTCCGGGAAGGAGCGAGAAAGAGGGAACGAGGGAAAGAGAGACCGTGGAAGGCTACCCTACAGAGGGGCGTGGGTGGTTTGGAGGGGGGGGGGAGATGCGTCACCGGGTAGGTGGTGGCCACCACCCTCGCCCTCCGTGGCTCTTTTGAAGGTCAAGGTTTCCCGGCCCGCTCTCTGGCGTTGCGCGAGGCAAGAGGATTACATGAACGGCGCGGGGCGCGAGGGGGGTGGCTCGCTGCAGGCGTACAAGTGTTGGTGGGCGAGGGGAGGGCGGAGTACGGTCGGTGGAGAGGAGAGGGTGGCGCGTGGGTGGCTGGGGGTGTGTGCCAGGGGTGGCGAGAGCCCGGTGCCCAGTATTTATAGCGCTTGCGAACCGGTCGATAGCGGATAGCGACACTGCGCAGTTGGGAAGCACTCGTACCCCAGACCACCCACTCGCCACCACCACCACCCCCCCCCTCCCCGCCCCTTCTGTCCTTGCCTCCCAGCCACCTTCGCCAACCCCTCCGTCCACCCTTCGCCCGACCTCTCTTACTCGCTCGGCCACCCCTTTCGCATCGCGAGCCTTCTTTTTTTGCTCTCTCCACCCCTTCTTTCCCCCTTTTTGTCGGCCCGCCTTCCCTTTAAACTTAATTTTTTCTCCTTTGTCGGCCGGGGCACATGATGGCGCAAAGTGACAGAGGGACGGGGGGCGGAGGGCGGGTGATGTTTCCTCGGGATATTGGTCATGGGCGCTTCGGGGGGGGGGGGGGATGCGGAAAGGTCGATATCGATATCGATTGGAGGCTTTTTAGCGGGCGACGGTTTAGGAGTCGCGCCTCGAGCAGCGTCGCTGGGTACCGAGGGGAGGCTCGCCTTCCGTTCGTTCTGTTGCTTGTGTTTAAGGCGGGACGAAGTGCGCGGTAGGATCTAGGAGGGGGGGGGGGGGGGATATAGGACGGAGGGCATTTGGCTTCTAAGAGAAACGAGTCTGTTTTTCGCGGCGAATTTATGGGGGAATTCGTTGACGGAAATATATGTGGTTCCAATGTGGGATGAGTTGTGCTTGCCCCGCCGTCAGTCCCGAGCGTGGGTGGCGCGGGGTCTGTTTTCGCGGTAATTCACGGTTGCGCGTCACCGGCAAATTGCCGCTGGGTAGTTGCCGGATTGTCGGCGCAGAGGAATCGCTGGTCCCGTTGATTCGTGATCGTTGGTAGGGGGAGCAGGAAATAGTTGACGAGCTTACGGTCTCGGAAAGGGAAACGGAGGGTTCTTGGATTTAAGTTTTCCCGCGTCGGGGTCGCGGCCGATTTTCGTCGGGGGAAGCTGGCAGTAGGGCACAGTGAAACCGCGAACGGTGAAAGGAAACGGGGAAACGGTGGAAGGTAACGGATGACGAATAATCGAGCACGAAATTTCCTCGATTACCGGGAAAGGGTTACGGTGGAAACGCGCCGCGTTCGAATACAGCCAGCGAAATGCCGAGCGGACTGTTCGTGCCTGCCTTCCGTTGGGCGAAGAGAAACAGCCAGCGCAGGGAATGAATAAAGAAGGCACGAAAGTTCCCGCGGACGGTGTGACGGAGAACCGGCCGTTGTTGGATAAAGAGGTGCTCTGGAAAAGGGACACGAGAGAGCAACGTTATCACCGTATGCGTACCTGCCGCATAGGAGAAAGCCAGTAGAAAGGAGAGAGACGGGAAGCGACTAAGAGGGAGATAGATAGAGAGAGAGTGAGAGAGAGAGAGAAACGGTGGGAGGTCAGAGGGTTGCAGAGCGCCGCCCCTGGTCCAAGTGGGGGTAAATCTATCGCCGTCCCTTTCTGTTCGCCGAGGTGCATCAGGGGTTGCCACCCCTTCCCTCCCTTCCGCGACTTTCAATGCGTGGTGAAGAGGAGAGGGAGAGACGCTGGAACAGCGATGAATAGACGAGGACCGGCGCAGTGTGTGGGCGTTTCTGCGGACAATGATGGAAGCTGGTTAACTGAACAGAGAGAGAGAGAGAGGCGGAGGGTGGCTACCGGTGAAGAGGAATTGGAGGAAGGGAGACAGACGGCCGAGAAAGAACCCCGGCGTAAGGGAGAAAGAGGGTCGAAGAGGGACACTACAGTGTTCCGTGCGTTTCGTTGGAGAACCCCCCGAGTACCGGCCAACCGTAAAGGTCGCCGTTGCCCCCTCCCCCTTGCCCCTTCTGCCGCGTCTTCTCTCGGCGTCCTTTAACGACAAGATCCAACCAGCTGGCAGCAACGTCAGCGACACGGTGGCATCAGTGCGTCGTGCATCGTCCACAACGAGGTGCACGTTCAGTAAACATATCTTCAACGAGGCTGGAAGTGGCGGCCCTGGGAGCTGTTCGCCGTCGTCGAAGCAGCGGCCAGACCCGGAACGTCGGAGAAAACGGATTCGGCGGAGCAGCAGGGCAGAAGGCACATGTCTTCGAGGGGGATGGTTTCGAGACCGGAAGCACGCCAGTACCTCGGGAAATGTGTCATTCTCCTCCTTCCTTGCGCCCAGGCGAGGAAGCTCCGAGGGGTCGGAGGGTGGAGCAGCGTGCACGGGGCGGCGAAGGTGAGAGAGGCAGCCTAAGGACGAAATGGCGCGGAGGGAGGGACGGACGGGGAATCGGCGGCTGAGACCTCTGTATTTAATCGTGGAGGGGTGGGGTGGGAAGGCGTCAGTTCTCCGTAAGCTATCGTCAAAGCGTATCCCGGGCTGTAGGCCAGTTGACGGCCGCTCGGATGGCGTGGAGCACCGATTCGCGTCTCAACAATCCCCATCGCGGATGGCCGTGCGGTGAACGCATAAGGTGCGTTCAGGAGCCGCGTGGCCATCGGACACCCTTGGAGGATCCACGCACGCCGGCGCCCGGCTAGCGGTCGAGCCCCTCGTCGCGGTTTCCGTTCGATCACCGGAGCGAGCAGAATACCGAGCACTCGATTCCACCGGTAGCGCGGAAGGGTAGACGTAAACAACTGACCACCTCTCCAGGCCCATAAACAGCAAGAGAATCCTCGAGGCGGGACGGGTAAAAACCACTGGAAGCGTGGCCGGAAATCGGGAGATAACTTGTAACAGACCCTAACACAGAGGCAATTAGCCGACGGAGCAGGGAAAGTCTCCTCTCCCTGCAATTCGTCCCTTCCGATGCAACAACAACCGCCCCCGCGGTGCTCCAGACTCGAAGAAGTGTCGCGAGGCCGCGAAGGGCGAAGGGGGAGACAGAGATTCCTAAAAATGTGGGTATATCGGGATGGGGGAGGGGAGGGCAGGCTTGCCAGGACCAGCGGCGAGGGCCCACCCTCTCCGATCCCCCCCCCCCTTCGCCTCGCGGAGGGAGAGAGGCACGAAAACAGAGGGAGCCAGAGTGCGACAGGTGGAGAAACAACGCGCCGGAGTGGGGGTGGTTTCGGGGTGGCGAAGGAGAAGGTAGCTGATGAGGCAGAGAGAGCGACAGAGGTGGGTAACTGGAGAACGATCACTTGGTGGAGGGCGCCGGAGGGCGAGGGAGGGCGGAATTGGTGGGGGGTTAGAGGCTGGTTCCGTGCGTCTAGTTGGAGAACTCGTACCACAGGGCGACCGTAAAGGTCGCCGCGTCGCTCTCTCTCCACATCGGCACATAGATGTCCGAGCAGCTGGCGGCGACGTCAGCAACCAGACCCACGGATCAGTCCACCGTGCACCAGCCCCCGAGAGATATCCACGCATTTCGGATCCTTCGATCGTCCTCCGCGCTCGGCTGGCCAGCCAACCGCTATACGTATTTCGACCCCCGAGTCGGAATTTCGCAACCGAGCCTCGGGGTACACGACGATGGAGGCTCTCGGACGGCGGACGGGGGTTGTTTGGGAAGAGCGATTGATCGAGCGTGTTACGAAACGTTGGATCGACTTGCAGGGAAGGGAAGGAGGAAGAAAATGGTCGAGGAAGAGAAGAGATACGGGAAGAGTAAAAGCCAGCCGTCATCGTCGTGACTGGGCTTCTATGTGCACGACCGTCAGCTATTAGCGTGAGTAATCGGAGGGAATGAGATTCCGTAGAATTGATCGCGCGCAGGGGTTTCAGCCTCCCTTTTGATCGCACCTTGCGAGTAATTTGTTCAAGTTTCTTGAATCGGTTGCTCTTGATCGGCTTGGTACAGCCCAGGCTGTAACTGATGATTCGAGCTTTCGATTGAATTGCCAACGGCATGCTACTATCGTTCTTCTATTCCTTCTTATCGATCCGACTGTATCGCCGCGCGAGTAACAGGATCACGATTTTCCTATGGCTGTGCCCTTCCTCTGATTGTCTCCGGCTCCTCGTAACCTTTTTTCTTTTTTTTTTTTTCTTCAAGAACCGTTGCTCAACCGGAAATCGCGAATTAACCGTGCAAATACGTGGCCGGCTGCCGCTGACGCGCGCGTATTTGCGCTCCACTGTCCCTCCGTTTTCGTTCCCCGAGTTTCCGCGCTCCGCCGCTTTGTCACCTCGATCCCGAACCGAGGCCTCGATAATCCGATAAAGCGACGTTGGGAAACTTGGACGATTCAAAGCTGCTTCGCTCCGGAACGCAGAGCGTCGCGAATGCTTCGTTATCAACCGGCCCATCGATCAAATCGATATCGGATGGTCTGTAAATTCGCGAGCCGCGTCAGTGATAACCCGAGATGTCTATCGGTATTATGAAATATTTTTCGTATATTCTTATTCGTCATTCTATCGAATTCAAAGCCCACTTTTCGTCGAATGTCTCTCTCTCCTCTGTTTGTTAGAAGTCGCAATTAAGATCGCCTGGTTAGGTGTCACTCTCAGAGACGAATTAGCAAAAGTAGAACTTCCGTGCACGCTCGGAACGTTTCACTTTCCGCTCGGAAATACGAGGGGAATAATGCGCGCGCTCGCCCCGCTTGTTTTAACATTTATGGACTTGTCGGCGGAACGGATCGAAGTGCATAACACGAACCGCGTTTAAAATGTATGTACATACCTACACTGAGTCACGCTGTGTCGAAAGACGCTTCATTAATTCCCGCGAATCGCGAGGCAGAAAACAGGATGCACGGCGAAATTTAATTCGCCCCTCGAGCTGCAACTCGAACGTCTACCATATGGAATGAATTCGGAATTCTTGCTGGCCAAAAGCCGCTGCATTGAAACGACTATCGATCTTAAAATACAGGCGTTAATGGGTGAACGGGATAAACTGGAGAAAAGAGCCTCTCGCGAATTGCGCAGCGGCGTGGTAACTCGGACCACCCCCATGATACAATGGGGGTCGTAAATAATCTTTCCTCGGCTGGAAAAACTCGCCAGCCCCACGTAAATCAAGCTGTCCACCGATGCTCTCCCGTTTCATTTTCTTCGGCGGTGCAATCCCACTTCGGTGGGTCTCTGTTATTTCACGCTCAACGGCTGAATTATCGTGTCGCAGCGTATCGTGTCGTGTTACCGCCCTGCGTACCACGCGTTTGAACGCGTGTAATTCGAGAGAACCATTTCACCCGCGGGTGACAAGGCGCCAGGCTAGAAAGGGGAAGTGGGTGGAGCGACAGGAATAAATAAGAACGGCCGCGGCAAAAGGGTACGAAACGCGGCGGATCGCGGCCGTTCGAAATTGCCGCGTCACGCGGGACGGGTCCATTGCGATCATAGGCGCAGCGATGCAGCGAGGATCTTATTGGTCGTCGGAGGGCGCGAGCACAATGGCGCGAGCGAGGTCACGGGGCGCCCGGTGCAAGGACGAATTACATAATCGAAAGACACCCACCGTCTGCTAACGATCATCGAATTCGCGCGACCGCGAAGCGAACCCCGAGTTCGTTTCTCCTAAAAGGGCCACGAAAAACATAGAAACCCTCCGAGCTTAACAAGCTTCGTTATTTGAAATTTCACAAAATTCCACCTCGACCCCTTTCAAGCCCTCGCATTCATGCCCCCTCGCTCAGAGAAACCTCGACATGGTGGCAGATATTCAAACCTGCAAAAACCCCGAAAGTGACCGCTTTCAATCTCTTCCTGAGCGGATTCCATGCGCTCGATCAATTAAAATCGCTCGATGGGCAGCTGGGGAAAAAAGGGGTTCGTCGAATAAAAGTAAAGCGGACGGATTCGAATTCACTAAACTATAATCAACAAGTTCCGAGAACGGCAGGAAAAAATAAAGCATAAAAACGGGCGGGACAAAGGCAGACGTTCCACGCGCGGCAATTACCGCGGAACTTGGATGTGTGGGCAAGAGCTCTGCATTTAAGCGCGCCTATACACACGGGTACGCGCCTTTCCAAACGAACGGAACGCGTCCGAGAGGGCACCCCCCCTCCCCCCACCCCCCCCCCTTCCGCGCTTATATGTGGGTGAGTTTCGCGATTGTCGGCTGCACGATAAATTCGTATCGCGGATGAAATGCGATTGGCTGGCTGACAGTGACGTCAAGGCTTGTGGGCAGCCGTCAAGTGGCACGGCTGCGTCGCGCTCGCTAGCACCCGTAAAAATTCCCATCTTTTCGCTCCCCGAGCCTCCCTCCTCTCTTGCTTTCCGATCAAACATGCGCGCGATCCGAAGCTTCGCGCGCGGACAGGTCTTGCGGGGACCGTGAGTCACCCGTGGCATGTATCACGTGACGTTATAGGCATATAGTCATTATTTCTCATTCAGCAAGTGGTAACATGCACGGGTCTCTGAGCTTAGCCAGATATTTAGCGGCGTTAGTGGGCCCTACTTAAAGATCGATAGATTCGCGAGAGGGGGGGTGTGTCTTCTTTGCGACGATGACTAACAACAACGGCTTTCCGTTTTTCTTTTTTTTTTTTTACCGATTTCCATGGCTGGGCGGGCGATCGATGGCGATGGATTGCAGTGAGCAGACTCCATTGCGAGTCCGAGTCCTTCAAGATGGACCTGATCCTCGACATCAACAGCTGGCTGTACCCGATGGAACTGGGTGAGTGTCTCTTTCGCGATTTTTTACTTGTTTTATTGCGTGGGGCGGTTAGGGGGCGAGGAATATTATGGAGAAGTTAGCAGTGTAATTGTTCGTCGATGGTAAAATATGATTTTCTATATTTTATCTGAAGCCGAGATACTTGATACAAGAAATCTTTGACCTAGAATTAAGTCCACGAATGCTTGGCGCGGAAAGAAGCTCGTCTGGCCGAGGCGGAGATAATTCCGGCGCGACCCTCGTTGGCGGAAGTTTCAGTCAGAGAATTCGTTGAAAAAGTCTAAAGAAAGTATCATGTGGTACTCGTTATAGCATGTCAGCGGGACTCTGGCAGTTTGATTTCTTTCGAGGGAAGTATCTTCAAAAGAAGCCTCTCATATGTTAACGGTACGCCGTTGTGCTCCGCTGAGATTCTTAGATTCCTCAAAGTCTATTAACGTTTAGTTACATCATTCGAGCAGGGTTGAGGTACGACACGAGTATCGCGAATGATTTACAGCCATCATTTTCCCTGTAGAGAGTTTTTTTCTCGGTGGAGAGTTAGACCCCCGTGTCTCGTCACTGTTACTCGACAGGGGAACGTAATTAAACGGCCACTGTTGGCTCGGCTGCTCCCTTGCATCGCATGAAAATTCTGTTTGCCATATCAGAGCGGAGCTGTCAGGACTGCTCTGTTTGCAACGAGCCCGTCTCTCGCGACTACGGTATGTACTTGATCGATACTCTCTCACTGTGTAAATATAGGGTTAGCGTGGATTTTATAGCTCGTACACACCGTTGTCGAACAATCTAACCAAATGCATGGTACGACAGCACAGAATGAAGTAACTGTAAATATTTCGCGGGCTAGTAACACCGCCACTATGTACCTTCCATCTATTTCAATCCTCCCCGCGTCTACGAAAATATCCATCGCGAATTTCGAAGCGTAGAAGAAAATTTATGCTCGCGAAAGTCAGCGGGTGGGTCTCTGCAAGACGCATTTGGCAGCCGCGACTATTTCGTGGGCTTCTGCGCTTCCCCTTACGAGAGCACGTCTGTCGGAGAAGTCCCGCTTCCGCTGGGACGGCGTATGCCAAAAGCATTGACGTGCCAAGATCATTCTCTCGTCTCTTACACGAGCCCGTAAAGCGTTCGTTTCGTACGAAAATACGCGGTATATACACCGGCGCGCGCGATCAATGCGCAAGAATCGATAGACGTTCCTTGTGCCTGTCCTTTGGTAAACGCGACACGTGTTCCACGCTGACAGACACACGTGCTCTTCGCGGAGAAGAGTCGTTTTATTCTCTACCCGCCCTTCCACTTCTTGGCTGAACGTCGGAAGGACGACCCCGGTAATGGACGCTGGCGGGACGTGGTTGTGTAGTTCTCGGTACGATAAACACTGTGTATACGTATATTTGCTTGAAGGTGACTTCCATCGCTCTTTTTGTGGCGGTGAAACGTTTTCGTGGCACGGCACGGCTCGACACGTGAGTTCCTCCTTTCGGGGGTCGATATATATCTCTATTATCTCCTTCTCCCCCCCCCCCTCTCTCTCTCTCTCTCTCTCTCTCTTTTTCTCTCTCGACTACCCATTATAAGTTGTATTAGAATTCCGCCACTGAAATCAGTTCGCACTCTGCGGATTACTTTGTTAGGAGTCAGGGTTATTTTGGGATATTATCGTAGAGTATGATTTCCTATGCACAGATGCGAAAGGGAATAGCGCGATGTTGATACAAGGTCCTGCGGCGAAAAGATTTACGATTCTTGGCGCAGTTAAGTTCACGATCAAGGAGTAGGATAGGTATTCGTGTTAGGGTTGTGAGCGTTCCCAAGGCCACGTCACGCTGCAGCAAAAGCAACCCCCTCCCCTCGGGCATCGTCATTTCGACTCGCCCCCACGGACAGTTCTGGTTATCCCGTTGATTCGGTTGCTGCAGAGGGAGTGGGTGCGTCACACACCCATTGGTGTGCCAGGGACGAGATGCACTGCATAGTCGATCCACCTCTTTGCTTATCTGAGAGTGTTTACAGATTCATGTCCTGTTTCTCTGCCGCTCGCGATTTCGAGGGCAGTTTCCCTTTTCTGTGCCCTCTCTCGAACGATCCTGCACAGTCTCGATAGTAGCTCCATCTCCCATCTATTCTACCCTAGCGACACTCGTATTCTCTCGATACGAACTTGAACACAAGCCGCCTAAAATGAATTAAAAATACGAAATGGTCCCACGGAAAAGGGAATCGAGGTATCGCGATCGTGTTCACAGCTGCTGGGAGTAGAGGGAGATAGATGTCGCGGGTTGGAGCCTCGCGTAGCGTGGAAGAGAGCGAGAAACCGCAGGGGAAGGGGAAGGAGAACGAAGGTTAGTCCATAGGACCAGGCAGCAAGTAGTCCCGCTGTATTGACGCGCGGCGCACAAGCTTGCGCGAGATGACGCAATCTCCCTGGCCCCCCCTCTCTCTCCGCCACTGGCCGTGCCACATTTCTGCTGGTCTCCCCTCTCCGCGGCGCCAGTCCCGCTCCTCTCTCCTGCCTCACCCGGCAGCACCCATAAGTTCAATGCCAAGGTCAAAACGGCCACGACTCGTAGCTGTGTCGGTCGCGCGCGATACTCGCTCCGCGGGAGAAGAAGCGATCGTGTGTGTGCCTTCCCTCGGCCGTGCCTCGCCGTCGTTCCCATCGCGTATTCGCGTTTAACCTTCTCTCCCCATCGCGCGTGCTCTTCGCTTTCCCTACGCCCTCGCGGCTCACTCGATGGACGATGGCCCTTTCGCGAATGTCGGTCCGCACGACTAACCTATATACGTGACCAAGAGGGACACGGGATCCTTTTAATAATCGCAGGGCGTCGAGAGGCGTGTCACCGACGTCCGATCGGGATGATCGGTGCTGCTCGAGTGCGAGGAATGGAGGCCGGAGGAGCCGATTACGGGAAAGGGGTCGTGTGTAACCCGAATCGGCAGTAAACGTCAGTGGTGCCGGGAACGATGGTCGGGAAGGTTCGTGCGTTATCGCGGCACGTCGGGAATCGCTTGGTGCGACGGCAAGGTCGTGACAGGTGCGTGAGTATTCGAGGAGGACGAGAACGGGACGTCCTGCGCGGCGAATGCGGATGCGCATCATGATACGAAGAATGGATATAAACTTTCTCTCTCTCTCTCTCTCTCTCTCTCTCTCTCTCTCTCGGGGCTTATGTTTGACGCCACGAGACAAGATGGCGGTTTTCGGTAGACCCGGGACACAGTCGCGAAAGCTCCGCCAAGGGGATGGTCCGTAGCTTCTGGAACATATTCCATGGTACCGACTTTAGTACATCACTCCTTATTCTTCTTTCGTAGTATATCATTATACTCTGCACTGCCGCGGTTCAAACTAAAAGGAAGGAAATAACTTTTTACGTCATTAGTGTGTCGAATAGGACGTTCCATAAGTGTTTGTTAATTACCAGTGCAGTTGGTAAAGTATATTCAAAAACAGCCGCGACGTGTAACTTAATGCACAGTCCACCAGAGAGCGTTAATGCATTCGGCACAAGGAAATTAACGGTACGCATCTCTCTGCCAGTGTCAAGGTTAACGCTGCAAATCACACGAACGTCCGTGCACTCTTTGCCCGTCTGGCGTAAGCTCGTTCAATCGGTGGTACGATTGTGCATCGTTCAACTAGATAATCTATAATCGTTACATCGCCATTACGATATAAGCTTGCCCGCGGGGATACGCTTCGTAACGCGATCAATTGGCTATGCAGATCCCCTGACTTCGTTTCGTTCGCTGTTTCCTCGCCGCCCTCGGCATTGCCACGGCTGCTAATATCGATTACCGTGCTATATATCCATCGTCGACATAGCGTAGACTTCACCTTGACCCTTGTTCTCAGAGACTTACGTGCGCGGACTTACTTTCAGCGACCAGAGAACAATGGACAGACGGCTCTTGCTGCCACTTCAGGTGTCATTTCCCAAATTCGATATTCCCAGTGTTTCGTATCTATTAAGATAGACAGTTTTTAACCCCTCGTTTTCATTTTTGGCCTACATTCCGTCACTAAACTTTCTTCGCTCTGTTAGTGCGATCCCCTAACTGATTATCCCTTCTTTTCGGTCTCTCGCACTTTTGCCCTTCAACCTTCTCGCTCCCCTTTATTCCTCAGCCCTCCAAAGTACATACCTGTTACTACGCACTACATTTTCTGTATCAAGCATTTTAATTCTACTAAAGAATCGCTACGCTTTTCGTAATCTTCGAGAACAGTGAGCACATACCTATTACGAATACTGTATTTTCTATAATCTAGCTGTGATATAAGTTTTTAGCATCGGTGCTTCCGCTCGGCCAGATCCCATTTTATCGCAGCAATTCCCGAACCCTTCCTACCCCTCGTGTCCCCACGGTCTCTTGCATAATCAGCAGCAGTTATAGATAATCGGCCGCGACGTATTAAAGTTTTCGTGCATCGTTCCGCAGTGACGTGTCGCCGTACATGATACGCAAGTCGCGGAAGGGAAATTATCGAAGCAAGTCTCCGTTTATTCATTGTCTGCTATCATGCCCCCAATGTTCGTCGAACAATACCGATCACGGCCTGGCTATCGGTTTACGCGATCAACCGTGCGAACCTCGTTAAATGTGCCGAGGCACACCGCGTCTGCATCGGCCCCAATGTATTTTCGATGCAACTGCCTTGAGGTTTATTATTAGACCTCGATTTCCCTGTTCCGACATCGCGGTTTTCGCCGCATTCACGCTTCCTGGGAGGGCAATGAGACACGATGCATAATTATCCTCGTCGATTCATTTTATTCAGAAACTCGTGCTTTCTTCTCCGCAGGCGATAAATTTCGTCTGGTGCTGGCGACGACATTGAGGGAAGACGGCTACCCAGACGGGGGGGAATGGAACGCGACGGAGCAGGAAGGAGGCTCCAGAGCGGACAGCTTCGAATATGTGATGTCCGGAAAGGTGTACAGAATCGAGGGTGACGAGGCCAGCAACGAACCCAGCAGCAGATTGTGAGTGACAGATGTTTTATTATGAATTGATAACGACGCGTGGTACTCTTGGCAGAATAAAATTAGTCTACTATTTATAGTTAGGATAGTAATAATGAATGGATGGTTACATGAACGGAAAAATCTTCGGTAATAATCGAAACATTCAGATATCAAATGTAACTTACGAATGTTTCTCCTTACAAACGAGAGAATTAACGTTACTATCCTACAGTTTTGAGTATTAGTAGCGGGTGTCGATTGAAGTGTAACAGTAAAATCTGAAGCGCGGTACGCTTGGAATGCACGTTACGATCCCCGCATCGCTATTTTATTCTGTTACGATACCCCGCCATGTAATCACCGCGCGTACCTCGTGCGTGCACGCATACAGCGCGTCACAATGCGACGTCATTCGCACGCGTCAGTGCCGCGCGCCGAGGCGCGCGTTCTCTTTCCGCTGTGTGATCTCCGATTGGCTCGCTTCCAGTGCTCGATGAATGGTCTAACGAATTCTTGAAATGTCTAATATCGACGAAACCGCTCTCGCGAGAGAGTTGCATCATTAATATTTACACCGTGAAAAAGAAATGATAAACATTGTCGCCTGTTGCGACGGGTTTCTTGGAATCTTGCGTGGGAATACGTTCGAGGAAAAAAATAGTGCTCGAGGGGGAGATAGGGACGATTGTTCTCTCTGGGATATAAATTCTAGTCATCGGGTTACTTAGAAAGCAAACGTAGTTGGGGGGATTGGAATTCTTCGTGAATTGTTGAGGGGGAGAGAAAGTTGCCGTCTGTGGAGGGGTTCCCCGCGATAACCCTGCTTGACCGACTTATCACTTAACCTTGAAACTCGATTCTGCCCGCGTGTGCAGCGAATGTATGCACCCAAGGGCCGCTTTGATGTTTGATCGGGGCAGGTTGCGCCTTAAAGTATGCGCGTCGCGACTCGTCCCCAGCTATATTGTGCAGGCTCGCATTGTTTGAGATAGCGTAGCTTGGCTCACGCTCGATAAGATAAGTTCTGTGTAAACTTGGCCGAGCCACGTCGCCAAGGCTTTTAAACCGTCCGTGGACATTACGCAGTTATGCAATTGTTACCTTTCACCCCTTACCGAAAGTTCTTCGGTGGTGATTAATAAGTTGCAATTAGAAATTTATTATTCCGGCATCGAATTTATGGAAGGGGAAATGATAAGTGGAGTAGTCGCGGCACTTATGTTTGCACAGTGACGAGCTAATCGTTGTTTGGGAGCGCGCGCTAGAGTTATCCCCTCGATTAATTATTTTTGACGCGGCAGGAAGTTTCGATTGTCAGTCAGATTGCACGAAGCGCTTAAAGCCAGCTGGCAACTTCTTCCATCGCCGCAGGATTAATTGGACGGATAGACAGGCTCGTCGTTGTAGCGTGGAAAATGATTAAAAAATCGATTAACTTGCGACAGGCTGCAATTTATTATCTGACACCGTGGATTTTTGTGTCTCCTGGTATAAAATACGTCGTTTGAATAGCGATCCTCTTTCAGCTGCTCGCCACGGGGATATTCTTTTAATCGATCACTTTGTTCGTCACAATTCCTAACTGGCCCGCTATCTTCGCACGTATAACACTCTTTCCATCGTTATCAGAGACTCTATCGCGTTGGGCAATTCTCTACAAACCCTCGAACATCAGGTTTCCCTTCATCGAAGGGTTATGCGAAGTATTCTGTAATCAGAACTCGAGAACCAGGCAGGTATCGAGGCTCGAAGCAGTTTCCGTTACTATCCCGCGATATCGCCCACCGGGGAGCGGAAAAGAAGGAGCGTCGGCAGTCATTCGGCAGCGTGTTCGGTCGGTAAAAGCGGAACGGAGGCATCGGAACATTCGGAACCGGGCTCTCGGAGAACAGGGAGCCACTCTGCGTTCACTCGGTGGGTAATGAAGCGGGTGAACACAGCTGGTGGTATCTCAGTTTTCTGAGGGCGTTGTCAACCTAAGAGTTACCTGCCGTTCCCTGCGTGCTGGATCAAATGTCACGGAAGAGCAACAAATCTTTGCGATGCATTCGAGGAGAAGAAGCACGCTAGTACCGGGCGCACAACTTTGTGAACAACATCTCCGTGGCACGTAAGAAGCCAGCGTAATCAACGACTATCGTCGACTATCATTGAACCATGACAGATGAGAACTTGAATGCTACTTAGCCTCAAGTACGAAAGCTCGGTATCCACTTTGAACGGTGTACTCCGAGTACCTACGGTGCTAAGTCGCTGCTCTGTCGGTACCTATTGCTCCTAGATAACCAGAACGAAGAAGCAGCCAGGTGTTGCATGATACGCCGATGGCAATCTAGCCAAATTAATGCTACGCAGCGCGTGCAGGCCTCTCGATGGCGCGAGACCACCGAACAGGGGCGTGACAGCTGGGAAATGAATTATTGATCGGGGTCGCTGGAGACTCCAGGATACACGGATATAGCCAATCCTCCGGCGAGTCGAACAACGCGCAGGCACACGTCGAGACGTTGCCATAGCACTGATGCATCCTCCAGCCAAGGACAACCCGTATCACGGTTTCACGTTTCATCGCGATGGCGGTTCTCTTCAGCTTCTGCTCTATTTCTTTATACCTTCGAATACAGTCCCTGAGAGATTCGTTCGAAGAGAAGTAGTGGTGCGATCGATTACGAGCATGTGTTTATGATTCCCATTTCGCGATCGATGCGCAAGTGGGGCAGCTCGAGCGTGCACTGTGCGCGCATCGACGACCGGCGGTGCATTTGAATCGCTCGGTGGCGCGTTGCGCGCTAGGATGCGCACAAGGTCGTCCGGGCTGTCAGAATCAGCTGACGCTTCGGGTGGCCAATCAGCTGCTACTAGAACTCAGGAGAAGTCTTCCCTCTCGACTCCTGCGCGACGCGCAGTCTCGGCCGCTATTAGAGACTCGTCTCTCCTGCTTTTGCTATTCTCTTAATCCTTTCCGTATCAATTACATTTAGGGTTGACATATTTGCCAAACATTGATACGGGACGTTTATTCGTTAAATAAATAAAACATGACAAAAGTGGGTAGGTAATGGTTTATTTTTGGGATTGCCATATTTGCCAAAGCATTGATACGGTACGTTTAATTGTTAAATAAATAAAACACGAAGAAAGTGGGTAGGTAATGGTTTATTTTACTCTGTAAAATATTTCACGGGAACAGTGGAATACGGGACGTATGGCAACCCTAATTATATTCTGTCTTCGCTTCAGAAGAAGGGAATAATAGATACAGCAGGGATAGTCTAGCTTCCTGGGCCGATGCAATTTCATTTTAGTACCTGGTTGAATTTTTATAAATTCCTAGGACAAGTCGCTTGCATTAGTAAATCGTCGGGCTGCTTTTCAGCACGTATCACATTCGTCGCTTAAACGATAACAGACCGCGTGGCACACCAGTCGAACAATGCATCGTTGGTCACGTCTAATTCGATTAATCCGCTCGATTAATTTTCTTACGAGATGCTCGCATGCTCGACGTAGATCAGGCGAGACCACCCGACCATTGCGACACGTCGGATGGTAATATCCCCGGATGACATCATCCCCGTCATTATCGCGATCGAACGTCCCAAACGAGATTAATCGATAAACGTTACGTGGCGCGGTGCGTTTCCCGCGTGGAATATAACACTTCGAGGAAGCAACCGAGACGCGGCCACGGGGCACGCAGGGAACGGCTGAAAGTACGAGTAACACCGGAAGGCTCGTCACCGGTGCATCGCGCTCTAATGGCGGCGCGTTCAATGCGAACAGCGGCATAATTAACTGCTGCACGGATAATTAACTGTTATCTTGGACGATGCACCGTGATGGAAAATACGAGCTCGAGGTGATGCATTATTATTTGTTCCGTGGCCTCTGCTATAACTGCTGGATTCGTGGAAGCATAGAGGATTACGGACTTTCGGTATTCCGATGATTCCATCGTCGTATCGTAACGGAGATAATCATTTCTCCATTGTTGAAACCGCATCTTAGTTTCTATCAGAATTTTTCGAAATCAGTGATCGTCGCACGCGCTGTCTCTTCGTTCAAGCGCACGACGGACTGAAAAAAATTGAGTGCGCGTGGTTTGTCCTCCCCGTGCTGCCCTCCTTAATTAAACTGTCCCTATCCAACATTTTTTCATTTTTTGAGATATGCTGAGATATTTGAAGTTTCTACGCGTCTTTTACCTGTTAAGTTAAGCTAGAAAATTCTAAGTGCTTCTCAAAGATTTATAAACAGAGTTTCATGTATTTAACCAAGCTTCCTTCCAAATGGTTCAAATATCCTGTCTAAAACAATTAATTAATTGGTACGTTAATACTACGATACCTGCCGGTACACATATTACAAAAAAATTATATTAGACTGTTACGAAATAACAGCAACAGGTTTTGATTTGAATGAAGGAAAATAAGGACGGTACAATGTAAATGATAAAACTTCAGCTTTCTCGGTTGTATCAAAATGCTAGATAGGACATTTTAACTAGAGAGGGCAGTGTGTCTCGCCAGTCGATACCCATCGCTGAGCCGAACACCCGATGTCGTAAACATATCCGTGCTGTCTAACGAGGAAAATTTAACCGCCACGTCACCCGACGTATGTAGCTAGTTATGCGAAAACTCGCGGGGCGGTGGAGGAGGGGGGAGACGAAGCGCGTGAAAATGTCGCGCGTGTTGCTCGCGTCATGGCCAGGGGGTAGGGGCGCAGGGGGAGTGAGAAGGGAATTATGTAAGGCTCCGTTGCAACGATCGGCAGAATTGCAGCATACAGGTTTTTGGCAGGGGGGCCAGTTTCGTTTCTGTCCTCTAATGAACGCTCGCGTTGTTTATTCTATAAATTAGCAATTAATCGTTGCTTCGTGCATGCCAGCTTGACGGTAACATTGGGAGCTTAAAATCTGAGCCGAGACCTGAAATTTCCACTCGGAAAGCCCGAACAGTGATATAACTTTTAACTTACGTAAATGTTTAAGTAAAAAGAAGTGCGTGGTTGATCGAGAAGTTAGTTCTCCTTGAACAACGTTGCGGTATGTAGTTACTTCCAAAAAAAAAAGAGATCCATATCTGTGTTCATTATAGGTATCGGCAACGGTGTGAAAGTGTGAGAAGGCGTGTCAGCAGATATATCGTTAATGACTATGAATCTACACCGTTATATAAAAATCTTCGTGCCATTTACAGTAGCGGACAAAAAAGTTACCAATTCTTCGAACCACCGTACTTCTATTACTTTTCAATATCAACTCAAAACTGCAGTATGTGCCTACTATACGTATTCTGAATGAGAATTAAAAGCTGTATAAAGCCCAGTTACAGTTGAAGTTACTTACCTAACAAACAAAAGCCCTACATAACATTAAACAAGACAACACACTTTTAAAGCCAACAAAAAGCTATCACTTTTGAACATTAATAAAAAAAATCTAATGTTTTGTGGCGGCACCTTTTGCTTTTGAACAACCTAAAAAGTTAATGGACGTGGTAACTTCTTTGCCGGCCCCGAAAATCTGTTACCCCGTTCAATTTTATATAACACTTTTGTTTGTCAGTTAAAGAAATTCAACTTCAACTGTGTTTTATACAGCTTTAAATTCTCCATCAGAATATGCATATTAAAAAATACCGGAGTCTCAAATGTATGCTAGAAAATAACAAAAATAGAACAAATCGAAAAAGTGGTAACTTTTTTTGTCCGCTAGTGACTGAAGAAACTACTGAGCCGATTCCGACGAACCGTGTGCCAGAAGAATCTTCGTTTTAATGAAAATAAAACATAATAAAATTGAAAAAATTTTAAATTTAACGTCAAATCAAATGAGAAAGTCTAACTTATACCGTGGCGAAGCCACGGGTATTTTGCTACTTGGTGTATTACAGCTAAACGAGCAGGAATAGCACCGTGAATTTCAGATTGTAGCACGAGAGAGCATAATCTCCTTACTAAACAAAATGAACAGCAGTATCTCGACGAGTACCTATACCACCGTTCGTAAACTGCAGAAGATTCTGAGAACGAGAGTTTCCTCCCGACGTTCCCGGTGCAACGCGCATTCCCATCAAAATAGCCTGCAGCGGATACTGGGTCAAGACATCAGCAGCGCCCGTTACGCGTTAACGTTTCGTACGCTACTGGACAGCTCGTAGCCTTGTACTTTAGAGGCTTTATAGACGGTTACGCTTAGACGGCTCGGAAAGAGCGGAAGGAGGAAGGGAATGCATCGTCACGTAATGCAAGCATTATGCAATCCAGCCCCGACAGCCTGTGTACTAACAGCTGATCCGCTTTGGCTGT
Source organism: Andrena marginata (assembly GCA_963932335.1). Lineage (NCBI taxonomy): Eukaryota > Metazoa > Arthropoda > Insecta > Hymenoptera > Andrenidae > Andrena > Andrena marginata. The sequence continues at coordinate 5,969,893 of OZ010661.1, forward strand.
GGCAGTCTTCCACGTTCACCCTGCAGATGGCATTCTTTTATCAACGAGTCCCATCGGATGCCACCATCCCTCAAGGATGCCAGATAAACACAAATACCAACGTTTGCGAGCCATTACCTCGCGGTGCCGTTTCAGTATCCATCCCCTGGAATAATTCAACACCCGAATGCCTAGCTAGATCCAGAGTTCTGTCAATAACGAAGCTCGAGACACGGGCACAGTCTTCCACCTCGGTGGGAGATAATCATTCTAAGTAGCACGGCGCGGCCCGCAGTTCTCGTTCGCTTCCTCCGCGACCATCCTTTTCTTCCCAGATTAATCGCCGCCAACAGTGGTTCCCTCGAAGCTCCCCGCGCGTCTCCCATAAAGCCGGCGAGGAGCTTCGAGGGCGCAGCGTCGTTAATACCATTGTCTCGTTCGGAGAAACTCCACGGCCAGTTGTTTCACGGACGCAGATAATCCCATCCACGCGGCGCGCGCGTAATTCGAGTTGGTCGCCCTGACGTCACGCTCGAAGTAGAAACCGGGCGGGGGAGAGCCAGTGTATTCGAGTTATTCGATTACGGTTACGTTAATCCGTACGGGCAGGATCTTGATGCGCAAACCCGCGCAGTTAGACTGCAACGCTATCGCGCGCCTATACTCCGTCCCGTGCACATTAAACTCGAAGTTATTCGGATGTTTTTCGCGAGACGCGACATGTAGGTCGGACGCGATGGTATCGACGATCCCCAGATCTCGCCAGGCGCCTCCTTCACGCGCCGTGTATTCGTTACACGTGAAAATAATCCGCGTGTTTTCGCGCACGGGCCGGCCATTCTCGGCGCGCACTCCGCTCGCTAATATTTCCTTTTGTGCCGACCCAGCAATCGATACCTCTGACAGAGGTCCCTTTGTCCACTCATCCTTTGCGGAGAGGCGCACCCGATACCTTCGAGGCATAAACTTCCTCCGCGCCTTTGTTCCGATGTAGGGACACGTTATCCGCAGAAACGCCTTGTCGGTTGAACCACGATCTTCCAGACGGGAGATCAATTGTACTTGGATATCAATGCTCGAGATTACGTATACCAGGCTCCTGGTGGATTTCTGCGCGTCGTTTACCCATTAGTAATTATATTTTAGAGTATTTCAGTATGGAGAGATCGCTGCAGCCTCACCTCGTCACTCTTATTGCGAATATTCAAGTTTCTTATTTTTCTTCGAGTAACAAAGACGTTTAATAATAATAATAATATCGCCTGCGTTATTACTCCGTAATTGAGTTACTCTTAATTTCTGGTAAATTCGTAGGATTCGCGGGATTCTTTGGTGATTCGATGGGAACTTTGGTTCTAGGAGGTTAATATTAATATAACGTCGACGAGATCTCTCCGCCGTGTTGCCTTGGTAAATAGCGGGTATTCCAGCTCCCGATGCCCGATATTCGAGGCCTCCTGGCCGGTTGTTCCCGGACACGAGCCCCAGGCTCGCCGGTTCCCTGGGGTTGACCCAGTTTCATTTATCCCCTCACGGTCGGCCAGCACCTGCCTGGCGAACCTCCACCACCTACGCAGCCTCGCCAGGCTTTCTGGATGGAGCTTGGCATCCCTTCCACCTGTTCACCCCTCCAGCCAGATTTAATCAGTTCCTGTTGCGTCCACTCCTACCTCCGTCCCTATGGTTTGCCCGCAAACAGCGGAGAGTCGCTCGGCGAAGAGTCTCCTAGCTGATATCTACCATCAAGCGGACACGTTTATTCTAGGAAATTATAAGAGGTTCCTTCGTGGTGGTAAAAATAGGCGTACTTTTTCTCCTAGAAAAAGTTGCTAATGTTAAAATACAAACGGGTCGAATCTATAACCTCCTCCTTTTTGAAGTCGTTTAAAAATGTATATCCCCGTATACCCAAATCAGAAGCTCGCGGAAGTTGCTGTTATAAATTCATTTGGCCTCCCTTCAGTGTCGTGAATTTGAAATACCTTTCACGGAGCATTTGCCTAAAATAATTACGTTATTTCCTCCTCAACTCCTCCGCGCTCAGGTTTATAGATTCCACCGTTTCCCTCGCCCTCTATTTTCAATTTCCACTCGCCCCCCCCCCCCCACGCACTCCCCGTGGTTTCTCCGGCTTCCTAAATCCCACTCCCGTCGGGGCCGTACACGTGTACCCGCCGATCCTCCCGCCGTATCCCTCTTGATCTCTCTCCGTAATGCTCCGCACGCGCACCCTCGGCCAGGAGCTCTCCTGGGAAAAGGTCAGACAGTCAGGGGCCAACCTACGCCGCGAAATTGGGTCAACCCCTGGCGGCCGCTCGTGCATGAATACTCCCCTGCGCCACCCCACCACGGGCGAAAGGCGGTCAGGGGTTTCAGGGGTTCCAGGGGACGCGTGGGAGTTGTTGATGGTAGGAAGAAATAGGTTAACGCCTAGGAATATAAGTCGCGAGGAGGGGAAGTTGGGAGGGCGAGACTGGCAGTAATCGCGAACGGCATTGTACGCGACATATCCGCCCTATTCTTTAACTAGACGCTCCTTCACTTTTAACCCCCGCCCGTGTTTCCACCTGCCCCCTCGGGGACTTTCGCGCGGGGTTCATTAGGGAGGGTTGATAGAGCGCGGCTTCCACGCCGCTCGAACAATTTCTCGATACTCGATGATTTATTCAGCCGAACGGAGCCGCGGGCGCGTCCTTGGCCCTATTACCAACGAGCAAACCGTGCCACCCTTAATGCGCCCCAAGGTTGACAGCCACGAAGACGCGCCGCTACTGCGCGCGATAAGTTGAAGCTGATCGCCCCTCCCCGATCGATAGTGTCTCTTTGTTTCCGCCTCCGCCTTATCGCGCCAACCTTTCCCCGGGGATAATTAAGTTTCCCGCGAATCCAGCGCGTCCTCCAGCTGATCTCCCAGACACCTCGAACGCTATCCCGATCATTCCCATAGACACTGTCCACTCCGCGAACTGCGGATACCTTTCTAACGACACCCTTTCGCGATTTCTTCTCCCCCGCCGTTATTTTCGACTCGGTGAACCGCGCCTTGGAGCTGCGGGAACGGTGAGCAGAATTAATTCCGGGGGATTTAATTCACCTGCACAGTTAATTAGAAGGACAACAAGCTGCTTCTGTTCGGCGCGCACGTTTGAACAGGGAAGGGGGAGCATTCGACAGGGGGTGAGTCTTTGAGACGTATGGGGGTGAAAGTGGCCTCTCGAAGGTGGAACGCGCTGGAGAGCTCTCCTGACCCGTTCGCTATTGACTGGGAACTCGCTGTTTAACTCCCCCTACTCGAAGGGGTTACCGGTTGCGGGGAAGGGTCCGCTGACGTCATTCCGCGAACGGCGTACCTACTTCCTTCCATACAGCGCGATGACGATAGAGATTAAATGGCGCGAGGGATTAACGGGAATTATATGCATGAGAAATTACTGGGGATAATTGATGCAATAATGTTTTGGAAATACACGAGTTAAACGAGCTAAATATCATTGGCATTCCCTGGCGCTACTTAACGTTGCCGGGGATCGTTCCCTATATTTATCACGTTAATGTTCATTCACGTCCAAGTGTTTTATTTGATTTGCAACGTGATATACGATCAATGGCGACTGCATCGTTCCCGTACGTGGCCCTCCGGTCTCTAGCTTGCAACGACGTAGAAGCAGAGTTCCCTTTGAACTGCCCCGGCAATTGAGCGGTCGCGTCCCGCTTCCTCCGTCGTGTGCGCGTGCTCCAGAGATCCCGAGACCTCGTAAACGCCAGTCGGATTGTGTCCCCCGCCGCGGGATTACGGTCAAGTTAAGCAAAACATTTATATAGGATCCCCGGAGCCGTGGCCACTTCCTGTGGCGGGGGGGTTGAAACGGGCCCGCTAGTTGGCTGCCAATCGCAGCCTCCGCGCTCTCCGATCCAATTACTCGACCTGTCTGTCGCGCCGAGCTGTTCCCGCGCCGTTTCGCGTACAATGTGTCGGGGAATCGCGCGGAAATAATCCGCGGTGGGTGAAACGGCGATACGATGGGAGTTAATATCGCGCGATATTCGGCCGACGCACCAATCGGTTTCTCGACGGCTTCCGAAGCGCTCCATTAAACTTGCGTGCCACGTTTACGACCCACTGAAATGTTTCGGTAACTTTTCGTCACACCGCGCGTAGCGCGCCTCCCCCTCCGATGTATATGGGTCACTCAGATTGATCGTGAAATTCGAGTCTCATAAAATTGCTGTTCCCGATTGAACGTATCACCTCTCGCGCCAGTTGCTGTAATCCAATTGGCTCCCATTTCGGTATCCCCTCTCCCCCTCTGCCAGCGCCCAAACGCCGGGCATCGGGCAAACTGCAGCTGCGGAGGGTTCGCCCAGACCCGTCCTTCGGGTGCTGCGCGATTTCTGGCTTTAGTTTTCATCAGTCAACGCCGTGCTGTCGATTCTACGACGCTCTAGCGTCCCGCGCCCGTCGCCTCGCGCTCTAGAGCCGTGACATTGAGACGGAACGTGTACGAGTTCCTTCCGGGCTCCCGTTGCTAGAGAATAATCGGCTGGCGTTGTAGCCGCCGGCACGGACGGGCTGCTCGTTCCTGGGGCCACGTGTTGCTTCCACTTCCCTCGTGCCCCTTCGTGCGTCCTCGGCGCTCTCGCTGCTTTCTAAGTAGAAAACTTCGATTCGTGGTCAGACGGGGCGAGCGCGACCTTCGCGGCGCGCCGCGGTTCGCCTTTTTTTTAAGCCTCGTTTCGCGGCTCTCGAGCGGGTTAATTCGTTGTTTATCGAATCCTCGGATCATTTCCTAGCATCCTGGCACTCTGGGGGGGGGGGGGGGGGCGGCGTTAATTAACCTCGAGCTGTTATTGCTTCACGGCTAACGGTAATTGGATCTTCGGTTAGTATTTAATCGAGGATCTGACCGGTAGAGCACGAAACTGCGCGGCTCGGGCTGTTTAATAGTAATTTGAATAGAGTGTGGAGGAGCTGGGGTTAATCGGGGAGTTTGGTACAGTTGCCATATTCCAGAGTCTGTACGTAGAAATGCGTTTAATAATAAGCGTAGACCAATTGCTTCTCTAGAAGCCAAACCAGTTAAATGAATAGCTTCGTTTCATATATAAATAAGGAACCGTAAATTATATTTAACCTGACTCATCAAACAATGGAGTATGGAATCGTATGTAAAATATACCTACTTCTAAGTTAATTTTTGTTTAATGTTTTGGATAATATGAGAGTAGAGGTATTGATGGACAATGCAGCGAAAGTATTTGGGCATATTAATCCTCCCTTTCAAAGCTAACGAGAGGACCACCTCTCCCTGCAGAAAGGGGAGGTGGTACAGTTATGATTAGGATAAATGGTTCACTTTCAAATTATGGGTGAGGGATGACTCATTTTCTAAACTTTTATTCTATCAGTTAAATTTACAATATTTTGAAAGGGATTTTTTTTTATATATCAAGTACTTTTGTCCGTTTATTTTATTTGTTCCCTTCTTCTATTTATTTGCGTTGCTAATTGCCAGTAAGCAGTACACTTTTTGTTTAATATGTCCCTCACACGTTTAGCGTAAACGAATAAAGTTTCAATGAAATCTGTAGTTGTAAACAATTTTGCTTTTTTTTTCTTTGTTATTTCTTCGTGAATAACTATGTGGGTCATCTCTCCCTAAAAAAGGGTGTCCCATCTCTCCGAACGACGCGTCCCATTTCTTCCGGAACCTCGCAGCAAATACTGTCTTAAAGCGAACATCGGTAATTTTTCTGAATCAGCGTAAAATTCTAAACACGTTAGCTTTGTTCTGATAAAACAAATAATGTCAGTGCTACTTTTACTAGCCATTTCATGTTAGCTGCACCGTCAGCCACGGATTTAGGTACCCTAACGAACGTTCCGCAATGAAGCCAGATCATTTGTTACTTGACCTCTCGACATTGGCGGAACTGGTGCCTGTTCAGTACACGCGCCGCACAGTTCCAGTAATTTTAGAGCGGAGCGACGAATGCGTAAAGGAAGAAGGATATCGTTCTTACTTTGCCGCTGATTAGTCCGATTCCCGAATTCTTTTCATATCAGGCCGGAGCCAACTGCGCACCTCGGGCTTGTCTTCGAGCCAGAACTCTAGGACACTTTTACTCGCGCGAAGCGATGCCCGATTTTTCGTGGATCTCGCGGCCACGGGAACTCGCCTCCAACATGAAATTATACCCGCTTCGGCGGGCAATCGGCGCCCCCAAGTGGGCACCTCGCGAGAATCATCCCCCGCGATCGCATTAATCTTCCCAGCACTCGACCTTTCACAGGCTCCGATCGCTTTGCGCCTCGGCTCTTCCTAATCGAGCTACCAATATCGCCGTACGACGGCCGATTAACATCGCCGTGTGAGTACGTACGTACTATAGCCCCAGCAGCGCCCGCCGTGCTCCAAGGTAATCGATTGTCCCGATAATATAGATCGCGCCCGGCGATTGGCAGTGTCTAATTTTAGCTAGGCGGGCACGGGCTCGCCCGGCTTTGTACCTCAGACCGAACAGAATACACCGAGATTGTATATCAGACGAATCGTTGAACCGTGCTTCCAGAGAACTCCGATCTCTCCCCTTTCCTGGTCCCGCGTCGAGGTCTGCCGGTCGTCGGAAAACTGTCGGCATCGGCTGGGTCGAGTATAGAATTTTCGTTCACGAGACAGGAGGAGGGGGTGGCAAAGCGAAGTTGTTAAAATACCATAGCAGGCTTAATTTCTACCGTACGTTAGGACCAAGGACGCCGGCAGCCACCAGGCGCAGCTTCCGGGAGGGTCTAGCTCCTAGCGAAGGGTAGCTCCTCCTCGATGAAACTCCTCCTAAATCCTGCAACCGCGTATTCCCTAGTTCCAGCTTCTCCGGGCTGCCTAACCACGCCAGCCACCTATCGACGGGAAAGAGTCTGATCATCCTCGGCTTACGTAATCCCCCCCCACGCGATTGGTGCGCGACCGTTGGTCGAATGTGTTCGACGGTCGGCCATATTGGTGTCTCTGTCGGCGGCATCTAGTGCGGTGGAGAGCGCGAGCCTGTCCGTCCCCGGTTCTGTGCCGACGATAATCGACTCTCGACGACAGCACGCCGGTGGGTGGGTGGTGTTACAGGGTCGTGGATGTTGGCTCTGGCGGAGAGGGGTCGCTAGGTAGAGGGGACGCGGGAGGGGCGTGAATGAGGTGGCGGAGAGTAAGGTTGCCTCCTAGGGTTGCCCCTCCAGTCGCGAGTTGTAGGCGTATAGATAGAAGAGAGACGGGTGGGCGAAGAGGGTAGGAGGGGGGGCGCACTCTGCGGCTCGCGGAGAGCTAGGAAGGAGGAGAGAGAGAGAGAGAGGGTTAATAGGCTAGTGGGGGGCTGGAGGGAGAGGAAAGGTGGCGGTGGCACGACAGGGACAAACGGGCCGCGACCGAGAAAACGACGCAGGAGCGCGCAGGTGCGCTTTTCTCGCCCGATACTGTGTGTTGTTTCACGACAGCGCCGCGAGAGAGGGGAGCGGGAGGGGAACAGAGACGGAGGAGGATCCAACCGCGGGAGGATACTTTAAGGCGCGTTTACGTAGCGTCCAGACTCGATACCCCATCCTTCTCTGTGTGTGTGTGTCTTTCCCTTCTCCCTCCCCAACCCCTCTCCTCTCTCTCTCTCTCTCCGACTCCCTGTCCTTCTCGTGTTCGATCGTTTTCGTTCTTTGGGGGAACGTTCGTCGCGTCGCCGCGGTGCCCTCCGTGTCGCGCGGTGTGCTGGCGCGATAAGCGTGTCGGGTTTTCGCGTCGCAGTCCGTTGCGTGCGCGCCCACTTTAGTCCGGTTCCCGTCGCGGACCGCGGTGCGTTGCGCTTTTAACCGCGCGCGTGTGTGTGAGCGCGGCCTGCCGCGATGACGAAAGTGACGCACAACGGTCCTGGCAGCGGCCGCGAGAGCTGCCCTGCTGTTTCGTTGGCAGTCGAGGAGGTGTTCTAAGATTAAGTCTGCCCAGGTTCCGTCCACCTGGCTAGGGAGGCTGCTGTTCGCTCTTTATCTTGCCGCCATTCTCCTCCTCCTCCTCCTCCCGTTCCCTCTTTCCCCTCCTCGCTCCTCCGTCACGTCCCCGCTTCCTCGCCCCCCGAGTTTCGGCAAGTGATTCCCAGCCACTTCGCTCCTGTCGCCTCTTTCGCCCTTGCCCTCCACTTTCTGCCATTTAATCTTATTCCTCGTTGTTTAATCGCCTCGAGGTTTCGTGGCTTTCGAGGGAAATTAAAGCTCGGGATATCCGCGCCAGGCAGCAATTGCTAACTCGCGGATTTGTTGGGCAGAGCGACAGCAGCCTCTGGTTCGGTGGCCCTCTCTGGGCTGTCTTTCGTTCTTGTCGATGATTCGAACGCAGCATCGATTACGCAGGTGAATATCGACGAGCAACAGAGTCCAGGTGACGTCACGCAAAGCATGCACGATATATGTGTCGACTTAGGGATACGGTGCTAGATTTGCACGATCGTTCGAACCTGATTCGCGCGATAGTCCGCGAGTCGGAGAGATCCGTACGGTTCCACGGAACCGGTAAAATATCACGAGGAAATGTGTTACCAATTGGCGTGTATCGCCGTGTATCTCGCTGCAAGACTCTACCAAATAGGTGCATCAGTGTGAAAATTGGAATCTCCCCTGTAAACGAAGTTCCACTGGCCCCAAATTATCGATGCCCTTCGCGCTCCTTTGCACGCTTACTCGAAATCGTGCGAATCTCGACAAAGAACAAAACAATTTCATGTCGCACCAGTGTTCTCAGAAATTCCCGATCGGTACTTCATAGTAAAAGAATCGCTCATCAGTGATCGATGCACGGGCTAATCTTCGATCTAGAGAAAGGGAAGGGGGAGGCATATCTCTGACGCGGGTATTAAAACTAAAGCAGTCGTATAAAAACATCCTGTGCGATAAATATATCTCTCTCTCTTACTTCCTCGTTATCGATCGAAATTCAGGGACGCCGCCGCGCATTCAATAATTACCTCTAATTATATTTCACGCGAAGGTCGACCGCAGGCGCTACTAAAAGCGGGGCGGCATTGTTTAACGCGATTCGATATATACCAGACCTCTCCATCCACCATAGGTACCAATCGATCCGTGTTCTCCAACCGTGCCCTATATCACTCTGCATCCCGAACATCGAGTTTCCAGCGGGAATAGGAGTGGAGTAAAAAAAAAATAACAGAGACAAGGTGTGGCGAGGGTGGGAAATTAAACGTACGTTTCGACGAAAGGTGACCATAAAATGGTAACGTTCCTCGAGGGGGTGCCCTGAACGCAAAATTCCAAGAAACAGATAAAGGCGTACATTGGCGATCAATGGAAACCGAAGGGCAAATACTGAAAAGTGAGCTCGTTTCCTGAAATCTCGTTCGTGTTTGCTCGACCTAGAAGTCTACTTGCAACGAACAGGGCTGGAACTATTTGTCGAATTTTTCGGTATTCGAATATTCGAATACTTCGGTTGCTCAATTATTTGGCGAATATAATTCGAATATCCAAGTATTCGAATACTATTCGAATATCCAAGTATTCGAATACTATTTCGAATATTTAAGTATTCAAATACTGATGTATTCGAATATTTAAGTATTCAAATACTGATGTATTCGAATATTTAAGTATTCAAATACTGATGTATTCGAATATTTAAGTATTCAAATACTGATGTATTCGAATATTTAAGTATTCAAATACTGATGTATTCGAATATTTAAGTATTCAAATACTATTATTATTATTATTATTATATCATATCAACGGGAGAACCTTTAGACTACAAAATAGATTAATACTGTACATGAAGTATAGAATATAAAATTAAAATACTGATGTATTCGAATAGTATGGTGTGAATATAAATCAAGTTCTTTCGGTTCATTTGTCAGGGTGAAATCTTGTGAGCTAATTTTGACCCACTTCACACCATACTATTCGAATACATTAGTATTCGAATAGTATTCGAATATGGCAGTATTCGAATAATAACATTGGAATACTGAAATTTTCGAAGTTTATTCGTAGCATTCGAATACTTGTAAAATATTCGAATATTAAATTATTCAAATAGTCCCAGCCCTAGCAACGAACAAATTGAAGATTCGACCTCGCGTTCCGATCCCACTGTACTTCTCGTTGCTTGCTGAATTAAATTGAAACACGGGGGGGGGGGGGGGGCCGAGGGTGCAGAAACATTTTTGAGGGTCCGTTTGAAAAATTGCTCGAGCGTGGAGTATGTACTCGGTGGCTCGATCGAACCTTGTGCAGAATTAATGCCGCGGCGTTTCTCCTCGTAATCGCAACGAGAAACGTTCGCGAACGACTCGGCGTTACGCGCGATCTATACTACGATACTCGAAGTCGTTATCGACGATGCAAAACACTGGCCTCGTAACAGCTGCCGCTCTGAAATTAATTTCATGCAAACCGAATTCCGGCAGTATCCTCCCACAAACGCGGCTTGTCTCGAGCCCCTGGTTATATCCGGAACAACGGTATTCGATAAAATGTGTCCTTTCGAATCGATTCACGTCGATGCCACGCTGTGCACGGACCGCGCTCGGATAAACGATATCGGAAGCTTTAATATCTGAAATAACTGTTGGAAGATGTAAAGGGAAGTTTACATCAAAGAATTGAACTAATAGCTACCGGAATCAACGAGATTCCACCAGCTATGTATATTATGTATATCTTTGAACGTTACATGGACAGGTGGCCCGCTCCTCGACTCATTTATGGCAGTGACGTTTGGAGATCGCTTGCAAGCGTACCTGCTCGCCCCCATTTTTCTGGCTGGCCCAGAAGCCACGCGAGACGCGTCGTTAAGGTCGCGGGGCGAGAAAGAAAAAAAAGAGGCACGTATAAGAGGGGTCCCTAAAGCGGTCGAAATAACCCTGGGCTTTTTCGCAAGCTCCGAGGAACGTTGGTTGGGAGACGGCCACAGCGTCGACGAGTCTATGTGTGCGTGATGCATCGCGTGTCCATCGATCTTACTCTCCCTCCGTGTGCCTCTGCTTTTCGAGGTTACGTGGACAACACGCATTTACGCCGTGGCCCAGCGCCACGCAGCTTGGCACAGCTTTTTCGGCCATCCCCGTTGTGTAACACTTGTTCGCCCGTTTGGCTTGGCCACCCCGATGCTTTACGATGTGTCTAGCACCGTCTGGCTAGTCGGCGGCTAGTTCTCCTCGCGAGGCCCGAGACAGCGGACTTTTTTTTGTTCCCCCGCGATATCTCTGGTAGCCGCGTACGCGAGAGCGATCCCACAGTCACTTTTGCTTCGGTACAGTGCCCGACGAGTCGCGAGGAAACGTCTCTCTCTCCATCGAAAGGGGAGTCCGCCTTTGGAAAATGGGATCGTCGGGGGTCGTTGCAACTTCAGACTGTTGTAGATGGGAAGATCCTGTGCTCGGGAGTTTGTGCCTTTGCATAGTCGCTGAAAATATGCATAATGTGGTCTTCGCGGTATTTGGGACTCGGTACTCGGGATTCAGAGGAATTCGTAAAGTCCGTGGAGTTGTTTAAGTAGTTCGGGGAATAGGAGAAATTGAGAGTAGGATTCCGTAACATTCTGGAACACCCGGTATCTGTTACTCAGAGTAGTCATACTCGATTCGCTCGGAGTCCCGTGCAACTCGAAACCCCGAGAGCTAAGTAGGCTATGTGGAGTAAGCTTTTCCTCGAAGCTTCGTTGATTTTTCACTCCGCCATTGGGTAAGTCTCTGTACCGAGGCGTCGCGACGGCTGCCGGGATCAGCTGGTGACGGTTCCGTCGTTAAAGCAACGTCAGAAGAATCCCATTCCGTCGCCTCTCCGCGTTACACCATCAGAGTAGAAGCCAGAATCGATCGTTAAGCTCGTTTAGCGGCAAAGTGGTCCAATTACAACCGCTACCGCTCTCTGGCGGCTTTTACCTCGCCCGAGCACCACGCGAGCGATGGTCCCTCCTTTGTCCCGTCCTCCCCCGTGTCGCTCTCTTTTGTATTATCCTCCCGTGTCTCTCCGCGGATTCTACGACTGGCTCCCTTGGCCCCATCTGTCTCAGACGCCACTCGACGGCATCTCTCCGCATTCGTTTTCCCCGTTCGCTCCAGGATCTGACACGGTGACCCAAATAGAAGCTAGAATTGGCTCCTGAGCGGACCCTGGATTCTGCAACGACACCTAATTCTAAGGCAGCCTCTCGTTCACGCCCCCGACAAAAAAAATTCCACCGTTTTCAATTTCTCTCATTACCTATTGTACCCTCTACCGTCGTTACCTGCAACGTCCGCAAACAATAACAAGAACAACGCTATTAATAGCGATTTAGTTGCCTGCCATCGGCCCATCCTCGTCGTCGCTATAAATAGCGATTCGATCAGCCAAAGTGGCAGCTTTCGACTTCCCGTTTGTCTCCGTCCGCGTCTTCGCCCGCCACTATCGGCTCTACCGGCTGTATTCGTTAGCAGGATTATTTCAAGACTGAGTTCGAAATTCGCGCCCTTCTATGGACACCCAAAAGCCCTCCTTCAGGCCTAACCCAGTCGAGGAAACCTTGCTCTAGTAGAAATACACGAGGATATATACGCGCGCCGATTGTGTAACCGCCTCGTGAGATAGAGCGAGGAGTGCAGCAGCGCCGTTTCAAGCTCGCTGCTGCTGCTCTACGGGCCAGATCGTAGTTCATCGTGGGCTCGCTACACAGCACTGGGACCCCTCTAGTCGTCGCCTAGTCGCCGCGCGTGCCGCGTGCGTGCATTCCGTCGGTCGAATTTGTGCGCGTGTATATTAAACGGCATTGTGCGCCTCGTGGCTCTATCCACGGAGATCGGTTCTCCTGCTCTCCTTCCTCCATCGCGTATCGGCCTCGTCGAACCCCTTAGATTCGTTACCAACGCTCGACAACTCGAACAGATCGGCTCGTTCGCTTCAGTGCTCCTGGGAGAGATAGCATCGCTTCGAAAGATCCTCTGTTGAAACGAAATTCTCCTTCAAATCCGTCTTCGGAATCCCTCGGGAGCAGTTGCTTCCCCAGCAGTCAGTCAAGGTCGCGCGGTGAATCGTAAAAACGCTTACTCAACGCGCGAGAATGGTGGACAGAGAGAGAGAGAGAGAGAGAGAGAGAGAGAGAGAGAGAGAGAGAGAGAGAGAGAGAGAGAGAGAGAGAGAGGAATTAGGGGGCCTGGGCATTTCGTTCCTGGAATCCAGTGGTATAAATATCGCCCGCTGGCCGTCGTTGTGGCGAGTTATCGTAGTTCCCCACGCGCGCATCGCGCTCAACGATGCACACACGCGTTATACAACTGTCAGGAATCTGCACGCGCGGATATAAAACGAAATGAGGGAGGGGGGGGGGGCGCCGTATAAATACACAGGCCCGTAGGAAAGCTACAAGAGAATTCATCCCGAGGATTCCAGATTGATTTTGTCGGGCGAATTCCTGCGCACGCCCGTCTTCAAGGTCGTAATTGTGTAACGACCGTTAGGAGGGACGCTCCCTGCTCTCTAGACCGGAGCGTGAATTGCATTTGTTTGTGTGGCGCGCGGCGCGGTGGTAGTGGTGCCTCGGCCTCTAGTCCTCTACGCACAGGCTTCACGAGCGACTCAGTTTATTTTGTTGTTTTCTCTGTTTCGCGTTACTCCCCAGCCTGTCTCGCCGGGCCTTATCTTCGGCAACCACGTCCGCGGTAGATCTTTCGATTGCGTAACGACGATGCGGTTCGCGCGGCAGAATTGAGCCTCTCGGGTTTGTCTTGTCAATCGATTCAAGCTAGGATCCCGAGGGAAACAACGAGCGCGTATATTTCGAGCCGCGGCGGCTCCGACGATTGCGTAACGTCCGCGTGAATTGCAATTGTCGCGCGGCTGCGCGCTGACGCGCCTTTCCCGGAAACTTTGTTTTCCTCCATCGAACTGCCCGCGCACTTTGCGATTTTTCACGCGCCCACCGTTCTGTGCGATGTGCGGCTGATTAAGATCGACTATCCCTAAAATCGATCAAAGGGGGAACACCGGTTCCTCCGGATCCCGTGCAGATTCCCCGCAGAGAGCTGCAAGTGAAGTGTGTTCAGTCGGTAAGGTCGCCGGTGCTCGGTTCCGCGGGGAAGCTTCATCGAAGGTTTGAATAATTCAGGGCAGCGGTGGTTGGGTTGAATTCAGACTTCGCGGCTGCGGCTTCCTCTCCTCCACATTTCGGTAATGCTGAAGCCCTCGATCGGGTCGAATGACGAATGGCACGGGCAATCGGCGAATAATGGGCGGAAAAATATTATATTCCTGTTCGGAGACGCACGCCAAACGGGGGTTCTATTCCAGCCTGCATTATCGACCGTTCGAAGCCTCCGGGTCCGCGATGACGTTTTTGCCTATCGACGTCCCTTACTACCGGCACTGTTTACCGCGCTATCGAGCAAATAGACGTGTCTCGGTAATTGCCATCGTGCTTTAAGAATCCGCCCATTGAGTCTGCGCTATCAAATGCGTTCGGGTGTTTCAATTTTTCCACCGTTCTTCTCTTAAACGACACTCGGGTCGACGTGCAACTTGAATTCGCGCTAATTCTCGGTGATCTCGACGGATAAAAATCGTGGACGTTCAACTGCACATGTAACCAAGCGATAAAATACCATTTTAAAACTGCAGCATGAAAGTGTAATGGTCTGCTTTAAAGTCACCGTGTAATTAACATTAAAAACTGAACTTCTTTACCGATGAATAGTTATTTTGTGACACTTTAATATGCGAAACGCGAGAAACGAAGACTCATTTCGCGCGGGTAACTAACGTCACGCTTCCGTGTGACATCGCGCGATACAAGTCGGACGATAGGTGTCTCTTTTTCGGTAGATAGCCTTATCAGTTCTGCTCGGCAAATACCGGAATCTCGACAGTAGAGTTTAATTTTGTGAATACTTTAAATGCTTCTTAAGTAGAATCGGGGGGCCTGCGTACCGGGCGCGTGAATTTTCATTCTGTTACAAGGGAGCGTTTTTAATGACACGCATGGGAGTGTGCTATATCGACTGCAACGAGCGCGTCTCGACGCCTGGGCGTCGCGACACTCGGAACAGTCGCCTATTATTAGAAATGTCTCTTTCCATTCCATTCTTTAACCCCTCCGACACGATGCGATTTTCGAGTTTTCCAACGGGCATGCCAACATTCACGCAGGCAATCTAACCCGTACTTATTCAACTTTTGTCGCTCTATTTACTATAGAGAAAGATAGAAGATCGTAGTCCAGTTTCAGGTCGCACGTTCCAAAGTAGTTTCAACTTCCGTTGCGCCTCAGCCATGGGAATCCGCATTCCCATATTCGACTATCGATGAGCACAGATGCCTGAGAAAAATGGTCAAATGTCAAACCCGCTTTTAACACCCTAAAATTCACGAATTTTCAACTAAAATCTCTAAGTTGTGGCTAAAAGGTAACCAGTAACAGTGTCGCTTAAAATGTTCAGTGTGTTTAATTAACTAGTCGACAGACTTGAATTATCAATCCTCAAACCGAAGACCCAGTTTGCACGGTGAGAAGTAATTGGCCCGGGCCAGCGGGCGTGTTTAAAGCTATTGAAACTGGTAACGCTAAAAACGGCCGCGGGCGTTCTTTTCTTTCGTTCTTCCCCGTTGTCCTTCGACGTGACGCGAATAACACGAGAGGTCCGGCTCGGAAAGCAATTTGCCCGCCCGGCTTGACGCGCGCGTTCCTCGCCTCCCTGTCAAATTCGATCGCGCACTTTTCGCGGGGGCCATTTCCCTCGAGTGTTTAAATTAACGAAGGGGGGGGGGGGTATTTCCATCGGCTATTCCCGGCTGATACTAAACCAGAAACGTTTTAAAAACAGCCACCACAGAAAAAGCAAGTGACACTTGAAACCAGTATTTTAACAGCCACGTGTGTTAATAAAAGTCGCGTGCATGATGATTAAAAGCAGAAACATATTAACGAGAATTTTATATCTCCCTCAAGATTGCCAAAGGAAATCGGTCAGAAATGGCCCAGGGGTCGTGGTGCAGGTGGGGGGAAGGGTTAATGTAAATATCAGATTGACCGTATTACGGGAAAGGGGTGTTCGAAGGGGAACGCGTTTCGCTGTGTTTAAAAAAGGGGTTCCATCTGGGGAAGACCATCGGGAGTAAGAGTAGAGAAAGTACAGCGGAGGGAAGTCAACACGAGAAACAGAGAGACAGAGTGAGCAAACGAAAAAGAGAGCACGAACGAGAGGTAACGGAAGCGAGCCAATATGAGATTACAGGGCAGTTGGGGCTCGTGCCAGATGCGCGTTTACACGGGCCGTGAATACTGTAAATGCACTATCTGGTACGACATCTCTCCTGTCGCCGCCACCAGTAACGGTCACCGAGCTGCTGCTTTTCGGCGTTGCGACGTTTAAAAAAAAAAGAAAAAGAAAAGGAGAAAGAAACTCGGTTACTTAGCGTAGCCAAGCTTCTTCTTCACAGCGGACATTTTCTTTCCGAGTAGATCAGCACCCCGCTTCTAGCCCTTCGAGGTATCATTTCTGTCTGTAACTTTCTCGACTGACCTTTTCTTTTTATGTTACTTCATTTCCATTCAGTCTCTACGTCCTTTCTATATTTTTTCGGCGTCTCGAAGGGGGTGGAATGTCCCAGTGGAATCCACGCCGTGTATATGTTGTTTTATATAATTTGCGTGTTCTCTTAGAATTTAATTGTTGCTTAAAGAGAGTCCTGCGTGATCTCGAAAGCGGCGCCCCGTTCCGTATTGCAACGAAGGGTGTAAAGGGGCGCGGTAAACGCGTTCGATCGGGGGAAAAGCTCGTCGGACGACGATACCGCGATGAACAACGAGGGTGAAGGCTGCGTGTGTTAGTAAGTTCGCGTCTCTATCCTCGTCTCTGTGTCATCCCAGCAGAAAAGTCCACACGTCGACGAGACCCTGACGCCCCGCGCCGCGTCGTTGAAAGCATTACGGAGGCGCAATGTCATATTACGTCACGCCTTGCGAAGACAGGACTCGGGGGGAACAATTGAATACGCGTAAAGGACGCCGGGGATCTCGTTACTCGCGAGCCTTGTTGTATCGTATTCGGTTCTGGTATCGCGTAACTCGCCGCACACCCGACCGACCACCCGTTATAAACCGCGATTATTTATATTCCGGTGGATTTCGAAGATCCGCGGTTAAAGGCCGTCGCGCGTTTCGCCGGAGCGAAAAGTTCCCGAGCAATCGATTCGCACCGGCAATTAATCAATTATAATTAATTACTTCGATTCGCTTCGCAGAAATTCGCGACGGCCTTAAGTGATCGCCGGAAACTTTGTATTCCATAATAGCGGGACAGATTTTGTATTGTAACGCGTTATTTGCATTTGGATCGTTAATCCAGATTCATCGCTCGATAGCGCCTCGTTGACTGATAACGCCCGCTGGCCACTTGTTCTTAAGAGTTACGCGACAGCGGAGCTTCTCGAGCAAACAAGCGCCAGCGGAACGGAAAAACATCAGTCGATTAGGCGGTGTAATGTGCGTACTGTTTATCTGCTAAGAAGATGCAAGGTTAGGGCGAACTAAATACAGTAGTGGTGTCGGAAGGAAATACAAACTGTGAGTGCCAACGGAGATAAGATAGTTCCACCAGAAAGAATTATATACCTAAATTTAAATTCGAGGGTAACGTAATACTTGAAGCCCAGTCTTCGAGTCAATCATATACAGATCTGTTGGACATGTAAAAATATGAGTTCCTATACCTTCTTCTCGCCACCGCTGCATACGTATACTACGGACACTGTGCGACACTATATTTTGTAAAAAGGTGCATCAGGCGGTCCAGCATGAAAGATCCCCCTCCCCCTCGCCCCGACGATGCATTTCGTGCCAGAACTGCACGCGCCCGAACGCGTAGCAGCCGGTTAAAATTGGCTCGTAGAAGGAGATTGCGAAATTATAATCTAAATCCGGAGCGCGGAGAGCAGATTCGTCGCGAGAAGTCGGAAAAAACACGGCGTCGTGCCACGTGTGCGCGGAGCCTCTCTCCCCGTGGCACGGAAAGAATCTGTACACGTAAGGGACGGTCCTGGACTTGTTGCGTGCTTCCGTGACCCGAATTAATCAACGACCGTGGTAACGTATACGCGCCCCCCGTTCAATTCGATTTAGAGCCGAGCGAATGTGTAACGATCTTCCAATAAAACGATCCACTCGAACGACCATAGTTGAACGACTGCAATCCCGCGGGAAATTCGAAATGCAGCCCCGAGGACGGAGAGAAAGAAGACCGAAGGACACGCAGCCCGAGCTTCGACGAAGCGATCGTGTTCGCGCCAATCGCGCGGCGGGCTATAATCGACCTCGCAGCTCCCAAGGGACTCGGCTCCCAATTTCCTCGCGCCCACGTCGAAACCCTGTTCCCCGCGCAGTAAAATCTACACAAATTGGCGCGGGCTTCTCCTAGCGTCTTTTCGTGCCGTCAGTCGCGTGAAAGCCGCGCGCGCGTTTCCCTCGAAAGCTTCTCGAGTTTCGAGGCGGCCTGCCGCGATAAAGTAACCGGTCGAGCGTGTGTCTTCACGCGCTCGCTTGGCATTTGCTCCCCTTTGTTTTTTTCCTCTCTTCCTCTGGCCTTATCTTCTTTCCCATCGACGCTTAGCCTCCCGAATCGTGCTCGTATATACACCAGGCCCGAGCGCACCGCGTGGCCCTTTTATGCCCGGCGCGTTTCACTTCTCGCGTTACGTAACGTACGCGTGCCCCACTTCGACGAGAGCACCGTAATAATCGTGCTTGTTCCGTGATTTGCCGGCGCATCGCTTCGGGTGAACGAGGATCCTCGCTAATTATACGCAGCCTCTGGGATCTCCGGTTAAGCGGTTTCGCCCCGGCGCGGAACCCTTCGGGGAGAAAATGCGACGCTCTCTCGGGGGCCATTTCGTAAATCGCAGTCACTTGTATCGCAACCCCTGATCTTTCAAACTATTTGGCCGCAAGATGCAGGAATTTAAAATTACACCGGCAAAGATGCGGTGCGTGGGGGGGAGAAAGCGTCGATTCCTGGAAGCGAATCAGAGGAATAATGGTAGTGCGGTCAGATGTCACGACTCGAAGATCGCGGGCAATTAATTCTAAGTTCGTCGCGTGTCTTTTAGCAATCCCCCGTCTGTGTCGAGTTAAAGAACACTGCGCTGTAAATTCGAGGGCCATTTGTCGCCGACGGGCCCAAGGCCGTGGGGGCCTCCCAGAGGATACCGAGATACATCATCGCCATCGTTCTTTTATCACTACTCATTCTGTACTTGTGTTGACAATAAATATCATACTGTGCCATTCCCCCCCTATCATGTCACTTCATTACCGTCACCTTCAAGCCCGCGCAGCTTCTTGGAACGCCGATTTCATTGGAAGCGAGGCTGTTCCCGCAGCAGGAAGAAAACAAACGCGCGTTTTCTTTCCTCGCGCCGAGACCGGCAGGCCGAAGGTACGCGCGCGCGGGCCACCTTTCGCTCGCTCCTTTTGTCACCGCCGATGCACGCCCGCGGAATGCAGAACCAACGCGTATCAGCGCCTCTTTATTATGTACATAGGATTTCGCGCCAGTTGCCGCGCTTCTATGTTAAAGAATCGCGCGCGGGACTTATATTTAGACCCTTCGCCGAGCGACTTTTGTCCGCGGACGTTGCAGCGCGAGATCGCGCGGAGACGATGAACGGAGGCAATCGCAGGGAACGAAAGCTTCCAGAGAAATGCTAATTCGATGCTAAGAATAACTAGCAATTCATCTATATACCGTATCGACGGCTTAGTGCAAAAATATTGCATGTCCACTTTTCGTGAAACTTCGGTTTTCATATGCAACAAATAGAGTTCTTCGCTGTTCCTTTACGATGGATAAAAATCACATTTATATCTATTTCATAAATTTGTCAGAAATAATATTTTCGCTCGTTGAATAATGTACCTGAATCTTTAAACCTGTCTCTCTCGAAACCGCGAAAAATGGACATTCGAAAATGTGTTCCTTAGACATCATTAATTCGCTGTAAGTTTCTGTATATTCGGGACGTTGGTTCGAAGTCTTGTCGTAGATGTACGTGAAGTTTAATATAGAAGGATGAGCTTAATTGAAGGATGAGGGAGGCGAAAGTGAAGCAATATAGGGGCCGGGGGGGGGAAGACCCAGAATAGTTGGGTCAAAAATAATCGGCGCTCGCTCGGGGGATGGTCTGAAATTTCGGGAGCAAGGTCAATCGATAGCATCGTAACTTCCTAAACATGTTTATAAATATTCCCACTGCTCGTTTAAATATTCAGCTCGTCTCGGTCGCTACGCTTGGAAATAAAACGTGGACAGTGCCTTCCATTGCGTTTTTTTTTATATTTTTTTTAAATTATTTTTAAGACCGGCTCAGCCATTGTCAAATGTGTAAGAAATGGATGACAGGGGACGGAGTGTTTTCGCTTCTAAGGGGGACTGTCCTCAAGCCGTCACTGTGATAAACAGTCTATTCAAATTCAGCCGGAAGGTCATCAAGTACCATGCTTATATAAATTTAAAAGTCACTTCGGCTGTCACTTGAGAATCAGACCAAATTTCACTTGAAAAAAAGTCTACCAAAAATACATCTCGCCGCGTGAAACCGAGCGATATTTTATGGTAAGTTGCTCACCCACAGACAGACCGTGCTTCTTTCTGCCATTTATACGATTTCTGTGATACGCGTCACCTTTTTTCGAGAAGGTGACAAAAGCGAAGTGTTCGCTGCGACATTTCTATGAGAAATCCTGATCCCCCAACGAGAGTGAACCTTACCTGATCAAGCGGAATTGGAAATTTAGCTGCGTGACTTTTTTAAGCATTATTTTTTTAATAGAAAATATCGAACTAAGGAACAAACGCCCTAAGCATCACGGAGAGAGCTGCGTTTCCGTACCGAAGCCGAGCATGAACACCACGCGGAGGAAGAAACCAACAGTTGGGATCCTTGAAGAGGAACATTTTTTTGTGATTGGCATGTTGGCAGTGTGGTTAGCTGGTTGTGTGGTTGATCGTATACACGACCGCTATCGGCACTGCAATTATGACGATCGCATGATCTACGGATGCCACAATCGAGTTAGGGAGACTTGAGAAAAATGGAACCTCGGGAAACCAGTTACTTCTGCCCCTAAAAGCTCGCATTTGCAATAGATTCATTCTCTAAACTTCCTAGTTTCTCAAGGAGTGGAGTGATCGAATACCTGGGCCAGGGTTCGAATTTGAATCCTTCGTTTATTTGACCAAACTGCTTTAGCAATTCATTCAGCCGTATACGCGTAGTTATTTCTCAGAGAAAACTTAGGAAAACTCTTATAGTAGAATAGTCCATTTTCCTTTCGAGTAAGACAGATTGCCTTTGGCGAGGAAAGGATAAAGGTTGTTGTTAGATACAAAAAATTGATTTGTCTCTCGGTGTACAGACGACTGATTCCCCTTTTCCTTCTGTTGCAGATCTGCCTACGTATCGTTCGGAGGACTGCTGATGAGGTTGCAAGGTGACGCAAACAACCTACACGGTTTCGAGATCGATCAGCATATGTACCTACTCATGAAGAAACTCGCGTTCTAAACTGAGTCATGCATCGCACAACACACCTTAGGAAACTTCCACGCGAGACACTTTTACGTACAATACAAAATACCTGATATTTTTTTTATCGAGGCTTGTAATAAAATGATGGAATACTTGGCGCTCGTAACAAAGATAATGGACAGTTGTGTGTACCAACAGAGAGATGATCCTGTCTCACTCCCGTCATCATTCACGACACTCTTCGTACATGGATCTTAAGCATTGTCACTGCCACAGCAATTTCTAAGACATGATAATTAATAAAGATATGTAAGAAAAGGAGGGACTCGAAAGTACAAGATCTTTGGAGTCCTGCGTACTGGCCAGCCTTAACCACCTCGGCCATCACCGCCCCTCCCAGTGTCTTCCCTTTTCGTGTCCCTCCCTATGAGTGCGAGGGCTCACGATCTCCCACAGATATTTTTCCACGCAGAAGCTACCCTTCTGACTCCAATCCTGTATCACTCTATCTTAATTACAGAAGACTATACGCTGTAAAAGAAGAGGAGCTGTTATATTCCCATTGCATTCAGCTCCTGAACCCAGTGCTGGTCCGATTCTTCGATATAAAATAAGCAGTGCAGAAGAAGATAGTACAAGATTCAACACAAAAGAATCGGCAGAAGCTTAAATATTTAGCGAATACGTAAACGGCAAACGCGTGCGAGAAGAATCGATCGATTAAGAAAGAACTGTGGCGATTCTTGCGTTTAAATAGGGTGCACACGCGCGCGAAATAGGCGAGTGGAGACGAAGGCCCCTCGTTCACCAGCGAGTTTCTAGATTTACACCGCGCGTTGCAATTAGCCAGTCGAATTGGTACAAATCCAAACGAACCGTTCTCCGAGCCTCGTTACGAGCCGATTAATATCGCTTCGCGATGGGCGCTCCAGCCTCGTAATTGGATTGTGTGCTCGCGGGACTGTGATTTCTCGCTCCTTCGATTCCCAGCTCCTGGCACTGCGATAGAACGGGACAATTCCGTGCGATCGGTTCGCTGCATTGCGGATTATCGACTGTCTTCCTTAACGAGCCGCGGCCGTTCGCTACGTTCATTGAATCCGATAAAGTGGTGCTCGATAGGAGAATCTTAATTATTTTCATATAATAACGGAAGCGTACTTTGTTCTATTCAAATAGAATCAATTCTGTCTATACAATATACTCGACTTTTAATATCGGTAAATAACGTACGAGGCAGAGCACGAAATATTCTTGAAAGATCGAGCTACGTCTGGGCTGTTCGGCGTGGCCGGGCGCCATTTTGGAGAACCACAGCCAAGATTAGGAGTACGTGATCGAATTGGAACGCGCGACAGAGACACGGCCGCAGAAGGGAAAGAGCCGGTAGCTAATTTATGTAATTAAACTCGCGGTATTCCTGACCTTGTACGGCTGAATGCGAGGCAAGCCCGAGCACAATGTTGGCGTAAGTGCACTCGGCGTGTGGGCTAGTCTCCGCTGCCTCAACATGGCCGGCCCCTGTTGCATAACCCGCTCTACAAGATGGCTGCCACTTAATAAGGGTCTGATCCTAAATAGATTGGCCCAATGACATATAATTCGCTTTTATCTGGCCGCCCGTGCGAGGTTGCGCAACGCTCGCAACCGCAACGGGCCGACGATGAGGGAAAATCGATAGCTCCGAGGAACGAGGGTACTGCCAGCTCTCGGACCCACCTCGAACCTGCATTCCACTGCCTCCGCTACCACCTCCGTCATCTTCGAGTCTAGTAGATTCGAGGGATTTAGCAGGAATTTTGTGTAATTTCCTTTTTCAAAATGATCTGCCCGGGGATCGATTACTAATCCAATGCACTTCGGTGGAACGAAGCTTTTATTTTCTTCACCGATAGCAAAATCGTATAGATAGGGACAAATGACAGTATTTACAAGTGCCAACGGCGAAGGTAGAGTATTTCGTAAGTGTTTTTTTTCCCCCCCTTGGTCTCGGCGATATTAGCAGTGCACTGTTAAGTGGTGACACACGGCGGAGACGCGAATATCTTCTGTATTCGAAGGAAGCAATTGATTCTACTTGTTTGCTTAATAAGTGTTGAGTTTCGTGGTGATAATCACTCTTAGGCATTGGTCGAATGCAGTGCAAACAGCTAGACCTTGCTTATCCGGGCTCCAGTCCAAGGAGCTAACAGGTTGCGTCGAGAGAACCGTGTTTTGTAGGAGAGTTAGATTACCGACCACTCCTTGCTCTATGCCATCCGCGTCGGCTACTTTCCTTTTCTCCGGATAATTGCTAAAAGTCAGCGATAAATTCATTAGGTTTCTCCCTCGGTCAGAAACCACTAACGCGAAAGAACGGTGAAAATCTGTACTCACTATTTCCACAGACAGAGACTTCCACCGCCGCCGCAGGTAACAAATATTTCGCGATTCTGTGGCAAATGCCTGACCAACCATACCGTCGAGTCGTGCGCCTGGAAAACAATGTTATTCGAATTAAGCTAGATCCAGCTTCGAGGCAATCAAATTTCCTTTCCGCGCGTGTGGTTATACCTTTTCTGAAAGGTAGGCGAAACCCTTTTTGGGATGCTGCGTTTTTAAATCGAACAAGTAGACCTTCGACTCCAAAGTGGTCGCTACCAGCTTGTTCATTGGGATATCTTTCCTATCGAATTCAAGGCTACAGACCCCGTTCTTCAGGTTGCTCTCCCATCGAACAGACATTGCTTTCAAATCGAACATCTTTACATCCCCGTTGTCGTAACCAGCAGCTACCACTCTTTCTTCGGAATTGTAGGAATTCCCAAACGTGACTGCCCAGCAATCTCTGCGGTCTTCGCCCTCTCGCGGTTCCATCACAGCGACTGGACGACCTTTCTGTCGAAGGTCCCAAACTTTAACGCTTCCGTCCCTGGACCCAGTCGCTAATTCAGGAGCGCCGCATCCGATGCTTTGCCCAGCTACGCCGTCGATGCTATTTACGATCGTACTGTGAGCATTCGCCGTGTAAACTGGTATCGAGGGATCCTCTAAGTCGTAGACATTCAGTTTACCCTAGTAAAAGGGCCAGTTTAAAAGCCTTCCGGACGTAGTGACAGCGAACTGTTAAAACTTGCGCCGTGTAGTTATCGTAATGGAATAAAATTTATTATCTACTTCTGCGAGAGCGCATAGGTATTCTTCCTTAATTATTATTGATACCTGGAAGTCACCAGTGGCCAGATGCCTGCCCTTCAAACTGGAAGCTTTGAAGGTTCCGCATTTCACTGGCTGTGATCTTTCGATATCTTTAACCAGCTTCAATTCGCCGCTGGATACCTCGTAAATTTGTATGATACCGGTGCCACGCGGTCTGGAACCCATGACAACAAATTTCGCGCTGCACGGTATCCATTTCGTATCGAATAACGAATAATTCACCGACTTCTCCACGTGACAAATTATTTGAGGTTTCTCAAGTTTCTCCATACTGTGGAAAATAATGTTTCGTCTCGATGTTTACTCGTGATCGTGATAGCAACCCATTTAACCCTTCGATTGGCAACGGCTCTGCGTCAAAATTCCGCGTCGGTGTGTTATCGAGCAGAAAAAGTATGGACCGAATAGTTCGATCTAGGGACATTTAGGATCCACTGCGTAACTACGATTTCAAAAGGACGTAAAACGATTTCAGAGAATCGATAATTAATTAATTGTTCGCGATAGTTCGTCGGTCTTAAGAACGAACGGTCAGACTTAAAAATCGTACAAAATTTAATTCAATATTACAGAAATTACAGCTTCTATTAGCAATAAATATATTTTCTCGGTATGAATTATAGAATAATATTTAGTCGTCCGCTTCAGTGTCTTCATCCTCTGCATTGACAATAGAATTCGGAGATACGAGTTCCGCTTTAAAGTGTTCGATGGATTTAGTCAGTCGCTTATCTGAACCCTTCAACTGCGGGAAATTATTAAATTAGTACGGCTGGGTATAAAAGAACTTGGTCGTATAAAATTCTTACATTCTCCAGCACTTTGTCAACAGCTTCGAGTAAATTCTGCTTCGTCGCGTTGTCGTCTATCTCCAGATGCAGATACTTCAATGATTTAATGAGCGTCTCTTGGTCAATAGTGCTCATCGGGTTCAACACTTCTGCCAGGATCGTGAAAACGAGGTTGTTGTGCGCGCAATAGTTATCCGTTCTGGATTTGCGAATCTCGTGCCTGGTCAAATTCAGTATGAATCTGGATACTAAGCAAGGGTCGATCTCGTGTAAGGGGCTGATGTCTGGCGCCTTGCACAGAATTTGCAACGTCGGCAGATACGCTTCCTCCAGCATTTCCTGCGCGTCTGGCACGCGTATTATGAAGTTATCGAAGAAACAGCTTAGACATTGCCTCAGATAGAAGTCGTTATCATTCACGGGGTTGTAACAGAGAATGATTAATCTAGACAGCAAGCTGTAGCCGCTGATCCTCCGATTAATCAACAATTTGCAAATTCCCTCGCCCGCGATCGTTCTTAATCCTTGATCCTGTTTGTCGAACAAATACACGGCAGTTATTTGTAACGTAAATGAATGTCCCTTTACGCGCGACATTGCATACACTTACCGCGTTATCCAATAGTCCCGCCAAAATTTTAATGAAGTGACAAGTGCCTCTCTCCGTGGTAGATTTATTTACAGTCGTCAATGATACTTCTTGATCAGGATCGGTGTACAATCTTATGGTGCGAGATTTCTCCGGTACATTTGTGGTATTATTGGTATCTGGATTTTCTACAATATCAAAGTATTCCAGGCCGTACAGTAACAAAAGATCGAAGATTCCTTTCAACGCTTCGATCCAAATCTTTTCGTTCTCTTGCTCCAAAGAGAATTGTAAAAACAACATCATTATATGCTTCTTAGCTTCCTCCTTGTCCAGTATACAACAAATACTGACTGCTCTTATCGCCAGTATGTGAACGTTATCGTCTATGTGCTGGAAATTAGAATTACACTGAATCGCTCGAAGGGAGACGGTTATTAAGAAGCAAACACTTACGTCTAAACTATCAAGCGCTATTTGCATCAGACTTCTAAGGGTGGGTGTCAACAGAGTTACAGACTGCATCATAGTGCACATGATAGCCAGGCACTTGATCATCGTTTCTGAATCGTTTTTCTCCTTAATCTCTTCGGTAGCCGTTGCCTGGCTTACCAGGGGCGCTTCTGACAATTTTATTATCTCTTCGTTTAATGTATTTATTTTGTTCTTCAAACCGTCTGCTTTCAAATACTGTTTCTCCTGAATAGCCTGGTACTCCTCTTCCTTCAGTTCCAATAACTTCATCTTGAGCTTCGCTCTCTGAAAGTATTTTCCATCGACGACTTAGTACAGTTAAAGTATTGAGATTTAACGAGTCTGAACGGTGTCTGGCAGCCATAGACTTACTTGCACATTGATCTCGTGCTGTTGTTCCTCAGAAATTTGGGTGGCCACTGGCTCTTTCAAAGGCAATCTGATCTCGCTAATTATATTTGCTAAAGTGCTCAATCTGCTGTTTACATCCGGTATCACTTTCTGCAAGTGCGTCACTATACATTCAATAATTTTCTCCGTCCAGTGATTGCCCACCAGGGTGTTGCATATTAATTCGTTCAGTTTCTTCCGACCGACCTCGTCGGACAGATCGTACGTTGTTGTTATTTCAAACAACTGTAAGAGAATGAACTTCTGCATATGGTTCACCCACAATTCGGTTTGCTGTGTAGATATCGCTGTGACGAACTCAGAGATGTATGTACAGAATGTGGATAATTCAGGTAAAATCTTTTCTAATTCATCCGTACAGCATTCACGTTGAAGATGCTTTACTAAACACTTCCAGTACAATACATTTTCGCTGTTTAAGTTGCTTATTGGGATTAATCTGGTTTCTTTGTCCACTGGCAACTGTTCTATTAATGTGTTCAGCGGACTGCTCCTAATCGTGTAGAAATTAAATGCTCGTTACTTGAAACGTATACTCGGTTATACGATACAAGTTGATTACTTACTGGAATAATGTTTCTAGAGCCAGAACCGATACGTCTGTGCCGATCTCAGCGTCCAGAGCTCTCACTAAACTAATAAAATCTCCAGTGAAATGCCTCAACCACGACGGTAACAAAATAGTTTGTACAGATTTCCTAACTTTTTCCGATCTATCTTTCAGGCCATCGTTCAGCAATTGATCTCTCTGCCTGATCGTTAAAGATCTCACTGTAACTTTACTAATGAATTCGTATGCCATTTTACGAACCCCCTCGTCTACGTCCCTCGTTCTTCTCAACGCAATCTGCAGAGTTTGCTGATTCTTTCCCATGCTCATCAACGCCGCCCTACGAACCTCCGAGCTCGGGTCCTTGGAGGCATGAAATATGTACATTTTTATCACCGGGCATTGATCGTCCGCCGGATCTTGCAGTCTATGCAGAGCAAAGACTGCCTGCACCCTGACTTTCGGAGACTTGTCCATCAAGCGATCCATCATGGACACGGTAATCTTGTCGCAGAGAGCGTCGTCCATGAAAGCTTGATCGCCCATCGAATTCAGTAATATGTTCAAGAACTGACAAACGCGGAATCTCACTGCCGGGTCCTTCGCGCAATGGTTGGTCAGCAGAAAATCGAACAGTTTACTAAGAAGAGGGCATAACGGCTCTTCGGATTCGATGTCATCCGTGACCGAATACAGACTGGCAGCGAATTTGGCAACGAACTCCAGAGTATTTTGAATACGTGGATGGCGTTGAGCGTACGTAAGCGGAAGTCTAAAGCAGGCCACGAAAGAGTCCCAGAAGTATGAGAAGTCGCACTGAAACCGGAAAAGGATTACTGACAACTCGCGACGCTGCGCAAACAGAATGTACAGTGAAATTATTTTACTGGAGAATAATTGCAACCTATGCTCACCTGATCATAGTACTTCTTCATTCTCTTTAAATTACTTTGATGAGAAGTTTTATTGAACTGAACAGTATGGAATATTTCCTTTATCGTTTTATCCACTTTTAAAGTCATGTTTAAAGAGTGTATTTACTGCCTTCGAAATTAAATTTGATCCTGACGACCCGAACGACTGTAGGGACAGCCAATATAACACGGAATAACACGCATCAACAAAACGTTGGCTATTCAAATGTACTGCCAACAATGTGGCTGCGAATCTAGAAACTGGCACCTAAAAACTACGTTCTAATCATTACGCAGGGTGAATGAAAATTTATATACAGTCGGATTAATATATTCCTACAAGAAATTGTTCTCTCCTATTGGAATAATGTCATCTTTCAAGCGATA
This sequence comes from Andrena marginata, assembly GCA_963932335.1. Classification (NCBI taxonomy): domain Eukaryota; kingdom Metazoa; phylum Arthropoda; class Insecta; order Hymenoptera; family Andrenidae; genus Andrena; species Andrena marginata. The sequence goes on from OZ010661.1 coordinate 5,998,724, forward strand.
ATTAGTGCACTAATCAATATCTGTGGTTATGTTGGTAGAATAGTCATCCGTTGGCACTGCGATCGGAATGTTTGTAAACATAACCTCCGTTATTACTAATGCTATTACTCGGTAAAGCTCGGAAGAATTTTGTTTCTCGATTTGTGAATAGAAATAGCAGCATTGTTGTTTTCTTTAATATTTCAGCAATGAATAGATGTCGAACCAATTCCTTTCGCCAGTATTGAAAAGGGTATCTTGAGGCAATCTTGCCACATATTTAGAATTTACTTTTGTCCAAGGTAGTTGTATCCTCGTTTGTTTCGGGGATGCGAAGTAAGGCAGGCAATACATGCTCAATTTTGCTTTGGAACAGCATTGGAACACTGCAGGCAGTGAAGTTCGGTTTTGCGGAAGTAGTTTACAGTTGGGCGGAGACAAAATCATTTACAGAGATTCCAAACATCGGCGTCCACAGGGAGGGGGGGGGGGCAAAAGGGGCAGTTGCCCCATGGCTTTTGAGAAAAAATCGCTGATTTTTCGAAACTGATCTCTATTAAGTTTATACTAATAAAGGGAATATCTTTAAATTTTTAATTAAATTGGCACCATAAAATGGGTTACAAAAACAAGAGGGGTATATTTTTTTTTACCATTATCCCAAAGTTGCCCCATCCCTCTGAGAAAAACTCTCTCAACGCTCTTGATTCCAAAGGAAACGGATGCGCAAGAAGGGATTATAATGAAATGTATTCAATAATTAAGCGAAACGTTAAGAGATGTTAAAAACAGAGCACTGGAGCAGACCAATTTTTTAATTGCTCCGGTCTAAAGTACTTGCTCTAGCTCCGCCGGTATTTGATTACCTTTTTCCTGCACACACCCGTGTTAGCACCGGGCTTCGTGGACCTACAATACATTTTTTCAATGATGAAAAATTAAGAATTAGTATTTGAAAATATTTCATTCATCTGCTTTTATAAAGAAATAAAATTTAAATAATAATAAAAAAAAAGTCTGGAGCAGTGGAGTAGTAAAAATTTTCCGTACTCAGGCTCTGAGCAAAACCTCATTGCTCCACTGCTCCGCGCTCGAGCTCCGCTCCAACACTCTGGTTAAGAACACAGCAGCGCTTTTAGTGATCCAGTTTTAAAGGAGACGATGGAAGAAGCGTCTCCTGCTATCGAGCGGGACAATGTCGTTGCTGCGTCCTTGCATACACAGGATTAATTGTTGAACGATCTCTATGTACAATAATTTATTTCTGTGCGTAAATTTTCCAAGATATTTTCGATTTTGGTCGATGAAAGTGTGTATATTTTTATAACTTATACACCGTTTACCGAGCAAATGTTGTTCGAGAAGTATACAACTTTCCTTTTCACTACGAATGTAAAGTATTGAGAATTACTTTTATTTTGTAAATTATAATTTTTTATGCATAGATATACGATAAGAGTACAAACATATGGAATAAGAATGTTAATAATAACGAACAATTGTTTTAATTTACAATGCTTATCGATACAAAATACTATCCTATATTCGATTCTCTGATATTATAGCGCACGCTGGTCTGTATTGTTAAGATTCCCCTGACCTTTATTCGTCTCAGAAATGCACGTCCACTGATCCTCGGTGTTTTCACGCCAAAGAGACACTTTATTATCTCCGCCGCTAACGGCCAAAATACCTCCAGTTAACGACCAGCTGACATTCCAAATGACATCGTCAAAGACATTAAGAATAGTTGGCGTCCAGCTGGTATAATCATTCGAGGTCCATACGATCACACGACGATCTTGCGAACAAGAAGCCAAAGCAGCCTTGGAAGGTCCGACCGCGGGAGCCCAAGCCACGTCCCGTACCTACGTTTAATCGTACGAATAGGTAAAGGGTATATTCACTGTGTTTCTAGATATGCGGACACTTACCCAGTCGCTGTGCGCCTCCAGCTTATCCTCTTCGATCCACCTGTCACCTTCCTCCTTCCAAATTTTAACTAAATTGTCACACCCTCCTGTAGCTAATCTCTTCACAGGTAAATTCCTCTGCGTCCCGCTGGCATCGAAATTAGGCTCGATGGCAGGACACCAGCTCACAGCGTTACATCCTATAGTATGGGCATTCGGAATCTTTTGCGTGTCCCATGTGTCTCCGTTGTTAGTAAGAATAGATAAGGAGCCGTCGGAGCTGCCGCAAGCAAGAATCAGGCCAAATTCATGCGGCGCCCAAACTACTGAGTTGACGGAAGAGTCGTGGCCGGTGTGCTCGTAAATTTTGGTCCACTCTCCCAGCTCCTTCCAAATGATCACCTTCCTGTTACACGAAATCACATAGAATTTTAAGCGAACTGATAATATTGTAAATGAAATATGAGACGCGCGTAATTGTTAATATATTTAAAAAAAAAAGGGGGGGGCGCAACGTACCGATCGTAACTGCAGGAAGCTAAGAGATTTCCAAATTTGGGATGCGCCCATGCAACCTGCCATACAGGTCCAACGTGCCCCTTGAGATCGGCCACTAAACTCTGCGATCCGTTCTTCAGGTCGAAGATTTTTACCGAATTGTCACTGGAGCAAGTGGCTAACCTCAAACCATAATAATCCATCTCCGCGTCGTGGATCATATCCTCGTGACCGGTGTCGACAGTGTTCAAGACGGACACCATTTTCACGGTTCTTTTTACTCAGATTTCCGTGAATGCACTTGAAACAGCCGCGGGCAGATCGATCACAGATCGTCGAAGAGGTTATGTTGCCCAGTGTCCACCAGAGTCTGTCACTTACGTGGAAGCATGTGCGCACTTGCGCTCAACGCACAGCCGCTTTGCGCAGCTCGCGCGTAAACGTCAGTGACTTTGCACGCGCCTCGATTAAAACTGGAATTTTTCTAAATTCAAACCTCCGCAGTAAAAGTTAACGTTCGTCAAAGGTATCTATTTTAAATGGTGGACTTGTAAAATTCTTTCTTACATATAAATGCTGATACAATTTTTGAAAGCAGTCCTGCAAGCTGTGCATTCAATCCAAAGTTTCGATTTAGATATGAAAGATACATTTACGTTTACCGAAGCTCAATTCCTTATTCTTATTAGCTGCCAGTATTTAACTTTCCTACTTAACTTGAAATACCATCTAGAATTTTGCGTTTCGAATTTATATTCAAATTCAAAATCATATTTCGCGCCTGCACTAGTGTCGCCATCTACGATATAAATTCTCTGACTTCCGTCAAATACTCTTTTCCGTTTATAACAGTTAAGTCCATGCTTTTCCTTCTTACGAAATCGATATTTCAATGTGCCTGGGCTAATCAACGTAAGCAAAGTTACCATCTAGACTTGTAGGTACGTAGTTTTAGTTCTCACCACTGGCGGCGCTGCAATCCCTTTCCTTCCTAAATCGATAACGTAGAATGCGATACAAAAAACACAGAAACCCATTCGTGCCACATGCTCCGATAAAATTCAAGTTACAAGTATGTATCTAACAAGTCTACTAAACACCTCATACACATCCAACTCTACATTTGCGTCCATCACAAAAGGTACTTCTAAACTTGCCGCGGTATAATCGTCGAGCATTCTCGAGCCAATTACTTTGGAGCTTCCTCGTTACGCTACATTAATATAACGCGCTATTTTATGATCACCCCGAGGATATCCATCGTTAACTCATCCCAAAACGAGTTACCGAATCGTTACTTGGGGCACACCATGCAACCGTGCGCGGCCACCGTAACGCACACAGTCGTGTCGGGTTCATCGTAACGTACGAAACTACGGTACAAATAACACGTACCGCTCGTATAAACTCGTCCCTTCCGGCGCCGTCGATAATGACATTGCCCCCGGCGATCTCGTCGATAAGATTTACAACCGATACATGTCCCCTACGAATTCATATGCACATGCGCGCACGTGCACAGCGCACAGTGTAACGCGCAGCGCCGTCAGGGCTATAAAATTTTCAATACACTGCACGGTCGAGCGACGATTACCGTTGCCGCTAATTACGTTCGCCCCTACAGGAGGTAACGAAATCACGGCTGGGATTGTTTATCGATCGGTGGCATAGGGGGACTTCGGGCAAAATAACTGGCGAAAGAAGGAACGAACACGATCGTTCCGCTCCCTCGCGTTCCCCAACTTCCGCCTTACGAACCTCCGAGCTCGAATGTACGACCAGGCAATCTAGACGCACGTTGGACAAGGATCTTTCGTAAGAGAACTTTCGGCGAGACTTGGATGCGAACCGGGTAGCGATACGTTACGTTACATTATTTACATTCCCTTCTTTGCTCGCGCGCACTCTCGCGGGGACAAAGGGCAATGAATTATTCCTAGGCTCGGGAAGCTTGATGTTCATCCTTTTTGCGAGTGTATAACGCATTCATGAACTCTCCTTGGCTCAGTAGACATTACGAGTGGGTACCGCTACCTTATACGTGCCGCAGTTCCGCGAATTCGTTACAGTGCTCTCTTTGTCGGGTAGATCGGGAGAAAAAACGGCCTCGCGAATTCTCGCTTATTAAGATTGCATTATCCCCACTTTCTATTCTATTGCTTCTGCGAAGAGGGGGAGTATTCCAGTAGGGGACGGTTGCCCATATCGTACCACTTAGGATATTTAAATTATACTGGTGCGATTTAGGAAACATAATGAGACGTAGAATAATCCAAAATAAATTGGTAAAAAGTTATTTCAATCATGCCTGATTCTCTTAAATGTCTACATCGCGCACAAAACAAGGTGTAAGCTCGAAAGCTTTTGTTTCTATATCTCATTTCGCATTTACTTAATATTTTTACCATTACACGTCGTTTATATTCAATAATTACCATTTAATTCCTTCAATCACTCCGCTCTGATCGCTGATCGTAGTTCCCATTCCCCTGAACCTTTATATTATGTTCGCTGCTGTTATTATTACTATGATTCTTTTATATCTTTTTTGTCACTATCATTAATATTTTTTTGCGCTTACTTTTCTGCTTTTGTTTCTTTTAATTATTTTTCTTTTGTAGTTCCTAATCATTTGTTCTATGCATGTGTGACTGTGATTTGTACTTTTTATAACAAATGGTTTATCCCATTGATGTACTTAAATAAATATAAATATATAATTATCGAGAAATCGATGGGGGTACAGGCGACCAGTACGACATTGCCAACTCTCCCCTATCGAAGTCGCGCATTCATATATAATATCCCGTTTCAGTCGATCCACAGAAACACCGTAACTGTTGCTTTCACATTGACTCGCCCCGCGGCAGTTTTATCCTCGAAAAAACCGTCGGAAGATGTTCGTGCAGGATGTGGGAACGGTTCGAACGGAAATTCAGGGCGAAGGTTCGAGGGGTTCCGGTTACGCTGCACGGTACAGGTCGTCGACGCCGCGCGCGCGCGTCAACACGGCGGCGAGATCCGGCCGAAGGAGTATCAGGAAGCATGGAAAGGGGGAATGTCGGTCACTGGGGCCTTTCCTCGCGATCACGGTACTCGGCTTAGCGCCCGAGGGGGCACCACCTAGGAATGCCAGGAAGAGCACGCGTGCAAAGGCTCCCTTCTTCTTCTCTCTGCCCTCCCGCGTCCACGAATCGGCAACGCTGGGCGTCGAAGCTCCGCGACTTCGCCTGGCACGCCGCGAAATATATTATCTCCGGTGCACGGAGCGCGACGCCGGGCGAGAATACATTTTACCGAGCACGCATCGCGTCCGCGCGCGTTTTTCTACCAATCCTCGAATCAGATTCTCCCATTAGAGTTCTTTGACCGATACAGTTCGCGGCGAAGCTTTCTATCGCGGAGCAACGTCGTGCCCGATCTTCTTCCCCTCCTTCTAAATATTTTCCCAGCTGTCGATCGATAGACCGAGCACGCTCGTTCGGCCGGTTGTTTAATTAAACTTCCATCGCGGCAAATTGTCCCGTAATCAGGTCTTGCTTCATACATTTATACTCGATCGCGCGCGCGCGTTCCCCTCGCGAATACCGATATATCCAGAACTTTTTCCGCCGTTCAGCGGGTCCATGCTTTCCCCCGAAGAATTATTCAGTCCACCGGCCTACTATCGACGATTCCCTGACCTTTTGCTCCCAAGCAACTTCACGCTCCCATTTAGGCAACGGTACTTAACGCACCTGACTGTCCTCAGCCTCCAATCCGCCGGCTGTCGAATGCAAGGCTAAAGTGGATCGAAAGCGGGCGAAGTATAGCCACGTTGCTGGCTGGGTGACGTTTACGCGGTTCGAGCGGCCTGCCGTTTCGTTTCCCCGTTCCCTGGCGCCTCTAACGAGAAGACCAACGGACGGCGGAGAAGCGGGCGACGCGAACGGGGCGCGGTTCACTGCATATCTCCGTGTACCGTAAAGGTTGAAGAAGCGGGTCGTTCGGCGGATCGGATTCCTCGCGGTACCACCTTCGGGCGGCATTAATTTTTCAACGCGCGGATCGCGCGGCTCCTTCGGGCGAGAGAAATCAGGGGCTAGTTGCGGCGAGCGGGGAAGGGGTGGGGGGGGGGAAGAGGAAAGGGAGGACGAGAACTAGCGGGCACGGTTCTCCGGCCGGGAGAGGGGAAGCCCGTTGGTTCGACTCGCCGCGGACGCGGCGGCCGCGACCGCACTTTTTCGTGTCCGCAGGCCAACGTCGTGCCGGGTACCGTAAAGTTCGAGGAGCGATACGCTCCAGGATCGAATTCCAGACGTGTCTGCGCGAGCCACGTGAATGTTTCCCGGCCAGTCCCGTCGGGCATCGCGCCCAATGGCTCCTCGCGCGCAGAACGGAACGAAAAGGAGAAAAGAAGAGGAGGGAAGGCGCGAAGAACGATCCTCGCTTATCCGTCCGCGTCTCGATATCGCGGAGCGTACCAGCTGGACTATGCCAGACGAGTGGCCGCTGCGAAAGGCCGTTGACTGCGACGCGCGGTGTTTCCGAATGGTTTCAGGTCATCCGTCCGATCGATCGCTAGTTTCATCTATTATTGAAATGTTACGGCCGAACGTTAACTCCTGCGACGCGTACCGCGTTTCTTTAGGCAGAGGGCTTCAGGCGCGACGGTAGGTACGCGGCGGGAAAGCTTCCAGCCGGAAGTCGGCGGAGTTGGAGGCCGCTGGCGGGAGCTCGACACGTCCCGCCGCTGTATGTACCGTCATCGATTTTTCTATTACTCTTTATTGCGGAGTGTCATCGGTGTACCGATGCTCCTCGCTCCAAGTACCACGGACGCGCGGAATAAACGCGGGGCGTAATGTATTGATTCGCGAGGGGATTCAGCGATGTCGCGTCGCGTTCGACGATTCCCTACAACCCGCGGATCCGCGCTGTGATTTTTACGTCAAGCAACGTCTCGGCAACGACTAACCGCGAATAATGGAACTAGCCGCGAGAGACGAGACTTTTGAAAACGTGAAGCTGGTCTCGCGAGAATCTAACTCCATTAAATTAATCACAAAACAATTAAGAATTAATCCTCTCGTCGGAGATCTGCATCGGTAGCTCTTCGCTTTCCGTTCTTTCTTTCTCTCGAGCGGCTCGATTATTTCGGCCGCGTTTCGGTTTGCCGAACGCGCGGGCGGGAAAGTTCCTCGGGCGCGGATGTTATTTATAAATTGCGCCGAGGAAATTCGCGGTGGTCGCCGCGGACCGTTAATCCGGGCGGCTTGGTAATTGGCGAAAAATACGTAGCTGCGTTTAACGAGCGTCAAAAGTGGCTGGTCGCTGAGCCCGCGGTTTCCGCGGGAGCATGAAATTCTGTCGCCCCGAGGGCGGGGGTACAATCGAAAACTGAATCGCTCGCCGACGTGCGTGGAAATCTGTACCGGTGTTCGATGCATCGGAGCCCACCAGCCAAGTATCGAGCGAAGCGGGGCCAAAAATTAATCGAACACAAACCGCGAGCGATAATAAACATTTCAGCTGAAATAAAACTGAACGCAGGTATCAGAGAAACTGTTCCAATGCCATTGAAAGCCCGTAACGCAGATATATACCACTAAAAATTGATCTGAAACTTGAATAACACCGATCGAAGCCATATAATTCTCAATCATAAGACCCGCGTAAAATCGAATGCAGCCCGAGGATAAAATTACACTGCAAACGGCCCTAAAGAACGAACTTTAACAATGCACGCTGCCGTTCATAAGTATTAATACACCCGCTGTATTTATAGAAAATGTGATATTTCCGTTCACTGCTTTCAATTAAAACGTCGAGTAAAGTAAAAGATTTCTCACAGCTCTTTAACAAATCTGCCAGATTTTTCACAATAATTATTCCGCGGAGAGTAGATGCCTTGATAATTACGAACGACGGTGTACGATACTTGCCAATAACTGAGTCCCCTTTCAAGATCTCCACCGCAGATCGATAAAGCGCAGTCGGTATGTAAAACGGAATTAAATTTACCATCGCGATCGAAATGATCGCGACCGCGGGTGGGGCGTAGGCAAAAATAATGTGACGCTCGGAGGGGCTGAAAAAAATTGCTGGCAACAGTTGCAGGTGGGTCGGAGTCGAAGATCAATGGGAATATTTCGATGGGGCCGATCGAATCGGATGGGATCGGGATTGTTCGTTTCGCCAGTGTGTCCAGAGGCTGGCGTGCAGGGCCGCGGAGATTCTAGAAGGGGGTCATCATACGAGGCCGGCTCCGACGAACGCACCGAGCCAGGACAGTGTACGAACGTCATTCGGCGCGGACTGAGCGGCGAAAGGCGCGCGCTTACTCCGAACGGTTCAGCCGCGACTTTTGATCCAATAAGCTTCTGCGTCTATTCCTCCTCTCTCTCTCTCTCTCTCTTTGCTTCTGCGAAACAACACCCGCGCACAGTGTTACAAACCACTAGTCCGCACCGATAAACCAGCCGATTTCGACAGGACAGTGCGAGAGATATCGTGCGACCGTACTGACGGCGCCAGCCGGATTAATTTGCTGCGCGTTTCATCGCGTGTGGATAATAGAAATCGAGGTGAGTTAATCTTTTAGACACGCTCTATTTTATCGCGCTACTGCTTCTTAGCTCCTCTGGTTTCTGAAATTACTTCGACGCGCTCTGAATTCTTCTAAGCGGACTTTCCGTTTTCGAGAGTGCGAGTGAGTTTTGATTAGCGTGGATTTTTTCGGAGCCTCCGTGGCGTTGAGTTTGTTCCTGGAAGGTTTCAGTGGACTCTTAGTTTCTAGTTCGATAGGAATATTATCTTCGCGGGTAGGGGAGCGACCCTGACTCTCTCGTGGCGGGGTGCTTCTGCCGCGATATTTGGAATTTCGCGTGGATAATAGAAATCGAGGGGATTCAATCTGTAGACACGCTCTATTTTTTTTTCTTTTCGCTTACTTCTCTTGCTCGTAAAATTTGCTTTCATATCCTACTAAGCGGGCTCCGCGCTGTCGGCGAGGGTTTCATCAATTTTATCGCGGCTGTTGGACGTTGAGTTTGTTTCGGGAAGATTTTTAGTGGATTCCTAGTTTCTAATTCGATGGGAATTGTTTCTTTGCGCTTGAGAGACGGACATGCGTACTTCTCGCGGTATGTACATATATGTTATCCGCGAAAGATACTCAGACTCTTGTTACGATTGATTAAAAACGTCCCCCGAACGGCAGCGCGAATTTTCATTTCGCGTAGAAGCCGCGTCGCTGGCGTTCTACGGACGGTCGACTACTTGCCAGATAGTTTGCGTTACAAGAGTTCATTAAATTTATATTATTCTTGGAGCGGAGGTGCCTTTCGAGCTGGAATTCCGAGAATTCCAGCCGCGCTACGGCGCAGATTTTAAGGGAGGTTTTAAATAACTGTTATCAAAGCATCCCTATCTATTCAGAATATCCCAAGCAACTGGCAGGATTCACCACCGTTACAAAATAGTAAATAAAGGAATGTAGATAGTGAATAGTAAATAGCAAATCGTGGTCTACTTTAAAATCAATCACCAAAGCGTTCCATTCCGGGCTCGTCTGCACGGATATCTTTACCTCGGGTGTCTACTTTAGAGCACTGGCGTGTTTCTGAAGAATCTTAAACCGTCTCCGTTTCGACAGCCCCGCGCGCCCGTTGCGCGCCTGTTTTCGAATCGCGACGTTTCGGCGAAATTGCACGCTCGCTGGCTCCCGGATTCTTTCTAGGCTGCCGCGTGAAATCCAACGATCGCGCGGCGTGAATCCTCGGCACGGACGGTCCGCGCGAATTACCGAGTCAATTAATTCCCCGCGAAATCCACGGCGCATACGTGTCCACTTGGCCGTGTACTTTCTAAAGCCGGCGAGCCGAATGCAATTTCTACGCGCCGTGTACGCGACCGTTTTTCCTGCGCACCGTGGCCGGGGCCCCCGTAGTCCGTACAAAGCTCGCGGGAGCGAAGAATTTCCAGCCACGCTCCTCGAACATCTTCCCCGCCCCGCGATGCGTCCCGGGTATTAATCATTCGTGCTTTCTTCGGATTCTCATCCAGCGCCGCGGTTACGCGTACCTTTTCTTAAGCTCGTATCAGGCGAGTTACCTTTTGCTGCCCCGGAGGCTACGCGATCGGAAAGCCTTCATTTGTTTGAACTGTTGCAACGCGAACGGATCGAATAGCGAATCAGCGGGGCAGCGATTAATAGAATCCGTTGAAAGATATAAACATGTAAGTTGGATTCTATGAAAGATATGAATATGGATGTTCGAGGCCGAACGAAATCGCGAGCTTATTAAACGGGCGCCTTGGCTATTAATACGATTGGATCCGCGTAATTATTTCGAGCTAGCGCGCAATATCCTCCGTTGGGAATTGCGATTATTACGAAACGCGGAATTCGCGAGTGGAGGCGCAGTTCCCGCGAAGCACCGTACGCTCTTTCGTCAAGTTCCTTTTTCACTCGCCTGCACCGTTATTAACGATATCCCTGTTTATTTCCACCGCGCAGCTTTCGTTCGTCGCGAGCCCGAACTCCGTTCCCCGGTGAAAAGCGTTGAAATGCCTGGCAGCGCGTTTGCACGCAAACGGAACGTAGCCGATTTAAAGTTTCTCTTTGTAATTCTCGCCACTCGCCTGCCTATCCCGTTCGCGGAGCTGCCTTCTCCGTAATTGATATTTAACGCAACGCGGCTCTTCGCCCCACGACTCTGCGCGAGATATTTACCTATCCACTCTTCTGGCGCGTGTAGCAATTCGCGAGAATAATTTCCTTCGAATCACTTCGAGCATCGTTCCAGCGCTAATAATTTCATGCGCCTCGATGGGCCTCGAAACTGTTGGTAAGTGGACGACGGCTAGTATTCCCGACAATCCCGAAAATCAACACTTCGAAGGCGCATCTGGACGTTACCGAGCATTCGAGCCACGTCACGTTCGAAGCTTCTCGGAGGCTACAGCCAGGCCGCCGGTAGTCGCGGGGTTACCGCTCGCTTCCTCTCGAGGAGTTGCCGCAAAGAATTTCCAATAGCGTTCCGCGAAGAAAGCAGCCGGGCCACGTAGCCGCGGCTCGCCTCAAAGAAACCGTTTATCCTCCTTTGTGCGCCGTCCCTGCGATTCATTAAAGACGCGGATATGCGTCCTTCGGGAGCTTTTCCTGGAAATTAGATTCTCCACGAGAAACAGTCAATACCGCGTGCCTCAGACACGAAAGAATAATTGCGTCCGACTTTATACCGACCCAGTGGCGGATTTAACGGGCGACTGATAAGCACTTGCCGCTTGGAACCCCCTCGATCCTCCGAAGTAAATTATGATTTTATCCGAACAGTATATTTCTTCTTGTCTCTCATAATTATCATACCACGCGCAGGCAAATTTATTTGTGATTCTGTTATGCATACAGGCTGTCCCAGAACGTTTGCCACCGGGGCCATTTTTCTTAAACCCGCCGCTGCCCTCGGTTTTGAATGCTGCGCGAGATCCGTCGTAGTTCCTCGGCACAAATTCAACCTCACGAATCAATAGGACCGCGGATCACTGAAGTGTCTAACAAGGAACCTAACCCCCGCCCGTCCGTCACCCTCGAATCTCTTAGCGATTAATATAAGGGAATTGCGCCGCGTAGTGTCACTCGTAAATTAAGTGGCCGTTCCGTCCCGATCGGATTATCCGGCCAGGCGCCGTCGATTTCCGTTTCCCACGGCCAGCGGTCGACAGATCGCACGCGGCAAGCTTCCGCGCGGCTATCGCTTGTTCCAGATCATTTCCAAGCGTGCCGGCCGCGGTAGAAAGTTGGGCATGTGTAGATAAACGCGCGTGGAAAACGAACATTTTCCACGCGCTACTAATGATACCGCCACCCCCCGGCCCGCCACCCGCGCTATTGTGCCTCAGCGGTGTGAAAGGAGGAGCATCCTCGAGCTGTCATCCGGCACGCGCGCCAGTGAGGGGAAAAAAACATTGGAATAACAACGGCAGAATGCTGGAACATTCCTCGAGCAGCGTGTGACGCAACCGTTCCGGCTCTGGTGCGTGCTTTCTATTCGACGGCCTCGCGGCATTGTGCTTCCGCGGCCGGAAAACGGAACGGGAACGGAGGAGAAAAACTGCGTCGCGAACTGGCGGCTGACACGGAGATCGCAGCAGCCCGCAGCGGCGTTTCTGGCGGCAGGACGGACGTGCCTCGAATTCTCGGGCGCGGCTGGCTTGGTTAGCCGAGGAGGGGGTGGATTATTAGAAATATTCGGCAGGGAGGGTTGACGGTTAACGGGCTCGATGGAGCTCGAATTTTTATTTTCCGGAGCCCCGATTGGAGGCTGTAATACGACACATGCCCTCGGCTGTTGTGCCTCCGGAATAGGGACGCGGCGCGTTGGTATTGGATGGGAGCCGTCGTTGGCAATCTAGCGGGAGGGAGGAGGAGGATTGGAGGAGCGAAGAGGGTTAAAAGATTCGTACACGGGCGCGGCGAGCAGCTTCGAATGAATACGGATAAACGAGCTCGCGGAAAAGGCGCGGAGAATTTCTCTATTTTCCGGCAGAGATCGCGTCTCTCGTCTTTCTGCTTGGAGGGCGTCCCAATTCCGGAGCGCCGGCAGATTTCCCCTCGAGAGCCAGACCCTCGGGGACGATTCTCCGCTTCGGGGTGACTATTCGCGATACAGGTTGCCGTGCTCCCCGCGGCAACGGCGGATGCCCGGGGTGAAAAGGTCACATATTTACGAGGTCCTGATTCCTCGAGCCAGCCAGCCCCCACTGGTTTTTAAAATATTGAAATCAGATGTATCAGGGCGGCCTTAGAGCGTCTTCGCTTTGAAAAATACATTCCACGCGCCAGGCTTCAGGGACGTTCGCCACATTGCAACGATAAGAAGCTACGTTGCAACCACTGCCGATCGCATGCGCTCCGACGAATACCAATTGTGAATTCCAGGGCGTGATCGCAGGGAGGCCTCGAAACGCTCGCGGTCACTTTTTCGGCATCGAATGTCGCAAGATGGGGAAATATGATCGGGGATGCTCGGTTTAGAGCCTCCACGGCCAGATCGCCGAGTAGGGAATCGAGTATAGGTCTACTCTCGAGGCTAACTCGTTTCGAAACGCGTCCCTCTTTCTCCCTCTCCCGGCGAAGTTATTTGCCCAGAGAAAGCGGCAGGAAACTTGATTTTGAAGACGCACGATGTTCGTCCGATAGCGTAAACGTTCGGCGTGGAAGTTTTTCGACGTCGCCGCGAGACAGATGGCGGATACCGTTCCCCTCGAATTCGAGCAGCAGACGGACATCCATTAGCGTACGCTCGACAAAGCACAAGTCCCGGGCGAATCCATCAACGTTATGGTCCCTTTTTAACAGATTGTCCGCCGCGCAAGCTTTCATGGTATTAAATGTCCTCTGTATCATTTAATTACGCGCGTAGGTAGAGAATTCATCTCTGGAGGTACCTTCCATACTTAGAATACACGCGTGACGATTCAATTAACTTCTAGGAATCGTTTTGGGACTCGTTGGATCTATAATTCGACGCCGGTCCGTTTTGGCCGGTAACAGAAATGCGTCGTTACGAGCCTCCCATAGAATTTTAATTTTAACCTTGAACTTCGATGCCATCATCTGAAATTCTTACTTTCCTATAATAGTGATTCTATTATCTACAAACTTTAACGAGTAACATTATTTAGTAACTAATGGAATAGCTGCGAGTGGGCCGTTTAAACTTTAATCCCGCCACCGAAATTCTTATTCCTCCCCGTAAAAGTCACAGCATTGTCTGACGACTAACACGTGTAAAGGTTGGGTCGGAATGGACCCGCCGCTCGGCAGGCGAGGGTTAATATCCGCGGCAGGCTTTCCTGACGGCGAGGCTCGTCGCTCGCTGGAAACGGAGGCGGTAACGGCAGCGCAGCGTAATAACGTCCCTTGCGGTGAGAAAGTGCAGGCTCGTTAGCTCGCCAGCTGTTGTTGCAGGTTCGCGAAACGTTCCGGCCGTAAGAGTTTGACGGGGCCAGCGACATTTTCAGCTGCCTGGAACAACCATCGGGGAAGTTAGAGTGGCAAGTTGCCGCGCTGAGAGGGTTACTGCGAGCGTTTCTGGCGTTTGAGCGCGCGGCGTTATAGGTGGGTAGCTTTCTTAATGGAGCGCCGTATCGCCTAGGCGCGCGTATTCCACGGCTCGCGACTTCTCGCACGAGGGTCACAATAGCCGTTATTGTCTCCGCGGAACCGAGTTAAAGGGCTGCGGGACAGAAGCGGAGAGAAGTCTCGCGCGGCATCCCCGAGCCGCGGGCAACGCGCGACGTACCATCCGCTCGGGCCTCTCGGTGTGTTAACCTCGGCCTCGGTGTAACGCCGGGGTTCTATCGCCGACGCGGGGAACGAAGTCGCTTTCTAGCGGAAGAAAGTCGAGGAACGATGTAGGAAGTTGTAAAACAACGACGTGAAACGGCGGTCTATAGTGATACAGAAGGCCGCGCCGAAGTGGAATAGGTACGCGGCAGTGATAGTAAATTCGGTGGCACGGGGCTGGCCGACCCGAGGGGAGGGTTATAAAGTTAGAAGAACAGGGAAGATGCTAGCGCGAGGTGGGCTCGGAAATGAGCTTCGAGGGTGATAGAGGCGATCTTATTTCTGGGGGGTGTTAGAAATTTATGGCTACCTTCTTCAACGCTCTGTAGAGTGGTTTAGGAAAGTGGGAGGGGGGGGGGGGAAGGTACGAGGCGGCGAGGGAGATGCTTAGGTGTTCAGATTTCGTTAGACGGAGGTGCTTGGCAAAGTGTGCTATCGGATCAATGTTCGACGTTGTACGTGGGTACAACTGTATCGAACAGAGCCAAACGCTCGCCACTTTCTATTTCCATTAAACCTACGCTCGTACCACTGAGCTACTTATCGCCCTCGAACAAGGATGCGAGCACGTACCGGGGCTCCTTTTCTTTTTTCTTTTTTTTTTTTTAAGTGGTCCAACGTTCTCCTCGCGTCTGGTATTCCTCTCCGGTTCTCATTCGCGGCCCCCGACGGTCGACGACCCGCAGCCGATCCGGCGCGGATGTCCTCCTCCTCTGGAACTCGTTTAAAGGTACCATGCCACGAAAGTGTTCCACCGATGACGCAGACGGAGCCGTCATATCGCCGGGATCGTCCGAGTACGACAATAGAAAGTTAAGCGCGAGAGAGAGAGAGAGAGAGAGAGAGAGAGAGAGAGAGCAGGCTCGCCGCGACCCGGAAGGAAACATGGATGACGAACTGACCCAGATCCCGCCTACTGGCCTTGGGAGAGTAGGCGATCGGCCCGGTGACGTGGACCGAACCACCTGGACTGTCGGCGACGTTAACACGTGTAAGATCCTTCTTAGAGCCTCTTCGATTCAGAGAAGCAGATCCCACGGCGCCGAATGTTAGATTGTCGGGTGTATCGACGAGGGAGGGGCAACTCGCGGTTCGCTGCTCGATAACTTCTGATATGCAAAGCGCGGAGAGGTATGCGGAACGAAGGGAAGGCTCCTCCGCGAAAGGATACCTAGAGCCGAGGGACCAAGTGATTTCGCTAATTGCCGGGAATCGGAGGCGGCCCCGCTTATTCGCCGATTAACTTTGCAACCGAGGGACGCCGCGGCCAGCCGCGCCCGGCTCATCGCTCGGCCGTCTCGCGCTTTCGCGCAGGGAGATAATCTTTTAATTCCACGTCCGAGTGGCACTCTCGGTAAAAGTATTCTCGAGTCGTCGGGATGCGCCGCGACTCCGGATCCTCTGCTTAAAAAAGAAAAAGAAAAACCTCGAGGAGGAGGGAATAACAATGGAAGTTATGTCTCCTTATTCGTTATGCCGCGGAGGGGGTGGTGGGGGGGGGGGGAGATGGGGATATTCTAATGCGTTCCCCTCCGTTATTCATGAGGCGAAGTCGGGCTCCGGTCTCTACGAATTGCCGGGGACGTTTTCGTTTCTTTTCTTTCCCTTTGTTCCTCGTTACAACTTCGACGAGGACGCCTCCCCCTCCTCGTCTATCCCCCAGCCCGTGGATATTTTCGTCGTGGCCACCGTCGGCCGCCGTTCACGGGCAAAAAGAAAGGAACCCGATTAAAGGCGAGAAGACTTGTTTTCCTTCCTGCCACCCCTCCCCCGTCGGCTTCGACAAATTCTGCTTTATAAAGCGCTCCCTCGGCGTGCTCGTCGAGGTTCCTCGCCGTGAAATTAATCTCGGGCAGCGGGACCCGAGGCACCGCGGACAGAAAGTATCGGTGATAAAGTCGATCTCGGTTCGCTCCTCACCCCTTATCATTAACAATCTTCTCCCCTCTATCCCTTTGCAAACCTCGCTCCCGAGTCTACGCCTCGCCTTCGACTTTACTCTCTCTCTCTCTCTCTCTCTCTCTCTCTCTCTCTCTCTCTCTCTCTCTCTCTCTCTCTCTCTCTCTCTCTCTCTCTCTCTCTCTCTCTCTCTCTCTCTCTCTCTCTCTCTCTCTCTCTCTCTCTCTCTCTCTCTCTCTCTCTCTCTCCCTCTCTCTCTCTCTCCCTCTCTCTCTCTCCCTCTCCCTCTCTCTCTCTCTCCCTCTCTCTCTCACGTAAACAGAATTTTTTCATTTCGATTAAACACTGCCGCGCTCCACGCAGTCCCCGCGGAGCGCTGGTCCTCCAAAGTCAATCTCCTCGCGCGGTTCCTCGCTTTAATCTCCGAGTTATATCCCAGCCTCCCTCCGGTAAAGACAATGTGGGGGGGGGGAGGTATTAAGATTTTTCATGGAGATTCAAGGTAAGCCCAGTGCTACCACTGCTGCACTTTCGCCTCAGAGCGGCGCGCCCTCGTCTCTGTCACAGGGCGGATATTATGCCTGCATCGATTGTCTCGTCCTCTGTTGCAGCGTGACGCGAACAGCGCGGCTGGATGAGGGCAGGAAAGTAGAAGGGGCTTTTACGCGCGTTACTCCGGGGCTGGTTGAACGGGAACGGGGCCAGGCCGGCCGACGGTGAAATTACCGACGGTTACATCCTTTGGGAAGCCTTTGAATTTAGGGCGGTATCCTGCCCGTATGAATAATGCAACGCGAAAGACTGTAACGCCTGAGCATCGGTCGTTCGAGCGTCTCTCTGTAATTACGCCGATAATCGCGTTAAGATTACGCTCGCGCCCGTTGCGCCGTCGTTGCGCCGCGATGCTTTGTGTAATAATAATTCCTGGCCAAATACGGGTAATTATTTATTAAGCTTCCGAATGCTCGTGTCCCTCCATCGTGGAGTTTAAGCGGTGGACGACGAAAGCGAAGTTAGTACTCCGAGTGAGAGATTTTCAGTATTTTCTTTTCACTCGCTGGGACGTTGGTAAAATAAATTATTCCAGCACTTTGGGGCGTTTACCGCGGCACTCGGCAACAAGCAATTTACGCCCCTCTCCTCCGACAAACAGATTTTGCCAATTACGTCGTTTGCCGTTTCAACTCGTCGATTTATTATCGACCGAAGTGGAAGAAACAGGAAGGCAGGTCCGCTCGGAACCTATTGAAAAATAATCTTTTTTTATCACCTCTTGGGTGGTTGCCTGGAACGGATGGTATTTGATAATTTCAAAGAGAAACTAAAGCAACCCGGCTCTCGCTCGGCGAGCCGGCGACTTCTGGTTTCGAGACGAAACTTTTTCCATTACGGATCGACTTTATTGGCGCGGAACGCAGGGCGCAGCTCCGGGGGGCGGAGGAAGTTTAATAGCGAGTTTCGTACGGGAAGAAACAGGAACCGGTGAATTTACAAGACGCGTCGAATCACGGCTCATCAGGGGCGGTGGCTCGCTCTCGGGAATCTTTGAAGACGGTTAAATTGTTCCGTCCAATGATTCGTTTCCATTCTCTAACGCGTGGGACTTATTTCGCTTGGCTAGCAGAATGCCGTCAATTTGCGTCTAATTAAACAATCCCCTGAAACTACGACCAAGCGTTATTTCGCTGTATTTAAGTCAACGACAGGTTAATGGGAGGGATTCGACAGAGCAAAGACGTAGATGAGGGTACGTTTATTTTGGAGCTGCGATAAACGATCAGGGCTATGATGAAAACGAGGCGCAGACATACGTTCTATAATTTTGTAATGGAATTGTTTGCGATACAAGGATTCAGAACCAAATGTTACCTTTTCTTCGCTATTATCGCCGTTTTCATCGTTGATGCATAACAGATTTTTCAGATAAGTTGTCAGATGAAGTAGCCGTTAAGGGGGGACCCTTATTTAGGACGGCTAGGAATGAGGTAATTCTTGGGAATTTTTTTCTAAGAAACTGTCGAACGGATCTTTTCCAAACTTTCAGGGTATTTTAGTTCACATCCGAACAACACAAATTAATTTTTACGTTACAGAGTGTTCGGTAGAAATGAAGATATATGAACACGTTGCGGTGTAATAGTGGCCCCATTTCTTCCCCGAAATAAAAAGCCCAAGGATTATCTTATTTCTAGTATAATTACAATGTCGATGAACCTAAGACATTGATAAATAAATTGAATCGAACAACTCTTTTTCCATAAATAGTACGATATATCTTGGGGCAAAATTGTAACTTTTTCTTTGGACTCCCACCAATTTGCCAACTTTTAACTTTTTTCCTTCGTTTTTTAGGTTCGTCGGCAATGTAATTATACTAGAAATAAGATAATCCTTGGGCTTTTTATTTCAGGGAACAAATGGAGCCACCATTACACCCGCCAATTTGCAACTCCGGCGCGCGAGTCCTAACGAACGTGTTCATATATTTTCATTTCTACCGAACACTTTGTACCGTAAAAATTAATTTGTATTGTTTGAATGTGAACGAAAATACCCTGAAAGTTTGGAAAAGATCCGCTCGACAGTTTGTTAGAAAAAAATTCCCAAGAATTACCTCATTCCTGGCCGTCCTAAATAGGGCTCCTCTCTTAAATTAAATACAACACAGTGTTCACGTTTACCGCGCAGACCGTTTTCGACGTGCCATTTTACGGAACTTGAAGATAATAATAATTCTCCTTCGGAATCACTCATGTTTGAATGGTATCATCTTTGCGAAACCATAATGAAACTGTACTATTATCGCAGCTCCGCTATAAACACAACAGGAAAAGATATTTTTCAGCAGCTTTTACCGCGCCTGATCGACGCTCTCCCAGTTTCTATCTCAGCTCCCACCTAAACGTACTCGAATTCAGACACTCGGAAAGTCGCGTGGCCTGTATTTTAGCACTCTTCCACTGGTCGAGGCTGTTCCTGACGAATTTAATTCGGTCCCACTTCACCAGTCGAGGGTGGTTCTAATGAATTTAATTCCTCCGGCCCACATTTCGGCCCCACTCCGCCAGTCGGAAGTACTTCCGACGAGTTCAGAGGACCTCCGGTCTCTTGAAAATCTTCCAGCACCAAAATTCCTTGGGGCAATCTAAACGCCATATAAATAATTAATCGTTACAACAACTGCGTGCACACTCGTGTCCACGAAAGCCGAATTCGCTCAGAGCATTATAAATACGTCCACCGCAGAGCTGAATTAATCAATAAACACAATAACCACGTGCTTAGGGCATCGGGAGAAAGGTGGGCGCCATAGGAATTTTCTGAATTTTAAAATCTAACTTTTGCTACGAACACTCTTTACTGAAATTCTCGAAAATGCCTAAGGAATCGTTCATTGCGTTGAAGCGATCACCCTGTGCAAGGGGGCCTCAAAATCTTTCAACTGCTTAGGGCCTCCAAACGTCTTAATTCGGCCCTGGCCCCGCGGGGCCCCCCAGATATACGCAAACTTCTTAGCAAATCGGCAAACTCGAACGCTCCCACCGAAAGTCTGATATATTTTTCATCTCGTACGTCGATCGAAGTGTCGTCCAATGCAATCCATTAACGCCGCTGTACTTTTTCCTCGATAATTACAGATATAGCGGCCGATTAAAACCATCACTTGATGCGCTGAGGATGCGCCGTGATTTCTGCAACGGTGGGCTAGCCTGCGCCGTTGTGTGGGTGTCATCGACCTGCCTGCTGCTATCTTCCTTGTCATCGGTCACAGCAGGTACGTTCTCCTCTTTTTCTTCCCTTTATCCGCCCCCTCGAGTCCCACCGCCCCCCTCCATCCGCTTATTTTATTTTTCAACGATTCCTCCCCCGTCCCGTCCTCCGCCGCTCTCCCCCCCCCCCTCCTCTGTGCAAAGCTCGCCAGCCCGTAATGATTGGTCCCGAATTATTGAAAGAGCTCGGCCATTAGCAAACAATAGAGCTCCCTCAGTGTTCACGTTCGACCGCCGAGGCAGTAACGGCTGGGACGTGCACGGCGGGGCAAAGGGGAAGGGGGGAGGGGGGGGGGGGGCGAGAAAAAAAAGAAGGAAAGCAAGCCTCTCGAAACGGGTGTGCATCTGCATATAATGCGACGTCGCGGACGTGATCGGATTTGCGAGAAGTCTTCGCCCTATGGCGGGCTCGTCCTTGACGTTGCGAAAATCAGCCGGGCAAGAAAGCCAACCTCCCAGTGGCCTCATCCCCCCCCCCCCCTCCTCCCCCTTACCGCGCCGCCATTCCGAGCGGCCGCTCTTGGGCGTAGATTTTCGAGGAGTTTGCTCGCTGGTATTTACCCTCCAGCAGCGGCTGAAAGTTGAATTACCATCAGACGACTGGAGTTTTTGAAGAGCCCCCTCGAGGCGGGGGTGGGGGAAAAGTTGCCATTAATAGAGGAGGCGCGGAACTATGCGGCGTGGCCATTTTGCACGGGCGGATTTCGCGAACTCGTAGATTATTCTGAGAGGATTATCAGTTATTCGGTGTGGCAGGCACGTTGGAGTAGGTATTTGTTTTTCCACTTCGAGCCCATCGTCCCTTGTTTAACATCAACAGCGAATATTATATTCCGCGTGTCGACTTTCGGCTGTGCCGCACCGTATATTAATTACGGATTTGTACAACAAAGCGTTCATCGAATGCACGCGTCTGTCCCCCCCCCCCCTCCCTCGCTCTTCTCTATTTAATAAATCATTAGGGACCGCGGGGGTTGCTTCAATATTCCGCGGCGTGTTACCATCGTCGTTAAATCTTTTCGGATATCGTCGGCGCGCTCGACGGCGGGGAGGGTGCATCGACGCATCGATACCGGGCGAGGTACGAGAGAGCATCTCCGATCGATGAGTTAATTATTTGCCGGCTGGATTATGCAGCGGCGGGCCGAGGACACGGCCCTGCGGGAGGGTAAATGACGTACCGAACGAGACGTTAATTACCTGGTTAAATTGCCCTGTCGCGGGCCGCCGGATGCCTCAGACGGTTAATCGATTCCGAATGTGTTACATGCAGCGGGATACGCGGTAGCCGTCGATAAATATCAGGCCCGAGATGATTCCCATGCCGGGGGCAACAACAAATTCAATTTCTCCCGCACCGTTAAAACACGCTCCTCTCGCATTCCTTCTGCTCTCGACGCTCGACTTCGCGCTCTTCCTCCTCCCACGCCACCACCTCTCTCTCTCTCTCTCTCTCCTCTCCTCGGCTCGCTCCTCTTTCGCGGGACTTCCACATTTTTATTCTCATTTCGCACACCCCCTCTCCCCCTTCGCCGCCGTCTCATATTCATTCCGCGCAGTCGTTGGAATTTCACCCGCGAGCGTGTGCTCGGAACGCAGACGCAAATGTTGGGCGACGTGGAATTGGAGCGACTCGATTGGCCCAGTGGCTATTAGTACCCCGGGGTGTTTAATTGATTTATCATTTCTGGAGGAGTTCTGCGCGCCGCGCGTGCCGGCCGGTTGGCACGGTCGAATTTAATTAAAGGATCATCGAACCTTAGTTTCTTTTTAATCAGCGTATTCATCGTGTTACACGAATATTTAATCGGCGTAGGTGTCGTAACAGCGGGACACAGCCGTTGCAGCGTGTATTACCACGGAGTAGCTATAATAGAGGGAGAAAGGCAGGGAGAAAGAGGACGATGGTCAACGAACCGGAAATTCGGGTAATCGGATGTGCCGGAGGTTTTCACTTGACTTTTATGAAATTTATAACGGTCCGAGAACGTGGTGTATAAAAAGACAGAGTAAAAAGTCGATCGACGTACCGCTCGCACGCGCCCGCTCTCGCCACGGTATTCTCTATCGAAATCTCTGTATTCAATTCACTCCGTTTTTTATCTTCGATTACCGTAACGTGTCTTGATCGACGAGCGATTCTTTTTAATATAAAGTAACTTTCGACGCGAACTTCCATAATTTTCAATCCACGGAGCATCTCTCGCGCCGCAAAGGAAGAGAGCCTGCCATTCAATTTAGATTCAAGCTAAATCTGCCCCCGCGTTTACGTAACATTAAATCCTCCGAAGCGTAGCGCCAGTTTCAATCTTCGGGCATTAATCCCCGCGAACGGACAACGCCCCGTTTTTCGCGCCGGCAGCCCGCAACGGTTCGTCGCACCTGTCCTACCTGCGCGCGTAAAAATTTAACAGCGCACTTGACCCGGTTCGAACGGGGACACCCTCTATCCGCCCCGCGGCGGCTTGATCGCCGTGCGCCGATCGCTGGCCACGCGGGCCTTCGAGTTCTCGATTTCCCTATTGGGAAACCAAGAATTTCGATACGCCAACTAGTGACAGAAAATTAAACTACTGTGAGTAGGCCGAAACCCGTCGAAGTCCACACGATTATCAATTTTTATATAGACATGTGAAAATCGAGTGTTTTTAAATATTTTTGAACACTAAATTTTTACCTCTTCGTTTAATAAATACTTATTCGCAATGTCTGGTGGGATGCGAGCCTACTTTCAATAATTTGCCATCTTACCACCACAGCGTTGAAATCTAAGCCACGCCTCCACTTGGTTTCCCAATACGCGACTGGACGCAACACCAAGGGTTTCAATGTCGATTCTCTCGAAAGCGAAGCGCGATACGAGAAAAACTTACTGTTTCTTTTCGACTTAAAACAAGTAAACAAGTCGAGACGAAGGAATACGATTTTCTGATATTGCGCTTGATTTTCGAGAAAATCGACTTCGAAGTTCTGGACGTTGCGTCTGGAAGGGTATAGGAAAACCTACCTTTGTACTGGCTAGCTGCGAAAGGGGGGATCCCGTCCCAGCGGAGCGCCGTGTCTGTCGTTGCGCGGCGGTTAACGAGAGGCGGGTCGCGTGACCAGGGGCAGTTGCTGTTAACCGGGCAACCCGTCTTGCTCCTACGCACGGATCCCTCGCGCCCCTGCGCCTACTTCGCCTACGGGCACCGGAGGCCAAGTGGTTGCCTGATAGTGAGTCAGTCGTCGGGAGCGTGCTCGCTACGCGTTAGGTAAGGCCGCGCGCGGTAAGTGTGGCAGTAGGATGCGAGGAACCGTTAGCCCGACTCCGGCTATTTTTATTATTATTATCGCTGCGCTACACTTTAGACCGCGAACGTGCTCGGGAACGAAAGCTGGATTCGTGTCTCCCTGTTCTCGCGGGTACACCCGGCGGATCCGTTTCGCCTGACCTATAAACCCTCGCCGCGAAGGCGATGCTGGGTACAGAGTACGTATACGTTTCCGCGCTCGCAACTCCGAGTGGCCGAGTCCCTCGAATTCGTTCCGCTGCTTTCACCTCGGCCCCTCTCCCCCTTCTCGCGATAATTGGGCGTCCTTGGGCGCGGAATGCGGCGGTTTGCTGGTGAACGGGCAGTTTTGGTTCGGTTTGCAGAGGCATCGTTGAAGGCGCCGGGTCGATGCCCATCGTTCGAGGAGCAGAACGTATGCCCGGACAGAGCGCCGGGCTGCGACAATGATTTCCAGTGCCAGGCGTCGGAGGAGCGCTGCTGCAAGACCGCCTGCGGCTTCAAGTGCGTGGCCGGCGAGCTGACCGGATGCGAGCAGCTCGCGCAGGCTGCCGTGAGAAGGTCCCGGGCGCTTGGAGCACGCGGGCCCTGGCAGTTCATACCGAAATGCAGCAACGAGACCGGGGAGTTCGAGAGGATACAGTGCGACCCGCGTGAAAATGGCTGCTGGTGCGTGAACGAGATCGGCGCCGAGGTGCCCGGCACCAGAGCGCCTACCAGGGACGCGGTCGACTGCGAACATCCTCGCCGGTGCCCCGCGCACAGCTGTCGGATGCTGTGCCCTCTGGGCTTCGAGGTAATTCCGGTAGCACTTCGAAGGTGGTTTTAATTTTGCGGAGTTGTGGACAGTGGGTTCCCTTCTTTAGAAATGTCGGGGGTAATTGGAGAATTCTTGTAGATAATATTGCAAGTGCCAAGGTAACAAAATATTTAGCGGAAAATGTTTATTTCTCGCAATTGCAGTATTTTCTAGCCTTAGTTCCTTAGTTATTAATGTTCAAAGTGTCGGGCTAGTAGCGCCTGGATCACGGCAATTCGGCGCTCAGCGGCGCGCGTCGCTTAGATCTGTGAGGCCGCGAACAGTCGCTGTCAAATAGAAAGACGCATGGGTAGCGGTGTCGTTTTTTGGCCCCCACTGTTCGCGGCCTCGCTGACCTACGCAGCGCGCGTCGCTGAGCGCCGAATTGCCGTGGTTCAGGCGCATTTAACCCGATTTTTGTAAACATTAGTAACTATGATACTAAGCCTTCAGCGCGATTTTCTTCCACTTCATTTGTCAAATTGTCCATTTCATTTTCGTAATAAGTGTCGTCGAACGCTCTGTATATTCAATGAGGCTATTAGTGAATCGAAAGAGGAATCGTAAGGGATCTTTACGCTGTAACGACCTATGGAATTGCCGTTCTGTGGAACTGTCTTTTCTCAGAAAAAATTCTTCCGCTGGGTTGAGATTCGTTCTACTCGTTAATGCGTGTTTTGGGAATGCAAGAGGATGTTTTTCATATTTTTTTAATGCTTTCTTTTGCCGGAGTGGGTGAGAGCATTGATAGGTACGGGGCTTTGATTTAATAGGGGCCTACTTTTTGTGACAGAGAATGGTATCAAAGAGCAGCGATTTTTTGAGGCGTTACAGTGGAAACTCGAAAATTCCATTCTATTGGTATGAGGGTTCTTGAGTATTCTGTTGATTTTTTGGTTTAGAAATTAGGGTAATATTAACGAAGTTACACAGGTTTGAAGTTTAACGTGCCAGTAGCGGATTGACTCGTCGATTAACTTCAAACGCGTTTTTCTTGATCTCTCAAACTGGTGAGCACGATTTTTTAGAAACTAACAGGCCGATTTTAACTTCCATTTGTACATACATCTTCGATATATCTTCCTCTATTGCCTCTATTAAAATTATAAAAGTATCAGCAATATTTCCACGTTTTATAAGAGATAAAAGTAAATTGTTAACGTAAACAGATGCATAAAACCAGAACTGTGTAAAACCTTCACTTTGGAAGAAAAGAAATTCACGAAAGAATTCGTGAAAAGCGCCCATATTTCACACACTTTTGAGCGAATACCCCCTTAAGGGGTTACACCTAGTCAGGCGGCCAAAAAGAGGGGAATGTTTGTGAATTTTATTTTAAAACGTGGAAGCATATATTCTTACCGAACTTTTGGCACTTAAAAGAACAATTGGTAATGTTTTCGTGGAAATTATTTACGTTTATAATACAGTAACAACCGCACCCAAGAAGCCTTTTTAAAAAATTTGGTTTTGCGGTGAGCACTGCCGTTTGTAAGCAAATTATCTAAAATGAAAAAACAAAAAATATTTCATTAGTTATTCCTTTATTTGACAATATTATTTCATTTATTTCGGAATTTTCGACTTATTAATTTAAAACAGAATGGCGGCTATTTAAAGTTGAAATGCTGATTGTTTTTCGTGCAAAAATCATCTGCGTGCGTAACGCCCGGAGAGGTCGCGGAACGGTAATTATCAAGGGGCCCTGTTAACAGATCGAGGCCACAACGGGCTGCGCGAAATGCGAGTGTCGCGATCCCTGCCTGGGTATCGCCTGTCCAGGGGCCAGCCAAACGTGCGAGCTGATCGACGTGACGTGCGCCCGTCCGCCGTGCCCGCCGATCCCGAGCTGTCGCAAAGCGAAGTCCCTGGCGACGATCTGCCCGGCGGGCGAGCCGCTGCAAATCACGGACTCGCCGCGGCCGTTCCTCTGCGGCGATTCGCCCGGGAAGCCGACGTGCCCGCCGATGTACAGCTGCCAGGTGGAACCGAAGCAGGAGTACGGTGTCTGTTGCCCGTCCAGCATAAGCCTGAAGAGGCCGGGCACCTGTCCACTGGAGGAGCCAGCGATCTGCGGGAACTCGTGCCAGCACGACCTGGAGTGCCCGGGTCCGCAGAAGTGCTGCAACAGCGAGCGATGCGGGGGAGGCGTGTGCTCCGTTCCGCAGGGCCTCAGCGCCTGTCATCGGGACAGGGTTCTGGCAGAGATGCTGAGCATCTCCGAGAGGCAGGGCCGCGGATACGTTCCCCAGTGCATGGAGGGTAAGATGTAGCTTTAGCTAATTGATTATCCGATGGGTGAAAGGAGGGAGTTTTGAGGGTGAACGAACT
The DNA here is from genome assembly GCA_963932335.1 of Andrena marginata. Classification (NCBI taxonomy): domain Eukaryota; kingdom Metazoa; phylum Arthropoda; class Insecta; order Hymenoptera; family Andrenidae; genus Andrena; species Andrena marginata. Next base: position 6,025,516 of record OZ010661.1, read on the forward strand.
CTGCAGATGTCTGTGGGTGTATAGGTGACCTGAGACGTGAATTCTTGGGCGAGCGAATGGTGTCCAAGTAGTACTGTTTTCATATTGTTGATTTGCTCATCAATGGATTTTGGGTGTTAGACGGAGGCTACGAGCTCAGGCAATGCTCGAGGAACGGTCTGGTGTGCTGGTGCGTTGACGGCAATGGTAGGAAGATGTCTGGCTCGATGGGGCCGGCGGAGAAGGTTGATTGCAAATCGATAGCGAAGGGGAGATCGCTGCCTGCATCCTGTGTCTCCCAGCAGTGCGCCCAGGTCTGCCAATACGGGTTCAAGACGGACGCATCAGGGTGTCCCACTTGCGAATGCGATAATCCTTGCGAGGGGTGAGCCCGCGATTACACTTGTTCGAATGTACCTCGCGAAGGAAATGTTATGATGGGGCACTAACATCGACTGTCGATTCTGCCTCAGGTTCCCTTGCCCAGAGAAAGAGGAGTGCGTGTTGAGCCGCGAGGAGGGGTGCCCCGACTTCCTTTGCCCCACGAAACCAGAGTGCAGGCCCAAGAAGACCTACAAGAGCCCCTGCGCCTACGGAACACCGTTGATCGACGACGAGCGCAACGCGGTGACCTGCTCCGAGAACAACACCTGTTCGCAGGGCTACAGATGCACTGCTGTGCCAGAGGCTGGCCAGTCGGTCTGCTGCATGACATCAGCGAACTCCACGAAGCCGCAGACCAGTAAGATATATCTGTACAGTGACAGTGACATCATTCGAATTCAACTCGCGCAGCTAAGGTTATAATTAAGGCGAGGTTCCGGTCTAAAAGTCGATTTTTTTTTTATTTCATTTTTCGAATTTTCAACCTTTTAGGGATACGTGTTTAAAAGGATTTGTTAAAATTCGTCAAATTCCTGGAGTTATAGGCATTTGAATAGCGACAAATGCATGGGCAACAAACGGCCATTACGCGATCACGTGAAACTTTAAAGCCGTTTTTCTCGAAACAGTGTTCTCAAAACGGTGGAACCTGTATCTCCAAAAGTTACTATCCGATTCGACTGAAACTTTTTTATTTTCAAGAATATACTTCTGGCTAGGGGGGAAACCAGAAAAAATTGAAAATTTGTAATTTTCAAAGGCGTTAGAAGGACGAATAATATAGGGAAAAAGTGATTCCACACATCATCAAGTGTCGTTATTTTCTGAAAAATGACATTTTTTTATTTTTTCCCGCCCGCTCCCTAGCCAGAAATATATTCTTTAAAACAAAAAAACTTTCAGTCGAATCGGATAATAACTTTTGGAGATACAGGTCCCACCGATTTGAATTAATTTTTTGACGCCTTGACTTTAAGGAGTTTCCAGTGCCGTCTGCAATAATTAATTATAAAACAAAAAATATATTTCTATAATTTAAGAAATCCTTAATGCAATGCAAAAAGTTCCATTAAATTATATGCAGTAGTTTTTCTTTAATTAATTCCTAAAGATCACCTATTTTGGGGGGCTCCAGACTGGAACCTCCCCTTAAGGAGGGAATCCTATTCTTTGGGCTAAAAACATAGCAAAATTTCGGATTTTTTTTTTAAGAATCCAGCGATTCGATTCATCTGAAATTTGGACCATGTGTTGATGCATCTTTGAAGAAGCTACAGTTTTTTTTTCATTAATTTTTAACCATGAATATAGTAGTTATGCCTGATCGACCATCACGCCGCGCAAAATTCGTCGTCCGTTGGTGTGCATGATATTTATCTAGCAAGTAATCGGAAACAGAAAAATGAAACGGCGTTTTATTTTCTACATATGTAGCTTGAAATTGATGAACTAGTAAACAAAAAAACAAAAAATTGTATTGAGCGATGCGGAGAGTTTTCAAACTGAAAGGTCTGAACCTTTAATATTTGCGAGCCAATTTCGCGCCAATTTTATGTAGCAAATAAAGTATAGAACTTAGCGGTATTCTGGTTCATCAAACTGAAGCTAAATACGTACAAAGTAAAACGCCGTTTCATTTTTCGATTTCAGCTTACCTGTAAGGTAAATATCGTGCACACCAGCGGACGACGAGTTTCGCGCAGCGCGATGCACAACTCCTATATTTATGATTAAAAATGAATAAAAAAAAAAAGAAGTAAAACTTCTTCAAGGATGCATAAAAACATGGTCCAAATTTCAGTTAAATCGAAATGCTAGTTTCTTAAAAGAAATTCCTAAATTTTGTTCCGTTTTTAGCCCATAAAATAGGATTCCCCCCTGAAAGCGCGACGAGAAACTTCACGGTCGATCCTGGTGTTACAGTGTGCGAGTACCTGCGAGAGTTCAACGACCGCATGGAAGGGACAAGGGAGGACATGTCGCTGGCAATACCGGCGCCGCAGTGCGAGAAGGACGGCAGCTACAAGCCGCTGCAATGTGACAACGGCAGCTGCTCCTGCGTGAACGAACGGGGTGTGGTGTTGAAGAGCGACGTGAACCGTACCGCCGACTGCAAGGAGATGAACGATCTGCTGAAGCTGTGCGGATCCCTGTCCTGCGACCTGAGCTGCCCTTACGGCTACGAACTGGACGGGACCGGCTGCGAGCAATGCCGCTGCCACGAACCCTGCAGGCACGTGTCCTGTGCCCCCCAGGAGACCTGCACGATGGTCGACGTGAATTGCGGCACCGGGCAGTACTGCCCGGCTGTGCCTGCCTGCCTGGCAACGAAGCCGGGACAGTGCCCGTACCTGGTGCCCAGCTCGTCGAGCTGCGAGCTGCAGTGCAGCAACGATCAGGAGTGCTCGGCAATGGAGAAGTGCTGCTCCACCGGTTGCGGGACGCAGTGCGTGGCTCCAGTGATGGCGACAGCTTGCCAGCACGCGCGCGCCGTGGCGGAACACGCGGCCAGAGAGTCCGGTGAGCCGGCCAGGAGGAGCTACATACCGAGATGCGACGCCGGCGGAGCCTTCGAGCCGGTACAATGCCACAATAGGATGTGCTGGTGCGTGGACGAGGAAGGCAGAGAGGCGGCCGGTACGCGGGTCCTCGAGGGCGTGGTACCAAAATGCAGCACCCCGCTCAGTTGTCCCGATATCGGCTGCAAGCTCGACTGCCCGGAAGGATTCGAGCTGGACCCGGACAGCGGGTGTCCAACCTGCTCCTGCCGGGACCCTTGCAAGAGCGTCAGCTGCCGCGGCGAGAACGAGGCTTGCAGAATGGTCGAGGTAGCCTGCAGCGTGCCGCCGTGCCCACCTGTACCAGTCTGCTTACCGAAGAAGGACAACCCGTGCCCGAACGGCTCGCCACTGTTGGACCAAGACGGCTCCGCGGCGACTTGCGGGCCGCACGGTCGCCACTGCCCGTCCACGCACAAGTGCGAGCTCTCCCCTTTGGACGAGTACGCCGTCTGCTGCCCGAAGCCTCGCGAGGTCTGCTTCGAGCCGCCCAGAAAGGTGGCGTGCAACCAAGGGATCGGGCTCAACGAGACCGAGAGGTGGTACTTCGATCCGGAGCGGAACGAGTGCCGGCGAAAGGTCGAGTGCACCCTGGGCCATAACGATTTCTCCAGCCGTCTGGTCTGCGACACGGTGTGCCCGGTATTGTCGCAGTGCGAGAGGCTACGGGAGAAGAACCTGAAGACCTCTCAGAGGCTGAAGCAGCCGACGTTCCTGCCGAGATGCGATCCGGAGACTGGGATGTGGGAGCCGGTACAGTGTCTGGAGCACGTCGGCGTCTGCTGGTGCGTGAACAGAAAGGGTCAGCCGGTGAAGGGCTCGCTGACCAGGGGGCCGGAGCCCAAGTGCAACTTCAGGCAGGCAAGGCGCGGCGGCAGGGGGCCGGCCGCTCAGGAAATCGACCGTGAAATTCAGGCGTTCATGGAGAACGCTCTGATTGACTTGGAAACGGACAGCCAGGAGCAAATCGGGAAGGTGCTGGGCACTAGGTGCCAGGCGATGAAGGACAAAGGCCACGTTCCGGCTATCTGCGATCGCCAGGGCAGGTTCGAGCCGACCCAGTGCGCCGGGGATACTTGCTGGTGCGTGGACGAGGCAGGCAATCAACTTATCGGCTCGGAACCTTTCCTGAAAGGGACGAATATATGCCGTAAGTGGAGCAATTCCTCGACCTATCGGACATAAGCCAAAGTTCCTTTTGCTAGAGTCCTTTGAATCGACAGAGATTTATTATTATTATTATTATTATTAATTGACGGGAGAACCCTTTAGAATACAAAAAATTAAACAGGTTAAGTAAAGAACGTATAGAAAAATAACGTACAAAAAATGAAAAAATGAAAAAATAAATAAATAAAATAAACAGAAGATATAAAATAACGAAAAACATAACAGACTTCACTCTTCAACAACTCAGTACCAATGGAACGAAAAATTAAGGAGGTGTCAGTATCTTCGACGTATTTAACAGTATGTAACGTTGCAACGGAGACGGAACTTGAACTCCCATCGCGTTCATCCCTCCTGTTCTATTCTGCGTTTCGAAACGCTGTAACAAGGTATGTAATTTTGTCTTTTCTGCCCGTTAGTGCCGACTCCAGTGGAAGCCGTCGAAGTTACTCTACGGTTCCCCGGCCGATTCCTGGCCAGCGACGAGGACACTTTCGTCAGGCAAGCGGAGGACCTACTCCGGGAACTGGGCGCCAGAGTGAAGAACAATATACGGGTGGAGATCAATCAGGACTCAGCCATACTCAGTTTCGAGATAATAGGTCCGAACAAGATCGACGTGGCGTTCCACTTGGAAGAATTGACCAGGATCCAGAAGTTAACGATGCTGGGATCGTTCGCGGACGAAACCACCTCGCGTTTCGCGCACAGGGTGACTCCGATCGCCATGCAAAGTAGAATCGTCGCGCTGGAGCAACGGGAGATCCTCACCGAAGTAGAAACGCCCGTTTACCAGACAGCCACTCTTGTCCTGGCCGCCGGGAGCGCTTTTATAATCAGCAGCCTGCTGATTCTACTCATGCTGTACCGCAAGAAAGTATGTCTGTCGACTCTGTCCGATGGTTTCAGGACGCTTCAAACCAGGGCTTGAAAACTGTTCATGAAGAACCGAGACTTCCAACTATTATCTGTTTCGGTTGCGGCTCCTATTTCCCTCCTCATATCGGATTCAGAACCGTTATCTCTTCGGTTCTATATCGGTTCCGAAACGGTTCTAGTATCAATTCTTTTATCGACTTTCCCCTAATTGATGTCATTAATTATTGTACCTGTAGATTACTGTACACGTGCATATTTTTTACAAAATCCTTGCAGAAAAAGAAGAAACATTTATACACATCAGTGATTTCTAATAAAACATTGAAATAAATAAATCAGCTACATATTTTGCACATTCGCAGGCACTTTGTTATTCAGAACAGAAAGTTAAAAGTTTCTCCTGTGTCTATAAGAATTTTGTAATAAAGATGCGCATGCACAGTAATCTGCAGCTACAATAACGAATAATATCAATTAGGGAAAAATCGATACAAGAATTTATTCTGGGACCAATATAGAACCGAAAAAATAACGGTTAAGGAGCCGATATGAAGAGGGAAATAGGAACCGTAACCGAAACAGAGAATAGTTGGAAATTTCGGTTTGTCGTAACAGTTATTTAGAATAAACTGTTTCAATCAGAATCTTTACGCAACAGTTTTAAACAGCTATTATCGGAACCGTTTCAAGACCCGCTTCAAGCAGATCGCGCGAAACTGCGGGGTAGAATTTATGCTTACGCAAATCTGCGATCAGTTCTTGTTTTCGTTCGACCCCTTCGAAACGTCCTGTAGATTTGAAATCCTTGGAGGCTCATAATCCAGGGTACGAGTCGTGAGATTATTCTTTGGTTTTCAGATAAAAATGAAGGACCCGACGAAGTCGTTGGCGGCGGACCAGCATTTCCTTGCGTACCAGCAACCAGTGTATGTGATATCGGGGGTAGATCAGGAGGAGAAGAAGGACGCCGCTGAAGCGCGCGACAGCGCGTCCACGTCGGACGTCGTGGTCGGTACATAAGAACGATCGACGCGGTCGACGGCTCGTGGATCGTTCTTACCCGGCGCGCGCGCGACATTTAGTCGTGATCGAAGTTACGTCTGCGTAATCCACCCCCTCTCACTTCGATGAAATATTTATTCTTCGGCACGAGATGCATCGCGATTGCTAGAATCGACGGTCGACCGAACGGATCGCGGGCAGTACTTCCTTGGCCGAGCATCGTCGAATAGGGATTCTGATCGTTAGCGAATCCCCCAGTTGCGTCCACGGTACGGGATGTACATACCTGTGATAGCTCAGGGGAGGGGGGGGGGGGGGGGGAAGGAATAAGGCCTTCGGTCGGTCGCCGATTAGGTAGTTCTAATCTAGAACGAGATCTGACTTTCTCGCGGGTTTCTCTAAACGTCGCCACGAACGCAAAAATGTCCTGGCCCATTTCGAATTACATATCGCGAGGATGTGGTTGCGTTAACGTGCATCGTGGGTGTAAATATTAGATTCATACTGTGTTCGTTTATTTATATAGCTCAATAAAGATCAGACATTCCTCTATCCATCGCCGACATCGTACATTCCAATTTCAAAAATGATTCACAGCATCCCCTGGTCGCCGCTTCGAGTCGCCGTTCGACCAATCGCTGACCTGTTTCCCTGCATCCCTGTCGCCCAGTCTGTCTCGTGCACGAGAGAAGAAGACCAAATATATTGTCCCGAGCGCTAGTGCGCATATTTATAGACGATACGTTTCGTGCAAAGTAGATTCGGTCGTTTCGCACAGCCCTGGAGCATGGTCGTAAGTAGAAGCGCGCCTTTTTCAGCCAGACCTCCGCCAATCAGACGGCTGCTCGCCCGTCTGGAGGTTTCCACTCGCCCGGCAAGCTTCGCGGCGCGAATAACGACTCAATTGCACGATAATCTGCGAGTAACAATGAAATTCGAGGATAAAAAATCGTCCATAGGATTCTGATGTCACCGTACGCCTCTACTCGTACGATAATCGGCCGTAGAGAACAGCGAGACGTTCCCTCCTCTACTTAACGAGCGAACGGTGTCGGGGCGACGGGTGAGAACGCAGCCTGAGCTTTCGACGGAGGCGCACGAACGATGCCGAACGCGAGAGCCGAGGCCGAGACCGAGTCGCCCTTTAGACGAAGCGCGGAGTGACCAATCGAGCGGTTCGGTTTGGTGGGGGCTGCCAAGGGACGGTAAACGAGTTGCTTATCGCGATACACCGTCCTCGGTACGTTCCGCGAGGCAAGATTCCCTCGGCTGTTCGTGACACGCCTCGTGCTCCTCGTGACGCGTTCGCAAGCGGGCCCAGGGTGCAGCAGACGGGCAGGGCAGAGTGAAAACAAATACAGGAAACGCCAAGAACGGGGATAGGGATTCCAGGGGGGGGGGGAGAGAGAGAGAGAGAGAGAGAGAGAGAGATAAAAAGAGGAGCTTTAATGGCTTTGAGACGGTTGGAAACATAAGTGCGGGAGGGGGGATTTGCATTGGCGAACGGTGCGCCTCCGCGGTGAGCAGCATCGCGTCAAGCTCGCTGCTCCTGCTGCATCCGCCTGCTCCGCGAAGATTCGTACCTCGAGCGACGGTCCTCCTCCTGTTGCCGCCGTCGCCGATTCAGCCTCCGTTTTCGTCTCTCCGTTAGGTGTGAACGCGGGGAGAGCCGAGTGTTTATAACTGCACGGTGCTGGCGGCGTTGACGAAGGGAAAGGGAAAGGGAGGTGGAGTGAAAAAGAGAGAAGGGAAAGAGACTGGGCAAGATAGAGCGAGAGAGAGAGGGCGCGAGGGGGGGCGGGGACGAGTGTTGTGCGCGCGTGCGAGGAAGTGAGAGGGAGATAGAAAGCGAGTAGGAAAGGAGGGCTTGAGGCTGGACGGACGGGATATTCGGAGCGGTGCGCCACACACATCTCCACGGGGAAGGTCGTATTTACCCGCGGCGAGTAATCCGTTCCGCGAGACAGTTCGTAGGCGGAAGCTGGGCGAACGCGTATCCAGGCGAACGCAGGAACGCCATCCTCCAGCGGCGGAGACTGTCGCGGAACGGTGTCACGGTGCGGTTCGATCTGGTATCACGAGCAGCCGACGCGAACTCTGGATAACCTGATCGCGCCGCCCGAAGTGTCAGCTCGTCGACAGGCGTGACAGCCCGTCGGCTGGCTGCTCCGTCCTCTGCTCCTACGCTTTCTTCGCGACTAGACGTGCCGTGCGTTAGCTGTCCGCGATGTTCACGGGGAGAGTGAAGATCGAGATATGCGAGGCGGTCGGGCTTAGGGCGACGGACAAGCAGCGAAAGTTCTGGCAGGACGAGCCTATACTCGACCCCTACGTTCAGCTGGACGTAGACGAGAACCACCTCGACCGATCGTCCACGAAGCCGAAAACCTTCGACCCGGTGTGGAACGAGTGTTTCACGCACGAGGTCCAGGACGCGGTGATGCTAGGGCTCACTGTCTTCCACGACGCGGCTCTGCCGCCAGACTACTTCGTCGCCAACTGCAGCATCCCCTTCGAGGAGCTTGTCAACAGGAACGACACCACTGCTGGCTTCTGGGTTCGTTCACGATATAACTGTCTACCCTTCTTGTCGCTAGAATCCTAATTCCGACTGATCGTTTTCTTAACAATAGACCCGATTGAATTTCCCGCTTGCCGTGCAATAGGTATCGCTCTGTTCGAGTTTATTTTGTCGTCGACGCTGCTAGGTTTGGCGTCGACATACGCCATGAGAAGGCAGGTAATCTGTGTTTGCGTATGATTTCATTGTGGCACAATTCAAGGTAGCCCGATAAGATCGTTTGAATAACGACGGAGAAGAAGAGAGATCGTAGGTAGAGGGTTACGTGGATTTGATCGGCTCCGGGATCAGCTTGATTTCATCGGGATGCTACGAGTTAGTGAAGTTTATCGACGTCGCAAAGTATTTGTCTAATCGAGAAGTCTGTCGGAGTAACGATTGTAACGCTAATAGTAGGAGATTTAAATTTGATTTTAAACACGATTTCGGTTCTCCGTTGCGTCGAGTCGCGTCGTATCCAAGTGTGTATCGATTAATGTTAATCCGTTATCTGTTACCAATCGCGAAATAACGTTCGTTTCAGGTGGACCTCGAGCCTCAAGGGAAATTACGGGTCAGGATCGAACTACGGTGGAATGACCAAGGTAAAGGACCGGCGATAGTTGGACGGAATGTACGTAGCATATATTTTCGCCATAAAATTTTAGATCAACAAACAGGCTGTGGTGCAGGTGATGGAGAAGGGATCAGGGGCACGGGTAGCGGATGCATCACCGCCGGGAAAGAGCCCAGGAGGGAATTCAAGGAACGGCAGGGCTTCAATCGGCGGAGGGGTGCCATGCGGCGGAGGGTTCATCAAGCGAACGGTCACAAATTCATGGCTACGTTCCTGAGGCAACCAACTTTCTGTTCTCACTGCCGTGAATTCATATGGTACGTGTTTCGGCGAATACGTTACACTTATACCTGCTTAGGGTCTACTTCACGAGCATACTCTAACTCCGATTCGATGCATTTACTAATTCAAATCATTTCATGGTATCAAATACTGTGCACTTAATTTGGTGTGTACGCTTCAATCGATACTCTACGTCGAGGTTTGATAATTTTACACACACCAAAGTAACTTGGGATTTTGGGTACATCGAATAATTCTAAAACTGTTGAAATTTGCATGTTTGGGTATTTGGGTCTTTTATAATTTATAGTAGTATCGTCAAGAGGGTATACAGCTTATCGAACGCTACTTCGAACATTCCTCTAGATACATATCTTCCTTAATTCATTATTACAACGAATGGGAACCTTTTCGATTAATGTATTATCATTTAACGTAACATCTGGAACGTTTAACAACTGCATTTGGTTCCTGGACTTTAAGGTTTACCAGTCCCCTTTTTGATTTCTACCCCTTTGCAGTGAAATAACAATTACTATTTGGGATCGGCTAATCAACCAGAAATAGGCTGCATGCATTGGTTTTACAATGGCGTACTACTGTGTGTATTGTTTGGTGAAACTACCCGAGGATTAACAAGGTGTTGTATTTGTATAAGAGAATTTACCGATACAGAAATAGGCTGTTTTTAAGAAAGTATTTACACAAGCCTAAGACAGACATGCATATCGAGTGGCAATTGTCTCCCTAATCCTCTTTGAAAGGCTAGCATAAACGTCTGATTGTGGTTTATGATCCACGAAGGCATACGTATGTGTTTCACGAGGGTACACAAGGAGATGATGTGATGTGTTTTGTCTGTTGTATTTCAGGGGCTTGGGCAAGCAGGGTTACCAGTGTCAAGGTGAGAAGACACATACACGTTATTAACAGATATTATAATTATATATTTGCTTGCTCTATCTTTGTGTGAACATATGTTTCTCTAGGTGTGTGTATGTGTACTTAGTTTTCTCGCAATGGAATCAAAGTGTTTAGGGCGATCAGCGACTTTCATAGTTGAGCTCGAAAAACGTGAATTTCTCGACAACATTTCATTTGGCTCACGCCTCGATATTCGACGCTGCGCTTTCTATAATAATCCTTGAAAGTGAAGCTTAATGTTTGCGATACGTTGATCGAGTTCTCGCTGCAAATTATGTTAGCTCTGATCTAACACGGTATTAATTGGGGAAAGTATTATCATCGCATGTCTTCAGATGCAACATAACAAGTCATTGAGAGGTTTCGATGGTTCCATCTTACCGCATCCTTAGAGTTCATATACTGTCTTTAATGTTCAAGCTTACCATTGCTCCTACGGCAGGACTATCACAACATCCACCAAAATTTTATTTATGCTTGTCATTCCGAATCAATGCGTCTAATCACGCATGCAGCCAGCTTCGGTCATGCTACGCTCGATGCCACTTACATCACATAAATCTGAATACTAAGCTACGCGTTATTGTGTTTCAGTTTGCACATGTGTAGTTCACAAGAGGTGCCACAAGCTGGTTATTACAAAATGTCCGGGCATGAGAGACGAGGTAAACAGAATTCATTTCGATACAAACATTATCCTAATGTCACTCGCGTTAAACCGAATGGCAGATTCCTCTTTCTACCGTTTAACGATATTCGAATGATGTTAAATTTCAGTCGAGCCAAGACACAGGAAGCCCACGGTTCAGCATAGACATGCCACATCGTTTTGTTGTTCACAATTACAGAAGATTTACGTTTTGTGACCACTGTGGCTCGCTTTTGTATGGTTTATTCAGGCAAGGCTTGCAATGCAAAGGTAAGCCCATAGCAGTCGTAGAGACTCTTCGCATAAGAAACTGATTTACTCCTTCCTCACGCAGCTTGCCATATAAATGTCCACAAACGGTGCCAGAAAAATGTAGCGAATAACTGCGGAATTAACACAAAGGCTATGGCCGAGATTTTAAGTACGATGAATATATCTCCCGACAAGCAGATCAAAACTCCAAAGATTAATTATAGAACAACAATTGGCGAGTCTGGTCAGACGCCTCCGACCGTCAAGGTCACGGACACGTTATCGTCGGATAACTCGCAAACCGTTCAGAAAGTAGACGACGAGGCACCGCTTATCCCAATCGAGAACGCAATACCCGCTAGTGAAAACGAGGTTCGGAAGCTCGGCATCGAGGACTTCAATTTTATCAAAGTGCTCGGTAAAGGTAGCTTTGGGAAAGTGATGCTGGTGGAGCGTAAAAGCAATCCGGACGAGGTTTACGCCGTGAAGATCCTGCGGAAGGATGTGATCATACAAGACGACGACGTGGATTGCACGATGACGGAGAAACGGATTTTAACGCTGGCCGCGAAGCATCCTTTTCTCACGGCTATTCACAGTTGTTTCCAGACAAACGATCGGCTGTTCTTCGTTATGGAGTTCGTGAACGGAGGTGAGAGTCGGGCGAAATCACCGCGCGTTAAAGCTCGAAGTGGTACTCGATTACTCTCGGGGAACAGGAATGCAACTGGCCCCCTGTCTTTTGTTTCAGGTGACTTGATGTTTCACATACAGAAAGCGCGGAAATTCGACGAAGCAAGAGCACGTTTCTACGCGGCGGAGGTGACACTCGCATTACAGTTTCTCCACAAGCATCACGTTATTTATCGGGATCTGAAATTGGACAATATATTGCTGGACCAGGAAGGCCACTGTAAATTGGCAGACTTCGGTATGTGTAAGGAGGACATTGTCGAAGGGCAAACGACCACGACAACGTTCTGCGGTACTCCTGATTATATAGCGCCTGAGATCCTTCAAGAGGCCCAGTACGGAGCGAGTGTCGACTGGTGGGCACTCGGGGTATTGATGTACGAAATGATGGCTGGTCAACCACCGTTCGAGGCGGATAACGAGGACGATCTATTCGAGTCGATCTTGCGGGACGATGTACTTTATCCGATCTGGATCTCGAAGGAAGCAGTTTCTATCTTGAAAGGGTTCATGACGAAGAATCCTGCCAAGAGATTAGGCTGCGTCACCGCCAATGGCGGCGAGAGTGCCATAAAAGCTCATCCATTTTTCCAAGACATGGATTGGGACGCGCTTGAAGCGCGCAAAGTCAAACCACCGATCAGGCCGAAAATCGTACGTTTATATGTTACACTTAACACGCAGAATTCTGCAACCCTGTCGTTTAATCGATTACTTGCTAACCAATGATCGCACGCGTTTTTATAGAAAAGTAAAAAGGACACGATGAATTTCGACGCGGAATTCACGAAGGAGGAGCCGGTATTGACGCCGGAGGATCCGGACGAAGTGAGCTACATAAATCAAGAGGAATTCCAAGGTTTCTCCTTCGTCAACAAAGACTTCAATCCCGCTAGGTTTGGAGCATAATCAGGAACGGGAACCGGCGAACGAAGAGGACAAAACGTTAATATCGTCTTAACGCTTCTCGCTTAGAAAATTGGCGAGATCTGTCGATCCGCAAAGCTGAACATCGGCGTTTCGAAGCTGCTCGGGGTCTCCTTTGCATTTCCATCTCCGACGGAGATAAATTCACGCGGAAGCGGCGCCCAAGCTGCGAGAAACTGGGCGGGGATCATTGAGAAATTCGGGAATCTTCGTCTACGGACTTTGAATAACCGGCAATGTCTGCGAGGATATCGATCGTTAACGAGCAAATGTTAATTTGGCACAGACAGAGACGCGCTCGGATCTGAGTGTCTTAAGGTTTGGCAAAAGTCGCAATTTTTCTTTTCATTCCCGTGAAAAGCCAAGGGGGCAAGCGCGATCGAGAGGAAACGCTAACGAGAGATTCAATTCGCGGCGTTTAACCGAGGAATGGGGATACACTTCGGAAATCGAGTACTGCTTAAGGAAATTAGTACAAACAAAAAAAAACAGAACAAAGGGGGGGGGGGAATAAGAGCAAAGAAAGTCATTTTCGATGGTTCGGGGACAAAGATCGCTGGGCGATCTGTCATTTTCTGTTGAATTGATATTCTTAAAAATATATATATAATACTGTTAGAAACTCTACAGAAGTATTAGGGGAGGGCGATACATTTGAAGCGACAAGAGTTTTTCCAGTGACTTTTCATTCGTATATTTTCGTTTCCTCTCAGAACGCTTTCAGAGGATTTCCCTCGACACAAAGTGTTTTATATCGGCGAGAAAAAGAATGGTGCTCGCACAGGAACAATCTTGAGTCTGGAAAACGAGGAGAGCGTCGATTATTCTTTCCTTTTTATTCGAGACATCGCTCCCACTTCGGTATGCATCTGTTACATTTTTCTCCGACTTACAGACTCACGGTTAAAATCTTGTATAAAGACTTGGCACTCATTACGCATTTTCTTTTTAACGCTTACGTACTTGCGCGGTAGTTTCGTTCGTGCAATTTGTCCGAGGATCATTTCGAGAACAGGAAGATCAGAAAGTTATTCCGAAATATCGCTTAAAAAGTAAGTTGAGTTTTAGGTCTTTAGTGTAGTGGTTGAGTCACTAGTGATCAAGACTGAACGTGAGCTGGGCTTAAGTTTCAAGTGAAACACCAGCGGGCGCAACTCATATAAAATGTCGAGTCTGCTCGGAACAGACCTGTGCGTGTAGCATAGAAAGAGAAACCAATACCATAGAGAAATCGAGAGGTTCTATCCGAGTTCGAACGAGAGTCCGGCGTGTTCGAACGGTCTGAACTTCTCGTCGAGCTTTATCCAGAGGGGCATCTCGCAGCGCTTCTCCGATAGGATTTAAATTAAACAAAAGAAACAAACAAAAAAATGAAGGGACAAGAGACCATGCTCGCGTGGTGAAGATCGAGCAGGATACGATCTGACCAGGCGGTCATGGTGTTTCATACTTTAAAAAAATAGAACTTTAAGCGATCATAGACGTGACGGAGCGTCCACTGGTGGTCGCCGTCAAAGTTGCATAAATATATATATATATATAAATGTGTGTACACATACACGCGCGTACGTGTGCGCGTATAAATTTAACTTATTTTAACATACGCCTAAAGAATTCTCGGTGTATCTTCGGGGTCTTTCGAACGACGGAAGCTACGCGCGCGCGCGCGTTGAGCGCGCGAATTTCAAACTTACCGCCAAGCGTATTAAGAAGAACAACAAAGAACAATGTCCACCTAGCGATATTTGATGCACCTTCCAGAATCTTCGTACGTGTTGTCTCTAGTTAGGTGTCTAAGGCTTGAAGCACCAACTCGTGTACTTAAAATTAGAGAAGCTGAAAGCTCTTTTAGCGTTAAGTGGTAAATTAGTCGAGCCTCATCCGCGCAACCGTGAAAATCCACTGAGGCGCGTGGGGACGTAAAATCAGTAAACGTTTGTTAGGTTAGGTCGGTGGCGCAGCGCCTGCTCGCGTGGCCGACAAGCGCGGGGGGGGGGGGGGAGAAAGTTTTATCCAAAAATAGGGGGAAGAAACTTTGTCGAAGGTGAGAGGGAAACAAAATACTCCTGTACAAGTCGGGGCGGGTTATTTCGTCGCCCCTTGTCGTGTCGAGTTTGCACCAAAGATTTCACTCAGATTTTCCATAGAGCTTCGCAACCGAATACGCAGCTGCATTGTGAATGAATCACGCGAACGGGCCCGACTCGGATCCTTGGTGTAAACTGGTGATCGTCGTTGATATAACACTAAACGAATGATTTAGCCAATAATAGTAATGATAGCGTAACGAGTAGTTAACGATACATTTTAGCGAATACAGAAATTGAATTCGGAGAGCAGCGGCGAAATCGTGACAGTAGCGGACGAGGAAAAAAAAATTGAAAAACAAAAAAGGAACTACTTTAACGCGTCCGCTGTGTGACGAGCCACTAGATCGCAAACGCTCAGCCCCAGATTGCAGTCAAGTGGCTCGCGGTCGCGGCGGATCGCGCGAATCGGTGTCGTGGTCATTGTCGTCGTGTACTCGCACATCTCTGTGTCCCCCGTACGTATTAGGCCCGTTCGAAGGGAGAGGCATAGGAACTGAAAGCACAGAATCATTGGCAGAGTACGCGAGTTGCTAACCTCCGTGCGCTTCGAGCCTGTGCAGGACTCGAAGCGCAAGTGGGCGCAACGATCGAGACAAGCAGAACAGTGGTTCCAAACCGCGTCTCGTGTACCCGTCGCGCGTTTTTAGGAATTAACGATGGAATGAATGCCGTCAGTACAAGGAGAATTAATTTACGCACGACCGCGTATCCGTGTACGGTGCTGCTTTAAGGAGAAGCAGCGTCGCTGGCGATCATTAGCGTGGAGCGTTGATCGTTCGCATGTAAATGTTAGCTGAATCGTACCTTTTTACAGCTTTTGCTTGCATAACGATAATTACCGACCAGCGACCCATAATATCCTACTGGAAGTATCGACCGCCGAGTCGATATCGTTTCTCCGTGTACTGAATCCAGAGTGCTGCGCCCTTATCTACGATAATTAGTAAAACTTCATTTTGCATTTGATTCGTAGCCTCGGGGAAGCTCGATCATTGGCGGGCAGAAATTTCTATCCGGCGTAAGCGTCTCAGATAAACTAGATAATCTGGATCGTTCCGGCGGTCAGGGCCAAGCACTCTGCTCGTTCGTCCGCGTTTATGCACTTACCGTGAATCTAGTCAGAACGGGAATACCGTGGGAGCACTTACGTACGTATCGAGAGGGTGAGCGAGAGGGAGAGAGACGAGTTAGTCCGGCCTACGCTTAAAAAAAAAGAAGACGGTTTCGCGCGTCATTTCGGCAGGAAATTACTGCTGTACCCTGTGTACCTATCGTTACGTCTAAGATTACCGGTGTAAACGGTTATCTCGTGCGTTTAAAAGGAGAGAAAAAAGCGAACAAAAAAAAAAGAGAGGCGAGGAGAACAAAGGCACTTTATCGGTCGCTAGATTTAGCGAGGTAAGTTTCTGTTAGTCTTCTGTCCCGACGCGTGTTAGACAGTTTCGTGCACCGCGTTTTCAATCGATAAATCGTAACCAGCGACGCGCCCCGTTAGGTTATGGAACTCCGTTTTTGTCAGACAGTACCGATTTATCCCAGCCTTCGATGTTCGTTGCGAAAGTGGTGAAAGAGACGAGGGAACGTAACGATTGCCGTCCTGAACACATCGATACGACGAGCGAGATTCAATTGAACATCCAACGGTCTGTTTCGGCTTTACGATTCGCGCGTAGAAAGTAAGTAATCGCTTCGAGCGATTCCATCTAGATCCGTCGAAGTTGTACGAAAGAAAGCAGCAATGCTGCGTTGAAGGAAAAGTTGCCCGTATCGATAACCGTGGGTCGAACCCTCGATTAATGGAAAGATGAACAACCGTGAAGTTGTTACAGGAGCGTACTATTATTATTACTGTTATTCTAGCAACGAGTATCAGGCTGACAAAAACGGATTATCTGTTCTTTTATTATTACAGAGTTTTATACGTTCTTGTTTCTTTTGAAGAGACGAGTAACGCTTTCGTTTACCCTAACGTTGTATTGTTTTACAGTATTTATTTCGTCTCGCCGAACCTTTAATCTGTAATTTCGCGCAAGTATTCTCGAGGATCGCGTTTATTCTCCGTATAATAAGGTCGCTAGATAGTAGCACAAGTTATACACACGTGTGTATATCTGTTATAGTTTTCTTCGAGCGCGTTGATCTTTTCGCAGACTATTCCTTTTGTACGGAATCTTTTCCCCGTCGCCATTTTACCGTATCGTTTCTTTCTTTTTACCAGAGAGATGGTCGAAACAGTTTTCTACTTAATTTCCCACCTTTTTACATGCCCGAGTTTCGCACGTAACCGTAAAGCTTCTCTAACGATCGCGCTTCACAGCAATCGGTTTACGGTGACGCTCGTATTTCTTTTTATCACCGCGCGGAACAAGAAAACGCGGGAAAATATATATATGCACACACACACACACAGACACAAATGTGTATTACAAATGTTTAACGCTGCATGTTGTATGTTTAACGGGTATCCGTTAAGATCGATTCATTTCCGTCAGACACCTCTTTCGTTCGATTCCCAAAGGGAACTATCGTTATCGATTTCGTGGCGTATAAGTGTCAGTGTCCATGGTCGGCCGGAGGTTAGGAAAATAATGAAATCAGTTTACGTGAAACAAGGGTGGGGGGAACGGTAAATATGTATCTACACATTTAGCGAAGTTCGCGTAACGTGATAGATACGAGAGAAAGAGAGATAAGTTAAGCGCCGGTTCCATCGCCACCCGAGTCCCGGGAATTTTCGCAGTGAGATTTTTTTTGGTAATCGCTAGTCAGAATCGTGTTAATAGGGCTTGTTAAGCGGGAGAACACCGTGCGTGGTCTGTGAACACCCGTTCGTTTCTTAGCGGGCTCTGGCTGTGGCGCATGTGCGCCGAACGTCGCGTGGCTCCTGCTCCCTTAAAAGTGGGGGATGGAGGCGTCACTGTGTATATATTTAATACGCGGATTAATCGCGGTCAGTTAACGAGCACGTGTCGGGCGTCGACCACGCGTCAGTCGATGTACGTAAGTAGCGCATGAAGTAGTATATGAAGTTATATATATATATATATATTATATGAAATTAAGATGATAAAAAGAGAATTAACATTGTTGCAATATAGAGTTTTAAGTAGGGTCGCACATGACTATCGACGGTGGTACCTTTCCTTTTTAGAATATAATTTATAAGAGAATGATATATATATATATATATATATATATATAAACATTATGAGGAAGAAGATAGAAATGTATATATTTATAAATATATAGGCGACATGAGGAATATATATATGATATATTTATAAATATATATATATGTATTATATAAATATAAATATTACCGTAACTAGCCGTAACACCGTAAATCTTTACGTTCCTTCAGACCTACGTTAAAATCCGTCATTTTTCTTTCCGTTTCAACGATCTTGGTTTGCTTTTCCGTTCCGTGAACGCCGGAATAGCGCGCCGGAGGGGGGGGGGGAACTTTGCGTGATCACAGAGTCAAGGAGGGAAGAATTAAAAAACAAAACAAAAAGAAAACAAAAAAAGGGACCAACGTCGCTGAAAACGAACGAACATCGTGGATTTTATCCTGGGTCTGAACGATAATTTGGGAGGTCGTGCGAAAAACGGAAAACAAAGACAAAAAAAGAGGAAGACGAGGATAGCGAAGCATACGACAAAAAAAAATAAATAAGCTCTGTATGTCGTACTAAGTATATGCCTGTGCACAGTGTTGGGTAAACATATTCTAAAGGAGTCAACAGAGAGCATCGCTTCGGGAAATCGCGATCGTATCGTCGGCGCTCCTATTTCGTGTGTGTTATTAAGCAATCGTCATATCTGTCGGTAACGATGATTATAGTTTGTAATAAGGGCGATGATGTATAAGTCGTGCGAATGTAGTTTGTAGACGAAGGCAGGGTGATGAGGGGATGGGAACGATTGGGGGGACGACGCGTGACTTGTGGCAGAACCAGTTTAGGCTAGAAAGCCGCTGCGAAAAGGAATGCGAGACTGTGCTCGCCGGGAATCGTTGGATCAGCGCTTCGTGTCGGCTTCTCGGAAGCTTCCACTTTATATTTTTGGTATATTTACGCGCGCTCGTCCATACAAGTCACGCACGCACACTATTCGCGAGCGCGCGATCATACAGGACGCACACAATACACGCGTGGATCGCGTACGCGGGGGGCAGGCACATAGAACACACGAGCGCGCGCACAGGCAGACCGTTATTTTCGAGCGCTCGATCGAAGACGAGTAGATTAATAGATTAGTCGTTTCTGCGCTCAGATGTTACTCAACACTGCTTAACACGTTCGCGGACGTGAATGCTATAGCATTCATTCTCATGATGATACAGAATGACATGAATGCTATAGCAATCAAATCTTAAAGTCAATTATTTTGAATTTAATTGTATATAACCAGTTGAAAAATCTGTCGTGGATGCTATAGCATTCATTGTATATAACGATTAAAATATGATAATCTGACTACCCTTATAAAATCTGTTTAATCAAAGATCGGATATCACAACCAATTTCAAAATACAATGACTGTCAATTTTTGCACCTCGCTGAAACTTTTACTGTCCGCGAACGTGTTAAGTACTTGGAACGTAAAATCACGCGTAACACGAGGCTCTTTTTTCTAGCTTCGCTTATTCGAAAAGCATAAAAGGTTCGCGCATCCACTGAAACTAGCCGGGATCATCGGGCTGGAAACGGATTTCCGCGTACTTTTTACTAACGGGGATTATTATCAGAAAGTGAGGGGGGGGAAAGGGGGGGTTTAGTCCGCCGGTAAGAGCAGCCGTCCGTACGATTGAGAAACGAGAAAGTGATGAGACTGGGAGGAGAACGATCGAAGATCGGAAGGAATCGAGATTTCGATGCTCGAAGGGGCAGCGATCGCTGTGTTAATTATCGTGTTCAACGTGCCCGTTGAATTTCTTATAGCGCGCGTATTATACGTTATTCGACCGGTAGACTTCGCGGAAAATCTCTGTGTGCGTCTTTCGTCGGCTGAACTAGTGGACGTTTTAGTACTCCTTTCTAAGGGTCTTTAGATTTCATTGCACGACACGATCAGGTTCCTCAGAGCTGTGTTTTTTTGCCAATCGTTCAGTTCAGTTGCTTCCGAATGTATTTACACGTACAATTTGTATACAACAGTAAGGTTACACATGCGCACACGATATAGAAATGCACCGCATACGCGCATAACGCTGCATCGAACGGTGCAATAATACTGTGCGAGGGCAAGTGGTATTTTGATATATTTTATTTCGATCTTTCTTTAAAGTATACGTTAATTATGACTAAGGCTACTTTATATGCTGAGATTGTTGATATAGGTCTGTTAAAGCGCATTCTATTTTAGTGTCTGGCAAATGGTTAATGATTATATTTGAATATTAAGCAGGGACACAATGCTTTCGCCTAGCACAGTGAACTTGCATCGAAAGGTGTATGGTTCGTTGAAAGTAAAAGCACAGATATTTTTATATACCCCTCTCTAATAATTTTGTAAACCACCTTTTGCATTTGTTAAACATAAGTTCACCGTAGCTCCAAGTCTGTCCTCCAAAGTTGGCGATACTTTCAATGACCCAGAATCGTGCGTTTAAGATCAGCCGACACTAGCGAGCTGCTCGAGTGTCAAATCCATAGGGAACAAACGTTTATGTTTTTAATGCGCACCCCTGCTGTATCGTTGTTCGAACACCGTGCGTAAAAGCAGCAGTAAACGAGGACCGAGGGCGCCTCGTACAAGCCAAGCCAAACCAAACCGTTAATTCCGTTACTTTGCGCGGGAGAAGGGGGAGCTCGCTTGTCGTCCACGAGTTCCCTTCGACGAAACCGCAACGTTTAGAGCCTGCGTCGCGCCCCGCAAGCCCGCAATTAATCGCTGTTCTGTGTTACGTTTAACGACAACATTATTCAGTAAGTATTTATGAATGTTCACGTAGCCAAGGGAAATAGAGAATCTATTTAATTAACACGTTAAAGTGAACACCTTGCGAACCGATATCGCGACACTCGATGTTAGATCAGAAGCATTATTCATCCCTGTACATTGTTTCCCTATTTAAAATTCATTTTACAAGCAAAGAATGATCTATTGGTGCGCAAGATGTTAAGTATCTTCGCGGTAATTTTAATTAACCATCGGTGCTCCGCGTGACCGAGCATCGTTATCGATCGTTTCGTTCTGTTGCGTGCGCGATGGGATAGCGAGAAACGAATCGAACACCAGCGACAGCCTGCGTTTCCGTGTAGCGACTAAAGATCGAGGATCGCGCGACGATTAAGCATCACAGGGGTTCTCAGAAAAACGATACGTCCAGTCGCTGTTTCGTTACCGCGAGATTTATCGTGCCGCTGTTGATCGCGCCGATTCTACCGGACGTTTCACTTAAGCCTGCTTTCATGCCGAAGGTGCGACAGTGATTGCTGTCGAGTCCGAAATGTCCGAAGTCTAATTTATAAATATGTGATAGAGAAGCGCACGGGCAGAGAGATCGTTTCTCTCTCGTTCACCTCCGACGGAAATGAGAAAAAGGGGGATAGACTTTTAATAGAATTGGGAGAAACTAGAAAGTGAAGGTAATCTTGCGTTTATTTGAAAGATGCTTTCCCTGCTCGTGCGCGACGAGAACTATATATATATATATTAACGATATTGACGATAAGATATATATATATATATATATATATATATATATATATATATATATATATATATATATATATATTAGCGAACGTTACGAATGAGCATTATTTATTTCTCGATTGTATTTATATATCGTTAATCGTAGCGAGTTGTAATAGTAGTTTTACGGAAGTGTTATTATCTGGTGCTAAGTGTCGGCGCGCGCCTGTCGATGCAGCTGGCTCGAGTCAGGGTGAAAGTAACGAGGGAGGGGTTGCCAGAAATCGTTTGGGAATTAGGTAGAAAGTACTCACGCTTGTTGACGAATTTTTACTTAACTCTGTAATATATCGATATCAACGAATCAGCTACTTGTTACTCGTTTGCTTGAGGAGTGTTGGTTTCCTGTGCAAAAATCACCGCTGCCGATGAGCGTAACCAAGTCAGCTCGATCTCGATCGTATTACCGTGGTAATTAAAAGTACGTTCATGCCTGATTAACCCTTTGGGCGGTGTAGGTAACCGTTGGGATCTGTTTTATCGATCGTCGACTTGGAACACGATTCTACGCGATAACGCTGAGTGCTCGTAATTCGTCAAATTACTTGAAATGTCGATAAGAAAATGAAATTCGTTACTCGATCCCAGAACGCGCATCGAAGGCTAGCTGCCGATCGTTAATACCGCGGCTATGATTCGTTGCGTGCACATTGCAAGTTCAAACGATGGCGGGTGTGTTCTGCTTAAGTTTGCACGAGCCCTTCACGAGCTAGTTCCCCGATTTCCGTTCTATTTCGTTCGAAGCATTCCGTATTCGCGTACCCAGCGAGCCAGCACTTTCCCCACGTAGCTCGATTGCTTCGCGTAGGGAACACATTTACCGACCGGCATTTAGGACACCGCGCAATTCTGTTATATTTCAAACGTCTCGTCGCGATACTTTAATGCACGTTGCCGATAGAGGCGTTCGTGGTGTGCGGTTGGCGTCGAGCGAGAAGTCTGTTAACTTCGCGCGAACGCGTCGGAAATGCAATTACCAGTCCCGTTGGCGTCCAGCTGTCTCTCGGCGAGGGAGCATTGTATGAAAAGCGCTTTTGGTGTTCTGCGACAAAACAGTGAGTCCTATACGAGGCTAGTACGATAAGCGAACCCTTTGCACTCGATGTTTCTTTCGATGTACGTTAAGTGACGAATCGGATTATTGAAATATAAGAAGTGATTCTGAAACGACCGATCGGCTGTTTGTTATTCTATGATTTCGGAAGCGACTAATTCAGACACGAAGCGGCACGTTGCCCGAGTAAATTATTCGAGTACTGGCAGTATGGTTACGTAGAACTGTGCCGCTTTTATTAATTACAGGATTCCGTGGCGTGTGAATTGGGGTTAGGGTGCGCTGGAGACTGATCGGTATTTCATACGATCGATAATTTATCCGTGCGACGGATCGATGCCTTCTGGAAGTTTCCTTTCTTTTCGATCGAGTGGAAAGGGTTGAAAACTAGGCGAAACTGTGTACCTCTATTATTCGTTCGAAAATTATTAGAGCGCGCCCAGAGTTATTCGCAGGTTATATCTTGCGAAGGGGGAGAATATTTCGTTGCATCTCGAGGAAAGTATTTTTACGATACCAGTTAGAGGGATCAGACGATCAAGTGTGAATTGGAGATCCACGTGTCAGGTAGGTATTTGATTGAGCGAGTGAGCGACTCGACTGAAGAGGGACACGGAAAGAAAAGAGCAATTCAGATTTGCACGTCCTGTTGATCATCGTATCCGTGTATTTTGTAACGTTAGCGTCGCGATATGCGCGTATTCCTATGGAATCGATGATTCTTAATTCTAAGTTTAACGGAAGAAAACAGCGCGATTAAATGAGAATTGGGTAGAGAGAAATATGCGTACTGTGAATTCGTTCGAAAGTATCGATCGAAATGCGTTCTCTCAGTGCTTCTTTCTGTTAACATTTCCGTGGCTGCGTTTACGTTCAGTTGTGCATTGAGTTGCGTGACGTAAATTGTAAATAATGGTGGAAGTATCCGTTCACAGAATTGGCGGTAATTCGAAGAAGAATTCGGTTGTAGATTTTCAGCACGTTTCTGCTCAAGTTTATATTTCAAACGACACTTGAGCTCGCGTATTCGCGCGGAATACCTTATCGTTTCTTTACAGGTGCCAAAGAACATTACAGGAAAAACGAAAACACATTGTCATATAAGTAGTATGAAAAAGAAGAAACAGGAAAAAGACACAGAAGCAAATATAATTTCTTCCGCCGCAACGTTCGCTCTATCTCTGCCAAAGTGGATCAAGTACAAAGGCGGGGTATTCTATTTTTCTATGCGATCAAGCACAGTCTTTAAGGATAATTTAATATTGTTCTTCGATAACTGCGTATGTACATTTTTTATGATGTCGTCACGATTTTTATAGCGTTTGTTGAAAGTCAACTTTGAAACGAGATTTACGCACAAATTTTTCATACGGGTTCTAGATCGTTAACACTTCAGTTTCGATCCATTATGGCGGAGGTGGGGTTTCTGTGAAATTAATTAGCTCGAATGTGTAGAAATGGCCCCTTTCGTCTGTTTTTGGTTCGTAATGGTTCCAGAAGCTCTATCAAAGTAGAAATCTCGTTTTCGTTTAACAACCAAGAATGATGCGTGCAAGCCGAGAACGTTGGTAATATCGCAATTTCCGTTTCGTTAATTTCTCGTTCCATTTACACTATTCTAAAACATTATTTCTACTCTTCTGTTCGACAGAGATATTTATTTTGTTATATTTACAAATTTTGTGCGCGCGGGACATGTTGCCTGTGCATTTGCCGTGGTTGCCCCGCAATCAGAAATCAATGGTGGTGAATTAAACGGATGCGAATATATTTAATAAAAAGATGCATTGACGGGGTGCCGTTCGCGATGCAAATGCACGGGCAATCGTACTGCGAAGCGAGGTACTGTTACTTGTCTGGTCATTATGTACAAAACACGAAATAAAAAAGCATATATATATATATATATACATAAAAAAATGTGGTATGAATTATTTCATATCCCTTGATTCTCACATATTTTCCCCCCAGTAACTTTCTCCAAGGGTTTTCTTTTAAGTGCACCGTGAAATTCTGCTGGCACGCGACAACTTGAAAACGGCCTCTTCCGAAATCCATTGCTCGATTCGTGAACCTGTAGGAGAGGGATTCTCGCGCTTCCGAAATTCATTTCGGAATAGTCCGTTTTCGACTTGCCGCACCTGCAAGATTGGCAGAATTTCGCGCTGCACCTGCAACAGAAATTGCGGTGCCGAAATTTTTCTTTTCTTCCAGAATCTTTTCAAGTTGCTGCACTATTTGCCAAGTTAAGAGCGCTGCATAAATAGTGTGAATTAGTGTGATGTGTGTAAGCTGTGTGACTTCCTCGAGATTACTTACCTAGTGCGGCCTGCAAAGTGGGATGGAGAAGTAGCGTAGGTTCGAGGTCAAAGTGGCCTGTGCGTGTGATGTAGGAAGTAGCATAGAACGCGATATAGAAATGGTCTGAACGTACCGTAGAAGTAATGTGGCGTTGAAGTTTCACTGAATAGTACGGGAATCGTGCAAACGATAATTTGAAATAAAGAATAAAAAGCAAACAGAAACACTCCAAGTTAATTGCAATATTAAAGCTTCGCTTTCTTTTATTTTATCCTTATACATAGCTCGAGTATATTAATAATCTATATATATATATATATATATTTATATATTTATATATTTATAATATCCATATTTATATGTATAATAGTATGTATATCCGCGTCGCGTGTAGGCGTGTAACTCCCTGTGTTTCTTTGTACGTGTTCTTTTCGAGTTTACAAGAAAGTTTTGTCTCTCGTGTGTCGCGTGTGTAAATGTAACCTCGCTGTGTGCGCATCGTCTATGCGTGTCTATTTATATATATCAGTATATACAAGTGTCCGTTCTTAAATATTTCAATATAACATCGTCAACCAATAATTTATTTCGCTTAAGCTACACATACGGGGGAGTTTGCGTACCATCTCCCCCTTCCATCGTCTTTCACCTTCTCTCTCTCTCTCATTTAAGTATCCACGCATGCGTCGTAAATCACATCCTGCACATACACACACACACGCGCACCCATCCTTTCATAGTTCTTTACTTTCGTTCTCGCTACACACATGCAGCCCGCGTACGCTCTCCATCTCCTCGTCACTCCTCGACCTTTTCCCTTTCTCTTCCCACTAGTTAACAGTGTTAACTTAACACGAAGTCTCACTCATTAAACAGCTCTCGAAGACTAAGGACACCCAAAGCGGATCACAGTCTGTCTCTGCATTCGTCGAATCTTAGCCAAACTCCTGTGAAAGCAAACGGGGGACGAATATGGATTAGAACGGATACAAGAAACTTTGAGTTTTCGTCGCGACGTAACCTCGAACCCGTTCCCTCCTGGTTCGCGCTCTTCGATGCGAACGAATCCTTAAATACGCGCGTCACGATGATTTCACAACGGCGTATTTCTTCGATTATGGATCCACAGCACTGCAAGCTGCATATCGCAATGTAAAAAGTTGCTTACCGCACGTATGCACTATTTTTTTTCGAGGTTATAGGTTTGGTCGTGCGCAGATTTTGTGATTGTTACGCGTGACTAAGGATCGAACAATGGCTCGAGTCATCGGGACGAAATACTGGTCCAAATGAACCGCGGATTTGAAGAGGCTCCAGTGTTCGACAGAAAGACATCGCTTGTCGAACCACGCTCACCCTTTCTCGACTGTGTCCCGTAAAAAGTACCGCTCGATATTGAATACACGTGGCTCGAAAATCTACGTGGCACGCTATGGTGTCCTGTCGATATCGAACCCATCGAGCAGTCGTTAAAACGGTAGTATTAGTAAAACCTAACGATACATCTACGATGGGTGAACAGTAAAGAGCGCAGATTTCTGGAGAGCTTTGTATCTGTATACTAGTCACGAGCTACGAATATGAAAGATTTAAAAGGGTTTAAATTACAATTACAGATAATGCGTGTGTAGGTCCGTAAAATGTAAGTGTAATTTTACAAGAAAACAAACACATTGAACACTGGAGAAATTGTGTTTCGGAACCTATCCTTGTCCTTTTACGATCAACTGTGTTTCCCTTTTTCATTTAATATTTACACACCAAGGTATCGAGCGATTTCGGGGCTCGCGAATTGAGAACAGATAGAATGAAATATGTTTGGACGCAATTTCGTGGCATTTCCGATCGATGCGATCGCGTCTGAATCACGGACATCTATTTTAATTCTCCGCGCGAAAGATAATCCCTTCCATTATAATTGTAAGCCTTACGAGAAAAGCGACGATAGCGCGCGAAAGGATTGTCTAGAGAGAAACGAAGATCGGATTATCGTTCGACTTTCATTTTGAAACGCGGCCGAAGGTTTCGTCGAGACACACGAGTTAAGCTTGATACGTCCCTCGGTGATAATCTTCACATTATCGTTTCGCTATACGTGCAGTAGAATTTTACGAGAAATATTGCCTCTAAATACAGTAGCATTGTATAGCCGTGGTTAAATTTCACGGGCGTCTAATACGTGCGACGCTAACGTCGATTACAATCCGGCAGTTTCGAAGTTTCAAGTCTGAAGTATCGTCGAACAGAGTTGATTAACAATGGAAGCAAACACCCAGAATGGAATTAATAAATTGGTCGTCTGTGATATTATTGAAATGAAGTTACATCGGTCAGAGGGTCCGATGGTGTTCGCCGATCGACACGAAACGATATGCCAAAAGACGTGCAATATCGTGCACATTTGTTTCGTAATACTCGGCGATTGATTCCACGATTTCTTGTATATATATATTGCAAAAGTTGTATAAAAAACGTTACGACGATCGCTCGTAAAAGAGGCAACGCGACGGGCAGAAATTGAAATAGAAGTCTCGGGCAGCTTGCCAGCTTTTTAAAATCGTAAATGGCAGTTACTTTGTCTGTCGGTCCAGTCGCTAAGTCTACTTCTCCGCGGCGGTCGGCTACTTTCCTTCGACGTCTCTCGAGCTCTAAGCTAAATCGAATAAATACTGGAAGAAAGAAGTATTCCTAGGCTATTGCCATCTCTTGGCGGCGACGGATTGCTCGCCGTTTGATAGGCCTTGCCGATAAAGCGTTAATAACTAGAGACACTTTTCCACCACTACCTGGCACACACGGTCATTCTAGGACACACTTGTTCGACTATCAACTATTAAACTGGTAGAACTGTAAAATATACAAGCGTTGAAGTGAAAAGTGTCAGAGAATTATTAAATCGTGTGAATCCGAGAGGAATTAATTTAAAGCGACGCAGTTAATGGAGAAAATTCAGCCGTTTAGAATGGATGAGTGGACGAAGAAAATAGTACCAGGTTGGGAAAAAGTGTCGCACCTAATCGAGTCGCCTAACTTTTTAACTAGCTTGCGATTGTATCACTGGAGCACCTCTATGTAGCACAGAAGCTGGTCGAGATTTGCGAGCGCCGGTAGTCGCCGGGAGATTCGCCGATTGCTGCTGGATCTGTTGCTGAGCTATCTGCTGAGCTATCACTGAATCTCTCTTTGGTATTTCCGGGGGCGACTGCAGCACGTCCATGTACTCGCGAATCAGGTTCGCTATTTGGTGAGCCTGAAATTAAATGAGCGTAATAAGAAATTGTCAAAAAAAAAAGTAAGGGGAAATTGGAGAACTATTTTACGAAATACGTATTGCGAGGCCCCCTGAAGAATTACCTGAAACGTTGTTAGGATGACTTTGCTCTGCTTCTTATCAGTACCGGTGATGATCATCAAGCAACTAACGGCGGGGCTATAACTGAGAATACTGCTATATTCGTAGGTACAGAGAGCATTTCTGGAGCGATGCTCCAGAAGATGTAGACCCTGCTGGTCGACGGCTAGCCAGAGGACGCGTGGCCAGTTGGAGGTGAACGACTGCATAACGTCGAATATGGTAGCCCTGTGCAGCGGCCACGATTGTATTAAATTTAAGAAGGCTTTCTTTGCTTCAGGCGGTGTCATTCCCCGCAAAGATTGGTGGTGTTGGAGAACACCTTCTACGCATAAATTTGGTACCAGTCTTGACGGCAGGCAGTGGCTCGATATAGTTCGGTAATCGTGGTCCGATACGGCGTCCTCGCAATCACTGAGCTCCAGCTGAGCTTGTAACGCGGTCAGCATCATCTGAAAGCGCACGACGAGTTTTAACAATCATCACCTTAGCACTATTGAATACCCTAAATAACAAGAGGCGAATTCCTTACAGCCTCCTTCTCGGTGATCGGGAATCGATCAGCGCGCAAATCGTGCAGCACTTGATGATACAGTAGCTCCTTCTCCACTGGATCATCGAGATTCATGTACTGATCGAGGAACAAGTGTTTCTTAAACAGGAAAAAGTGATGCGCGTGCTTCCTCTGCGATTGGTTCTGCAGAGCATTCGCTGTTCTGTAACGCTCCCACTTGGACATCACGTCTGCGATCTTCTCTTCCGGGATCAGCGCCCTTTCGGTTGGCCCCAGCACCTCGTAAATAGCGTATCCTGCAAAGCATCAATTAATTCTAAATCCCGAAACCTGGAGGGATGGAGTGACGTTGCGTTATAGGGTAATCCCAATTACCCATGGCAGTTTCTTCCAAGCCAATCTTGATCTTGATGATCTCCATGACGTCCCTAGCCGTGGCTGATGGATGGAACTCAACCGCGTGATACTGCCCGTCCATGAAATGGAACCTGGCGTATATAGGCCTGCGGTTTATCGTGCACATGATCTCCTCCCTGCTAGGAGGCCACTGTCTCCTTCTCGTGCCCTGCGTCTTGTAAAGGCACTTCTCTGCGAACCGAGCGTACTTGCCCTCCTCGGTCACATAATCGCTGGCGCAACGTTTCAGATGCGCTATCAGATACTTTCGAATGACTTTCTGCGGCGGCAGGATGACGGAGCACGCTAACGAAAGCAACGCCCAGTGCCTGAGGTTCACCCGACTGTTTGGATCTGGGTGATCGGTAGTCTGCTTGACTAATTGCAGATACAATTCGCCCAACAGGTTCTCCTTCCTTATGCAACGTTCCATCACCGTTTGTATCAGGTTCACGTGCTCGTCTTCCACCCTGCGGACAGTGTCGCCGTTCTGTCCTAAACCAGCATAAGTCAGGATCAGTAGGAACACGTCCAGAGCGACCTGCTCGTCGGTGTCGGGTAGTTTAGAGAGGCTCTGAGGTATCGCCTGTCTGCTGAACGCCCAGTACGCATAAGGGAAGCCTTTGTAGGTCTCGCCGTGGTCGGTCGCGCTGCCGTGCTCCTGCCTGAGCTTCTCTATTCTGTGCTTCGACAGCCTCCTAAGCGTATTCCTTAGGAAACCACCGCCAGAATCTTGGGGCTTCCTCAGTATCTCCGTGTCCACGAGCATTCTCCGGCAGTTAACCAAGTTGTGGTAGAGCCTAATACGATCCTCGTTGGTGATGCACTTGAGCTTTTTAGTAGGAACCTCGCTCTCCGTGATCCAGCCCGCCAGGGCTGGGCAGTAGCTGACTATCAAGCTACCTATCTCGTTCTTCTGCGTTGTCTCGAAGACGAAACACTTGTGCGAGCTGTCGGGATTATGTCTGAGCAGGGACAGCGTGATGAAAGAGTCGCTTGGATCCAGCATTATGCTCTCTACGTCCTGATAACGGTACTCCGACAGCACGAACTTGTCGTCCGGCTTGATCAGCATCAATCCGTCGCAGTTGATGCCGAGGATCAATTGATTGCCGTAGGACCAGTAGCCTCTGTATGTGACGTTGAACATGGTCGTTCCATACAGCGGATACTGCATCACGCAGGAGAGATACAGGACTTTGGCGGCCAGCTCCTTGCGACCAGCGCCGTACTGCCTGTGCGCCTGAGCTATTATGGGCACCCAGACATCGTCGCCGCGGGCTCTGCTGATCCGATACGGCAAGAAGCTATCCACCTCGCTGTAGTAATCGAGCCGATCGTTGTCTTTCGGATCACCCAGAGCGACCTGCGCCTGCAAGCCTGCTAACTGGAGGGCGACCTTTTCGGATACTGGGAAGTCGTCGCACTAAGATTAAAGCGAAAGGATAAAGTACCATGGATCCTAAATTGAGCGCTAGAGGAACTGATTGATGGGATTCTTCCGAGTGTTCGTACCTTAACGACATTGTACACGGCCTGAGCGTACAGCATGTTAACCTCGACGGGGTCCTGGGATATCTCTCGGGTGTTTCGGAACAGCCTGCGTTTGAAGACGAATCGATTGTCACCGCTGCCTAGAGTAGCGTTGTTCCCGCGCCTCAGAGTTGAGAACGTCGACTGCGCGGTATTCAATTTGCATTGTTTCCTGAAGGTATACCACGAAGTAAATTAATATTCATAGGAAGTAGGGCTGGGACTATTTGTCGAATTTTCCGGTATTCGAATATTCGAATACTTCAGTTGCTCAATTTTTTGGTGAACATAATTCGAATATCCAAGTATTCGAAAAATACTTGAATATTTAAGTAGTCCAATACTACTCGAATATTTCAGTATTCGAATACTACTTCGAATGCTACTCGAATATTTAAGTAGTCAAATACTACTCGAATATTTAAGTAGTCGAATAGCACTCGATTATTTAAGTATTCAAATACTACTCGAATAGTTCAGTATTCGAATATGGTGTGAATTATAAATCAAGTTCTTCAGGTTCATTTTTTACAAGCTTTTATTTAGTTTCAGTTGTGAGTTCGTTAGTTTGTAGGGGTGAAATCTTGTAAGCTAATAACATGATTTATTATCCACACCATACTATTCGAATAGTATTCGAATACTCAAATATTCCGAGTTTATTCGTAGCATTCGAATAGTTGCAAAATATTCGAATATTAAATTATTCGAATAGTCCCAGCCCTAATAGAAATCTGTCGGTATAACAAAGTCGATAAAGGTACATACATCTCCCACGCAGCTATGACGTCGTACAAGTAGTCGTGAGCTCGAACGTGTTCCTCGCCGTCTGGCCTGCTTTGGTAAATCGCCCAACCCTCCAGAGACCGAAGGCCCAGCTTCTCCCCTAACTTAGCGACCGCGTCGGCGGCGGTGTCGGTGGGGTGCACGTCGATCGCCTTGGTTCTCCCATCCAGAAAGAAGAATCTGCAGACTATGGTGCCGAGCCGTCTCATAGCAGCGATCTCCACCGTCGACGGTGGATGCTGCCTGCACGAGACTTTCATGTTCTTGCAATTATCCACGCACCATTGCACGTACTGCCGCAGCTTGCCCTCCAGGGCCAAATTCTTTCGCAGGAAAGACACGAAGTACTTGTACAGCAGCTTGCTAGGTTGGAAAGCAACGATAGCTAGGCAAAGCAATAGCCAGACTCGCTCTGCCCACTCCGGATTGGGATTGTTCGTTGCTTGGCGCATGCACTGAACGAAAATCTCGTCCCTCAGCTCTTCGCGCTCGATACCGTAACCGATTATGCTCTGAATAGTTGCGATCTCTTGGTCCAGCTTCATCTCTCCCCTTAGGTATTTGCATAGGTCCTGAAAGCCGTGGGAAAGGATTAGCGTTAGGTTTACTCGTGTAATTTAATGTCTACTTAATTGTACGTGTACTAAGCGCTTACCCTGAAGACCGAGCATGCCACGTTAACATTGTCAGGATCGTACATGTGGATATGAGAGTTCGGTATAGTGGAGCCTTTGTAGTATGTCACCATTTCGTACTTCGGGATATATTCCACGCTCTTGCCACGGGACTTTCTGGTTAGCGTGGCCATTATCGTCCCCTCGGGGGATCTCTCGTGGCTGTTGAAGTAGTTCTGCGCGAACTCCACGATGTCGTGGTAAGTGACTTCGTTGTCGGGCTCCTTTTTGTCTTCCAGCTCCTGAAGCTTACGCTCCACTCTGCATTTTCGTCGCTGCTCCCGCTCGGCAGGCGGTTGCTGGGACTGCTGGGTCTGCGGTTGCTGCTGTTCGTGGCCGTTCTGCTGCTGCTGCGGTACCGGCTGATGGTGATTGTGGTGCAAGTGATGGCTGTTCGAATTCCTGGACTCTGGCCTGGACGGTGGACTGCCAGCTGTCTGCTCTTTCGCAACCTTGTTATTGGGCACTGGAGGAGGCGATCCGCAAGATTCACCGTTCACCAACGGTCCGGAGTTGCCGTTCACCACTATTGGACTGCTGGGGCTGTTCTCCTCGCGTGGCAGAACAGATTCGTAGATTGGCTCGCCGTTATCGGTGGAGGAATCCCCATTGATCGCGATGGGAGGGGCAGGAGGCGGCGGAGGTGGCGGTGGTTCAGTGGGCTCTGGAAGGCTCGGTTGGCCAAGCTTGCCAGTGTTCCCGCAGGGTATCCTCTGCTGCTGCGGCTGCTGTTGAGATGGCGAGGAGGCCTCTTGTTCGTTTGGGGTGCTCGCTTTGGACTCCGCCTTTGAATTCATCTCCATCTCTTGCTGTATCACAGTCTCCAATTCAACGTCCAGGTCCTCGACCAGCTCGTCCATTTGCTCGCCGATTTCCTCGATGATCTGATTGCTTCTCGTCGACTGTACGTCGGAGAGGAACGAGAACAGATTGTCCAGGTCCACCGACTGCAGGTCCGAGGCGGCCATCTTCGAGTTCATTTGCTCTGCCATCTGCGACAGGGCGGCGATCTCCTCCTGCGCCTTTCTGTAAGATCGAACACGATAGCCTATGAGCAACTGCACCGACAGTTTCGCTGCCAGTGTTTTAGCCTTAAAGCGCACAGATTAGTCAGGGGAACGTGTGAACGCGTGCTGAGTTGCATGTGCCGGTGTCGAACACTGAGTCTATGTTAAGGGTAATTATTGAGAGCAGGTCATGCGGCAGGGGGCAATCTAATTCGTCGCTGCAACTAATAGCGAACTTACCCGGCTTCCATTCCGACAATACCATTGTACTGCGTGCTACAAGGAACACAAATGGAAACGCAATTAACGCACAGACGAACGAGTGTCCCGCGGGAACGTCGCTGCACTTCCCAAACACCGAAATACGATCTCGTCAGGATACGTAGCCGGCCCAGCTCGCCTTACCTTTGACTTTCCTCCAATGCTTTCTTGTCCTCCATGAGTCTGCGCTCCTCTTCTAATCTCTCCCTCTTCCTCATTTCCTCGTCCACCCGCCTCATCTCGCGAAGGGCCGCCGCCACTTCTCTGGCGAACACCCCGCGCAGGTGGCTCTGAATGACGATGGCAGCTCTGCGCTTCCTGATGAACATTATCCTCAGCTTCCAGCCTCTGTAGGCATGCTGCACCTTCAACGCCGCGTCCCTTACGCGCGTATACTCTACGGGAAACGACAGGCACTTTAATAAACGTAGCAGAGAAGAAGGCAAAGTGTAAGTTAACGGCTGTAACTTACCCCGTCGCACGGTATAACCCCGCCATATCTTCTGTATGAGTACGGCGTTACTAGTGACCATCTGATTCCTTGAGTCCTCCAACGGCTCGTGCACGTAGCTTCTCAGGAACACCTTGGTCTTCCCTATCTGCCATTCGGTCTCCGGTATACCCTGGCTACTAATCAAACACCTGACCGCTTGTTTCTCGTCGCAAGAGCGAGAGAAACGTTCCTTGTCCAGGCAGCAATATCTGGCTATGAAGTCGTGGAAGCTCATGTGTATAGGGAACCCTTCCTTCCTTATCCTGATGATGTCCAGCATGCCCAGATACTTGAGCTGGTCCAGCACCAGCTTCTCGTCGTAGTGATTGGCTATTTTCTGCATATTGGGCTTGATGCATCTGGCGTACCACGGGGTGGTGGCTTGGAGAACGTCGACCAGGGCCTGCAGCTGGTGCCTGAAGTAGTCGCAAAGCGTCGGCCTGCCCTTGGACGTTCCGCGGGACATTGTGGAGGAGTTGCCGCCAGCTCGAGCCATCGTGCAGCCAAGAAGATCCTGGTAGATCGTTATGTCCTGGACGAAAGCGTTCGTGCTCCTCGACATGAAGTCGAAGAACACGTCCTGCTGGACGTCCCGATTCTTGTCCACGAAACCCTCCACGGTGTAGGTGACGCAGCCGGCGTAATGCTTCACCCCGAATTCCTTCTCCCATTTTCGCCGATCGTCGCCTTTCACGTACGAGGGATGATTCTCGAACTCGGCGTGCAGGTTGGTCAGGTAAGCTAGGTCCGAGCCTTTCGGCATATGGCACTGCTCCGTTAGTAACTTAAGAACACATCGCGGGGGTTTCTCGATTAATTCCAGGCACATGGTGTTGTCCGTGAAGGTGATATGGGAGTATTGGATCTCCTCCTGGCGGTACTGAAATTCAAACCGATTACCGCTCGGGTAATTCACTTTCACACTGGAGGACGCTTGCGTGACGCATTTCAAATTGGCACGTTTTCAGCCTGAACCCTTTAACTGCTGGCGGCAGCGAACACTGGCTCCTGAATTGATCGTAGAAAAAGAAAAAAGAAAAAGAGGGCTCGCCACTGATAAGAGCGCTACTAACCTTTTCAACCGAGTGTCTCCTCTAATCGTGTGTTCCACCTAGTTTTTTTTTTCTCACCCCGCCAGCCGAGGGTTGAGCGCGTCACACGCCCCAATAAATGGCAATCGAAATAGAACGCCGTACAACTTACCAGCTCCTGCTCCAGCGCGAACACGTAGTGATTGAAGAACTTGTGGAGCTTCTCGTTGGTGTAATTGATGCACAGCTGCTCGAAGCTGTTCACGGAGAAGTTCTCGAAGCCGAATATGTCCAGCACCCCGAGGAACCTGGAGCTGTCCTGGCCAGGGTTGGTGCAGTTGTTGATGTGGTCGACCAGCCAGGCGAACATTCTCGAGTACAGAGCTTTCGCCATCGCGTGCCTGTTCTCGCGGGCTTCTTGCACCTTCAAAGGTATCTCCGTGATATTCCCCCGCACGTTTATCTGCCGTATCAGCACCACCTTGGTCAGATCCTCGACCTGCAGGCCCAGCAGAGGCGCCACCGTCTCGATGATATCAAGATCCTCCTTGGTCAACTCGCATCTTTCACCGTCCACGTCCTCGAAACTTAAATTGCCCAGCCAAAGTATAGCGGAGAGCACTCTGAAAATACCCTCGCACATTTTCGGCGCGACCTGGAAAAATCGAAAGCCTGAATAAGCACGGGATCGGGGAGCCCGAATTTCCCACATTCCCGGCCGCGTTTTAATCTGCAATTCCGGTAAAGGCGCGTTCGGGTACCAGCGACCTGTGATTATTCAATCCCCATCGGAGGCATCGATGGCCAGTGATTAAAAGTAAAAAAGGGGCCCTTAACTCCTTCGTTCCATATTTAGTCCACGTCCCAACCATAAAGCTCCATTTACGATGCACGATGCCCACAAGCAACCAGTAATTAACGGCGATCTGTCTCCAAGGTATCACTGGATTCGCCGGCTTAATTACCTGGAGCACGTTGAACGCGAGACGAAGAGCGTCCAGCTTCCTCGTGTCGGAGATCCCATCGATCTTCACGCATCCGGACTGATTCAGATACTTGTAGTGGCTGACTGGCATCAGCTTGTACTGCTCGGCGAATTCCTTCTCCCTCGTGCCAGCCTCCACCAGCTGATAGAACACGTGGTAGTTCCTCTCCCCGGCGCTCTGGAAAGTTATGCGGCTCTGCTCCAGCAAGTAATCCTGGATGAAGCAACCCTTGATCATCCACTTGCTGTCGAAGCACACTTGCATGAACTTGCCGAACCGGGAGCTGTTGTCGTTCCTCACCGTTTTCGCGTTACCTGGTTTCCGAAAGCGAACGGAACGTTAGTAAACGGGCGCCAGCCTCTAAACCGACTCTTTAAGAAAGCTGATATAAGCTTCTGATTAAGCTTCGCGAGGCTTTCGGAGAGAAGCTGTGTTTCGGTATCGATTCGAGTTATAACGGGCGGGTTATACCTCGACGACGGAAATACGGCTCCGTGTGTTTCCTTGCGCTTTGTCAAGAGGCAAAGGCAAACGGTACAATTTTCATGATACCCCTTGAATCTTTCTTCTCCGCTGACCCAGTTCCTACCCCTCGTTCCTGCATTTAACACCTGACTCGCTTCTCGGTCTCTTCACTACGAGTAATGAATCCCCTTTTATTTTTAAATGCCATTAGGAATAGCGTTCGTCGACCCGTTCCATAAAACGTCCCTCTGTTTACGTTCGCCATCCCTTCTATTTTGCTTTTTTTCTTTACCATCTGCGCCAGGCTCAGAGCCTCGGCAACGGTTTTACACGAGCATTCGACTCGAATAAAAGCGGTTTTGAGACAGTGGCGACAAATCTTCGTTAAATCCAACGAACACACTTGCCCCCAAAAACTCTACCCAGCCGTTTCAATTAATTCCCAGCGCGATTCTGTAACTGTTCTCTGAATGCCCCAGATTTTCCATTCCCCGTCCGGAATCCCGGACGAATCAATTACTTTCAATGCCACCAACAAAAGGCGCAAAGGGAAGTAAACGTGCCCCGTAATGATAATCGTCCCTTTGAAACTTGCGCAGTCAGCTTTTCCCCCTACGTATTATCCCGAACGAGGCTCGCGCGTTCTCCAACGTTGTTTGCGCGGGAGTTGAACGGCGGTAAGGTTGTGCGCGGGCCGAATGTTGTTATGCAAAATATAGCGGAGAGAGAATGTCGGGTGCGCGGTGCCGGTAAACCGGACGGTAATGCGCTTAGCGGGTAATTGGTTATTAACGGGGCCCTAATTACCGAAAGCTTCGAGGATGGTGTTCGCTTCGAGGATCTGCTGCTCCACCCACGTGTCGACGTTGCTGGTCACCGAGCATAGGTATTGGAGGATGAATTTCGTGGTCTCGGTCTTGCCCGCGCCGCTCTCCCCCGATATCACGCAGGACTGATTGCTCTCCGTGTCCTGGAGCGACCTGTACGCCGCCTCCGCCAGGGCGAACACGTGCGGCTCCAGCGAGCCCATCTTCTGCCCATGGTACCGGTGCACGTACTCCTGGGCAACGGGGAACAAGAAATCGTCTTCATTAGCGCCAGCTCGCCGATCAAATCATTGCACCGGGGGTAACTCCAACGCACAGGGGACGTAGCCGTCACTTTCACCCACAATTCCATTGGTACACACGTTAGAATAAGCTCTTACATCAGAGACTCTGCTCTTGGCGAGAGTTACGATCCTGAATTTCTTCAAGAAGCTATACTAACGAGTGATACAGAGAATCGAATGTTCGCCAGGTCCTGTCCCCTCTACTTTCAAAGTGCACGGTATACAGTGGCGGACGAAAGAATGTTTACAACTTTTAAAAGAAAGTTTCACAACAAAATCGCGAAATTCCCGAAATCAGCGATTTTAGACGTTATTCTGCGATCTTTAAGCGTTTATAGCTCGGAGCAACGTTAATCGATTTTAATGAAATTTGAGGCACCTATACAACTTACTTTGATCTACAAACGGGTTCTTTGAATTTTCATTAGAGGCTCACAAAAAAGTTTTTAAAAGCGACCGTTACCTACTATTTTTTGTTTTGCTATTCCGACCAATTGTATTTTTTTCTAAACGACGAAACACGTCGCTTGGCAAACTAAGCCTTCTAGCTTCTAAAAAAAAAACTCCACGTAGTTTGGACCAATTCCAAAAAAGTAATGCGATGTTAAAAGTTGTAAACTTTCTTTCGTCCGCTACTCATTTCGAGGAACCTGATCTCGCGATTCCATCACGGTTAGTTATGGTTTGAAACGCGTCAGGAGTTCCAGTAGATAGTTTTGAGTTAAGGGCGGTGCCGGAACGACGGTTTGGTCCGGACCCTGGTAACCCGATTAATTGCGAACGACATTCGATAGGACGTTGAACGGCCGAGTTCCATCAGCCCCTTTCATTTGCCGCCTCCTTTGGGAGATCGTATCGCGACGCCAAAAGGCGCGCGCATCAATAGTTGGATTTCAAACGGGACTGAGTGTACGCTGCGCGTTTATGGCGCCCATAAACTGACCTCCCCCTCGTCCCCTAATCAATCTCACCCTAGGCCTCGAGTGCATCATCCACGATCCAGCCCCCGTGATTTCTCTGGCAACTCCCCTGTTTCCTCTCCAATATTAAATTTTTACCGTTGCAACTGCACCCCTACCGGCAGTCCGTTTCGCCAGAAAGTGTATACGCATCGCGTGCCATTTTTCGAGGCCGCGTCTACGTGTCCTGGAAGTTTCATAATTTTTTTAACAAAAGAAACCTCCCCTGTTACGTGGGTTTCGTACTCCGACCGGTGCACCCATGCATAATGCACGCTGCGCCCCAGCCGGTGTACAGGGTGGCCCAACAACCCCGTCCGCTCGAAACGAAATCGCCGTTTCGAACAGCTGGAAGTAGCGTGGCTCGCGGAAGCTGCATTAGCATCGAGGGGAAGGTTCGACGCGAGGGCAAGGGTTTCTTCGTGAGTGGAGATTTGGGTGACGATTGTGCCCCTCGATATTATGCGACCTGTAGGGGCAGTTCCCTTAACGCCGGACGGCAACTAATACCGGACATTGGCTATATTTGTCATTCCGCGAAAATCGTAGATGGAATAGATAAAACTATAATTTGGCTTCGACTGGTTCCAGTTGCGCGTGCACAGCTAAGGAGATTCATTTAATACTGTTCCTTTCTTCTTACTGGAGGAAAACCTTGAGCGTCCTGCACTACGGGAAACCCACATAAGCGACAGTACTATGCTATCGTTTAAGGATGAATTTCAGTGGCAAACTTAGCCAAAAGTTAATCAATTTCTAAGATATTAATAAGCCTTTTTCTTTCAATCAAGACCAGTCAGAAACGGCAACGGTATATTTCATCGCAAATAGAGTTGAATTGGCTCTTTTTTAGCAATTTATTGAATATCGGATCTTATTTGATCTTGAACTATAATACAAGATTTCAAAAAGCTTGACGATTATTTCGTGGTGATATTTCGCGATATTGCGTTTTCCATAAGAATACATGTTAAATTGAAAGTTAAATCAATTTGAACACTACCGAATCGATTATTCTAAAATTTTGCAGGAGGTTTCACTATTGCATAAAGATTCATTCCTACAAGTTTCAAAGATTTTCCCTTATTTTTAATGCTACTGAAGCTCATCCTTAAGGACTTTAAGCTGAAGATACGAAGGCATTCGCGGTGCAACGTCCTGTATACATATACTCGGCCGCGGTCAGACCTCAGCGAAGTAGTGCAACCCAGTTTCATGTCAGACGGCCCCTGCGCAACTGCGAGCGCAGGGAGGGTTAATCCCGGTAACCTCTCGGTGGCTCGTGAAAATTCATCGAAACGCTTGATCCATTTCCATGAACCGCCGGCGAGTACACTTCGGCTGGCTGTTGCACCCACGTAACCCGCGCCGCGAACCCCCAACGAACATCGGCGTTTACATCGTTTCGACGGTCAAGAAGAAGTTAGATGCATCGATTATTTCCCTATAAGAGATATCTATTATCTTGATAAAATTTCCCGGTTCCCATGAAAAAGGACCTCGCGAAGCGGCGATATTACTCCGACGAAGAAAAATCCAAAACGTGACGCGAGAATGATCAGCTATAAAACGTTGCACGGAAATTTTTCCAACGAACACAAAAGCTCGTTCCACTCTGCGATAGATATTCGAACGAACTTGGTGATTACGTGGAAAAGTAGCTCCTGCCTTGCGCTCTAAAATGAATAACAAAATAGACTGAAATGCTGGATAATTTTTCTATAACTCCTTCATTTTAATACGTAGCATAGTTTGAGCGCGCATAATAGGGGTGGAATTCGGCCGGTGTTTCGAATAAAAAAATATACGCTGGAATGGTTTCGCTTTATCCTGGAGAAGACACGTAAATGACGAGGGTAGAAATTCGATTACTCAAAACCATCACCCTTTAAATGGGGGAGCCCTATTTAGGACGGCTAGGAATGAG
Organism: Andrena marginata; assembly: GCA_963932335.1. NCBI lineage: Eukaryota > Metazoa > Arthropoda > Insecta > Hymenoptera > Andrenidae > Andrena > Andrena marginata. The sequence continues at coordinate 6,065,991 of OZ010661.1, forward strand.
GTAATTCTTGGGGAATTTTTTTCTAAGAAACTGTCGAGCGGATCTTTTTCAAACTTTCAGGGTATTTTAGTTCTCATCCAGACAATACAAATTAATTTTTACGTTACAAAGTGTTCGGTAGAAATGAAGATATATGAACACGTTCGTTAAGACTCGCGCGCCGGAGTTGCAAATTGGCGGGTGTAATGGTGGCCCCATTTCTTCCCTGAAATAAAAAGCCCAAGGATTATCTTATTTGTAGTATAATTACATTGTCGATGAACCTGAGACATTGATAAATAAATTGAATCGAACAACTCTTTTTCCATAAATAGTACGATATATCTTGTGGCAAAATCGTAACTTTTTCTTTGGACTCCCACCAATTTGCCAACTTTTAACTTTTTCCCTTCGTTTTTTAGGTTCGTCGGCAATGTAATTATACTAGAAATAAAATAATCCTCGGGTTTTTTACTTCAGGGAACAAATGGAGCCACTATTACACCCGCCAATTTGCAACTCCGGCGCGCGAGTCCTAACGAACGTGTTCATATATCTTCATTTCTACCGAACACTTTGTAACGTAAAAATTAATTTGTATTGTTTGGATGTGAACTAAAGTACCCTGAAAGTTTGAAAAAGATCCGCTCGACAGTTTCTTAGAAAAAAAATTCCCAAGAATTACCTCATTCCTAGCCGTCCTAAATAGGGCTCCCCCCTTAAATGCGACACTCTATTTAGGGTGAGTTGATGTTGTCCCCGAAAATACTATCCGTCGCTCAGCTATCGCAATAACTACGCGTATAGGAACTCTCGGGGAAACAAAAACACGCTGGATTATTCGGAAACGTAAATATTTTATCTGCAGGAATAGATCTCTGTTTCTAGACACTCCTACGACGCGCGTTGAATTTAAATGCCTATTCCACACAGGCCACCGACGTGTCCCCTGAAATACGGCGCGTATGAGCGCGCCCAAGCAGCACACGGACGTCGCATAGAGGCGGAAGAACAGTTATCGGCTATTTTCGAAGGGAATTATCTGCGGCCGTGTTTGTGCGGCGGATAAACTTAACCGCGGCTCGGGATTCTTGAGAAAATAAATGGCTCGGTTAAAAATAGAGGGAGTTCCGAAGACTACCAGGTGGCTGCCATGCATAAATCCCTCGGAGGTATCTTATCTGGCTCCCTTTGAGTAGCACATCCGGTTCGACGCAGATTGTTTTGCTTTTCGGGGGACTTGGATTTTTAACTCCACGCTTTGCCCCCCTCGAGCGATGTTTGAACAGCTCTCGGAGCGCTATCTAACTTTCATTGCGAAACTGGCCATTTGGAGCGCGCAGCTGCCAGCGAAAATGAAATTCCTGACGGACGAGCGTCATCCATCAATTTCGAGGGCCGCGGTATTTCCCCTATCGTGTGCACTAAATCAAACGTATTTCCAGATTGCTTTAACAGATACACCCGAGGCTATCAATGTTCAACGTCGCGCTACTATATATAAGGTTTACTAAATTATTCCGCCCCGCGAATTATGTTCCGAAGCGTTCCTTAGGTGGTGGAAGAAAAACCAGCATTGCGAAAGGAGGGAGGCAACGTGGATCCCGCGAGTTTTGCGGATGTTTTGATCCCAGAGCGGCCGGGAGGGAGGAAACGGGGCCACGGTTTCGTTCCTGCAGCTGCGACTGCGAAATCGGCGCACGGCTCGCCGAGCAGAGGCCACGGCTCGCGCCAGGACACCAGCTGGGGTCGTACCCGCGACCCCTCTTCCTCGGTGCTGTCGGCCGACGACGCGCAAAGCTGAAGAGAAACGGGGTTGCGCGAGATGGGGGGCTCGAAACGGGACGATTCTCTACGGCTCGTTCCTTTAGTGGGCCGTTAGCTGTCGATTAAGGCCGTCCGCGCGCCGATTGGATCCAATCGACGGATCCCTGGTCGATACTCGGAGAATAGAATACTCTCGTCCGACCCCACTTAATAACAAATTCCCCTGGCAAACTCATAAATAGTCTATGAAAGACTGGAGCCTCTTCCATTAACGTGAAACGCAGAGGAATTGACATATCCCTAGTCTCAAGGGGCTGTTCCTAAATTACGACGGGTAATTTTGACGATTTCTTACCCCTACCCTCCCCCAGTATAATCATTCGGCTGCTCCTTCTTTACGCAATATTTTTTACACTGCACTTCCTCGGCTATTAAAATTCTTTTAAAAGTTTATATCGCTTCCCCCGGTAAGAAATTCGCAATCCCCCTCCCCGCAAGCCCTACGTAATTTAAAGAAGGCCCCCAAAGCGGAACTGTAACTCTCCAAAGTTCCTCGATCAGGAAGAACCCCGGAAAGAATAATTTACTCTGCAGTTCTATAAACAATAACCAAGAGGCAAACTACAATTCGCTAATTTCCCAACTCAGCTTCGCAGGTGAGCTGGACAATATCCACCGCGATAAACAAGCCGCGCGGACTTTGATAACCAAGGCACAGGGGCTGTTCACATGGAAGGCCAAAGCCGCGCCGCGAAAAGGCGACCCGCCAGGCAGCAAAGGCGACACGGGGAATGAAAGAGCAAGTCGACACAGAGGCCCGTTGAAGTCCCCGGCAACGGATGAGCGTGCACCGCGCAAAGAAAGAGACGTCTTATTTGCATGGAAGCTTGGCGAACGGTCGGGCGACGGCTCACGTGACTTGGGCCCGCTGGGCTCTTTGTAACGGGGAGCGGGAGTCGGGAAGAAAAGGGGCAAGCCCTCCGGAGCGTAGCCGGGGTAGAATGGCGCGGAACAACGCGGAGTAACGTGGAACGAAGCTGCGGGAGAAATAGGAGCGACGAGCTGTGCAGGTCACAAGCCTGGATGCGATCGCCCCCCGAGACGCTGCGGCTCTGGTCCAGTTGCCTGGACGATCGGCTGTGACGAGGCGCAGCGCGGCTGATTACTTCGAAACACTCGGATCGATCGTCCGCAGAACAGAGCCGTGAACACGGGCGAGATAAAAACGTTCCGCCCCGTCGCCGTTGCCCGGCGTACGAACGAGGCAGATATCGAGATGCTCCAGTTCCTCTTGTTGCCGAAGAAACACGCCTGATAAACGGGGGACGGGGGAGCTTTCTTTGCCCCAAACAAAACGTACTTCGCCGGGGCCTCGAACGACAATCGAGCTATTCTTCCCTTGATCGTCGCGAGTCCTCGTCTTGCCTCGTGAGATTTCGTAGTTGCTGGAAGTACGGCGCGCCTAGGTGTATGTAATTTAGATTAGGAAGGATAACGAGGTCTAGGGAGGATCTTCCTCCGCGAAAAAGGTCCCGCGCCCGTTGACAACCTGTATGCCTCGGTGATTCCTCGATTGTGAAAAATGTTTGAAGAAATTCTATGGCAAAGTGGTGGAAAGTGGCACTAATTGACGAGTGTTCCGCTCGTTATGAATGATTCGAGGCGTTCCCCAATTTCGTGACCCGCGGCGGAAATTACGCTGGTCTCGGTGAGCTATGCCAGACCCATAGGCGCCGCGCTGTGCTCGGCGATTAATCAGAAACCGTCACCGTTCGCGGTACCGATATTCAATTACCACGAAATTATCCTTACATGCTGCGACAGCCGGGACAGCTAACCGTGCTCCCGAACTTTCGCAGTCGGAGCTGCGATCGCTGTTACGGATCCTCTTTCACCCAATTCCGCACACTTTCCGCTACCTTGATTCCACGCTATGAACCACGAGCGTTCCAATCCAAGGGAACTCATCGAAAATAAAAGGATCGAATACGGGAATGCTCGAGTCGATTTTCAGCCCCCAAATCCCTGGAATTTAACTGCTAAAAGAGCAAGCAGGGTTAGAAAGCGTCTGCTACGAGATTTTATAAACCGCCCCTCCAATCGGAACACCCCGTAGACCGTAGCTACGCGCGTTTCACAGGCAACGAAGGCAGTCGATTAGAGCGAAAAGAGAGCGCACCACTGTCCAGGGGGTTAATCGGCCCCGTTGTAATCCGGGGCCGAGAGAAGAGTCGATTTCCGTGGATGGATCGGTATTGCTTTGAGCGTGGATGCGACACGGGTGTACCCGGCCACCGTCGCCGACGAGAGGAAAGGACGAGGCTCCGAAGGCTCCAGGGCAACCGCGACGAGTCTCCGAATCCGATGTGCGCTCCAGCCCGATCAATAACACGGGGCGTGCACCACAGCCAGCCACCCTTTTCCTTCTTGCCAGCCAGGGGTCCTCGTTTTTGGTACCCCGGCTGACCTTCGAAACCACCGATCCCCCACTTCATATTCACCACCACTTTTCCTCATTTCAACCCTTTATTTCGCTTCGCTTTTTCGAATAAACTGGCCTCACTTTTTCCCAGACGCTCTCTCTCTCTCTCTCCCTCTCTCTGCCCCGCGGATAAGATTAACATCGATATTTCTTAGCAAGACTCGGGGCAACGCCCATTCCGAACTCCAGAAACATGTACCCACTCCAATCACCTAGGCGATGGAAGGTTCGAAACGAAGGAATTTCGCTGGAACGATGAATGACTTGGGCAGCGTCGTGCGTTGAACGCGGGAGGATATGGTTCATATAGAAATGGAATATTAAAGTGATCCCTGCTCGGAGGCATCCGACACCATTCGTCGGCTATCCGGAAAGATTATAGATATTACCCAGGCTGAAGGAACTCTTTTAAATCCTACAGAGACCCGGCCGTCCACGCAAAGGAATATGCAAGTCAAAGGGACATGATTGCGTGAAATGAATAGATGATCCGTCAAAGTGGTTTCTATCTGGGAGAATTATTAGGCGAATATTCAGGAGGAACTAAGAAACCCGGGAAACATACTGGCTTTGGTAAAACTGGCTCCCTCCACTTTGCTTCGTGAATGAGAATTCAGCCTTTACTGAAGCACGATTGCCAATCACACCAAACTCTCATTTTTTAAACGAGATGGAGTTGATCAGTTCCACGAGCAGGCCTAATCGCGCGGAAACTTAACTATATCCCATAATCGACTCCAAGCAGCTGGGGATGAAACGGAGTAGTCGAATGCAGTAAGAGAGGAAGCTACGAAAGGAAAGCTACGATACACGACTCTGCTCGCGGTCGAAGGGGTTTGAGAGTGTCGAGACTCTGACTGGGAGCAGAGGCAATCGTGTCGATTCTTTTTCGCCGATTCCATTGAATCCATGCACGTGCTGCGGAGCAGAAGCCTTTCTTGCCTCCGCGATCGCAGGGTCATTGCAGATGCAGTTACGAGGCGAGGTCGAAGGGTTGTCCGCGAGGGGACGAGAGACTTTCGAGGACCGTTTTACGACGGGGAGCGCATTTACGGTCCAAGTGGCTCGCCGCTCGATCCCGAAATAAGTCTCCGAGCTGTGCAGCGCACCCTAATCTCGTGGTACCCGCGAGATACACTCCCGTTAACGCCCGTCGATGGTTTCTGAGTGCGCGCCGGTCGCACGCGGCCCGAAAATAGAGATTAAAGGCGACGCCGGTGTTTCGGGTGGCGGGGAAAAGGAAAAGTGCATCGCCCGATTACGGGGTGAATGGGCGAGACCACTCGGAAACGTGTCTCTCTTTGCTCTCGCGGCGATAGGGGACAATTAGCTGCTAATGAAGCGACCCTTGCCCTCTGGGAGTCGAGGGCCTTGCAAGATGGCGGGAAAATGGTAGCAAGTATCTTGACCATGGTAATTCTCGCAATTCTCTTGCCGGGGTGGAAAGTTTGTGGCTTGAAAGTGGCACGCTTGGATAAATAGTATTGTAGCTACGTTTTCGGGGTAAATAGATAATGGGGGTTCTTTTAAAGACGGGATTACGTACGAATTCAAATAAAATATTCGTCGAAGAGTAACGGGGCTTTGAGAAAAGAATGTACGTTCTGTGGTAGGTGTTGGATGCAGAGGTAATAAATGCTGCGGCGTAAGAAGGGGTTGTATCACGCTGCTTTGTAAGATACGCTCGACGTTCAAAGTGTGGAAGAGTGTTCTGCCAGGCAGGGAAATAAATCGACCATGTGTCGATTCGTCGGAATGGAGTACCGTGACCTAGAAAACCGTTCCAGAGTTGATCGCCGCTTCGCGATATCTCCGCGAAAGTACGTCGGAGCTTCCGTTTCCTGTTTCCAGGCCGAGGCCTAGCAATTCCAATACGATAAAGGCGTCCTGTCGTCGTTAGCTCACCGAGACTGCGAAACAGGGCGGTAAAATCGCGTGCAACGATATTATTCTCCGTGCGCGTACATTTCTTTCGAATTTCTTCCCCGAGGAAAGATCTACAGCCGCGAACGTTTTAATTCTCTTGCTTTTTCGAATGAAGGAGAACGGGAAACTTTTGAATTCGTGTTACAAGGGATCTCCAATGGATTCCGAAAGGATCGCAGCAAAGTGCTCGACGCATGCGGATTCGATAACAGAATTTTCCAATGAAGGAATTTATGAGAGTAAAATATTGAAATCCTGTTTCCATTGCAAATGTCGGCGACGATAAATAAAGAATGAAAACTTTGGTAATTGCAAAATTTCGTAGTAGGATAGATGCACCATTTGTGGCTACTTTAAGATATTGTACCAGTTTTGGCCACTTCTTAAAAAATATAATATTTTTCCGTGTAAACGATAAATGTAACCTTATATTTCGTGCGGTATACTAAACAAAATATTTGTGATGTGAAATTCTCCACAGAAGAATGATCCGCGAGCAATTTAAAAATAAGATAATTATGCACATGGCCAAAAACAGTGCAATGGCCACAAACGGTACTTCTACCCTACTTGGGTGGTCTGGAAACAAAGTCAGTTTCGTTGCAGCGATCACCCAGTTGCCATTTAATAACGAAACTTTGATCGCAAGTTGTGGCGACGTTACCGATTTTACACGCACAACGAGGAGCTAATTGTTATTTATCTTGGGGAGGGGTTCGGGCACGCGCGACCTTCTATTTTCCTCGAGCAACACGGCTTAATATTTACTATTCTTCCACGCCACTTCCGGCTTACATTCGCCGCAGGAAGTGCGTAAGTGTTGCGCGTTCTCGAGCGTTTACAACGCGGACATTATTTTAATTTCACTCGAAACACTTTCATTCAAAATATAATACCGAGATCTTCGATCCTCGCGATGGTGTATCTAATTTAAAAAAAAAAAGAAACTCAACTTACTTAGAATTAGGTACTCGTTCGATGCAACTTGTGAAGCTTCTCAAAAAATTCCATCCTAAAGAAACCCCCTCCCTTCTCTCACAAGTTACAATAATATCCACTAAATAAGTCACAACTGCGGTTCTATAAAAAATCATACCATCTTGACGATCCTAAGACCAACGTTAAGGGACACGCTCCCGTTCCTTCCTCCCGCCCTTAATTCGATCCCCTGATCACACCAATTATACAGCCGCACAATCAGCGAAATTCCAATTAATTTTCGGCGCACGGCCGCCCCATTCGGGCGAATGGCTCGATCGAGCATGTTTAGCCGGCGTAAAAACGGCATTCCCCTTAAGTAGCGCGCTATTAAAGATAATCTAGCAATGATTCCATTATCGTACTCACGTTCGTGTAGAAGTCCACCTCTTTGTACGGGTTCACAGCCACCAATATGGACCCCGTGTACGTCTGCGCGAGTGCCGATCGAGGCTCTGAGTTAAGGAAAAATCAGTCTGAACTGGCGAGGGCCGGCTGGGCCGAGTCGCTTGCCGATGCATTCGAGGCAAAGCCGTTTGCCTGTTAATCGGGGCTGCGAGCAAAATGTAAATGGGGAGGAGAAAGGAAGAAAAAGGGAAATGAAGGAGGGGAGGGGGGGAGGAGGAAGGAATAGCGGAAGGTGTGTTTACGGTGGCTGAAAGGAACCGTGTCGACGGCATTATTTCTCGTTCCCCAACCTCGTGAACCGGCTTGAATGGTAATGCGACATGTAGTCCCGTCGGGGCTGTTCTGCATGCGTGTGACGTCACGCGTGACGCTTGCGCCGGGACCAGCGAGGCGAACGCACGAGGGAGCTTATCAAATTGCTTTTTCCAATCAGTCGCACTGAGCACGAGGTGTTAATCGCTGTTTCATTATCGATTTTAAACAGAGCATGCAAAGACTTGAACTTGACGGTCCTCTGCTGCTTCTCGAATGTCTTTTTCGAATACAGATTACACGGGGGTGGGTTCAAGGGCCAGGGTGACATTATTTATCGCGCGCTGACGTGGCAGCTATAGCGATGCAGAACGCACCCCCAGCGAGATTAAAAAGGGCATGGGGTGACATTCTAACAAACCTTTACCGAGCCTCTACACCTCCCCCCTATCTACCCAACCAGGAGAGGCAGACGCAGCAACGCGCGTCAGTGCACCACCCCCTCAGACCCACAAACGTCCATCGCTAAATTGCTAGAAATTATCTGCTGACTTCGATCCTTTTGGGTTTTGTTGAAATTCCAAGCTTTGGCAAGCAAATTTTAGTAAACTCAGTTGGAACCAACTTCGATTTATCATTTGCCGCGTTTACATCCTTCGCCACAAGTGAAACGGTACTCTTAAATCCATCAGCCACCCCCGATCGTGGATAATACAGGCTGGAGCGCGAGAGACGAAGGCACAACGGCGATAAGTAAACCGGTGCATCGAACGGGCGCTTAAACACCCCATAGGGAACGGAAACACCGAGGCGCGGTGCTCGACCAGACGGTTTTTAACGATCCACCGCGATTTACCGCGGATCCAGCCGACTAGTGTTCTCCGGGCTCCATTTCCCTTTGCTCCATTTGCCCGCTCGTTATCGAGACACCTCCGCCGGATTATCGACCAGCCCAGCAGCCGCGAAGAATCCACGGGGGTAGAGCTGCGGCTCCCTGGGAGCACCCTTGCATAATAACCCGACGATGACATGGTTTCGACGCTGTCCCAGGCTGGAGGGGCGTCGAAATGACGTCACAGCCAGGGGGGGGGGGGTGGTGAGCCCGAAGGGATGACTCACGGAACGAATACCAGCAGGGTAGAAAGGGGATAATACCACCTATAACCGTACCCTTCTGCAACATTTGGAGCGGGAGGGGTGCGCGCGGCCACCCTCTCCCCCTCTCGCCCCCGGTCGCTTCGGGGGTTGGCTCGCAGTTGGCCACGATCCGCGCGCACCTTTCTTTTCCTTGCTCTCCTCTTTGTCTCGCGAGCTCCGCGTGGTTCTTGGCACCGGGTGCGAGTAATCGTGGAAAGTGGGTGGCTGCGGAAACGGGGACGCGATTCGGGGGAGAAGGCATCGAACCTCGGGGTGGAGTAATCGGTGGTGGGACGGGGATGATTCTTCTCGATAGTGTGAAACGAAGTTTCTTTAAGTACAAGGGTTTGTTTTGGAGGGAGCGAAGGACGTGTGGAGCGAAAGTCTGTTTAAGCACAAGGGTTTGTTTTGGAGGGAGCGAGGGATGTGTCGAGAATGCGTGGAGTGAAAGTCTCGCGCGAACTTCGAAGCTGGATTTCGTGAAAGGTGTAGCTCTAGAGCCTGTCTCGTTTTCCACGGTTCGCAAAATGGAGAGAAGGTTTGTCCTTTGGTTAGTAGCCGGACCTTTTCATCCGACCTTTCGTCGTCCTCCCTCGCCACGCGACCGTCGCGTCTTATTTCAGCCCGCGACCTTTCTGCCCGCTACCAAATATACCCTCCTTTATTGCGACCATAAAGGTAGCCCGCTACCTGCCATTCGCAGGGCTCGAGTTACCCCCGAAGACGAAAAATAGCTTCATCGATTGAAATAAAAAAAACTGTGGGGGCAGACCGCAACGTGTACGTAACTCCGCTCGCCCTTTCGACTCTAAGCTAGTTTTTCGCGTGTTCGATTCGGGGAGGGATGGTTCGAGAGTTTTGTAAACTGGACAAAGTTTAGAGACCTCCGACTCGCCCCAGCTATTCAGCGCGTGAAAGGGATTGGGGGAGAGGCCCTCGGTGCATCTCGCTTTTGATGGGTGAACGAGAACGCTTCGAGTTACCGGAAAGGCCAACGACACGCGTATCGGAGCAGTCTTTCCGTAACAGACGTCTGTCCGCAGTCCCGCGGGAAATTCTTTACGGCCAGCCGCAATCCCTATCATTGTGCCTCGCGATATCAATCTTTCCGCGTCTGCGAAAAACTGTCTCGAACAGGGGGTGGAATTCGAGGAGCGTCTTCAAAGGACCTAACGCGTTTAGGGGAGAGCGGGGTAATCACGAACGCGGGGTAATCTTTTTTAATAAATAAAAACTGATGTTTCCTCTCCACCAGCTAATAGTTTAGGTCGTGGAGTGGCACGAAAGGGTAACTCAGAATTTTGCACAATTTCGGGGCCCACGGTCTTTGAACATCCTTTCTGTCGCCTAGGGGCCGGAGTTCGGGGCGAAAGAAGGATTTCCTATATAGCGGCGAAAGAGGTTTTCGTCAAGACTTAACGTTGTAATTGCCACAGAGGGGGTTCCATTCGAACGAAGCCGGAATATCGCTCCTTTGGGCAGACGGTTCAATTTGCCTTTGAAGAAAATTGTAGCTTCCTTCCGAATGCCTTTAATAATCTAAAATTCTCTTCCTCGAAAGAAAGGCCTCTTTTATAAAGCTCTAACAGCTAGTCACCACCAACTCGATACAGTCGTCAATCATCCTTCGAGTGCCCCACTTCTGTCACACTTTTGAATCATCCCCACGCGACTTACATACAGTGGTGGTGTGAAGAAAATTCGAAACTCCTATTTTCACAAATACATTAGGCTTCAAGTACTGGTATCATTGACCTATTCTAACGATCCCTAATCTATACCTAATCTATTCTCGAAAAACCGGGAATGTCCATTCTTCCGTGATTTATAGCATATAAAGTTTAAATGCCCCAATAACATAACATTAACGATTTGATAAACCGTTTAAAAACAAGAAATGTCCACTCTGCACTAAAAGAAAACATGGAATGGTAAGGTAAAACAGGAAATTATTTAAGAAGAAAATTACACACGAAAATAAAATTCATTGAACCCCGTTTCTTTGCCGATAAACTAAAGCATTGAAACTTGATTTTCTCGATAAAGCTGTTTTGTGACATTCCCTGCGTTTTCCCCTTATCCTTCGCATATTTCTGGATACAATTATTTCCACTGATTTCCTTGCAGTACTACTTTCGCAGTGCCTACAAACTTTAAACCTACTTTTCACCACTACCGCGCACCGGCCAATGACGGTCAGCGCGGAGGTCAGCGTAGCGAAGGGGATAGTTGACCCAAAAAGGTAGGGTCGCGCGGTACGAGGCGAGGCGCGGCAACCAGGGCATGAAATTTTCAATAAAATCCAACCTCTGCGCATAAGCGACCTAAAAGAGGGCTGACCGTAAAAAGAATCCTCCACTGTCGCGGGTTTAACGAGTTTACGGGGCGAGGCCGGCACTCGTTCGACGATGAAGATGGCATCGAGTGGAGGTGCTTGCGCTCGAGTATGTACGTCTTCCTTTTCCCGCCCTAATTCGCATCCCGTGGAAAGGTTCCGCGCACACGAGACAGGCCTCCCGAGTGCCGCGTATCCGGCCCTCTGACCCTGTCCCGCCGACCTCGCGCCACCCCCCGCGAAACGGCCGCTAAAAGGTGGACGTGGCTCGACGAAAGCAATTGAAGCTGAGCCAAGAGCGCTTCGCCGACGAGAGGTTAACGAGACCGCGCCACCCTCTGCTCGCGAAAATATCCATTACGCGCGTACACCGGAAGCGAGAAAAGGAACGGACGGTCGCGAAGAGAACAGTCGCCTGGGAGGATTGATTTCTGATTTCCGATGACCGATCCGGGGTGAGTCGGGGGCAGTGGCGCACCAAACAAAAAGAGAAACAATGGAAAAGGAACGGCGTTGTATCAAGCGCCTGAAAGAAGGAGCGATGCAAAGTATCAACGAGTCGCGCATCGTCTGTCTCCCCCCCCCCCCCCCCCCAAATAAAATTCTGGGTTCGCCACTGGTCGGTGGAGTTTGAAAGTAGAGAGTTGTGAGAATTTTATGCGTGGGATAATTCGCAAGTAGTTATGAATTCAGGTGAAATTGGTATGTTTGATTTTTGGTGACCGACTCGGGGTGAGTCGGGGCATTACAAAATAAAGAATCCTGAGAACTCCATGGTTGGGATAATTAGCAAGTGGGTACTTTTGAATTTAAGAGAAATTAGGAGATAACGCCTAATTCTGCGATATAGCTAGCTTTACGTTATTTCGTCGTCTGAATTTAAATACGGCAGCATCTTGGTCCCGAGTTATATTTGCTCGTCCCAAACGGTGTGCTGTGTTAGCCCCGAGTCACCCCGGCCTTCGTGCGTTGAAGCTCCCAAGCCCGCCAGTTGTTTACCAGTATAGGAGCAGCGTGTAACGCAACTCCTGTTTGAGAAGCACTGATCGAATTTGCGACAATCGGTGCGTGGAGTGCGCGCCGGCGATGTTAGAACGCAACGATCGAAGGGGAGGGTAAACAAGGTAAGGTTGCGGGTGGTGTAGAAGGCGAGAGAAAAGACGATGGGCGAGGCTCGATCAGGTAACCAGGGTTGCGCGGGAGGGGAGGCCAGCTTCCGGTTTCGCGCGACGTCGCCCAAGGGCCAGGCTTAATCCGATATCACGAAAGGGAGGCGAGTCTTTAAAAAAAAACGAGCGTCGAGTAGCTCGAGTACCGTTGGATAATGGGTGGCCGGAGGAACGAGCACGGAGAACAGGCTGGGATTGCTTACTCTTACGTTTCTCCCCCCCCCCCCCCCCCTCCCTATGGGAAACAAATGAAACTTGAGTCGGCCCAAGTAAGTGGCCCTGGCACCGCGATAGGAATTTTGGAAATATCACTACTCCAAAATCTATGTTTCCAAGAAATGTTAATACTCGTAGCGATGGGAGGAGGTTGTCTTTATCAAACAAAACGCACGCATTAGGAAACACTGTCAGTGGCAGAATTGAAGGAAACACTTATCGGCGAATGTTCTACGTGTCAAAACTAGGGTAAGTCGGGGTGAGATGGTCGTAGTTTCGTTTAGAATCTGCTACAGCCAACCTATTTGAAATAAAGCGACGGAAATGGTGTAGAAGAAAACTTCAATCCTTTGTCTACATGTCCGTTAATATCAATAAACGAAAAATTATTATTGAATATACAAATTTTACAAATGAAGAAAAAGTGTCATTGCCCATATGTCACTTAATGGCCGGGAAAGATGGTCCTATGTACCTTTCAGGCTAACAAATTGCGGTCCTTAATTGGTTATCTCGGATTCTTTCTAGTTATCGTCCACCTTCGTTTTTGCCCGCTCAAAACTTCTTTGGGCTCTTGCTGTGAGTCTTCTAATCCACGCGTATGACACACGGTGTCAAATTCTGTGCAATTTTCATGGGCCCAATAACCACATGACTTACATCTTAGCCAATCTCGTCTTTTTTTTTTGGTTTCGAAATAATTTTCTCGGAATTTCAGCAAAAGATCTGAAATTACATCAAATACAGCTGTGGCCAGCTCTCCTGGACAACAATTGACCATCTTTCCCTTAAAGCCCTGGTAAGATAGCCATTCCCCTTTTCGCTTAGACTTACAAACGTAACCCCAAATACTTTAAGGTTAAAAACACTGTAAAAAAATGCACTATCGAAAATACATCCTGAGAATTAAAAATATTCAGCATAAATAACACAAAGAAGATGAGCAAAATATTGATCAAACATTTTCAAGCACTAGCTTAAATTTCACAGTGGATTTACAAACCTTTAAAAACGTTCTATTCCAACAGTTCGAACTAAGAATGTCACTTTTCTACGACACTTTGTACCCACGTCGGGGCAGCGCAATCAGTCGTTTCCTTCTAAAGAATACTGTCACTGCCCATCTCACCCCGACTTACCCTATAGAGTAGAATTTGATTTTTGGCGCTTGGAGTGTTTTGCTACGAGGACTCATCGGTTATCAGAAATAGATCTTTGCTCGACTTTGGAATATGTAAATGTAGAATAGGTACGATTGGAAGGAGTTTTCTTTCGGAGTTGCCTGTGCTAGCCTTCGACTAGCCCGCTTTTCTTCCAAGCAAATCATCCCGTCGCCTCAATTATCCTCGCTCCCGTTATTGAATAACGATCGAGGGAATATAATAAATTCCGTTTAAATGAACCTCCCCTGGCTGCGTTACGGTAACGTTTGTGCCGAGCGATCGAAACTCGTTAAGGCGGGACCGTCGAGACTAATTACTGGGAACCGGTACAGTTTCGCCAGCGAGCTCGGTTTTCAGTCGCGGTTAATTTCGTTAGGAAAACTGGAAAGTTTTCGAGGCTAGCCGGGAGGAAGCCGATCTGTATTGTTCCCCAGGCCTCCGTCGATGCTTATCGTGTCGGTAAAAACATCGATAGCATACAAATAAGATCCCCTCGACGGCCGAGCACGGCATCGATGCTTTCTTGCGCCAGTGAAAGACTAGCCTACCTTCTTCTCTCCGTTCTGCTTTCGTACGGGTGGCTCCATTCTCGATAATGAATACACGGATTCTTAATATACCCTTTGCGAGTCTGCGAGGCCACCGGTGAGCGCAGAAATTAATTAGTACGGTCGCAGGAATGAGTCTCCGGTAAGATGTGGCGACTAACGAAGACACGCGAACTAACAGTACGTAGTTTCCAGTGCCCACCAAGTTTCTGCGATAAGAGATCCTGTTACAAAAAATGCCAAGCTATCCCTCGAACCTTCCCCTTGAAAATGTGTATTCCGGATAGGTGGAAAGATCTCAGGATCGTCGGAGAAAAAAAAAATAAAACTCGAGGACTGTGCTTCTTGAGGAGCGCATCAATAGCTCCACTGTTAGAATTCGAAGTTTCTACGTATTCCGCAGAGTTCCAACGAAATTGCAAATCAAGTTTATTAAACCCCGTAAAATGTTTGATCCCCCACGACCACTCTGCTCCAGTAATTCCTGCGATTCGAGGAGTCCACGGACTAGCGCGTCCGCGATCGAGTCAATAAAACCGCGCACGGTGCTCCACCCTAAACGGGGATCGGATCGATAGATCGTTCGTCGATTAAATGTCTGGACACCGAGCGCCTCGCCTTCCCGGGTGGTTCCCGATCGACCGATAGCTCCTTCCCCTCGTCGAAGGCCTCGAAAGACCGTGGACAAAGTATCCGATCGAGCAAATTAATATTCTCCCGGGCAAACGTTTATTTAAATTGGAGATCGCGGGCGAAGCGACACCGGAGGAACGATCGACTGTTCGGGGGAGAGGCCGCGGAGAGCACGTGTTGCTCCAGCCCCGAGCGCGACACGGAAACGAGGTTTTTGTCGGGATGATGTAATTGAGAAATCTCGCGTTCACAAGCGAACGCCTGTGCTCCCCTTTACGAGATTCTCTGTCGTCGAGCGTATCGCCGACCTTGTTATTTCAAAGAGCGAAGGTTCTGGGCACGCGAGACTCGCGGGGGCTCGTGGCCGAGCAAAGATCGGTAATGCGAGAAAGTTGGAACAACCGAAAGCGAAAGGTGATTGTCCGAAAACGAATTAGACGTCCAAGCGTGTCCAAGGATGAAGGCGCGACAGCAAAGGGGTCATTGAAGAACCAAGGTTCGACGACCTCCTAACGAAATCGTCACATATCGGACCTTGGATCGCGAAATATAGGGCACGCCGCTGAACGAGACACGCACGTTCGCGGCGACTACTTACGCTCCTCGTGGGCGATTTTAGACGTCCTCCCACGTACGTACGCGCTTACTCTAGCCTCACACGAGGAAGTGCCCACTAACGAGTCCACCGGCGACGACCTAAATCGCCGCCGCGGCAAACGCGTCACGCGTTTGAATTCCGGTGCTTGATCGTCGCGGCACGGCGGCAAGCAAAAACTCCGCTCTCAATTATAGGCGGAGGCTGGCTCATTAACGAGCGTCATCCTCGAGGACGATCCCATCCGCGCGAGGGGATTAATGCCGCCCGCTTTCCCTTCCTTCGCCAGCTCCGAATCCAGATTACGTCTGATTCAAACGGGGGCTACGCGACCGCTTGGGAAATCGGATCGCCAAGTCGATCCGAATTGGAGGGAACGCTGCGAGCAGGGAAACATCGGTTAACGAGCGACTCTAGAAACAGCAACCGTTGCCGTAAAAATCGCAAACACTCTACACAGAGACCTGCGGCGCTGGTCAGAAAGTTTGAAACTCATATTCGAGTCACTCGCGAGGGAAGTTTGGCAGCCCGGGTATTCAGAGAATTATGCAACGTTACGCGCCAGTGGAGTAGCTTGTGCGTGAGACAAACCTACTTTTTTTTCGGCGCCATAGTTCAGTTTCAGGGGATAACATCACCCGTTGAACAAATGCGGAGTCTTCGTATTCGTGAAATATCTCGAGAACAGTGGGAGATGTTGGAGAGAAGTTTAAGGGGAAAGGTGAAGCTATTTTTTAAGATTTTTTCTCAATAAATACAACGTATAATGAAATAAATCTTTGTGGGGTTTATTAAGCTACTTTTGGATTATACAAAAGAATTGAAAAGATTGTTTTTAATTTGTTTCATATGCTGTTTTATAGCGCCAATGTGACACCTATAAAGAAAAGGTACGTTCGTGGCGTAGGTGATCGTCCGGCTCAGGCTCACCTGAAATAAAAAATTCGAAAAGATTCTTAATCCGCACGAGTGTCGCTATCGCCCGTATCTCGATTAACAATTTTTGTCGAAAAATAACCGAGATTCTGCTCGGGGAACATTCGAGGAAACACTGTTTTGGGGAACATTTTCTTTCAAACCGGCGCCATTTTGTTATTCCTCGACAAGAATCGTTAATTCAGCTGCCGGTGATAGCCGCACTCACGCGGATTAAGAGTCTTTTCGAATTTTTTATTTCAGATGACCCTGAGCCGGGAAATCACCTACGCCACGAACAAACCTCTTTTTTAAAGGTGTCACATTAACGCTGTATAAAAAACATATGAAACAAATTAAAAACAATCTTTTCAATTTTTTTTAGTATAATACAAGAGTAGGGTGAATCGAGCGGTGAATGAACAAATTGACTTTTTTCGTGTATAACAAGAATACTATTTCATTGAAAACAATGATCTTATATTTAGAGTGAAGAAAAATTTATCGAGATAACGACGATACTAATATTTTTTGAGTCTATGAACGTCTCGATCGCTGATTAATTTTTTTGTTTTGTGGTTTCGGGTGCCGCCATTCACGGCGAGAAACCTAGTAACAAAACACGTACGATGACAGTTAACCATTATATCGCGTAAACTGTGTTCTGACATAAATAAATTTGTCAGGTTCCTATTATTATAATATATAGATCATATTTTTATATTCTTATGTTAGGTCCCTCACCTAAACTTCCTTTCTTCTTTTGTAGCGTTTTCTGGTCGGAAAATGAAGTATTATTCTTTGTGTTCATTCACTGGGTACAAGGTATTCATTTCTTGGGTATTTTGTTCATTCACTAGTATATTGGGCATTGATGTCATTATTATGATTTATTTCAGGCGCCGGTCAAGTAAAAATATCACAAACAATTTTTTCAGACATTTTTAAAGCCTATTCTGTTACAAATTCTTATTTCATTAATAAATTAGGACATTATTTAATTTTTATCGTTATTTGAAACTGAAAGAACGCTTAGCTGTTCATTCACTGGTCAATTCACCCTAGCTTAATAAATGCCCAAAAGATTTATTTCGTTATATACGTTCTATACGTCGAGAAAAAACTCTTTAAAAATAGCTTCATTTTCGGAAAGAAACCCCTTAAACAAAAGTTTTCTCCACCTACAAAACTGCGTGACAGTAATTATGTACAAAAACGTAACAAAAATTCTGTAAAAAAAGAACACGCGTTTCAAACTAGAATACCCCGTTGACGGGTTAAGTATCGCGCTGGTAACACATTCATAGCTCAACGATTCTTTTGACACTACTACGCGCGACGAAGGGGTGTGCCGGTTACGAGACGGGCGTTCTTAAAAGATCCGATTAAGGATTACGTTGGTTCGAGGGAGGATGACGCCGCTGCGAGTTTCCCCGATACTTCTAGCGGCCGCGGGCAACTCGATACTTCCGGCTGCTGGATATTAAGTAATGATAGAGGCGCGACGGATGATCGTTGGTCGGTGTCGCGACGCTCTATCCGAGTATACGAGGCAGGCCGTGGTTGAGGATTAAAGCTCTAGAATCCAGGAGAGACTACAGTGGGTCGTCGGTGTCGGTCGTTGGGTCGGCAAACCCGGGGGGGATGAATGGTTCTGTGGCCCTGGGGGTGGTTCACCAGCTGACTGGGGTTGTCGCCATGGCAACCAACCAACCCGGGAGCAACGCCCCACCCTTACAAAATTCATGCATATATATATATGCACACACGAAGCTCCTTCCCTCTATCCGCCTCCACCCCCCCCCCCCCTCCAACGCTCTATTGCACTTGGATTCTCTACTTTTAATTCTGTTGCCCGGGGTAGCTGGCGGTGGCCATACAAGTTCCCCTCACCCGCGCAAGTTTTCATGCAACTCGGTGGCGCGTAAGGGTTAAAATTGCTTCGAGAGGTATTCCGATTTAAGAGCGTCTCGAGTCTCAGCGGCGAAACACTACCGGGGCTTTCTTAGAAACGTCAAATGCTACGTGTACGTTCTCCTTTACGCTCTGCCTCGGCAGCTCCTTTGTTTCGAATGCCCGTTGCTCTAGTTTCTCGGCTGAATCCCCCTTTTAAGAAATCTCGGCTGACTCGACGGTGCCGAAGAATCCGAGGCTCGGACGGCCGTCGCATAGGATTCCAGCTGCAGCGGAACTTTCGACGTGGTCGCGCGGCGATTTCGAGCGCTCTTAAGCTCAGAGCCCGGGTGAAGAGAGTAAACTCGGAGCGAGTGTCTAGCAAGGACGCGCGGGGAATTCTAACTGCGGGGCTTAATAACGAACGGCGAGATGGACGGACGTCCGTTCCCGGCTTTTTTTGCGAGACCTACTCGCTGCCGATGGAGTACTTAAGCCGGTTCACGCGTGACGCGGCACTCTCGTTAATCTACCAGCCTCCAACCCGAGAAACACGTTCGCTTCGTGTGTACTTTTAACATCGCGCTGAACAAGGTAGGCAACGATTGCTGAAGGGAGCCTCGAAGCCGCGGTAGGTCTCGTAAATAGAAGTGCGAGTGACTGGCCCGCCCCGCGGGATGAAAAAGCGACGGGGCTCGGTTTGGAATAATTCATAAGACTAAGAATAAGCGCGCGACGGGGAGGTACATGTCCGTTATCCATTTTGGGAGCTGGTGCGCCTCTGTTTCTGGGCGACCTTATTAGCGCCGATCAGCTGCCACTGATCGATACGGGCCCTTTCAGACTCTACCTGACTGCTGATACAAGATTTCACGTGGTAGACTTGGTTTGATCAAAGGATACGTATATATGGTCCCTTCCATATCGAACTTGGAGATTTCGATTGATCCCCGTCTCGTCGATGTCGCTGATCACCGTCATGTCCGGGACGCCGAACTCCGGGCTCGAGCCTGAAACGAAAGAATGGATAAACGGTGTATTCAAATAAACACATGATAATTTAACAAGAACGAGCGCTTTGAGTTAATACTCCGATGACTTGGACGCGTGTCTACGTTTACGCGAATAATAATTATTACAGCCTTGGGAAGAACCGAAAGAAATAAACTTCTCCCAGAAATTTCAATTTCTTCTCGATTCTATATCAACATAATTGATCACACTCGTGGAACTACGAGAATTCCATCTCTCGAACAGTGGCCAGGGTTCCGCTGAAGCGAGAGAAGCGCCACCCTCGCTGCTCCCAAGATTCCAGCTCCACTCGGGCCACTATTCGCCCAAGTATCCATCAGATACTTAACATTGATCGCGCTCAGTTGCAACGTGATATGGAAACCTGACTAAATTCCCTGACCACCTGTTGTTCGTCAAGACAATACCGTTCGTGGCGATTCCTTGTCACCGTGAGCGGTCAATTTCCAGGACGATCGAGGCGTTAATTGGAAGCCGAGGACACCCTGCTACGCTGTCGATTCTGGTATCAAAGTCTCTCGGCCTGCTCGACCTCAAACGGCGGAATAACACATCCCCGGACCCACGTCTGCTAATTCCAAGTGACGAAACCTCGGCAAGTGTATTTCTGGTTAACGTAACGTTGCAAGGCACGAGGAATCCAGTTGAATGGGTGTCACGAGGCCTCCAGGAAAGTTCGCGGCCGTTCCGATCGCAATCTCGATTTAATTAACGACCACGGTTTACCCTCGCGGTGCGCGCCCGGTGACGCGAGCCGCGGGATTCGTGTACACAGGGTCGCGCCCACCCTTAAGCGAACAACACCGCCAACCATGACGCAACACCCCGCCGCCGCGGTGGTTCGCCTTTTTTTTTCGCCGGTTCATTAAGCGCTCCTTTGCATCACCTACATCCGCGAGGTTTTTGTCCCGTTGCTGTTTATCGCCGCGGGGGGGGGGGGGGGGGGGGGAGAAGCGAGGCATGGAACGCGTCGAATTAATGCCGACACTGTTGATGTATTCTTTCCAGCAGCGCACAATGAGACGTAACGCACTGCATTCAGGCGAGATTCAGCTCTCCAGCGTCTTTATTCATTGCGCTTCCGGTTTCTCAATTTGCGGGGAGGCTTCGCGTCACATTTAGGAAACTGCGGCGCCTGTTAACCCTCGCAGCGTCCTCTTCTAATCTGGCTTTGAATTTCAAGCGATCTCTTAATTTCATAGAACTTCTTAGATTAGAAACAGACAACATTTTCGTGTTTGCCAATATTTATGTTTCTGTAAATTTCTAGACCGTAATATTAGAATTGAAAAAGTTTGAATTTTAACAAAAAAAAAAATATTTTTTCAACTACAGCATACCAAGATTTACATTTCTAGAGAAACACTGTTAGATCGTACATTTTATCGTTGAAACGATTCAAAACTACGAAAATGGTAACTGAAAAATGGACGCTGGATCGCAGCGAACCCCGCGTGACGTTTAATTCTTGATTCTAATTTTAGTCGACATCGCCGGATAAAACAGCCGGTATATTTCTCACAAATTTAACTTGCCACTTCCCGGCTCGCTTGGTTAAAAGTCCCCGTCGAATTCGCGATCGCGAAAGGGCCCTGAAATCGAGGTATCGAATTTCGCGATAGCCGGGACTGTCGACGAGGAGTCACGTGACACGCGACCTTGGGGAAATAGAGCCGACGGCAGCTGACGTGCAGGTGCAACGCGCTCGCAGGTGCCGCGGCACCTGCGCGCGCGAGCACGTGTTCCCCGGGGATGATTGGAGGCGATGCAGTAACCGGATGAAATGCTTCTTTACGCAGTCCTTTAACACCGTAAATGGCGAACGAGGCTCTAAAGTAATTAGGGCTTAAGGGTTGAACGAGGCTCTAGGCAGACAATCCTAGGTGAGAATCCTAGGATGATTTCAAGGGACTTGGATTAAATTTCCCTGGCCCGCGAACGCTTATCCCCTCTAACGCGATATTTGCATCGTCCCTTCCGTGAATCGAGTCGCCGGTACTCCTCCCGCTTTCTCTCTCGTTCCTTAGGAAACTCGCATTTCCTTATCAACCGCCGCGGATCTCCGGCCGTTTCCCCAGTCGGCTGGGGTCCTGGTCGCTGCGTTCAAACAGGAATCCGATTGCGACAGGATTGCGCGCGATACTTATTTAATCACGTATCATTTCTTCCATTGATCATTAAGCCACGCCCAGTATTCCATCTCGTTATTATCCCCTCCTTCCTCGACAGCCGTTGCTTATTAGAAGAGCTGCGAGTTGCAAGGGAAACACATTAGGCGTCGGATAAATCCTCTCAATGAATGCAAGGAAGGTAGAAAATAGACGGGAGATTGTCCCTCAACAGGATGCATGAAAATCTACCAAATAGGAGATATAATAAGAGGCGTCACTCGACAGGAACAGAAATAACCTAGGGAAATCACTAGACAACCAATTTAAATGCCCTTTCGGCAATGATCGGTAAACTTCGGCAATAATCAGCCAAATGCGGTAAGGTACATTTAGTCGATTTGAATATCCCGCTCGAATAGACAACCAATTTAAACGCCAAGGTCAAGTAAGGACTTCAAAAGTTTCGCCCGGAGTGACGCCTCTTATCTCCTCTTTGAATCTACCCTGGATCAACGCTAGAACAGAAGCTCAAGGATATCCGAAACTATGTTGCTATAATCCAGCGGTATAGAAATTTCCAATTTTCCAAAACGATTATACACTCGCTTTTAGAATTCACCCTGCCATTAGAAATTGTACGGGCAGCACAATAGAATCGGACGAGGGGAAACGGCGCTGCTCGTTTATTTATTAAAATAAAATTCGCTGCCGCTGGCGCCCGCGCGATTGCCAGAGGAATAAACCAGCGTTAACGAGCTCCCTCGAGAAGTAAAGTTCGCCATTCGTATTCGATTCGAAACTGCCGAACTCGTTCGGTAATTGCAGCCTCCTCGAACACGTGTTTACGTTCCCTAGGAGCGGCTTATTTTGTTTACCCTTCCCGCACCACCCTTCCCCCCGCCCCACGTTTCTTTCTTCTTCCCGTTTCACCGTGGCTTTACTTTTACGGCGCGTCATCGCCGAGAAAGAGAGAGAGAGAGGGCTCCGTGCCCATCCGTCGATCGAGGCTCGAGTCTTTCGTGCAACGATCCGGTAAGCAACGACGGCACACAGACCAGAAGAGTTCTCAGGGAGGTCGACGACACGTAACAACGGGAGGAAATAATTAACTCGGCGCATTATCATAGACAGAGAGCACCGCCGGCATTAACCTGCCCGAAAAATGCAACGATCCTCCTCCGCGCCGATAACGGAGGGCCCATTGTCTTCGCGAAGGCGCTACGGTCATGTATTTCGTATCATAAGTATGCCCCTTAATTACCGCTACTTATTCTGCTTTGAAGCGTAAACACGCAGCGTAACTGTAAGAGATTATAATATTTTTCCTGTTCGCTCTTGCAACTCTTTTAATAAATAGTGTAAATAATGATATTCCATCTAACCTACGGATGTGGATTTACGAAGGAAGTGTGCGATACAGTCGCGTGCGGTGTACCGCACGTTTCTCAGGCAGTAGACCTTGCCTACTTATTTATGTTACTAACGGGGGTTATTGCAAGTTTTATAATTTTTTTGAATCTCCGGCTTGGGAAATAATTATAGTAATGGAACGAAACTTTTCTCTATTTATCAAACTACATTTCTACGGTAAATAAAAAATATAAAAGTAATAAAATTAGTGCTTTTAAAATGCTTTTGAAAGCGGTCCTGATGGCATGTTTAAGAATTCATGCTTCGTTCGTGAAGGCGAATTCAGTTGTCGGACTTATGAACCCAAAGATCCAAACTGATTCCAGACACTGTCGCTATCGCTCGGACTATGATTTATCTTCAAAATTAATAAATTCCGGGCAAAATGCAAGAAAAATGTTTCGGCGACTTTTTTGTTGTTGCTTTTTTCGATTTTAAAAGTAGGCTGCGAGAGTCATAGGTATGCGGAATAAGCAGTAAAATTTGTAAAGCAATCGGTTCGATAGACTTTATCTTCGCGATGTGGAAAAACTGACGTTTCGAGAAAAACGCGTTCAAAGTTTTCGTCTATAGAAGCCGAGCCTCTGCGCGCCGAACAAAATGCCTCCGTATGAGCTGAAATAATCGGAATTTTTCCATGAAAACAAAACAGTAGATTCTTGAGGATATGTACTTTCGAAGAATGTTTAAAAATAAAAATCGATTCTTTTCAACCCGTCTAACCGGAATTAAGGTACTGTAATATTTACTATCGCCTCGGAAGTGAAACGACTGTTAATTTTGTGTAATAAAGAGACGCGACGGGAATAAGCACAAAAGTTTAATCTTCCCTGCCCTTTCTCAAAAAAACACAAGTTGGACACTTTCGATAGTAATTCTTCCCTAAAATGGTCCCAGGGACCACCAGTTCCATGAGAATCAACACAAGTTTCCCTTCAATACTCCACCACTAAGCATTCTGACAAAGAACGCAGGTATGTGCATATAGTTCGCCGTGCTACGGAGAAACCTGGTTTTTTGACACCTATCTCCGGTGATTCATCCAACGGTCACGAAATTCCAGGGAGACCTGCCCGCCAGGATGCTGTCGTGACTCATTCGCCCGTGATGCCGGCCCATGTAAAAAAAAGTTTGCCCGGGAGTCGATATCTAGGTCGACGGTAAATCGAATTTCGAAGAATCCTGTCCACTGTCTGCGAGTTATTACCCGGGGATATTAGAAACGTTCGTGGGATTCTTCGATAATACCGCGCTGGTCCTACGGAAAGGATCCTCGGTATTCCATCGAGTTGGCTGGGCACGCGTCGAGTCGCTTCCCGGAAATGTGTCTAGTATTACGATGACGCGAGAAATTATCGTTATCTGATTTCAGGTCGATTAAGATCCCCGCGACTAATACCCATCCACTAGACTTACGTTAGCGACACCGAAGCAGAAGACTTGAAATAAATCGTAAATATCACGAGCTTGGTAGAACGCTGCATAAAGTTTAACAATTATGTTGAACGCTGCTTTTCGTCGCGGAAAAAAAAATCAAAGGAATCTCAGTCCCGGATATTCTGACGGTATACGTTCAAACGAGTGTGCCACGATTCAAACGCGTCCCGTGCTCAAAGCTAACGCTATCATCCAATTAGCTGGGGCGCAGCTTTCAATGTACCTGGTTTCATTACTTTTATTTGGCGAATGCATCAAACTTTTCTCTGCCCGGCAAGCAGGTATTAATAACGCAAATTTTCAATCCTTTTTTTCCCCGGCCGGGGAGAGACGTTGAAATGAGCTGCCGATACTCGGGACACGAAGCGAAACATGATTTACGATATGCGCGACATACCGGGCGTTTAAGTTTCCCTCAGGCTCGAGTCACTGGACGCATTGTACCCTCGATCGGAAATATATGTATGCGGAGCGTGCATTCGTGCCGTAAGTGGTTTTATCGTACGGCGACGTGATAACTTGACCGCGTTAACATACACGTACATTATACACATCAGAACTACCATGAATGCTGATTCTGTACCAACCACGGTGATTGTATTGCTCCGTTCAACGCGGGACTGGCTCGCGTGTCACAAAAAACGAATGTTTCTGCGCGCGGAAGGCTTTACGAGACCTTCGCGCGACATTGCCATCGTTGCTCGTCGAAGCTATCGCGAGAAGTAAATACAGTTACTCAGAAAAGTGTCCGCTCGTCCTATACGCATTACTTATTTCAGTAACGTTAAAGTCAGAATTACGCGTTACAATTTTCCATTGGTATAAACATTAATATATTTTAGTTGGTACCACCATAATGCTCGAAGAGTTGGAATATAAGCCCGAATTTAACAAAAGATTAGTTGAACTTATGCATAATATATTAAAGCATGTAATTACGTTTGTATGAATTGAACCTGGGCGAAAGTTTTTTTTGCATTATCTTTGCTAGTTTTGCGTATAATACAGAAATCCATTTTGAATGAACTGTTTGTTCAGAAGGCAAAAGTATATTAATGTGAATTGGAATTACGAGTTTTTACCTCGAAGTTTTTGTTAGTAACTGTATGTCCTCGAGATTGTGTTCCGTACACACGAAACAATTTATGCGTCCCTTAATGCCGAAAGTAAACAGATAATTCAAAGGCGCGTGATTCAAATCATTGCACATTGGGGTTCGCCCATTATCGACCGTCGCGATAAAAGAATTCAGAAGAAGCGACGCGGAATATGGAAATCCCAGGACGTATCACTGCACTGCGGGTGTATATAGGGAGCGAAAGGGTTGACGGGATTCAGAGCGGAAGAATCATCGCATACCGTGCAACGCCTTCTTGCATTAACAGAGCTTCTTTCAAACAGACTAACGACATTTACACCTGTCAGGCGTGCTGGGCCAGCATTAAGCGTTTAAGAAATTACCACGTTGAAAATTGTCGCGTGTCCAAGAGTCACCAGGTGTCACGACGCGAATTAAACGGGGTTAAAAGACTTGAACTGATCGGTAATCACGCCCGAGAAATTGGGAAACTAAAAATTCGTTTAACCTGTCGCTTGATCTCGATGTAGATCGATTATACGGATCTGACGCAGACGCAGTTAAATAACAAAGAAATTCCCAAAAGGTGTTTGGATAGCTCGGATGGTAGGCATTCGCAGGTACCTAAGCGCAAAAGGAAAGGAGTCGCAGCGACCTCGCGAAACGCGTCGAAGAATTCAACCCATTTTTCCCCCTTCGGCCCCCTTCGAGCAGAAAAACGTGCATGGCTCGTAAGGGCACGCGAGAGCAAGATTACGCTCGAGCACCGATCGATGGAGGACATCGAACGAACCGTTTAAAAGCCACCACGAACTTGACATCGGACTCACGCAAGCTCTCTGGCTTATCCCCCGGAACAATCGGTCAATGCTACTACGCCCTGGCTGACGGGCTTTGCTTAAAAACGTGATCAAAATATAAACTGCCCCTCGAGTCCTGCGCACAATGCCTGTACATTGCACGTAAACGTATACTTGTAGCCTTAAAGCTTTGCACCGACGATCCCACTTGCTTCGGACACCGGTATCCATCGAATCCTATACTCGGTGAAGTACACACGAAACAATAGAAAGAACGCCACTTTCAATACGCAAAGCAATCACTCGGATACTTAAAAAACACCAAGGGTATCGGAATAATAATCCCAACTCACCCCCAGTAGCCCTACTATTATTATCACGGTCGAAGTTGCACCACCCACCATACACCATCGGTGCACCATGGTCGTTTTATGCGTGCACGTTCCCCTCGGGCTTTTCTGTCGTCGCGAAAGCGACGGCAATTCCCCGTGCATTGTGGTGTATTTAACTTACCCTGCGTGAAGTGCTTAGCAACCATGATGTGCGTGGCTCGCGGCTCAGAACATTATTCTCCACCCCCGTCGTACGAGGCTGCAACAGGGTAACGATATATCCGGGCCAGGGGAAACTTCACTATTCACGCGCGCGGTTACGAGCGTCAACGATTCCTCTTGCACCTCGAAATCACATGTTCGCGAACTGTCCGCCGTTTGTTCCCGTACCGGGGTGTGCATGCAATGAGCGTGCTGTGTGCGATTCGAGACGCGACTAAGTGAGACGAACGACGACACACATGCCCGACAGTTGCCACCCGACTGACGCTCCGCTAGGGCATCGCCGTTCAAACGGAACTAACTCTGACTCGTCCCGCCACCGTGCTGCCAAAACTCTCTCTACATCGCGCTCTGTTTTACCGGCTGCGCGCGGCAACTCTACTTAACCGACCTACGCGGAGTTCACGCTGTCGAACGCGACGCGGCAGCACCTGCTAAAACTTTATGGGAATGGGATAATAAGTCTTTTCTGTATTGCAATAGCAGTTATGTAATCGGACGCGGGCCAAGTGCTCTTGTACATGAATGTATCGTGGAACATTTCAGCCGAGTTCATGGGCTCGATACTTGCGCGCCAATTTGTCTTTCAATAAATTCAAGCTAAATGATTTTCAAGGGAAATTATGGGAATAGATTACGGAACGATAATGTAAGCTGGCTCCGTGCCAGATATTCTTATCGTCGAGGTTGGGTTCATTGAATATTCTGTTTTTGTTATTGCAGTGCTTTATGTAATAGTAGCTGGAACTTGGATTCTGTACGATCCAAAGTTTATTGAATTTACGATTTTACATTAGAAGTAACTGCTTCGGTTATCTTCGAGTTAATTAGAATCGTTGACTAAACGCATGGGTTTGAGAAATTATGAGTAATGATTTCGGAATATTGCCTGGCGTGTCTGAGAGATAAATTGTTTTTTACGCATATCCTGTGGGACGTACAAAAAAACAGTTACACGCCTGACGTTCGGTCTCGATTTATCTACAGGTATTTTTCAATTGCAAACGCTAGCGCACGCTCGAATGAGAATGATGCGAGTGCACACGTACGAGTGACGGCCGCGCGGCCGTATTTGGCTGCACGGGAAGCGATTGCCTAAACAGCGCGACATATTCGACACGTTTTTCCGTAGCAACAGTCCCGTAGTATCAGCACACAGTTACGTCAGAGTCCAATCGGCTATGAATCATTATGCACCGAGGATATCGTATAACTCGGCTTTTCAAGGATCGTCGTTTCACGATCGCTCGCCCCGCTTCGTATCAGCTGCCGGTTTTACAATTATCGCGGTAGAATTTAATTAACGATCTGTCCTCGCCGAGTGTTTTCCATTGAAAACACAAATGAAACACGTTAAACAGATTTTCTATCGCGCGATCCTTCGCTCTCGAAAAGCATTTTATTCCACATTTTTCGATTTACATTTTCGTGGCAACGCGTATTTGATTAACGCCGACGTAGCCGCGTTTATTTACGCGCGCCTAGCGAAAAGCATCAATGGTCACCCACGTAAGTTCGCCGCGAGAAGCAACAGGCTCTTTATTTAGCGCAGACGGCGATAGAAGCGCAGGCGAGAAGGGGTCTCCACTTTGTTTACGCCGTTGGTCACGGATCTCGCCGGTTCAGCGGCAGACAAATTACGCGCAGAGAGTCGTCGGACCCGTTTCTGGCAGGTAGCTGAGTCGGCCCGCAGGTCAACACACGAGACGAGCACGAGGCTGCCGCGGCGCACGCTTCCTTCTTTTACATGGCCGTGCCAAAAACTTTCGTCCGTTGACCTGCGCGCG
The DNA here is from genome assembly GCA_963932335.1 of Andrena marginata. Taxonomy (NCBI): domain Eukaryota; kingdom Metazoa; phylum Arthropoda; class Insecta; order Hymenoptera; family Andrenidae; genus Andrena; species Andrena marginata. The sequence goes on from OZ010661.1 coordinate 6,094,596, forward strand.
ATACGTCAGCTACCGCCGCGACGCGAGTTCAGCGCCGTCTAGGACACAGATATTCTCTATTTCGCGGCACGGTGGGCAGGTGGCCACGATCCTATTGGCCCCAACTTGTCCTGGATCCGTGCCCACCCTCGATCGCGCGTAACATCCAGCTGGATAACAAAACGACACGAATTCCCCGGCACGACCGCCGTTACGCGCCAGAGAAACCGCAAAGCGTTCGATTTAGTTGTGTCGGGTTTGCTGCGTGGGTGGCTCGCCTTCTCTCTCCGTTCACTCTCCACCGCTATCTACCGCACCAACCAATCCCCTGGTGACGTCACACACACATACACACCGTAGAAGGGGAATTATAAAACCCGTCCGGGCCGTCCCTTTCTTTTCGCCGCGATTTCCGTGGCCGACCTCGCTTTGTTCCACGATCCTGCCTATCCTTCCTCGGCTGCCTTTTCGCCGCACGTCGCCGCGCTTCTTCCTTTTTCTTTTCCTTTCCGTTGCGTTTTCAGGCCCCCCACCCGCCGCCAAGGGAACGAGCAAACGTGCGGATCGCTTGAAATTATTAGGGATACGTGCGTGTGCGCGCATGCGCGGACGACGCAATTTTTTGCCTCGGACAGCGGCTGGCCAGCAGTCGTCCGTCTGTCGAGAGCGTGTTAAGGACGATGTTGGCCGTTGTGCGGGTGGCGAGACGACGACGACGACGTTTCGTGGCACGGCGGGCACTGTCGCCGATGTGCTGTCTGCGTAGCGTCTTCAGCAACTCGGTTCTCGCGTAACGCGTGCTAAAAAAGAAACGAGCCACGGGACGAGATAGGCGAGGGGAGATAAGGCACGCGAACGGTGTGGCGTACCATCCCCAACAGTCCATGCGCTACTCGTAGCCATGGCTTCTGTGAAGGTAGCTGTGAGGGTTCGTCCCTTTAATAAAAGGTGCGTGATAGGCCCCTGCAATGTCACGTCTTATCGACGTTCCGCGCGTTTCGAGTGCCGTTCGATCGAGCACGGAGCTCGTCCCGCGACGAGTGCTAACGGCACCAGCCATTGGCCGTCATGCTACGCCTCGAATATTCGAACGACAACGTGACTGAATAATTCCCGACGAAAATCCGACGTTCGGTCACTCGATTAATCGTACGGCGTTGCTTCAATCCCACGGGACGATTAATAAGGCGTGTACGATCCAATCGCACCTTTACGCGACCACGATTCGTCGCGACGAAATTCAGCCACCTGCTGTCATTCCCTCCCGTGTCTAACGTTGCCGTGCCTCGTCCCTGCCCCGCAACTTGCTCGATACCCATTGTCTCGCGATAATCGAGGCGACCGTTGCCGAAAGATTTCAAGTGCACGAGATGGTGCGTGAAACTTGTCGATCTGTATTACAGGGAGCTGGCGATGAACGCGAAGATGATTGTGCAAATGGATGGGAAGAAGACACGTATATTCAACACCAAGGTACCGTGTTGATACACGTTCAAAAAGTCATCCGCTTCGAGCGCCGCACAAAACCATCGCTTTTATTTAGGTTAAACACGGCCTCTTTTGTAAACGCGCTGTATACCTCGCGCACCGTCCGTCGCCAGCGGTCAATCCTGCCAATCCTCGAGCACTCGTCCTTAATGATCACGAGCGAACTTTCTAAAAAGATTTCTACACGGCGGAACGATATTTTTCTTTTGTTTTCTCGGCCCGAACTACCGTTGACCGCCGTTGATACGCTTCGCGCTCGGAACCGTGGCATAATTTCTGCCCGAACGAGCCCCGGCTATTGACCCATTAAAAACGTCAATGTTGCGGGATCCTCTATCCTCCGCAGCTTGTTGTCGCGAGTTACGCCATTGATATCCACGCTTGCCAAGCGAAAATCTCTTGACCGAGATCTCGCGAGGCGAGATAGCGAGGAGCGGCGCGTCATCTGATCGGAGAAAGTGCGAAAATCGCCCCTGGACCAATCACGGCCGCGTGCTGCTGTCACTTGCACGCCGCTGACCAATCGTAACGCGATTAATGCGTTAGCGGGCGAAACTTGAAATCTCCCGTACGCGGAACATTTAATGATTTTGCAATTAAATACACAAAATTACCCACTGTTTCGTACGGTCTTTCTCTTTGACTCGACGCTTTTACGATTAAACGCGCGAAAGATGTTTTTTTTTTCTTACATGACTAACCTTTACATTTGACCGCGGTAATTGCCGCGAGACTTTTACGGCCAATTTCTTCACCTTCAGTGATTCTTGTAGCAGATAATAGCATTCAACCGGTCGACGAGTGATTGCATCGAATTGGTTGACCGGGAATTTGGTCGGAGTTGAAGATATCGGGCATTGGTGTTTCCGCTTGCCCGTAGCGCGTTTCAACATGCAAGACGCTCTTTAACAAAACAAAATCCTCAAAGATACCGGAGTCGGTGTGTAGAGAATTCGCGAGTAAAGGCCGTTTACCACGGGGAAATGCTTTGTTACTAAAACTTGGGAAATCCTTTATCTGTTCCATTGAGAATTTGGAGGTCTGCTGCGGCATTGAGCACGCTGAAGGCAACTCTCGAACGATAATGATCCTCGCCTTAGCTCTCACGCTTATTGCATGATGGATAAACATTAGCAGTTTTACTTTTTAATTGCCCTCTCGGTCCGTTGCGTAATAAGCGTCGCGTGGGATCTCGATAGCGCGCGATTAGTTACTGTGGGATGCAGCCTGACGAATGCACGTGACATAACTGTGTGTCAGCCATCACGAGCTTCTTTCACCATCAACCGTCGCGCCGGCTACTGACCTGTATCAATCTAACCGTGACACTTTTATCTCCGAAAGCGAACGATAATTCGTAAGATTATCCTTGGGACTACCAGGCCAGGGAGAAGTAATCTGATTTGTGTGCGGATGACTCAACTTGCTTACTAACACAATGGCGCGCGTTTCAATTTCGATTGTTTCTCGGAAAGACGGAATGTTATCGGATGTTGAGGCTGCTTCAGACCAGTGGTTTAGTCGAGTAGCGAGTAACTTAGTAATTCGTCCTACGTGGACATTAATATTTAGTCGAGTAGCTTAGCAAAACAATTGTAAATTACTCGCTACTCGACTAAATTACTGGACTTTGCCTGTTCCAGCCTTTAACGTTGGAGAAGATTTTGTTCCTTGAACGGGCTATTTTTTTTCCAGATACCGGGTAGCTGCAGGGAAATCGACAGGGAGAGATACAAAGACTTTACGTTTGATCACTCCTACTGGTCCTTTGACACGAACGACGACCACTATGCGTCCCAAGAAGAGGTGCACATCTATTTCAAATTCATTTTTTAGAAATAGGCGTATGTATGTACCGATCGGCTAGCTAGAACGCATTCGGCGACGCGTTGACGATGAGCCACGATCAGAATTAAAATAGAAGACCCGCGTGCGCGACTATAGGGAACCATTGTCGTAAGAGAACAGGTTCTAATCGCAAACACGCGGCCACTCTTGATATTCGCAGAATTAACTATATCCCGTGAATCATCGCTCATCGAATTAAAAACATTTCAAATATTCAAGAAATTAAACGGGTCAACCTTAATTCGCATTTGACGCGGGTTAGTAAATAATTGCGCAAAGTATCCTATTTTTATCCATCGTATAATTAACGGCTGTGTACGCGTAATCGTTTAGTAATTATCGAGTGTTCCGATTCGTTCGGCGGCTCATTAGAATCCCTTCGAGCGTGCCGATCATTAAAATTGCCACGCCAATGTGGTACATATAAGGTGTGTCTTGCTGTGCTCTCGCGAGGGCGATGACAGAGACACTTTTCCTCTGTCGCTATGAATGAATATCGCGGAGGAGCAGCATTAATCGTTTTCCTTCTCCGTTTTAGGTGTTCTACGATCTCGGCACGGACGTGATAGAAAGTGCCTTCGAGGGCTACAATGCCTGTGTCTTTGCCTACGGTCAGACGGGGTCTGGGAAGACCTTTACGATGATGGGCACGCCGGTAATATTCTAATCGCACTCTGCGAGAATTGCTTCATCTCTTTGGGAACCGTTCTATACGTCTTAAAATAGTTTCAAGATCGCCCGCATCCGATCACTTTGCAGTAATTCATTATTCTAACGGCTCTCAAATCTGTCCTCGGCACGATATTATACTGTTGAAAGTAATCACTGGATGGCCCACTCGAACTCTCCTTAATGACGGATTAAATATTTTTCAAGCTTGAAATTCTACAAAAGTCCCTAACAATGTACACAGCACTGTTTCCCTTTCACGGTATTTTTCGCAAGGTCTCCGATCAGAAACATGGACGACTATTGGATTTACAGGAAAAGTTTAGTTTGATTGCTCTAGAAGCGTTTTCTATAAACTTTTAGCGCAGTTAGTGAGCTTAATTAACACTTGATTACCATACCATCGCGCTTGGGCGCCCATCTATCGATTGATCGCGCACGCCTTTCGCGCCGAGCGAGTAAGGAACATTTATCATTGTGAAACATTTTGCCTGCACTTTCACTCCTCGGTGGATTTCTACGATTCTTCCCCGCCTGACGCATAAACTCGGCTGGCCTCCCCCGTTTGTTCCTTCGAAAACATTGTAATTCTATTTCTGATATCTCGTAGGAGGCTCAAGGACTGATACCGCGGATCTGCAAGACGCTTTTCGCCAGAATGGCCGCGGGTAAAGAGAGCGGAGCGTCGTATAGAACCGAGGTATCGTTCCTGGAGATACACAATGAGAGAGTGAGAGACCTGCTCCGACTGGACCAGTCACAGTCTCATTCTCTCAGAGTGCGGGAGCATCCTAAAAGGGGGCCTTACGTCCAAGACCTGTCCAGCCACCTGGTCTACGATTATTCAGACATCCAGGTAAACTAGCCGGACCTCCTACTCGCGTTCTATCGGCGCGCGCTCACACGGGCCCTGTTACAGGAATGCATGGTGAGGGGTAACACGCACCGAACCACGGCCAGCACGAATATGAACGACGTGAGCAGCAGGAGTCACGCGATTTTTACGATAACGTTCGTGCAGGCTGGCCTATCCGAGGGGAACATGCCGTCGGAGACCGTTTCCAAGGTGCATCTTGTCGACTTGGCCGGAAGGTAGTCGAAGACAAGTGGTGTCCGAAGATGATTCTTGCTACGAGCCGTTGACCCAGTGAAAAAACAATTGCGTAGACGATCGGGTCGACGGTCGCGCGTCCGTTCACGTGTAACTCCTCTGTAATTTCTTCAGCGAGCGGGCGAACGCGACGGGCGCTACTGGCCAGCGACTGAAAGAGGGTGCCCACATCAACAAGTCGCTGGTGACTTTAGGCTCTGTGATATCTGCTCTGGCCGAGGTCAGCTCCACCGCCGACGCGTCCTCTTCCTCCAAGCGGAACGTCTTCATACCGTATAGGGACAGTGTGCTCACTTGGCTGCTAAAGGACTCGCTAGGCGGTAACGCGAAGACGATCATGATCGCTGCCATCAGCCCAGCGGACTGCAACTACGGGGAGACCCTGAGCACTCTCAGGTACGCCAATCGGGCGAAGAATATTATCAACAAGCCGACCATCAACGAAGATCCGAACGTGAAGCTGATCAGGGAGCTGAGAGAGGAGATTCTGAAGCTAAAGTCCCTTATTGGAAAGGACATGGCAAGTAATCAAATACCTAGTTACTGCGGTCGTCGTGCACAAGGACGAAGCTTTACCGCGTTTTATCCGGCAGAGCGTCGAAAGGCCACCGCAAGTGTTGTTGGCTCAGATTCACGAGAAGCAAGAGCAGGAGAAAGTGCTGACAGAAGAGTGGACAGAGAAGTGGCGGGAAACGCAACAGATACTTCAGGAGCAGAAAGCGCTGGGTCTCCGAAAGAGCGGCGTTGGCGTGGTATTGGACTCTGAGATGCCGCACTTGGTAGGGATAGACGATGATCTCCTCAGCACAGGTGTGACGCTGTATCACCTGAAAGAGGGCAGAACGTTAGTGGGAACGGAGGATGCCCCTACCACGCAGGTGAGACTTTGCTCTCGAGGGGAGCTTCCGGTCTAAAAGCCCATTTTATTTCATTTCTCGAACGTTCAACCTTTTACGTGTTTAAAGGGATTTGTTGAAACTCGTAAAATTCTCAAAGTTGTAGGCATTTGAGTAGCGGCGAATGCACAGGCAATAACTTTAAACGCGTTTTTCTCGAAACGGTGTTCTCAAAACGTATCTCCAGAAGTCGATTCGACTGAAACTTGTTTTATTTCGAACAATACACCTCTGACTAGGGGGCCAGAAAAAATGATAAAAAAATTGAAAATTTACAATTTCCAAAGGCGTCGAAAAATATAGAGGAAAAAGTGATTTCAAGTGTCTAAAAAAAATGTAATTTTTGTAATTTTTCAAGGCAGAAGTATATTCGAAAAAGTTTCAGTTGAATTTTTAGAGATACAGGTGCCACCGATTTGGACGATTTTTTTGACGCCTCGACTTTAACGACAGTGACGTCTACAACGATAAAACAAGAAATATATTTCTACAATTTAAGGCATCCTCGATACAATGCAAAATGTCCCATTATAGTAGTTTTCCTTTAATTCCTAAAGATGGCCAATTTTTTGGGGGCTCTAGACCGCCCCTTAATTTCTTAGCTGTTGGAAATGCGGACTACTTAAATATGATACAGTTCGAATGTAACGTACGATTCCACGAACAGGATATCGTATTGACTGGCGCGGACGTGGAGCCAGAGCACTGCGTGGTGGAGTTGGATAGCGGCGTAGCGACCCTTCATCCCCTTTCTCCGCACTGCTGGATCAACACGGCCCAGCTGGATAAGCCGACGCGGCTGTCGCAAGGCTGCATCATCCTACTGGGCCGGAACAACATGTTCCGGTATAACGATCCGGCGGAAGCGGCTAAGCTAAGAAAGGAAGGTGGAACGGGTAACGGTAACTTACAGTCGACGGTGGTGAATCTCTCAAGATTGTCCCTCCTGAGCTGGAGCGTCTCGGACTTGCACGCCTCGTCCTCTAGCGACAACCTTTTGAACTCGAGCGAGGACCTACGCGCGCTCGAGGAACTGGAACAGCAGAAGGCTGCCCTTATCAAGGAAAAGGAGGACTTTAAGGTTCGTTGGCGGCGATCGGTTTGTCTGCTCGCCGTGGAAACTAGGGGGTGGTGGCCCAGAACCACGATAATTACGCATAGTTACTAGTCGTTGCAACGCTTCCATCCTAGGGTCTAATCACATAAGGGCCACCCGAGCTCTCAGCTTTCCGTAGAGTGTCGAGATTCACTCTGCGATATGCGTCTCGGTGTTAAGATTATCATTGAAAGCTCGCAGGATTGAGCATCGTTGTTGTTTGATGCAGAGGGAGCAGGAGGAGCGGGAAGAGAGATGGGCCGCTAGAAGAGAGGCTCTGGAAGGTGCCCAACGCGAACTGGAACGCGAATGGGGCGCCCAGTGGAAAGAGTGGGCGGACGCGATAGCCGCCCTAGAGTCTAGGCAGCGAGAGCTTCGCAACCGGCGGCACATGCTGGAGCAAGAGCGGCGGGACGAGATGACCCAAGTAAGTGACTCGGATGCGCCGTCCCCGGACTTGAACGTAATCTCGATCAAGTATCAATTCTACCTGGTCCTTATCGCTCTCGGTGTTTTAATTTGCTTGTCTGGCAACATCATCATCTACTCGCACGTTTGCCCTTTGAACATGTGACCCCGTTCTGGTAATAACCATCAGGAACCTTGGTTCTATCCACGTTCCTGCGTGCTGCCCGATAAGAGCTCGATGCTCTGCAAGTGCTCGTCGAGAAACCGCTCGCGGTTCAAACGAGATATACCATCGCCGTCATCGGTGATGGTAATACCTCTTCTTATAAATATAGACTTGGAGAATTACTAAGGGTGCTCTAATGGAAACAATGGCGTCTATCAGGATTCACTTCTGAACGTAACATATACGTGTAAATGTTAACAGGACAATATTTGTCTGTTTCAAATGTGTATATTTATACATATTTTATTTGTATCCTACGTTTCTACGCAGGTACTAATTGGAGAGACAATGGTCGCTATCTTAACGCCCGTCTTTTAGCGGTTAGATAAAAAGACTAAATAAGCTGCCGAAACGAACTGTGCCAGTGTTGACGAGATATTGCCGGACAAATGGCATTCCATGGAATGTTGTTATCTATTTAAGTACCTTGTAGACAATGTTAAAGTGAAGATAAAGTTATGTACATATCCGGGCTTGTAGAACGTCTATATGGGTTTGTTATGCGAGAAAGAAAGAAAGAAAGAACTGTTGTTATACGATACTTGTTGATTAATAAATTTTTCTTACGAAAATTGGCCTTCGATCTTCCACGAAACGATGCACGCACACTACTCTCTTGCTCTATTATTCACAATCGCTCGTTAATTACATTCGAATACGGTTCGAATTAACGCTCCCGATTAACAAACCCAATGTATCTTCTTAACAATATTGGGGCACGTCCGCATGTGCACCATTGTGGGATCAAACAGAGTAAACTAACTGATTTTTAAGGTAACGTATCATCGTAACTTCTTCCCCGGTTTGTTTTCTTCTTTCATTCGATCGACCTTTCGCTAGATTAAGCTGCCAGTGGATATTGTACGAGTCGATCTCGAATAATGTCGAGCAGACCCCGAGACCAATGATCCGTAAAAGTAGCACTCCTCTTATTCTTACTTTAATCTCTTTGTATGTTGTAATCGATAAGTGTTGATTTTCTGAGGACGATACCTCGTCATAAGCGGGCACTCTTTTTTTCAGTTGCTCACCCTGTCAAGTATGAGACGCCTTCTTTAATTATTATTTTTCAGTGTCTCCTTTTTTTTTTTGTTAATGCATCGATATGTGTATGTGTGGTACCAGGTAGAAAGTTTATGTAGGGAAGTTGCCTCTCTGCGCACTACACTGCAGTCCAAGCATCGTCAGTTCCAAGAGTTTATGAACGAGCGCGCTCAAAGGATCCATCAATGGTGGGAGAAGGTAAGATTTAGAGAAAGGAAATTCGATATTAGCCGTAGTACGTTGGGAAGCACGAATAACAAAAGTAATCGCACTGCATCGTGTCCTCCTGTTTTATCGTTTGCTCCGTTTCATATCTATTTCTCCGTGTGTCTCGATCGCGTGGAATCGCTGGAGGACTTGCGGCAGTCAGTTCAGAGAGAAAATGTACAATTTCAGACGGACGACGGTGCTGGCAGTGACGGCAGCTTGCCAGAATCCTGGTCAAGCTTGAACGATGATAAATGCGTGGACGCGATGCGAGAGCTTGTTAATCATCACGTAAGTAATTATCCAATGGCCGTTCTAATTTAGATTTCAATAAATTCGGACCGTCGCGAGTCCCGAGATCTTCAGCACTAATCTCGTTAAAAAGAGCGCATAGAGGAACGACGACGAATTAAGGATGAAAGTCTGTTGTTCAGAAAAAAGAGCTGGCTGTGCTGGAGACCGAGCTGCAGAGCAAAGTGAAGTCGCTGAACGAGCACCAAAGCAAAGTGGACAAAATGGAAGAGGAGCTGATGGAGATTGCTAAAAAACAAAAGCATATGTTCAACTTCGAGGTAAGCAGTGTTGTGTAATTTATCGGCACCGCGCTCCCGCTTTCACCTAACGCGAAATGCTTCTGCCAGTTGGAAGGGGAGGGAAGCATGGAGAAGAAGCTGCTTCTGGCGAAGCGGACGCAACAGCAGCTGCAGGAGATCCTACGGCGGAAGCAGAGCCTTTCCTTGAATCTGAAGCGCGCTTTGCCTGCATCCCCGGGCGATCGTTCCTCGAGCGGCGACGAGATCATCGCAAACGGGGACGCTCAAGCGTTCTACGACGCGTGCAACAGAAAGCTTCGAATAGCATCCGCCTTGAGCCTACTGCCAGACAATGCTCCAAGCTCCATCGAGACTGCCGACACTTTCCACACGGCTGCGGCCGACTCCCCCGAACCTCGCGTTCTCTTCGAAGATCCGGGCACAAGAGAGCCTCGAAACTCGCTGAACGACGAGCAGAGGGAGCAGTCGCGCCAATCCCCTCGAGAAAAGGAGGGGAAAATTCCCAAAGTGGAAGGCGCGTTGAATGCAACCAGGAAGTCTTCCGTGGAGAGTATCGCGGAACCTGAGAAGTGTAACGGCAGTGCTAACGGCGAGCAAACCGAATCAAAGTCTCCAACGAATTCCGGAACGGAGGACGACATTCCTCAAGATTCTCTAGAGTCGCCGGTCCAACGGAATCCGGCGATGAAACGACTGAACCAAAGAATCGCTCGTCAAAGGATGATGGTGATGAGGTGCCTGGAGGCGAGCAGCCCCTCGAAAGAAGATCTAAACAGGCAGATAGCGATGCTGCAAGACCTTCAGAAGCAACAGATAGAGCTAGAGGTGTCGCTTTTGGAGGACGAACGGAAGAGCCAGACTGTAGAATGCAATAACGATAGACTGGCAGCTGTTGAGGAGGCTAGTGATCGTCTACAAGAATCGAAAACGTGCCGCGATCCAGAGCCCGCGAACAACTCTGCTACGTTGCTGACCGTGGCCACGACGCGGTCCCCGGTACTGAGGAATAACAGGCCTAACGAGGATGGTCTGCTGTCAGAGTCTGTTGCGCCTAGGATACCTTCTGGGAGAGGATACTCGACAGTGTACCTGACGGTAATCCTTGTTAGGACCTTTTGAACGTTGAGAGAATTGCTACGTTAACTGTGTTTTCCGTCCCCCCTTATTTAGAGTCAAAATCGAGGCGACCGACTGAGTAGCCCGTACTCCCTGACAATCACCAGGTCCTTGCCGTCTTTGATAGCGAACGACGCTGACAGCGACAATGTGGTTAACATGATCGTTAGTATAACCTCCTACGTAATACGCGGAGCTGGCACGTCCAGCCACTACGAGTACGAGGTGCGGGTGTTGGCGCAGGACGACAACTGGACGCTTCTGCGTAGATACAGAAGGTTTCGGGAGCTGTATATCTCGATGAGACAGAAATATGGGAGCAAGGTAAACGATTGATAGAATTCCAAGCACTAACATTGTCTGGTATAATCGGAGGATCGAATCTAAGGATAGGGTACCTTTAGCCTTGGATTACGAAGAAGACCTTTCCATTCCGCAGGTAGCAGCGATACGCTTTCCATCTAGGCAAGTCTTCCCGAGGTACGAGGTGGTCGCCCAGCAACGTAGGAAAAAATTAGAAGAGTATCTGCGACGATTGATTCAAGTCTGCTCGGAATTACCAAACTGCGAGCCCCTCTACAAGTTCCACGGCAACCTCGGCAACATAGACAAGCAATCGTTGCTGGAGTTTAGCTCGTTCTTCAGGCGCGGAACGTTCGAGAGCAGCAAGTACGGGACGAGCTAAGGGGGGAGGTACAGACTCTTACTATTCCACGCGAACTCGAGCCTGTAGGCTCGTTGAAATTTATTCGTATTTTTTTATAAACGCGCGGACTGGGGAGATCCTAAAAGAAAAAGCGGGACAAAAATATATATAGTTCGCGACGATTAATCGTATGTTTACCAAATGAAACACGTTTCTAAAAAGTTTATTTGTTTATGACGTATGACGCGTATTTAAATATTTGCTGGTTGGTAGAAACGTATCGCGAAATTGATATTTTAAGGGGGACAGAACGAGATCTGATGACGAATTTTTCCACACCAGTGAAGAATCACAGTTTTAACGTGAACAGAATTCTGCGAATATACGTGTATAATTGTTGCGGATATTTTCCTACTGTTTTTCGCCCGTTGGAAATTAACGATTTCGAAATGGACGTTTCCTTGCTTCGGTTTCCGGTCGACTTTATTCTTATCCGAATTTCGCGTTGATAAGTGTAGCTAGACTCAGTATTGTAAAAACAAAACATAAAAACGCACGAGATACTTTGCTGTGCGCACAACCACGGTGACCATAATAATAATATCGGGAGCGATTATGCCCGCGATGATAATTAGATTCCACAAATGATTGCGTTTATTTTCGTCGTCGGAGAGAGCGTCTTAGTAATATCGTCGTGACTGTGTAATCGACTGTACATTTAAAGAGACAACGCTCCTCGTAGCGTCTAGTTACGGACTTGTTGAAATTATTATAATTTTACAAAGTGCAAATGATATCATATCGCTGTTGAAGTTCTTCCGGGACTTGTAATATATATTGTATACACTGCGTTTCGCGGCGAAGGTTGTCAAGTATAAGAGAGAGAGAAAGGGAGAGAACGGCGATGTTAATGTTGAGAGAATCGTGCTTAGCAATGAGAGTTCTTTGTTAATCGACGCCAACTTACACATTATTCTCGGCAAAGTGTTTACATTGTAAAATTGCTTCCAAAGAGCTGAAGTTCGCGATCCACTATTATACGCTTCCCGCGGAATCTACAATAAAGATCGCGTGTATCCTATTTACCACGGCCAACATCATTTTGCCTAAACGATCGGAACTATCGCCTCTGTACCCGACTCCGTTTAATGTTGTTGGAGCGAACAAAGGCTTCTGGCAGTACGCATCGTGGTTTCAAGCGAGCATCCAACTTTGTGATTTATGGGATATTCATGGCTGTGTATAAACGGACTTTAAACCACTGGGAATAAATTCCCGATGGATAGTTCGTAGCTTAGGGGTCTGTGCATTTAGCGAATTGTTTAGACGAACGTTATATACCTCATGTTTCATACGGAAAGCAACCGCTTCTTTTTATACTTGATCTACGCGATGCATGCTCCCTAAATGTAACGAAAACAATAAATTGTCATAGCTCGATCGACTATATTTGCTTCTCCGATACGAATAAATGGCGAGGATAAGCCATGTTTTAAACTAAAACTGTGAAGGAATATCGCTCGGTACTTGTAGAGATAAATACAATTATTATTTATTATGTCTTCTCATCTTACAAATGTAAATTTTCTTGAGCATTCTTTTGTCTCTGATATTCTGGAACCCTTGTCCAACGTAATTGTTCAACGAATACTTGACCATTAAAAAATACTGAATAATCGCAACGCATGGGTATCGCCTTGGCTCGCGCGCCACGGTTACGAGATACAAGTTTTGGAAACCGACAGATCACGAACGAAGAATTTCAACGGTAATATGAAAACGATCACGAGTGGGAATAGGCACTATCGTAATAAATTATAGTAGAGAATGTTATGCTTGTCATACCTACGGTTAAATGAACACTTGCTCGCTCGCTAAGCTATCGGCGAACGGCGCGACGATCACCCTGGTGGCGAAGTAGAACGTCAGACCGAACGTGATGGAGATCGGCAGAGCGGGTAACGCTTTCTTGAATATGGCTAGCAGCAGCAACGTTAAACAAAGCCCCTGGGAACACGGAATACAAATAAGCTCGCTATTTCAACGGAAGACACGAACGATATACACGTACGATGAGGATGGCAACGAAACAAGCCAGAGTCGTGTTCCAGTCGCCATAGCTGGAAGCTTTCCCCACTAGAACACTGTAGAATATAAAATCTCCGAGGCCCAACTTGACTCCTCGCTCTTCCTCGGTGACCGAGAGTTGCAGGTCCTGTGGATCTCGTACAACTCGATTCTCTTGTTGCCTCGAGCTTTCCGTCAACGAGGAAGCGTTTTCGCGCACCTCCTGCGCTCGCCTGGCACCTCTGTCGCCTGAAAGTAAAGCCTCGCGTTAGCTACGACAGACAATAACGCGATCACGCACGTTCGTCTACTAATACCGTGCGTCTCCACCCACTCGGGGGTAAATCCACCCTCCTCCGCGTCTCCTCCAGCTGGAGTATTATTTTGATTGTCCACTCGACCGCGCATGGGATACGCAGCGGTATCGCCAGCGGCGGAATCGTTGCTGGTCATCGTTGCTGCCTGCACGTAGCCAGCGTAAGTCATCGTCGCTGTATACATGACGGTCGAAGAGTATATCAATGCTGGGAAAATGGACTCATTTCGCTCTTGGGCTGTCTCTACGAGTATCCTCAGAGGTCCCTTTGGCGTTAATACAGCTATTAAATCTGAATAAGTAGAGTGTGAGCGTACGTTGCTTTAGACGAATGACATACCATGCACCGTATTTAGCTTACCCCAGATACTGATGACACCTAACACAACCCACGCCGTCCATTCCGGCAGGTATTTGATAAAGACGAGCGCCATTAGAGCGGAGATGAAAATAAGATATGCTTGCTGCAGCTGCAACGGCCCCTGCCAGTGTATACATATCATTCCGACTACTCCAAAGTTCCATAGCACGATGCCCAACGTGAACAAGTCCATCGGAATGTTGTAAGCCTTTAATATTTGCCTGCGGAGAATCTTGGTGTCGATCGATATCGAAAGATACAGTCCCGGGAGAGAGGCTATACTCACTCGCAATACAGCATAGAAAATATAGACAAGAGCAGCAAGGAACTTATTATTAACCACCCGTGGATCACTTTGTAAAATTTGTATTTATACAGGATGATAAGTATCACAGTCATAACGACAATGACGCTCATGAGTATCAGAGAATTGGCGACCGCTTGCCAAGCTTTGGTACTCGTGTCGGAACTGTCCTCGTGAAACGGAGTGTATAATCTGAAAGAGACGTGCAATTACCTTCGAAAGAATCCGAGCGTTTTGCAAATCGAACGAGAACTTACAAGTACATTCCTTTGGTGGTGTAGAAATTTATAGAACTAATCGTCGCGACTACGACTAACATACAAAGGGACACTGGCACGAATAACTTGATAACGTGCGCCGCTCCATACTTCAATTCTTCCTCCTCCTCGTCTCTGTGCGGACCTGGCGCGGGTCTCCTAGCCGAACCCGCGTTGTTCCCCGGTGTCTGAACGCGCACCTCGGGGACACCGTTCTCTACCTGCGATTCATTTGCATCGTCACAATTGCCAATAAAATTCTCGTTGCACGGAGAATTACCTCGTCGTTGCTGATACGCGACCGCCTTTTCCGACCAGTGACCAAGCCCAGGTCGTCCGTGCGTGACTCCGCGACGTGACCGTCCATTAGGCTTGTGTATTCGTCCGCCGAATCGTAAGTATCACTCTCAGACATTCATCAACGCCTATGCTTGCGGACGAGTCGATACAAAAACCCGTTGACAGCTGACGCTGTTTTTTTTTTGTACTTGAACAGCTTGCTCGCGTTACCCGCAACGCCTCGCAGCGAAACAGAAAATATCCTCCACTGGTTCCCAGCGATTAGTAAACACTCTGTTTCGAAAGACAACAAGATAAATCTCCTAGCACGGAGAGACGCACGCCTTGATATCCTCGATATGCTCGTAAGCTCCTTAATTGGAGTTACGAACCCGAAATATCGTCGGGAGCTCTACCTTTTACAAACTCCCTACTAGCAGAGAACGTATTGTCCACAGGATTGTCATATTTCTGTTTAATTCTGTAATTAAAAGTAAATATAACACTGATCAACAATATTGTTAACTTATAGCTGTTAAAAGACCATTGAATCCACTTGAATCATGGATCACGCAGCGCCATAGGTATGATACTAGTGGACTAAAGCGAGTTTCAGTTTACGAATATAAGTTGTTTATTCAATTTGTTTATTCGCAGTCCGAGGTCATAGATACTTTGTAGAGGAAATTTATTACGCGGCCATTTTTCCCGTGAAAATTGTTTATCGTTCGAAAAAGGCTTTTCAAAATTTGCTTTGGACACTGAAATACTAGTGACGCGTAGCCGCGAAAGACGTAAACTAACGTGGGCGTTAAAACACGCCTACTTGCCAGTTTTAGGATGCAGGATAATTTCTGAAGCCTTTTGTTGGCGTGTTTTCGCGTACATTTTCTTCGCCTGCATAGTACAAAATAAGTAATAGCAGAAACGTTATAAATTTTACGGAGAAAGGCCACGAGAGTCTACGTTTTGAGATACAATGGTGCATAAACTAATTTTGCTGCAGATTCGTTCTCTAGCATATTTACATACTTTATATCATCGGGGTATTATTCAAATGCAAGTTTAAACGTCCATAAAATGTACGCAGAATATTATAAAACAATATGAACGTTAGTAATATTCTATTTATGGAATGACCCGTCTCGTTTATGGCCGGTATTCATAGTCGCTACTTATTCTTAAGCAAATGCTTAAACATGCGACATCCTCTACTAACTTAGTAGCTAGTAAAGGATGCCGAATGCTTAAGCATTTACTTAAGAATAAGTAGCGACTATGAACACCGGCCTTATAAATTGTTAATAGCTTTTTAGCTTCAAGCACAATACTTGCTAGATCTGTTGCAGAAAACACTTGAGGATCTTATATGTACAGTTCGAATTATCCAGTTAAGGTTGATTGATCACAATTTTATTGTGCAATAAAACGTACATTCCATTGCAGAAATGTGTACAATTAATACGATATCAGAGAAATCTTTGGGCAACGAATTTCCATTACAGAAGGAATAACATGTATACTTTTAGATCAATTCCGAATACTGTCCCTACAAAAACCTATCTAACGTGTCCAGACACGGAATTACACGCTCTCCTATCCGATCAGCTATTCTGCTCTATGAATTCTGTAAACATTCTTTTATGGAGCCCCGACTTTACAGCAAAAGTTTCGTTAAAAATTTCCAAAATTCTACTCGTCAATTCGAGGAGCCGCTCGTAACGCCACAAAATCATAATTCAACACTGCTCCTATTGGACTTGAAACTACTTACAACCTGCTCGTTGCTCAATGTGGACAGACAATTCTGTTTGGTAAAATTGTAGAATCAGAGGATAACGCGCAGCTCTCTCGCTCTCTCTACGTATAAAACAATTGTTGTATATTGTTTCACATTGATACAGAAACGGGGAATCACAAACTCGTACCGTTTGTTCTCTGTTCTTTAGATTCTCGAAAAAACCAACTCTGTCACACAAGTATCGAAATGGAGTAAAATTTGTATATTACGTAAACAGTTGAATATTCCACAAGTATTTGCAACAGTTTTTACATGTAAGAAAAAAAAGAAGAAACCGCGAACGAAATTGGAACAGAGTGATCAGTATAGACATTATCGACATATGCGATAGTAACAGTTTGCCCATCGTAGAAATGCTTCCAGTACGCTTTTATGCTTCCCGTGCTATTCCATAAATTTCTCACTCCGATGAGTTACAAGCGTAATGTCCAGTAAGAAAAATAGTTTAGCGCTATACTAGTAAATGTTAACAGCGATTTGTATATATTTATAACATAAATAATAGCATGTGGTTATTATATAATGGTGCTAATGAAGACAGTTAATTAAGTACAATGTTTAGATACGATTCGTAGAAGCATACTTGTTTAAGACTGTATCAAGGTCAATTTCTCTCTTCTCCATTAGTATACACTGTATATATACTCGTACATGGACCAATAATCTTTCTCCCGACAACGTTAGCGATACAATGTTTCTCAGCGGATAATTTTCCATTAATGACCACAAACGTCATTCGCTCTCCTTAACAATTTATGTACAACACATATACACGGCTCGTCTCAATCTACTTCATTATAAATTAGTGAAAAAATAATGCTGCTTTGGCCATGGTCTGCGCATCGGTAATTACATTTACCTAAATCTTCGTTGCTAATACCTACACTTTTGAATTGCGGTTCCTGATACCCCTCGAAATGCTAAAAAAAAACCTCGAAGTGTGTGTTATCTATCATAATCTCAATATCTCTCGAATATCATATATATCAATATTCGCCACGATATAATCCCTTCCCGAACTCCGTTTATATCGACGGCGACCAATAATATATATATATTAATACTTGTATTATTATCACCGTTAAAGATGAATCTAAAGCAAACTTTTCCTTACTTGATTTGTTCTTTTACTTTCACCACTCTTCCCGAATTCCCTTAATGTTTACTATCCTTCGGAAACAACGCGTTCCGATACAGTATTTAAAAAACATTGCAAGTATCGTAAAGCACCAAGTACCTGTAACTTGTGCATGACAACGAAACCTGCTCCCTAATCGATCTCTTGTTTTACACGAACTGCGACGACGATCGTCTTTCAGTTAACATGTAAATGTCCCGGCCATCGAATAAAGGATAACTGAAATGGAATGCTTGGATCTTTTAAAAGAGACTATAAAAAATTTGCTCGTACGAGAAAGAATGGATAAAGCGTAGAAAAGTCAACTGGATGGAATGTAATGCGTAAACAGATTCAAAGACATCAGACCGACACGAAATACGCGAACAACTTGTAACAGTACTGAGAGACACTTTTAAAACCTTGCTGTTTTAAAGTAATATTTGATTCTTATCGACACTCGTATAGACGCACTCTGCGATTATACAATGTTCCTTTTTGTTCCCCTTCCCTATCACCTGCTACATTACAGGAAATAAAAGTTACTTTTACGAAGGCATGTATGTAACATCGAGGAGCTCGTTATCTTCTATGCATAAGTTAAGATAGAAGCTTTAGTCGACACAATTATTAAAGCTTATCTATTCAAGTACAAGGGTAAACTGATCTTAAGAAAGTACTGTACAATGAAAATAGCTGTCACGTGACACTAATACAATTGTATATAACAAATATAGTACTATTGTATATCTATGATCTGTTAAATCCTCTCATATATTTACGTTCCAATAAATTAATATTCACGTTGCAACAAATAAACAACGATCTGTACATTTAATATAAAAATTAAACCTAAGGACGGAGAACAGAAAACTCTAAGACTAATCAGATATTCGATTTACCCATTGCAAAGATAATTTCTAAAATGCCAGGTCACCCGAGCCTGCCATTTTAATCGTAACGTACCCTCGCTAGTTTCAATGCGGAGAACAGTACAACACCTTTGTATACTATCTGTAACGCATTGTGTTGTTTAGCAGTTTAAAGAATTCCCTTCGATCGAAACTTCCAGGACGTACCCAAGACATCCTCTTGTGCAAAAAATTTTCTATCCTATTCTACCGATACAAAACACCTTATTTATATCTCGGACTGTCCGGAGGGGTAGGTTGAGTGTTTGCCCTCTGCTTCGGTCCAGTTTTAAACGACATCTTCTTTACAGGTCTGGGAGAAATTCCATGAAGCGCAGTGCTCTCCGGGGTGTCATTACTAAACCACACTCTGCTTCCATCGGACACTGCAACCAGAACAAAATCGAATATACTTTCCCTGTCGTCGCACGGTTCAATCCTGAACCGAGGCACACTAAAATGCACTGGCTCTGTTTAACATATCCAAATATATAACAGAGAAATTAACGTGCAGTTTGCTAAAGAGAGAAAAGAAACCTATCTTTCAAATAAACAAAAATTAGTAGCAACTTGTGCGTACAGAAACACTTGGAAGAAGGAATATCACGCGAGATTCAAAAAATTTCTGTAACTTGATTTAAATGCAAAATAATAGTTTCATAAAAGCGGTGTGGGGTTCACATCAGGAAGGAAATAACTGTCTGCATTTATAAGAACACAAACGTTTCAGAAAAAGCTACTTGCAGTGTACAGTGCTACGTAAATATAGTTTTAAACGAATCTTTCGAGTTGCGAATCAATTTCTTCCGTTAATCGCTTCGATTCCAAGGGATCGAGGAGAAAAAGTTCAACCAGAGTTTGCACGTAGCATTGTACTTGCAGTCTAAGAAGCGACATTAAGAAAAGTGGCATATGTAGTATGACACGAATAGACGGAAGTATGTTTCGATCTATAGTCTAATATGCACGTAGAAAGGAAATTTTACCTCTGAATAGATTGTGTAAGACTGTTGAACAGAAACATAATTAAGAGACATGTGGATATCAAACAAAGAGCAGTTGTAATATATTCGTCCACGATCTTGTTCTTTGATAGATTTCTGTGTACGTTGGAGTCGTAAAAGTTATCATCGTCATACAGTATTTACCAAGCTCCAAATGTGTAATGTTCTCTCGAGCGTTCTATTACGCTGTTTCGTGCGATCGAATAACTTGATGTTTATCAGATGACAAAGACAGCGTACAAGTCTGCCTAATTACTAACGTTATTGTATAAACATGTAGAACCACAACTATCGGTAGTCTATGATAAAGAGAAATAAACAGGACAACACTTTGTTATAGACGAGAACGTAGGAGAACAGCAAAGGAAAAGAAACATAAATAAAATTATAATACTACCTTGTCGGATGGTGTTACAAGGTGGGTGGGGGTTAGTGGACTGAATTAGTCACCTCTATTCGCGCGGTTATCGCTGCTCGCCGCTGACGAGCTCCGCAGACCAGATCGACCGTGATGCGAATCTATAAGCGCCGCTGCGAGGTTTGACGATGCTGTGGATTGCACGCTTGTTGTAGATCCTGACAGTGTGATATCGATAACAATAATGACAATAATGTCTGGAATCTAAACTCATGCGGGGACTACCGAAAAAGATTCGCTTCTCAGCTATACAAGCTGTTCAGCTTCTATGAAATGCACTAGAAAGAAGTCTATTTCTTAGTTACTAGGATGGCCAAAGATTTGTGCGCTGAATTAAACGGGCATATAAACTTTGCTTGCACTTGCAAGAAAAGTTTGGTTGCCCGAACACGGGGCTTGAAACGGTTCCGAAAACAACGGTTTAAAACGGTTGTGGAGAACCGAAATTTCCAACAATTATCGGTTTCGTTTACGATTTCCCTCCTGTCGATTCCCGTAACCGTTTTTTCCAGTTCTATATCGATTCCAGAATCAATTCTTGTATCAACTTTTCCCTTATTGATATATCATTGTATCCTTATAGAAACAGGAGAAACTTTTAAGTTTCTATTCTGAATAATACAGTGTGAATGTAAAAAATATGTGG
The DNA here is from genome assembly GCA_963932335.1 of Andrena marginata. Classification (NCBI taxonomy): domain Eukaryota; kingdom Metazoa; phylum Arthropoda; class Insecta; order Hymenoptera; family Andrenidae; genus Andrena; species Andrena marginata. The sequence goes on from OZ010661.1 coordinate 6,115,365, forward strand.
CTAATTTATTTCTCAACGTTTTATTAGAAATCAATGATGTGTATAAATGTTTCTCCTGTTTCTATAATTAATGATATCAATCGGGGAAAAGTCGATGGAAGAATTGATTCTAGAATCGTATCCGAGAACCGGTGTAGAACCGAAAAACTAACGATTATGGGTAACGAAACAGATAATTGTTGGAAATTTCGGTTCTTCACAACAGTGAAGATTCTCCGTGGTTCTCCGCGACATGCTGGACTTGGCAATTCACTTTCGTATACGAACTAACCAGATACAGAAGAAGCTCCGCTGAACGGGCTAGGTGGTAGCACAGGAGAGTACACGTTTGCTGTGAACTCTTCAAACGTAGTGGCTTCTTTGTGATTTCGCATAACAGTGTCGATGGACCTCGCTCTCTCCTCGTAACTGAAATGTTTCGTATTAAATGAAGCGTTCAATGATACATCCCACGAAATATCGTATACTCACTAATGCTGGTACAATGTAAGCGTAGATCGTTTCGCCCTACTCGCTGCCAGCGCTGTTGTCCTCACTAATCCTGGCAGAACTTTGTCCTCCACGATGCACTCGTCAAACAGGGGACCGAAGAATGGAATTTCCGGCTTCCGCGAGATCTGAATCCTGTACAGTTTATCGTGCAACGGGTAGATTACGATCAAGACATCGCAGAATTCGGTCGGTATGATGTCCCTGCGATAGTCCCTCCAATGTTCCGACCAAACTATGTGGATCTCGTCGTTGCCAAGATGCCGAGTCTGTAACAGATCCACACCTAGCTGTTTCGTTCTAATAGTATATACTATCAAGAGCCTACCTTTTGCAATAAGCTTTCAGGACTGTCGGAAGGCATTCTCGTTGCTACGTGAAAAAGGATTTCGGTAAACGACGTGGCGAAATATGGAGCGGTAACGCCGGACGCTTTCCCTGGCACAAGACCTCCGAGGAAACCTGTGTGCGATTCAAGCTCGACCTCCCAAGCCAATCTAGCCACGAAGCTCTCGTACTCCTTGCTGGCAGTGACATTGCTCAGTATAGAGTTCTTATCCTCTTGTCCCTGGCTAACATAGATCACCGCTATTTTGTGTGTTTCCCTGGACCGTTGGCTGTCGAGGTTGCGCAGTTCCCGTAACAGTTTCTCGTTTTTCGACAATAAATGCAGCTTTCTACGTTGCTCCCAGCCCGATAAGCCCAGATGTGAGAACAAAAGACGGCAGTGGTGAAAGGGCTGCGGCGGCGGCCGACAGGATGGCGGACTTGTAGCTGATGCACACATGCTGAAACAGCACCGTATACAGTTGGACCTCGATTTAGCACGTTATTTAACACAGACAGTGTACCTAATATGTTGACTCCAATTGTTGTTATGCTCTTGCTCGGCGTTCCTCTGATTGAGGATGGTTGCAATGGTCTCGCTCTCGAGATGTTGCCCCTGCGGTGGGTTAGCGGGGGCATTCAGTGCTATCTCTGGATTGGTCAACACTTCCGGGCTTGTATGCCCTATGTATTGTAAGAGCTAAAAACACGACGAAATTAACAGAACGTTGATAACAAATTGGATCAAAATTGTTCAAAACTGTTCGTACATCGTCCAAATTATCCATATCGCTCGCACCGTTTGCAAACGTAGGCAATATATGAGGCTCGCGGTGTCTTATCGTGTGCCGTGGCGTGCACGTCTGAGTTGAAACGCTGCTCAAGTCCTGCCCAAGTAATTTCGTTTTCCATTCGACTGAAATAAGAGACACGCTTCAGCTTGCGTTTTAACAAGAAGCGGAATTTAAATATTAGTGGACGCTTCGGCTACCGTGCTTTGTAAATGCTATAGGAGCGTCCTCGTCGATGGACGGTTGGCTGTATAAAATAGAGCTGTCCCAGGATGCTTTCCCTGCCAGGTCTCGCAGCAGGACTCTAACCAAAGACGGAGCTGTTGTTAATCCAGCCGTGACACCGCCGCCGGGCGCGTCCAATGCCGCCAGCTCGACCAGCGACATTATCACAGAGTTCGACAGCATCAACAGTTGTATATTTGGCGCATGAAAGACGGCAGAAGACAGCTCGTCCCCGTCGATTCCTGGCACGTCGTCCAGCTCGACGACTAACGAAGACAATCGCGCAGCTCCGATACCCATCGGGAAATGCCCCAAGTGATTTATTAAATGCATCATCACCTGAGGAGAATTTATACGTGGACTTATGCTGTTACAGAGACGAACCAGCGTTACGATGCGTTACCATTTTCGCCGCTAATTGGACAGACGCGACGTTGCCCCGACGAGGCGACTTGTTGCAATATTCATCAGCCAAGTTGTCCAAAGTAATGTCGGGATCAAAGTCATCGTCCTCGTCTTCGTGGCTCTTCCACGACTGCGACGAATAATTGCCCACTTTATCTTGCACCATGTTATCCAAAACCTATACGCGCATAAAGATCGTTTTGGTAAGAAGAGATATTATTCCAAAGGTGCATATCACCCTTTGTGTAACGCTATTATGTCACCAACCGTGAACAAAGTCATTAACAGAGGCTTCCCCTGAAATATGCGAAGTAATATATCTGGGCCCAGGTGCATAGCCCATTCGCCCAAGCAGAATATCATTGATACCGTCAGTGGACCGCGTCTCTCGCGGGTGGTCATGTGTCCAAGTGTTTCTGACAAAACCTAAAGCGCACAAAGTCACGTAGAGATTCGATTCCCCCGAAAGTCTTTAGGTAACACTCACTTGAATTATCTTGGATGGCACGTTCGGATATAGCTCCAACAGGGTGTCCGCTTTGTCGCACAGCAACAGCAACGAGTCACAGGCCACTTGAGCCACCGTAGCATGACTGGCCTGCGGAATGCATTCTTTCGATTAAAGTATTCGCACAGAGTTGCGGTGTCTTAATTAGTATTACACGGGAGATATGTTAATCGCTGATATAGATACGATGAGATCGGAGACACGTTGGACATTTTACACACACGACCGTGCAAGAAACCATGCAATACTGATGATATCCTTAAAAGACACGTAGACATCAGTCAACAGATGAATACTGTAAACAACACGTAATAAGGGTTCGACACAGTTTGGTCAAGTTCAAGAAAAACTACCTGATCCATCAGGGGGAAATAGAAACCAGCTCTGCGACGCTCCGTCCCTTGCATCCGCTGTCAATCAGACCCGGTCGAAGAGATATTGAATTTCTCACTACTACTACGACATTTCTACTACATTTAGCTCGGACATGGTTAAGTAAATCTGTCTTTATAACAGATCGCAACTACAATCTTTAATAATACACTACACGTTTGCGACTTAACTAAAGACTAACAAGGGAAGATCCCGCAACCGAAAATTCGACGAAAATTCTGAAACTTTGTGAATATGTAGAGGATTTTCTCCTGATTACAACGCAATTTTTTTTGCTGCCTAAATTCACTCTAAGGGGGTGTAATTAACCGCTGAAAATCCGGTTATTTTCCGATTTTGTGTTATAACTCGTGAACTGTAAAATAATTTGTTCACCAAATCAGAGATCTAATTAAAAGAAGTAACTTTTGTCTTGAAACTTTTTTCTGTCTCTTACAGTTCGCGAGTTATAACACAAAATCGGAAAATAGCTGAATTTTCAGTGGTTAATTTCACCCCCTTCGAGTGAATTTGGGCAGCAAACAAAAATTGCGTTGTAATCAGGAAGAAATCCTTTACATATTCACAAAGTTTAAGAATTTTTTGAATTTTCGGGTTCGTGATCTTTCCTTGTAAGCTCCAGGTGCAACATGTTAAACAACTATAATTTAAATATATCTCACAGCATGCAAAATGCGATTTAAATAGAAAAAAAGGCTGTTGACACGGATCTCATTCTTCGTCTAAAGTTGTCTACCTGTAACAAGGAACTTACTCTAAGAGCTAAAAGAAGAACTGTAATAGCTTCTGGGATCCTTGGATGCTGATTCTTGTAGCATAGTTCTTTGTATGCGAACATGGCAATGCTCGAGAGGGCCACGCATCTTGCGATACCGGTTGGTTCGCGCCTACAACTCCTTAAAAGAATCGTGATTATATGCTCCTAAAACCAAACGATTCGTGTCAGAATTATCAACAAAATCACCAAAGTCCTGACACCAGAGACGTGTACAGTGGGGGACAAAAGTATGTGGACACTTTTAAAATCGTATAATTTGTTCAAAATTGGTCCAAACAACTTGAGTTTTGTTTGAGAAGCTAGAAGGGCGAATTTTGTACAAGTTATACGATTTTAAAAGTGTCCACATACTTTTGTCCCCCACTGTACACATAGATTGTCATATCCTGTTACCTTTGCGTCTGGACATGTCATGGTTACGATATCTGCTGCATTGGGCTGCAGCACAGGTAATTTAATTGTAGTTGCAGGTAGTGACAACAATGATCCGATTATCGAGACAGCTTCTGTCCTCGGTGCCTGTAACGATTGATATTATTGTAATCGCGGGATATTATCGTAAAATTATTGCGCAATTTATACAGTACCTCGACATCTTGGCTGCTTAAGATTACATTAGCAGAATGTATATAATCCAAGATAAGAAGGCTAGAGCCGGGGAGATTCAAACTGAACAATCTAGGCCCAGTATACTTAACGAGCACGTGTAGAACTTTGTTGTCGTTACTGACGATACCGTTGTGAACCGCCCGATAAAATAGCGTGAGGTGTTGCTTCGGTAAATTGATATCTTGCGGCTGGACTGTCAAAAGGCAGATCAAACGGTACGCTGCTAATTTACCAACTTTGTACTTGTCGGGGAGTTGTATCGCCTAAAAATACGGAATTGTAAGAGTTTCGTGCCTAATATCAAGACTTGCGTATTGTGAGTGTCGTGTACGGTAGCCAACCTTGAAACACCACGGAGCGATGACTGTTAACGGAGGTATCAGTTCCGGGGGTAAAGGGGTCGCTTGATTGTCCCCAGATACGCCTTGATTTAGACGAATCTACGTGGCGGAAGATACAATTAACAATGATTTTCTATAATCGATGATTGATATAATGTAAAATAGATCCTAACTTTTATAAGCGTTTGCGTAAGTTGAACAAGATAATCCATAACTTGACCGTGAAGGGTAGGATCTTGAATGTTATTTACATCCCCTAACGCCGACAACATACGTCGCCACAATACAACAGCTACGTCAGGCAACCATCCACGAACACCACCACCTGCCATCACAGACCTCCTTTCCGATGCATCGTTAGTGTCTGCAACACAATCGCAAAGGATCCGTTATTGAAATCACTCGGCCTTGGTACACAATTAGTGACATGAAACAGATCGTCCTGACACGGTGAACCGTGCCCATGTTCCATACGAATAAACATTAGGCGCGCAGAAAGTCCTCGCTGGTTCATTAAAACTAAGAGTTGAACGCAAAAGCTATTAATAATCGAAGACACGTGCTTCTAGCAACCGTAAACAAAATATGCAATCGATGCGCGAGCTTGGACCGAAGTTTCCTAATCCAATTGCGCAACCTGAATAGAAAATATTTCCCTCGTAAACGGGCCAGTTAATTCGCAGAGACACAAAGCGAAGCGTACCGACCAAAAGTATAGATTGTTCTCCGGGTGGCGGATGTGCTCCATTGTTAGTGTTGTAATTCGTAAGTTGAGCGTGTTAAATAAAGAGAAACATACATGGAACGAATACCTCGGAATAATGAATATGCTCACACGTTGTTATGCAATTAAGATGAGATTGTTTATACCATGGTGAAGACGTGGACCGGTAAAATAATGGTGTACTTACCGATACTACTGCCGTCAATGTTCTCGATCTGTATGGGGCTGTCTTTGTTGCTGTCGACCCCGCTGCTGGGCGTCGGGGATGGGCAACGCGGGGACGGTGGCTCGCTATCCACTATGATAACGCTATCCAGGGATTTAGCGCGCCTGTTGGGCAACATTTTCTTGGTAGCTCCCGACGACGTTGGAGGGCCACCTGACAATAGCCTGGCCATGTCTCGCTCTATCGATAGTGGTAGTACTGCGCGCGTGGAAATTGTTTACACTTAATACACGAATAAGCCACAGCCGATGATAGAAATGTTTATAAACCGTTCGCAGCTTAACTTAAGGTTTGGCCGACTAAAATTAGGAGCAAGCACCATCAAGGGGAAGGATGTTGCGAGCGAAGGGAACGAACGGAGGGGAAAGAATGATGAGACGAGACAAGTGTGTCTGGCTGACACCGGGCTGGTTATTTTTAAACCGGTGTCGGCGTCGAAGCAAAAATGTAAGAGACAAAGTTATAAATAAATTGCGCGCGCTATCACCAACATAGATGGCACTGCCGAGTTACATAGATCACCAAAAATGTTTAACGCACGCGAGGCATGATTAAACGAAAGAATCGGTGCATGGTGAATTATTCACTCACCGGGTATACCGCTGTGAACGGTGTGCGCGCGATTTCTCTGAAGCTTCGTGCGCGCTTTCCCATTGTATATCGTGTTGTCGCTGGCACTGCGCGGAAGGGGCCGCACCTTCCTCGAGTCTCGCATCGGATGATCTAGTCGAAATGTTCGGCGATAAGGACCAACGCATGGGAGAAAATCGTTTCGGTATTTCTTACCCGTAACATTTTCCTTGGATACGGTATGATTATCTTGATCCACGCTTCCTTTACGCGGCGGCTGGACACTTCCCGTAGAGGCCGCACGGCTGCCGACGCCACGACGCCTTTTAGTTTTCTGCTCGCTCAGTCTATCCAACGGCAGATCGTTCAGATCCAAATTATACACGTGCCTCGCAAGTACCCTTGTTAAAGTATCCAATGTTTTCTATAAAGGTGTAATTGATCAAATTGATTACTGTCACTCGCGCGAATAATCTTAATTTAACTTACTGCCCACTCCCGAATTAATTCCTCCCATTGCGTCAACGATGTCAACACGTCCAGAAACTGATCCCACAATTGCGTGGAGATGACAACGTTTAGATTAGCTTTAATCCACGTGACGATTAATGTCTGGAATATAGCAGGCGCGAGTTTGCCACCGATGCTTTCCTGAGCCTTCCGCCGAGTAGATTTCTCATTCAGAACGAGAGACGTTATTTGCAGCAATACTCTGGTAAAGAGGCGATGGTATCAGATCCAGAAAGCTATCCGGGGAATTCTGTTAAGCCTATTACATTTACCTGAGCAACTGCTCCCACGTGCCTGGCTCTAATCTCGAATGCATAACGACGTAGCGATACACGTTCAGGACTCTCTTGCAGCTGTCTGTCTGCTCTTCGAGTAACGTCGGAGATAAGCTCGGCCCTGAATTATCCAAGAAGAAAACGTTGGACGCTTGGGTGATGAATACTTGTAGAAGATTCTGTAGTCCCGCCCTAATAAACAAATTTTCCCTGTGTATAGCGCCGAGGTAAGAATCATTTCGCAATCTCGTCTGGCGATAATTCTCCGACGGGCTCCTATCGATATCGTTTAAATCCTTCTTGGAATTATCATCCAAGTCTCTGTCCTTGTGACTATCCAAAGGTTCCAACATGAATGGTGGAAGTTCCTGATGAGAAATAGTATATTAACGGTTCGTTCAGAAAACCCTTAATGCGATTACTCACGTTCATCTGAATCCAATCTTTGTAGACGGCTATGGCCTTCCTTATAGCACCGGCGTGGGTAAAGTCCAGGAGGAATGCTTGTCTGTACAATTCGTGTACGAAATTCACGTTGTCTCTGTTACTGTATAGAACTTCTCTGACAAGAGTAACAGCCGAAACGGTATTATCTTCCAGATTCAGATTATCCTGTTGAGACACAATCGATTCGGGGGATAGTAAAGACGAATCGGTGGAGTTCTGAGTAACCGAAACACGGCGAAGCTCTGAATCCGCGTTCTCTTCGTTCGGAGTTGTGCTGAAACACACAAGTATTTCATATGTCACGAGAGTTACGCGCGGACAGTTTTTATCTCTAACGCTGCAGATACCTATGCGATAGGTGTGCGAAAAGACCATCTTTCCTAGCGATATGCGTAAAATTGGCGACCCATTTTATCAGCGCAACTTTACACGACACATAATTATCCTGACTTTGATTGGTTGGTTTACGCATCGTAGGCAATTCTAATTTAGGTTTGTACAGGGAGAAATTATCATCGAACTCTGGGCAAATATGACGAAGGTACGAAGCCTTGAAACGTTCTAATAAAAATTGAAAAGTCTTGTGCTGTCGCGAAGATTTATCTCGCCACTCTATCTTTACAACCTGCAAGAAGGAAAAGTGAAACTGTGATTGATATGAATTTCACTGAGACGCGTTATTAAATTCAGCTGTTCATTAAATACCTGAGTAACCATAAATTCAAGTAATGCTTCTAAAAATCGAACAGTCTCGTTATCAAGAGGCTTCTCCCCACTCTGCGGGGGTAGAATGGGTCCGCTGTCGACGGGAGCGACAGGGCACTGACTCGAACCATTGTCATGAAAAGTACTTTGTGACAATTGCGTATCATAAAATTCCTTCTTATCTTTATCATCACAACCAATTACTCTTGCAAGCTTATCCCTCCTTCCATCCACTCTGCGTTCTGACTTGTATGGAGATGGTAGTTGGGGTGGAAACCCCGGCACCAAACTCGCGAACATCTGATGTATATGTTCGGGTGCATTTTCACCGAGAGCTTGGTACCACAGAACGAAATACCTGCAATTAATTTAACGTACGTTATATCGGACACTGACGAATGCAAACGTTCGGTTCAACCTGTGGTATACCTTATGGCCTGCCTACGAAGTTTCCAGCTATTGCCAGGATGTAAAAGTTTCTGCAGTATCCTCGCCAGACTATGGCATTGCCATCTCCTATTGAGAAGCTCGGGGAGAAGTGTCAGAACTTTCTCCAAGAGCTGCAACACCTGCTCCAACTCCTCCCTGTGTGCTTTATGCACTACAAAGGAAACATCTTTGTGAGAAACGTGCAGGATTTATACGCGCAAGGCTCGTTCGGTATTTCATTTTTAACGAATTAAGAAAAAAAAAATATAAAAAAAAAGCACAGATACATAAGTTTCTTTGCACATGCTAACTGTAACAATAATATACGACTGGATATATATCGATCAGATTAATGGAACTTGGACCGTGACATGCCAGGGACATGATACTTATAGTCGTCTGTCTTTTACTCACCGATGTGGAAGGAAAGTTCTGGCAGCAAAATAGAGAGAAAACAAGCGGATAGTGAAATAATTATAACATCTGGGATTACAAAAATTATATGTAATCATAACATTAATACACTTATTACACTCATACTTTTATAAATAAAACTGCATCTGGTTACATTAATAGAAAGGGAAATCGCAGTCATATCCACATTTATACGCAATGCGGCTGTATTATTAAAAGATTTCTATCCGCAGATATTCTTACCTCGTTGTCGCAGATTCGCTTCGGCCGACACGAAACAATCGTACAGAATGAAATACACATGACTGAAGTTGCCTTCGAAAAACCCCTTCGCCTCGTCAGTGTCCACATTTTCTGTAAAATCAAACATTCTCAGCCAGGAACTTTTGCGCATTTCTTTCTAAAGGAAACTAAAAGCACACGATGGCTAAAGTGCACTCGATAATATCGCTACTAAATAATAAACGTTTACTCTCTGCTAAATAGGGCCAGACAGAGCTACAAGAGGCTTACGGGGAGAGTTTTCTCTATTGGTTTTCTGTACGTATACTTTTTGCAAAACATGGGAAATTTTAAAAACATAAGCAAATACAATTTCACTCGTAGCATAAAATAAATGCAAAAATAAATATGTACAAAGCTATTTCTTTTCTTATAAGTTACACCAAGTCCCCCTCCTCTGTAGGAAATTGCACTTGAGGAGCGAATACCACAATTATCGCGGATAAAGTATTTACGCCTAATATCGAAAGAAAAATTCACGAGGTATCGTTCGCATATATCCCGCGACATTCCAATGCACGCATCTAGATTTCCCATTGGTAAAAGGTGATTCTACATTTAGGCATGCAGCACTATCTACGTGCAATATTAATGTAACATTAGCTGGAATTGGAGGCCACGGTAGGTTGGTCAGTGCGGTCATGTGGTTTGGTGATTAGATATCAACCACCTCTCGATACCACGACTGTCGCATTATAATATCGCACGAGCAAAACAGAACCGAGACCAATATTTACAAACCGACCTATCCCCTACACGAGAAACCGAACATTTTATGCAGGTCGTCGCGAACCTCGCGCACAATTCGATTCCTCTACACCCCTCTAAATTCAACCCTTCGATCTTTATTTCCATTTCACTCGTCGGATTTGAGAACACGAGGCGTTCCTGAAGAATTGTCGCAGCAACGGCAGCCGATGCTAAAAATGGGGCAAATATCGTGGGGCAGTTGGTCTGGTCGAATTTCAAGAGAATCCCGAATCCCAGCGACAGAGTTTAATAGTGTCTCTCGGGTGTTGACGCGTGGGCAGCGAATACTAACAAAATTGCCCGCCCTCCTCGTCCGACCGCGCCGCGAGACTGGTTATTCGCTATTAATTCCCAGCGTCGAATTAACGCTCCTGTTAATTAAGGTGGACGTCCAGGACGAGCCGCGAGGGGATGGCAATGGGAGGAGGCGGGTTAGAGGAATGGGAACGTGGCTCACCTAGTACGATCTTGAGGTGCTTGAACCGGGTCGCGCTGTCCTTCTTAACATCCTGGATCTTGAGTGTTGACTTTTTGACGTCTACGTGAAGCTTTTTGCTGAACATGGTTCAATGCGAGCCGCCGCCGGCCGCGACGACAAGAACTATCATCGAGGGTGTACAGAGTGGTACTCATGGATACGGGGCGACTAACTACGCGCTGTCACCATGTCGAGGACTCGGGAAACACAGCCCCTTTTATCACGTCTCGGCGTCAAATTCCGCGAGCGCACACACCTCCGATCAGATGTACGTGGCAGCCATCTTGACATCCTCGCCGCGCACTGCTCATAACCTGTCGGGGCAATGACATCATCGTCCGTACGGTTAATTCATTTCTCTCTTTCCCCCGTTAATTCCCCGGCCTACACGAAATGCGCGCCCACGCGGTCCGACGGGTACCGCACAAGGCCTCTCGTTACCGTTCCGCTATCGGGCCGAGTCTTCTCTTAATTGATTCCCTCGGTCCAGCGCCCCGTTCCTCCTTTCGGAACGTCGGAGACTGAAGTTTTTTTTCTTTTGAACCTGCCGCTCTTCCTCTGTTTTACCGATCAACGGCAATGTAGGTCTCTGTAGGAGCATCTGTTGTTTTTATGAACTTGACGACGGGAAAAGATGTTGCAAATCTTTTATCGTAGACGACGAATAGAATAGGCTTAAACATCGACGACGTATAAGCACAGACCATCGCGCAATGTAATTTTGTGTCACACGCTCGGGGCGCTCGCGAGCCCCCATACCATTTTCATGTCACACCCAACGTTATCGATCCAATCTAAAATAAGATTGTAACGCTACGCGCGGTAGGAATTAGAATTCAACACGGGTAAAACCACGGGTAACATATTACACCGTGGGTAAAACTTTGATAATTTGAACTGTCACAGTAACAATTTAAAGATCGTTTTATAAACGTATTCCGTTCAACGACAGAGAAAGAAGGATCACAACAAAACAAGAACACATACGCTTTTTAACCTTGCTGTCCTATTCGGATTTATTTAACGCAAAACATATTTATTTAACATAAAAATTTACATAAACAACAACATTGTTTGTGGAAAACATGATTGCATGATGTAATTTGGCATACCTCACCAAGGAATTGTAACTTGGTATATTTCAATAAGGTGCTGAAGTAGAGAGGACATTGAAAATTAACAAAAACACATCAGTTCCAGTACCTTGCTGAAATATTCCAAGTTCATTCTTCTATCTTAATACTGTACTGGTATTCTGGAGTCGGGTAGGAACAATCGAACAACGCTTAATAATTTCACGTAAGTATTTTTATTTCATATAGAAGTTACAAACATTTCAAGTTATATCTATTAAGTTAAAGAAATTCTTATATTCGACTAGAATATTTGACAATCGCAGCCATTCGCTCGGTTCTCACCGATTACCAGGTCTCACCGCGAGGAGGTTGCTGCGTTTCGAGACCCGTAGAGAGATAGATGGAACCAAAGTTCCGTCGATCTCCCTGTACAAGAAAGCCTTAGCCTACTAAACCAAAGAGATGGATGGAAACAAAGTTCCATCGATCCCTTCGGTTTAGATATAGAATCTAGGGAACCGCCAAGCAATCACTCGATTGAAATAAATTCAGCAAGGAAGGAAAGACTACGGGTGAGCATGAAAGGAGTATTGGATGGCGCAGTTCCTACCACCCTAACGTCCGAGTCGAAAGGGAAAAGCGCTCGGCGTCACCCAGACGATTCCTCTTGCTCGGATGCGACTCGTCAGGAGCAACACTAGGTGTGACCTGACTCAAGCCGGCTAACACGGAGACTGGGAATCGAACCGAGTGACTTACGCAGGCAGTGTGCCAAAAGGTACACCCCCTACGCCCGAAACTTTACCCGTTCGACAAGAACACCAGGGGACGAAACTGATCCACCCATACCAACTCCATGCTCAGTCGCTTGCTTCCGGAAACGGAAGCAGCGGCGACCTCCTCATCAGAGATGAGGAGCCAACGAAAGTGCAACAAAGCTAATGATTCAGTGACTACTTGGCAATTTTACATGGGGCCTTAAATACTTCATGCTATAATAAATTAACCTAGGCTTCTTTAGATGTCTTCTTTCACTACCACTGTTCACTATCACTTTTCACTATTTTCTTTTAAATATATTATTTTATTAACCTCCTTCTCCGCGTGAGCGTGGACCTGAAATGCTGAAACAATCGACTACGTTACGTTAGTAATGGCGTGGTGGGCTTCAGAGGCAGCTAAGAACATACTTATTCGGTTGGTGCCGATCGAGATGATTTGAAATGTCAGAAGAGCACGCAAGAGCGTGCAGAACCATCGTCGAGATACCTACATGAAGAAGAGCAGGGAATACAAATTCATCGATGAGATTCATGAGAGGGAACAAATCATGCGCAAACATCGAAGAAATGCATTATGTAAAATAAATCATGTAAACCCATCGAAGAAATGCATCGTGTAAAATAAATCGTGTAAACCCATCGAAGAAATGCATTAAATAAAATATATCATGTAAACACATCGGATAAATGCATCAAGTAAAATAAATCATGTAAACACGTCGCAGAAATGCATCGAATAAATTAAATCATTTAAACCCATTGAAGAAATACATGAAATAGGACAGATCGTGCAAACCCGTCTAAGAAATACACGAAATAGAACGACTCATGCGAAAATCCACGAAAGAATGTATGAAATAGGACAGATAATGAAAAACAATCGAAGAAATCAGTTAAAAAGGAAGAGAAATCGGTTTTGGCCTTGGCAGAATAATAACGTTTTAAATGGCTTTTAACGAACCCGAAAATTTCATCGGCACCAACCGAATAAGCTAACCTAGGGGAGGGGGCCGAGGGGGTGAAGGAAGGACCAAGGGTTGGAACCCTGACCAGGTCCGCAGGAAGGACCAGGGCTGAAACTCTGAACAGGTCCCCAGGAAGTCCAATAGGTCCACTAGGTCCACTAGGTTCAGGTGGCTCGGCAGCTCCAGGGTCCCCGGAGGTCCTCCAGGCCCGGAGGACCGACGACGAATGAGTGCATGGAGCTCCGTGAGCTCGCTATATACACTTTGGGAAACCATGTCCCCTGATCAAAACAAGGTCGACGGTTGATTACAATTTGCGAAATCCAACGAATTCTTCGGCAAAAATTGATTTTCCGCTAAAATATCGATTCCAGTGGCTATTGCTATGGCAAATAATGTTAACAACATTTGCACTAACCGGCCAGTATAAATTATTATTAACTATGATCGATACAACTCGAGATATCAAGCAATTAATAAGACTTGGCCTTGGATTTGCAAATGATTTTCTACGCCGAATGAATTCTCTTTTATTCTCAATGTTTAATCGTTCGATAAATAAATGTGAATTCTTATACATATCACATAGTATTATTTATAATTTATAAATACATTTTATTTGAACTTGGTGTAAATGAATAGTTGGAGGAATATTTGGGGAAATATAACTGACACACTTGTTTCTCCCCCCTTAGTTACTAACATCGATGACGTCTCAATTCCAGCATCAATTTCATCGATTACTGGACCATGTGGGAGGCCTTTTAACAGGATTCCACTGAGATATGTTACCTAGAAGACTGTTTCAGAAATTGAAAACTTTATAAAAAATATTGCATTTTTTTTTGTACGCCTTCTTAAATAAAAAGTGTCCGAGAAGCATTTAAACCAGCGCTGCACAAGGAGCTGTTTTCGGCGCCTAGCGGCGAGCAACCCGCCTGTCCGATTGCTAAGGTTAGAATCGGTGAGGAGAACTGCAGTAGTGTATGTGCATTTGGTATGACTTGAACCTAGCCACGAGCCTACGAGCACGCACATACACTACTGCAGTTCTCCTCACCGATTCTAACCTCAGCAATCGGACAGGTGGGTTGCTCGCCGCTAGGCGCCGAAAACAGCTCCTTGTGCAGCGCTGATTTAAACTAACAAAATTTGAGAAAGACAAAAGTTTTGTTTCTCCGATATTTTTTCGAAAACCGTTAGTCGCACGAGAAAAAATAATAGAATATAAAAGATGTTCCTCGCCCGGATCTGCAACTTTTGTTTGACATATTTTTTTATTTAATCAATAACTTGGAGGATATTATATAAAATCAACTTTGTGGGCCGGTAAATAATGATTTAAATGTTTAAGGGCCCAGGAGTACCTTTTCCCGTTATCCGATCGAGCTCAAACTTTAAACGGATTTCTTTTTAATTATTTGAAACTATTCTGGACGGAGCACCGAAGAAAATCTCGAAAGAAAAATTTACCCAGAGTAAATGATAGCCTACTGTATACTTCGTCTGCGATAACACCTTCGCCAACTTAAATTACCAAATCGAATTAATCAGAAACATTTATTGCTATTCTAATTAGAAAAACGATTTCTTTCACTTTAACTTCGTCCTTGAATTGTAGCAATCAGTGGGGAGGCATCGAAACACGCTTAATACACATTTTCAATACTTTATTCATATAATTTCGTAGTTACGGCATTATCTCTATGTATTTACATGTCTCCAGTTTTCGAGAGAGATCTCGTAACGCGTCTCTGTGCGCGCACTACTGTGTTACTCACATGTGTGGTTTGCCCTGCGTTAGGTTGTAAAACGTACCGTCATTATATTCAACTTCGCCTATTTCTCATTTTCCTCAGTCCTTCTCCTCGCCGCTTTCGCCCCGTGTCCTTCGCAACATAGAGCACTACGCGAGAAACAAGAGAAATTACGACTGGGCGGGTGGCGGATCGTATCGCGGCGCGACGTTCGTAGACCATGCGCGTCTTTCGAATCGGAAGATTCCAAAGAAACGGCACAGGAGGTTCGCCTTGACGTGTAAAAAATCTAGATGCATCATCGTACGCTACGCTCTGCATTACGCCTTCGCTTATATCCGCCTTAAATTCCCGGAAACGAAACGGTTGAATCGACAGACGGGCCGCGAATAGTAATTGCCTGGAACGCGACGTCTCTCAACGCGGGGGGGGGGGGGGGGGAGTACACACGTGAATACGTTCATACCATATATACGTACAAATGTATACAGGATATACACGTTGTTAATACTCAGCGCTCTATTGGCAAACCAATGGCACAAGTAAGAAAACATTTGTAGAGGAAAATGTCCCACCGCTTTTTATAACGGCCACGATAATTCCAGTTAATTTATAATTCCAAACTTCGAGTACAAAGGGTGTTCACGATGCTACCCCATCACCCGTTCCTTACCCCCAATTCGTGCAATATGTACAAGGTATTTAATACGCGGATCACTCGCGACACCGTTTCACTCTCAACGTTGTCGCGTCACGTCTCATTGGGCGTCCGGAGGGGGTGCAAAAGGGGCACTTGCCCCCCTGGCTTTTAAGAAGAAATCGCTCGTTTCCCAAAGCTGATTAAGTTCATACTAAAACAGAGAGTATTTTTAATTTTCTGTTTTAAATTTTTAATTAAATTGGCCCTACAAAATGTGTTAAAAAAAGCAAGAGGGGTATATCTTTCTTTGCCATCATCCTAAAGTTGCCCCACCCGCCCCTGGAAAAAGTCTCCGGACGCCCCTGTGCCAAATTCGTAATTAATCGTAGAAGTGAACGCAAGCCGCCTTTCATTGTTTGTCTTTTGCCATTTATTCGCAAGGTGGATGTTGGGTAATGGCAACGTGAATAGCCTGTATATACCCTTTCCTGTCCGAGAAGGATCGATCAATTTCCGTTACACGCGCTCGCGAATCCTACTGTACATACACATACATTTAGCGCATATGTATACGTGTAAAAATTGGGAGTGGGCGTAGTAAAGGAGAAAAAAAAAAATTATCCGCGATTGCCATCGATTCTAGAGTTTCGCAAACGTACAGTTTTATCGCTAACGCCGTCCCCCTTCCTTTTATTCTCCTCCCACGTCTTCGCCTTCTCAAGCACGAGCATATTTCGCTATCTAGGTTCGTATAGTGCGCCCATAAATACAGACTGTACAATGTAAAATATAATTCCATCTAGCTATAGCGACACTAGATACAGTTGTGTGAGCTTATTTTTTTATTCTTTTCCATTTTCCTCTGGCTACCGTCCAACCGCTTTCGACTCGCGATATTTGTCACACTCGGGCGCGACGCACGCGCTTCTCGCCAATTTCCCTTACACACGTATACGCATCACACACTCTCGGCACTCTTTCCATCCTTCCGTTTCTCTCGTACACAAGGGCTCTTCCCTTCCTTGCTGCCGCACTACGCGTTAATAGTTAAAGGTTTAGGTATTTCTTCCTACCCGCGACACACTTAAGTTCAAAGGTTTAATGCGTTAAGTTAAGTTAGAGTAACATGTTGCTCGGTAAGATACCTTATTAGAAGTTTAATTAGTTTAGTATAAACGTTAGTCGTCAGTACATCGAAGGATATGCAGATAGAGAGTTTAGAGGGCAGTGATAACAATATGTTTGCGTTTCTTTGGGGGTGGGGGGTGTCGGGGGTGTGAGAGCATAAAGGTGTTTCATTTTTTTAATGGTAATCTGCAGGCTTCGGGGTACGCGGTGGCGGAGTAAAAAATAGTTTCTTCTTTTTCTTTGTAAAAAGAGGGGAGGGGGGAACGGGGGTAAACTTGCAGATACTTATTGGTGTACTTTGAAAGAAATTGGTACTTTCGTATTAACTAGGGTCCGTCGTAAAGATATTTGCTAAACAGACCACACGAACGCGAGTGATTTAATTTTGCGGCGAATTTACTTTCGAAGCGTCCGCTTTTCTTTAGGAAAATATGTGTACCTATTCTACATAGATAGATTGCGAGTGATTTCGATTGCCTGGACAGTTGACTTGAGCAGACGTTCTGCATTCTCAATGGCAAAGTAGATAATAGGTAATTAACCCGCCGTGGGCACATTTATTTTCGCACCGTCCGTGGGCACACTGGGTCGCGTTTACGTTCATAGCTGTTTTTTTTTCACCGTTTTGGAGTTTCAAAAGAATCTGAAAAAATTATCGGATACTTATTCAAGCCTCTACTTTAATATACAATCTTTCTTCGAGTCAAATGTTTAAAGGATTGAGTAGGAGAAAAAAAGTAGGAGGAAAAGCGGCAATTCGCTCGATACATAAACGACTCAGTGTGCTCACGGCGGATTAATTCTATCATACAAAATTTCCATGAGATTTCGTGCCCCGATTTCCTAATGTAAATTACGTAATTGGAAATAGTACACTGTACGTCTACTCCGCTGGAACACATAAGTGACAAAAGAAAAATTCGAATTGCCGCTAGTTTAAAGATTTGCACGCTTCCCACGCACCTTCATTAATACGAAAATACCAAGGAATCATTTGTCGTTGAAGCTCCACGTCGCGTGGACCGATTTGTCGTTGAATCCCGTTTCACTGTCGTCGATCGTCGATTTCGAAACAAAGTGGCGAAGTGTTCGTCCGCGGTAAGTATGACTTTCCTCTCTTTCATTGGTTCGACACTTGAATCGCGCTAATTTATATATTCTCATCGATTCTTCACGCGTGCCTATTCAGGCAGAACGTATGCGTGTAGTTGATATCGTTAAGACTGCCCACTCAACTTTAGCCACGTAATATACAAAATCCACATCGACTTATCGTTTGTTTCTTTTTTTTTTTTTAGTGCCTACGAATGATCTCGAGGGTGAAGATTGCAAGTCTAGCGAAGTCGAGGGAGTAAAGATTATCTTTCTGTCCGTTTTGGGTTTTAAGCGTCATGCGTGGAAAGCGCACGTCTCGAGGATGCCTCGATCGTACCGATCCTCCGAGAAGGTTTTGTAAAATTTCATAAAACGACCAAAGAAAACGAGGGAATAGTAAAGAAACGGCCTGAGGCGACCACTCGCGGCATCGTTTTGTTTTTTTATCGACAAAGATCGTGCTGCACGTGGATCCAAAGCTCTTGTGCGATTAAGATATGAAAGAGTTCGATATACCTAAAAAAAATTGTACACACGTGTTCAGCTTCTATTATTCCTCCTTTCATTCTCTAAACTTTTATCGCCGGCTTCCGTGCTTCCGACGAAGAGCGGCTATCTCCGTCACGTTAACGTCTCCGAGAGCGACGCTTCTGTTAGAAGACGGATTCCGATTGTCTTCCGACACATCCGATTCCGCGCGGTTTCGTCGCCGGCGCCTTCGCGAGCTTTTCAAGAGAGAAGTGAAAAAGAACGAAGCACGATCCAGCTAGACCTTAAAAATACCACAATCTTCTCTGTTACATTCTGAACCCTTCGCCTCATGGATCTTCCCCGTCCAAATGGTCCGATTTCTCTCTGATATGCGTGGAATCGTTACGGAGTCTGTTTGGCTTTTAAAACGCGTTAATTGTGCTTCCCTGAGAGCCAATATTTCACCAGGCCTGTACATTCTATGGGATCCTTCTTCCCCACAGCTCGGATCGTCGTTGATTTGTAAAGAAACGCATCGCGTGGCTGGGTTTCTCCTCGTTTCCCCTATTAATTACTATAGTTTCACATCGACGGAAATTTCAATCCTTCGAAGCGTACATTAAGAAGAGAAAGATTCGATAGATTTCTCCGGCGGAGAGGAGCTCGATAGAAAATTATAGATAGTCCCGTTGTAAGTGAAAATCAGCTGATCGATCGTAAAGATAGAGGGATAAAAGCCTCGAGGCGCGTAGAAAAAGCAGCACGGCTGCGGCTACGATGCTCCAAAGGGTTGAGCGTTCAATGGGTGCAGAGAACACGGTAAGAGATCGTTTACTTTCAGAGTAGCTCCAGTGTTCATTGAAGTAAGTTAGTAATAGGCCAGAGCCACTTTAACGATGCCTCGGAAAGTCGCGAGAACACGCTTCGAGTCTTCGCTGAAACTCGAATCGTAACGGTAACGATGCTGGCGAGTTCGCTCGTTTACCAGGGACTCTTTGGAATTCATAAGAGAGGGGAAATTGAATATGAAAATCCTGGACAGAGTTGCCAAGTACTTGGGGAATAAACTTGCTCGCGGGGAAACGCTTTAGTCGGTGTTCCTCGATCCTTCGAATAGCCTGAAGCCTTACGAAGTTAATTCTTACCGAGGCTAGTCGTCTATCTCGCAGAAATCACGAGAGAAATGATTTTTGAACGAGAGCATAAAAGTTGTCGTTATTTTCTCAGACCTCAATTTCGTTTCTTTTCACTTATTTCTTAACGAATGTTCTATTAACTCCACCGATTTCGAGGATCTTTTAAAGTGGCGCTCGAGGGACCCCGATTCCAGGCAAAATTCCCTACCAACGAAGGGACTTTGGCGTGCTGAGCATTTTATAAAGTATTCGAAAGCCTCAGAATCGGACGTTTTTCTTCTCGCCTTCGATAGATCGTCGGGACGAGGATCCTCTCGATTTTATCTAATTTCCACGTCTGCTTTTCTCCTTACGTACATTCGTAAACCTATGTACACTTCCGATCGACACGAGATTCCATGAATGCATATCAACGCGTTGAAAATGATCGCGGGAACCCTAGCATCGCCCAATTTTTAAATTAGCCTTTTCAAAAAGGTTTCCATTCTCCCTCGTCGTTGAATAGTCTTGTCACTTTGAAAGCGTTTCGTTATTGCTTTTGAAGAAATTCCGAAGGAAATCTACGTAATAGAATCGTGACAACAGTTAGCGATCTAACTTGGACCGATCGAGGAGATTTTCAATTTAATCGATTCCCCAACGGCGAACAGACTCAGCTGTAATCTCGACCAGTGCCGCAGTTTTGTAGGAATACCTGTGCTCCGTCGACAATTAGAAGAGGAGAATGATTCTGACACGCTCGCCGATTTTAGTAACGGCACTGACGTTGACGATCTTGGCGCGATATTTGAAACTTGCGCTCAGGTACAGAAGTGTTAGACGCTTTGGTATTCGAGCGAATCGAGGAAGTGATAATTTATTCCTAATTGCCCTGACACAGGTAATTGGTGAGACCTTAGCACTGGCTAGAAATCAGGATACATCGAGCAGAGTGATACGAAAATATAGCGTGTATTTCGCTGACGATTTCCTTCGTCACGATTGGGGAATCCCTATGGGGTGCAAGATCATCTGCTTAGTCGTAAGAAGATTCTTATCGAAGACGGGTGGCTGTCAAAACGATTCCAAAGAATTCGCAGGAAAGGAAGCGATAGAGCTCGATAGAAACGTACTTCGAGTATTCGTTACGTCCCGTATTTAATGCCAGTTTAATAAACCCTTTGGAGCCCATTGCTCGAGGATGAATGTCGATGTTCCAATTCCTTGGTACCTACGAGTATTAAATTGATTTTGGAGAAACTTTATTTAGATAATTCTTTATGAAGCACATACATTGGAGATATACAGTGAAGTAGCTGAGGAGTATCACAGAAACATCGAAGAAAGTTGTAGGAGATATTAAGCAAGACGCGAGGAAGTACAGGGTGATCCATAATTGCACCTCGATACCTTAGTGTACGAATCTGTATTACAAAACGAGGAAAGTATTATTGTACGAATATACTTTACCTAGAATTCGCGATGAATTGTCTAACCGGTTGACTCGTTTCCCTTTGTATTCTCATGCAAATGAAAGAAAAATTATAGGAAAACTATTCACCAAATACCTGTTACGCGTTATTCCAATTATCCTCTAATCTAACTCACTGTCGCGCAATCCACCTTTCTCATTCTTTCCTCATTTCGTGATCCAGATTTATCCGCCAGAACGTTCGCGCGCAATCACGTGTCACCCCGCGTCCCGCAAACGCGTAAAGAATATCCAAAGAAGGTGCCGAGACAATTATCACAGGAGCATCGAGGGGGTTAACAGAGAAGAGTACAGAACTGTCGGAGGAAAATATATCAGGGGACCTGTTCGACCGTTACGGGAAATCGACTGATGAGAAATTGGCGGACATCGAAGGGTTAAGCACCGGTTGAACGTCGACGATTCGTTTCAGCAATACTGCGCTCGCACCCTGTGTGTATAATACGTAGAAGCATCTCTGCCACGTGTCACCTACTCGACAGTGTCCTCCGAGTGCCCTCGCCGATTATTATTCCCCGTATCTTGCAAAGAGTTGGCTTACGTGTCGGTGAACACCGACGTTACTTCGCGCCGCTGTTCCATGCTCAGAACAACTTGGACTTTCACGCTCGACACACGTACAGATCCACACATGCACGTACACTCACGCTCTCCCATGTTGTTAATAAAATCTATATAATTTAATAAACAATTTACACGCATAACATAATCGATAAATATCGTATATGTATATATATATCTTCCCCTTCTTCTTCTATACAACAATAAGTTCATTAATCGCTAGATAGGATCGTTCGTATCGATGCTTCCGTCCCTGCCGCCTTACATCCAACACTTTCTCGTCCCCTCGTCCATCGGAACTATGATAACGTTGAAACAAAAGCGTATCTCATCCTCGAGACACAGCGCGGCGCCTCCGCGACGCCACCCGTCGGGCAAGTTCGTCCGAAGCAACGACTAACGCCGGGGTGGGTGCGGGGCTGGGGGGAGCTACTCTCAACGTGATCTAAAGTAGGATCGTGCGCGTGAACGTTAAACCTTTCATGTACAGTAGATATCATACACAACTAGCGACGCAGCAACAAGGAGGAAGATTAATTTCGCGGTAGAGCGCAGACGGGGCGAGGGAGTCGAGGAGTTCTCCCCGCGGTGGTCGCGACCATGTTTCGAGGAATCGATCGTATGCCGCGCGGTCTGGGCTCTCGCCAGCAACGGGAAAGTGCCGGGAATAAGCTCCGAGCGTGGCTCCAACGAAAATGGCAACGCGATGCTCTACTTCCGCCCGGCGCTCATAGTCAGACACTTCTCCAATCGACGCAACCTTTCCATACCATACCCCGGGGGGGTCCTCAGGCGCGATTGTCGCCCGACATTCAGCGCGCACTGGACACCTCCCTCGCCGTTCCTTTCCTGTGGTTTCGTTTAACGCGATCAGTCTCGGCTGGCCGTCTTCAATCGCCCGGCGATGCCTAAGAGCATCGACGAGCGTTGAACCCCACCTGCCACCGCTCGTTGTCTTCCGCGGACGTGCAACAAGCTGCTAATGGGATCGCCGCCGTCTATCGGGGTCCGTCGAGGACGTCGCGTAAGCTCGCGCTTTCAGCCAGCCCGCAGGGTGCGCGTACATCCCACCCCCGCCCCCACCCCCGAGGTAGCGAGAATCGATCCTCTTAGCGCGATCGATGCTGGTCGAACCGAATAACTGCGAATTCTGTTGAACGAGGATTAGAGGCCGCGGGCACGTGAAAAGTTTGTGACCTATCCGAACCTCGCCTCGACCACATATTAATCTATTAGTCGTTCACCCGCGAGGAGCACCGTCCCACGTTCGTCGGCGCGCCGAGAAGTATGCTTCTCGATCCACCTAGCACCGATCAGGGATCCGGGAAGAGGCTCACTCGAATGTTCGACTGGTGTCTGGACACCTGGCACGAGGCTGAAGAACACCGTGCGGCTTAACGGGGCCCGTGGATCCTTGCCATATCTACACGTACCACTCTTTGATGTCTATCAGTTCCCGCTTCTTGTTAGTCTTGCTACCGTTCGCACCGTTCTTCAGGGCGCCGTTGAACGGCTGGTTGGAGCCGGCCGCGCCCAGCAACGCCGCGTTCGGGTCCTGGCAGAAGGTCTTCGTCTCGTCCACCTTGTAGCTGGTCTCCGGACGATTCTTGAACTTGAGGATGATCAGGATTATCAGAACTATCGCGATCAACGCCGCGGCTATTATGCCAATTATCAGGGCGGCGTTCTCCGCCGCCTCGGACGTTATCCTCTTGTTGTTGTTGTTCTTAGGCGGCGTCGGCATCGGCGGGTAGATGGGGGGCGGAGGGGGCGGCGGCGGGTCCGTCATCTCCGTGGTGGTGCTCTGGGTGGTCACGGTTGTCGATCTCTGCGTCACGACGCTGCTGCAATATTCGAAATCGCTGGTATCAGTGTGATCGGAAGGGGTGAAAAGTACGGGGCGACGAAGTTACGAGATGGTATCGCTGTCGGGGATTCGAATCGGACATTTCGAAATTGGCAGGTTGCAATTAGAATAATTGAAAGCTTCGACTGCGGTGCGAGAGTGGTGTGTTGAGGATTTCTTTGGGTAAATTCGTGTGGAAATTTATGATAAAGGGGGATGTATCGGTGCTTTAAACGTTATTTGCATAAAGCACGATTATCTCCATGTGGAGTGGTCGAATATACGTTGTATTACCGATATACGAGCTTCGCCCATTTTCGCAAAAGGAAACCGAAATAGGTTTCGATGGCGTGGGTGGAGATTAAAATGACAGTGTTAAAGCAACTTCGCTAGTTGGCTTAGTGAATTGACCGAATCGATTGGACGGTTAATTAGTTAGACCGCTAGATCCAATCAGACTGCTTAATCGGAGTTTGATTATCTAAAATCCTATTATCGACCTCGAAGCAGGTGAATAATTCATGTGAGCTTCAAGTTCGTGCGAGGAAATCTTAGTACTCGCGAGCAATGTTGATAATACTTTAAGCAGGCTCGGCACACCCCTATTGGCCAAATTAGGCGGCTGCCTAGGGTGTAAAATTGACAAGCTGAGCAGAATGGTCTTTTCATTGTTGGCATTTCTTAAAATTAAGTTTCAAGTGAAATATTACAAGTTGCACTATAAATTTTTTAAGCTTCGAATATAAATTCAGAGTATGGTTATCGAAAACCTAAAAAGAATTCTAATTCTAAGATATACAAGATAATCGTACACAAAGATGTTATAGTTAAAGAACATGATAGAATAATGCTACTAAAAATGTTGAAACTACTGAGAAACTTCACTGCTGTTAATATAAGTTCTCGTGTAACAGCCCCCGAAATTTGTGAATGTTTTTAAAAATCTATAAATCCAAATTGTTAATATCGCACTAAACTCCTGTGGGATACAGGAAGGCATCTTTAAACACGTAGAATTTTTTATGCCGACCCTTTTTTGTCGATATAAAGAATAATACGACCAACTTATCCAAGGAAAAAACTTACTTTTTCTTTCAAACGCTATAATTCTTTCAATTTTTCATATTTTTGCTTTAAAGGGATCAATCCCAGCGTAAACTATCTAACTTTAAGAAACTTCTATTTTGTTTAGAAATAAAATGACCGTGATAGGTGCTACACGTCCCGCCGACAGGAGTTACATCGTCGAAGAGGTGGACAAAATTCCGCAATAATTAATAAATAACAAGGAGGAGCGATATGACAAAAAATATTTTCCGCAAGCTTGAAGATGCTTCCTTACATCCCAAAAGAGTTCAATCCAATATGACCAACGGTCTTTTAAAAAAAAATTCTCAAATATCAGTTACTTCTGGAGTTTCTATCCGAGAATCCCCCTTTAAATCAGCTTATAACGGGGAAACACCTGAATCCATCTACAAATCTCTACACGTGACCGTGTTACGTGCGTACATTCCGAGAAATATGTAGCAAACTATCGACTGAAATACACATTCACCCTCTAAATACGCCTCGAAGCGTACAGTGAAACATTTCTCACAAAAGCACATAGAAATGTCATTAAAAATCTCTGCAAAATAATCTTCAAACGAAACAACGATTACACAAGCTCTTCCTCGCCTCTCCAAGAGGTCGCATACCACCTACAATACAAATATACACTTTAAGCTCCCACACTGTCACTTCAAACTAAAAAAAACAAAGTCGTCGTCACCCTACACACCATTCCTAACTTTCCATCCCGAAGACCCCCGAGTACAAAGTCTCCACGACTCCGACTAATTACCAAGACAGTAGCTCTCCCAAATAACCACCCACCACCCCCCCAGCGCGCAGCTGTCAACAAGCCAACGAAACCGTTCACAATGGCACAGATTCAACGCGGCGGAAGCATAATGAAGGCCGAAAATCAACAGCGTGTTGCGGGAATATATACCGGAGGATCACGCAGACGCGCTTTCGGCTTGCCGCTCGCGTTCGGGGGGTGGGGGCGGGAGGGGGAGGGGGATGGCGACGACGTGGCGAATTTCGAGATCGCCGCGGGGTGTTGGATCGTATCTGGCAGACTCACCTGGCGTGGCTGGTCTCGAGGTCTGTGGTCGACACATTGTACTGGACGGAGACGGTGACGATGTCCCGGGTCGATGTCGACGGCGTGCCTGGAGACGTTTGCGTGCTGATGTGGCCGGTGGTGTACTCGCGGCCAGTAGTGTACGTCACCGAGCTGGAATCTGCTTGGCAAATGGAGAGAAGGAGAAGCGTCAGTGCCGGCTGTGCGGTGCAATTACGTGTATCCGATTGGCTTCGCCAGGGGGATGGGTTAGTAACGTGCTACCGACAATATTTACGCGTGCGTAGGCCGGCGGTATTCACGCGTGCGTGGGCAGCCACGTTGGCGAGGACACCTCGGTAGTGGGGGTGGGGATGGGGGAGGAGGGGTGCTGTTCCGCCGGGAACACGTAACACGCTTAATCGCGTGAAA
This sequence comes from Andrena marginata, assembly GCA_963932335.1. NCBI lineage: Eukaryota > Metazoa > Arthropoda > Insecta > Hymenoptera > Andrenidae > Andrena > Andrena marginata. Next base: position 6,141,511 of record OZ010661.1, read on the forward strand.
GGAGTCGTTGTTCTACCCGCCGGGCTACGGTTCGATTGCTTTCTTTTTCTGGATCGCGAGCACGTGGAGCAACGTGGTTATTGAGAGCTCGGGGCAGACGGCAGTTTGACAAAGTTGGGATCCGGGTGACTTCTCGTCGGTATTGGTCTTTAGACGCGATAGGGTTCGTGATATTTCTACGCGGGCATATTTGGGCTCGTTGCGCTCCGTTACGCGGATATTAGGTTTGATTAAGGAAGCACGAAGCCCCGAAATTCAATCTTTTTAATTTGATATCTGAGCTGGAAGAACACTTCGACCACTTGTTAACCACTATCGTCGAATCGCCACTGAATAAAGCGAGCGAAAGTACTAATTCAGCGCAGGTTATTCTAGAGATTACAGGCTACCGAGAAGCGTCAGCCTCAAAAGCCGAGGATGTAGCAGTCGTTGGTGCTTTCAGAGCTTGTCTGACGCGACGCGGGTAACACTAGACTAACCAGCTGCTGAAACACCGACGGCGAAGACGTTGGAGAAGAGAATTTTAAAGGGCTCATCTTCCAGAGACATGTTTATCCTAGGCGGCAGTTGGAGACGGCGGGCGATACGAGTGACAGTATGTAGTTTGTAATTTCAAGGAATTTGTCAAAAGTTAAGCGTAAGCACGCGGAAATTGTTCCACTAGGGTGAAAATGAAATTCATGAATTTAGAGGGAATTTATAATCAGGAAATATTTTTACAACCAATGATGAATATTTCGAGAGCCGGAATATTGTAGATTTATCAAAATATAAAAAGACGCTAAAATAGAGCCCAACGTACAATCGATAAAAATACTTGGAGGGGTCAAGCCAGTAGGAAAATTCACCAGAATAAACATCCGCCTAAATTCTTCACAATTGATTCCCAGCCAGACCAGATAAACTATGTTAAATATTTAAGTTCGTTAGCCGACGGGGATTCGACGATCCAAGCGTCTAACACCTTTGAAAATAACCGATCCGGACAATCATCCCCCTCGGGCAAACGAAATATTTCAAAACGAGAAGAGCATGTCTGGGGCACGATCTATTTCCCCCCCACTAAACCATGTTACGGTAGAAAAGTACAGTTTTTCTAATTAGAGTGATTAAAACCACGCGCCCGCGCGGAACGTGTGAATAGGCGTTGAGCAAGGTCAACCCGGAGAAGAAAATTTCGTACCGTTTAGAAGATTTTCGGGGTCAGTTTCGTTGGACGTCGCAGAGGGAAATTACTTTAACCGGCGTAAACGATGGTGCAAGGTAAACGACGAGAAGGCACCCTATCCAGCGATGAAGAGCAGCGTGTACTGAAAGAAGTCTCGTCTCCGTCGCGTCAAAGAGGGTAGCGCTATTTTCGTGACGGTCAACTTAACCGGTGGCAGTCGGGATTGGCGGAGCTTTCACCGCATGAAAGTCGTGGGATATGCAGATGAAGAGGACGCCCACGGGCCAAGTATTTCCATAACGAGCACTCATCCACTCTCCTTCCCCCTTTTTTCATCTTCTCCTCTCGAAGACCGCATCTCTTGCCTCGATTATAACGAGACTCGTACCTCGAAGATGCTTCACTTCCCCCTTCCCCGATAAATATTAACGCGGCGATCTTCTCCTGCAAAAGCTACGACGCTTTCCATCTGACGGGATTTTACATTTGACTGTGCAGAATATTTTCTATGGCTGGTTCGTGTGTCCAAAGAGACTTGTGCTTTAATTGTTCAAGACAGTATGATAGAAGCTTTATAAAATAGAGAATGGAACAAGAAAGTCACCCGAAACCACCCCCTCGACTCCGTCGCAGATTAAAAAACGTTTCCTCGCGAAAAAGAACGCTGCCACCCGACAATACTTTGCAGCCCCAATCTCGGAGCTTTCACGACGGAACAAGAGGCGATCGCCCGCCAACAAAGGGGGGGACTTTCATCCTGTCGCGTCTTCCGCAGGAGTTTTCAATTTATCCCATCGAAAGGAAACTCCTTTCACCCCTGCGCACGCTATGCAAGTCTTGGAAATACGCCTGCTGCGCGAACGGCGGGCACGTACTAGGAAGCGAACGAGAGGAAACCGTGAACGGAAGATCAATACCAGGGCGCCGCGAGGGAAGCTCATGAAAATCGAGTGCCCCGAAAGCAAAGCAAAGAGGAGAACGGACCGGTGGCTGATGTGACGATGATTTCCTCGGTGGTCACCGGCTCGCCGGAGCCTTCCTCGCAGTCCTCCTCGTCGTCGCAGGAAGGACGTTCCTGGATGTTCTCCTTGTGGGGCTTGGGCCTGAAGGTTGTCGGCGACCTGGTTGGCGCGACGTAGACTGGCGTTATAATGTCGTCTGCGAACAGAGAGGGTGGTGGATTACTAAATTTATCGAGGATACGTCATGAAAACTGATACCGAATTCGCTGGGGGGTGGTGGTGGTGGTTAATCGATCCTTCTTTGGCGTTGGAACTCGTGGAGTTGTTGCAGGGAGTACTTGGAGTAGTTAGCACTATGGGGCCGTCCTTAAATTACGCGAGGGTAGATTTTGCCGATTCCGTATTCCCTCCCTGCCCCAATATAAGAATTCGTAAGATTTTATATTCCAATCCCACCCCCCTTGCTTACGTAATATTTTTTGCATTGCATTTCTCCAGTCATTAAAGGTTCATTTCTGTATTCCAACTTCAAGTAAAAATAGAAAGTTTCGAGATTAGAAGTTTGAATGCGCGCGGCTTTTTTAAATTTTGATTTACGTGGTTCATTCTGACACCTGTGATAGCGGTACTCATAATGATTAAGAATCAGTTTGGTTTCTTTCTTTCAGACGAGTCTGCGAGCTGAAATGATACTCGCCAGGAAGTGTTTCTTTTCAAAGTTGCGATTTTTATCTCCAGATAACATTGAAAAAACACAATTAAAAGTGTATTTAAAAAATTGTTCTTTACACATCACAAGTAGCTTAATAAATAAAAAAAATTGACATTGTTATTCATTGTTTTCACTGAGACAAAAAACCTGAATGTTGCCGAATTTTTCGGTGTGATCACAGGAATGACCCCTTAAGACTCTTTCTCTTTACTTGTTAGAAAACGCAAAAAATTCGCCCCCTCCCCAGTTTTACGTAATTTAAAGAAAAGTCATTGATGTCTGTGTTAAGATTGTGGTAATTGGTTACGATAATATTTCCATCACTTCTGAGTGGAAGTATTATGCTTTATTCTACGGAACACTGATGATTGAGTAGTAACATTAAAAGGAAGAAGCTGAAGCTCCAAAATTCAACACCCCTCTACTCATAACTATACGCAACATGCCAACGTTAAAATTTAAATTCCCCGGTATGAAGTTCCGGAAGCAATCCAATTCAATTTCAATTTCGAGAACGCATTTATCCAAAAAGATAAACATCCAACGTGATTACACCTCGGTTACAGTGCGAATTGTGTAACTCGTAATTGACAATGTAGCGCACGATTTAATTTGTAGGAATGAAAGCCAAACATTCTTTCTTCAAATATAAAAAAAATATAACAAAATTTACGGATTCACCGTGCATTTAATATCTTAGTAATCCTCCCGAACCTTCGATTTCTACATGAAGAGTAGCTTTTGAAATTTCAACCATCTTACTTGTACAGACGACCTGCTAATTACTTTCTAAAGTGTATTAACAGATTTTACAGTATATTCCAGATGCTACCAATCACGGAGGCATCTCCTTTCATTTCTGAGGACGTCCGAACGTCGCTACGTAGACTCTCGTTATTACCTATGTCGATTGCCAGCAGGGAGGATCGTAATTATTGAAAATTGTTGCGCGTACCATGGCCTCCGACTCTCGCATAATTTCCGTATGATTGCACGCGGTTTGCAGCGTTTGCGTCATCAACATCGGTGTAACGCGAAACGAAAACGCGGTTGATGCGAGCTAACAGGGGGGGGGGGGGGGGGATAACGGTGGTGGGAGAGACGGTGGTGGGAGAGGCGGCGATAATGGAGATAGAATGCAGGTTTGATTGGAACGTTTTGTCCTCGGGCCGCGATATACCTGGCACACGGTTTCGTTTCGCTTTGAATTCAATTTCAATGGAAATTTGCTTGATTTTCTTCCATTTTCTGCGGGATCGTTTCCGCGCGACCGTTTGCCCCTTGATTGATATTTGTTGGCAGGTTGATTTAATTGCAGCGTATTGATGAACGTTAGAAACTTTCGTGGCGATAATATTGTATGAATTGAGATTCAGGCATTGCTGAGCGCGAGGAATATCTTGTGCACGCGGAGGGAGCATTGTTTGCTATCTGTTGCGGGATGTCGTGAATCATATTGGGCTTTACTACTTGCGATTGCAGGTAGATTAGGCGCTGGAGTCTATCGGATAGACTGCGATCAGTTTATTGGTATATATTGTAGAGTAGAGAAATTATGGGTAGGTACAGTGTTCCATAATCTATTTGTCATTATTAACTTGTACGTCTTAATTGATTTTTTTGTCAAAATGAAATGTTTTTCTATTTTATAAAATTGTACATATGTTCTTAGCTGTGTGACGGTGTTGAACTGGTGTCGAAGAGAGTTACAATTTAACGTGGCTTTGAAATAACCTTGAATATAAAAAAAAACGATATTGTGCTGCATATTTTTTTTTTAATAAACGCGTATGCGGTTGCATTAAAGCTATATTGTATTTTTATGGCAGAAATAAGGTACTGATTGTACACGGAAGTATACCTGTTTTCCTATGACATTAAGTAACAAGTGTATGTATTCGTGGAAGTGTATGTCGACGGCTTATTTGTTTCTAAAAGGTGAAGTGCAAAGGGATGTTCTATAAATGCAATCTCAAATAGCTTTAATCTTTTAAATTCTGTTGTCTTATCTACTAATTGCAGTGGAATACAATTTTCTCATGGACAAGCGAATGCAAATTTGAACAATTTTGTATTAGGTTATACTTCGACGACATGCGCATTTATTTATATAAATATCTCCTTTATAATCCAACGGTAATGAAAATAAAAAAAATATCCTTGTTGGGCATGGAGTAAATTCCTCGTTCAACGCGTGGATTTAGATGTCAATTATAACATGACGAACGAAATTGAAATTTACCTTCGTTGGATATTAATTTGTCGACACGAAAGCTAATTAAGGAATTAAAATTTCAAGGATTAATCATTCCATGTAGAGTTTCACAGATCAGGATTTCCAGTGCGATCAAAATTTTCACAATCATTATACTTCTGTAATAATTTTCTCCTCAAAATTTCCAGCATTCTTAATCATCCAAAGTTATAAATTTCTCAAACGCCTTCCGAAATCCACAAATCCGAAAGTAGGGTGTAACAAAAATAAAATGAAACAAAAGTACGATCCAAAATGCAATAGTAGGTGCAACACGGGAGAATATGAATCATTTAGAATTAAATTTCTCATGTATGAACATGCATCGCCATCATCCCATCAATATATATAGTAGAATCTCTTACATAAGCCATGCGTGACTCGAGCTAATATTTGAATAAAAAAATCACACTATCGATCTTTCTGTCTATCTCACTGCCCTTCGTCCACCTAACGACGCTGCATTTTCAGCCCTGAAATGTTACATGTTTAAAAATAACCCGTTGCTCGCTCGACGATAGTTTGTTTAATGGGCTGATCGGCCGTCAGGTCGTTAAGGGGATCTCATTAATTCAGTTTTTAGTCAGCCGGAGAAGATTTTCGAGCCGGCTGTCAGGTTGCGCGAGGAGGTCGACGAGGAGGAGAAAGGAGGAGCTCCAGGGATCCTAAATATGCAAATGAATCGAAGATACAACTGGGCAAGCATGAATACGAAAAGGTGGCATGCTGCATGCGATATGGGCGAACCCGATCGTTCGTGCGTGTGTGCTCTCCCTCTGTTCTGCCTCTCCTCGCCCCTTCCCGTACACACGCGCTTCTACCTTCATCAATTACATGGAATGGCCGAGAAGTATAGGTGTAAATAACATAAATAGCTGTTAAATGATTATTTCAGTGTCACCTATGAGTCGCTGACACGTTGAACTGTGGAAATGTCAATTGTTTTAGAGTACGTTTAGTTACACAAACTTTTAGATTATGATTTAAGAAAAGTATTTAAGATACTGACGTAAAATGATTTGTTGCACGTGAAAATATTGGATTACAGATTAGATTTCATTTATTTAATTAACAGAGATAACTTTGAGATTATTAAAAGGTATAATATTACAATTTGCGTTTAATTCGGCACTGTAGCTCGGGAGTTAACTATATATGTTTTAGCTCATAACGGCTGAATAACTCTGTACATTTGTGTAATTATTTGCTCCGAGGTTATGCTGCAGTTAATAATGAAAAAGTATAAGATTGTTTAATACTGAATATGAAGATCGGATTTTAAGCTTTAAAACGGTGCTAATAAAACGCTGTTTGTGTTACATTTTAGATAATACAGTGGTAGAATTTATTTGAAATAAGTGCTAACGAAATGCATGATAATAATATTATTTACTGTGGATTGTATTCCGATCTTAAGTATACCTACTATTATCAAATGTGTAAATAAAGTTATTCGTGTCCTTTCTCCTTATAAAATTCATTAGAATTTTATAAAATGAATATTTCCATAAATAATGAAACGATTTCAATCATTTAATTTGTTGATGAAATTAGAGTGCGGTATTTATTTAATTGTCATTTAATGAGACGTGAGACGGCTGTGCATTTCATCGACAAGATTAATTAATGAATTGTTTCCTATTTATAATGTAATAAATAAATTAAATACTTGTTTAATCCGCGTATTGAAAAAAATGTGGTAAAGTGCCGCCAAAGGACGACAAGTGCCTTTACCAATTTATATGTGTTTCCATCCTTGTCTAGGGGAGTGCTAAACGTCTCTCCTTTCATACTACACGGTAGAGCGTGGCTTCCAGCGCTCTTATATACGAACAGAGTGGCTCGCGACCACTTGCGAGAAAGTAATTTTTCGCGAATAACTCGAACACGATTAGTCCGATCGAAAAACTGTAAAGAAATGTTTGGCTCGAAATTACATAATCTATCTAACCATACAGCTTGCAGGTCCTTTCGTCGTGTATAAATTTTTTTCTCTGTTTATATGCCTATACGCAGTAGTAACGTATATATGTTGTGATGCTTCTAAATATACAGGGTGTTAAAAAATTATAGGACAAACGAGAAGGAAAATTTCTCATGTCATTAAACATCGAACAGGCACTTCATCGAATATTATTCACGTTGTGGAAGGTCCGTGCTCTTTTTACACGAAATATCGTGCGATCAATTTTAAAATCTACAGAAACCACGACGCAATCAATAATTTATGAAAGAGAGGCACACATGAACGTGCACGTAAAATCTCGATACGTGCAACGCGTGTAGAGAGACGCATAAAAGAAATTCCTCTGCGAGGAAACGTGCAGAAGGAATTACTTACGCCCTCGAAATTGTTACTTACACTTACCGGAACCAGACTCGTAGATTGGTGTGCATTCCTCGTCCTCGTCGTCGGCGGTGCAGCCGCTTCCGGCGCCAGAAAATATGAGGTCGTCTATGACGCCTGGGAAACCGGACGCTGGTGTCTGCGAAAAAAATAGGAAGGAATACAGATTTATCGCGACGTACGAGGCATCTCGCGTGACTTGGCATACAAATTTTCAGCTGAAAGTTGAATGTAGATCGCGGTGTTAAATAGGTAAATGTAACAAAGTAACGCGGAATGTCGTGACAAATGATTGTAGTATTAAAGTGGCGAATGCTATTCGGTTTATAATAATCAGTAATTTGTCGAGTGTCTTACACGATTGCCTGAAATAATGTCTGGTATTGCAATATTGTTTAATAAAATATCAATTACCTATGGTTCTAGTAAATTAATTATTTCTGAATTTGAATTACATCCTTTCGTTTCTACGGATATAATCTTTTAATATTACAGGCCTGCACGATGAAGGGACGACTACATTACACAGGTATCGATTTGCGGCGGTAGTTCCTGCATTGGCCACTAGAAGGCCACGAGCTTGAACTCGTCTTCAAATATTCTGTACTGATAATAAACGGAAAAAAGGTGTTGTACAGGTCTTCGCACACGCATTCTCGCCTTTGCGCGACGTGATAGATTTTACAGCAATGCCGGGTAAGTGGGGAACGAAAATGCTACAAGCAGAAGCCCAAAAGTAAATGATTATTCATGGTATAAAGTATTTGGAGGGATGGTTATCCAAATGGAAACGGCACGAAATGAGAAGTTCCTGCATTTCGGATAATGACATGGAATACTTTTCCCCTATTCACCTGTTGCATTCTTTGTAAAGGAGCAGCACGATCCAAAAGGCTTCCAGCGGGCAGTAATTGAACGTCCCCTCTAGTAGTCACTCTTCCATCCTTCGCAGCAGCAAGTTCCAGAATTCGTGCACCATTCACAACGAGGCCAACGACCACGCCTAAAAATGGCCTTTCTACCCTTCCTTTGTTGCGATTCCATCGACCACCCACCTGAATAGTCGATTGGCTGTTGAACACCGTCAACTGACGACCTGCAACCAGCAATCGAATAATCATATTCTCAGTATTCCCTGAACTCCCAAGCACAAGTGTCTGTGCCATTCAAAGGGTTAATAAGTGTCGAGCTTTTTTTTTTTTTTTTACATTACCACAATTTCATTATACATTTCCCGACATTATTTGTTTCGACATAAGTTATTAGAAATGACCACCCCAAGTTCCCAAGAGTGATTTGCAAATAATCTTTGCACCGTTCGGCAAGCATTTCAGAGATATTCTGCATGCAGAATCAAAGTGTCCCTTCCCTCGCGACGAAGAGCTAAAGGGATTGCTGTTTCTATGGCTGACAAATGTTTTCGTTTGACCATTGACCAGGCGAGCAGGAGTCAGTGGATCTCGCATGGGTAACCATTGGCCAGTCCACCAGGTCAATGTGTACTTGGAAGAAGATGGGAGCGAAGGTATTACTCCCCATGCCCCCTACTCCTTGCAAAGGGTTTGCATCGAGCCCTTTCCCTTTGTAGGGTCTAAATTTGGTTGCTTTTGTGAGCAGGCTAGCATGCAGCACGTGGAACTCCTTAGGGTTCGATCTGCCCTTCGTGGTTGGTGCGTGGTGCTTGGATTGCCATCGCACCTGCTGTGCTATAGGCATACCTTCTTTATAATAAAATATACTTTTTTGGAACGGATGCTTCGAAGGGAAATTTGCAGATTTGCATTCTGTATTATTATTTAACACATTAGCACACTTTGTATACTGCCTGAAACAGACTTTTTACCAATAAAGCAGGGATCGAAAAAGTTCTGGAACACCTATTTTAAAAAAAATTCCGTTCGAATTTATATGCTTCGTTTAAGAAAATATCTGTCCCTGTGGAATTTTTATTGAAAGAAGTGTTGCCCTTAGGAACTTCTTTAAAAAGTGTTCTCACGGAATAGATATTTTAGAACCTTTATAATAAAAGTTCCATGTAAACAAGTTACATTAGAATATTTATTAAGAAAGGTTGCATAACGTAGAGAAAAGTACTAAACTATTAGGTACTAGTTTTATTTAACAATATAATATAATATTCTTCGTATTTATTTAATAAAAGGTATGAAAATCATAAGTAATTAAGAAAAGAGTAACGTAGGAGTAAACTAAGAAAAGAGAACTTGTCAAGAATAATACCTAAATAACATTTTTTTATAACTTACATGAACCAAAATACATAAAAATTCTATAATATCTCCGTAGAAATTATCTACGTAGGTAAATATTACAAATAAATAACACATTCAGAATATCAATTTAACTGTAATAATTACTTATTATTGTTGTAGTACTATTCATTGAATAATATTCAGTATTTGTTACAAAAATTCAGAACTTTTTTAATATCGATGAACAAAATATCTGTTCCTCTTGTAGAGAAACCTTTATTTTTATATTTTATAAGTCCCATTCTAACCAGAACTTTATTTTCAAGAACTTTTACTTTATCAGTTCTCATGGGAACTTATAACGTGAGAACATTTTTAAAAAAAGCTCCACGGCACATGTATCAAATAGAACCTATTATAAAGTTCCAGAACTTTTTCGATTCCTGCAATAAAGTAAACTCCCAATTTGCAAATTCAATAAAAAATAGCGATCTTATGAGGGGAACAAGTTAAACAAGTACCTTACAGAGGAACCCAATTCTGGATCAACCCTTTTATAAAGAAAACCAATAGTATTGAATATATAATACGATTCAACAAAGTACAGTAGTACACCATTAAAATTACTTACGCGCAACCAGGAGCATTGCTCTAACCATCACTGTAACTTACAGACTGACACGCTCGATCTTCTCGAATATGTATATAAAACCGGTGGGACACCGATCAGGCCAACATGGTGGGCCCAGAGTCACATATATTCCTCGGTGTAAGCCAGGTGATAGAATCGATTGGCAGAGATCGATAATGTGGCTATTTTTTTATTAGGCGACTAGAAGCCGAGGGGCGGGATCGGGTACGAGCAGGTTCCGTTCACGTGACCTGCCATGGGCGAGTTAAATACCACCTGGTAATAGGAAAGCAACAAACACAGCAGGCTTCCTGGCTGTCACTGATGAAGACCTGGTGGGGAGCAGGTGGTATTATCGTCGTCGCCTGGGAGTGGGTAATAATTTTCGGCGAGCTGAGAAAAAATGACTGACAGGACTACCAGGCTCGCAGAAGCTGAAGGAGGGTGGCTGGGTGCCATTTTAGGCACCGGCGAAGATGGCTGTTCGGCCTGCTGCTATTCTGCAGTGGATTTCAGTTTAGTCGCCATTTTACTAGTTTAACGTTAAACTTTCAACCGTCCACGCTCGACAACACGGGGAAATGGGTGAATAAGATATAGTACGATAGTCAACGTGTTTGATTTAGAATTTTTTCCGGCAGAGATCTTTTTAAAGAAGTTCTTGGAGTTCCTCTGTCATCACGACCTACCGTGGTGTGTTCGATAAAACAATTCCCTTGATTTTTCTGCCATCGCACGTTTTGTTGTTCTTCAGAATTAGGTCCACGATGGTAGACAGAGGAATCGAAGTCACGGAAAACGTTAAATGACAGGTAACGAAGGAATTCTTATATAGAGTTACATGTCAATTAAATCGGAACTGTGCGGCACCTTAAGGGGTCTGTTTCCTTACCTTGGCGGATGAAAAATCATGCGAAACTTGGGAATTTTTTTAAAACAGAATCGTTAAATATATTTGCTTCCAGCTTTGTGGCTTCATTTGTCAATCTGTAGAGAATATGAAAAAAATTGTATGCAACAATAGTGGTTATATCCGGAATTATAGTGCTTCAAGTAGAGTGCCTTACAAAAATCATATGCGCATGGTTAGCACAAAATCAGCCGTTGTAGTTGTGTGAAATAAAACATTTAAAAATTTGTATAATCTGTATGCGCGCGGCTATCGCCCAAAGTAGATGAAATGAGAAATACTGAAAATTAAAAAAAAAAAAATGGCAGCGTCTAAAACAGACATGGATTTCTGCAAAAAATTCGCTGGCTTTTTAAGTCGCAAAACTCTAATTTTGCAAACATCAACTTAGTTTTAGTACCGGTGATAATGGAACATCTGTTGAAGATATATGCCAAGTTTGAAGTAAATCAGGTGACTGGTTTCCGAGATATCATGTTAACAAATTCGAAAAACATCGTTTTGAGATTTTTTCTAATGTTGCCTAAATATGTACTAATATAGGCATAAAGTTTTCAATGAATATAATTTGAGGGTTTCTCTTAAAGAAAATCCCAAATATCGCGCTCCCTTTCAGGCCGTCAAAGTAGGGAGACCCCTTAAGAATACTAGAAGATATGTTGAATTTTAAATATAGTTTACGTAAAATTCTTGAATAATTAATTGTGGAGAACGTATGTAACTATTTATTAGGGAATCCTCAAATTAGAAATATATTACGCGTGCAAATGTACCTATTTATGTAGAACAGCTTCGTGTTAGCAAATTAGAAAGCTGTCGATCAAGAAATAAAGATATCTATCTTTTGTATTCCCAACTACGTTACGTGACGTCTATTGACTTGACATCACAGTTTGTATTACAGTTTCATTTCCATACGATGGTAGATAAGTTATATAAATGCCACACAATGCGCTGCCCATTTAATTTCGCTGCGAACGATGGATAGGACTATTTCTACGTTCAAGCCTTCATTAAAACGTATTTAAGATCCTCCTTTGAACTTCAAACTAAATAGACTTTTACCCATTTCAATCGATTCACTTAAACTGACTACTGACTATGATACTGCATAACAAATAATATTTAAGTATCCCAAGTTTCTTCCTAATTTTTCAAAATTGGTCTAAATCGAGCCTCTATCTACCTTGAAGGCGCGAATCGACCTGAATACTCAGTTGACTCCATGCGCTCGCCTGCGAGTTCACCAAATCGTACGACAAAGCCAATTAAGCGATGCATTTCCCAACATCTTTTTAATCCCGTCGAGGTGTATTCAAACTCCTCCTCTTATTTACACATAACGTCAGTCAGCTTTCATTGGTGAAATGACACGAGTTCCATTCATCAGATTTTTCCTCTCCTTAGGTCTGGCACTTGTCGGTCAGGCATAGTGAGTCTACCAGCGTAGCATAAAAATACAGTTGGTCGTCCGGCGATCAGCTCACCGAGGATTGCCAGCAGGGATACCTACATGTGTCGGCGTAGCACGTGTCCGCCTGTCGCGACTTATTTCACTCTTAATCGCAATGAAAAAGCGAGCAAAGCGTCCGATCGTGCGACAGGTGCTCGTAGAAGGAGATAACTGTGTCATTCACGCCACATTCCGATCTGAAGAAGTCCAATAAACTGTATCACTTTACTAGGAGAGCAGGAGAGGCATGGGTGCGTCGGGGCACCCTGCCGGACCCGAACGCCAGATTTTAGGCAGCCAGACCTCCTCCGTTCGAATGCTCGACCCTGGTGTAATCTCGCCGACCAACGCGGAGGAGCCTCGTGTTTCAAACTTGTACACGCAATCTTATAAGTGTTTTTTTTTTTTTTTTTAAACATGGAACACTGATTACGAGTGACGGCAGCGGGCACTGTTGTCGATATTTAATAATTCGCTGTGTTTTTCTAAATTGATTCCAATTATTCGAACCAAAGTAATACTTTGTTTCTGTTCTTTTAATTTAATTTGAGTTGCATATTTTGTGCGATACTTTAGTATTATGTAATAATTTCAGCCTTTCTCACTTATTAACTTGTTACTATTCAAGCGTTTCCCTGAATCGTTACACCATTTCTGTCACTTACTTTGTTTTCTTTTCAAGAAATAATTTACAGAGAATTAGAATTTTTTTCACCTTCAGTGTACATTATTCCTTTATAAATTTATGTATGTTCGTCATACACGTTATGTATTGTATTATGAGCATATCATAAATTCACTGGTAGCAATGTATAATTTTCTTTTTAGTCTTATTAGTTTTTTAATCGAAAGGAGGTATACCGACGAACGTTCGAGCTGGACAGAGTCTCAGGAAGCGCTAGGAAGGCGCGAGATCTCGGGCGCCTAACGTTTTGTGGCAATTAGCTCTTGGTCGACATAATCTAAATTAATAAGTAAACTGACAGGAGAGTATAGAAGACGTGGTGGTGCTGGGCCCGAAAGTGTGGTTGGTGTTGGCTTCAGTTGGCTCAGGCAAATGGCACGTCGGCTAAAATGGATCAGGAGAGCACGCGAGCAAGAGGTTCGAGTTGCCTAATCTTTTGGCACCGCTAGGATAAATTCCTATATCAATCTTCCGCAGCGATGGCGTCTGCCTTTTCAATCCCAACGTCTAGGAACGTCCCTTTCAATATAAATAATCCCTAACTCCACGCTTTCTACTCTTCTATTTTCAAAATCTCATTTCCTAAGGTAGACAAAATATTTAGTAATAATTTTCTAAACTACGGCCAATCAAGCATTTTGAATAAAAAAACTGTGGAGGCTCCGAACATTTAAAATAAAAATGTATCACGATGAAGGAAGTGAATTTAATTTTGAAAGTCAAAATCAAAAATTCACAATTCCGTTGAGAATTAAATAAATCTCCATCAAACTTTCCTCACGACTCTTATCAAGAACCATTGACTCGTGTTTCGTAGAAACGTCTCCGACTTCCACAGATATGCTTATCGCTTCGAGTTCTTATCAGTGGACAAGCGAAAGTGGCAGTCCTCGTGTTTGACGTGGTCTTGCGCGGGGCTGAGTAAACGAAGGAGTGTATAATCGAAATCGAAACGTGGCCATCGGTCCCACGGACTGGGTTTGGGAACCGTCTTGCTTCACACGGCTTTTATGGTGGGAACCAGGAATGTCTTAGCGTCGCTCGCTGAGTGTGGGAAACGTCGATGATTCCCAGGCGATGGGAATAACGTTTCCTATAAGTACACACGAAACGTGAACAGCGTAAATGTGGTTACGTACACACACTACTGAACAAGATGTTATCATTTTATCATTTCATGTACCCAGAGCTTCTTTTAAAACATTGTTGTAGGTACCCGGAACGTGACTCCACGGTCGAACAAATTTTTATCAACAATATCGATGTCGCGCAGTTTTCAAAAGATGTCTCCAAGTATCTACTGTTTGTGTTACTATTTTCAACGATGCTATGAGATACGTAAACACTTTATCCTATTGAGAACTGGTTTTTTATAATTAAAGTGTCGATTGTAATCGAGTACAGATATCAATGATGCTTTTGTATAAGTATAGAGTTATTAATGGCTCTGTGGCACACTTGTGGGCAATATAAAAATATTAATGTTTCATAAAGTTTACTATGATTTCTTCAAATACACTGCTGGTCAAAATTAAAGTAAACACTATAATTTCCCGAAAATTTTGGTCATTTTCAAATAGCTGTTGCTCCGCGAAAAATGATCGCAAGAAATATTTAAACAAAGCATTTTAACGCCTGAAGTTTCTACTTTGTTGAACCACGGACTCAATTCTTTTTTCATTCATTATGATATTGTTTGATCAAGATGAAGCGCAGGAAACGAGGATTTTAAAATTTCATAAAATTTTGCCTGGTTTGAACGTCTGCACAGGCTAAAAAAATATTCAGGTAAATTCAATAGGGGCTCTTATAGAGCAAACTTTTTTCTTTAATTTCGTTTTTCGGGGGTTTTGTTTTATGATTTTTACTGACCGAGTTATTCGCGACCAAACCAAAATAGATACTTTTCATCTTGAACAAGTGTAACTTGCGAACGCACGAACGTAGAAAGAATTTCGCGAGTGTTTTGGAAAGCTAAGCAATTTTCCTTTCAGAAACTCTAGCTGCCAATTTAATGAAAATTTATTTCATCGTATATAATCCATTTAAAAATGATCCGAAAAATTGCATATTTACTATTTTTTACAAAGCATGATGCCACTTCTGAGAAAATCATGGAATCATTCCAGCGTCTACGTTTTTTGTGAATTAAAACTGCCCTTAAACACTGTGCAAAAGGCCGTACCGATCAGATTTCTTTTCCGTGTGTCCTAGATGGCCAAACATGCGATATGGTCTGAAAAATTGAAGAATCACCTGCCTTACGTTGCGTATTCTCTCGAAACGCTCTTTTTGTTCTCGTAGCTTTTTAACGATTATCGCGTGTTTCTTTTGTTAGTTCAGCACCATTTTAGTAAAAAAGGATATAAAAAAATCTAGAAAAAACATTTTTTATCCAATTTAAGAATTATTAGCACCGCACATTTTGAGAGGGACTGGGGAAAAATGTTTTTTTCTAAATTTTAGCCTGCTGTGTATTTTGCGTAATTACCTCCTTAGAATTACGTTTCATTTGAAATGAACATCTGCAGAGGTTAGAAATAGTAAGGAGATTTTATCGTGAACATTCACGGGGGTTTATCAATGGAGTAGCGTAGTAAGCGTGGAGTAATCGTACGCGTAGTATAGTAAGAGAGCGAGAAACCCGTTCAGGAGGCTATAGCTACAGGTCGTAGGCTCGTCTGGTCGGTTCAGAATGGCCTTGGGACCCCAAGGCTGTTCCTAGTGCGAGCATGACTGGCTTAGGCGAGCTACCACTTCAACATGCTCGCCTGATGCTTCTAAACACGTCGGTTAGATCAACCCTAACCTTTCTTACGCTCTACACACGTATATCGTGCAGCTGTGGACGTTTCAAATGGATCTCTATCCGTAATCCTTGCTTCGAGCGCTATAACTCCTTTTCGTGCGCACTTCTTTTAACCGGGATCGAAGAGCACAGTTGTTTATCGAACGAATGCTGTTGCAACGACATTATCTAACTAGGCCAAAGAATGTAATAAATAATTTGGAATATTTAAATGATGTACAGAAGCATTCATGCACAGCTTAAAGGACCATCAACACTCATCGAAAGAAACAGGGATCTAAATTATTGTTCCTTTATTACTCGATATAATTATTTACTATTATGCAATTCAGTAATCGGTTTAAACTACATTCAAATTTAATATTTAATATCGACGCTTCAAATTTATATCCTCGTGGACTTTCATCGGAGCATTCCTCTTGGATTCTGCAAGAAAGAATTCAACGCTCGAAAGTCGTCGATATTTTTCAAATCCTAGGTATATTTATTTTACGGGTTGGAAGAATCTCTTCGGACTCTTCAGGTCGGGGTGCCTTTAATTTCATTTCGAGGCGCACTTAACCGAGCTCCTGTAATCTCAAACGAGAGACCTTTCCCACGCCAGCTAAATAGCGTGGAATAGAAGGCCATAAAATCGAAATTAGCTCGACTTCGTGAAACGAGACTTTTGCCCCAGGTCCGGGCAGAAGATTTGAAAATCGTGGGAATTGCGCGACCACGGGCGAACGGTTTCGGCATTCGATACGCATAAACCACGACTTTCCCATGGCACGCTTTCTCGTGTCGAGGGCACAAAAAATAATGAGATTTCGGCGGCTGGCAGGTCGCACCGCTGTGAGAACCAACACCGTGAGAAGATGCTGGTCTTGGGGCTGAATTCGGTGTTCCTCGTATCAGGCCACTATCGGAGGGTGCAGGTTGTCCAGCCGAGCCGCCTTAACGAAACCAAAAGCAGCCTTTAAGTGGCCGCCAGCTCCCTCGAAATTCCTCGAAGAAATAGATTTTTCCTACTTAGTCGAAGTCAAGCAGGTTTCCTTTTCCCACGGAAGGGTCTTAAGGTCTAGGACAGTTGTGGTAAATGTACCACGTGTTTCCGTGTCTCCTTTACACAATAAAAATCGACAATGTAGTTATACGAAAAATAAGGAAACCCTTAGTATTTTTGTTTCAGGGAAGATTTGGGGCCTTCAACGTAAACGCGCAACTCCGGCGGCGAGGTCCTACGAACGTGTTTATATATCCAGAGGCGAAGCTTGGAAAAGATCCGGTTAACAGTTTTTTAGAAGAAATTTCTTAAAAATACCTTATTCTTAGCGTCCCAAATGGGGCTCCCTCCTTAAGGGTACCACCGATATGTTTAATCACCCGATACATTAATTTATATTCAATTCCTAGTGACATCATAGAGGAGATGTTAATAACGAAATTGGAAGTTGATAATAATAGGGACACTGGCTGCATAGGATTGCGGTAAGCTTCTCTTCGTCGAGCATTATTTAAATTCCACGCTTGGAGCGAGGAAGGCGCGCAAGGGGTAAAAGCAAGCTTCTACCAGCTCTTCTGGTCTGTTCTCCTGCTCGATCTGGGAATCTGTTTCCCCTGAAGTTGCTCAGATTCTCACGATCATGGGAACGGAGGTGTCTCTCCTCCAGCTGGGAACTCTGGGAACGATGTCCCGTGGGAAGCTTCCGACGACGGTGAAGACGACCGAGGACGCGGAGGAGCACGGGGAACGACTGGTCGAACTCTTTTCCAAAGCTGAACGCCTACTACCGAACCAGATCGCTCCGCTGGTTCCAGGGACGAACTATCTCACGCTTCCGACCGTGCCTGTGGGAACGGGCTCGTGTTCCCGGGGAATCTTTCTCGAATTCGTGAGAAACTATTTGAAACGCGTCGCGGGGCCAATCGTACGTCACACGCGTCACGCGCCGAGCGTGATCCTCCTGTCGAATATCGAATCATCTCGGCTCGAAGGACAGGTGGCATTGGGAGGCACAGGAGAATGCAAAGAAGGTTCCGATCTTTTGGGGATATTTAACCCAAGAGCCACTACGACGAAATTAGAGAGTGTTTTTAGGAGGGAGGAAGTTTGCACGAGTATTAATATATCTTGAAATTCAACAATACGTTTCTATTACAGTCTCACCTGTATACAATTAACAAATAATAAACGAACAGATGTAATCGGCGAAATTCAGCGATTTGCTGCTTATAGTATAACCCTGAGAATAATACCAAAAACAAACAGAATTTAAATACAGATGACGATTGGTTACGCAGAAAGTTACTGTCGATTCAGCAAATGAGAAGCTTAACGAGTTACAAAATCCCATACCATGTAAAATCCCACTGTCATCTATCAATTCCCTACTAAAATCCCTCCATCAGTCTTTATCACGCTCTCCAGAGGACCCTCCACTAAATTCGAGATGCAGCCTTGCCCCTCGATCCACGGAGCCCGCGACGACCATCCAATTACGACGTTAGGGAAAGGGATCGCGATAAGGGTCGAACTTTACGAGCGCGTATATTCAATTCTCGAGGGCTCGACCCCGCCGCGATGATCTTCGACGCGAGGGTGGGAAGAGGGAGTTAAGCGATTTAAAATCCCACTGTTAGTGCGACGCGGCGAGCGTCGCGGAGAGAGGAACGAGGGAGAGAACGAGGAGATAAGGCGGTATCCCTCGAACGAGGTCGCACGCTGGGTGTACCAGGACGGGCCTCGCTTCTTCGGCCAATTAAATCGTTCCCACGGGATCGCACCGTGGGAGAGTCTCTCCAGGAACGCGAGAACCAGAGTCCCAGGGTGGCCAGGGCTACATGCGGGCTCAGGAAGTCGCCACCGACGCTTGCGAAGGGCGACGATCGTCGCCTTCGTTTCCTCTTTTTTTGCTCGCCGGGCGCCTTGGACACTTGCACGAGGGGGAGGAGGTGCCAGAAGCGAGGATCTCGCTCGCGTGAGAACCCGGCGAGGGCTCGTGGGAAAACGGCGAAGGCGCGTGGCGCTTGTGCCAGCAGGATCGCACGAGGCCGAAGGAAGTGGCTCGTCGACGCGACGGCTCGACGGGGTCATCCACCCTCGCGCGCAGGGATCCATCCGTGGATGGGGTTCGGGAGTAGAGGGAGCCTGTGACTGTGGATCAAGTAAGGCTGTTCGGATGTTGTGTCTTGCATGCTTTGAGAAATGCGAGAATGGATAATGGTAATTTGGAATTTTAGGATTGTATTAGCGAGGAATGTTATGGGCAAAGAGTACAGTGATTGGCCCTACTTTGAGAAATAAAAGAAAATAAAGAACTAAGGTAAATGTCCCCATTAGCGACCGTTTAAGAGTGCGACTGGTTCGAAATAGTAATTTTTTTAATAATATAGGACAATGTTTGAATAAAGTATGGATCATTATATTTTTTGAAGTCTCTAGTTTCTTAATCAAATTGATTTTAGAGTGATATTTGACTATTTATACAATAATTATGGTGAAAGTTACATTGGACCTGATGTCCCCTTTTTTGACCAACTTACAATTTATCGATTCTCTGCTACAATAATGAAAGAAAATTAATATTCTCTCATTATTTTATAATTCTGTATATATTTCCAGTTAATTTGAGTAACTTACTGCATGGATCCATGTATTTTTACTGTAAAATTTGCCAGTTTAATAATATCTGTAGTATAACCTCGCGTTATTAGAGTCTATAAAATTTACATGTGAATTTACTTAAAAATGAATGTACGGCTACATAAATAACGTATGCAACTATAAACGAAATACCTGTAATAATAATTTCTGAACTTTCTGGTTGATATTTTGCTTTCTGTGTTGCAATAAACAATATAAATGAATAATTGGTCACTAATGGGGACGCGGTCAGTAATGGGGACATTTACCTTACCTACATCATGCCTTTATTTAATGAACATATTCCTATTCCTTGTACTTTCTTGCTACGGGTGTAATCAATATTTCTCCACTCATTATATACTGTAATTATACCTGTATAAAAACAAACAGGATGACTCAACTTTGAAACTTGGAAATTGCAGCGATTCAATTAAAAAACCATAATAGTATAGTTGAAGGTTTGTGAATAGTTTAATGTAGTTATGATATGTGTATCTCTTATGCTCTGTGTGTATCGATAAATAACAGTTAAAACTTTATAAAAGAATTATTTATCTGTGAAAATTATACATATATTATGAAAAATACAGGAGGCCAACAACCGTCATGCGAATAATGTTGAATGGCAGTAATTGGCCGGACGGCCAGTGATTGTTCTTTAACAATGGTAATGGTGAAGCAGTAATTAGCCCCATGTTGAAAACAAAAACCAATTTTATTGAATAATTTCAATCTTATTTCTATCACCAAATTAGATAACATTTTCTTTTAGGTTATATTATGTGTCAACCAGCGGCCAATCACTGTAGAACCGATTGGACAATTACTGTCTTGACCATGCCCATAACTATATTTCTTCGTAGGAAACACATTTTTTGTTTTTATACATTCTTGATGTTTTTTATACACTATTTTTAGATTATTAGGGTTTTTTCGTATTTATTTATATTGATTTTCATTTAAATTTTACTAAATTCACATTTATAATTCACTATTTACTGACACTCTTACTTAAATGGCCAACCATTGTACTCTTTACAGTAGTAAATTATTTCTGAGCATGGCTTGCTTAAATTTTCTTTCATTTGTCCGAACGCCACCGCGTGGTATTATTTTCAACCTTGGGTATTATTATAATTTATTGTAACTCATAGATACTCCCCATTCATTACACTTTGTTGAAGTTAGAAAGTTAAGGAAAGATCTCGTCAATAGAGCAAGTTCTTCAGTTCCAGTTTTCAAGGATGCAGCTGGCCAAAGAGTGGCATACATTCTCAATAACGTGTTTTTTTTTTCAGAGGAAGCGACAACCACACTCTGTCCCAAGATAATCGTTACCCCGAAGGTCTACGAGGCGCAGTGTGAAAAGAAAAAAATTCACAGACCGTTAAATCCTCGACATTCTGCCTCGACCGGTCGGTCGTGGAAAAAAATCTTCGCCATGTAGAGAGAGTGTCGAGGCACGGCGTGAGAACGTGCCGTCGAAGGGACAAGAATGCTGAATATTTCGAGTAGGGTTGCATAGCCACGAAGAGGGTGGTATCCCTCCTTAAGGGGTGTGTATCAGGAGACCTTGGTTAGAACGTGTCTTTCAATGCGGAGGAGGTCTTCGAAGTGGAATAGTACTTATAATTTATGTTGACTGCTGTCGCGACGAGGGGACACAAAGGTTTGAATATTAAGTTGACATTCAAGTTATAGTCTGATTTTCGAGAGTTGAGACCTGCGACGGGTTCCTGGACGGAGCGTGACTTAAGAAGGAACCAATGGTACGCTACGGATTGCAACGTCGCACGCAATCCGTAGCGTATCATTGGTTCTTCCTTAAACCACGCTCCGTCCAGGAACCCGCCTCAGGTCTCAACTCTAGAAAATCAGACCATAGTAAGGTGAAAGTATTTTTACAATCCTACACTTGCAATAATAATTACTTGTAACGCATGTTGAAATTTGTGACATATGGGTATTTACTTAATTTTGAAGTAGAAATATTTGATACATGTAGTGACATTTGCCACTCATATCATTATGAATATAAAGTTGTATACTTTCAAGACACAAAGGGGTGGTGATATTAATTTTTTAAAGGAAGTTTGTGCTTGTATACTGTTTTTGTTTCCTTCTCAATGAAAGCCTTAGCAATTGTTAGTGACCCAGATTTTAAGGGAGAGGGTCGCAGCACTTGAGAAACTTGTCCTACATCCTTAACAGAAAATCATAAGCGAAGAGGAATTCCCGCGACCGTGCAATAATGAATTGGGAATGTAGAAGTTTCGGGTTCGACTCTCCTAATGCTCAATTTCACGCTTCATTGGTAATTCCCATTGTCGAAAGTATCCTACGTAAACAACTTTTCTAGGAGAACATGAAGGCAACGAAAGTCCTTCCACAAGAAGGACCTCTAATAAAGTTTCATTAAACCATTAAAATACATTCCAAGTCATTTGCTTTTGAAAGTAGCAATAATGCTTTATAATGAAGTTTCCATGATACAAGAAAGAGTATCAGAGGAAAAGGGTTGCGGATCGAAGACACTTGATCTCTTTCTGGATCAGGAAAACATATTAGAAAGTTTCTTGAACCTTGCAGAAGGTCTTGACCCAACCTTCAAGGGTCCCCCTATAATTTCACGGTAAATTGAGCACCCTATTCATCCTGATATCTTGTGTCAACAACGACGCCTAGGTTAGTATAACAACTGTGGAAGTAGTTCCCCGCGAAACTGAAGGTTTTGAAGTAAGTAGGTGACTATTACACGAAATTATATTTTATAGATACTACTGCAAGTTATCTCTGCACAATATTACTCAACAATATTGAATAAAAGACGATTGTACTAATTACAAAATTTCTCTGCACAACTGTGAGTACAACACTGTTTCTCAGTTTTTTTTCAATAAAAAAAAAAATTTCATTTGCACGCTGTACTTCCCATTACAAATCCGTTTATCAATTCTTAATTTGTTGAATGACAATTCTCAATATTGTAGAGACTGCTCCACCCCTCAAAATTGAAATTAATAGTAAATAAAACCTCCTCAATAAAACTTTATTAAAAATTCCTCAGGTTATAGCATCCAGCAACATGTCTCAATGAGAATACCACACAGTCGCTTGTTCTTTGTCGGTGCTCAATGGATCCAGGGTAAATACAGACGAACACCATTTACTCTTGTAAACACGTGCTTCAACGATGCTCAAGGGGCCAGAGAGAAAAAGCTGTGAACAAGCTGTATCGAAAAAGGGGAAACGGTACCCTAAACGAGTGCAAGAAGGGCCACCGAAGATCTAAATGCGTTGAAAAAGGACGCAGCAGGTCGTCCGCGCGGAGTTGAAGAATATCAGTGGAGCCTCGGTAAACAGGCTTTTGTATTGGTGCTCGAGGGACAGAGGAAAGGAAGATACGATAGCTACTGCAGGCATGAGACGGACGGGGTCCCCAACGCGTGCGAGAAGGGCGGACGAAGTTATAGAGGCCTGAGAGAAAGACGAGGGAGATATTGCGTGGATGGAAGAAGAACGAAGGAAGTCGGCTGCGCGGCGAAGAAGACAGTGCTGGCACGAGGCTTGACCCCTTCTAAACACGGTTTTAGCGGTGCTCGAGGGGAGAGAGGTCTGAACAAGTAGCGACAAAAAAGGGGGAACGAAATACTAGGCGCCTGAAAAAAGGACAGACGAAGACACAGACGCGTGCGAGATAAACAAGCAGAGTTGTACGCGCGACGAGCAGGGCTTTCTTTACTTCTCTTTCACAAACAGTGGCTGTCATCCATGTTTTCAGCAGGTACCTTTTTATTCCTCGTGCTTCTCTATTGCAATTTGTTTGTCTGGTTTCAAAGATGCCTGCTTAATCGCTCGGCCGATCTCGCGACTTTGCTGGGGCTCTACCAATGTGTGTACAAAGGACCGTGCATCTTGATACGCAGAACAGGTTTCTCGACGCGAACACCTGTTCCCTGCGCAATGGGATTGCACTTGCTCGCTAATGCATGCAGAAATCCAGTTTGCGAAACAGGTTCCCCCAATGCTGCACGTTTATGGTGGTGCTGCTCACGGGGTCGAGGGACGTCTCACTGCTTCGCTGGTCTCGGCGGACAGGGGACCATGCGGCGAGGGTTGAAGGTGGATTGGAGGGTCCTTTGGAACGCGCAGGACTCTTTGTAGTATCGTACCCATTTAAGGAAATGATCTGGGTAAACAGAATTCCTAGGGGAGCATGATGCACTTGGAAGTACTGCCACCTGGCTGCAGCGTTTAGGGAACTATGTAATAATAAAAATGGACCTGGTACACGATGCGAATTATAGAAGAACCGAAGAGTCCTAGTAGAAAACGCCGCAAGTGCCAAAAATCGAATTTTTCAGGAGAAAGAAAAAACTTCCCTGGCTTTAAATCATTTACGCAATCTGATTTGTTTTGATTGCTAAATATGCTTAAGTATACAATAACACAAATCCATCAGAAACTTTTCTATTTTTTGCATTAATATAGTCCGAATTCATGAAAGAAAGAATTGTATTTGTAGAAAATGCTGTATGTGTCACCTCTTAGTTGCAGAGAAACTTGAATGTGCCATTGATTTAATTTACAAGCACTGTAAGTGCCAATCTTGTTTCAGCGATAGCATCTTTCCGCACTTAATCACTTATTTTCAATGAGAAAGTGCATTAAAGTTCTATAGGTGCTATAGTATTACCATTGGCACGTACAACATTTTTCGATAAAAGTTTGTTTTTAATTTTGGCATTTACAGTGCTTTCTACGAGAGCTCTTCAATGCAGAATAGGGGGTTTCTTACAATTTTGTTAGACAATCTTTGTCAGCCTATTGATTAAATTTTGATAGCAGGAATTAATTTGAATACAAAGGAATATAAAATACGAAACTGATGTGTTTAGTAACGAACTGAAATAAGTGTGAAATGCACCATGTTTTGCTTTTGTAAAATATCTATTCGTAATTACGTTCGTCGTTTATGGATTCCGAGGGCAGATGGATCGAAAGGGTTGCGCAGAGCTTCACTATGGGCAGCGTTCTTTTATTAGGAGACCACGTTGCATCGAGGTGGTAGAAGTCGAGCCGCCTGACGAGGGTCTGGCATGGGACTATTCTGACCCTTGTAATTTGTGGTTTTGCGCCCATTTAAGGAAATGAATCTAGTAAACAGTCCTCACAGGGTAGCACGAGGACTTAGAAGTACGCGTAGAAAGAGGAACCCGAGGCGGGAAATATGACTCCTTTCATTTTTACCAAATTTTAAGCTACGCATCCTTGTTTAAAGCAAACTTTTGTACTGGAAGTAGTGTAAATTAATAGGTAGTATTATACGAAAAAATTGAAATTCGATAAGCATTATTTCATATTATTGTTAGTATCACTGTAGCTATGACACTTTTCCAAGTGTATTCCTCGCCAATTTGTAGTCACTGTCTTAAAAATTGTTATATAAAACATTTACCTCGACAGTGTATATAGCAAAGAGTTAATTAATACTTATGATATAAGTCACAAGTTTCTTGTAGACCACCATTGTATTTGGAAACGCAGATATAGAATGTTTTATGAGATTTCTTTTGTTTATCTGGTTTAGGGAACCCTGTCTGCTCGAAAGGGTTAAGGCGAGGCTCACTATCACCGATTCCTCGAGATTAGGAGACCATGCACATGAGAAACCCAAGCTGTAAGTTTGCCCATGACTCAGGTACAATAGCAAGGTTTCCCTTTTATGGCCTCGTCCCTACTTAACCCTGGGGTGGAAAGAAACCAATTTTGTAAACAAGGCTGCTAGGGGAGTATAACACATTTGGAGCTTGCACTCTGCTTGTCCTGATCCTGACAAAATGCATTTCCTCTGAAGTCTCGATTTTCTAAATCCAAGAGATACGGTAGCACGGAATCGTTAGACGATATAATTTATTCTGTATAAACAACAAACTTGTCTCAAAGTGTAATAATTGATGATACAGTACTGTGATTCCAGCGAGCCGTTTCTCGCGATTGAAACCATTTCTCAGCTTGAAAATTAAATCAACCTCGCTATGGAATTCAAACAAAAGCCATAATACACGAGACAATTCGAATAATTTTCATGAGTTACACTCGAGGAAAAATTGAACGATGAAACGTAGCTGATTATTATCCGCGAAGTGTTATCTATACAACCGAACCTCGATAACTCGAAGCTCAAGGGAAGGGAAAGAACCTTCGAATTATAGAGGCTTTGGCTTATCGAGTTTTCAAGTAAGAGAGGTTCAACAAACGAAAATTCGACTTAGAGAGGCTACGCGCGACTATTAATTTTTCGACTTGTGAAGTTGTAAAGCAAGACAAATTCAAGTTTTTAAGGTCAATTGTTTATTCTATACCTATAATCAAATGTATCTACAACTTATTATTATTATTATTATTATTAATTGACGGGAGAACCCTTTAGAATACAAAAAATTAAACAGGTTAAGTAAAGAACGTATAGAAAAGTAACGTACAAAAAATGAAAAAATAAATAAATAAAATAAACAGAAGATATAAAATAACGAAATAACGATTAAATATGTACCACATTTTATGCTCGAAATATTACTCTTTATTGCATATTAAAAAAAAATTCTGATTTTGCTTTGTACTAGTCTTTTAGTGTATTGTAAATCAATAGCATTTTTAATCGTAAATAATGCAGAGAAAACATTTTCTTCAATATTTTGAGATCTTTCTACGAAATTTCGAGTTGCAGAGGTGAAATACATAATTTAACATGCAGAATATACTTCGAGTTAAGGAAGTTTTATTTTGCGTTGTACAGATGTTTACAGCTGAGTGGAAAGGAATGAAGAAAATTTTCGTCTTATAGAGGTTTTCGAGTTAACGAGGTTCAACTGTAGTAAAAAAGTGGTCTCAGGTCTAGAAACACATGATGTTACTTATCAAATGCATGTGTTGAGAAAGTGGCCAGGGTGTCTCACTACTTAGATACGCTTGGAGACTAGGAGAGCATATAATTTACAAGTTGTTAGAGTCCTAAACAACGTTATATAATACCATGCGTGATATTTTGTAGACATGTGCAGTATCAGTGAACATAATATGCTACGTAAAGGTCCACTCTATTAACTTTCTCTGTCTACGAATTATACATAGCAAAATAAATTCAATATTCCTTATTCTATGATAAAACTACTGTCACAATGAATTGTGATCCAAACTGTTACAGAAATCTATTAACTTCTTTTTCACACTGAAGGGTTTGGAAGGGACATTCAAATGGTCGACATTCGTGGCCAATGTACCGTTGTTCAGAATATTTTTCAGGGGATATCTGACGGACCCCATCGATCAAGCTATCAGGAGAAGGAAGAGTTGCACTGGCTCCCACTGAAACTGGGAGCATTTAATAAAATATTGATCCCCTACCTTCCCAGAAACCTCATGGTAAAACACGATATTAAACCGTTTGCCACCGATCCCTCGGTTCCAATTCATTTGAAACTCGTATAACTATTCTAAATATAAATTAACGAAAGATTCTGTACCAGGATCTTAGGAACGACTAGAAGAGGCATGGATTTCATCGTAGACTTTGTTATATAAATCCATGACTCTAACTCTAGCTTTAAACATATCCCTATAAATTATAAAATGTGATATTACATCGCCATCTTATACTACGTGTATTCAAAGTGAATAATTATTATGATTGTCTCATCAAGCATGGATGTAATCCCAGAATTGACTAATTTATTCTATGGCCAATACGCTTATTTATTTAACTCGTATAATTTTTTTGATAAATCCTAATCTTTTCCTATAATTCGGTCATGTGTCTATATATATTTTTATCTTCAAAACAATGGCAATATCTGCAAAGATCCTCACACTACAGAGCCTATATAACAAACGACGAATGGCGTCGAATCAATAGTCGAATCCTTACGAGTCTCGCCAATCATAGGCTTTCAAAATCACGCTAACGGAAATTTTATATCCTCCACGTACCAGGATCCCACAAGATCGAAGAGCCGCACGAGCGGGAAATTGCCCAACGGGCACAGGCCGGAACCCCCCTCGGCCCGGACGAATGAAGGTAGAAAAGGGAAAGAAGAGGAGCGCCGAACGTGGTGCGACATTCAGGAAACATCGATATATATTCCTGCGTTAATGGCCCGTTAAAGTTTATGGGAAGGCGTGAAGAACGTTGTAAACACGAATTAATCGAACACCAAGCACCAGGGGCGCAGGATCAGCCAGGAAGCCAGATGCGGGCTGGTAGCGCGGTTTCTCAGCTAGTGAAAGGGTTAATTTTCGACGACCGCTGAACAGGCTTGCATGAAGCCCAGGAGATTACTCGTCCAAGGGGATCGACTCTCCCATTGCCACACTTAACCACCGAAACCCTCGCTTCACTGCACACACTTTTCAGCCTGCTCACTTTCGAACGCCACGGCGCAAACAAGGGAAAGTCACTGTTGCGCATACGAATAGCTGCATTGAGGCGTATAAACCGACCTTCTGGGTATATCGATCCACGAAAGGGTTAAACTCGTCGAGAAATCTGGTACCATTTTAAGCTGGGAAACATGCGAGGCTAGGAGGTCTTTCGCGTGCCCAGGACCTCACCTGAAAGGTGGAGTCTCGCTACCTGTTCGAATCGGGTTCGTCGCTCCGCCCACGGTCCAGGTGGAGTTTCAAGTAATTACCCGGGGAACCTGTATCTCCAACCTCCTCTGCCACCTGTTTGGATGATTCCTCCGCGCCTTCTCCATGTTGGAGTCTCTTGGTTTCACGTTTACAGTACGCGAGGATACGTAGGGTCCGTGGGCGTGGTAATGATTGGAATTCCAAGGATTCACAAGCACCGATGCCTGCGGCAGGCATGGACAGTCAGGAGGGGAAGAAACTGTGCTCATTTTCAATGCGCGCAGAGGAAGGTTCCCTTTCCTTTCGAAGGGATTCATTAGCGGTTCGCGGATCGATTAAGCGAGCGATGATGGTCAGTGTCATTGACAGTCAAAAGTCAATATTCTATAGCGCGGGGAGCAGGGGAGCAGGTGAAGCGAGGAAGTGGACGCGGGGCCCTCCCGCGAGGCGCGAGGACCCCGAAAAAGGAGGCGGGCAACTCCTTGGGCCGCGACCAATCCTGAGGAACCGATTTTCTCGAACTCGTTCGAGCGTGTCGAAGCAGCAGGGGATTAGAAAACACGTGGAGGAGCCCGGAAAAGGTGTGAGACTTTTACGTTTCTTGATTCCCAAATCGGGTTCACAATGGTGGGAATGCGAGCCGCTGGTGTAATCATTGTAAGCGGTCTGCATTGGCCACTATTACTCCACAAAATTGCGGCCTGTTGTAAATGGGAATCAGGGAAGTAGGTGGTCCTAGATAGTGAATTTCTGGGCGAAATGTATGTGTGTGGAAACTATAGAACGGTTCGAGAATGATGTTACAAGTTACATGTACTCGATACCGCGACATGCTATTGTGCATACGTAACTTATGTAGGATAAGGGTTATGATGCCGCTAGACTAGAATTATAAGTGGAAATCATTCTTTAACGGAGGCTATATTATGTTTCTGATCGTAAAGTTGCCAGGAAGTCAGGAGTCGGCAAGAGTTTCTAAGTCTTTCTATGACTAGTTGGCTTCCAACTTTCCCATGACAACGCGAAGAATGTAACGGCGGAACTCTTGGAGAATACAATGGCATCTTCTTCTGCGATTCTTTGTCAGAATATTCTGTACAACTTTACGACTTCTTGCAGAAAATGTCGATAAATGATATGTCTGCGATAGAATTTTTCTCTTTCCTAAACACGTACTATTGCACTTACTCCCAAACACTGCCTTTTTTCCTCGAACAGAAGAGGTTCGAGGAAACGTTCGGGAGATACGAAACCGTGTCGCCTCGGTTTCGAATTTCGCAGCGATCTCCTCGCTGGTCATGGGACTCTGATGAACGTGAGAGGAACGACAATCCGAGCCGAGCATTTTCGTTCTCACGCTTCGACTGGGAGCGTGACAGTCTTCGGGAATGACTTGTTCGGGCCGGCGAACGCATTCCATTCTTTATTGGCCCCGACATTCCTGACGTTTGTCGGATGACGGGGGAGCACGTGCCGCGCGGAAAAAGCGAACTTCAAAAGAATCCGCCGCGGCCCATTTCGATCATATCCTCGCGATCTTGAATTTCAGCGCACTTTCTTGTCGGGCATGTTCCTCTGATAATCGTGAGAATGGACATTAATCACATTAAGATCGTACAAATTGGAGAATATTGTTAAGGAGAAATGTTGTGTCACTTTCATATGACAAGGCAATACGAGGGTGCACTTTTATTCTATACAGCTTACTCCCATCAAAATTAGACTGTTGCACGAAATCTTCTTCTTTTAATCAATAATGGTCAAATTTATTTTCCCCTAAATTCATTCTACTTCCGAATGAAGCCGTTGGACCAGAATTAAATCTATTAAATCTATTTCCACCCGAAGCAGCAGTTTTGTCATTAGCCACATGCATCAGCTTCACTCCCCTCGTCACACGTTACCGAATCCCTCCCCAAGCCTCCGATTAACTCCGATAACCGTCTCACGTCCACCATGCACAAGAAGAGACACTCTTTTCGCTCATGTTCCTCTATCGTGCGCGGGAAGAACGCACGGACCACGTCGGGCCTACGTTCCCACGTCTCGTGGGAACCGTACACGCAGAACAAGATGACTGGATCTTCCAGCGACGATCTTTTTCCAAAGGAACCCCGCCGGAATATTCATACAGATCCCTGTTCACCGCGTGTCACACGAGAAAACCTCTATAGTTCCATACGTATGCTAAGATGGAATAACGAGCGCGTTCCTTCCTCCATTTTTCATCCCTGAGCACACAAAGCGTCGTGTTTCGCGAAGAAGCTCGGGGCCCGGCGATGAAAAGCTGTAAATTCCGTGCGCCGAGGGAATTTCCGAGCCGAGGAATTCGCCGAAAAAAAGGAAGCCAGATGTGCTCGGCCAGATTAGCAGCAAGGACTTGAATACCTGAAGACAGCTGGGAGATAAGGGAAAGACGACGATCGTGAGAATCGAGGTTCGAAGGGCGGCCTCGTTTTCTCAGGAACATTAAGCTCGCAGGAAGCTCGAGGAGGTGTCTTGGATGGTGACAAGATGTTGGTAGACCTGGTCGAGGACATTCAGATGTGTCTGATCTTGGGTATGATTAATTGGAATATGCTTGTGTTGTAACGCAGAGGAATTGCCGGTGAGGAGATCGATATTTGTGTGTGGGTCAGATCTGAATCTTAAGCTTGCTCCAAGTAGCTTGTGTGATAAAACGTTTGTGTTTGATTATTCTTTTTAGTTTATATATTCTTCTCCTTCATATTATTTGAATTTGGAGATTGGAACTGGTACTGCGTCTAATAATTGCAAGATCACAGTGTTGCACCACTGATCTGACTAATTATCCTTGATGAAGCTTCGTAAATTCAATTTTCTCTCGCACTTTTAGCTTCCCGGCTTCCTAAGATTTTCTGTCATCTTTTTGTCGTATTACATTACTTCGACGCCATTGAAGTGGTTCCTCGTGATAAACGATTGGTTATACATTACATTTATTGCGTCGCTATCGCCTTTATTGGATTGGTACTATATCACGTTTATGGGACAGTTTCGGATCAGATTTATGCGGGCTCGTCGTGCGGGGTGTATTGAATTCCTTTGAATTATTGCCGTGAAGAATCACGTCGCTGCATATTTATGTGGCCGATATTTGTTTAAGTAATGCTACCACAATGAATTCTGATAGCCAGTATACAAAGCTACTGATTCTTTGATCCTTGCTATAAACCTTTGTTCCTTCTTCTCTATAAATCATTACGTCACTTGAATTACTTATCCCAGACTTCCTTCATGTAAAAATGTTCAGAATCAGACTTTACATCGTTTGGTCAACCAAACGGTTCATCCATTCCATCCTCCCTTCGCATTAAGACCACTTTAGGGTGGCTAAATGTTTAACGGATTAGGTAACGAATTAAAAATCGAAAATGAAGGATGCTAAAGGATAATTCTCGTAATTGGTACTTTAAAAAGTAGGTACCAATCTATCCCTAAAATCATTAAGAATATAGTGATGGGATGAAGTGCATGTATTAGAAGTAGGTTCGAATCTGACTGGATAATTTCGAACAGTTCATGAGTGCTTCGAAGAAGAAAAACGATGCTTTTGAGCAGACTCGAACCTCGACGAGGTAGGTTCGAACTCCCTATTCTCCCTAAACCTATTTCTGAGGTTTGAAACCAGTTGCTATAACTCAAGTACTTTGAAGTAAATAAATAAAACGTCACCTCTTATCAGTAGTAGGTACACGAATCTCGTTCCGTGAAACGTTTGTATTGGAATTGATTCGGATTCATGAGTACATATCGAACTCGATCCCATCCCTAATTAAAATCATCGGTACTCCATGTCAAGCGAAAGAAGCCACACCAATCAGGGGACGATCGTTACCACCCCCGTCCAAACTCCCTCACCCTCCCCTTCCTGTTCCACGTCTCGGCAAAGAAGCCCTCCTTGCAGCGAATGTTTCCCTACTAACCCTGAGAAGAAACGATCTCTCCTCGCAGTTAGTTTCTCACGGGACACATCGTCGAGTTCCCACGAGCCGCCCCGTGGCATCGTTCCTCAAGAAGCGTCTCCGCTTTTCCAGGAACGGTCCGGAGAAAAAAAGGGCACCCGGGAGGAGAGGCAACGGACGAAGGGAGCGGATCCGTCAGGGTATTCTTCGACAGCCCCGGCCGAGATTTTCCTGCTGATGCATCCCCAAGATCCGAAGGTCGTAAAAGGAGGAATTACGACCGGCCACCATTCCCAAGGACTGGGTTTCACCGAGCGTCTGGCGCGCGGTGGCATCGTCCCGGCTATTGGGAATCGCCGAGGTGGCTCGAACGCGAAATTCTTCGGCGGGTTCAAAGGTCCCCGTTTATACGAGGGAAGGAGGAGAGGCTCGAACCCTCCCACGACCCCTGGGGGCCTTCAACTTTGCCTGGACGACTGGTTCCTCCTCGGGGCCGAGCGTGAGAACGATCTTCGCCGACGGTCAAATTCAACCACCGCGGTATTAGGGTGTTAGGCGACGTAAGAAAGGAAGCTGAAGAGGAGGAAGGGGATGAGGCCCCCGACAAAATGGCGCTTCAGAGTGGTCGCCATTGCAATGAACCTCGTCTTGCTCGAGGGCTCCGAGAACTGTGCGGTCATTTGGCTGTATGGTGGCAGTGGCGGAATGGGAAATCAGGGTGATTTCCTTGTGGATCGATATATAAGTGAAAAGTGGGGTGTAATTTGGAAAGTACCCTCGTGCGAGGCTTCGCTTTTGGGGGAAGAGAGTCTCAAGATTATATAGTCCAGTAAACGTCCAGTACTTTAAACTTCAATTTAGTGGTTTCGCTATACACATAATGTTCTTTATTCAATTAATTCCCTCCCTTCTGGGAACAATTATAAATAATCAAACTGAATTGTTTCTCTGTAAATCAAAGGAACAACATTCAATGTTTATTGTTCGCTCTGTTGTTCCTTTCTTCCTCTTACGATTTCCTATTATCACAATTTCTTCTCCCACGTGTTTCTCGTCACCACCTTCACCTTCTTATCCTTGTTTTGTACTTATAGATGTTTGGCTTACCGACCATCGTTATTACGCGGGATGATTCAAATACCATTAGGGAAGTGCCATGTACTTTCCTTACATCTCCCCCCCCCCCCCTCAAAGAGAAAATTTGACCGCATTGATGCATATTATCCTGAGAATATTATGGAGAGTACTCCGTGATGACACATTTCAGCGATTTCAACGATCATAAATATATATTTGTTTTTGAGGGATGAAGAGGTCCTTCGATCCTACTTTAAGAAATATTGTAAATGAACTGTAGGTAATGGTACAATACAGAATACTATTTACATATTTGATTAATCCGGGTTAGAAACGAGTTCACAATTTGTTCTAATTCTGCCTGAAAAACTATGTCGAAATCGTACAATAAAATTTTTTCATACGAGGCTTGGTTTTCGAGAAAATCGACTTTAAATATTCACTGGGTTATTTATAGAGTCACATTAAATTAATTGTGTATGCTGAAGAAGTTTCAAGTTTCGAGTTGTTAGAGAAAAAAATAATTTAGCATTCGATAAATTAAGGATTAAAAGATCGTTCCGGTTAGACGGGATGAAAAATCGATTTTTTTTCAAACATTTGTCGAAAATACGCATCCTCAAGAATGTACCGTTAAGTTTTCGTGGAAAAATTCCGATTATTTTAGCTTCTACAGAGGCAATTTGTAGGGAGCGCAGAGGCTCGGCCTCTAATAGTATACATAGATGAAAACTTAGAATCTTTACTACAATTGCTGCTTAATTTAACTGCAACTGAAGCTTCAGTTATTCCAAAAAAATATAGTTCGCCGAACAGTCACAGTCACACGAAGCGGACGACAAAACAGGTCGTGAAAGTCGAGCTTAAAGCGTGCTAGTCTCACCATCTAAATAGGAGCATATGTTCGGGAAAGTGTGTCGCAACCACCCCGCGCCTCCGTGATCTTGCGAGATTCTTTAAATTTTCGACCGAGGCGTGACCCAGGAATTAGGGAGTCAGGAGTTGCGTAGAAGCATGTTAAAGCACTCTCCAAGAGTTACGCATACATGCTGCCTCTTCCTTTCCTTCGCCCGACACAGCTGATACACCAACTTCGGGTAGAATTCAAAATAAAATCATTGTCTCATTATCTGCCATCCTCAGAAATGCCCTATTATGTAATTTGGAAGTTCGTCGACGGGCCGGTCTAATCTCTCAACCGTTTCATTATTTCCGTCGGGAACAAAAGGGTATCGGTCGCTTCATGATCTATTCATGAACCATCGTTCGTGGGGGCCGACCATAATCCCAGTCCTATTAGAATGCATAGAAAGTCCCTGCCACCCCGAGGGGGAAACAGCTGAATAGAGTTCCCTAATTAGTGAGCAGGGCAGTATAGGGCTGCAGCAAGCATTTTCAAATGATGGGCGTGGCAGAGGAATGGCCCTCTAATAATTTCCTCGGTGATAAAGGAAAACCAGCGGAGCCTGGATCGCCATGAAAATTTCATGATAATTTAATTATCCCCTATTTCTGCCGCTCGTCGGGAAAGTTGAGCGCCTATATAATGCAAGTTCGATCGTTTACGAAGAGGACCGCGCACAAGCGGAATCGAGTAAAAGGCTGCGCCTCGAGTGCACGGGACGTTTATATGCGGTAAGATTAGCCGCCTTGGAGAAAGTGAAGTCGCGCGAGGTGACATCGACGCGTTGAAATTTCTAGTTCGAGTGATCTACTTTGGTAGCAGGGGACCATGAAACGGCTGGAGGTGAAATGGGCAGGGTGTCCTGGTAGGCAGGACACCCCTCGCGGTTCGGGTACGTTACTACAGAAACGTTCCCGTATCACATGTATCGGCGAATATTTTGAATATTTATCATTGCTATTTTTATGTAGTTGCAGCTTGCAAGAGGCTTGTGGAAAATTTTAGGATAACGTATAAATGCTTAAGCAACTTTAGGATTAGAAATTTGTTACACACTGCTCGAGAGTTAATTCGTAGATCGAATACTTACTGTTTATATGGTAGGAAAAGGAAAATTCCATTTGCTTTCACGTCAAATGTCCACGTGCTGTTTGAGCTATTTCAGGAGTAGAGGAACATCAAGGATAAGGGGTTGCCCGATCAGGAGGTGGCACTGTAGGGGTGTGGCGGTAAAAGAAATTCGATGAATAGGGTTGGGCACGGTCAATATGGAAAAAGGTCTCCTTCGTGACCTTTTTTACCAGAGCTTCATCCGCGACAGGAGGGTTTCGTAGGACACCCTCGTTAATGACGAATTGTTTTTATTTAAATGGGAATCTCACCTAAATATATAACGTCTCTGTAGAATTGTACATACCACTCATATATATTACTACCGTAACTTCTTAATTATGGGAATAGTGGATTGTTATAAAATCTACCTGAGCAATTTTCTTGCCACAGAGCGTCGCACTATGCGTGTACGTTTATAAAGATACAAATCCCCTGAAGATTCCTATACAATTCCATTTTCCAAAGGCAATAGTCGAAAAGGAATATGAAATATAGGTATATGAATAATAGGTATGATCCATATTATCAGGTTCAATGAAAACTGTGTAAAGAGAAGACCGTGTTCCATGCTAAAATTAAATAAACAAACATCCCTAAACGCACCCTAATTCAATCCACAAAATTAACAGAACGTAATTTAAACAGGTGCGTAATTTTCTGTTATTAAAAACAATTACAAAAAGCCCTACCAAAGAGTGTGTCGCTAGAACGTGCATAGACGCCGTATTAAATGACACACACGGGCGAAGCGTGGTGCCTTTCACAGCGTCGGGAGGAAGTCTTGGGGGGGAAAAAGTTACCCGCCAGCCGCGGAGTCGAACGAGCGATCGCATCTGGCGCGTCGACCTCGCACGTGTGTGACACGCATGAGAGAGAATATGTGACTTGGGGACACGCAGCCTTCCACATATGAAGCAGAGAAGCAGAAAGCTCGAAGAGGAAGCATTCAGACAGACATGGGTGGCCGCCAGGATGGGTGGCCGCCAGGATGTGTGGCAAAGGGGATATGGGGACGGAGTTCGAGTGGAGAAGCGGCGGGCATACCTCGGCATCCCTCGTCGACGTGGGAAAAGGGCCATGGTTTCTAAACTGCCTCGAACTTCTAGGGAGCAAGGTATCAGGATTACGAGGGAGGATATTCCCCCTATACTCGAGCGTTTAGGGCACCCTTCGCTATTTAGAATGGAAGGTAAAGAATATAGGCATCACCCTTTCTGTTCTACGTGGCTATGTAAATAGGTATTCTACTATCAACATACTATAGCTCTCGCATAAGAGCTTAGATATTGAATTGCATACGTAGTTGATATTGTAGTTCTAATGAATATGTCATATCTTTGTTGTTGTTGGTAACGTTCGGTTTTGGTATCGAAAGACGTTGAGCATGATAATTATTTACACAAATTCGAGTATACAGGAATTTTGAAAATTTAGTAGAGTCTTTATCAATCTTTTATTAAGTAACAAACAATGTGACTAGGGTTTACAGAAACCGACTTTTGAAAAAACCGGTTTTCGAATTTGCACAAAAAATATAATTAAAATAGTAAATAAATAGGTTTGTACTTATTTTAAGAAATTTTAGTTTCCTGAATATTATGGATTACAAAAATATAACAAAATAAAATATACTCTATGTATGTAAAACTAAGTACATAAACAATAAAATAACTAAAATCCGTACAACTTTTTAGTTGATTTAATATTTATGGATCTATAAAAATATAACACAATAATATAGACTGCATACAAAACCATATGAAAAAGACTAAAATAACTAAAATCCGTACAAAATATAAATCTTTTAAAAGGTGGTACCAAATTGTAAATCTTTATTCTATTTAATATTTTTTTTCGGAGATACGAACTCATGAAGATTAGTTTTACAGTAAACCGTTGCCTATCACAATACGCGTGTGTCCGAGGCGATTTTAAGTGAAAATGTTAACGTTCTTAATTATATAATTAATTCATTTCTTCACGTTAATTCTAGTATATAAAACTGTGTTTTAAATTATAAACCCGGTTTTCTAATTTTACAAATTTATAAATAAAAACCGGTTTTTGAACTCGATTTTTAAAAACCAATAAACCCTAAATGTGATTATATGTAGTTCACTTTGTTACTGTACGTTGTATTGGTGTAATGAGTATGTAAAGTTTAAAGAATTAAACCACGCTATATAATATTAAACAGCTAGTTAATACAAAATCAGTGTCTTAATTTTTTAAATGAAAATAAACTTTAATCTAACAACTACTATTCCGCGTACAAGTGTATGCCAGATGTTGTAGCGGCCTATCAAACTGGAGAGAGATTTATTTCTCCAGGGTACGGCAGTCGCTCACCCAAGTGTGTGCCGCGTGCGACCGAGCCGGGGCGTAGGCATTAAATTGATGATTGCCAGATCCTTAGTTCAGGCACGACAGCCACGACGCTAATTCCTAAGGCGTTTAATGAAAAGGACTTTCCCTGGAAGCGGTCAGGAGTATTTTCTCTGTCCTTCGCTTTCCGGACGACCGTTGTGCGTTCACGAAACCAGCAGACTCCTAACCGTCGAGCGAGACACTTTGTTCAAACGGTCTTGTATTACGTATCATGCGTAAAGTCATTCTATAGTTACTGCTCAATAAACTTTGTCACAGTTACAATCGGTGTGCACTAACTATCCAACCCTCACGGTTAACTCCCTACAATGTCTATGCGAATGATTATTTATTTACAGGCATGCGGTTAGTTCTGAATCCCCCGATTGACGAGGAAGGTATAAAAGGAATTTGTCCCAAGGGGTTCGAGATGATCTATAAAGCTACCAGGGCACCAGGGCCATCAGGAGTTGGAGCTGGAGCCATCGGTGTGACCATCGCGATCGGAAATGCGGTTTAGAAGGGCCGCAATTGGAGCATGGTTGTCTACCTGCCAGCTCCAAGGGTTAACGCGACAGATGCTCGAGTTCTGTGTGATTAGGATGTCAGGAAACACAGGAAGCAATCCGTGCAAAGGGTCTTCCATCCAGAGGCCCTTTTATAATTTTAAATCCACGATCCTTCGAGGCAAAGATAGTTGCATTCTAATTTCCTACAAAATTAATTGCAGTGTCTCTGAGCACATTATATAATATCCATCCAATGGCATTCAAATGCGATACAAAATACAAAATCACTCAAAAACTTAAAATTCACTTGCGTATTATAATATCATGCAGTGTGGACAACGTGTTCAATTTTCTATCTTTTTTCTACGATATAGATCTCTTGAAATATTATTATAATTTCTTCCGCCCGGTCTTATTGTTGGTGTATCCTCGGGCGGAGTCCTAAATAACCACGATATTAATCCTATCCTGAATCCGATCAAGACACGAACAAAAGCTATGTGGCTTCCAGTATCAGCACGCCATAAACGCAAGGAGGTCGTCATGGCCACCATGGAATTCCTCGCTTCTCACAGCCCGCGACTTTCCCCTGGCTCACTTTAAACTCATTACACAATTCAAGATCCGCGACGGCTAGCCCCGATTTAAGTAATTACGATCCTCGTGCATTGATGTTAATTAGTCCAGGCGAAAAGGGTTAAGGGTCCACGCCGAAGGTCGTACCACTTAGAGGCAAGGGGAACATGACAGAACAGAAGTAGGGTCCCCTTTTTCAATGGTGGCCCACTCAAACTCTCTCACCACGCCCAGGGATCACGATCATGGTGTTATATAGCATGGCGGCCTCGTTTCCACTTTAAATTTCCTGGTGGGAAGCTGATTTTCCAAGTGGAAATCGCACACCACGTGTAATCAAATCCGAGTAAATGTCGTTGCAAAATTCTGCTGTCGACGGTCGATTATATTGAATGAAAGAAAATGGGGTAGAAAGGAGAGCACAAGGTAATTTTATAAATCAAGAGTTTGCGTTTCTGGAGGATCAGATTTTTGCGCTTCTAATCTGTATGTAATTAAATAATATGTCTTAGAAGATTCTCAGGGAAAGGAAATATAAAACGTTGTACTCAGCGCAGGGAAAAACAGAGTAGAAGAGGCGAGAACGCGACACATGTGTCTGTACTCCGTAATGGCGGTCGCTGGACGTTCACCATGAGCCCGCGTTGATATGAATTGCACGAGCTACGCATAATTCGATAAATTTAGCTACCAGGCTAATATAGCTGGCGTGGAGCAGGCCCTGCCTGCCTGCCTTTTATGCAAGCAAATTTATTCTAATTAAATCAAATTAGATGCAACCATTCCCCTCTGTCCTGCGGCTCTTTCTCTCTCCCCCCCCTTCTTTTCCCGCTCCCTTCCCTATTCACTCAGTCTCGCTTTCTCTGCAGTGTCAACGCTCCGCCGCATTTGTTATCATTCCCCCTTTGCGACCGAAGATTCCGAAGGCGCTTCTGGCATTGTGCAAGAATGACAAACAATTTTTGTTCAGAGCTTCCTGAATTTCACAGATTGCTCCGCTGTAGCAATAATGCAACTTCAACTACAAATACATAAGATAATTCTATAGAAACGAGTTAGCAGTTATTTAGAGAGTTTAAATTATAAATAGAATTGGTAAAAAATTGATTTCGGCGGATGCGCGAATATTCTGTTTATAAGTTTCTGAGTATACAAATAAGTCCCATATCGATCAAGTGTCTTCATTAAATAGCAAAACAAAATGTGAATAATTTTATTATCACGCATCCATCCTCCATTCTCAATTTCCCCTCCGAATTCGATACTGATCTCCCCAAAGGAGCCTATGCCTGTGGTGAAGAAACACCATAGACGTCACCACAATTGCCAGGATACCATGATCGAGTAGGAAGTCTCGCCATGGTCACCCATAAGGAACTCCATACGAAATTCCTCCATCGAATAATAGCTTTGCTCGCCACTTATCCGTACCAAAAGCGATTCAATTCCATACGAACTACGACCGTGTACGTACATCTAACGAAGTGGATTAACATCTTTCAAAGTATTAGGGTATTAGAACGTCGTCGCAGGTTAGTAACTAAATTTCCGTGACCC
This sequence comes from Andrena marginata, assembly GCA_963932335.1. NCBI lineage: Eukaryota > Metazoa > Arthropoda > Insecta > Hymenoptera > Andrenidae > Andrena > Andrena marginata. The sequence goes on from OZ010661.1 coordinate 6,181,940, forward strand.
CGTTTAGCAACCACCAGACTCCAGTTTTTTGGGGATGCTTCAGTAGGAGACTATGAAGCCAAGGAACGAAAATTAGAAAGGGTATTCACGACGAAGCTCAAGAACAACCGACGAGCGTCCTGTTTTTTTTTAATGAAATTCAACCAGGATTCTATAGAGCAGAGAAACGAAGAAGGTCCTCCGAAAGGGGCGTGTTGTTTAGAAAATATTTACTGTATTTGCTTTTCTCCAGGCTTTCTAACAGGGAAGCATGAAGTTCGTCGAATCGGGGAAGGAAAGGCCGCCTGGGAAATTCTTGTACATAACGGTGACTTAAATGTATAAATGTCGGCGAACGCAGCTCCGGGTTGTTTGTCTTTCCACCAGGCTCGCAGAACACGCCGTGGGTTCGCGTAGCTCAGGCTGCAAATACGGAAAATCGCGGAAAATCGGCAGGTGGAAAGTCGACGATCGGGGAAGCATGAACTGCGGAAAACGTGAGAGATTTTCCAGCGGTCAGCGGGCAGGTAAACGGTTTCGGCGGGACGCTGGGATCTCCTCGTTCGTATCGCCAGGAGACCTCGATTGTGCGGTGCGCTTCCGAGCGTGAAACGGAGTTTTCTTTTGCTTTCCGATAGATAGCGCGTTCCCTGCAGATGTTTATCGCAGCGGTACTAGTATTCGTTTCACGTTGCTCGTTCCTTCACGCGGGAAGCATAACGCACCGAGTTTTCCACCGCAGGAGGCTTCCGACCGGAGCTTTGGGAAATCTATCGGTTTCTTATTTGCCAGAGCAGGCTAACATGAAGGACAGAGAATCTCCAACTGTAATTTTCAATTTTCACCGGTTCGATAGTGTTTTCATGTCTGATAGAATTTTGTATAGGTATAGGAGTTTGGTTCTACGAACTTTACAGCATTCTGTGAGACGATTTTGTAAACAGAAAATTGGTTAAATTATTTTCAATTCAATTCGGTTGCTGTTTTCATTTTTAAGCTTTTAAACAGTTCTTATAGTTTTATTTGGAATTCTGGGTATTTGTAAGTGGCTACCCGTGTAAAGCTTATGGAACATTCACCTCGTCCCAGCGAACTTTCGAAGGGTTTAATTGCCCCTGGGGATAGCAATGGCCAAAGAAACGACCGAGGAAAAAGGTCACGGAGGGATTAAGCGGGAAATGACCGTTTAATGGCGATGCCAATTATCTCCGACTCGGTTATTGGGACCGCAGTAAAATGGTGGAGGTGGACTTTTCCTGATAAGTCCCTAGACGTCGTCAATTACTTAGGCCCCGGTGGAATGAACAGTTCTCGCAATTGACGGGAGAGGAATACCTATTAGATTCAAATTATAATGGGGCATGGTTATACGCTTATTCCAAACGTGGGAAAGAAATGTTGATCGAAAGCCGAAGGGAATTAAATTATTCTGAGTGTATGAAACGAAGACGAAGATTCACGAAATGGTTTAAACATCGATATTACACACGTGACGATAAAGATTGTATTTATTTAAATACGTAACCATACTCGAGGACATTAAATTCATTTTTTAAATTCATTCAACTTGATTGATTGAACTCAAATGACCTGGTTGTGTTTGTGTTCCTTTTATACAAAAGTGAAAGGGCTTCTCGGAGGACGAATTACTAGGATTCTATGCTGCTCCTAAGCATTCTATGCCCTTCCAAAGCCAAAGAATCGACAATGTTGGTGACATTTGAGTAGGCTCGTGAAAGGGAAGCAGGAATTTCAAGATGTATCTCCAACGAAACTCGATTGAATTAATTACGCATCCCCCAACTAGCTTTGCAGATAGCTTAATTTTAATCTGACCATAGGTGAATGCATTACGTGCAATCGCGCAAGTTCCAGCTGTGGACATCCGCAGGAAAATACCAATTCTAAGGGGCCTAAATATCAGAGAACCAGAAATGAGAAATTGGTCGATGCGGAAAACGTGCTTTAGAAAAAAAAATGTGAAAGCCAATTAGCTACCGTTCTAACACCAGGGACTCAGAAAATCTAAGAAGATAGGAACTTTTGGGACGTGTCACCCGATTACCTGCCACGAGTTCAAACGCGAGTTCGAAAATCCGATCGTGGGAGACCACCACTCGTTTGATGTAGCGAACGAAGAGGGATTTATTATCCTCGATAGCTTCATTTACAGGCTTCTGAATTGTAGTCACTAGAACGTTGTCAACGATGACGATAAATCGACGTTACCGAGCCCCTGCCGAACGATAAAAAAGCTTCGTTAACGACGAGCTGAGGAATAGGCTGTTAGGAATGGCAGTAAGTAATGGTTGAATCGTTGAAATCCGGTGGCTGTGATTAATGGGGGTGTGGGTGAAAACCTCACAAGCCAATTAGCATGCCCTCGAGGGCCAGGGAAACAGAAAAGTTCGGAGGTGCATTTCTAAAGGAAGTTTGGAGGAACCATGGCCGAATAGTTCCTTTTATATTCTATGTATATCCTATTAATGATGAGGGCTTCGAAGAAAACTGGCAGTTCGAAATCATATCACCCGCTTGAAAATTCGCTTCGTCCAAGTGTGTGCTTACTGGAAATATTTCGTTAAGGGGCACATCCACGTGCAAAATTTTAAGGTTTACATTTAAAGGCTTCTTGAAGACTGATAATATGTAAATATGGAAGACAATACTTAGGGGAAGTGGTAAGGAATACACATGTATAAGAAGTTTGTGTACGAGAAGACCTTGAAGTAAAGTAAGCAAGTAAAAAAGATGAAGCTTCTTAAATAAGAACTTCATCGATTCCCACAAGAAGAAAAGTGAAAGCTTATTATCGTGTCCTGAGGGAGCAGAGAAACAGAATGTCACAGAGGTACGTTTCAAAAGCCCCTTTGGCCCTCCCGCTGAGGGCCCAGGCAGCGGCAAATGAGATTCTTTAAGAAATTTCTTTAGCTATAACAACTTTCTTCCGGTATTCCAAAAAACTCAACTAAGTGCACGCAAGTGGACATTTGCGCAGGTGTTCAAAATTCAGTGAGCGTCGAATCTTTTTGAAGGAATATTCGAAACTTGTTGAACGAGTAGAATGATTTTTATATCTGCCTTTACGTCGTTATACTTCGTTAGTTTTTGATTAAAGTTTGTAACTATTACTGACACGTGCGATACATTTGGTCCCACGATTAACGATTTTCCATCGATTTGCAGCTTTCAATCATTCTCAGGAGTCATAATCAATTTCCCACGAGAACAACGAGCAAGCCAACGTCAATGGCCACGAGCCAATGCGTCGACGAAAAAGTTGTGAACGCGTGGGATCGTTCCACCCGACCAAAGGATCTGGTTTCTCACGGTTGTGGGGTCCATGGTACGAGGGGAGCTTATAAATGCCACCGAGTGTTCCTCTCCTGGTCAGTCGCTCTTCAGCAACCGCCTCGTCCGCGACGATCTCTTGCTCCTTCTCCGCAGATTCGCGTGTTATAACTCTTTCAGAAGATAGTAATTTGTTTTATTTTGGTTCGCATCTGGAGTTATGGGTCCATGGAGACAAATTGTGGACGAATGATTGACGACTTACTCACTGACGAGTCCCGTACTACCGAATCCCTCACTAACGAATTCTGCAATGCCGAATCCCTCATTGACAAATCTTTCATTCATAAATCCCTCATTGACGAATACCTTACTCCCGAATTCCTAGTTATCGAATCCTCTATTTATAGAATCCCTTGCTATTGAATCTCTTATTATTGCATACCTTATTATCGAATCCCTTACTATAGATTACTTTACTACTGAATCCCTTATTATCAAATCCCTTGTTACCGAATCCCTTGTTATTGAATAGCTTACTGTTGAATACATTTCTATCGACTCCCTTGTTATCGAATCCCCTGTTATCGAATCTCTTATTGTCGAATCTCTTATTATGGAATCCCTTAAATTATTCTCCAATCTCTCATTGACGAATCGTGCATGAGTCATGTCAAACACTGCAAAATTATCGACTAATTTTTTTTACAAGAGACGATATGGACGTCGATCCGCGGATTAACGAGTGATCGCGATCGTTTCGACGACCTGTTAAAGATTAATCCTCCAAATTGCGCACGGAACCACAACGAACAATCCTCCGATACGATATTCGATCGCGACTCGTGCCGTTGCTTCGATAAACCGTCAGCAATAATAAATCCTCGCTTACCGGACGGATGATTGGATTGCAGATTGTAATCGTCGACTTGTAGCGTGCCGTTGGGTCCACTTCTGGTGAACCTCACAACGTGATACTGGTTGTCGTTCACTTTCACGCCGACCTCCCCAATTGGATGATCGTTTGTGCCCATGTTGTAAACGGCGAACACGTTTCCTTCCACCTGGAAACATTTAAGTATTCGCAGACTTAGTGAACGCTCGTGGCAGCAATATTCTATGAGTTCCAATGAGAAATCTAAGGGCAGTGGATTCTGATTAATGAGAAACTGTGCGACTGGACATTTCGGCCAAATCGAGAGGCTGCTTTAATTGCTCAAACTTTTGTGAAGGATCATGAAAATACGTGAAGTGGAAAAATTTTATACGAAATCAGGGACTGTTCTCATCAATCAATGAGTCGAGTATTTGGGATCGAGTGTATTGTTTAAAGATGTATAGAAGTAATGCTTGATGGAAATAGGGGGAGTGGCAGTGACATCGACAGAGAAATTTTGTGAAGTTCCACGAGGTAACAGACTATCTCGTGCAATTAATTGCTTGGGTTTTAAGTTCAATATTGTATCTTTGTTTTATTACTAAGTACTCGTTTGTATGCTAAATATCATTTAATCTTTACTGACTGGTGTTAAGGAATACTAGACATCATAACTGTTATAAAATATAGTACATTGCGTGGCAAGGGAGAGCAGAAAGCGATTTCGACGAGCGTGAAGTGAAAGGAGAATTTTCTACTTTTCTCCCAAAGGAGAAAGACTTTACGCGCATGCGTATTCGCAATTTTTTACTTTGCTCCTAAGAAATTTGGAGTTTGGCGTTACTCTGTGGTATAAAGATGCAATTGTTCGAATAATCGTTATCGATCATGTATATTCATGCATATTTTTTTGCGAATCGCTCAGCAAGTTTTCAAAAACGGGTCTTTCGTGCAGGTGTTGAAAAAAGTATTGTGCGTGACAGGGGAGAGACGCGATAGTGCCTCGCGTGAAGCTTCACCCTCGTCAAAATCGCTTTCTTCTCTCCCTTGTTACGTAATGTAGTATTAAAAGTTAGTGTAAAAGAGTTAATGTCTTTAATTAAACGATTTTGGTTACGAGTAACTATTATGAATGATTACAATTTTTTGGCTATCAGTAACCATTATCGATGGCGGAAATTTAATTGCGGTTGCCAGTAATCAATATACGTAAACGACCGGAATTTTTTGTGGTTACCAGTAACTATTATCAAAAGCCCGATCTTTTTTGTTACCAACAACCATTATCGACGGCGAATTTTTTTCTGCTTACATTCGATCATTGTCAAATATTTTTATTAATGTTATTGATAATTAGGACTCATTGACATCACGAAAAAAATTCATTACAAAACTTATATATTTTATTAAGCAAAAAATTGAAATTGTTCTGCGTTACTCATTTTAAATGTGGGAATTGTGCTTCAAGTGTTTCCTGTTGCACATTGCATATAAGGGAATGTGGTTTTAGATTTTTACGACATAATACATACAATTTAAGAACTCCTTCAATTAAAAGTACGAATGTGTTTCACATCTAAAGCACGTAATGCTAAATCTTTCTCTTAACAAGAAGTGTCTGCATCGTTATCTGATGCGCATATCAATTCTTCTCCGCATCGCTTGAGTTACTCGCACAAATTGTTTTCTAAACAGCACATGTTTTATATCGAGAATGCAGTTGTATCGTTTCACAAATGCCTTCATCAATTCAACTGAATTTTATCAACATTGTTACTCGTTATCTCATAAAATCATTTAATGACACGTCATTAAGAAATCAATGTTCACGTCATAAGCAATTCATCTTGTAACATCAGTCATGATAACAATCGTCATTTTTTGCACGGTTTTTCAGACTACTTCCCTGTATAAATCAATACACATGGTACCTGTTATTTGTCCGCGGTGCACAGCAATCAAACTGCAATTTGCGTGGCACATTTAACAAGTCAAATTGAGGTCTGCCCTGTTCATTATTAACTAGCTGCCATCAATTATCATTTACACATCAAAATATCGTACCCAATCACTCAGAACATTAAATCAATATTATAGAATATCTTACAAATTCGCGAATAATTCTGTACAAAGAAACACTGGAACACTGTTTGCAATAAATTCAACTCTCCCTTGGACATATGCACTACTATTTCCTAATTATTTACACAGAAAATATGTTACTCGCGGAGTCAGCACGCGATCAATAAACATTCTCTATAATCTCAAATTTTCATCTTAAATCAAAGAAAATCTACTAAAGTGCACTGAAAATCTATTGAAATTCATATAGCTGCTACTGCTACTAACAATTTCGATTTCGAGGTAGTCGTTGCTCGACGCAGATTCTATTCTGAGCAGCACAGCGTCATTTGCGCTGGTAACGAAGCCCAATGCCACCGTGTCTCTCTTCATTTCCGGTCTCCGATCTGGCGGGAAGGTGTACGTGATAATTCCTCTTCCGGAGCCGAATTCGTAAGCCACTGCTTCTGCAACAGAATAGTCACGAATGTTCGTTAGAAAGATCAATGTGTGCGATTTCAATGGTTTAATGTTTATTTGCTCGGAACAGTTAAACGACAGAGGCGACGTTTGTTGCGAAACGAGAAAGAATTTCAGCACAGAAATTGATCATTGTTTCAACCAAGTGTTTCTTCTTCGAATTCATTAGGGTATCTCGAGTCAGATTCTTGATTGCAGAATGAAAAACAGCTTGCATTAACACGTTGCATTGGATGACGAACGATGTAGGTTAAATACAGTAGTACGACTTGACGAGGCGCCATTATCAATCATGAATAATGAGAAACGCTTAGACGGCGGCGATTTGTTTATCGCTGATCTTGTAATTACCGTGATTATTTGCTCGTTTCCGTCGTTTGTGTACGCACTTTGAAAATGCATTTGCACGTTGATGTTATGGTCGAGAAAAATTGTATTCTGCAGGTGACATTACATTTGTAGATTGTATATGGTAGTGGAGAACGAACGTTTGGAGAAGATCATAAGTTGTTGTATTAAAATAGTTGAGAATATTTTAGGGCACGTTATAATTGTTTTGACAAATGAACAATGATTATGTGGTTACTATTATGTAGATATTAAAGATTACTATACTGTATTTACGTGAAATAAAAATGGAATGCTTGAACTACTTAGAAACTTTGTGGCAAATAATGTACCTCAATAAATAATAGTAATAATGCTAAGAATGGTGTTTCGTATAAATATTTCTGGGCTCTTAATTTCGTGGTGAGTGGAAAGAAACAGCAAGTGTGCATTTTAAAATATACATAGATTTTGTGGTGAATATTTTATTATAGGTTGGCAGGTTTGTCGCCAGATCGGTTATATTACGATGGCGATAACGAAGTTATAAAATTTGTCATAGGTATTATCATTTATTAAAAAAAATATTCCGTGCCGGAGATGTATTATTAAACTAATTGTGTTGCGACCACTCAACGCGAGTGCTCCAGTTTCAAGTAATCAGATATAGAGCACCTCGTAAAATAGGCAAATTTATTTCGTCTCGTCACGCAGCTGCGAGTCACAAAGTCTTCATAAAAGTATTTCATATACTAAAATGGCAGAGTGTAAAAAGAATGCTACTTTTTTCAATTAAGATCTCAAAAGGGTAATAAAATTAACCTGTGCATAGCTTGATAATAAAATTCTCACTTTCTTCCGCAACGAATATCAAAGAAATAAAATATATTCTTTAATCAGCTGGTCCATCCACATGCCTTCTTAAAAAAGGAACTAAATATTACATGATTCATACGCAGAACCCTAGGCTAACTTACACATTTGCAAGACAGTTAATAAGCGAAACTTAAACCAAACGAAGCTTCAACAATCCTTCCCGAAAAAACAGTTAACTTGTAAAATATCATTCTCTTCGAAAACTTTATCTCCCCATTTCGTGCGAGTTTAAAACTAAGAAAAATGAACTTTAAGATTCTCCGGCGAGATGAATATTCGCGATAATTTTTGTTCACAAATCTATCTAATTTATCCAGTTCAGTATATCGATTTGCGAAACCTATGAGAAATATGTACACTTTTTATACACTTCTCCACCCCTTACGAAAAATCTGTCAGCGAATGACGCGAGGGACTAAAAGCGATCGAATATCGAATGTTGGTGAATAATGCCTCGTTACCATCGTTACACGTCGGCCCAGTGAAACTGGTCATATCGCAGTCGCAGGTGTAACTGTTCCACTGTTGCACGCACGTGCCATGATTCGAGCACAGGTCGTGTGTGCACTTTTTCCCAGGGTGAAGGCTGGCATACATGTCGCAGCCAGAGTTGACCAAAGAACTTGGCACAACCGCGTCTGAAATCAAGTTGGTGCTTTCACCACTCAGGTCCAACGACGCCAGACACCCCTCGAAACCGTGTCTGCTGAATATCTGCTTCGGCAGTTGGCTGTATTGCATTTTCTCCACGCCACCTGAAACGGTGAAACGTGTGTGTTAGTCGAAAAAAAATTGAACATCATGTGTACAGGATGTTAAAAAAGTGATGGTCCCTATTTTCAGGAGTGAATCTACACTCTACACCTGGATGTTTGAAAAAATACTGGTCGCACAATTATTCATAACATTGAAAATGAACGTTAATTTTTTTCAGGAGTAAAAGTCTTGATGTAAAGAAAGAAATGAACATTAATTCTCACTGTTATAAGAGATTTTGCGGCAAGTTTTTTTTTTAAAATTTCCATCGATCCTGACGTTTAAGATCACCCCTGAAAGCAGTGGCCATCCATTTTTAACACCCTGTGCAGGAGAGTAGTGTACTCGTCAGACATTTCTCAGGTTTGTATCTTTCACACCTGATTCCTTTATCATAAATAGATTTACCATGTTTACCTAATTAGTATCGTATTTGAATTGTAGCTCCCAGGCATTGCAAGGTATAGATATGCTCTTTGTTACAAGGGAAGGCATTTAAAAATTCTATGCAAATATACATTAAACTCCCGTTAAGAAGAAAAGCTCTTGAATACCGAATTTTCTATCGCTAATAATCGTAACTACGCGTCGCTTTTCCTCACGATTTCCTCACGTGTTCGATTAGAATTCCGAAACAATTCTGTCGCGGAGCAACGCAGAGAAGAAGGGCGCGGTGGCTGATGTCATCTATGGAAAAATGGCAGCTGTGACGCGGAGAGGATTCGGAATTCCGTCATACGAGGTCGACGAGCCGAGACGAGCGACCGCACGTTCGACTGATCGCGCCGCTTCTCGCTGCCATAAATTCAAACCACCCCCGTTGTCCGTGCCGTGGGTGGCGGGGGGGGATGGGGTGGAGGGGGGCGCTGGAGGGAGCGAAAATTATTTCGGACTGCCTGCACCACCGAGTCGCGCGCGCGTGCACGGACTCCGAAACGAAGCCCGCGGCTCGGCCAATCGCCCCGCTCCAACCAGCAATATTTCCTGACGCTATCATTCGATCGGCCTGCGTCCTCCCTTCTCCCCATTTGCACGTGTTTGTAACGCTAGGGAAGTTAATGATTTCCTAGCTGTGGAAGGGAATTAAGAGTGTGGGAGAATTGTTTCGGGGTGGATTTAAAAGGATCCTTATTAGTAACACCGTCACCACAGAAATTGAAGGTGTTACAAATCTTTCAGCGGATTCGGAACGGATAATAGACGGCGGATTAGTCGAATGAAATCATTTGAAGGCTTCTGTCGTTTGCAAGGCTCCCTGAAAATTTGTCTTTCTTTCCAATTGATTTTTAAGAAAACAGAACGCAAAGTATTATTTTTTTAGAACTGTAGCCAGCGACGGATTTACACGGGCGGCCGATGAGGAGTTGCCGCCTGGGCCCCTAACAGGTAGGTCACTCAGGGTCTCATCTTTAAAAAAAATATGATTTTGTCGAAACCATATTTTTTTTTCTGTACTGCTACACTTAGCATGTTTTTAGTTTCCCGAAACGTTTGCCACCTGGGCCTTTCCCTTAGACCCATTACGCAATTGCGGCAACTTGCCGTCAGTGCGTAACGGGCCTTAAATCCGCCTCTGACTGTAGTGGACACCAAAGAGATAGAGCGATGTATAACAAACGATGTATCTAGATGTTTCTAATATCGATTTTCGCAATATCTTTTCAGTGTTATCGTTGTATTAAAGAAAAGGATTTAGACTACAAGGTACTTTCAACGTCACTTCTTGTTTCTGCATTTTTATCACATCCGCGATTATAACACTCGATAGATAGGCACTGTTTTTCGCTCTGTTATCGATCAATTCATCGAGTTTCTAATACAATAATCCTATATTTACGACGACGATAAACGCTTAGTAAACAATGCTTTTATCTTTCTTTCTCGTATCATATGATATCATTGTTAGAGCAAACTTATCTTACACGTATCCATAGATTATCATTTATTTACCATGGCTTTAGGGAACTAATTAATGGAGGGTGTAAATAAACTGTAACTGCAGAAAAATTTCAGAAATCTAACAAATCTAAAAATGCCCTAAAAAACGGTCGACAGAACTCTTTGATACGAACGACGATATATATACGCACATACATATATATATAATTTAAATTTACATTCTTTCCAAAGTTGCTTCTCAGGGTGTAAAATGCCTCCATATAACCAAATGTATATAAAATTGATAAGACACACAGAACGCTACATTGAAATGGACAGATATTATTATAAATCCCCTTTAGAAACGTCCATTTCATTTTTCTCACAATAGAAAGCCGAATATCGACGAACAAACAGAAACTATGTGAGCAGATGCAAACATTAATTCACGCCGAAGCCGAAAATTAAAAAAATTCTGAAACTTTGTGAATCTGTAGGATCTCTTCCTGATTATAAAGCAATTTTCATTTGCTGCACAAATTCACTCGACGGGGGTGAAATTAACCCCTGAAAATTCGGTAATTATCTGACTTTGTGTTATAACTCGCGAACTGTAAGAGATACAGAAAAAGATTCAAGACAAAAGTTATTTCTTTTAATTAGATCTATTTACTTACTTTACTGCAATTGGTAAAACAAATAATTTACACCCCCCTTGTAAGATGCTATTCGTTATTGTCATTTCTGATCCACTACTGAATTGCAATTTCGTTAATTTCTGTCACTTTAATTCCAACCGAAATTCTCTTACGAGCAAAATGACCCCTCAGATGTGTCCCTTCCTGAATTCCTACGATACTCCGTAAGCCCATCCGCCAGCCCGCCAATGTTAATCCTGTTATTAGTTGCCTAAAAATACGTAAATCAAAACAGCCGTCTAATAATAAACACAAATGTACTTACTCCGACGCCTTATCAAAAGGGTAGGTACAAGGTTCGTCTCACGGCAGACACGTCACCGTGGATGCGCCACCATGGACGCATCACCCTGTACCCCACCACCAAAAAGGAGTGCGTATAATAGGAGCCCAAAAAGAAGAGCACTTAGTTCGAAAACGTGACACTAAGCGAGCAGTCATAATTAATCACGTGCAGCAGAGTATTCGAGGATACCCTTGCCCTTTCCTGATTTAATTAAGTGTATTCTATTATTAAAGTCGGTTGTTTGAAATAAAAGTGTAATTAGTGAAACCGAGGGCTTCCACTTCGCTTCACCTCATAACAATCCTCAGATCGCGGAAGAAACGTCTCGAGCCGTCCGCTAGCTTATCGGGCGGTCGTCTGCTTTATCAGCAATGTATCAAGTCACCGTTTTAATCGGCGTCGAATTAAAAATCGAAAGTGGTGGAATTACGAAGAGGAGGGAGCAGCTGGCGTAAGGTGACAGAAAATTGCTTATAAATCTAATCTCACGTACGAGAGAGAGAGAGAGCTCTGTGGTTAAAGGCCGGATACGCGGTTTCTCAAGCAGCAGCTTGGCATCGCGTAACGTGTCAATTTTCGCTTAATTCTTCAGAATTCTTCGTCGAAGATCTCGCTCGTTGCTTCGGTCCCCGTTCCAACACGATTCCCTCAGTGCTCGATCCTGTTCTTTGGTGTCTTCGTCGATTCGATCCCACGCTGGGGCGTTTACTAATCGAAGATATCTCCGGGTCGCTAAGCTCGTTGGCAAGCAAAGGATCACCGAATTTACCCGTCGATCTTCCGTGAAAAGTTCGTCACCATGTGCAAATCATCGATGGGTGCTCCGTGTTTGGCCAATGTACTACTCGTGCTTCTTATCGCGAATTTCTCGGTAGCGTTATCACCTGCTATCCACGGCAGGGCCCTCCTTCGTAGTTCATCGAATTTCGCTGCTGCTGATCCATCGATTCGCGAGAATTTCGCGTACCTGCCAGCCAGGTGGAGGTTAATTTCGCCGCCAGAGCTTCAGCTGCCGGAGATCGAGATACAGCTGTTGAAGAGCCACGTCCAGGAGGACAAGAATAATCTTTGGGCGGCCAGCGCTGAGTACAAGTATTCGTCGCAGAACTACAACGTTGGAAGCATGGAGTCGCCGGGCCAAATCATGTCTGAGAGCAAACCGGACGAGAAATCTAACGGGGTTAAAAGCGAGGGGAACGTGGCGAAGGTGCCGTCGGCTAAAGCGATGCCGCAGCTAGGCATGAGGAACATCATCGATGTCCCAACGTACGACTGTCCTCCTGGCCAGAGGAGGGACCCTTATGGCAATTGCAGAGATATTATGTGAGTGTCTATCAGTTTTGCGAATGATCTCGCGACACAAATGTCAAACACACTTGCTCGATCACTTTGATTGCTGCGGAATTTTTCTTCGTCTTGAAGTTTTTAGTTTGCGGTATACAAGGTCGTTGATGTTAGTAGGTGCAGAGATAAATTCGACAAACGTAGAAATACAGTATAATGATTCTGTGAAACTTTCGGAAGTACGATATTGAGGATAAAGAAGATTGTCTACCAATCGTGGGAAATAAACTAGGGCTGGGACTATTTGTCGAATTTTTCGGTATTCGAATATTCGAATACTTCAGTTGCTCAATTGTTTGGCGAATATAATTCGAATATCCAAGTATTCGAATACTATTCGAATATTTAAGTATTCGAATACTGCTGCATTCGAATAGTATGGTGTGAATTATGAATCAAGTTCTTTAGGTTCATTTGTCAGGGTGAAATCTTGTAAGATAATTTTGACCCACTTCATACCATACTATTCGAATAAACTTCGAATATTTGAGTATTCGAATAATAACATTGGAATACTCAAATATTCGAAATTTATTCGTAGCATTCGAATACTTGTAAAATATTCGAATATTAAATTATTCGAATAGTCCCAGCCCTAAAATAAATTGTCATGAGGTGATTAGTCTGTGTGGTGGATCTTGTATACTGGAGTCGAGAGCATAAGAGATTGAATAATAATGGAAAGGGGGCATTTAAGGGGGGACACCATGGTAATGGCCCGAAAAGTAAAGGTATCTTTGAAAATTTATTAAAAGCAAACTACGTAATGAATCTTTTTTAAGCTTTCAGGACATACTATTGGATATTTTTGTTATACGAATATTTTTTTTTAAATTTATTTCAAGCCGATTTATAAGCTCTACAGGACCAGTAACTTAAGGCTGCAAATTATTTCCTCTGACATGGTTAACAGTTTTCCGACGAAACGGTTCTTTGGAAATCAAAAAACCAAAAACTTTTAGAAACTATATGCGAATGGCTATGGCACGACGGGTTCGCTTTTGAAAATTTTGAAAAATGACAAAATGGCGAATCACTGAAAAAAATTGTGAACTTTAGTTCTAGTAAATTAACCTCTTTAGTTGAAAAAGAAATAGAAAGAAACGACCAATTAAAAAAATCTCCCGGCTTGCCATAGCCATCCGTATATAGTTTCTAAAACATTTTGGTGTCTTGATTTTAGAAGCATCGTTTCATCAGAAAACTGTCAACCAGATTTTGTCAGCGCAGAGTTACTGGTCCTGTACAGCTTGTAAATCCGATTTAAATAAATTTAAAAAAGATATTCGTATAACTTAAATATCCAATAAAAAGTCTTGAAAGTTTAAAAAAGATTCATTACGTAGTTTGCTTTTAATAAATTTCCAAATATACCTGTACTTTTCGGACCATTACCGTGGTGTCCCCCCTTAAATAACTATTACTATGAATCTCACTTATCCACACCCCTGATAATTTACGAACGCAAATTTTCTCCTGAACATTTGAATTTATCAAATTTATTTTTCTTATGTTTACAGTCAACTGTAAAGCGTCGGGGAACATCTGTATTTAATCAGATTGGCGATGTATGGACATACCTGCGACTTTCACGACGCTTATCTGCGCATCGAGAAATACGTAAAATGTGTCATTCCTTATTATAAAATAAACCACTTGACGAGATAGACGAGTAACATTCTTTCCTCAAACCTGATTCACATTGAACAATTTAATTCCTTGTGTGTACGTCTGTGATAAATAACGTAATGAATTATGTGGCTCTTGAACGTTATTGTTGCTCGACAATGCGAGCATCGTTGGTATCAGTGTTATTTATTATGTCGATACAACTGATCGATGATTTCATTCTCGCGTTATTACGCGGTGCTCATCGTCTCTTAGTTCCTGATTTTATCTCGACGCCTGATGTATCGGGACAGTCAATCTCCGTATTCGAGCGATTTGCTGGCAGAGGATTTTCGAGATTCCTCGCGACTCACCACCTTCGAAATATAAAGGCACCTGCTATTATCGAAGCTCAATAATATTTCGTGACACGTGAGTGTATTATATTTATCCAAGATAAATACATTCAGAGTGGAATATAATTTGTGGCACGACTGAAAGTAGATGCCTTTTGCAGGAAGTCAAAGGAGGAAATGGGATTAGTTCATGTCGGGTTCGTTTTCGAGAAAATTGAGTTTGAAAGTTCGTTGCCTGTGTAGCTGTGGAATTCTGGTAAAATCTGTTACTTCTAATTGTATTTATATTTGTTAATATTGATAGTGGGGCAATTCGATTAAGTAATATTATTCCCAATGATGAGGATATATATGTAACTTAACTTTCAGTTCGACCCGAAAAATCGAACTTTAATTTACTGATTACTTGAACTTAGGTCAACAGATTCCGTCTTCCCCAGTTTAATGCAGAGGGTGGCCAAATTATTATATTTAAAACATTTCCATCGAAATCTGTGAAAGTCGTGGCTGTAATTAAAGTAACGATGTACGAATGTTATTGTTCTTTCATTTATTGATAAGCTACAACATCTGGCAACATTGTGAGTAATTTTTCAACATATAAATCTCATTTTTTTTACAAAATGGCGGGGTTAAAATTATTACAAATAAGACAAAAATAATAGAGAATATCATCAGAGTATGGTAAAATATTCCACAACTGCAGGAAGTAGCCACAGAATGCATTGAAATTACCTATGCCACGCCGTATCCAAGCCGTTATAAAAGCTAAAGGCGGAGTCACTAAATGTCGAGTAATTGTATCTCTCGTACAATACAGTCTTAAACCTATATACCTAAATGTATTTAATTTTCATTCTTAAATACATGTACTAAGTAGTATTAAAAAATACTATTGTAACATTAAAACGAGATATCTATTTTATTCCATCGCTTAAACGTACAAAATCTCACACCTTTTTGTTTGACTATAAGAATTTGGCCACCCACTGTACTCTAACTGGTCACCTTGAATTACCAAAACTCAAAATTGAAAGGAATAGGACACCACGACACATGTCAAAGAGGATACAATTGCTGGACAGAAATTTCGATCCAAATCATTCGTATACGGATCAGTTCCTCTATTAATCATCGATAGATATTAAAATTTAAAATCCAAACCACTGTTTACACTTGTAATTCAATCATTTCGAATTGCATCCCTCCAATTTAAATGCCTTCCCGTCTCCAAAAAAAAAAAAAAAATAACGCGACGTTGAAGTTCCACCGCGAACATTTTTACTCACCGATATACAAGATCCCGTCGAGATCGAGATTCTCGTTGCTGCCCTGACTATTGACAGCGGTAACGTGGTCATCGACAGCGAGCGTGTGCCTCTTCGGCGCTGGTCTTCCTATGCTAACTGCATGCCACTTGCCATCGTTCAACCTCGACCTCGAAGTGTCTCTGACCTTGACTGGACCGTCACCAAGGTCGAAGACATAGTGAACGTGCCCGTTCACCAGCTCCACAGCGATAAAGTCGCGTTCCCTGCCAGCGTTGAACAGCATCAAGCCGTTTGCCTCCCGCGTCTTGAACTGCAAAGTGAAGATCGGTGGATCAGAGGAAGGGCGAATTTTAAACATTATAATTTATAACACTCGATCTTTCGCACATGAATTTTGGCGGGGCAGATTTATGTAAATCGGCAGGGAATACACTGCCGCGTTAATTCGAATAGGCGTATCTGGTCTAAAGGTGGTTCTTAGAAAAATGACTTGTAGTATTTTATGTTATGCCACCGGTATCTTATATTATATAGCAGAAACTGTATCGTATGTTTGTGCGTTTGTCTGTGGCCTAGAAACTTTCGAACGGTAAACTTTGGGATCATGATATGTACCTCAGCTCATTATGCCTGGCTAATTCAGACAAATGTTACCATTTTCACAAAAAAAGAAACTAAAAAAGAATTTTCCTTTTATAAAATCAGAATCTAAACGGGCGAAGCCGAGTAATAAAGCTAGTTTTATATAAATCGGCTTAGATTAAAGATTAAGTCTGTATAAAAAAACTATCTAATTAACCAAAAAAAGAACAAAAAGACTAACTAGAATTAACTGTAGTTACGCCTGTTGTTACTAATATATGCAGTTACTGCTACTTCATTTAACAGCCAAGCATTGTTGATTAAATTAGCTATTTTTGTGCTACCTGGGAGCACAAAAATAGGCAGGTCACTTGGTTGAAGCGAAAGTTGCAGATACACCCTGTTGAATTAACAAGGAAGTACAGTGGCGATCTGTGTAGATCAGTGCAGATATGTTACGAGATTTGGGACCGATTGGGTTGTATTTCAAAATTGTACAATTTTCAAATTTCGGAATTTACAGTTTCCTAAAAACAATGATCTAATGAATACCAAAAAGATGAGCAAATGAAGTAACGCTCATTCCTGTTTAAGCGCCCAAATTGCCGCGTTATCTATTTCCTAATCCCACCATTGAGCGGATCACACGAGCTAGGCTGCACAAGGAGCCACGGTAGGATAGCAAATAGTACGTTCGATTACGAAATCCGATCGTACTTTTCGGCGATATCAAAGCGTGGAGCCGGGTCGCTGATGAGGCACAGTGGGGGAGGCAGGTGCCCGTCAATTACGGGCCAGCCTAATTACGAAGGTGATGACCAGAGGGGCTTGTCTGTCACTTGGTACGGAAGAACGAGGCATGATTGGGTTTTTACATGGGACAGCGCGACACGTGCCACGATTAATCCAGAGTTTGCGCATCGAATCTGGCAACGGTCGGGGGTAGAGAGAGAGAGAAGAGAAGAGAGAGAGAGAGAAGAGAGAGAGAGAGAGAGAGAGAGAGGTCTAATTGGGGTAACCTTTTGTGGGGATGTGTCACCGTTGACATTTCATTTCTTCTGTGGCCTCCACACGCGTGGTGAAATTTCGGATTAACAACCGAACCTTCCATCTCCATTGCAGAATATCCAACCACACTTCGTTGGACGCCCGAATTTCGACGTATCAAACTCTGCCTCGGAGCGCGCCTTTGAAAGTAGCGCGAGAAAATATCAACGATAAAAAATACTTCGTGATAAAATTGGTTTTCCAAAGTTTCTTTATACGAAAGCTGCGTTTGCTTTCAGGCTACCCTGCTAGCAAGGAAGAGGATATTCTTGTTAAAGTATAATCAATATTTAAGTTAGGGCGTTTGCTGGAGAACTGTTCCGAACTTTCACTGACATCAGTGGTCTGAGTAGACTTAATTAGTTGACTAGGAACCGGGTTTGATAACCGATTATTATGTCTTAGATTTAATAGATCACAGATGGTAGAAGTATTACGTCTTAGATTTAATAGATCATAGAGAAGAGTAATTCTCCAAAACTCTATTGAAGCTAATTAACAATAAGTAGGATTCTAGAAAAACGTTAGGACAGTATCGCTGTTCTTGATATAGAAAAAGTAGTTTGCCTTTCTGTTAACGCAACTGATAACTGCTTTTTCATGTACACAGGCAACCGTGCCTTCTGGCCTCTCAGTAAAACAGTTCGTTTTTACCAGAACTTATTCCTCTCGGGGCAAAGCGTGTCAGTTCTTTATATTCATTGCGAAAGCAATCGGTTTTCGCCATTCTATAAAAACAATTTCCCTCAGCTTCACTGAAAAAGCAAATTCTTTGAATTAATTCGCCGATCACTGTTTGGGACACTTGGATAACCTGCTGATCAAAGGATTTCATTCGGTATTTCTCTCAGCATTCACCGTTCAGACACACTGCCTCCTACTAATGCATTCGCAAACTCTTGAAACGGAATTCCATCTTTCACGTCGAAAAGAAAAACGAGACGCTAAATTTGAATTCGCTCAGAGAAGAATCACTGATAATTCGTTACCTGGAAGTAGATGTTCGTTTCCACGTAAGCTTTCAGCACAGGTAACCCAACGAACGTGCGTTTCGAGGTGAAGGTCACTGGATAGTGGACAGGGTGGTTCCTCTTGCCGAACTTCCCCGTGACCCTGATGATTGGCGTGACCCCTTGATGGGAAGCCTGATGGTTTCCGGAGCTCCTCGCTATTTCGAGGTACGGATAGCCATTGAACCAGATTTGCTGCAGCTGGCCGACGAAGTGAGGGATCTCCTCTCCAGCGTGCAAATATCCACCCGCGTGGAGGGTACGGAACTCCAAAATCCCCTGTTTGCCGAGCTGCGTTTCGGCTGTTGGAGAAAACGCAGTGGTCAGTTTGGGACAACTGATTCATGTTAAATCACACAAAATTCATTCTCCTATATCACAGGGAACTTGAAAATTCGAGAAAGTTCGGCGAAATGTAGCTCAAGTGATGCTAATAATGGTGAAGATACCGTCTCAAAAAAAATTCCCAAGTTTTCATATTATCGTGAATATCTGCGGGACGCTAAAAGATATTGATAAAAATTCAATTCATAGATTTATGATTTTCGATACCCTACAATATGGTGATAAAGAATTCTCGGAAATGTGTGGTAAGGATACATTTTTAAAAAAATAATCTTCTTCCGAAATTCTTTATAGAATACAAGAAACCATAGAACTTTGAATTTAACTTTTTTTTAATATCTTTTACTGTTTCCTAATCTGAAATCTCACAATTTATTCGAGGGGGTGTTTCCACCCTTAAGACCGTTTTACTTTCGAATAAAAATATATTACGTTATTAGCATCATTCGAGCTACACTCCTCCAAAGTTTCAAATTTCTTTAAATTTTCTAGTTACGGAAATTCCCTTGTCAGTACTTTTATGTTTGTAGAAATGAAAGTAGGTAATCGATGAATCCAGTTGCATTAACTACACGTACGTTTAAAATTCTTAAATTACATCCCTGTTCATTCTTTTCAGAGAAACAGAGTACCTATACTATCTCACTGTCTACCAAACTTCAATATTCAAAATTTTGTGACCGGATTGATCAATTCATACGGACACACTTAGAACATAGTGAAACAGGTCTTATAGAATTTCTCACATCTAGAATTCCTTGGTCCGCTTACCAAATTCAGAGTTTATCAATTTTTTTTTGTTAAATGATAAGACTGATTTTTAAACGTCGGTATTATTCGATCACTTCATAAAATTCTCGTCCTCCAAAACTTTTCATCCAATTTACAACAAATTTTATTTACATTTCACCCAAAGTTCTTCGTACCCGAGATTTCGCTGCGTTCATGCCGCGCCCCTCTAAATAAGAATAAAACGCGATTAAGACGAAGCCATTAATAAGAATTCTGCCGTAGACGGCGCGGGGCAGTATACTTAAAGGGACTCGAACGAAACCCTGGCGGAAGTTACACAGGAACTATTTTAATTATTAGCCAGCCCCGGGATGCTTCCTTATCCGATGGCACAGACAACGGTGGACTCGATATCGGCGCATTGTTCTTCGCGAGAATCTTACGCTATTAAGCTTAATTGTCCCCGGGCACAATGCCCCCAACTTTCTGAATTAGTAGCGCTATGTAAGTATCGACAGGCGTCGCTAATAAACGTACCAAGTTGCCTTTAAAGGTTGCTCGTGAAACAAAGAGCGAGTAAACGAGGTCGTTCGATTGAGACAAATTTTTGCAAACATCCTTGCTATACAAAGGGGAGAAGTCTCGGTACCGTCTCTAGCGTGCCACTAGATATAGCTATTGCTTGGATGGAATCAGTATGCAATAGCGTTTGAAAAGTAAATTAGAAAATCTATTATCAAAATGTCTAGAAAACTTGAGGAGTGAAATTAATGCACTAAAGATTAATCAAAGAAGGGTAGAGGGTTCTGCGAATTATGTAGACAACGAGGCATAGTGGTATTAGGAGTCTGCAGGCTTCTCGAAACCGCCAAAGTGTGTAGAAAAATTTAGAACCCTGTGGAATAGTGTTATCATTTCTGCAGGAAGAATTAACTCCAAATATTTGTTCAAGTCAGCACCAAATTTCAGTATTAATAACCGAAGTAGCTACCACTCACCGGCGACCACATTTCCTTCCATTTGCACCACACATTTCAATCAAATTTGAAACTGGGTCGAATCACACGAACACCCAGCACAGGCAGCGAAGCGAAGCTACATTTACACAGACCTACGATATACACCTCTATTTAATTGAATTAAAAAAAAAAGAGCATGTCCAAAAGCAAGGAGAGATTATTTCCCTCGCGTTCTCTCCTATTCCCAAAGCCACATCGCGAATATAATGCTCGACAGCATACGGTGGAATGATCTCGAATTCCTGGCAAATTTGTTCGACCGGTAATTGCGCTCCGTAAATTGTTCCCGTGCATTTTCATTCGCCGCGTCCCCCCCGCGCGCGCGCGGTAACGTTTCTTCGTTTTGGAAACTCGACCGTAGCGAAAGCAGGAAATCAATTCGATTCTGCTGTAATTTCCAAGTTGCGTCGATTCAATTCGATCGGGCGATAAGCATTCGCCAAGTTATAATCAAATTCTCACCGCGTTACACGAATGTAATCGAACGGACTTTGGGCGTGTAGGGTGGAAGTTAAATTCGCCAACGCCAGCGCGTGTAAGCTCGCGCCGAGGGGCAACTTCCCTTAAACGTTCACCATGAAATCCCGTGGATCGTGATTAGAAGGTGGCCCGCGCCTCCCCCGTCTTCGAGGAGCGAGCCACGGATGACGCCTGTTCTCCTCGATTTGATCAGCATCCGCGTCGGACCGACGAATTCCACGGATCGTTGTTTGATGTCGATTTACGATTCAATTGGGGCGCCATTTGATTGGCCCGAGATCGGCTCTGCTGGTCGTTAGTCAGGGCGGACCCTTAACGGATCACGACCACCCGGCTGGCATTGTAATTTGGAACGTCAGCTACGCCCTGTTTGCCACTTGTCAACGCATACTTCGGCTTGGTTGACCTACCGACTCTGATCATCGTTCAGCAAACAATGAAAGACACCGCTGAATTAGGACGCGCTTGGGACATTTTTCTAGTCCGCGACGGATATTTTTTACGTCTTTAAGCAATTTCTATCTTTCTTTAGGATTTTTTAAACTCGTTCTATTTCTGGCGAGTAATTATATGTGAAGTAGACAGTCACGAGCCACTGATGTCTGCCTTAAAGTCCTGCTCATAATCCTATCCGTCCATTTGTTTATTGAATCAGTTGTTGCCCGTGAAAAATGAAAATATCCTGAACTGCCAGGAGTGTCTCACGTGGAAAGACTCTCATGTATCTTCTTTGTATGCGTTGCGACGTAATTGGTTGTACGATTAAAAAGGGGGTGTTTTTTTCACGTGGAATTAAATTGAAACGCGTTAAATTAACGCGTGGGAAAAAGATGGATTAAGCTTCCTCATTCGGTAGAAGTTGGTGAATGTATCTGTCTATTATTTCTGTTCCCAAACGGCACAGAGGAATCATCAAATTGTATTCAAAAGATTCCAAAGAATCTAATAAAATGCAGCACTTTGTGAGGAAAATATTCATCAATGAGATCCCACCATGACCATGAGATCCGTGATTAATAGTATCGATCCAAACGCCCCTTCACAAAGATATTCAGCTCCAAAGCAACGATTCCATTTTGTTAATCGAAAACAGGTAGATACCTACACTTGAGCTAATTAATATCATTATGAAATACCATTATCGCGAAGCACATTAGAATTCCAATTATCGTGCTAGCCATAGTTTCAACGTACGTTTAACCACTGATTGATCAAACATCCGGGCGAACATTGAAACATTATAAAAGATCCACTGCACTCAATGCTAAGTTTTCGAATCAAGGATTCAAGCTACCACGCTGCCATTTTATTCAAGAAGCAAAATACTCAAAGTACCTTCGCAAAATCACCCCTACCTTGTGCAGAGGCTACAAACTTTTGCATTCTCCCAGCTGTCACCCAGGGAAACATCTTCGAAGTGTGTTGCATCTTGCATCCAAGAACACAAGGATGCCGTGCACTCAGCCGCGCAGTAATTATCGTCGATCGATGCCAGCGACGAGCATTCAAGTGAAGACCGTATGCAGCATGCGGTGATGCTAGGGCGGTCAAGCAATGTAGGGTATTGCCACGTAACTCAATATTGCTGGCACTCGCCATCCATTAATAGGCTGATCTGGGGGGTGGAATGGGAGGGAGGGGGCGAGCAGTAGGTTTGGGGTGTCTCACTTTATTGGGGAGGCATGATGCTTTGCGGCGAACGTGTTGCAACTTCACAATACCGCAGGCCCTGGTTTGAGCAGCACTTTGTGCCTCGTTCGCAATTTAATAACGTTCAAGCTTTAAAATTCCATGGAAATTAGATCTTTGTCGTTTTGTTGCGTGATTGGGTCAACCAGGTTGCTAAAATCGAACAAACAAGTGTCTTCAAGCTCCTGCTGCTTCTTGGTTTCCTGCATCCTAGTCTTCTATTGCTACCCCTGTGTAACTTCTATGTATATAGTCTCGCTGGTTCCTGACTTCTCGAACTTCAGAGTTCTTGCAAACATTGTATAGATACAATAGGTTACCTCGACTTCCACGACATGATTCTGCGACTCCCCTCAATTTCCCAAAAACTGTTCAAATTCGGTTCATACCAACTACCCCAGTTTCTCATAAATACTCCTGTTTAAGTTACCTCAATGTTCCTATATTCAAACTTCCGCGCATCCACACTTGACAATCTAAATTTTCACCCGCCCTTACATATTATCATCCCGAAGTCTCAAGCCACCTACTATTTACCAAGAATACCCATTAAAATTTTACACCTTCCTTCGCTGAGTCCACCGAGGTCCATCTAACGTTCCTTCCACCAAATTCTCCAAAATTCATTCCGTAAAC
The DNA here is from genome assembly GCA_963932335.1 of Andrena marginata. Lineage (NCBI taxonomy): Eukaryota > Metazoa > Arthropoda > Insecta > Hymenoptera > Andrenidae > Andrena > Andrena marginata. The sequence continues at coordinate 6,205,568 of OZ010661.1, forward strand.
CCACTCGTCAACCGATCTTCGTTAGAGACTCCGGTAAAAAGTTTCCCCGTAAAGTGAAGGAAGGTACTTGGAAATCGGTTAGTAGCCACGGAACATGACAGTGTAAATTCCCCATTTGGCGAAGTAGAACGTACACAAATGGCCCGGCGATGGGACAGTTACATTGGACACACGGTGTTCTCGCATGTGAAATGCAATTACGCGTGGGCGTACACCGACGCGCGGCGTCGGTTATCGGTTATAGGCAGCGATACACCGACGTCCTAGATACACTACCAATGCATTACATATGACCGGGTTTACAAGAGATTGCACGAAACCCATTGAAACTTTATGCCCGCCCTGTGTGCAGGCCCGATTGGATTTTCCAGGCTGGGACAACTGTGGGCCTCTAAATACGCAGTAAGTTGATATCGAAGGAATAGTATACTGTGGCGGAGTATAGCCTTGATTATCTGAAGTAATCGATGGGCAGGATGCTTGAATAATTTTGGGGAAAGTTGTTGAGTAATCGGAGGATTGCACGTTGACATATACAGAGAATCGTTAAACGAAGTAAAAGATTAGGGGTTCGGTGGTTTTCTTCGACCTAAAACTTGGTTTCTTGATCCTCCTCCAGTTAAAAGATAGAGTTTTGGTAAGGGAGTATTCTCGTGACGTGTTTTTAAAATTTCTACTGTCTGTTTAAAATTTCTATTGGTTTCGAGGGTAGTTCGATTTTTTTTCGCACTAGAATGTTTACCTTTTGTGAATCGTATTATTATTTCATGTTTTAAGGTGAGAATTTTACAAATTTTAAGTTATTAAACTGCGAAAGTAATATACTCCTGTGGATTATTATACTTTAATAGAATTTAGAAGAATTTTTAGCTTTTGTAAATCATATTATGACTTAGTTCGTGTTCTAAGGTGAGGTTTGACAAATTTTTAGTTATTAAACTGACAAGAGAATAGATTCCTGTGGTTTATTGTACTTTAATGTAGTTCAGAAGAATTTTATGTTTAATTATTTTTAATTAAGCAGTTACAAAATGGCTGTTTTTTTTCATTTCCTCCGACAGGTATCAAAGTATTCGTTTCGTTCCATTTTGACAAAATTCTATTCAAAGCGAAACATGAAATATCGCATAAAATCATTCCCTCTCTGTTTGCAAATGTTTGATCTGCACGGAATTCCAATAATTTTCGTATACGGAATATGACCAATACTAAATTCAGCTCAACAATTTCCGGTGATCCGCTGTTTCGTTCGGTTTTTCCTAGATAATCGAATTGAACTGGGAAACGGCGTTTCGACCTCTCACTGTGGCACGCATAGTAATAATTTACACACGCGGAATCCGTAGAGAACGGTTTAGTTTAATTAATTCGATATAGGAAAATCTTCGCTGACATAATTTCCAGCGATTTTCCACTGATTATTTCCCAATATCGCAGCAAAGTGCATAAAGACCAAAGAGACTCAAAAGAATACCTCACAGTTTCTATGATCACAAACAGCTTTTAATGCGTTATACCCCCAAACAAGAATGTGTGTGTGAGAAAGTGAGTTCTTAAGAGTGCTCAATACCTAGCTATCACAGCGTTATCAAGATAAATTTTCAAATTATTCAGGAAAATATTATAGAAGCTTTTAGAGAAAGTCTTTAATAAATCTAGGGAGCTAGTCCAAGTAATGTTTTATTTAAACTTCTTTATTAAATGTGCACAATTGTTTCTTACAATTAATTTCATTTTTTGTTAGATTATTTAATATAACATATCAATTTCTATACTTTTATAGACAATCCCTGGAGTAAACTATCAGTGTTGTAGCTCCAAGTAATATTTACGTCTAAGTAATATACACAAACCACCCACGTCCAAGTCCCTTAAAACCAGATATTCCTCGAAGCATATATATATATATTCCGCAATACTTTAAGGAAGAAGCAAGGGAGAGAATCTCAGAAAAATAAATCATATTTCACCCTCGGTCAAAATGTCTGACTTCAGGATAGTTCGTAATCCATTTAATTTCGCTGGACCGGCGAAAGTCAGGGGTTGAAGGCGGTCAGAGAGCCTCCCCTCGAGATAAAACGCCGAGCGACGTGCCAGCGAAGAAGAGGCGCCCCTCCGCCGTTGAATCTGAATAATTTCGAGCATTCTTCGCGAATACGATATTCAGGAGACGTCAAATTCCGCTGGAAAAACGGCCGGGTGATGCGCTTCCTGTCGCGGCGCGCTTCCGTGGGGCAGATTATTTATGAAAAAGGACACGGGGCCGCACTTCTCGCCGCGGCAGAAGGCGCACGGAACCGTGCCACGACAAATGGCGCGATCGAAATAAAAATGGCAGTCCAAGTTCCGACGACGTCAGGAATTCTCGGGGCAGCGGCGCCCCCGACCCCCTCCCCCCACCCTCACGTCGCGTCGCCGTCGCCGATCGATCCTCGCGCGATCTCGAATGCACCCCCGCGCGCGGACGTCCCGGCCGAATGCACTTCGAGGGATCGGCCACGATAAAGAGCGCATTTGCGTGCCAGCGAGTTGCAACTCGACGGGTTGGTAGAGCCGAGGGGAGGGGGATCCATGTTGCCGCGAGAACGACAGCTTGAAATACGCCGAGAGGAAAGTTTTCGGAAATTCCACCAGCCGCGAAAGAATGCCTCGCTGCTTTGTACCGGGGCGCGCGATTTGTCCGCGTGACGCGTGCCACCTCGTAACGCGCCGCGGCGGAAACGGGAAGTGGCGGTAAGTAGACACGATCACCGCGAGGAATTCGTCGCTCTCGAAAGTTCCGAGGCGAACGTGTCCTCGGAACACCGAAAACGAAGGGGGCGAACGTTGAATTTTATTGATGTCCAAGGGAGATCGATAGCTAGCAGGGCAATCCCGGTAGAGACGGGCCAGGCTTTTAAAATCCTTTCAAACTTAATTGTTTTAAATGTTCCGAATACTAGACTTCCCAGTTCGTGTAGTGAAATATCTTTTCTAGTATACGTAACGATCGTAACGTTATTTCTTTACAAATAGCTACGGAAATAAGTAAATCAAATTTTGGGATGTGGTCCATCTCACACTTACTAATATCTTTGCCTTTGCGAATAGCTTAATTCTTCAGCCGATCAAAATAGAATGGTCACTTAACTGGTCCGCCTTTCTCGGCGATCCATCTCTACCGGAATCACCCTGAGTAGTGTCGAAGATTCTTGGAAATCGGGGATGAAAAGTAGCTTTGGGAAGTTGCTGTATTTGAATTTGCCGGATAATCAGATCTTTTTGGGATTGCGTCCCTACGATGGCAGTTCTTCGACGGAGGGGAGTCCTAACGGGCTTGGGTAAATTACGAATTTCCCTGCGCGATCGTAGGTTGAAATCACAAATTCCAAATGCACCCTACGGGAAGGGGGCGGGGGTGGGGGGGGGTGGGGGGTTAGCCAGTGACGTGGCTGTTTGCATTCAGGTGGCGATGCTTTGAATCGGGACGCTCTTATGAATGCTAATTGAAGATTTTCTACGGGGTTACGCTGCAGCGACCCTATCAGAAATGGTGAAATGCGGCAGCGTCTATATGGTATGGAAATATAATTGAACGAAGCCGGAGCCTGCAGGCTTGAATTGATCAGCTTCGTGGGAGAGCAGGTTTTGTCGTTTCCTCAATTACGTTATTATTCTTGAAAGTGTTGCTTTGGGTATTTAATGAAACCACAGTGGAATGTGATAGCTCTGCAATGGTGGTACTATTTTTCCTGCTGTACTCAAAATGATACATTTCAAAGTACTCAAGAGGAATCGGCGACGGTCAAATATCTATTCTAACGTACCGCGATGACATGGTCTAAGAGTTTTAAATTTCTTTTTTTATACGATAACAACATGCGTTGAATAATTACAGTTACGCATAAAATGAAATTCATTCTACCATACGATTTATCAGTTTATTCGCTTCCCCGTGTGCATGATTACTGCATGCATGCGGGCTGACCCAATTTCCTGAAACGTCCTCTATAGAATTTACATTTACCGCCAACGATCGCTGATAGCCCGGAACGGAACGCAAAATCAAACATCAAATTCGTTTCCTAATGCAGTTCAAGCATCGTACGCAATATCTAAACCCTGAAAAAAGTCACTCTAGTCTGAATTATTTATTTGAAATATTGTACAGCACCTATGAATACGAACGACTTGAAAACAGGCTGCAAAATTCTCAAGCGATTTTGAAGGAATTCGAACTAGAAAATCCAACCTACACTTTTCAAATACAATACTAAAACGCAGCTTGCAATACCATAAAGCACAAATACATTTAATTATCGAAGAATCCGTAGAGAAACAATTTTAGCTAAATCAAGTGTCTTTAATAATAGTTATACACCGGTGATTTTAACACAACGGGTTACCTACCACGATAAAATAAGCAACGCACTGGCGATTCCATTAAAGCGGTTCGAATATTAAAGTTTTACTCGTGCTCAGCTTAATTCTTCTCCACGATGAATATTATTTCCCAACTTCCCACGCTTTGGCCCGACGTTTCGAACGCAACCCCTTGATATTTCATCGGGAATTAATTCGAATGCGAGCCGCTAATGCACAGCGAACATCCGAGTAATGAAAAGTGCTCGCGAAGTTACTTTCCCGCGAGCCTGTCGATAATTTGCGGGCGTCGGGCTTAATACTTCCGAGGCTGTCAAACCATAAATTATTATAGAAAATATCGGCCATCCGCGAAGCTACTTTCGCTGCACCTACTTTCTTCAGCAATTTCCCGCGGCAGTTACACGCTGGACGTTTTACACGGCCACCGGGTGTTTGAATAATCAAGGGAAATCGTCGGGGAAGTTTCGCATGATCGACGACGACGCTCCACCGTGGCGCGTCGAAATTAAAAATTTCCTCGCTAATTTTTCACGCAATTTCCGCGCTCCGCCCGCTATTGTCCTCCTGGCAGCAATATGTAAATTGATGCGCGACAAAATTGCTTTAAGCAACGGTCCGCTGCACTCCGTAAATGCCCCTCATTTTCTTAAATAATTCAGCGAGTTGCCGAAGCAAGAGCGTAATTTTCGGATCACCGTTTTTAGGGAAGAAGCCGCGATAGTTTTGAGAAGAAAGGGGAGCTGGACTGGCTATATAATTTCATTATGTTTGCATTTGACCACAGTAATTACACACATGCTGTCCCAGCCAAGCGAATGTATCATAAATGCTATTCGGGAATCAAAAAAATGTCTCGTGAAAAGGTACTAAAAGGGGGCTGTGAGTATACAAGGGTCTTTGAAAAGTCTGATAAAGGAGGGAGAGATGAGATCGAGGTAATCGGGGACGAAAAGAAGGGGTCTGTTAAAAACAGAGGGATAAGAAGACTCATCGATGATGTCAGAGAATAAAGGAGGACACTAAAAGAAACCTCTTCAAAGAGGAAACAGGACCACGAACAAGCTGGACGAAGGTACAAGAAGAAATTCTAACAGTCACGATTAATCAGTGTTGATATTAAATTTGCAAGTAACTTATCAAGTACCTACTTCGTTCTTCCTAAATGATATAAATTGGTGGAGACTTTACGCAGACTGACAGTTGCGAGGAATAAATAAGCTGCAGCGAGCATAAAATCGCTATGTACTTCATTCGATGTCAGACAACTGATCCGCCCTCTATAGAAACATTTGATTTAACTGGCTCCCCGTACGCGACCGCGGTGCTTCATAACGGAAATGGAACTGTCGATAATTTCCTAAGAAATATGATACACTCACGGTGATATAAGGGGGGGCCGGAAAATTATTTTCTAGTCGACAGAGAGCGAGAAAAGGGGTTCTGGTACTAAACGAAAATCGTGTCGGTCGTTACAGAGCCCGCATAAATCTTGTCAGAGCGAATGATTCGCGGGGAATCCGCCGAGTGATAAATCTCGATGTGGAAATTGATTATCGGAGGGAGAGCCTTCCACGGTATTTACACGACGGTGGGAAATTTAATCCAACACGTGGCTTTTCCCCGTGGCTCCCGTTTCATTACCTCCCTCGAGCTTTATTAACGAACGCTTGCAGGTCAACATAATGCCCACCATTGGCGAGGAAACGTTGATTATCTAAATATTCTAACAAATAAATCGAACTTTAAAACGAAGTAAAACCGATCGATCAACCTACCACGTTCTATTACACGAACACCACGACACTCTTCGTAATTTCAAAAAGCACTTATTGCTTTTGAATCTTTTCAAATCTGACTCAAAAACAAAAGTCCTTTTTAGAAATACCTAATCCTGTTCGTGCAACAGTATTTCCCGAGTCCCAGTATTGAATTTATTTCGTCCCTCGATCCACTATATAATAAAATATACTTCTTTCTTAATAAAATACCACACGACTTCCCTTTCCTTTTTCATTTAACGTTCCACCTTCCACGTTCCGTTCTCGTAGATTTACCTTCCAGGCTTTTTATTCTCCCACGCCACCCTTCGCCGCCCGCGACGCTCACCCCTCGTGTCCCCCCCCCCTCCCCCTGCGCCAACGTATTGTCCTTCCATCTCTCCGGGCTTGAACGCGGAATTCCAGCTGGAATTGCCGTGCGCGCCTCGGCTGTTGCCCGGATATTTATGCTAAATAGGGATTTTGAAATACGATATTGCGGCGGGAAGGCAACGCTGCGGGGCAGGTTCGAAAACGATGTTCGCGGGTGCGTTTGCAAGTTGCGGGATAGAAAAGAAATAACGGGGCAATGAAATTAATAAAGCTGCTCTTCCCGCAATATGGACTTATTTAATTTCAAGCGGAAATTTATTCAGTTTCTTTTTTAAGCACCGCGATTTAAATGTCCCGATGCGGCGGAAAATAGAGTTAACATTTGCGGAATAATAAGAGACCTTTCATTTCTGCGAGACGCTTTGATGGCACGCAATTGGAATATTTGGATAGATTCATATATCTCCGAGCTTCGTCTATCTTTTCAAAGCGAGGGAATTTCTGACAAAGGATTTTTCGTGAGATAGCAGTCGCGAGGCACAGAAGTAGCATCGCGGAACTCGTTTCTATTGAAAGTTTCCGTTGAAGAGAGAGAATTTTAAGGGATGTTAACCCTCGCTTGCCACGCTGGCTCGATATCAACCACAATTTGACTTCGGGGTGAAATATTTTTGAAAATTTCAGCGGCTTAATTTAACAGATCATTTTTGCACAGCAGCTGATTGGAAATTGCCTTGGATCGAACCGACCCAGTATGGCAACAATGTTCGAAAAAGTAGGTGTGACCACCGAGGGTTCAGCGAAGAAGATTTAATTATAGCGAACCTATTCGCCATGAATTTTTCTGACATAGGTAGGTAAAGAATTTGAAGTAAATGGCTTCGATAGACGGAATGGGAAAAATTCTGCTGAATATAAGCATTCATCGCATAGTCGATATTTTATGAAATTTTCATCCCTGCATTCTGGATTTAATGAAGACTATGGAATAAAATGGAAAAGTGGTGTGCATCGTATATGGCTCATTGCGAGGTAAGAGATTAAAAAGAACTTTAAATGACCACTATTAGTATAAAATGAAATTACGCAATTCAAAGTATTCTTCATCAAGATTTCGTAATTTAACAAAGTCAATTGGAAGTTAGGCGATCTGGTAAGCCTTATAGGTACCCATAGAAGTGTGTTCTAACTTTTTCTCCTTGAAGTTCTCGAGACTTTAAACGAAGCCAAATCAGGGACACTATTTCGCGAGTTCTTGTTAATTCTGTATATTTACACGTTTCTATTTCACGTCAAACTAATTGCTTGAAAATTTCCCGAAGTCGAGCGGTAAAGTGATACACCGCAGCCAGGAACCCGAGGCTCGGCGCTCCATGTTGGTTTTAATTAACATCAATTACAATTAACACTGCCTGTACGCGATTAAATACGCGGGAATCCGGAGAAAACCCTGGTAACAATTCTGCCTTCGGAAGAAATTTATTAAACCTCGTTTAGCGTCGCTCATTCTAATTTATTCGAACCAAACTTTTTCTATTCCCAACAATTGACACAGAAGTTACGTTCAAGATAATTCTAGTATAAACGCAAGACAGAAGGATCAAAGAGGCTCGATGCAAAATAAATCCTTGTTAGGCTTCCACTCGACAATAAATTTCAGAAAATGTCCTTAATCATCGAGGGTACAGAACGCCTCACTGACGCCCCCCAAAGAAGTGGCTTTGTAAAAACAAAAGAAAACTGGAGTCTATTCTTTAAAGAAATTTGTATAAACACCTAGTGATTTTTGTTGAATCTGCATTAAATAAATTTTTCTCAAAAATATTTCCATCCGTTCGACTCGGCTCCCCCCAAGATTAAATTCTGAATGAGCCACTGGAAGACCTCTATTTCTATAAATTCTGCTTCCAACTGAACAACTGATTTCGATACTCGCTGAGGAGAGGACGCTGCATAAGTTCTACTGCATCCAGTAGAAGAGTACATATTATTTCCCCCAACTGCATCTCTGCGGGATGCAAAAGAAAAGTGATACCTCTGGCGTAGCTTCTCGCTAAACGAAAAACAATATTGCCGGGAAGCCCCCTCGTTTCGTTGGTAAATGTCCACGAGCAAGTGAGACACCGTGGGAAACAACGAGGCCCGATATTGAATGGAATGTCCACGTGGAAGCTTCGGAAATACGAAAGGATGAATGCTGGGAATCCTATGCGGCTGGATCGTTGGGGGAGTAAAATCTTCGGGATTCCGTTACGAGGTGTACCGATGCAAATGAAACGACGTTCCCTGTGCCGAAACGCGACGGCGGGTGTAAGGAACGCCCGGGAGAGGGCAAATCGTCTGTCGGTAGCAGACGTAAAACAGTTGATTGGTTTGGAAACGTTGCGTCGACGACGATTGCACTGGGCAAATGACGGGGGCGTCGTAGCTGCGTTTGCAAGCCGAGTACCTATTACTGGCAATGAGACGCAATCCGATTAAGTTTCGAGGCGATAAAGAGCGCTCGATAGACTGAAACAGAGTGTTAAGTGCGGGAAGGACAACTTGCCGGCTTAAACTGGCTATTTTTCGAACGCTTACGAGGCGAGGTGTAGTTTTGTTTCTCGAACTGCTTCTGTAATTGTGTGAAATGTTTCTTGGGGAGAGCCCTCTGCGTCTGAGGAGTAGGCGCAGTCTATTGCTGATTTCTATTTTTTATTTTAGATGTGCTTGGTTGCTGGTGAGGCTGTGGTTGTGTCACCGTGGTGCACCATTTTTACCAATTTCGAGTAAATTAGAAAAAATTGTTTATAAAATTATTGCTTTGACTTAACATTGAAATGAGAACACTAACAATTGAAAAATATATATTTTCATACAGTAGGTACTAGTTTACATGTTTTTATTCCTATTTTTGGCGAACAAAATATTTTATAATACAAATATTAATATTGATATTTTTATTCATTTGTAATAAATCCCTGTTTTATTATTGGATTTCCATCAAACGTGCACAAAATGTTGTAGAATATTTTTTTTACGTATATTACACGTCGTAACTCAAGAACTGTAAAAAATGGAGTTGCACCCCTCTCGCTGCAAGGTCCTCAATTCTTGTGGCTCTGAGTGTTTCTTAATTTTGTTTCAAGTTTTATTTTAATATGAGCGTATATTTATTAAAGTGCAAATCCCCGACGACACGGCGACATCGTGTCTCACATGAGACTTTATCTCCCGAGACAATTATTTTATTATTTTTTAATTATTTTGTCATTAGTTTCGTGAGACTATGTAGACTCTCGCGAGGCAAGTTTCATGATATGTTTTAAAAAATCTCATCTCACACGACTATTTCAATTAATTACATTTACTTAGTTGTTGCTGAGATTTTTGTCTGATGATAGAAAAGTCTCATGAAATCTCATCCTGCATTCGCACCTTTAAAGATGGTCTCTAAAGGAAGGCTGTTGAGTAGGTATAGGTAGGTAGAATTTGTTCGAACCATTTAATTATTTGCTATTCCATGCACAACTGTTAAGGGTTATTTTATTATTTTCCTACGGAAAATAGTTCTTACTTTAGATACGTTGATTTTCAATTTTCGCCCATTAGTGTATTATATTGTGGTGTCCAAATAGTTTCGCATGTACTGGGTGGCCCGTTCTAGTTTCCCAAACGGCCCGAATCGTTGCATTGTCATCTGTGTCACTATCGAGTGCTTCAGACCTAATTCCTTTATAACCCTGTTAGCCTCTGCAAGTGGCACACTTGTCAATACCCCAAAAGGCCGACTCAAAGAGTTAACCAGTTCACAGTAATGACAGAAATCGACATACGTCGCTCTAGCTCCACAGATTCCACGCAAATGGGAGGTCTATAGCAAGGGGGACAGTCGAATCAACTAATTTTAAAGCAATATTCTAATACCCGACAGCGTTCCCTTTCAAAACAATAAATCCCTTAGTTATTCAAACGTTTGCGATAATTGCAACGTGTCAATCGCATCATCACCATTGCATTTTTTACTTTCATCAGTTATTTCTCTTTAACAAGTTGGCCGGTCATTGCATATTTAGTATATTACTTTTTCCTTCATCAACGCATATTAAAAAAAAATTGCATATTATTGCATATTACCTTTTCCTTCATCAACGATCTATTTTTCTATTACTTAATAATCAATTAAATTAAATAGAGAAACATAAATGGATATTGCATAGTCCTCGTATCCTTTTTGCTAGTGATCGCGAGGATGGAGAGGAACAACATCGGAACGTACTCGAAATAATGAAAAATAGCTCCCTGAATCACGTACAGGAAATAATTCCCCGGCGAGAAATCACCATGATTTTTTTTAACACTGTCCCAGCGATCAGCGAGCAAACTTTCGCGTATACGTCGCACGCCAGGCGAATTGTACGTCCGATGCAGCTGCAAAATAGTTGATTGGTTTCGGAATGTCGCTGTCGGAGTTGGGTGACGCGTGAAAGGCGGCCTGCCTCGTTCCAGATTGCTTTTGTTCGCGGAGATTTTACTTGGGGTCTTTCCACACGGGTGTGCTCACTTGGTACAGGCAGCATTAGCTTAAGATATATGAGAAGTGATAGGAAGTGTGTAAACTCTTTCCCAACAGCAACTAAAATGGCGAGCTACGAAAGTGTCTCGCACAAAATGCTTCCTAAACTATTCACACTAATTCTATTCACGAGATCCCGAAGATTTTACCATCCTCTAGTTCTTGGTATACCTGCTAGAAAAATTCCCCTCGCAATGCTGTCTAAGTAGTGTGATGAAATATAAAAACAAAAAATTCAAGATCAGATACGCGAACATCCAAGTGAAAAACGAATTTGACTTGGCTTGAATTTCAAGTAAGCGCTTAAATATTTTAAGCGCCTCGAGGGGTCTGCTGTCCCGAATTTCTGACGGTCTGCCGATTGTCGTCGTCGTTGATCTAACGCGGACTCGCGTCGTTCCGGCGCGCACGTGCGTTCGATTATCGACGCGCGACGAATCTCAAAGAGTGGGGAGGAATCGCGACAGAAATATTTCTGGCTTTCGGGGCCGGCTGCTCGCAGGCGAACGAGCTCGAATTCGAACCGCGAACCAGAGTCTTCTGTTGTATTCGTACCACGTTGGAGAACGAAAAGCGGCAACGAGATCAACGGTGTGTGACTGGATGATGGCTGGCGCCAAAGGGAAAATGGGAACCATTGGATATGACGGGATGGACAAGAGAGGCTTGATGCGAATCGACACGCTGCCTTGCGCTGTCCTCGTTACAACGTCGATTGAGACGCAAATTCCAGGCATTTCGGGAATGTCTTTTGTGGATGGGCTTTATATATTTTTACGCAGCTAGGTTCGCGTGGGTTGATCGAACAGAGCGGATAGAAAGGATCTCTAGGCAGAAAATGCCCTTGTAACATACATACGCAAACTATTATTCATCGTGGTGTATCCTGCCCTCTTTAGTTAAAATGTCCTATCTAGCATTTTAAAACAACTTGAGGGAACTGAAGATTTATTCATTTACCTTGTACCGTCCTTATTTTCCTTCATTCAAAATTAAATCATTATTTCGTAACAGCCTAATATAATTTTTTGTAACAGCTGCACCTGTAGGTAATGTATTATTAACGTACCAATTAATTAATTGTTTTACATAGGATATTTTAACCATTTGGAAAGGAGTCAGGTTAAATACATTAGACTGTTTATAAATCTTTTCGATGCACGTGGAGTTCTCTAACTTTACTTAAAATGTAAAAGACGCGCGGAACTTCAAATACATCAACATATCTCAGAAAATGAAAAAATGCTAGATAGGACAGTTTAACTAAGGAGGGCAGTATCTCCATGGACGTTTTACGAATTTTAAAGTATTTTGCACAGCCAACTCACCCCTTACAGCAGCCTCGTCGTCGATCTGGAATTTCAGGGCACTCGCTCTTCTGGAGAATCTCAGCGTGTGCCACATGTCATCGTTCAGGCCTTGCCCAGCTACCAAAGCCTGCAACCAGAAGTGTTGTATTAAATATAAAAATCAAACTGTGTAATAATTACAACACGGAGGAAATTGGCCAGTGTATAACTTTTAAATACAACAGATTGTCAGTCGATGCCTCTCATTATTACGTAGGGGAAAGCTGTCTAAAATGATCCCTCGGGGTAAAGTGTTTCATGGCTGTTCTGAGGCTATTAGTGCTGCTATCTCTTAATATCGATGTATTATAGCAAAGTTGAACCCGTACGTCATCAAGTTTCGCACGAAGTACCATGTAAATGTCATAGCTGTGTGTGTTATAAACAAGAAAAAATCAAAAATACTGCCTTTTATCTAAGATGAGGTGTTTTTCAATGTTGCGTAATTTTTTACACAAACGGCTTAGAGCGACAGCTGTTTTTTCGCGAGTTTAATGACAATTCAACAATAATTTATTGCACGTTTCGTTACCGAATGTAATAATTTGACGTTATATGCGATCACTGAATGTGAGTTGGATGTTTAGGGTCATATGATCCCTCTCTTGTAGGGTGCGCGAAAAAATTTGAGTCTGTGAAGCTGATCTCATTTTCTTCTGTTTCTTAGTTGATTTTAAGTACTTCTATTCATTGATTGTGTACCAAAAATAATCTAAGATCTGATTTTTTTAAAAAAATTTTCTTAATTTGTTATGTTCGCGTATTTTGTGATTGAGTTTAATTTCTGTTTCTATTGTTCTTGCATATTGCAAGTTGCTTTTTTTGCGAGTAGAAAGTGATCCTTGGGGTCATTTTTCTAGGGATCCGGCGCAGGGATCATGTGTATAAAATGTTTATACACATAGGTGTACAAAATGATCCTTTAGTATGCCATCACAAAAGTGCGAATAAAAAATATAATTGATCACGTAGTTAAATTTGATCTAAGCCAATAATAATGCATATAAACTAACTCGTGGAAACTACTTTACTTTTATTTAAATAATGTGCATTTGTATTTTTTATACGATTTACGCCTTAAGGGGATCGTTTTAGACACGTTTCCCCTAGCTACTCAAGAAACCAACATCCATTTCACAAGTGTGAAAGCATCCAGAAATCACTAACAATAAGAACACTAGCTACCCCTCCAACAGCTTCGTCATCATCAATCTCAAGCACCTCATCGCCATCAGCGACCATTGCACCCTTCAGCCCGTTGATTATGTAGCAGCAAAAAGCCACGATCGCTTATAAATTCCCCGTTAAAGTTCGCGCGATTCCGAAATCTCAGTGTTGGCGCGAGACTCGACGGATACCGTGGCGCGTCAGTCAGAGAATTTCTGCTTCGATTTTACGGTTAACAGCGGCCTCGAAACGAGATTGATTGCATGCTGCTGGATGCAAACCGCCCGGCTCAAACGCCGAGGAAATTTGCGCCGCGGCGCAATGAAAACGCCTCGGGCGGAAACGCGCCGATTGAATTACGTCGCGCGGATGCAATAATGGATACTTGAGCGCGAGCAATTAGCGCGAAGCGACCGCTACCAGTGCTTGCCATTAGGGGGAACACAACGAGGCCAGTTTCGGGGAAGGGTCGGCCTCTCTAATGAAGACACCGCTGCCTGTCTGCGAGCGGAAGTTACAAGGGGGCCAACGTCGATTATGCGCGAATTTCGCCAATCCCCCAGAGTAATCTCGCTTTTCGATCATTGCCACCTAACGGGACGTTGTCCTTGGCAAACTTTCCCCGTGGCAAGATTTTTCTCCTAAAAAAAACTTGATTCTTCAAATCGCTCGACTCCGTATATGCTTGGTTAAGTTCCTTTGAATTTCATTTGGTAAAATCGGCAATACCGCACCTATTGATTAGGAGATATTACATAAAGAAAGAGTGGGAGATTGTTTTGAAGATCGCTGCAAATAACAGTTTCTTCAGGTGGAACTTACAATGAATAATTCTCGCCTGCAATACTTTTCGATTTAGCGAATAATTTGGAGCTAAAGTTGACGAAGCTTGAAGCGGTGTTCACCTCGTTCCAAATTTAATTATAAAGAAGATAAAAAAATTCTTACAAGATTCTGGCACAAGTCTCTTTAACGGATCTACTCTCCGTTCGTTCTTCTTGATCATTCGTCGGAAAAATAATGTATTTGGGAAAACCAGCGGTGAACAGAAATCCACTTTCAGGCACATGTATTTTCATAAAGCGGGAGCAGTGAGATGTATTCGAGTACTCTGAATAACGGGGTCGACGGTCTCGATATACACAAGTATAGTTAACCGTGCGCGGGAGTATAGCGCCATCGATAAACTAACAACACACGGCGCCTCTCGTTTGGTTAAACCACCATAAATCCAGGCAACTCGTCACTATCTGCTAACTGGTTTGGTCCACGGTGCCGCGAACGATATTCATCTATCACGTGCCACCTGACACACGTTTGTCACCTAACGTCACCTTTGCACCACTGCCATTATTCCTGTCCCCCCACTGTGAAATCTAAGTGTTATTTCCTGCATCTCGAGCGACGCGCAATTTCTCACACTCACAGCCATTTGATTTGCTTTTATTGTAGCCTGTGTATGAGTTTAAAGCGATTCCTTCTGCTTACGTAACTGTGAATTCCTTCTTATAGAAATTTGTAATTATTCTTATTAACCCTTCGTTGACACAGCTCTTTTTTCGATTAACTTTGACATATTGGGTGGCTCGCGCCCAGAGCAATTTTTGAACGACTGCCATTCTCATCTGAAGAATCCAATCGTTAGGAAAAAATCATGGGTCAATTTCCAGGTCTCTAGAATGTATTACAATAGTCTTATTTATTCAAATTTCATCACAGTTTATTATTTCAATATTAGAAGCTAAAAATCTACAGAGTTGTTGTTCTGATATACTATTTTGAGAAAAGAATAGTTCATAAGTCGGCTTTCGAGAAAAGGTACTTATTTTTTTGCATAGAATATAGGATATTTCAGTAATTGAAAAAACAGAGATATTCCACGAATATCCACGATAAGCATTCTAGGTATTGGAAAAGATACAAAGTGTCAAAATCAGCTTATAGGTGGCTCTCACACCCATGGTGTCAACGAAGGGTTAATGGTAAGTCACTTTTCCACCACTAATTATTATTCCCCCACTATTAGTCACGCAATGTTTGCCACAGAAACCTCACGTCGAATCGACCCTTCGCCCCTAAGATCAGTCACAAGCCCGCCACACTTTACACAAGACACTTCACCCTAAACGTCCCCCAATTTATTCCTCAAATGCCTCCACTATGGTCCCTCACGAGGCACAAGTGTGGGGGCACTTTTTCATAGGCGACGAGGGTCGCGCGTGTCCCCTTGACTCTAAAGAAGAGAGAGAGAGAGAGAGAGAGAGAGAGAGAGAGAGGGCAGGATTCGGTCGGTTTGCCCTATCGTCGGTTTTTATCAAACAAGCGGGGAGATCGAGCTTGAAATCCAGCTCACTTTGAATACCAGGAGACTTCGCGTGGAAATCCGTCGTGGCCACTGGTGAGAAAACGTTCGCAGGGGCGTGCAAAGTGGCGCGAAAAACCGCTCGTCGCTCTCACCGCGGTCGAAGTGAAATTACATAGAAAGTCTATCAGTAGGCGGATATTACGGTCCACCCTCCTGCGCCTTGGCCCCCTACCCCCCTCCCCCTTGGGGGTAACTTTATCGCCGACTCACGCTCGGATAATCGCGCGTCTCTGCGGCCACCTACGAATCAATCTGGCAATTAAGGGACGTTTTGTCGCGGCGCTCGAGCTCGATCGAGCTTTATCGAATTCATCGGCAGGCAGCGGCGTGCAGGAAATCGCGGCTGCATAAACCGTTCAGTCGTGGCGTGGGCGCGCGATAGCATCATCGATTGTCAGGAGGGAGCCTGTCTTTTTGCCGCGGCCAAGCGACAACCTAGCGCGCCGTGTTATTGGAAATATATCGTTGGGAATCGAACGTGGCGGGTCGGCTATTTTCCAGAGTGCTTGGCAAAAAGCCCCGTTGCAGAGCGGGTGTTATTGTTTATTAGAATGTTGCTAGTTTGGAGCGATTAAATAAGGGTGCAGGAAGCAGTGATTATTTATTTTATGTGCCGTTATGCTTGCTGGTTCTAGTGCCTTAAGAGGGCATTTCTAATTCAGTAGGATTAATAGTCATGTATTTTCCAATTGGGTGAAGAAATCAGGCATTCAGAGCAAAAACGGACTAACCCACATTGAAAAAAAAATTATTTTTACTATTTTGTATGATTAGGACAGCATATTGGACTATATTATTATAATTAAATTCATTTCGAAAAAAGATGTGGCTTAGTCCGTTTTTGCTGTTTGTGTCTCAAATAGTTGTGTTGATGGGCTTAGGAGTTAGGTGAATTGAGTATGTCGAACCGTTTCACTTAGGAACGTGAAATTTAAAAGGTACAATTGCTTTTATGACGCAGGCACTCAGTGAGAAATGATTTTTGGAAATTTCGTCCTTACGTTTCCTCGCGTTACCACGTAAAACGGGGTAAAATGTGTTTCTTTGGACTTCTTAATACCTATCTCCTAGGCCCGATTAGATGGCAACTTGGTTTTCATTTCCAAAGGTTACCCCCACAAATGCCTGGAAACGAATTTCAGGATTTGCCTCGAATCAACCCCTAAAGGAGTGGAAAGGGGTAAAATGTGTTTTCTCGGACTCCTTAATATCTCCTAGGCCCGAAGTGAAGCCGAGGTGTATTTTGCTACTAGATTTATAAATAAATAATGAACTGAGAGATGGTAATTTGTATTTTGAATACATATTTAATTAAAACTCTTAAGTAGTTTCTTTCTTTCGCACATATTCAAGTCACTCGCCGAGAAATTCTTTCTTCAGCAATTAGAAGGTCTCTCAGTGTGTTATTAGGTTCAACAGATGCAACCACATTTTCAAGATACCATTAATTATTAGGAAAACGCGTATTACGTATAGAGTAAATGGAGTTTGTAGTAAAATTTATTTAATGAATCAGACCACGGTGCTAATCGTAATCAGCGTATGATTCAATGAAGATGTCGGCTCATTCTTTTCAAATGTACCTATTCATTGCCCGATACGTTTGATTCGGGGATCCGCGATTAATTATAATGTGCAGTACGCACAAAGAATATCTCTTCGTCGACAGCACTGTAATTAATCAATAAAACAGCCCATGAAACTGACACTTAATACGATTACTCGACCCGTATTCCGGCTAAGGGATTTAATTAAATGTGCTTCGATCAGAATTCATATTTAGCATCGCGCTATTCGACGGTTGCGTACAGCGAAATTTATGTTTGATTCGTTTACAACGTGGAACGCGATATCGCCGAACGAAAGAACAGATAAACAGTTTAATTTGAAACAGTTGCGTTCCCCTGCTGACGAAAATTACCAATGAAAACTGTAATCACGATTTCATGTTGCCTTTTATCGTACGCGTTATCGTTTCAGTTTTATTTGCCCCATGATAACCCATTGGCGGCTCAAAGGGAGAATTGCTGAACGTGTTTGCGCCGAACAGCCGGTTAAATGATTTTTCGACGTGTAGCGTAACTAGAAGTTATATTATTCCACAACGCGGCATCAATTATTTTTGCAAAGTTGTGTAACATCGCGGAAAGCTCAGCGCGGATTCCATAACATATGTTTGTTTCGAAAAATATTGGTATTTACGGCCAAAGTGGTTTGTTTATTTCAAATGTTCCAGATGTTTAAACAGACGGATGGATGAACGAAAGCATGGGTATCGCGAATTACCTACTTAAAACGAGCAAACAATGTGAAGGAAAATAAAGCAATTACGCGAGACAGGATTAAACTGAATGTGTTTATAGATAAAGACCTTTATAAGTGTTTGCAGGAATTACGTTTGTCAACTGAAAAGCGATAAATATTTTTAAGGGTGTGTAATTTGTGGAATATAATGAATGTATTGAATGCCAATCAAAATGGCAGTGATCTGTTTATTATCTAGATAATGGGGTCGCATAATTTATTCGAACGACTTCACATATATCATTTGTGACACCTGTACACACATACCAGCGGGTGTAATTGGGATAATGGAAGATCTGTTCATGATTTGATCGGTTTACACCACTAATTTGTTCCGATTGTTTCCAAAGTGTGCTCGATATTCAATTGCATCTCCATCCATACTATTTAGGAGATGCACAGGTATCGCATGCAGACATTTGAGGATGTATCGAACGTGCAATATTAAAGAAAGTATATGAAATTTGATACACTTGAATATCTACGTCTTACGCATAGTAAATCTAGATGTAAAGAACTCGAACCAGAAAGGTATTATTCACTGAACAAATGCGTTCTCAAGGATTATTCGCTACACCTTTGGCACTGAAAATGCCCTGAATTCACAATTTTCTCAAGTTATAATTTATTTCATTAAAACGGCGTAGTGAAAACAATTAAAACTCGGCAAATATTTTCATCCATCCATATACTACGCGTACAAAAAAATTGAAAACATTGATACCATTTCTTCAACATTTGTTCAGCTATTTTATCTGTCAAGATCGTCTCTTTCCATAAAAGTGCGTGTAAAATCAGTGTAAATTAAAATCGTTATAACTCAGCAACCGTTTAGTGAATTCATTTAAAATTTTTGGAGCGCATCAAGAAGAACAATCTCACAAACATCAACTTGGTACCATTTTGAAGATAGGTCCACTACATCCTTAACAAATCAGTGAAATAATCTCGAATTATCCTGATTCTCACTTTCAACTACGAGATAAGCGATTCCTAAACACGATCAAAATCCTTTCCGATTAAAATAAATCAACTTCGTAGTGAGAAAACATTTAAATTCCCCTTGGAAACATCGCACACCCAGAGTCGTCTTTTCCTCTGTATCCTCCAAGACCACAACGCAGCATTCTAATTAAAATTTCTTCCAGCCCTTCAAATATTTACCAGTCTCCGATCAATTTCAGACTGACCGACCTGCTTTCACCCCCTCCCACTTACATACGTTATTTGCGTTCGCCTGGCCATTCCTCGCGAAAGATCGCGAACCTTTTTCCCTCATCCGTGATCAACTCAGCTCTATTTCTAAAGTCCAAAATAAAAAAAAATAAAAAAAAAAAAAGAAACGAGTAATTCAAACGAAGCTAAAAAAGAGAAAAAAAGGCAGGGTTGCATACGCGGTACAAATGATCGCGACGAACCTTTCGAAATCTGATTTCTCGTGGAAATTTCTTTGTAGCCGGTCGAATATTTAAATAGCGAATTTTAATTAAAGTTTGCACCCGGGCTCGTCAAATATTTACGATCCTCTGATCAATTTCCGGAGAGGGCCACCCCGGCCGCCCTTCGCCCACCCACCCGTCCATCCATGTCGGCGCCACCACCGCCAACGCTTTTTTTTTTTCATCGTCGCGCTGCATCATCTCTATTTATTTTCTTTTCGCCGCGCCCGACGTTTTATCCGTCGAGAACAAACGGAGCGGCAGTAACGTCCCGAGACCACGGAAATAATTCTTCCCGCGAGGAAACGGCGCGTTCGTTTCATCCCCGAGCGCAGCCACCAACCACCGCCATCCCTCCCCCCCCCCCCCCACCGATTTCGCGCGTTTCGCTTGCTTTTTTCTTTCCCTCCTTCCGCTCTCCTTGCAGAAGTGTCGCGCGACTGGGGTCGTTTCGGTTTCCTCTCTCGTCGCCGATGGAATTTCTTCGGCCTCGACAAGGGAGGAAAGCAATTCGAGAATGAACGCGATAAGGCGAGGACACGTCCCGCCGATCGCTCGTGAAACACTTCGAGATTAACGAACGATTCTGTGGACGTTTCCCGTTGGGTGGTTCGCGACCTGGCGTTAATTTTTATTGGGAGGACAGGAGGTCCCGGCAATGCGTAGTTTTAGTTTCGGGGAGTATTATGGGGAGGGGGGTGTTAAGGGGTTCCATTGAGTATGGGTCTTCTGAAGAAAAGGAGGAAGATGAAAGTTCTTGGAAGAGCCAGTTTTACGTGCAAGAACTGTAAGGAAATGTTAA
Organism: Andrena marginata; assembly: GCA_963932335.1. Classification (NCBI taxonomy): domain Eukaryota; kingdom Metazoa; phylum Arthropoda; class Insecta; order Hymenoptera; family Andrenidae; genus Andrena; species Andrena marginata. Next base: position 6,226,004 of record OZ010661.1, read on the forward strand.
AAACTGATATTTCTTTTATGTATCCACTTAATAGGGATCGCACGTGTTTAAGTCAAAGATATTTAAATGGAAATAGTTTTTGACGTAGAAAAATCTTCGCGAGCCCCATCGATCGTTTTCCCGAGCCAAATGAATTTCTGAATGCACATTCTAAGCCCTCTCAGTTCACCTACCCTCGACCACACAGAGCATTTCACCTGTGTGCAACGAGATTGTCTGTGTAATCAATTTTGCAATCACGATGCCTCTAGTCGGCCATTTAATAAATTGCTGAGCGATTTCGAGGGCGGATCGGTGACTCGTTAGTCGATGCGTAATGCAGATTTATTCGCGCCCTTCTTGGCTATTTATTCTAACTCTCTTGTCCTCGATTCCCTTTATGTTTTAATTACAATTATAGCGCTGCTTCCTTTTACGTTTCAGTGAGAAACTTCGCCAAGCAATAACATCGTATCTGCGAAGCAGTGCCGAGGAAGTTCTCTTTTGCAATGTGAGAATCTTGAACTTTTTATCTACATATAATCTTGAAGCTTCCTTTGCTTTCGCTTTAATATATACAGTATGTTTCTTTAATATTCAGTAAAATTTAAGATATCAAACATTTCTTTCAAACTGCGATAGATTTGCCCCGAGGTTGTCGCTTTGATTTCAACATCCACGTTAACTACCCCAAATCCACCGAACCGCTTCGCCGAATCCTCTGCTGTTCTGTATCAGAAACGGTTAATGTACATACATTGTAGTCGTCGGTGGGTATAATTCCGCGAGCCGCTAATTAATTCGACCCATTTAAATGGCATAGTGTTCAGCCAGTGACCCCGTTTACATTTCTATCTGTTCAGCAGGCACACAGCTACAAATCTATTTACCTATACCTACGTAAACCCGTACAATTTGATTCCTTTAGCCCAATAAGAATTATTACGAGACGAATTATTATTAGATATAATCTATGGGGTAATTATGCTTGATTTCAGGTTTACATTTCTCCTGGCAATTCACGAGAATCGAAGGCTGTCGAGAGAATTTTTTTTTAACCACTAGATACTCCCAAACACGAGTCGATTTTCCAGGGACTAACTGAAAGGTTTCACCGTATCAATTATTCCGTTCAATTATCGAGACCGTGTAGAGGGCCGAGATTGAAACATAAACGTAAATTACAGCCTCCTCTAATCGTACCCAGTTGTGTTCCGGGACTCCGCGTTTCCGGGTGAAATGGGTTTGCTCGCAGCTGCGTTTCGGGCTTGGTTTTCGCGAATGGGACTATCCATCACGTTTCAGAATCTTTTCATTAGTAATGTCGAACGCGTGCACGTATTTTTCTAGAATTGTCGGAGAATTATTCGCGCAGGTGAGGGATCAACCCTTCAGCTGCAAAGGGAGTATCTAGCTGCCTTGAGAAAGTAGTCACTCATTTGTAAAAGAGGAATGTACGTATGTAGCTTTGGATGTCAATTATACTTTACAGTTTCTATTCCTTCGTTTTCGTTTTAATTACCAAGTTGCATCTACGAAGAAGCACTCAATTGACACTTTTTATTTAAAGAGCCCTGTAACGAGAATTCAATGCACGGATGAATCGTAGAAGACGCGACTGTTTCTATTAAAATGGTCATTATGAGATAATTTAACTTGACTTCTTCTCCGATTCCATAGACAAGATCCGTGCAAAACTTTTACGATTGTTGCTTTGAATGATTCATATATTGTATAGTCGCGCATTTTCTTCTTTTTCCTTTCCTTTCTCTCTCTGCCTTTCTTTCTTAAAGTGCGTCTGCTTTCCTACCTTGTTCGTAACGAATTGCACCAAAGGCAATGACGGATTTAAGAAAAACGGCCCAGGTGGTGAACGTTCTGGGGGATCCATTTCTACAGGAAAATGAAGACATAGTTTACTAAAAAAAGTTCTGGGCAGGAGCCCAGACGGTAATTGCTCATCAGCCGCCCTGTTAAATCCGCCACTGACCAAAATGTTGTCTCTCCTGTCTGTTGTAATTAAATTAAATTAAAGAACATAACAATGGCGTTGCAAAAGCGACGTTTTTATATATTCAGAAATATGTGCAAAAACTAATTGAAGTGTTTTAAAGAAAATTCCTTGCGCTACATACTGGTTTTGGATGAATGAAGACGAACAAAAAGAAGCCTTCGCTTGCTGTACTAGAAATAGTAGCGTGTTCTATTCACTAAGAAGACACACTAATTAATTATAATTAGACCGAGGCGAAGGTTTAAATGGCAGCACTTGCATGTGCACCAAACATCGTAGTCCCGATTACGAAGTGCATTTGCCTCAGTCGACCGAAACACACTGTGACCGCACACGAAATCGTCCGATTGGGCTCTATTACGAATCATCCATTCCAGTTAGACGCCATTTTCGGATCCTGTCAGCAGAGGCGTTCATGTTGGGCAAATGCTATCTTCAATCGGTGTAATTAAATTGAAACTAGAATGCTGGGCTATCCGAGGACACAATAATGTATGTTGTGGACAATGCCAAAATATATATAAACTGAAAGACAGTAAACTGGTTAGGATTAATTAAAAAATAATCGATGCTTTTGAAGATCTTGAGTATACCCATGGCCGGCCACGTGTCATCAATCATTTATCCCTCGCAGTTTACCTTTAAATTACTCAATAAATCTTCCAGACATATGTGCTTTCAGTTATAGTGGCTTGAAACATAGCAAAATAATAGCTGCTATAATATTAGAAGAAGAATTTAGGGGCAGGAGATTTATATGTAGACGTACTTGCAGTTAGCATTGCGAGTTATGTTCAAACTAGCTGAGTTGGTCAGTTTAATGACTTGCAAAATATTGCCTTAACCGCAGAAGATCTGTCAATAACACGCAAAGGGTTATAATACAGAGCAGACTGTGTAACAGGGAAACGTCCGTGTAACGAAAATGTTGTACGTTGCAATAACAGACGAGCGGCAGCACGTAGAGACGGCGTTAAAGGGAGAAGGAATAACGATGGGACGACAATCATAACAAGGTGAATCGTGCAATGGTATTTTAGATATGCAGCGTCTCTCAAGTTTTCTCTGCGTTAAACAATGACTGAAAATTTGCTGGGGAAGCTGCGATAATTGTTAACAAATCTATCCCGCGCGTATACAAACAGCGGAAACTAATAATTAATGACAAATTTGTAGCAGTCTTTATAACAAATAAACGTAGACTTAAGACAAGAGAATTTAATGCTTGGAGCACGGAAACCAGAATTGAAAAATGAAATTTCTCTCCCAACAGATTCAGTTCTCAAAATTCATATATATATATATTCTTAAAACAGAAAAACACAATTTCTTAATTACTGTTTTCTCGTTAATTAACTGTTTTCATCTTTCACATAGTTTTGAAAGGTGCATTATACCGAGGTGTGCTATAAAAATAGCTTATAGCGCAATAATTCGTTTATATTTTGACTCTAAATTGTCCACGGTAATAAAAAGCACGTGCCGTTCGCTCTGGAGGTGTTCAAAATTTGAGAGACACTGCAGAATGGGGAGCAACTCTTGCAGCTAGCAAGCACGCAACGTTCTCAAGCGCATAATGTTGTTCCGGTATACATAAGCTGCTTGCGTTCGTGGTTTCAGTTTGCATAAGGGTGAAACGTATTGCGAAACGGTGGCACACATTGCGCCAGAGTAAAACGAAGTGAGGGTGCAAGGGTGTATCGGTTAAATAACGACTGCTGAGCGTTTCGACTTTGCATCGACTACGAAAACTTTACATCCGTTCGCTTGGAGCAGGTTGCAGCTGGGACAAGTGTTGAGATGAATAAAAAGGAGAACGTTTTTCTGAAGGAAATTATTGATCTTAATGAAAATTTTATGGTAATAAATTATTTTATAGTGTTGGTGTACGAAGAAGAAAAGTGTTGTTGATGCTCGACTCAGGACGGGGAAACAATTACTCTTTCGTTAATAGCTTCTCTGTTTTTAATGGAATCCTATGTTCTTTAGCCCATAAAGTGATATTTTTTAAAATGAATTTAACAATCTGTCATGGTGTTCCATAACTGTAAATGTACAGTGCAGTGTATTTTTTATAACAGGTGTGTTAACTCTCTTCCAGTTTGCTCCGGAGATAAGCATACTTTCAAGATCCCTTTACTATGTACCTGAAACCTTACACGTGCTCCCGAATGACTTAGGAGATATTCTGCCACAGTTCACTAAATTCTTCTTAAAATGTCTATTCCTCCGCTGGACCGAAATACATAGCCTCCTACTGAACAAAAAACTTAACCCCTGCGCTTCACAATAAATCCTTTCCATCATAAAACATTATTTCCTAAGCTAAGCACTCTCCATCTAAATAAGTTTCTCATAAAACTTCAAGTTCCGCATATAATCGCGTTACACATTTAAGAAAAATCATTTTTATACATCCCTTTTGCATTCCACCTGTTCCTCACCCCTAACAATAAGGAATAATGAAGAACCCCTAGTAGCACAAAATATTGAATTCACATACATCCAATATTAAAAAGAGGTTCAATCTCTTTTTGATATTTAAACATACATACAATATTTATTCTAGATTAAGAAGCAAATATATTTTCCATATTTTACATATGCTGGAAATATTCATTTTGTATTATGAAAAAAATATTCTTTTTTCAAATATAAAGTAAATATCTATTTACTGTTAGGAACAAAAAATTTTTTCCGAATGTTCGGGAAATATTCATTTTATATTATGGAAAAAACATTCTTTTTCAAATATAAAGTAAATTTTTATTGAATGGTAGAAAGAAAACATTTTTTTCCGAATGTTTCATATTTTCTAAACCTTTATTTCACATTTTCAGTATGTGTATATAATATTTGCAATCAACATTTTTTTCATATTAAAAAGTGTGGCTGAAAAAATATTTTTTTAATATTTGGAAAAAATATTTAACCAATATTTTGTGCTACTAGGGACAGCTCGCGAGCATCCTGTGTCGATATCACCTCGGCAGTATGAAAGTACCAATATTTTATAAAAATCCATGGCTTCCAAACAGGAATTCCGTTAAACAAAACTATGTTTCACTCAGTGAGCTAATATACGTTCGCCGAAGCAACGAATCACGCGTTTCTCAAAAGTGCCCTCTACCAAAGAAGTCCAACCCCGAGGTCCCCCATGAATTATGAATACACGGAGCTCCATCGACCGCCTCTATTTTCCTTCGATTTGAATTTTTACAGCCAATTTATTCTGTCGAGGAAAAACGACCCAGCTCTGGATCGATGAATTACGATCGCGTCTTGGATGGGCAAGGTCGTTCGAATTTTCATGCGTTATCGCCCGCCACGGGAGCCGAGGATTCCAATTTATCATGGTATCAGTGCTTTACGCCTAGCCGAAGAGTACACGCGGATAATCCATGCGGAAAAGCTGTTTTTTCTTTCTCTCAGGCATTGAAACTACGAGAGGGAATTTAAATACTCGAAAGTCTCTCGTGATTCTTTAACTTCGGACTTTCTAGTTTGCGGTTGCAGTGATTTTTATCGGAGTACTCGTAGCGACAGATAGGGGGATATAATATTGCCCGCAGGCATTCCACAATTAATCCGCGTAACGTAGTTGCGATTACCTACGCTTCGATTTCGAGGAGAATCTTCCTCGTTTAGTGTTTTAAAATTCACATATTTCATAGCTCGTAAATTCAAATGTGTCAGAGGCTTCACTCACTTTCTCTTTATCGCCGACATGGATCACCATCTTTGCCTTGCCCTCTTCGAGATAAATTTGCAGTCGATCGGGGCTGTTCTCCAAGCTTGTGGAGAAGAGAAGCCCGCGTGGTCGCGTCGTTTTGAAGCGCAGTATCACTTCCTCTGCTTGCGTTTTCGAATCGTCCGGCATCAGCGCTGTCATCTGTTGCGTACCGTTCAGGTGCAAGGTGGACGCATCTGATAGGACAAAAGATTTCAAAATTACGAGACACTATACATGTTACAAGCGAAGAAGACGAAACATCGCAGTGAACTACGAGTAACTGAACATTTCCAGGTGAAAGTTTCCAATTAAGCGACAATGCTCCAAAGGCTAATCCTCAATCATTACTATCTTTTGAAATGAAATACTTCTTATGGAATCAGATTTTTCTCAAAGAAGGGGGGGAGGAAAGAATACAGAATATATTAATATTACAAACTTTTCAGGAATAATGCTAGGCCGGGCTACGACGTTTCAATCGCGCGAGAAATTCTATATGCAATAGGATTACAAGGGAAATTCGGTCTCACCTTTTCCGCATGTAGGACCCGTGAAGGGTGTTCCAGTACAATCGCAGTGAAACCTGTTCCACCCCTCGAGACAATGGCTACCGTGCATACACGGTTGTGAAGGACAGTGGGGTGGTTGAGAATGACAAGCTGGCCTGACAGCGCCTGCAAAATTGTCCAGTGAAACGAAATTACGTAGACAGTGACAAGTGTTTCCAGTTCAAGTCTTTCGGCCCTTCGGGGCAGAATATTCTTCTTTTTTTCTTTACTTTCCATGAAAATTCTGTCGTTCCCGTGGAAAAGCATTCTGCCTCCACCTCAAAAATGGACATTTCGCGCTGACGTTCCCTGCTTTGACCATTCGAAGGAGTTTAAAGACTTGGAAAATTTTGTTATTATTGGAATAAACTCGAATCACAAGAAACGCGTGATTTCTATAAATTTATAATGATAGAAGAGTATAAAAGACTTGAATAGTTACTTTGTAAGAAGGAAATTTGTTGAACATCATATACTTTGCTTCATTCGTTGCTTTATTATTAAATTCTCCTCTCTTAAAAAAATAGAATAATTTTTTAATAGATGAGACAGATTGGTATTTCACAGAAATACTAATAGTCGATTATTCGAATCAGTATAATATTTGAATAAAATTATTTAATTGCTCTTTTTACTGCTTCAAGCTGTTGTATTTCTTTCCTAATTCCTCGTAATTTTTGTTTTATATTTATAATTGAAAAATAGTTTTTCTATCACAGTTTATAACAAACCGAATTTCATTCATAATATTCAATTCTTTTGGATCTAGCATTCGAAAGAAAGATTTGTTTCGTTATCCAGCAGAGTTTTGTAATCTTTATCTCGTACCCGAATATAGAATATATCTTTTCTCGGTATTAATTTTTCCTGTGAGTAGTTGAATGTTAAATTTGATCTAAATGAAAAATAATGTTAGAACAAAAAGTGTTAAAGCATTGCTTAAGTTGAAATGAAAGGAAGTGTATAACAGAAGCTGTGGTGTCCGAGTGGTTAAGGAGTCAGACTCGAAATCTGATGGGCTATGCCCGCACAGGTTCGAATCCTGTCCGCAGCGAACATTTTTTTTTTGCTAGAAATATTTTTTTCATTCAATATTCAGTACCCCATATTATTTAAACATATTCCGCGTTATGCAATAATTTTCATGTCAAATATTAATTACTAAATACTATTTTTACTACTACTGTACGCATACTACGTACAAGCACTACTACCTTATTCGTTTCTTAATCGATAATGCAAATTTTCTTTTACAAAAACGTTGAAAATATCACTGCACACAGAAGGAAATTTAATTAGATACATTTTTCCTACTCAAACAAATTTATTTACAGGTCTATTATTATTTGTAAAATCAATAGTTCAAGTATCCACGTTGTAACACTCTGGATAAAGTGCATCAGAGTGCTTTCGTAGTATGGAAACTGGTTTTAGTGTTCATTTTTATGAATTGAACTTTTTAAGGGCTTGGTAAATTTTAATCGAACGCAGATGGCTAGATAAGATTGCGCTATAAAAGTTTCAACACATCCTCACCGGAGTCTTGTTGTTGGGCATATCCAGCTATATCGATTGGCTGCCCGTTTATGACGAGTTCTCTCATGCAGCCGACGTAACCCTGCCTCAAGGCGCCTGTCCACAACACTGGGGGCACTGTCAGTGGTGCGAATGGTGCACCCACACCACCGATGTACAACAACCCATCCAGGTCCAATTGCGTGGAATCACCTGCGAAACAAAATTCAATTCAATATTAATTGCAATGTAAACCAAACACATTGAAATGAACTCGTGATGGAGTGTTACCTGTTATCACAATGGTTAATTATTTTTTTTAGATGCATAGATAAATGTCTATGCTTTATAAAATTGACTTCCTTAACGAGGATAGTAATCAACCACTTTAAGGAGGGGGGAGGGGGTATCAGATTTGTTGTAAGATTTGCTTTGTGAGGTTTTATATGGAACAATTTTTTTATAGAATATTTCCAAAATATTCATAAGAGAATTTACAAGGTTTTGTTGCGTCTTGGGAATCTGCGTAAAGCCGAAAGTGTTTGTGTGTTTGTCTGTCGCCTAAAAACTTTCGAACCGTAAATTTTGGGGCCACGAAATGTTTCCCAGCTCATCGTGCCTAGCTAATCTAAATGAATGTGATTATTTTCACAAAAACATTTTTTTTTATGAAATCAGAATCTAAATTTCGGGCGCAGCCGAGTAATAAAATTAGTAAAATATATGTTCACTTTCAATTTGAGTATCTAGTATAAATTACTATGGTTCAAAGGAATTTACTAGAGTTCATTTAACTAATATTTTTCCTTCATTATTGGAAAACAAAAATTTCCCCATGCAGTATCTATCTTCCAACTATGTCATTGCCATATGAATTATATGTCACATATATTTCGCAAATTGTGAATAAAACAATTATTTATCTCACTAATATTTCTTTCCAGTCTTAAATTTGAGGATGTCACTTGCCAATTTGCTCAGATCTTTCCACAACGTGACTTCATTGATTTTCAAATATATTCAGAGGAGAATACTTTCTCGATACTTTAAGCATAACCGAATTTTCATATTAAAAAAGAGAAATAGTAGCAAATTTCGTAGCAGAACTTCAGAAAAAGTCGTTATCGTTTGTGTAAAAAAAAGACTATGGAGACACCATTTCAGGTACTTAAAATTGTATTTTGAGACTGCCTCTCGCGACAATAATATCGAATAGACGGGCCAAGGGGGTGTTAACAAATAACTGACGCGACGACAAGGTGCAACAAGCGTATCAAGAACTAACTTTCGAGCACCTTTTGTGGAAAGCATCGCGTCGTTTCATCGTTCAGACCGAAGTTTTCCTGCACTCCGCATAGATCAAATGCAGCGGGCCTTATCTACGAGTATAACGAATATCTTCCTCTCTGCCGTCGACCCACAGCATTTCCCAACTTTCTCCTCCACTCTTTCGACTTCTAATCGAGTTTCCACAAAGATACATGCTACCTTCCACCGACAAATGCAAAATGGTACAAGACGAATCAACGTCCGCGTAATTTCTGCATTAAATTCGATCCACGACAGGTGAAATTACTATAGTTTTTTCAACATAAATTAACAATTCGACGGGTGCTGAAAAACTCAATTTTATTCCATACTGGCTTTGAAAAACCAATGAATATTTCAGAAATTTGGAAAAGAAGTATGCTCCGATAGGTGCGACTGAGAGAGTGTTCAAATACTTTCCTTTCAAAAATACATCACACGCTTTTAATTAGGTGCACAAAGAAGGTAGCGATAAACCCAAATTGCCATAGTGTATGTCTAAAATATGTATGTACGAAAATTGACCAGGCAGAAAATGTTTCTTGTCGATTCGTTCATTTTTCATTAAAATTCTTATCCACAGCAGCCCCAATATTTTCCTACCCGCCATCACAATTCTGCCCTCCTTATTTAAAATGTCCTATTTAGCATTTCGAAACATTCGAGAAAATTGAAGTTTTACCATTTTCTCTGTGCCGTCCTTGTAGAAAAAATAAATAAATCAGACTTTTTTCGATCTCTACGAAGCACTTAGGGTTTTATAACTTTACTTACAAGGTAAAAGATGCGTGGAACTTCAAATATTTGAACATCTTTTGGAAACTTGGAAAATACTAGATAGGACATTTTAGTTAAAGGTGGTTAGAATTGTTGCCCTTGCAAAATATTTAAAATTCTATTGGACCTTTCTTCCAGTCCTCCTGCGCTGAATTCTATTTCATCCCATCCTTCCATTACATATTTCGACACCGTAAGGACACTCGTAGCCAACTCGTCCCAGAAAAAAGGGCTGAAACTATCGCTAATTATTCGGCCTGACGCTCAGAGAACGTTGATGAGGCCCGTAATTCAACGTTAATTAAAAAGTCGCCAGAGAGTCGCTTAAAGTCTATTATCCTCGGCGATCCTTTTTCCCCCCCTTTTCCCGGTACAAAACTAAATTTCCCTCTCGTGAAAAACGGGGACGAGGGGTGGTCGGTGGGCCGGTGCGCGGAGGGGGTGGGTGGTATTCAGTGGCGGCTCTCGAATTACCCTCGGCGTGCGTTCAGAGATGACGTGCCCAATGAAAATAATGGCCCCTCTTTTGCGAGAACCCTTTACCCCGCGAGCTTGCCTAATCGTCCCGTAATCTTTTTGCAAGTACCCCGCGGAACGGGGACGTTTGAAAGGCAAGGGAGCGCGCAATTTCAGAGGTACGCGAAGGCCACGAGTATAAGGGGGAGACTGAAAACGATTATTCCTGCTATTTCGACGCACCTCTTTGAGGGCGAAGCTCCTTCCAGGGTTCTATGGGGCAACTGTTGCCTCAGAGTTATTTGCAGGGACAATAGCTCCATCTTCCTTTTTGTTCTTACGTAACACGTTTCACCAATCATTTGCTCTAATTGATTACTAAAAACCTAGTGGCAGAATAATGGCCCCCCATTTGAGGATTTTCAGAGGAATGTTGGTTTTTTGAGCGAACGATAAAATGTACACCAGTGGACCTTGTTTTAGATCGAGCAAGTGACCTGGTAGAGAAGACAAGTTATGAAAGACGGAACACAGTGAAGGACATGGGCGCAAAGGGGAAAGGAGATTATGGGCGAGGAAGGAGGACCAAGTGCTTGCTCTTTGAAAACAGTTGTACCTACAGCAGCGACGAGGGTATAAAAGCTCGGCAAGAAGCTGCGGAGGTAGAATGCTCGATGTCGTGGGACACGTGCTGGACTAAAAACGGTAATTTTTTTTTCGATAAAATTTATGCCCGGGGACTTTGTTCCAAGTGATATCGTGAATGGTAATCACTGGAGTGCCAACGAAGTGTGTTAATTGCATGTCTTTTCTGAGACTATGACGCATCGTGTTTCGTATAATTAATTGTGCCTTTCCTGCTTACATAGGTAACATTCTGTTCGCATATTTTCCCTTATTTTTGTACGCATATACCTATGATGACGTTTTTCTAATTAAACATTCCGCATGATCACGCCATATTTTCAGTTTATCGATTCTTAAGTAAACAAATGTTTAAGCGAAAACGTGATTTGTATAAAATTCAAATGGTCTCGTCGCCGCGAGATCGCACAAAACGCAATACACGTGTATCAGCAATTATTAAAGCAATCCCCGGGATACGGCCGTTTACTTTGAAATTCGCTGATCGCGTTTGGTGCATTTCCGGTGAACAGAGCGGATGCAATGCTCGCGGTGCATTCTGGTGCACCGTGCCTTCGCACGTGATGCTTATTTACACGAAACCGTAGCGTTATAATGCGTAACCGTCCCAGGACAATTTAATACGCGACAATTTGGACGATTGAACATTTCCGTACGTATTCTATATCGCGATAGCATCATTCTATTTTCAAAGTGCAGCAGAAACATACGGCATCACGTTGCTCTTACTCTCGCACCACAACACATCACTCTTCCGCAATAAATGAGATGAGCCGTTGAGAGCAAAAACAGACTAACCCACGTTCGTTGGGAGATTGAGTTAGTAGCAATAATGCATTCCAATAGTCTGATCTGATCCTATAAAATAGGAAAAGTTAATTTGTTTTTCAATGCGGTGAAGCAAATTACAAGTCCACATTAACGCTAACAGCGCCAACCACGCGGCAACTTCACAGACGTATGTAAATAATTCCCTTCGATTAGGTATCAAAATGTGCCTGCACGAATTTTTAAGAGGTCCCTATCTACCACGCACCTACCTACAAAATTTCCAGGGGATTCGAGTGTGCCAGTTGGAATCGATTACAAGGATAATGCGACCGTAATAATGTTTGCTCGCAGTCTGGTGGGCTGGCCGTATTTTTTCAGGGCGAAGAAAAATTAGCCCGGCCAATTAATCATCGATCCCCGCGGGGCACAGGAAATTGGCATGGACGCGAAACGTCCCGTAACATCGATCGTCACGACGACACACCATTAAAACGGCCGCGAACGTCCTCCGCGCACAATTCTCGCTTATCGGCCTGACGGCGGTTTCCGCGGTCAACCCGGCTACCGACGGTTTTTTTTTCTCTCGGAAGATTATTTTATTGGCTTAACTCTAATCGCTTTTTAAGCCACGATGATTCATGTTTTTCAGATTACACCCCTCTTAGGGGATAGCGCCGCGGGGGATTTAATTTAGACGCTTCTTTTGAGGTTTTCGTTAATGTCCCCTGACGAGGTGCAACGGTCGGATGAAGATTTGAAGTCAAAGGATTTTCAGGACGGCAGACGTTTCGTAATAGGACTATTAAATAAGTCATTTCTTATTGAGTCGAAGGGATTGAGTTTGCCGTGTGGGTAGCAATAATATATTTCTGTGGTTCGTTTGTATTTTTCTTATTGAATATAGAATTGCTGGGAGACCGAATTAGTGGTATTTTTGTCTGTGGGAATTGTAAGAAGGGATTTAATAACCTGGTCAACAAGTAGTAGTGTTTCTAACATAATAGATGAACTAATTTACTGAGTAATTTTAAGATAATTGGTAGAGGAGGAGTTTGAATAAAATTTGGTATAGTTTTTCAGTTGATGCTAATCTTGAACCACGAAAGTGTCTTCTATGATAGGGCTCTAGTAATGTAGTGCTTAATAAAGTAACTGGCAAATTAATGTGGGAGTCGCAGTAGTAGTATACTTATTGAATAACACAGTGAGTCTCAATCTGTGGGTCTGGGCTTTCCGAGGGGGGATCGCCCCAGTTCATTTTAGTTGACGATTCTTAGCACTTATTTATTTTAATGTGGTTATATTGCCTTATTCTATTAACGGTGTAACACTGATTCATTGATGAAAAAACGAAAAAGCTGGTTGCCCAGATGCAAGCACAACCATCGCACTAAATAACATAATTAAATGTATTAAATATCTTTAAGTATATTTAAGATACGTATTAAGATAAAAAAATATTAAATAAGAATTATATTTCGAAATACCTATTCTTAATGTGATTTCTAAAGGGGGTCTCCATTCAAAAAAGGTTGCGAAACATAACCCGAATATTCCATTTTGAACCATCGACATGCCACTTGATAAATACTGGTTTAACTAATTTCTTGCACTATACTACTTAATTATATCACTCATTAAAGTAAAACTAAACGCAAATGCCAAAATAAGTGAGAGTAAACAATCATCGGAATCCCAATGGGAAGTATCGGATGTAAGGATCGTTTTCCCTGCTCGTGAAACCCGATTGCAAAGGCGCGGACCAAAACTACATCAGCCTTTCTCGTCTGCTACGGGCACGGTTGGCCCGCAGGAAGCGTTCACACTCCAAGGATTTACGCAAACTCGTCCTCCCGAGGTGGTGGAGCACGATTTTGAGGCCGAAATTGCTGAAGGGTCGGATTGCAAAGGCGAGTTTCACGGGCAAATTAACTGGCCGTGTAATTCGGATGACCACGAACGGATAGGCGAAAGTTTCGGCAGCAGGGGGTAAATACACGACTCGTATAAAGCTGTGAATTTCTTTCGTTTAACACTAAGCACGTAGCCGGAACATGCGGGATGGCCAGTTCTAATAAAAAAATTGCAATTAAACGACTCTAGACACGTTTCATTTTAATTTTGAAAAATATTTTAATATGTAGGGTTTACTTTGACAGCTTGTAATAAACTTTAATTAAGGGATGAAGCAAATGCTTTTATTATTCTATAAATTCTGTTATCATAGAAAAAGCTAATCTTGAATTAATTTTTTAATAGCTTTCTAAATTCTTTCTTTTTAAGTTTGTTAGGAATAGAATACACTAATTCCTTTTTTGTTACTTTTACTATGTGCTCAATGTACCGTAACAATTGTTATGTGGATGAAGTTAAGATAAAGATTGTAAACTTTTTATGTGACCTGTGTTCGCTGAGATATCAATATCATAATCGTATTTTTTCCTTCTTAGAGGAACTATGTGTTTCTGCTGTTATTACTGTAGTTTATGTCCCAACTTGTATTTCACAAGATAAATAATGTGTACTCCCGACCAGACGTTTGCGAGGTACTGTCACGAACGTTAAGGATAAACGCTCCGGTCAGTTTACTATAGCACGAGTATATTTCAATTTACGATGTACTGAGAGCAATAGTAAATATCCATCGACTCGTAAGAAACATTCTGCTTTTTATTTAATGTTCTACTTTGCTCCATATCCTTGGTTTTTATACTTACGTACAAGTTTTAATTTTTCCTTTTTGATCAAGTGAACAAGCAATTATAAGGAATCGCGTAGTAAGAATTTACAAAGCAGTGTTCACTAAACTTGAAGTTGGTTACGAATGTTTCTAATAATCATATTGAGACGCGCTAAAAAATGTAAGAAACAAAACTAAATAGGTACTGCCAGCGAAAAGAAAACTGAAGATAATGTTAAAATTGTTCTGAAAACCTGTTGAGAAATTTATTGTATTTTCCCTCATATCTCTCGTGAAATCTTTATCAAAATAATTATGTCGTATCTGCAACTGCAAGTTATCGATTCTGATTGTGAGTAAATTTTGCGGAGGTACTTTCACGGAGGTGAATAAAAAAAACTTTATTCGTCGAATAATCTAAATTTAAAGTAACTTTTATTTGATCCGTTATTCAAATAATTTTTTAATTAGTTAATGCCTAACTCTGATTCTAACTATCCTCAATTATAATGACCATCAACAATTATTGCACACTATCAATACTTTCCACATCTTCCCCCACAATTGGCCGCAAGGAATCAGAGAATCTTCGACAATGAAACATTACCCCCCTCCCCCCGCAAACTCTCCCCAAAAATCCTCTGACCATGTCCAAATTTACCCTCCAATAACGTAACCGAATCGTGCACCAGTCACCGCGCAGTAATACCGTAATCGAGTCGATAATAAAATAAGGTGTCGAACGTATAAAACTCGCGATAGGAGTAGTTCGCCCAGGGGACCGTAAATCCGACTACTCCAAATGGCCGCCGGGATAAAAGGCGTCGCTGGAAATCGTTTGGCGTTAGAATTTAACGCCACGAGACCCACGACGTGCGAATCACGTACGAAATAGAAAGGTACAGAGCCCGGGCAGGAGAGAGAGAGAGAGAGAGAGAGAGAGAGAGAGAGAGAGGGCGGTGGACCATGGCGAAAACACGAAGGGAAACGGAGAATGTGATTTCTCTGCGGCGAGTTCGAGCTCCATTATTTGAACTGGACGACGGAGAAGTCGATGAAGCGTCCCGCCACTGGAAACTCGCTGCTCTCTGTTTATTTATCGGTTTAATAAAGCTTCGATCCTGCCCGTACATCGTAATCTATATCCCCCCCCCCATCCGCACTGCCGCCCCGCTCCGACTTGTCGTTCCTTTCCCCCGTCGTGGCATCAATTTTCAGAAGTTACGAATAAGTTCGAGATTGCCAGCGTCGAGTTTCGATTGGCTGCAGAGGCTCCTGAGGAGCTCGTGAATATTTCTCCATCGGCATGTTTCGGCGCATTCGAAACTCCTGGCACACGTGCTAATGAGAAAAACTTTGTAAATCTTCCCATCGCGTTTTGATCCACGACGGGAAGATGTTGGTGAAAATCTGTCCCTTTAATTTTATTCTCGGTGGGTATTAAATAATGTCCATTTTATTTGACTGCTGTAATATCTTCTACGCTGCGCGATTCTCATATAAGCAGAGCCTTTCGAATGCGCGTTACTTTATGTATTATTCAGTCACTACTTCCGATATTATTTTAATTTGATGGTGGAATTTGTTGATTCTATGGAATTTCTATAGAATGAAGGAATTTGTATTCCGCGCTGTTCTGTCGCGTGGAGTATAGAAAGGACGATCTAACGAAGAGGCCAAGTGGTAATAAAACTACGGGGACGTATTAAAAAAGGGAAAAGGGTGGATGATTTATTACGCTCCACGCATGAAACGGTTAGCTGCACCTGCAGATAAGTGTTCTCGAGTGTGTAACTCTGAATTATGAGTGGCTTGCTCCGCGAACCCGCGCATTTTTCCTCCTTCGTCGTTCACGTCGCCGTGCAACCGGTTTCAGAATTTTCGCTCTTGTGCAGATTAAACGATAAATGTCGGCTGCCGCCGCCGACATGACGCGAGATAAAAGGAGAAGAGAGGAGGCGACGATGGAACGTTGACGAGAGATTAGAAGCTGGACGAGCGACTAAATATTAGATCTACTGTTCTGTACTTCCTTTGCACATTTATGCGCGTTGTGAAATATTCTACCAATTCTCTAGAAAATTCCCTTGTTTGTTAAAACTACATATTAAAATTACATAGAAATCTTAAAATTGATGGTTTGTAGGTGCGGTTTTGTAAAGTGCGTTCGAAGTTTTCGATAATAATCATGAGGAATAAGATATAGGCCACATGTACCTAATGTTTGTGTTTTTTCTGAAGTTACAGTTTCATATGGGAGCTAACAAGGGAATATCGGCGACTTGAAAATTCAAAAATATCTGAAATATTGCAGTAGATATCGAAAAAAAATCAATTCTGGAAATTTTTGGAGAAAAAAAGGTGGTACGGATCAATTTTGAAAAAAAATCTTTTCCGCAAATTCCTAATCGCTGCTTTACAGGACATAAAAAGCCATAGAACTATGAATTCAACTTCTTAGATATCTTTTACAGTTTCGTAGATGCTCAGAATAATCGGAAAACTCACCATTTCATCGAGTGTCAAAAAAAAATAGTTTTTTAAATTTTATTGAATTTCCGTGTCGCCGAACTTCTTTTATAAGTACAGTTGCTTTGATTCTTTCAGGAATTTACAGAAGTTTTAGGGAATAATGTCTGCTTTTACTTGCCTGGCGTCCGAAATTCGACTATCCAACCATCAACAGTGACACGGCCGTCTCTTTCCACACGTCGAAGAGCCACGTCGTGCCACGTGCCATCATCAACTCGTTGCTTCGATGTCTTCACCTTCACTGGGCCGCTACCGAGGTCAGCGTGAAGATACAGGTGGCCACCGAAAATTTCGAATGCAAATAAATCTTGCTGTAAAAACGAAACACCATTGTGTTAGCCTTTGGTATACGTATTTCGTTCTTAATGTTGCTAAGAATTCTTTTCAAATAAAGGAGCCCCTAATACATCTCTTCACCTGGTCCGTCTGTAAGAAAATTCTGAATGGAAATAATAGAAATTCAAGCTACATAATAATTAAATAAAATCTCTTCGAAACTAATTTTTCGACTCGTTCACGAATTACAACGGAACTTCGGTAAACCGAAAATTCCGATTTTCTTAAACCTTGTAGGTTTGCAGGATACGTTAATAGACTTTTTTTCTTCTTAACATTGGTAGTTAAAATAAAAAAACCATTCCCACTTCAAATTTTAAACAATATGTTTCCATAGTTTTAAGGGTCATGCAAAACCATTCAATTTTCATTGTGCCAACTTTTTTATACCTATCAACCAAAGTTTGCAAAGTATACAAGAAAATTGGAAAACACAGGTTAATATTTAAGGGATGTTTTCACCCCGAAGAACAAAAAGGAGCCGGAAAGGTGAATCGTTTGATTCTTCTATTATAAGATCCTCTGCAAATATGCAAAGTTTCAAAGAAATCAGAATTTTGCGGGTTACCGAAGTTCCGTTGTTAGTAGACCAAGCTCGGGAGGAAGTCGCATTAATTACACAACTAATAGCCACGCATTTACATATACGTATGCATATTTGCAAAATAACAGCGCGAGCGTATGCTCGCAAGGCTGGGAAGCATTTATTCTCAGCATCTAGCGATTCTGCTAATGAGCAAGCCGCACGAACTCGCGTACACGCGTCGCAACGAGTCCGAGACCTTAACGAGGAACCCTGGGTTTTCGCAACTTTCCGATTTATTTCGCGCCATTCCGTGCCACGAGCAGCCCTGATTATTCGCGATTTTAACGCTTCCCTGCTCCACGGCGAAATATAATTGTGGGAATTACGGAGGTTGTATTGTTAAATCGAGATAACCGCCGGGTGGAAACGAAAAGCGACTGCGGCGGAGGAAATGCGCTTCCTCTTCGTCGACCGCCATCCACGCGTGCCGGAAACTGCATAGAACCGCGATCGTTCAGCGCATTAGAAAGAACCTACATCCGCTTTCTTGTAGATTAATTCGTTCGGAGGAATGATCGGAAATTAGATTAGTCTTTCCCTTTCTTGGCTGTCACTTCCAAATTCAGCGCCACTTCGTTCCTCTTCTCCAGGTGGAAGGCTCCCCTTCGGCAACACAATTTTTTCCCTACCTCCGATTATTTCCGCACTCTCCCATTTTTCTCGTCGCTATAGAGTAACGTAGAGCATCCTTCGATCGCCGGTTCCCTTGTCAATCGCTGCTGCTTCCTTCCTTTTCCCCTTTCACTCCCCTCGCAATCGCTTTCTGATCATTCGCTCCGACCGAGTTGCTCGATGGCTTTTAATGGACTTTACGCGAAATCGTTTCGGCCGGATTTCCGGCTGACTCTCGACGATTAATCGAAACGATCGCGTGGATGAGCCCGCCAGCTCGCGGCTGAATGAAATATTTCGGAAAATGAAAGAGCCCCTATCAGCCTCCAGCTATCGGCGAAAGTAGTCCATGAAACTGTTCATTACACACTGATTGTTTAATGCTCGTCTCGCATTTTCTAGATAATTACGCTGGTCGATCTACGCCCCACCGTTAAACAGCGTAACGAGGACATTTTAATTAGTGGATTCTCTGCCCCTATCTTTCCTTAAATCAACAGCGAGATTACACAAGTTGTGCCCCAAAAACTCTGCTTTTCAGTTAACATCATTATAACATAGAGTTTTCCCCAGTCTTTTATGGTGAACACAATGAGAACTAAACGGTCTCAGTGAAGTAAATTTTTCAGGCATACCAATCTACTTAGTACTTAATCTAAAATTTTGTTTCTCCAATGCGTAGTTTTTATGAAATGAGTGTTTTTTTTTGTTTAAGGAAATCGATCATTTCACTTAAACATCCGGCATTTTGTCCCAAATTAATATTTTATAAAAAGGGACGATTAACTGCTAGATAAACTAATATACTAACTAAATCTCTTTGGTTATTCGATATTGGATAACCCGAAAGAGCTTTCCGCAAATCGAATCTAATTTTGAAACAAATATATATGTTTTCACCGAAATATGCATAAAATTCTTCAAATACGTTCCCGAAGAAATCGTTCTTTTTTTATCTACTGATCGCGAATAGCCCCTTAAACGCAAAGAAGCACATACCCTTGTGTGGGCCCCGCTGCGGCTGTACATGATCAACCCGTTCGGCTCGTTTGTACGGATCTTGAAGGATATGCTGCCAGACTTGGCGGCCTTCCACGGTGGCAGGACCTGAAACAAACGAGACACAGACGGCTCTTAATGCGTCCTGCACTTGGCTGCCACTTTCGACGGGACGAAAAATAGGAAACGGAAGGGGCGAAATCCCTCGGCGTGCCGCGAGAAGAATGGAGGGCGGGCAGCGTCGGCGGCCGGGCACCCTGGTGTCTCGAATCCAAAATTCTCTCCGGTTACGCTGTCGTCGACTGGCAGACAGTCCATTCGTCATGCACGATGGCTTAAATAATCACGTGTCTCGTATTCACCGTACTTTTTTCCCCCTTCAATTCCGGGGAACGGAACCGTGTCTGCTGCAGCGGACGCGCGTGACTGATTTACGTTCGCCGTCTCGGGATCGAGAAACTCCAGAGAACTCTGTCCCCCTGTTAATCCTGTCGCGGGGAAATTCTCGTTTCGTCGCCGCTACGCTCGTTTCTCGGGCAAGACAGGGGATAAAAAAGAGTGGAAGAGAAAGAGCATCGATCCGCGCGGAGGCTGCAGCGAGGTGAAGATGTGAGGATGGTGGAGATGTATCCCCGTGCGTCGAGCCTCCGACGCGGTCATTTCGGCAGTCCCTTTCGGCCACCGAGTGGCGGGCTCGCGTTCCGGTGAAATGGGGATCTTGTGTCGCGGGACGGCTGCCAGTGTCGCTCGGCCAGGTGAAAATCGACGGGAGGTGAATCCGGGGGATGTTTAACCCCGACGTGGGCGAAATTTTATTCGACGAGCGTGGCTACCTGGACGAAACCGTGCGCAACGGAGGGTGTCTGGGCAAGGTACACGGAAACTTGCGAGATATATGGACGACGGTTCGGCGTACTCGATGTTTCCGGCGAAAACTGAGGATCTGGGGGAATTTTTTAAGCGATGCAACAGTGGAAACTTTCTTTCCAATGTTAGTATTCAATTCTGGAGTGATTCCGGGGGGAAAAGAAGAGGACACACCCGATGGTGTCTTGTGGATTAATTATCGTTTCTTTTTATACCATTAATTAGTTCCCGCAATGTAGTGCAATTCTACCACCTCCTAATATAATAATAGCATCTACGTTTCTCCGAGCAGAATCATATTAAACTTTCTTCGAGCTGTGAAAAAAACAAATGAGTAGTGGAAGAGGGGCCTATGCCACACGGATCTTACATTGTTTTCAAAATGGATATAACCGATAGAGAGTTTAATTACTAATGCTATTATTTCTTAGTTATTTACTAAATACGCAACAGATATTTAGGAATATAATTTTCCAATTTGTTGAAAAATATTCAAATTATAGGAGCTTGTAACCAGTGATTTATTCGAAGTAAAATGTAACAAAAACAGACCTAAGTAAGTAGTTATTTAAATACTACAGAAGATAGAACTACCCTTCGATCAATGTGTTGGAAAGCTTACCACCTTCCTAGCTCCACCCAGAAAATTCCTCTACTGTTCGAGAATCGTCTGAAGCACGGAAGGCAATGAGAAATACAATCCTACACTCGGCGAAGTCGTGTTCTCCACCTGGTGCTTTTAAATATAAAATTTTTTACAGGCTTCCTTAAAGCCACGAACAACTTATCGGGCATCTGTTTGGTCGATAAAAGTGACGCGAACAGGTGACACATTTTTTACGGCCTCGTTGGCGAAAGAGAAAAGAAGAATGTGGGCAGAAGGAACGAGCGACCGCGGAAGGGCCCATTTTCGTTTGATGCGGATTCATAGCGGTTAGGCGTGCGTTGCATTATTCAGGAAGCACGCCTGACCTTATAACGTAGCCCGACTTTAAATATGGCCGCGCCACTTCTGGCCATCGGGACTGTAACAGTCTGGACAAATTGCCTTTAGAATATTGAACCTGGAAGCTGTGACTGTTTACTGCCCCGACGAATGGTGGATGTGTGCCTGGAGATGGAAGAAAATGCACGAGTTACTAAAGACAAGTTTGCGTTTGATTTTTGAAGTAGTTACATGTGTTTCTACGGTGGGATAAAAGTGGGTTCCATATTTTGAAAGTGAAGCACTTCGTTTTAAATTCATATTTCGTTAACCTTCTTTGCTTTAGATTGTACTACGAGATAAGGGTTTGGAAAATTAATTACTAATGAATGATTAAAGAACGAGGTGCAAGGGGGTATTATTTGGATTTCATTCTGACTGCTACAAATGCTCTTTGAGGGTTATAAATTAGAATATCTCAATAATGATTTTGATTTCGGTTAATTAAAAAACATGAAAAATATATGATTGTAAAAATTTGTCATAATTCTGTTAGTAAATGGTAAAATTATTCAAATTAAAATTGATATAATTAACCCAAAATGTTCAGAGTATATAACAAGCTGGAATAGCCTTGATTCGAAACAAACAATATAAAACGTAAAACTCTACGTATTGGAGTTTAGTACTGTATTTTAACGAATTGAACCTTGGACAGCAATTCAACTCGATTCCAGCATAAATGAGATGTCTCCATTTCCCTTATATTCGTCGGAAATCGTTTCGAGTCCTCCTGCAGCAGGCACCATAAGTATTCCGAATTTCCCAGCAAAACGAACCCTTTTGTTTGCACGGACCGATTGTCTTTCGAAGCACAGGGGCTTGTAATTCTGGATTCAAAGCGGTGCGGTTTCGCGAGGAAACTGGAGGCGCGGAGGCGCAGGAAGTGTAATTGCGCGCCTCCGTGACACCGAGGCCAATTTCCATGAAGAAGTGTCGGGTGGAAAACTCGCGAGTAACGAGACTCATTATTTATTCTTCCTGCCTTTGTTTCCCTTAAATTTGCCACCCTATTTCCGCGACAGGATGCAAACTTCGCGCCTAGAAGCTTCGTAATCGCGAGAATCTTGCAACGTCTGATATATCATATGGTTGCATCACTGAATATCGACTGTTGCTTGTTGTGCACAGTTGTGGCCAAAAGAAAAATGAAAATTGCCACTGTTATGTATGTATGTAATAGTATTAACATTAGACCTTGTTTACTATGATGGTATTAATGATTTTTGCGAAATTATGGGGCTTTTAATATAGTTTGTGTTTCGATCTTTTTGTTGACTACCACTGAGCTCTCGTTGCCAATATTTTCGAAACGATCCGTGGTTGGAAGTTGGAGTTTGGTAGAAGTTAAATTCTGGAGGTTAATGGAAGTTTTTAAATTTGGAAGAAATGGTAAAACTGGGAGGTTTACTGATGTATAATTAGAATTGATGGTGATGGCAGTTCTGAAAGTAAATGTCCTTTCCTTCCGAATACTAAATTTAGTTTATTGAATTTCTGAATTTAATCTCATTGACGGTAAAAAACGGAAGAAAATTCTCGTTTCGATCTCGAAGATCTAAGTGGACTTTGCAAATTTTATTTCAGCCTCAAATTCGTCAAATTTCATAACGTTGAAGATAGAATTGAATTTTTTTCTAATTACAATCTCGATACCTGTGGTGTAATATTTTCACTATAATTCGATTTCGATAAGACCAGATGAATGCTCTTAAGTCGACTCTAAATTAGCTTTTCATGGTAACACTAGCGATATAAAATTGAACTTTCTTAATACCCACGTATAAAATCATCTAAAATTGCTTTATCCATTATAACCGACCAGAAACGTAATCTCTAATTGTTATAGTTGTTACGAGGGATCGATACAGCAACGGCCTCTTCTTATCAGCCACAGAGTCGCGAACAATACGAATACCCTCGGTGTCCCTCCTTTTTCTTGTTCAGTCCCCGAGCAGTTTTCCCTTCGTCCATCGTAAATTGAAAATCGATTTCCCATACGAAACAATCCACAGCGAGGAAACTCAAAGGTTTGTCTAAGAAAATTACTTGAGATAGATCGATCCACGTAGAAAGGTTAACGAGACGAAGCACCTGGGAGAATATCGGATAGCATAAACTCGGGTTACTGCCCTGCTCAGTCACGTATCGATTTCACAAAATACATTATTAGACCATATGTTATTAAAGGACTTCAAAACCGTCTTTCCGTGCCCGGCTCTTAGACCACCCTTTGTGCTTCCATCGTCCAAGCACAATTCAGTGTTCACAATTAACCATGTCGCTAATAGACTGGTCTTCCAAAATCTGACAGCAGATTTCGGTTGAAGAGGATAAAATCGATACACGAAGACTTACTAGCACCGCTGCACAACTAACTAACAACCCTGCGCAACAGCAATTTTAGTTTAATAATCTGGATTTGTAATTTTCAACTGTGTTCGAAATATTTCCAAGCACACTCATTCGAGGAGAACAGAAATCCTAGAATAATTGAAACTCTACAATGGATAGTAAAATGTTCTATGAATTCCTCACTGCTTAGGCTACTCGAAATTTCGAGTTAAACTAATCCTGCGGTCTTAAAATTGAACCGTTTATTCGAACTTCGGTGTAAAATATATTAGCTACTTATTACCAAATAGCAATTCTGTTTCATAGAACGTAGTATCGTTGAAGCAGCATGAGAGAATCATTTATAATACTCGTCGAAACTCGTGCCACGGATCCCCAGTTGCTTGCTCTTCTCTCGAGCAAGCGATCGTGGCAAAATAAAATTGGTAGTCGCGCACGGCGGTCTCTAGTCACTCAAGTATTTCCGTCATTTTGTATGAAGGGGAAATTCCGGATAAAATTAAAAGTGCGCGTAACGGGCAAGGGGGTCGACATGGTTCTACGTGCAGAGGGTTCGAACGCCATAAACGGTTAAACTGCTAAAATATACGAGGGATTGAAAAGCCAGGAAACTAGAAGGGCAAACGAGATTTAAAATGGGAAATACTCGACGACTTAAGTATCCCAGCGTCAAATGGGGAGAAGGGAAGAGAGGGTGGTGTTTGTTGGTTTGTCCATTAACCGACGAAGCAAATCGATCGCACACTGGAGGGGTACCCGGAGAAACGGCGAAAGAAAATTGTGGACTGTACTTGAATTGCATCGGGAACATACGAGAAGATTGTTGGGACAACTTTGCTCGAACGATATTACGTATTTTGAGGAACGTATGAAGTAGCGATGGGATCGAGTCACCTGTGTACACGAATCTGAAAAATCGGAAGCTTGCTCTCGTGTCGATGTACATGATGCACGTCTAAGTAAATAGTTAGTTAAGAATAAAACTGGTACAAAAATTTGAAGTGATAAAATAAAGAATTCAGAGATACGTGTGCTGTAAATTTAGGGAAATGCAACTTGGAGGATCCTCCAAGATGGGTTTGATGGGTATACTGAGTGCGGAATACATTTCTTCTGAAATTTACAGCAAGTTGGACTCGATGGAAATATGTAATTGTGTTAGAAAAAGGTGGAGGTTATTTTGGAAACTTTGTAAAGAACAGTGTGGAAGGTCTGCGTGTTTCTATCGAATGTACTGTATATTCTGGGTTTGATTGTAGTGATTCGAAGTGAGTCAATCTTGTTTGAAATATTTCTTAAAGCATCAAATGACAGAACACGATGTCAGACGAATATTTTTCGTCTACTTGCGATACTCTTACTCCCACCGCTAGTGGATTTGAGAGACAGCCGAATCATGAAGTGTTCGTTCCTTTTCGAATGGGAAGTCTCGTGAAAAGCAGTGGAAGGAAGAATGTCCAGCGACTTCGATTCGAGATGTCCAGGTTCCATTTAGTAGATACATGAACGTGGGAGGAGTGATTGCTTCGCGTTATTGGAAGGACACATTGGGGACATTGCAATTTTCTTTCTCCAGAACCCCGAGCTCATGATCTTCTCAAGTTTTATAAAGCAAATTGTATACGCTCGAAGCAGGGGGAACATTGGTAAGGTGGTACTTCAAAATTCATTATATTACACTGTTCCTCCTACAATGAATAAATATTTCTTGTCTTGCGAAACTCTAAACGCAAGGGATGCTTTCTCATTTTCGAGGTAAGCAGAGGTAATTTCCAAAGTTTGTCCAGTTCGTGTATCAAGAATATAGAATTATTGTAATTATTCTAATGAATATAAGGTTTGTTATATTTAAATATATGAATATTCTATGCAACTGTGGCCATGATCGTTGAAGAAATAAATATAGAACAGTGGAAGAATAGTATTACAATTTCATCGATTGGTCCTGAGAAAACAGATCATGCTTTTGAAAGAATTCTTCATCATTAAAGTGGTAGCAATTAATTCAAGTTTCAACTAAGTGTCCCTGAAAATTTGGAAGATGCTCGTTCGAGTCCTTTCGATAAAATTATTTAGAAAGATGTTTTAACGACAGAAGCTCAGCAGCGAAGTTGCTCAAACCAGAAAACGAAGGGGACACGAAACCAAAGGACCAAGCTCAATGGTCCTCCTCCTATTTCCCATGTCTGGGGATTTGGGATGAAGAATCATGGCTTGAAATGTCGGTGCGGAGATCAAGAAAAAGGAACGGGGCTGCCGAGGAGGAGAGGGGCTGAGGAAGCGTGAAACTCGAGGACGAGTCAGTTCCTATCGTTAACGCGAACACTCCCTTCGTTTTCATAATGAGCTCGTTATCTCCCTGGAAACGTTTATTAATTGCTTACCTTGTTAATTAGGAGAAAAGTAGTCGGCGAAAGAGCTGTTCCCCTGTCCCTTTTATTTTAACCGTCACGGGCAATTAATAGAAACTTGTTTTTCCACAGCCATTCATAGTTAATAATAACTAGGCGCAGCATAGAGGGACCATTCAAATTAATTTTGGTCATAGAAGAAATTTTGATCATTGACGAAATTTTTTATCATCGTTAATATTCTTGAAACTTGCAAATTCTAATTAATCCTTCGTGGTCACACCTATATGGGGTTCACTGCACACCAGCGTAATTTTTGAGTTACCACTTTCGTATTTCTGGATCTTTTAACATTTCAGTGATAATTGCTCTATCATGCTTTAATAGTCTTTTTTTAGAAATGTAAATTTTGATATGTTGAAATTTGTAGTTGAAAAAATAGTTGTAAGAAGAAGCGATTTTTTGGTTAAAATTCGCCAAATTTTTAAATTTTAATATTAAAGCATAAAAGCTTTAGGATTAAGGTCGAAAAATTTATAGAAATATTGCCAATGAATACACACCGTGTGACCACGAAGGGTTAAAGATGGAAATTTATAACAAACGTCATGGAAAACAGTAAGTAATGATTTATACTTTTCTCATTTCCAAGAATATGAAATATTTAAAACTAATAAACATTCAAAAGTAGGTATTACTGTAGTTCTGGTTTACTATAGGAGGATACTTCCACTGTTGTTGCGTATACCATCAGAATATATAAGAGGACTCGTAATTCTACGTTACTTTTTTAGGGTGCACATGTGGACCACAAAACAAAAATTGAATTTTGCATCATTCTACATCAAATAACCGTACTAAACTAAAGAAATGTAATTTTTTTAACCAATCATTAAAACCAGAATGTACACCAATAGCTTCAAAGAAATAACAAAATCCTCCTGACCACGATTGTCCCCGACTACGTTAAAAATAAAATCCCATTGGGAGTGCCGCAAAGCCAGCCATTTTTGTGACTCCTCCAGGACCATCGCGATGAATCATAGAACTCGTTCCAGGGTGAAATCTCTCGAATTAGCTGGGAATGAGAAATCTCGTTTAAAGGAGCTGGTTATTCTCTTCCCCGCCCTCGACTACACCGTACACCTCAACCCTCCACCCTCCACCCTCCACCCGCCGCCACCAGTAGAAATTCGTCTCGAAAGTCGGAACCGCAAAGTGGTGATTCGTCGTGGCTCGAAAGGAGGATATTTCATACCAAAACTGGCTTCGTCGGTATTTCACCCTTCGACTTTCTACCTTCTAACCCTTCCACCCCACCCCCGCCCTCACGGCGGTAGCCTTCGGTGCGCCTCGCTCATTCCACCGGATTACGAAGCGAAATGGATGCGGAGACGATCAATTAGAAAAGTTAAATTACTTGGCGAAATAAATTATTTACTAATCCGCGGATTCCACGTCTAATCCCTCCCTCCCAGCGGCGGGATTTGAAACGTGGAACACGATAAGCCTTCGTTTCACCCGACCCTCAATTTTTAAGACTCTCGCATCTCCGGGCCTAGGGGATTTGCCAAGCTGGAGAGTTCGATGACGAGTCCTCGCGTAAATCGAACAACTAAAAAAGATTTCTTCGATTGGTATCTGAAATTATTGGAGAAATGTATGAGGGGTTGCCTGAAGCGGCTGAGTGCTCATCGATAAGCATTCGAAATTGATTATTCCTTGAGATAGCATTTGCTGCTCTGGAGAATTTCACGAAATAACTGCTCAAAATATTCCAGATCCCCAAAGGGAACGACAAAATTGTACCGTTGGTCTTGAATCCTCTACACGAATTTCGAACACGAAAATTTAGTGGTTCCATCGTCTCGAATTCACAGATGCAGACTCTGAGAAGCTTGGGTGGTTATACAGTGGCACAGAATTTGTGATTTCTGGTCATCGAAACAAGACCATCCAGGAACACTCGTACACCGTCCAAATATGTAAATCACTGTTTGCCCCCGAGGATTACAAACGTAACAATCCCAGAAAATTCGGCGGTGTTTACATTAAAATGTACATTAAACTTTCTACGTTCCGAGATATGCAAATCGCACGGCGGACCCACGAATTCTGATTACACAATCGGGGCACCCTTATCGCCGCATCATCGGCCTCGTTGCATCCGAAGAGCCGCTCTGTAATCATGGCAAAAATCGCGAAATTGCGGGCTCGCTTAAAACAAGAAAATTAGGCGACCGTCTGGCGTAGATTATGCAGGATAACTAGTGGAATTGGGACACCGATCGAGTTTCTTGCAGTAATAAATTGGAAGTGGTGCAAGAAGAAGTTGATTTGGATACTGTAACGGGGCTTATCTTCCCATGGAGACATTTTTAACGTCACTGCACCGAGGCACGTGCGGAGTGCAACTGCACTTTTATTTTCGGCGGGATTGTATGTTTCTTCCTTTGAAGAAGATCCATGATATCGAGGGAAACGACTTCGAGACACTCGTCCGAAGTCGTAGGCTCCCGATGAACGGAAGAAACATGGCAGCCTTGATTTCCTTTCGATTTTATGGAGCTCTGGTATCGATGGACCTGTTTCCAGGACATTAGAGACACTTTAGAATGTTGAGTTTACGTCTGGACATCTTAGAGCGCCCTCGACACGCAGACAGAATCTCCTCCTCGGAGGTTAAACGCGATTTAAACCGGGCATTTATGATTTCTATCTAACAGTGTCCCCGTGAAAGCTTTTTATGAGTACCTTTAAGAGTTTTACGAGCTATAAAACGATATATGTCGCCCTGTTGGATTAACGTCCATCACCACCGTTCTTCCGTAAATCTTAACAAAACATGAAATGTCCGCTAACAAAATCTTTACGATCCTGTTGACGCCTCGAACACCATTGTATCCGTGTTCACTTCCATTATTGATAATATAAACGCCTTAAACTCTGTTAACGCTGATGCTGTACGTGCGAACGTGAAGCATAAAAATTGAGTTCACTGCCGAAGCTCTTTGTCCGTGACTCATGCTAATAATTAATAAAATCATTGAACTATTTTATGGTGGCATCAGGGAAACTGCGTCTACTGCGTTTGAGATCAGAAGTTGGATGAACAAACATACTTACGAAAAACACTAGTAAAGTTTTCTCATACGTTTTCACAAATCGACAGGTATGAGTATATATGTTTGACTTAACGTTACGTTACTCCACTAGCAGGTAGCGCAGTTCATTGGCCGAAACTTTAGACCAGGCTTACCAAGACTGAAACAAAATTAAATAGTAGTCCCTCCGAAATTTTCACTCCTTTCACAGGTAGATTACCTATTTATAAAATGAAATCCTCAAATTTAACCGTTAATAGCTAATATTTCTCAAGAAATATCCACCAAGCCCGGGTACATAAATTTCCATGAGTTATCCTATTAATTGCACAGACTCGCACTAGTTAACCGATTAATTGTACAGATTAACACACCTGCCAAAGCAACGAGCGTTACTTAGCTTAGCACCCTGTATAGTTAAAACAACCAGGGCAAGCAAACAGGGGGTGAAAACGTTGGGATCCACGGCGAAACTGTCAAGGAAACACCAGGGTTGTTTATGAAGTTAAGTACAGTTATAAACAGTCTCATTAAAACCGGGAGGAGCGGTCGCAGCCGCTCGGGATGCAGGGGAAACTTTTAAAACACCGCTTTCTGGGGGGATTCGTACTTAACCGAATGTTTCGCGATTCGACGGCGGACTCGCTAATTGTTTGC
The DNA here is from genome assembly GCA_963932335.1 of Andrena marginata. Classification (NCBI taxonomy): domain Eukaryota; kingdom Metazoa; phylum Arthropoda; class Insecta; order Hymenoptera; family Andrenidae; genus Andrena; species Andrena marginata. The sequence goes on from OZ010661.1 coordinate 6,255,814, forward strand.
GATACTATTTGTTACCCGAGTTGCCCAGAGTTTTAATGGCCACGGCGAAACTAGTTTCCCTCGGTTCCCTCACGTTCGACGTGGTCAACACTCGTTCTACAGGGTGGTCCAGGCGGAAATGCGAACATTTCGATTTTAAGTGGGAAATAATCGATTGACGAAGACTCGGTCCTTACGCATTTAAAATTTTCGGAGTGTCTTGATATTTGAAGAAAAGTGTATAAATTATTCAAATATGTCTCTATCTTCATTGAAAATTTTTATCGATTAAAATGTTTTTATCACTTAGAAATGAATTCCCAAAGATGCGATATTTCTTGACCTGGCCAAGGTGGTGTAACTCCTTAAGAAACCTGTGAAATATGATGTTTCAGAGCAGTGCATGCCTGTTTTATCTAAACTATAAATTGCCCTTTTGTATACTTCGTCGAGGATTAATTGAAAACGTTGTGTATCATTTAGGTAAAGCAAAAGATAATTTCCCACAGTTTCCACAGTAAAACATGTTGGTGCCAGGTCGTGCAGCATCGGCAGAAAGGTAGTCATTCTGGAAATATGTTAATTTCAATTATTCTGTTATATCACATTTCTTGAGCTGAATATTAAAATGCCTATATTTTGACCACCAGCGAGAATCTGACTTACTCTGGCACATTTCCCACCAAAGCATTTGTAATTCCTCCCAGACCGCCCTGCTTTTAATACCAGCGTTCCCATTCGCCACGAAATTTCCGTTATAATTCCCTATATTATATCGGTCGCGTCGTTATCGAGGTGTTCGTTAAATATTCATGCAACGTTTCCACCGAATATCCATCGAGTAATCTATACGCGAGGGGAGGATCCTGGGACGTTCAACCGCGCCCAAATATCAGCGCGACATTATAGCGAAAACATGTCCCATGCTGCATTGGGGGTTGCGCGTAACCCGAGCAACTTGTTCGAGGATTACAGACGTCTGACATTATTGCGCGAATGGGCTGGCGTCTTTCACTTAAGAAGCTCAATCTTCGCGCGAAATTCGATGGAGGTGATTCAAGCATTTTCTAGCTTTATACATATAGCGACTAGAGTGAGACTAGACCAGATGGGAGAACTCGAGTCACCGAGTAAGTCTTCTTGTCTGACACTATTAGGTTTGTACTACTAGCTGTGAGGGACAGTCCAATCGTTCTTGTAACAATTCTCATTTCACGATTCTACTGCGCGAATAATTAATGAGATCTGTTCATACTACATGGTCCAGCTTTGTGGTGACTGGCTGCTATTCCATAGAATATAGAAAATGCATTTAATCAATTTGCATAAAAATTCTGGGTTCCTGACTAAAAATACTGGCAGGCAGCATTGAAATTTCTTCAAGGCTATTGCATTTCCTTGTCATTCGAGGAATCTTATAATGCTTGTGATTGATGATAGTTTTGTGGTAGTAAATTAGAAGAATAAGGTACAAAGCTATACGTGTATGATGGCTTACTAATGAAAATCATGAGGAATTTCGTAAAAATTAATTGTAATCTCTGTCAACAGAGGATTACGTTGCTAATATGAGAAACGTGCTTGCTTCCACTTAATGTTTAATCAGGCATTCCTACTGTGCCTAGGAAGAACCTAACAGCCACCGACTAGGCCATCAATATCGATTGACGCAACCTCAGCCTGGCTATACGGGCTCGAGCGTCCCTGTTTCGAGATCAGTTTCACCTCGGACGACGTGGCTCAGGTAGTGGCACAACTCGTGGGATATTCGAGCGATGCTGCCCGGGGCCGTAAGTTAGTTATGTTGTTAGGAAAGGGAAGGCGAGGGACGGAACGTGTTAGGAGCCAAGGTTAGGCTGGACAGCCTCTACTCCTAGGAGGCTCCGTTCTCCCGCGGATTCAGGGGGAAACCGCATCCCCCCCGATCCCTCGGCGAATCGGTTACTGTCAGGGACGGCAGCGTCTCTCATAGGCGAAGAAATTAATCTCCATTTAAAGTTCCCTGCTCAGAAATGTTTGATATGTTGCACGCGAATCTCTCACGTTCTCAGTAATTTTAAATTGGACATTTGGAAAGCTTCGGTATAAGGAGATAGTGAGAACTAACGAATTTTGTGAAACATCAATGGGGAGCCACAGAAGTATATTGTGTGGAGAGTATTCGATTGATTTGAGGACCTCTTGGGCTGCTAATGAAGCACCCCTTATATTGATCTTTAATTTTGCCTCGAAAAGATGGATTTTATGAAAATCTTTATCTTCATACCAAACGAGAATTTAAATTGACAATCATTTCTCAAAGTCCAGTTTGATTGGAGATTTGTATATTTTAAAGAAGAAGGAGGGGCAGAATATTCTCGAGATAAATGACTGCCCGATCTCGTGTGTAACCATATAGATCACGATCGCTGGGGATTATCTGGCAAACAGCTTATTACGTTACTCGATCCGCGTGAATTTCTGCTGAACACCGAGGTGCCAGGGCGTCGTTAATATCTAGAGCTGTCGCTTGCCATGGAGAAGTATCTCCGTCTCGAGCTGCAAGCTCGGGCTCGATGGGACGTGCGCCAGTCGACTGATTAGTCCCCCGAAAGATGTCGATATAAATTAACAGCGGTGATTTACAAATAAATGACACCGCGAATCGACACCGATAGCTGATCACCGGGCTTGACGTTTAATTAATGTTAGCTGGAGCACGTTGGTCTATATACCAACCGAAGCATTATATCGATAAAATTATTTTGCGATCCAAATAGAGACTTCCGCGTGTACGTTGAAATCGCGAAACTCGAAAATCAAGCGAATGATTGGAATCGTTTTGGAAATCAACGTGAGTTTTGAAATTAAAGTTTGAAATTACAATAGAACGGTAGTATGGTATTTCTTATTATCAAATTGGCAAAGGAAAATATTCTGAATGAAGGTTAATTAAGTAATTAGGCAATTACGTTTCCCCGAATGAGAATGTTACCTGAAGATGTTTTGTACAGTGGCTACGTCACCTTCGGAGAGGTTGGACTTGAAAGGGTAAAGGATAGTCCTCTTCCGAACCTCCGCAGGATGCATCCTTTGTACAGATTTCAATGCACTTGCCTGCTCCTGCGTTCGCCTCGAGCTGTCAAAGTAAAGTTCTCGCCCGAGTTGCCGAACCGCAAGTTGCCCCCTGCAAGCTTGATGCGCACCGTTATAGGTCGATGCATAACCGCAAGAAACTATGTCACGGCCCATAACGTGCTCTTTTGTGAGAAGTAACCAGGTCCTGGGGAGTGGAAGTTATCCTGCTGTGCAACGATTGATTCAAGTACTGATGCACACACGCCTTTAGGAATATATGCCTTGATACAAAGTGCTGAATTTCCCAAGATTGAAACATGTCCCGAGCAAATTACTGGCGATCGTTTCACGAGAAACGGAAATATTTCTGAACGGATTCGAAAATAGAATGGAAATCATAGAATTAGGGTGCATTCAAGTTGTATTTCTGGTTGGCAAATTGGGAACAGTGTAACGAAGTGCCTCGATAAAAATTCGAAATATTAATTGAACTGAATGGGAACAAAGATATCTTCCTTCAACGTTTTAATAATATAATGAACCTTGGAATAGGCATGTCATAAATATTATTGTACTATAAATACTATCTCATAAATGACGAAACCTTTCTCTCGCCTGCTGCAATTTTTCCACCTTTTTATCAATTGAATTCTAACTTCAAAAATTCTCAGCTTAGACTATCAATAATAACATTGCTCATGAGAATTTGAGGGACTTTTCCACAAGCAATTTTCTGCTTGAGCTTCTTTTTTTATAACTGTTTCGTAACTGCTATATCTCCATCCTCTCGTGAATACAACAAAATTGTACCAAAAGCCAGACATTATTTAATTTCAAGGAACCAGCTGATAATTAATAACTCTTTTCAAATTTATAACACTTCTATTAACCATAAGAGTATACTATGCATCCAACACTGGTGTTCCCATAAACAATCTATCTTTAGATGAACCATTTCCTTCCCTTATCTTCGATATACCACCCCACTCATTCTACCGTGTAAGAAGAATAATATCCACAATTTGCACTGCCTACTACTAAAATAAAAATTACACCGCTAATGCAATCAAAAGCTACCAGCAACCCACGATGATTTAAAACAGCCCCCATTACTACACTACGCGATATCCAGAAAGATCCTTTGATTTACAGAATGCAGTAACAAAATTCCTTCGATCATTGCACGATTGCATATTAGGACCCCTTCAGGCTCTATTTACAGCGGACCATCGAATGCAAACGAATCTCCACCCATCCCACTGTCGTTCCAGGAACAATGACCCTCGGCCACCCCTTTCCCAGCGCCAGTTGCCACCCACTGAAAGGCATTGCCGGGTTCGTTGCACCGGGAACTTGGCACACTGGTAGCCGAGTAATCGAGAAATATATATTCAAAGTTATTTCGTGTTTTCTTACCCAGAGCCCCACCGTGCTGCAGCTGCGCAAGAGTTACGATACTGGTGTCGTGGTTGCGCGAGGCATTGGTACACCTCGAGCCCCGTAGACGAGAATTTAGAGAGAGCTTATTCGCGAGGTGAGAGAAACAAAAGGGGGACGGTGTACGGTCTCTGTTACGTGTGGCTCTGTGTACGTGTGTATATATAGATACGTGGGCGTGTGTTCCTCTGTGTGTATTTGTGTATGCGCGGGGGTGGGGGGTGGGGTGGGGTGGGGGGGGGGAGGTGAAACGAACGTGAGACGAGCTGAACTGATCCCGTTAGTGGAACGTTGGGCTGGAAGTCGAAAAAGCTTTGATGTTCTGGTCGCCGATGCACCGATAACCTTATGCACTCCTCCCGTCGCTGGAAAACGATGATGACCCAGCGACGTTTTGTTCTTTAACTCGGCGATCTACTTCGACCTCTTCGGATCGATTATTTTCGGTGCAATGGAGTAGGATACCTATCAATCCTGATGCGTTAAATTTCTTCTCATTGGTAAGCAATGTTCCGTGGTTTCCAATTGAATTGAGGATTCTATGTATTCGGGACTACCCGATCGGTTGTGTGACAGAATTTTTGTGCAGCTTCTATTCATTTTAATTAGATAATTCATTTTAATTAGAAACCCTTTGACGACGATTCGAGGAAAGCTATTCGTGGTTGCCTTTTTATATTTTTCCAATTCTAGCCTGTAGTTTTAATTGTGGCTTTTCTAACCACACAGGGACAGGGATAATGCCAACCGCTTGCTAGAGAGAATTGCTGGATGGGGTATTTGGGAGATTGGACAGAGGATTAAGCGGAAAGAACCTGTTAACAACTTGGACAGTTTAGTTGGTTAGACCAACGGTCCAGTAAACGGAAGACTGCTTCAGTGATTTCGAATTCCACGGAGCTACGCAACAAGGATTATTCTATTACTGGCTACGTAGAAGTAACAAGAAATTCTTGACAGGGATCAAGCAGCAGGACATTCCAGTTGGTTAGAATGATCGCCGAGCAAAAAAAAAAAATACTAACAAAGGAACCGTTCTAGGTGGTCGTCCCAGATTTTAATGCAACTTTTTACACATGTAGAACTCACCCTACTGCTGCAGAGTATATAGATTATAGGCGGAGTCGGTTTATACTTCTTGAGATATTTAGTTTTAAACATTTCTGTAAGCCCTCAACATTTCTCTCTGTAATTGTCGAAAAATCGATTTTTTCACTTCATTTTTCGAATGTTCGATCATTCCAGAATACGTGCTTAAGAAAGTTATTATTCGAGTCGATTGAAACTCCTTTTATTTTGAAGAATAAACTTTTTTGCAGTGCGAAAACCTCTAACATTATAAACGATTTGAAAACTTGTATTTTTAAAGGCGTTGAAAAGACGAAAGGATAGGGAAAAAGTGATGTCAAATTTTAAGTCAAAATGTAATTTTTTACCACTAGGGAATTTCATGCCCTTTAACAATCCGGCATTATTTTTTATTTGATACCAGTGGTTTAGTTTTCCTTAAATTAATTCTTAAAGCTTAGCTACTTTTTGGGGCCCTAAACCGGAAGATCTAAGCACTTACAGATATGTTTAAAGCTAAATATCTCAAATAGTATAAACTATCTACGACTATAACCATATATATTCTGCATCGGTGGTGTGACATCTACGCGTGTACTAAGTTTCAGTAGAATCTGGAGCGACCACCTGGGACGGTTCCCTTATAAGTCCAAGTCTCATTTCAGCATCGTGGTTAACAGATCCTTTCCCCTGACAGTTTCCCAAATAGAATCGACTCTCTTTTAGCTCAACTTTCGCGCTATTTTGAATTCAGTGATTCTCTGGCTGTGAGGAGTAACATATATACGTCTAAGTGGATATAAGAATCAATCAAACATCACCAGTTTTAAGGAAACTGAGGACTACTCAGGTATATATTCTTCACCAAACAATGTTACACACGTCTGTATCTTCCATGAAAACCAACACCATGCAAAACATGATATATCCATGTGGCGATCGTCGTCAAAGGGTTAAAGAGATTTTCGCGAATCCGCGCAAGTGTCGCGAATGAATGCTGTTTCTTTTCTCGTATAGACAACGTCTCTGTTTCAGCATTGCTTTCAGAAACAAATCGATCGTCGTGAATGACGAATGCAGCCGTCACGATGACGGTATCGGCTGGTGGTTGCGTTCGCCGGAACGCAGCCCCCTTACGTTCCGCCCTGAAAGAACAATTACACGTAGATTTTTGTTGCGTCAACATGCAGGCGGGTGCGATTCGTTCCGTTCCTCTTTCCTCATGCATATCAGTGCTCGAGCTAAAGGCAATTGGTCAGACGTTCATTGGTCGCTCATTCCACGAGGCACAGAAGATGGATTCGATGAAATGAGTTTCAAGCCGGCTTCGGACACGCTCTCGCGCCGTTACGTCATTTAATGCCGCGGCTAATTGCCCGGCGTCAAAGGATCCGCCCGGGCGAGCAATTAATCGCGATCCGAGGAACGGCAGAGCCTCCGATCGTGAAAGATGATTCTCGGTCAATTACAGCGACTCTTTGGCGGAACGAATTAATTTACCGTCCCGCGTTGCTTATGGAGAGCAGACGATCGATTCGCCGCGTTCAAGGTCACGTGACTCGAGTTCGTCGGAGCTAGGCGCGAGCGATTACATTTTTTTTCTTTTACGATGATACGGATGGCATCGATGATCGTGGCGAGATGAGTGACAGTGATGACAATACCGAGAGGAGCGAAGATTATTGCGTGCATGTGCAGTGACCAGTGGTGTACCTATAGAGGCTAGCTTTAAGATCGTGAGCAAGAGCCCCACGCGTGAACTATATATACATAATCGTGACAGACTTCCTAACCATTCACAAGAAAGCTTGCGTGGAGACCAGAAAAAATCGGCACAGGTACCCGTGGACTCTTCACCGTTTCACTTCTATCGTCCCGATCGTTTGCATCCCGTTCTCCCGAAAAACGCGTCCGCAGTATTTGCCGATGCCTTGCATCGACTGACCCGGCTCCTCCTGCTTGGTCGTTCAAGCTCTCGAGGAGAGGAACAGGCGCGAACGGTGGACGGTGATCGGGGGACTGTATGCCAGTTGGCGAACTTATGCAGGGAACTTTCCGTCGTGCCGATTTTCCCTGGTTTCCGTGGCGCCAGCGCGTCTCTCTCGACAAAGATAAAGAAAAGAAAATGAGAAAGAAAGAAAAGGTGGAGAGTGAAGGCAGGGTACGTGAGTGGTTCGAGAAGAGAAAAGTTGGTGCTCTGGTGATCGCTCCTCGCTAAAAAGCTAAGTTTCGCGTGAGAGTTAGCCAATTATATATATATGTATATATAATATAGAACAATTATATTAGGTGCGTATCAAGTGGCCGGGCCAATCAGCGAGAAAGAGAGCTCGCTTCGACGGTTCGTCACGAGCTCTCTGTTGCTCAGCTTCATTCAATCGCTTATACTGTCTTGCTCATATTATTTTTTAATTATTCTTTTTTTTTTTTTTGGTTGGTTTGTTTGAAAGCTTTGGATACTGAGGCTTACCAAGTGGGACTCTGGGCTGGTGAAGGTGACCACAGCGCCGTGAAGTCGCCTTGCGCTTATCGTCGCCGCAGCCTTCTTAACAACCGGCGTGTGTGGGTCCAATTGCGTGTGTCGGCCCGATTTTCGACCACGACCACGTGCACAAGAGACAGCAACATTTGAGAATCGATTTCAGAATTTGTCGTTTACGGCTTATTCGTCAGAGTGCTAAGAGGCGCCCCTCCGTTCGCTCTGCCTCTCGAACGCGCTAGGCAATCTCGTTTCCTCGATCCTTTAGTTCTTTATTCTCTCTGTACTTTTGCTCGAGGACTCGCTTTGGCTAGAGATATTTACGAGGGGGGGAGGCATACGCTCCAGCAACGTGGTTTCACGTTTGGGGAGCTACGTTTAAGCAAAGTATCGCGCGAGTAACGAACGCGTCGAGATCACGAGCTGTGAGATACGAAGCGTGGTAATAATTTCACGAAGGGTTGGTTCGTTTAATTCGCGGTATATTCGACGGTGCCCTGGAAAAGAAGGTTGATTAGTTGCGGTTGCGCCGGCTGCTGCCCTGGCTGCTGTTTCCAGTCGGGATCCTATTAAAATTGTGGTTGGATTACGTTAATTATGTCTACGCACTTAGGTTTAGGTGACGTGTCTTTGAACGAAGAAGAGTTATTTCTATTATGTTAAGGGAGGGGGCTGAATATTTTTTATGCTTGGTTGCCCATCGAGTCTTGGTTTTCTGTAAAGGATAATATAGAAAGGGACATCTTTATACTTATGTTGGTCAGCAATTAAGCTAAGCACTTATAAATTGTGCCAAAATTGAGACTTGTCTCTCCTTTTAAGGGGTCATTCTACTTTCTTCTATATTAAAAGATTTTTTTCTCAGTAAATACAATATATAATGAAAGAAATCTTTTTGGAATTCATTAAGCTACTCTTACGTTATACAAAAAAATTTAGAAATATTTTTTTTAATTTGTTTCATGTGTTCTTTTGTAGCATCAATGTGACACCTACAAAAAAAAGAGGAATGTTCGTGGCGTAGGTGACTTCCCGGCCCAGGCTTATCTGAAATATAATATTCGAAAAGATTCTTAGTCTGTAGGAGTGTGACTATCGACCATAGCTCAATTAACAATTTTTGTTGAGAAATAATAAAATGGCGCTGGTTTGAAGAAAAAAGTTCCCCAAAAGAGTGTATTCTCGAATGTTCCGCGATAAAAATCTGCTATTTTTCGACAAAAATTGTTAATATATTTAGCTACGGGCGATAGCGACATTCACACAGATTATGAATCTTTTAAAAATTTTTTCGGGTAAGCCTGAGACGGGAAATCAGCTATGCTACGAACATTCCTCTTTTTGTAGGGGTCACAATGACGCTATAAAAAACATATGAAACAAATTAAAAAAATCAGTTTAAATTGTTTGTACAATATAAGGGTAGCTTAATAATTTTCAAAAACATTTATTTCATTAAATGTTGTATTTATTGAGAAAAAAATCTTTACAAATACCTTCATTTTTCAGCCGATCAAAGTAGAATGACCCATTAATACCGTCGATGGTTTGATGTAATTTTTCGACCCTTCCTTCGTCACATTCCTACTATCACCATCCATTTATATTGCCACGAAGCAAAACTAATAAGTGGAACGATGAATTTCTCAGCCTCAAAATTACTCCCCTTAATTGCCAATAACTGTCTATATTCATTCTTCTCGTTATTGTGCTACTGTCCAGCGTCAAATAACATCAAGCAAAATGTCAATTTTCAATGAAAATCAATAACAATTAATTTTTAATTTAATTTTGAATACGAGCGTCCTCTGTATCGATGCACGATGCTTCCTATTCCGTGGTCAAGCCTCGGAACAATGCCGGTTGCCATATTGTTTCGCGATAATTTCGAAACGCTACGAATCGGGAATGGTCAGATCCGCGAGTTCCATGGTGTCTCGAATTTATCGGCCCGATTATTTCGAGGAGCCGGCGCGAATACACGTTTGATTACGGGCCGACATTTACGCTGTTCCGCGTCGCTTAACGGTCTTCCGACGTATGCACGTCGAACGGCGAATAAATTACCATGACTTCATGCCATCGAAACGACCCTATTATCCTCGGCTGGAGCTTCAGTCATCCAAATTGCCGTGGGACGTTAATTCTTAACCAACGTTGTCTCATAATTCGCAGAGCTTGCGCGATGATTTATCGCCACCGTGTTTAATGTTTCGTGAGCTTTCGCGCGTGATAATTCATTTTTGCCACGGCTGGCACGTTTGGACTTGAATTGGTGCGAAAGTAATGGAATAAGGAAGATGATCTGTTGCAAATTTTGGGCATTTGTGTTTCTTTCGATTAGAATCGAGCGTGGGTAATATGATTAAATTGAGTTTAAGAGGATGTTCCGATCTAAAAATCGATTTTCTATTTTTTCATTTTTCGAACGTTCAACCTTTTAAGAATACGTGTTTAAAAGAATTTTTTTAAATTCCTACAATTCCCGAAGTAAAACCCGACAACTCGGCGCTCACGTAAAACTTTAAACACGTTTTTCTCGAAACCGCGTTCTCAAAATCGGTGGAACCTGTATCTTCGAAAGTTAAAAAATGAAAATTGGTAATTTTTAAACGCGTTGAAAGGGCGAAAAATATTGGGGAAAAGTGATTTCAAAACTTCAAGTGTCGTTGTTTTCTCAAGAAATCTTATTTTTTGTAACTGTTTCTGGTCTGTCATTGTTTTTTATTTCAGTTCAACGGTTTAGGTGCTATAGGTTTCACCGATTTGGATGAATTTTTTTTACCTCACGACTTTAACGACTCCCCAGTGCTGTCTGCAATGATTAATTATAAAACAAAAAATTATTTCTATAGTTTAAGACATCCTTAATACAATGCGAAAAGTCCCATTAAATTATATGATGTAGTTTTCCTTTAATTAATTCTTAAAGATCACCTATTTTTATGGGTTCTAGACCGAAACAGAACCTTAATTGAGGTGTACAGTTTTATACAGGGTGAACCACTTGACGTTATAATCTGGAATATATCTTTGTGTATTTATTGTGCCTAGGTGTTATTCTATTTCTGAAAGTTATATATTATCAATTATTAATTAGGAAGTATAATATTGATATAGTACCTACTCGGTGGAACTTCTAATTGTAAGTTGACTTGAAGGCTTGTTGTAATATTAGGTGCAAAATGGCAACAGAAAATCAGGGAAACTACCATAAAAGTAACTACTCTATATTTAGTCTCTTTTCAGCCGCATATCAATTTTCAATATCACGTGAATGGTTATTATGTATTCGACACAGTTACCGAGGATTATTTAGCAGTGTCGTTTATTTTTGGAAAAAGGGCAATTCTCATTTCGTAAATTCTGAGCACACACAATTCTGTCAGTACTTTTCATCCACGTAGTTTGCATTTTGCATTATCGAGCGATCACAGTGCCGCGGAAAACGTTTCCAGTAAATGCTCCCCGTGTCGAAAGTTTGCTTTTTCGGCTAAAGCAATCACCGGTTCAATGTAGCATTATAATATGCAGGGCTGCGATACAATAAGTATGAAAATCGTGGCCATTGCATTAGCATGATAATATTAAAACGGCAACGGGCGGCGGCGAGGTAATCGCTGCATAATTCCCTTTTAATTAGTTTCGGGATTTTTGTGATTTATTGAAACATAAAACCGCGAAATCGATTCAACAGTTAACCGCGTCGTGATAACGTGCTTTAAAACCATTCGATAAGAATAAAACGATTGCTAATATTTCCACTTTTATTGCTGCGAATATGCGACTGTTTGTATTTGCTAACTTGAACGTTCCCCTGGTCATTTGTTTCATACAATTAATGAGAAAGAAATCTATATACTTTAGAACATCTGCATGTATCCTAAAATATCCTTCTCAAACATTAAAATTCTCCATAAATATAATAAAGCTCTGCTTGTATATTTTTCAAGTATTCACAAGAACTCAAACTTCAAATGATCGTCGTTACTTCAAAAGTCAATATTTTTCGAAGTCTTAGGTACATAGTAGCGTTTAGTTAACATTTAGTGTGTACATTATAAAACCCTTTGTCTTTTTGTTTTAGGTCCAACAATGTGAACGTGCAAAATTCCATCGAGGAATGATTCAAATGGTAAATATGTATCAGCTGTGCAACTATTGTGCCGCCATTTTTTGTTAAAAAATCTGAAAAAATATCTTTGTTCTTTGTACATATCAAAAGAACCTTATATTACATTCTTAATAATGTTCATAAATTTCTTTAAAATCACCTCCAAAGTTATCCTACCATTTTTAGAGTATCGTCGTGACACTACTTCTTATGGCATGCTATGTGCTTATCGCGTGTTGCGCACCCATCCCGGAAAGAATCGAGTCCCCCGAGAAATTTTCAACTGCTTCTCAACGCACAAGCACGCGTGACGTAAATCTACGGGGTCGCAGTCTACGCTTAACAGGGACGTAGATGAATGTTCGTCAATCATCGACGAGCGTGACGATAAATCAAACGTTGACCGTGCATTAAAACTCGAGGAAGCGGCGAGCACGCGCGCGCGCGCATTTGCATTATGCGGTCGTGATCGTGTTACCCCGCGTAAAATCATATACACGGCAGCGTAACGAATCGGCAGGATCGATAATCCGCGAATTTCTACGACGGATATTCACGAGACGGTCGACAATGGTACCGAATCATAAACCCGGCCAGCCCGGTTGTTAAAGTGAATTAATGTTTCGGCGAGATTGCCCTGTAATGCTCACCATCTACAGCCTCGACCATGGGAACTTAATGGGAGATCAAAAAATAATGGCCACCGGTCTGAACAGCGTGCATACGTCGGGGGAAATGGAACGTTCCGTGAAAAAGCTGAACTGATGGTTAATTTAAAGGGAGATGAAATATGGTTGTATAAATAATCGATTCTCGAAAAATGTTTTCATGGAAAAGTCCATCGAAAAGTCGAGCAGAAAAACATTACTGGGAGTCATTAGCGGATGCTGAAGAGTAATATAAAATTAAACAGTTTGGGATGAAAAGTGTAAGTGGCATCTCCATCGAAAGTTTTCATTTGGTCGACGGGGTTAATTAATTCCGAATTTTTAGTCGAAACCAAGTGAATCATTTGCTCGTTTCCGCCCTCCACCGGAATTTCTATTTTTCGATAGGATTTTCTAAGAACATTTTTCTGTTTTCAGGGGGGAGGCTCAGTCGTGTAACGAATCACTGTCCATTCTATGGGCCCTTCTAGAGCAATAAGGGCCCATCGCGAATGAATTAGCGTCATCGAGATAGCGAACCCTGTTTGGAGTGAATAGAGTCGAGCAATTTAACCAGCTACATTCTCGAGCACGTCCCCTGGCGAATAAATCCCTCGAGATCCTCCATAGGATAACTTTCACTTCGTCTTTTATAAGATTTTATAGAAGACTTTCCTAAGATAAGTTTAACGAGCTAAGTCGCAGAAACAGCGATCCTCCTTTATTCTATGAAAGAGATAGCGCAGACTTATCGTCAGGAATTAAGCCGGCGACGCTAGTTAGACAATAGAAATTGAAATGTTAACAGGCTCATACGAACGATCTTTTCAAAGTAAGAAATATAAAGAACACTTAGTACTAATTATTTTACCGTAACAGTAGTATCACTGATTTAGAGAATGTACGCTGCGAATTATTTCCAGTATTCTGATCCTACGAGGAACTAAATTCCAGCTAAATCTTTGCTGATCGATAAATAGCACTTCAAATGGAAATTTATAAGTATATCTAATAGGATCAAAGCTGGTGAACAAATATGCCGCACGCTTTCATCTCGAAATATTGAATGAGCAAAATGATGAGGTAGGAAATTTTTCCAGTGGTGAAAACTGGAAAGCTACGTGGGGTAAAGTTGGTGCAAAAAATTCGTAACGTGGCTGAAGGCAGGGGAGTTGTAGAAGCCCAACAGGGAGGTAGACGCTTCCGGGAATCTTGGATGCATCGTGTCCGTGCATCCTCTCGAGGTATTAAGGACCGTGTCATAAATATGAGAGTGCACGCATCGAGCTTGAACATCCGTGAAACTTTGCTCAGACACCCGTGTAACTTCATTACTTGGAACGCCATCAATCTTGGTCGGACGGATCAACGAATTTCGACTATGCTGCACTCTAATCTAGAAGAAGCCTGGGTGTGCGCCACTTTTAAATTCTGCATCGGATATCACTGAGAATATCAGCGAGTTACATATTTTAGAACGTCAGTGAGTGCCAGTAAATACATACTTTATAACAAACAGGTTACGAATAATTTCGAATTATATAGATGGGCTGAAAACCGGTAATTTGTGATGACCTCTCTCTCTCTCTTCAGTAAATTGTTATTAATTTCTACCACAAAATTTGTTTATTCAAGGAATATTGATATGTATTAGAACAAGTTTTACTTAGATTCTGTTGAAATACATTACTTTTTGGTTGAAATAACGGAGAACAGTGAAATGGCTGACAATCGACGTACCTACTCTACTTCTACTGGCTACGTAAGGAGTACATAATGTTTTCAATAATCAATATGGGTGTTTAAAGTAAAATTTGTTTACATTGGAGGTTACGTGATCTTCAAGGAAAATCTTTTATTAATATTCCTTAATTTATCATCATTTTTATTAATATTCCTAACCATCTATTAACACCTCTTCCATACAGATAAGATTCATACTTTCCTTTTCCTTCAAAGTTTCCAGACTTTTCCAAAATCGCTGAGATAAGTACTCGATAACCCGCCTACCGCGTTCCCCCAAAATTTATTTCACTATCCCCCGAGTATTCCTTTTCCCTCGAAGTAACATAATTATTTTACATTGCGATCTTCGCGGGTACGCGAGAATCTTATTTTCTTCATTTAAATCACATCCGACCTAGCCTTATCTTGGCCTCGACAAATTTACGGGTTCGAGATTGCAAGGGCCAGATAAAATAAATGATTACGACTTTATCGCTCTTCCGCCTCGTGAATTTAATGTCCCATGGAGGAAACGAATCTAGGATTCGCTTTCAGCCAGCGCAATCTACGGTGTCAAATTATTAAATGATCCCAGGTGATGCATCATCGTGTACCGTCTGGACGGTAGTGAAAGAATTGCAGGTTTCATTCATTTAGGTTTTAAATTATATCGACGCTTTCGCCAACGTTCTTCGATACCTCACTTAAGCCTCGCTCCTTGGGACGACCCGAAGCTTGCCACGATTTCGTGACTGATTGTGAAAAGGTTATGCGAAACGCGTGCAGGGAAATACGAATAGAAATATGCGCGCCGCATGCACAGAGTTCAACCTCCACAGGAATTCTAATTGTGCTGAATTTTACTGAGACACGACGAGAGGAACGAGTTATTTAAAATAGCATACGCCGAAGCAGGTCCGTAATGTTTCTATCCTCCCACTATCCGATATTGAAGAATTCGCATTTGCATTCTGAATAAATATTAAAAATCACTTTTAATGCTCAAAAATCTTTCAAAAATCACTTTTAATCATCAAAATATTTCTCTTTTGGAAAAATAAATTTGCATAGCGGGCTAAAACATTTTTCACCAACCTTTGTTTTAAGAAAATCACCCGAAAATATTTCTTTACACCCCGATTCAAACAGAATATGAATTTGTATGAGAATTCCTGATCCCAGTAAAATGAAACATAAACCGGTTCCACTGGATTTGTTTGATTTTTCAAAGCAATGAAAGCAGACCCGCTGCCACGGCCGTTTCTAAAATTCCGCGAATTCGAATTGTGGTGGATATGCCGCGAGGGCGAATAAATCTGCGTAGCGTCCTAAAAATGGGAGTAAGAACGAACAACCTCGTAACCGCCGTGGTTCATACAATATTTCGTTGCATGTACGTCACAAGCGCGGACTCGTTCATTACGTAACAGCTGCAGCCTGATAATGAATGCGAAATACAGGTGTGCTGAGTTAGGGGCTGTTATTGCAGGCCAGCGAAACGTTGGGCAGACCTTCGAGGTGTTCGTTGAAACACTTTCACGTCATCTACTGAGAAATATGACCGTCAGTGTCGAGCAACCACTGGAAACAACGTATCTGTGGACAATGTAATCAACGGTTTATAGCCTTTTATAAGAAAAACCAGTTGGAACCTTTTTTTAACAACTTCGATGCCAGAATATAGCAGAGAGAAGAATTCTACTCACCAGAAAATGGAAAATGGGTTGTGCATAGGAAGCAGAGAGGAGCTGCTCTGTTTAAAAAGGAGGCATTGTATAAAAGACTTTTGTTCTACATTTTTAACTTGTTCCTGGATGGAATTACGAATATTTTATGCTATATGGAACTACGGAACGGTCTGCATATTTGATTCATTTTTCTGCATTGTTCATGGATATGAGTTCGTAGTTGTTTGACGAGTAACAGAGACCGTCTCTTTTTCATTGAAGTAAATAGAGAATCTTTTATTTGAAGAATTTTGTTGTTCGGAGGGATATGTAATACTTTCAAATATTCGATAGCAGGAAATTGATTCTTAATAAACGGTATATCTTATTGAATGATCTGCAAATTAAATTCCATAATTTCGTTGACTAATTTCAAGAACTAGATTCGATCGCGTATAAAAGTTTGGAGAATCATGTTCAAAGCAAGGTTTCTTTAAAATAAAACCTAAGAAAATATTAATGCTTAAATATTGATTTGCTTCAAGCTTGAAAGCACACATTTTCTCACAGCTTGAGCTTTAAGGACTTAATGTCTGTCAGCAACCTGTTCACCGTAAAATACGTTTGAGGCTGATATCACGAATAGAGATCACAAGAACGACGGACGTAGGCGGTTACTCAACGAGGTTAACCCTTAACGGCCACCCTTATATTTCTTTCCCCTAACCTAATGTCTCGCGTTTCCGCCCCTTTCGCGGCGTGATTCCCCGTGGTCAAGACGAAATCTCAGTTAACTGGAAAATATACAGCTCGAGTTAAATAAAATACTGCCAGTCAGGTATGAACAATATCTGTGGAATGAATCTAGCAGACACGAGACAACGGGTTTGTTGCAAACAGTGGCGGGTACAGATAGCGAAGGTGTATGTACAATTATTCTTTGACTTTTCCTACTTTTCTAAATTGTTATAAATGGTTTTCCGTCGAATGCTTAATTATGGATTACTGGAGTACTTAAAAATATTTCATTTATGACGATTGCTTTAGACCTTCACGGGAGCTTCGATCCCATCAGTGTGTATACCAGCAGTGTAATTTACAGTATATCCAATTAATAAACACTAAGCGCTTTAAAATATTTTCCATCATAAAAGAATATTTAATTTTTGTTATTTCTCTTACCCTATGACTATCGACATATCAATTTTACTTCAATTTCTTTGGACGTTTTTATCAGGTGTATCCATCTCACTATAAATACTTACTTAACACCTGCACGAGTAAGGAATTCACTGGGATTAAAAATCAGGAAAGCGACCGAATTACGAGAACCAGAGAAACGATTACAGTTGGACACCATCCACTTCACTTTTCACGTTTCGTTTGAACAAAGAAGCGACGCTTAAAGAAGCTAAGGGGAACGGTTTGGCACTCGAGAGAAGTGTCCCTTCCGTTTCATAGAACCAGCAATCAGGATTCGTCATAAGACTCAAACGTGCCTCGTGCTCTTAATTAACGCCACCGGTTTCTTTATTCCTCCGCTTTAGTTCCTTAATTAACTCGCGCAGCCTCCATTTAAAGCGCGCGCTCATTCGCACGAAAAGAAATTGTAAAATATCACTAGCACTCGAATTTATTTACATCTGGCGTCTGGCTGATCGAGCAGCCATTTCCCTTGCAGTAAACGCGCCGGATAGGTAATGACACGTCGAATTAAACTTTATTTAACATAAGAGCGAGGCGACGCATTCCTTTTTATTGCTTCACGTCGAGGTTGCTCGATTAAATGGATTGTCAAAGCGTAATTATTAGATGCTGGGGCTTCAAGAATTGTCTCGTGATTTCATCGTTGACAAGCGATTACAGAAAAATTCATTTCGCCCGATTCACGTCCAATTTTTATATTCAGCGTTACACTACCCTTCATTCCTTCGATCTTTCCACTGCAAATGCACACGAATAATATCAAGCGAAATGGAGGTTTTTTGTAAATTAAATTCCAAATTCGACTCGCTGCTAAGATAACCAACCAATAATGAATAATAAATTACAAACGGCCACTGCATGTGCTATCTTTACCAGTCGATTTGAAGGGAGGTTAATTTCGATTGTCACAAAGACAATCCACCACGGGCAGGAGGTCAGCCGTCGTGACTCCAATTGTTTGTATCTGGATAAAGAAGCGTCGTACAGCAAAAGGGTAAGGGACACTTCGATCCCTCGTGACACGGGGAATTCGTATGTCAGTCGAAACACGGTGTTGGGACATCCTGCGCGATGCAACGAACGTGATTAATTGTAAATTTCGTAACGAACTTCTGGCAGGAGTAACGACACGGAGAAATACGTATCGCGCGAAGTAGACGGTGGCGCGCGAGCTATGCTATTCGCCCTTAAATCGATTTAATTTTGAATTTCGCGAACGGACACCCAACAACAGAGCATCCGAGGATTTCGGTGTTTCGCGTGGAAACAGTGGAACTTGTCATCGTGGTATATTCCCCCCTCCCTCCCCGCGTTTCAGCTGCACGGGGGTGTAAATACCGAGGGCTTACGAGACGGAGAGATGAAGGACTCAGGAGAGGAACTGAGAGGATGTTCAGCTTAGGGTAGCGTAAGAAATATCATTTTGTCGCCCTCGACGTTGAATTCATATTATCACACTCTGGTGTTAATGAGGCATTTACAGAATTTTTTAAGAGATTTAAGAATCGTATGGCTCGCTCTATGAACACTCTTTACTCTACCTCGATAATTTTGTAACTTTTTTAATAAATGTTTTAATATAACTGTTTCCATGGAACTTTTATTATATAAGTTCTAAAATATCTGTTCCATGAGAACACTGTATAAAGAAGCTCCTGAGGGTAATATTTCTTTCAATAAATATTCCACTGGAACAGATATTTTCTTAAACGAAACATATAAGTTGTAACAGAATTTTTTTAAAAATAAGACTTCCACAACTGTTTCGATTCGTGATAAATAGTAACAGAGAGAATCTGAAGACTCAGAAAAATGAATTGATTTAAGAAGAATAACGTCATCTGAAATATGTAGCTACTATGGGTCTAAATGGACCCACGCACCCACTCGCCTGTGGTTGCTTGAATCGCCCGTCTTCCGAGAATTAAACAAGCGACAAGTTAGGGAAATATCACTGCAAGCTAATCGAAACAAAAATCGGCAAAGTGACACCATCCACGACTGGGAAAACAGACCATTTGACGAAGCTCCTATACAGAACTGAAGGTAGAATTGAAAATGCGAGAGCTCAAAGTCAGTGAACATAGAGTTCAATCGACTGAACGAATAAAAGTAAGAGTAGGTATCCACGGACAATGGAGGGCTGGGTGAAAGTGAAGATGTTAACGAGGAAGGTGTGTATACTGGCAACGAGAGAGAATAGGACGATAAAGACACTCTAGGGGAACGAACTAAATGAGACGTAAAAAAGCAGACGTAGTATTCTACACACGGGAGTAGATGGTTAAAAGGGAGTAGAAGAGGGAGCCAGTGGGACAGGCGCAACGGGGGTGGAGCGGAAACAAAGAGACACGTTGAAATAGCAAATGTTTACTATACCCGTCGCTTCACGAATTACTCTAATCCTGACTCGTGGCAAGAGCTCGTTGCGGGTTTGTGGATTGCGGGATAGGGGCCAAGAAATATATACTGTCGCGTTTACGCGACCGAGCTATTCCATTGGAGCGAGCTACTAAAAACCGTGCGTGTTAATTGAAAGCCCGTTAGAATTTCGTATTCGCCGCTCGAAAATTAACGTTACCCTGCCTTTCCAAACTGGCAAGTATCAAAATTTTTTAATTTAGAACGGACGATGCGAAGAAAAAATATACACTGTTTCAAGATAAGTTAAGTAAGTCTGTCACACTTCCTAGCTTGTGACTAGAGAGCTTTCCATGAGAAAGAAAATGCCCTTCTATTTGAAAAAAAAGCTTTGAAATCATTTCACATTGTAGAAAATGATATGCTCGATGATAAAGCAGACCGCGGTGTGTTAAGCACAGAATACCGAATACTTTTTATTATGATAAATATTTCGAAGTCTCAAAAGTACAATGATCACATGGAAGAATTTTTATTAAGTATTAAAGTAATTTTTCTGTGATCCTCATTCGTAACACTTACACTTTAGATTTTATATAATTGTTTTAGGGATCATTCAGGAAACAGATAATTTACCAATGGAGTAAATTTAGATAAGAGTATGTTTCACTCGAGTAGCTACTCAGGATTTATCGAGACGCATGAGAAAACTGTTTCTCGTTATTCTTTCGTGCCAGGAAATTGTAGAAAATCTCGCGACAGTTTCATGGCTGTCGTGCAACGGAATAAAGCAATATCCGCGACGTATTGCACGCGGGGAACTTTCAACAAACTTCGGAACATTTAATAATCCCTCTTTGAGAACTCCATTTGCAATTTCGCCCCGCTGGAAATCATTGTCGCCGACGTAACACGCTCGCCCCGTGTAAATTTCATGCGAGTGGACTGCGAGAGACGAAATCGCAAATATTCCAGCGAGCAGCTAGTTACTTTATCGTTCAAACATAACTAGGACGCGTAGCCTTCAGCAGACGCTATTAATTAATTTACCAATTCCAGTAAAATGTGAAATATGGTGAATTTAAAGAAACAATCAAATTTGTATCTTCGAAAGATACTGATCCTGGGGAGCAATTAATTCTTCCATAAGCATAACTACTGATACACACTTCAAATTATAGACTACTAAATAGTGCTAGGTCAATATTATAATACTCCATAAGAAATGAACATTCAAATTTGCAGCGTTTCACGTGAAGAGTAGAAATATGTATCTGCCTAACTTCCAAAAACATTTCTTCGATAAATACATTTTTAAAGATCCGCATTTAACATTGTTCAGATCGCGTGTTCCACTAATAAATATATAAAATCGGAAACTTTTCTATCGTCATATGAAACGAATGTTTCCCAGCAGAAAAGGTAGAAGAACGCGTTAGTCTAGGAATGATCGATAATTTCCATTAAGGGCCGTGACATAGCTACACGCCGTTGAATTTAAAAAATCGTTAGCCCTGCCAGCGACGGCTGATCCTTTCCGGTGATTTATAATAATTAAGCTTGCCGCGTTCGTATTTATAGCCGTGTTTCCAGTGCCCGCTGTGCCGTGCCGTTTCGACGGTTTCCGCGGAATCAGCGGCGGACATATTTAGAAATTAATCGAGATATACGACGACCCCTTTCGCGACGTGACTTTCTCGGTCGGTCGTTACGCATCGATTCGCCCGCCACGTTGATTCGCCTTTAATTGGACCCACGGTGTCGAGTCCAAGGGAGAAGGAGCGGAACAACGATGTTTCGCGGGCCCGAGCACGTTCCCGCGAAATTATGAAAATTCATTAAACTGTCGAGTCCATTAAAACGGCGAGCGTAAGGGTCTCGTAGCGACTGGGAAAGCTCGGTGCTTGTTCAGAAATTATTTGTCGAGGCGGCCGGGGATGAATATGTACATCTGGATCTTTATAACGTTAACTTGAATCGTGACATTCGTGGATCCTGAAGTACTTTATTTGAGGGATGGATTAGGAGTGCAAGGGTACTTTATAATTAAAAAAATACACACTTCCACAATTGCAGAAACTGTGGACAACACAATATTTATACAGTAGGTAATCGATATATTGGATTCAAACAATGTTCTCGAACTGAATTGACAAAGTTATGGCATATTATATTTTTATGTATTATTCAGACGGTTTGAAATCCCTCTGTATGGTTGTTGTACCTTCTATGTGCTTGACGAACTTTAAACATCGAAGTATGGGAATGTGCAGAGGAAACAAAGCACTTCGAATCTAGTTGATATAAGCATTAAAGTTTTCTGTTGGAAAAATTAAAATAGGAAGATGATCCATATGGTTTAGTATTCAACGAGTATACAAAATAGTCTAGTTCAGGAGTGGGATGCTTGGAAAGTTTCTACACAAGAATGAACATGTGTTTTGTCTCGAATCTCCGCCAGCTCAGCGTTAAAACAAAGAGCTTCGATAGGTTCCCGAGGGAAATTACTATTAACACCTAAGAACACGTTTCTCCGATCGACGGAGTTCACGTAGCGCCGTCGTAAACAAAACACGGCAATTTCCGATAATCCAATTAGCCGGGGACGCGAGAATTACCGCAAAACCCCTTCCTCGGGGTCTACCCTTGTTCGAGGCGCCTTAACTCCTCAACCCCTTCACGGCTGCAAGCTCGTTCGTTTCCTCAAATCCTGTTCCCGTCTTTTCCGCTGTCGTCCCCCATCTACTCCTCCATCTTACGAGGAAACTCGACCGAGAAAAATTCGAAGGAAGCGTTCTCATCGCGCGTCCAATAAAACACCCTACACGTGGCTGATGAAATTTCAAAGTCAGGGACTCCAAAAATCAATCAACCGTTTGCTATAAAAGTTCCGGGAAATTTGAAACGAGGGAGAATTAAGAAAATTTCAAAGTCAGCAACTCGCAAAATCGATCGCTATTTTAATATAAAAATTAGGAAATTTCAAGCGAGGGAGAATCAAGGAAAATTCAAAGCCAGGGGCTGAAAGATTTGGAATCGATCTTGTAATATAGAAACGGCGGGAAATTTGAACCGAGGTGGGATTATGGAGTTTCAAACTAAATAAGAGACTCGAAGCATCGCTTGATCTTTTAATACGGAAACTGTGGAAAGTTTGAAATGAGAAAGAATTAACACCCCAACGACGGATGACGCCATATTGCATCGGACTCCGGCCCGATAAAGTTAAATCACTGCTGGAGTAGCCTTTAGAGCCAAAGAATCAATGAGAGCCTCGGAGTTTCGCGTAAGCTTCAGCTGAACTTCCCAACGAGATTCGCTCTCGCGAAAAGCGATTCGATTATAGCCCCGGTCAGAAGATGTCTCGTTATCGTTCCGTGATTACGGCAATAATGCTGGAATTTCGCTGCTAGGCCAGGAATTTCTGCCAGGCAAAATTGCACGCTGCCCCGATTTGCGGTTTCATTCTGGAGGAAAAGTGGAGGGATCAACGAGGCCTTTGATTATCGTCGTAGGAGGCGATTCGAGATCGTCGTTAGACTACGTCTTAATTAGAGCGTTAGCGTAACGGGATTCGAAAGAACAGAGATCACGTGGCTCTTGTAATTTCGTGTCACGGTCCTATTTCAAAAAGCTGAAGAAGAATTTGATCTGTCCCATCTATCGAAACTATGGTACTCCTATGTTTATTAATACCCGCATTTTATACTACTATTATTACCATTAGCGCCCACACAGTTCAGAATAACATAGGACGCGTTGGACTCGAGGTAGATTCCTGAATTGGTCAGGATTTGATGAAAAAGCTGATAGTATTTTCTACACAGAAACTAACTTTATGCATTGGAAGGGTGACTAAAGAACGGAAACTGTTTATATGTCGTTATGACTGACTCGAAAAATACGTAACGTGCTGCATAATTAACTGATATGCTAAAATGCATCTAGGGATGAAGATGTTTCTTTTGGGATGAAGATGCTTCTTCTGAAATTCCTGTACAATGACTGCAGAAGGTACCAGTATTGGGCATCCATGTTTACTTTTGGGTGCATTTCGTGAATGGCTATCCAACCAGTTCTAACCTTCCAAATGTTCTACATCCGAATGAATGAGTATTTTCAGTATGACTGGCATTAAATATTAAATTCCACACTGAATTTTTATCATTTTTTTTATTTTTTTATTTCAATGTCAAAGTGGTCAAATGCAATTTTGCTTTTCGATTTGAAGCTGCTCTCGCGTTCCGTTCATTTCTCGTGTAAAATGCATGGAAATGAAGCAGCGATGGCTGGCCACAAGCGAAACAGGCGGAAAGGTGAGCGTGCACACACGCGAGAAGCCCTTGAGCGGCCGCGACTGGCTCCAACTTTCGTTTGCTATACTTTTCGCGAGTAATTATAACGTACTGGGTCGAGAGCAAGTAGTTTGGTCGCCCCTGAAATTCGAACCGCCGAGAACGAGGTTATAACGCGGCGACTGGCTTTCCTCGTTGCTTGTTCGTGGATAGTTTTCTACTTTAAATGAAATTAACCATTGGCTGGCGGTGCGTCCGAGCCGCTATGAACACGAGTGGGGAACAGTAGATATTATAAATAGGAAACAAGCGATACAAATTACGGACAATAATATCGACAATGCACTAGTGCAATTTTGCTGCGTATACCTGCTGTGATTTTTTCACTGCAGGAGAATTTATGTACAAGCTAGGTTGGAGGTCAGAAAATGTTGGAACACTGTGACATTACATTGTTTGTTAATTTTATTTTACTACAGCTAATATAATATTGATGCTATTATTTATAACATGATTTAGCTACTATTCATTTTAGTTAACTGATCAAGTCTGTAAATAAAAATACCTACATGGAGAAAGAAAGTCTTGTTGCTATGTCAGACCCAAGTAGCACAACAAATTTCGAATGATACTGGAAAACCTTCGCAATTCCTCTTTTAATTACATTTACTCGCTGCATCAACAAGAAACTTCGCCTTACTCCGGGCTACTGTGTTCGTAGTTCTATTCAGACATAGCAAAAAAAGGAGAGAAGGTACTAGAAAATTTCAGGAGTCTCTTAAACCACGTTTTTTCCCGCGTTTTCCATCGAGGGAAATGTGTATGAAAGTACTTTCTATAGATTCGTGCAGCTGCATGGCAGATGCTGCGCGTTGATTTCCTCAGGTAATCCATTTCACTGGTTTATTCTCCAAAATTTAACGTGTTCGCCCAGTTAACAACAAGAATATACAGCATTGTGTACGCTAGATATATATATGTATATATTGTGTATTTAGTTCAATAGTGGAGAACTATTATCAGAAAATTGTAACCTACACCATGCCATTTCCCTCTGGGTACCTCGATTTTCCTGTGCAAGCTAATCGAATGTGTACTATCAAGTTCTGCTCCAAATAGAATCCCGTTGATCCGGTTTTCCATGAAATTTGATTACACCTGAGATTTCGTGCGAAAATTGTACAATGACATTTGAAATTTAAGGATCGCAGTACCAGATCCACAAAAGCTTATATATATTCTCATTCATCTGAATTTCTACTTAATCGTCAAAGATAAATGTGGTCCAGTCCATCTCCGAGAACAAACTGAAATAAAATACCACCTATTCATCGAATGACACGGCACTTCTATCTAAAATCTGTCTAAATATATTTCTTTTCCAAACGTTCAGTAAATCATGGCTCGACACTTTCTCTTCGCTTGCAGCAAAAAAATCAAGAGCTCATTAAAATTGTTATGGGAACCGCAAAATGCATTCAAGCACGTGCAGTTGGAGTTCGCGGTTGAGGCGAAGTTCTTCTCGTCCTCGCCGCCTGCCTCCCTTCAATAAATAATTCAATAGTCACCGCCGTGGCTCGATTGAAACCGTAAAATTGAGATGCATAATTCGAAGTCGGCTCCTCATTCCCTTTCGACGTAACCCTACATACGCGTGGTTATATTGTAATAATGTAATCTACGGTATTCCGAGCGTGGCTGACATATGTGTAAATTTACGCCCCGATACTGTTCGAATTAGAATAAATAGCCTAGGTAATCGGATGATAATTCGATTCGCGGACGGAGATTTACACGTTTGGTCGTTGTACAAATATTACGTGTAATGATAAACAGCGATGTATCAAACAATTATGGATTTAATAGACGGATAAATGATGACGTATTAATGCCTGTAACCACGAATATCGCTTCGGGTTTTCAGACATGTTCGGGTTCGATTTCGGACCTTGGTCAGTTTAATGAGGGAAATAGTCACTTCAACCTTTATACTCTTTTTATTACGAAATAACGTTACAGAATGAGCAGAAACTTGGAATTCACTGTATACCATATAATCTCCTCTTCTGTATTAAAATCAAGAAAACTGCAGAGTAGTTACAGAGTAGGAGCGAGAATACAGGGAACAACAAGTATTCAAATCATTATTTTAATTTTTTGTGAACAGGTCTGTGAATTAAATCAGTAACAAGAACATTCTACAATAAAATTGGGCCTAGTTATGCAGAAAGCTACCAACCCTCAAAGTGACAAAAAATTAGTTAAACATAGCACGGATCCCAGAATTTTGTGATCTTTATTTTCCAAAAAATTACAAACCCATGGAATAACTGTTGCATCATGGAATTACTAAAATTACTACGCCATAGTTCCATTTTAGGCTTATACTTATTTGGCGGAAAGCTTCTAAACCACCAATATTACGGCTAAATGGCTAACATATATCAGATGGAAAACTTAAAAATTTACAAGAAATGATACATGTCATTCCAACAGATTATGTCAACTTTTATGACAATTTAAACAGTTGCAACAGGCTTGCTGAAGATAGAGACAGCTTCAATGTAGAACGTCTTGATTTTGATGTGGAAGAAATTAAAACTGAAATTGCTGAATAATACCAATAAAAATAAGCAGAAAGTTTAAAATAATATTAATTATACTACTCACTGTTAAATAAGCCATTTAAGAAAATTGTAAAACAACAGCAAAAAATAAAATATACCCAATAGAAATAAAGCTACTGTTTCTTAACCATTCAAATCTTCAAATAAAATTTACTTAGTTCCAGATCATTGAGGGTTGGTAGCTTCCTACATAACTAGATCCAATTCTGTTATAGCTTAGATAAACAACCACACCTTTCTCCATCACCGAATCCATCAACCAAGTAAACTCTACAATTTCAAGTACAATTCTAACAAAATAACATGTCCTGACGAATAGATCTGAATGAACGAGAAAAAAAATAGATTGTACCGTAAACAGAGTACTTGAAACTATCGGATACGCGGATAAAAACAATTTGCTTTGCACAGTAAAAGCTCCAAAAAACACTAAGCTCTCGGCAGAGGCTTACGCGACGTCTGATCGACGAACTTTTTATTTTGTTAAATATTGAAATTCGAGTTTTCAAAGCGAGCTCCAGATATTTCGAAAAAGCGACGCGAAAGCCAGCGCAGCTGATTTTTTACGGCCATCCCACTGTCCACTTCCTCCCGGAAGGCTTCTGATTTATCTGCCGGATTTTCCGTGCTCGCTCGTTCCGCGCGCTGACATGCAACGCTGCTGCGCTGTCTCACGTGTTTATTATCTGACTAACGAACGTCAGCCGAGCAGAAGGGAATCGGAAGTCGAAGTTTATCTGCGATTCGGATGGTTCTGACCGATCGATGGCCGTGTTCGCAGCTTTTTATTTCGCGTGTCCACGAGCCGCGATCGAATCGAACGTGGAGAACTTGTGCCATTCTCTGTGGACGGCAAAGTGCGGTGAACGATCGCGCAGATAATGGTGATTATATGGGGGACTAGTCACGGAAGTGTGATTTGCAGATTTCTTGGCGATCTGAATGACGAATATATTAAGTATGGCATGCTGTGTTTAGAAGAAAAGGGAAATGAGGTTGCACAGAGAATATCGAATCATCTAAGTTCACGTGTCTTCTGTTTAAGAAACAGGAATGATTACAGTGGCGGATTTGGAGATTTGGCGCCCTTAGGCTAATACGGGTCAACATATTTTAACTCAAGAGACTCGAGACAATTTTAAAATGAATGTAATATGGCAACACTTAGAACAGAAATCTATGCTATTTTCGGCGATGTAAAATTAAGAAGTTGTAGGCAAAAACATTTTGCCCTGGATGATTAAAAATTGCAATTTACAATTGCATATAAGATTAGATTATAATCCTGTCCTTTGTGCAGAATGCTTCGTAAAGTATTACAGGTCGAAAGAAATGCAGGAGACAGGAAATACTGACATTGCAGGCGCTGAAGACGCTAAAAATACAATTTTTGTTTAGCAAAGAGTTGTGTGGTGCTTTCAAGCAGCTCCGGCAGAACCTATTATGCAAAAAAAAACTATGTCGCACGCTTAGTAATAAAGAAATCCAACTCCTCCAAGTAAACAAAATGTAAATGTAACTCTTTTTTCATTTTACTCCGCAAGGGCAAAACATATTAAATAGAAAACAGTTGCAAAAATTTAGGGGCGTCAAAAACTGTCTTACACAAGGGCGCCGACACTGCTTTCAGGGCACCACAGAGGGAACGTATACAACGTAACTAGGTGTCAAGGAGTTAACGTGTAACAAAAATAATCGACGAGCAAACTGTGAAATTAGATATTCTTTCCAATGGAAGTGTAACAACATTCGTAAACAATACACATTATAGTTCTCTACATCCGGTCAGTGGATTGGAACGTCTGATTTTCACTGGCCATGCTAATTTTTACGCCAGCACGTAGAGGAATGCGATCGGCCGCGTCGTGACTCTTTGGCTCGCTGTGTATGCCCGTAGAAATTTTATTGTACCGTCTGTTCGTAAATAAACGTCGCTCGTATCTACGGTGCGCAGCCGTTCCCGATTATACGCCCCCTTGTATAAAGCCGGACACCGAGGTTTTCTATTAAAATTCGCCGGATCCGCGTGTTTGTCACGATCGAACGTTTACCGTTGCGTTACATTGTCACGGCCAAACAAAAGGGAGGGTTTTTCGAATTCGTCACGAACGTAACGGGTGACTGACAACGAAGTTTAAAAAAAAAAAGAAAACAGATATGCTCACAACGAATCAAACGACTAAGCAAATATTTTCTGCCGCACGGATAGTCCTGACAATTGTTTCTGTCTTGAACCTGAACCTGATATATCGCAGTCCTTGTATGCACGTTCCGATGCTTTGGAAATTTACGTGTATGTTGTGTACGCTGCCGATACCATGAATAACGTCGATGTAAAATAATCATACGAAAAATAATCGATTGTAAACTTGTTTGTTTCGGAATAATACTCGAGTAGTACTTGGGCAATACGAAAAGAATATTCGAATGATGCATTCGACTTCAATACCTACTAAATATTCTAATAATAATTCAACGATAGTCGCATAGATAACACGATGTAGTGACTATTAGAACGCGTTTCATATTCACAAGGAAAATTCGGTTACCCGAACATTCTGATCTTTTTGAAACTGTGCGGGTTCATAGAAGACCTCGATAGAATCTCTGTTTTTTCGGGGTGAAAACACAACCTAAGGGCTAATGTATGATTTCACATTTTCCTGTATATTTTGAAAGCTATGTTAAATATAACAAACTTGTTATACAGAAAATTTAATGGGATTCATACTGTATAAATCTACATATGTAATTGGATTGTTTAAAATTTGTGGTGGGTAACATTTTACTGTTTAAATTACAACTGTTAAACAATTTGATTACACAGCTTTACAGGTCATAAGAAGCCGTTAAGTTTCGTTGTAATAATTTTTATATATCTACTATAATTTTCAAGATACATAGGAAAGTAGGAAATCACACATTAACCTAGGTTGTTTTCAGTCTGAAGAACCGAAAATGGGTACAAACGTAAAATTGCCCAATACTCTTACCCAGGTTCTTTACAAACCTGCGCAGTTTCAGAAAAAATTGGAATGTTCGGGTGACGGAACTTCCGATCTCTGTGCCAGAAAAAAATCGAGGAAAGTAAGATCATCCCGCGAAACCGTTTAGAACGTGCGCGCGGCCGCGATCAGCCAGAAATGGGATTTGTTCAAGAGGTAAAAAGGTTATTTCGGCAAATGAACGGAACACGAGCATTAAATTGGTAATGCGATAATGCGAATCCAGTGCAATGGGAGTAATTCGGAATATAACGAGTTTCAATTAGGCTGGCTGCAACGCAAATGACAACGAGCTGAACCACCCTTACGAATATGCAAATACGCGTGGCTTCGGCGCCCTCCGAAAATATTCCATCCAGGCGAAATTGTTTAACCAACAGAGATATTAATAATGGTAGGTTCGATAATACGCGTAGTAGATCGTAGCACGTAAATTACGAACACGACTGGAAGCTCGTTAGCAGGAGAGATTTCCCAAAATTATTTCGCACGACTTTTCTGTATGTGTGTTTCGTTTTTTAAAATAATATCCATGCTTTGTTACGCGCAATCCGATATACTGTCCAATTTTCGAACAATTTTCTTCCGCGTCCAACGTAATCCGTGTTTCTAAAAATTGCACATTGAAATGGACCGCGTTCATTGTAAATCTTGCAGGCTCCAATTAACGGATATTCTACTGACATGCAGTTCTGGGTTTCTTGGCTGCGATATGTGGGTGGTAGATTGTTAAACACAGAAAACGAACATTTTTCTTAGGGATAATGCAATTCTTTCGTTTTATAATCCATGTATGCGATTTTCTTTAACCCTTAGTATGATGATATTTTTATTTTACCGAGAAAAATTCTTATCGGTGTATTTTTGCCCACACTTCATGAAACTGTCTCAAAGTGGCGCGCACGATTTTTTCAATTCGCGTAACACGGATGTTACACCACGATACTAAGGGTTAAAACTTGGCTGATAACCATGAATCCTATCGGTGACCCATGCCTACATAGTTACATTTTAACCTCGACAAAGTTAATCGAAACACTCTTCAACAAGTGCTTCTTTTCAAAAACATTTTTTGTAAATCATATCGATCAGATCACATACGTTCACTCGCATTGAGTCAGCTCAGGTACTCCGGAACGTTAATTCCTGTCTTTGGACATGCTTCCAGGGAATAATCATCCATGAAACAAGTCTCAAGCTCTGAGAAGCTGTTATACTTTCGTGTACTATTCTCACCACATCGTAAATTTGATACTAATATTTGTCAGTCAGGAGAAATCGTTATGCCAGGAATTCGTGACACATGGTACCAAAGGTAGGAAAATTCGCAGTGGTACATGCGACAGAGAAGCGCAAAGAAGAAACCGTTTAAGCGAATTGGTCCCTGAATATTTGCCCGCGCTCCCAGCGCGGGCCCATTATATCCGACAATCGTGCTCTCGAATTGCATAGCAGTCGCCGAAATTCAGCGGGGACGGTGTCCTGCGAAAAAAAAAACGAATCGATATCCGAGCTGCCGAATAACAAAATGGACACGGGGAAGGGTCTCGCCCGCGTGTACGCGGCCGCGATAATTAGTTTTTGCGCGATCGCGAAATTCCCCGAAGGACCTTTCGACCCCGCTGCTGGCCAATTCTCCTGGCTGGCAAATACTCGATATTGCACGCCGGCCAAAGGGTGTCGCGATTTAATCGAACCTGCTCGTCTCGCGCGACGAAAGAGCCCGCGACACCCCCGTTTTTCTGTGCTCCGTTTTTTCCCGAAATTGCACTGCCCTGAAATTCTCGATCGATGGGATCTGTTGATGGAGTTGATGGATCGAATGGTTCAGCTTCATCGTTCGACATTATTAAGATGCTGGAAATAATTAGAAGTGGTTTGTGTATCCTATTGGGGTAGCTTAGGGGTGAATATAAAGTAGTCTGTATCATTCCTTATGTTCATTGAGTTCTTCTAAGAAATTCTTAAATTATTTTAAACAGTATATTGTAGTTTATAATATTCTTGTACAGCAGATGTACGTAGATATATGTCGAACTTTGGGCTGCTCTTTGTTCCCATATTATTCTTCGTGAGCAAACGTGTGCTGTAGAATTATGACTGTACAAATATTGATATTGAAAGCCGGTTAATTAGTTTGACGTTTGATAATACATTAGTTGCAATTCGCTCGTTTCAATAGGAACCGGAAGAGTCGATGTTTGCTGAATTATTGAATTATCACCACGTTACTATGCAAAGCAATTTAATAATTGTTTCAGTTATTACAATTTCGAACGCACCTAGTCCGTACTAAAATTAGTGTAGTTAACTTTAATCTAAGCCAAATTGAGCACGTATAAGCAGCTCAAACTAATTACACGTATCAATATTCGATTTCATTCTCACATATTTATTATCAGAACAATGAATAAATCGTAGTTTCTAAAACGTAACGATCGAACACGGCCGAATAGCGGAATACATCAATGGCGCGTTAAACATCATTCGAATCGGCCGCGCAAAGTATCGAATATCTGTCGAGTGGAAGTACGATTGAGTCCGAAGGCTCTTAATTAGAAGGTTCCACGTGCGTTTCCGTAATTACATGGCTTTTAACGGCCCGTTAATTAGCCAGTCTCCGTTAATTGCGTTCGTACTCGAAAATTCCCCGACAACAGTAATTGACGTTTCCGGTCCGCCGGCTCGCATTAATTAAAATTCGGCTTGTTCGCCTTTATTGTTTAGCCGCAGCCGCCTGTTGGCTTGCGCCTCTCGAAAAATCCAAGTCCGACGAAATTAACCCTTGCAACTCGACACTTGCCGCGAATAAATATCAATTCAGTTTGATCGCAGCGTTTCCCGCGGATCAACTATCACGTGTTAAATTGTAACTTTTACTTTCGAAACGTAAACTGAGTCGAAACAATGAATGAACGAGTTTGAAAAAATATCGGGGGGTACCTTGAAATTTCAAAAATAGCTGTCTTAAATTATATCTGCATTTCTAAACACTCGAGATAATCTAGCATAATGGATTATTGAACTTATTTCGTTATTTTCTTCTTCCTTAAAAAATGAGAATATTAATTGCATTCGGAGGAACTTGAATGACTCTTGAAACGTTTTAGATGCCTGCATCTGTGAGTTTCTTGTGGAACTGTATCGCCCTGCACGAATTCTCACTTGCCCGCGTGATTTCTATCTGCAAGCGAGCGCAAGAAATTGATTGTGTAGCGGAGTGACAGCAAGCAATCGAAGGAAATTGCTGGCATAATTCAACAATAGCCATGGACCTCTTCGTGCGCTCCCAATCAGGGTGCCTCTTCGAAACGAATTCGAAATAGCGCTCCTTCAGTTTCACGGGGAAAATTAGCGCGGCTAATTCGTACCACGGTTTGCTTCGACACAAGCGCCGCACAATTTGCTCTGGAATTGCAAATAATTTACAGAATCGAGTCACATCGGAAATATCGCGCAGCAATTATTGACCGGAGCCATTCTACCAGAAGCAACGAAACGCAGTAAACGTTTTTTTCCGTTGCTTCAATCCAATCCGATTCAATGGTACGATTCTCCGCGACACGCGATTACTCGTTCGTTCCAGCAATTACATCGGCGTTACATTAAAGTATGAACAGTGACAGCCTCCTGCGAACAAATAATTGGTTGGCTAAATCGGAAACCCGAATGCTACCGGAAATATTCTTCTTGCCACGGTTGACAGTGGCGCGTGCCGCTGCTGTTCGTTATAATTTCCATCGGAAACGCCACGATTCCATAATTAATGCAACAATATTACTGGGCGAGGCACGCCTTCGTTACAAAGCAACGCCTGGGGGAATTGTAAACGAAAATGTGAAGATTCATATGCTAAGTAAGAATTTACATTTGGTACAGCTGATTTGCCCAAGTTTGCTATCAAGAGTGGACAACAAGAAACTGTTAATTGTCTTGGTTAATAAATAAAATAATACAAGACAAGACACCACTGAGACAAGAAAAGAAGAAAAAGATTTTAATGCAATTTATACAGAGGTATTTATTCAGTTTAGCAACACCAATTCGGGGAGCAGCGCCAATTATTTTGAATAAAATATTTATTCGTATTAAAATATTTATTTTTTATAAAAATATATCAGGTTAATATTATTGAATACATTTTTTTCTTTGTATAAATAGCCATTGTGATAATTGGCGCAATTAGTGTATATCATTAGTTTTGTAAAGCTATTAATTTGCGACAATGTTTTTAAATGGGATTCTTTTTGATGGCATTATATACTTGGCGCACTTTTTTGTACCTTTTTTTTAAAAAATTTAAAATATACATTCAGATCAGAGTTTTGGTCCCAGGATTCCGATACATTTAATCATACCTCGTCTGACACGATGCTCTGAAAAAGCTCGCAATGATAATGAGACTTGAGTAAAGTCTAAAGATTACACAGCCATTATGAATTCCCTTCGAAAGTGTAATAAATTAAGCTTCGTAACCTTATACAATCGATGTATCCCTTCACACCAGTATTTTCTACAAAAACGAAAATACTACAAATTTTAAAAATCTGCCCACGTAATGAGCTGTAACGCGACTATGGACACTCATCACCTCGTATGAGTCCTCATTCCGTTTAGCAAGCGTTGCTCTCTAGAGGAAGGAAGCTCGTTCCAGCGGTCCAGAGGCGCCTCGAGCTTCATCCGGCTGCCCTTTATTTATAACGTGCAGGGGACGCGACTACACGGCTATAAAAGCGTCGTGGTCCCCCGGAAGTATGATTCAATTACCGAAATGTCAGGCAGGCAGGCCTGAAAATACGGCGTTTACGCTACCGTTCAATTCGGTGGCCGAAACTCGGTTTATAGATATTTTATGAGCCTCGCCAGGGCCGTCGCGCGATTTCATTGGCGCGTACATCACCATGCCGGAATTACGTCGATCGGAGGAATTTCCATCGCGAAACTGCTCGAAATTCATTGCCTAACTCTTTTCAGGTGGGGAGAAATTGTTGCAACACAACAGTACCGTCGCGTAACGACGAATGGCCATCGTTCTCTACGGTTTCTGGACTCGATGAGAACGAACTTCTGTCTTAGAGCTTTTCGAAGAGTTATTCTGTGGCTGATTGGGCGCCAAATGCTTTAGAAGGAAATATATCCCTTTGGACTGGGGTTTTTTTATACTTTTCTACGATCGTAGAAGAGAAATAAAGCGCATTGCTTTTGGAAGGTTTAGTTGGGATTGTGGAATCACAAATTGTTATATAGAAGTGTTATGATGTATAAGATTTTGGAGAATACACATGGAACACGTGTGATTGATGTATTTGTCTGTCAATAGCTTGATGTGTAAAACAATGGAACTGGTGTAGTTACCAAGTTAATTACCGATTTCCAAGATGAAGCCACTTTTAAGGGGTTACATACCTCTAGCAACGGCGAAGGGAATGATTTTGGGTTTCTTGGGGCTTTAATTTAAAAAAAAAAAATAAAATAAACGTGCAAGGAAAAATTAATTTACAATAATGTTTGTTTTAAATTATTTATGATTTTTTAGATTCTTTAAACCGCTGCAGAAAAAATGGTCAAACACTGTCTGTTCCATTTCGAATATAATTATACCCAATTCTTTTTTAAAATCAAAAGTTAAGTGCCCAATCAAAACCGTGTTTGGGACGTCGAAAAACAAATTCATTCAATTTCGATTGAAGGGGCGAAAGGAAAAAAGAGGCTACGAATGGAGAACTTCCTAATTGGAGAAAAAGTCGATCGATGAAACTTAAATCGAATCGTTCCTTCGTCGAATCCCAGAGGCATCGGCTAACACGAAGGACACTGCCCCAGACGCAGGGGAGGACACGTTTTAATTATCGGTAACTACTGGCAGGTCGATCAGAATCAAAGACCCAGGGTACTCAAAGGAGGAGCAGAGAAATAGTTTTGAAAGTTTCCTAGGTCGACGAGGCTGGGAAAATTTGTAAAACTTTTGGGACGAGCCCCAGGCTCCCTTTCTGCCGGTTATTTCTCGCTGATTCTGTTCTCCAGAAACTAGATGTTTGTCCTTCGAACCCCGTTGTCGGCGAAGAAAAAAATGTGAAAAACATGAGGAGTAAATGTGCTCCCTAGAGGCAACGGCACGATACTATATATACGCGACAGCTTTGGAACGAAACGGAATTTTTCCACGTTTTCGAAGTATTTACGTGGGAGTTTAAAATTAACTTGTAGGTTCGGAAAAGTTATAGAAACTTTTCGTCCGCGACCAGATTACATAAAGTACAACGAAAGCAAAGCAGAATTACTGGATTTAATATGACTGGTGAAACGGAGCCCTAAAAATTTCCGAGCTTTCTAAACACGTTGTTCTTTAACACTAAATGTACCACGCCTGGTCAAGTGGCCGGTTTAAACTTAGATTCAAAATTCTGCATTAATTGTTGTTTCTTTCGCCCAGTTGACTTTATGACAATTCATATTTTATCCGTTCAATTAATTTTTCTTTTTTATCGTTCCTTTTGTTTCATTCTTCGATGAGAAACATGCATAGCGTCCCTCATCTACCGCAACCGGTCGTTTGACTGGTCAATAAATTAAGGGCCTTTTATAAAACCACTTATCAAAAGCGATAACATCGAAGTGAACAAATATAATACTCAGTATTTAGTTTAATATGTTATTTGTACTGTCTTATTTTATTTCTGAGATTTAACCCCGAATATGTCAAGGCATTCAGGAAAGAAGTTATTGAAATAAATAAATAACATAAATGATGTGTTCGGAAATAAGGGAACGTGGAATGGAATGGGAAAATAAAATTATTATTTATTATTTTTCACTTTTATGCTAAAAGGAAGAATGAAAAAATATCATTTCTGTATTACTATCTCAAAGTTCCTCTGTGCACTGTGTCCCATATTAAATTTACCTGTACCTAATTAGCAAAAATACGATCTTCATTTCCTAATCATTCATTTGACCGGTTACGGTATAAAGCGCTGATGCGTTTAGTGTTAAGGAGCAGGTTTAATGCCAGTGAAACGGAAAATAAAATGGAAACGAGAGAACGTTACTAGTCTATGTATTACGAACTCCGCAGAGTAAAATAAAACCAGGCGATACAATTCTACAGGCATTTCGATTGCCGGAAGCCAACGAAAAAACTCAATGACATTTTCGGTAACAAACTGCGACACGTGTCTCCATAGAAGCAGACGGATAGGTATCCAATTCATCTGGCTACTACGATCCCAAAAATAGCAACAAAACAGTCTGTGGACGGAAGTGAGTAAACAGCAATACAGAGCTACTTATCTATTTCAGATATTCGATATATAAATTCTATCCTCACGGCGCGCAACACTGAGCGATTTATTCCTCCAACTAATAAAAATTCCTGACATCCCTTAAAACCTACCACAACAGGAAATGATACTTTACATTCTGTCTGTTCGCTGTTCCAACCAAAAAACTCAACAGAACAATTACTTTCACCTGATTCTATCGCCACCATCAACGAATCCATAAACTACATCGATCCGTCCACACGACGCAGAGTGTCCCGCAATTAATCATTCTTGGTCAGCGAAAAGAACCTCAGCGATGGAAGCTCGAAGGGTGGAAATCTCCAAGAAACAAGCAGAAGAGGGAGTCCCCGGTTTGCCGGCGATGGAGCCAGCAAACTAATCGGATAAGAGAGCACAACACGTCCCCCAGATTCTTCAGCTGCCACGTAAGGACCCGCGACGGAGTATCTCGAGACTCGTTTCTGGAACGAAGTTACCAGAGGTCACGGATGCGGTTAAGCGAGAATTACGCGACAGCTCATCACGGGTTATGACTGTCCTGCTCGTTTCGAAAGGGGAGAAGCCTTTTCGGAAACGGCCGGCAAGGCGCCTCGGCACCTCCGTCACGTAAACACGAAACGCCATGTCCCGTCTCTCGCGTGAATTAGGATCGAGAGGCTTCCCATGCGAGGGTTTGTACATGGACCCCTCGGGGTGGCTCAGTATTTTGGCTTAATATTTTCGCGCCCGTCGGCAGATTGCCTTTCTGATCGTTTGCCCAGTTTCCACGGGATCCTCGCGCCCTTCTGATGTATGGGGAAGAAAATGGGGGCACAAGTGAGGTTGTAAGTCTAATTTCATAGATTGGGCGGATTTTCTGAATGGATTCGGACGATTGATGCTATTGGGTAAAGGCTCCTAAGGAAAGTAGTATTGAAATATTTGATTGCTAACTGGATAAATGTAACTGTGACTGGTACTAGGCAGGCGTTCTTGTATAAAATGAAGAATTTCTGTTTCAATTAATTACAAAGAAACACATTGAAACTGAGACTTGTTCTTTGGCATGAAGTTTATTAACATCATGAGCTTTAAAAAACATGGTTGATTAGTAAAAAATATGCATTATATATAACGCTGCAGATGGAGCATTAAAGAGGCTTTTCAAAAAAAAGTTTCGTTTGTTTTGCAGTGATAACTGAAGAACGGAGGTTTCAATCGATTCGAAACAAGCTAGAGCATCTTCACAAAGTTTCGGACCGTACCTGAATTAAAGAGCTAAATTAAAATAGACAATGAAAACTCTTATTTCATTATGAAAATAAACTAAAACTCCATCTCTTGGGGCTTGGGGGATGGTAAAAACTCACCAATGGGGTATCAATGGGGTTTTAGTTTCTTTTCGTAAAGAATAAGAGTTTTCATTACCTTTAATTTAAGTCTGGTCGGAAACTACACATGTTGTGATGATGCTCTAATTTCTATTGGATTATTTGGAGTTATCACTGCAAAACAAAAGAAACTTTTTTTGAAAAGCCTCTTTAATGATCCATCTGTAGCCTCATATATAATGCATATTTTTGATTAAACAAACAATTTTTTTGTAAAGCTTATGGCGTTAATAAACTTCGTGCCAAAGAATAAGTCTTAGATTCAATTTATTTCTTTGTAATTAATTGAAACAGAAATGCTTCATTTTAGTACTCTTAAATGTTGAAATATGTTTCAGTGTCGCAGTTTAATGTTCTTTTATTAAAATACTGAGTTCGTGTTGTTTCCCTGGCTAACTAACGGACCGTAGTGTTATTTACCGATTGTTCAACGAACCAGACAGGTTTAACAAACTTTTCCATATCCCTATTCGAAAATACCATTCCCAAGAGTCCCGTGGAAACGAAACTTCTTAAGTTCCGCGATGAGTTGAGAGCAAGCGGAGTTCGGCACCGGGGCTTAGTCGACTTTATAATTCATGACATAATTTTTTGCTGCTTTTAAAGTTCGCTGCTCGGGCACGCCGCTAGCCCCCTGCTCCAAGTTCAATTAGGGGAGCCATAACTTTTCATCGCTTATCATGTTCGTAAGTATAACCGTATGACGCGTTCAACGCATTCTGTTGATTATAAAACGTGTCAAATGTTCGCTGCAAAGCGAGTCTTTTGTTGTCTAATTAATTCCTTTCCCTGTATTTAATACAATATTGAAGTAGGAATTTTCCCGCACAAAAATAACACTTCACCGTACGAAGGATCCGTAACACCACACACTTTTAATTTAAATCCTCAAATTCTAATTTATGACAACAAAAATCACAAAGCAATTAACGCTAATTACGTTCCATTGAATTCTATACCACTTGTAACACATTTCAGAACATTCTAAAAACGCTTACTGAATATTCCAAAGTATGCCTTCTTATCATTTTCTATGATAACACTATTATCCAGCAAATATCTGCTTCAACCCCTCAAACAGCAATTTCGATATTTCATCTAGAATCAACTTCCGTCGGCTTCCTCTGACTTGAATCGAAAGGTCGAATGATCACGGTGAAAGGGGTTGAAAGCGTATACGCGAAGAAAATCAAGAGAAACTCAGGTGAAATCCAATCTGGACCCCGATTATCCCCGACGAATGAAGCGACGCGCGATGATTTCCCAAAATGACGAATTCCCGTGCAGGTGGCGCTCGATAATCGCGGCGTCTCGCCGGAAATTTACAAAACAAGCCCGGCTAAATGACAAACGCTAATGCGAAACGATGCCTCAATTAAATGGCTCTATGCAAATCGCATTTTCCTGGCGACCGCGGACGCCGCGTGTCCTCTACTTATGCGTACGTTCCAACGGAAGCCGCGCATGAATGCGAGTGCGCGACAAATGGATATGCAGATTTCCTTAATTAATCGAATGACAAACTTTTGGGTCTCGGTTGGCCGTGTGAAACGCGCGTTCGACGAAACGACTGGCCCTTTCTGTGTTTCTGTAATTCGTACTCGAACTGTGTGAAGCTACGGCGGTACCTGGGTATTGGTGTTATAGTAATCGATGGATACGATGCTCAGATAATCGAATTTACTCTTGTCGATCGACGAATGATTGTCTCTTTTTACAGATAGCACATATTAAGAACTTAATAATTATATAATTAATATGACTTAATAATTTTCGCGATCTGTGTTAATTAGGTAAATATGTTTTATTCGCAATGTAGAATCAGTTTATCTCTCTATTTCCTTCGAAGGATATTCGAAGCCCTATTTTCGCGTTCAATTTTTCAATTTTGTATCATATTTCGTATTCGCTATTATCGTTTAAACGTGCTAATTACTGATGAAGCTATATTCGCAAAAGAAGAGGACAGAATGATAAACGAATCGAATTATCGGATGCGTTTCAAGTGACCTAACTAAAAGAGTCTTCTGCATGGAGCCGTCCCCTGTATTTCTGGTGAAGCTGACGTAGATGCAATTTTCCTGCTAGCAGGTGAGTTCAATTAATTGAAAGTATATTTCAATAGTTTCAGATTTCACTATAGACCAGCATCGATTAATTGGTCTGGCGGACGACATCTAAATGCACTCTCCTTTCTACATTTAAACGAAATTATTTTGAGATTTCGCGACAACAGTTAACCTAGCCCGCGTGTCTCTCACACTATTCGTCAAATTAAAACATGAAGCGAATCTGCACGGTGGAATTATTTTACTCATCCTTACTACAATCTGCTCTATACGCCACGAAAGTCATCTAATTTTGCACATAAATACTCTGCAACGCCGTAGCTAACAATACCAGCTTGATCTTCCACATACGCACAACACACCCACGCGACTACCTACCACTCCGTAGGTACCACTATTATACCCCGTGCGTGGAACGCTCGCAGGCGTTCAACAGCCGTGCACAAGAAACGCGAGCAGAAGATTCCCGCGCACAGTGTACACCGACAGTTACCGTCTCATCACTCGAAGGGGTTAGCCAGTTCTACACCCCACGCTCTACACGTGGCATCCCAGCTGAAGTTACAACGATCCTACAGAAGCTATTTCGCTCCCCCACCCCGCAAACGTTCCCGTGGTAACCACAAGCAACGCGTTTTAAACCCCTCCGCGGGGGTGTCGTCACTTGGACGGATTCAATCACGATACCGCGAGGGCGGATTCCAGCTCGTATCAATCGAGCTGGCGGCAGTAAGCGTACGGCCGCGCCGACGGACGTACACGCCAGACATATGATCCGCTTAGGGAGATGACGGCGACATTTTCATGTCGCGTAGGATTTGCTCGGGTACGTGCGCGCTTTCGACGAGTAACGTATGCGCCCACCCCCGCTGGGGCGAGCACCCCCGAGCGTGCATCCGCCGGACTTTTGGCACTTCCGCGAATGTATTCAGGCCGCCGCGAAATTGAATTCGTGCATCTCGACCTGGGGATCCAAGCTCCTTGGGACATTTTATTACCACCGTGTTACGGGGCCGCGTGAAAGGGTTGCGCGGGAACGTTCGGGGGAGGGGGAGGGGGGTGAGGTCTGGGTTGTTATTACAGATAGAAAGGGCGCATTCAGGGGCCCGGCTATTATCTCGTTGCTGGAGAATAGTTGCCTTCCTCGTTGGCGATTGGATGGAAGTTGGGCTCCCTAGCTCGGGCTCCGATTTCGTTGTGCATTTTTCGTTTGTTCGGCGGAATTTGTCCCGGGTGAATTTGAAGGGTATCGGATTTATAGTTATATATTAATAAATATTAGGAACGAGGGAATCGTGGGTCACGCAATGCGCACGTTTCGAGGCACATAAGGGTGGTGTTTGTTATTGATTTTTAAATAGAACTTAGAATGAAAACAAAAATCAGACAAACTGTCGTGGGCGAGAATTTGTGAGTTGAGTGTTGCTATCGCTGGAGGTAAGCTTTAGTGTGCGGTTTAGGTCGCGGTGGATGTAGATGAATGTATGAATAGTGGAGTGTGTGAAAAATGTTGGAATTAGAGTTTGAGAGAGTTTTGAGTGGCCAATTTAATATTCTTGGGATTTCGAAGGACATTTTCCAAGGAATAGTTGAATGTTTGGAATAAGAATCGCGATGCTTACTTATTTAATTAAACGTATTTTCAATTTTGGTCTTTGAATATTGGAAAGATTGAACTTCGGAAGTTATCCCGTATGAAACCGGGGTAATTGTTAAATTTCCAGATTTTTATTCGAGTCTTTTGAACTCTTTATGAAAGTAACAGTACAATCGATCTCTTTAAAATGGCAATATCGAAAAATATTTATAATTCCGAGAATTTGCTGCGTTCGGCTCAACAATCACTCGAAAATAATTCAATAACGACACATTGGCATCGATACAGAGTAACCGATAATTTCGTAATCGAGTTAACTGAAATTCATTTACTCGCTCTTGTATTCGCGCTAAATTTCTATTCAGATTAATTCGGACACAGTGCTGTTCAACTATCTAATAGAAGAACATTTAAATGCATCGAAAAGTTCATTGGAAAAACAACCGTTTGTGCGTTCATCGATCTTCGTTCCTACAAACAAAACTTTTTCCTTCTAATACCACAAATTTGCCTTTCGCGCTACCGTTAAACTTTCCATGCCTCCCACAACTCTAAATACCACACTTTTAAATACCAACCCTTTAAAATCCCAGGAGAAACTGTTCCCATTATCCTCAATACGTATAATCAAGAAACAGTGTCCAACAATTGAAGTGGTTCATCCTGTATATCTAGCACCTCAATCATGAAACACAAATATTGCCGAATCTCTTAACACGTCGAGTGCCACGTTGAAAAAAGATCTCGATAAAACTTGCCCTAAGTAAACCTGGATCACAAGCAACCCCCGTGGCATTGAACGTGCTAAATTCCCACGCTTTCCTATAAAATGCCCCACGAAACGTTTGAGAACCAGCAGTTAAGTTCGTCGCTCCGTTCATTGGCGATTAAGGAATTTGGCGGGGTAATCATCGCGCAATGACTCGAGGGGATGCGAGTCGAAATCCAATACACCATTTGGCAGCGTGAGGAGCGTATAAAGCGTACGGATGGTGACCATAATCCACGAACGACGGGGCTCGTAAACAAGGGTCGGCAAGAGGACTGCGAAATGCGCTTCGAGGGAGGGTATATCCGAGCCCTCCCAACGACCCGCTATTCTGGTTCGCGCTCTGCAACCCTTTCGACCCTCTTCGCCGCGCACTTTGCGTCGGGATAGATGGGGTAACAAGGATTTGCAATGGTAACGACGACGTTTCGATGGCTTCTAAAAGCGCGGTACGCCGCTGTGCGTAGAGAAGCTCAGCGTTTCTCAAACATTTTCAACTGCAACTGTCGAGATTCGTAGAGTTT
The DNA here is from genome assembly GCA_963932335.1 of Andrena marginata. NCBI lineage: Eukaryota > Metazoa > Arthropoda > Insecta > Hymenoptera > Andrenidae > Andrena > Andrena marginata. The sequence goes on from OZ010661.1 coordinate 6,299,093, forward strand.
TAGAGTGAGTTCGAAAAGTTTCAAGATAAATTTGAAGAGTCTGTATTTAATTTCCTCCAATTTCATTCGGTTCAGTTACAGACGCAAAGAGGGTGGAAAATCGATGCAAGTTCTCATGATTCCAAGATTCCAATTTGTGGTGATGATTGACTAATTACTAGGGTGGTGCTTAAAATCCAACATATAACATATTGCAGGGGTACCCTAAAATTTTGGTCTCTATACTGAAATATGGGCCTGATTAAAACTTTATTACATTTCATAATTTTTTGGAGGTTGCTACCCGCTTATTGATATTTCAAATAAAATTGTGTTTTTGCTTAAGACGAATTCCGTACACCAGCTCCTCTGTATACCTGAGAGACGGATTGCCTGGCGTCATTACATCAAGAATAGTACATGGTAATAATATTCCAATGGTAATCTGTTTAAAAAATATAAAATCTCGAGAAGAAAACTGCATTTTCCTCTTAAAAACACAAAATTCAATGCTTGGTAGCAACCCCCAATGAATAACTAAAAAAAAATTGAACAAATACCACATTACTTACTCGTAAAGGTGAACACATTGACACAAAAATATAAAAAAAATTGAGTCCTATAAGCACCACCTTACTAATAATTATAATTACTATGTGGCAGTATCGTTGGAAGTTTTTTCGGTTAGAAGGTTTTCTGTTTCTTTCTGTTATTTGAACATTTAATTGCGAAGTACTTTGAACGCGACTTCTCCGAAATGTTAAGTAAGTATCTACGTCTATAAATACTAAAGTTTTCTACAGTCATAACTATGTGAATCTTTAAAGATTTTTCAATTTCGCTGTCAAAATGTCTGAGTACTCTTTGGTGCAAAATTTCCTAGACATCTGACTCCTTAAATCCCCAAAATTTTATAGCACATCTCCATACATTCAAATGTTTTTCGATGCTATTACATTAAGTTTAACTACCTGCGATCTTAAACCTCGAAACTTCAAAATCTCGCAATATTCCTCCAAAGTTCCCTGAATGTTCGCAGTTGAAATTCGAAAGAGGAGCGTTTATATTTCTGAAACTTTCGAATTCTAAAATCTCCGTATGAATCATAAAATTTCCTCAAGTGTCGGAGGGTATCCGGCCACGGTGGTTGTAGCGTAAGTTCCAGTGGAAAGTTTGAGAAGCACTGTGTCAACGTACAGGGAACACCGTGAGACGTGCTCGACAATCATTGCGCGGAGAGTCATCAGCCATTTCTAGAGGCACTAAAGTGAAAATGGCATTTCAGCGGCTTTCTGTTCGCCGCCCTGAGCCGCAAAGCGTAACTCAGACGCGGTTCCGTTTAAATTTCCTCGCTGGTAACGCGAGCTTCGATAAGGGCCATTGCGACCTTGCTGTTCTGGACTTTCCCTGGGCCCGCGTAAAATCTCCACATTGCTTTCGAAATTTTCATCCCTCCGTTTTGTCGATAAACTCCCCGATATCTCAAAGCATGGGACAAGTGTAGTGGGAATTAGTTTTCTCCCAAATTATGCTGATAATAAGGGAACGGAAAATGTTTTACTAGCTCAGTGTTGATTCGTTGTTACGTCGTGACTTTTTATTGTTCGAGAATCTGTTAACCCTTTCTGCTCGATAAAATGTAGCTGGCAGGCGAAATACTGGCTGAAATGTTCATGAATACAAGTGAAATTTCGATTATACTGCATAATGGAGGGAGAACCCGTGTTCGATGATCGTCTTTTATGAAATTCATACGGGAAAGTAAACGTTGCATACATGCCACACAAGAACCTGATAAGAGATTGAAAAATATATTCGAGAGAATTTATGTCTGCCATACGAGTGATGCGTATTGAAAGTTTGCAATTTTCAGATGTCAGTGGCAATGAACACTGACAGTGATATACTTTTATTAAAAATAACAGCACATTTGTACCTGTATACAGTACAAGAATTCCTGTAACGTCCCCTGCGACAAGTTTCTACCCATTGAATCATGTTATTCTTACCAGGATAAAGATGAACATTTTAAACAATTTTAATCCTAATATTCCGAATATATTGATCACAAAAGAAGTTTACGTATAAAATCGATGCTAATTAATTTCTATGTATGAACAGCTCGAAACGAGATTTGTGACGTTATAAACATGCCCCATTTATTTCATTCTTTTTTCCCGATATCCAAACTTCCGGATAACCAATATTCGGATAATCGACGATCTCGTTAATAGACGTTTTACCGTGTTTATAAAACTCGACCCAAATCTTTTTTCGCGGATATTGGAAAGTTCTGTATTTCGTACCGCAAATCGCTAGCCCCGATGCAACCATTATTTTCTGCCTTAAAAAACGATGCAGACAAGAATTCTCATAACTTAGATAAAACATTCCACAGTTTTACATTTGAACGGGTGAAGGCAGCGAGCAGAAAGGGTTACATTTCATGTGCCATCTTCGAACAGTGTAGAAGGGGAGGATTCCAGGAATGTGCCCTGGATTCTCTCGTTTAAGGAGATGTCACGTTCACGGGGGTGGGGGTTGGGGCTACCCGCGAAATCGTTCGAAGACGTTTCCTATTTTGCATAACGGAATAATATAGCGAGTATACTCACGAGATGAGAGTCTCTTGTAGTGAAGGTGATCGGGTCCGAGGCTTTGGGCTCACGGCAGTGGAAATCTATTTTGCCCCAGGCGGCAGCGCCCGCGGCCCCGCTCCTGGCTGCCTCGATCAGCTCCATTTTCACCCCCTCGGCGACGAATTCAACCTGTAAAAGTGGTAGGAAAACATTTTCATTACATCGCCGAGCTACCCGTACCTCCACCCCGCCGAGGGCTCGCGCGATGATTTTAATATTACGATACGTAGTTCAGAGGGATAGAACGTGAACCGAGCGAGGTTAGCGTTCAGGGACGTTGTGCGGGAAGTCAGGAAATCGTTGGAGATCAGAGTTGGGAATTACTCGAATGAATTTTTATTTAAAAAGAATATCGAATAAATTGTTATTCCGAGAAATTCTGCTTCGAACGATATCCGAATAAAAGTGACGAATAGAATGAAGTTACATATTCGAGAATAACGAATCAAAATTTATTCGAATAAATCTGGCTCGAATAATGCTGGAGACTTATTTGTTTTTGACGAATAATCTTTCGTCTAATAAAATCGTTATTCTTTATTCATGATTCGAAGTAAAATGTGCCCATCCCTGTTGGAGAATGGTGGAAAGGGGGAAGTATCCGTCTGGATGTTACTAGAATGTGCAGTGATTTCTTGGATTTATGTACCTATATAGTTAGCCACTGTTCAAAAGTTAAGGTCATTCTGTGCAATATTGTAAATATAGTTTGTCAATTTAAGGAGGTAGCATCTTTTTATATAAACGGCTTGGAATTCGGGTGGGTTTTAAAACGTAATAGGAAGTAGGGTATTAGGCTGATAGAGTAGCAAGGATTTAAGGTCTGGGATTTTTAGCAGCAAATGGGGATGTAATGAGAACTTACCGCTGACTTCGTTGGAAATCAAAATTTTACAAATGTAATATGAACATAATAAATTACGTGTACGAACAATTTCACTTATATTTGTTCACGTTTAAATTGCTCGTCGCAAGTGAACAGGGTTATGTAATTGAAAGATAAATCCAGTTACACGATTATTAACGTACGCATTAGCATAGTAATTAGGTATTAGCAAAGATTTATCTTTTTTATCGATCCCAGGCAATCGGAATTCGCCCACTCTACCAGGGAGCTGAGCATTATTCACCGAGATCGTTAAAACCGCAGCTCGGTTAAAATTCGGGCGTTTTTCAAGGAGATTTACGGTCCCCCGTTTTTACCCCGCCGCATAAACAATGTAATCAACTGAATTAATCGATCGATTGCTAATTAGTCGATGATAAAAAGGCTACGGCGAGATTGTTCGATGATCGAGCACCGCGGTGGAGCTACGAAGGGGGTGGAAATATCGGAGTCGGAGACAGGACGAATTTGTTGAGATTTTAAAAGTTGAATAATAGGTCATTCTTTTGCATACTCTTTTCCATTTTACTAACATAGAAGTTTCTGAATTTTCCTACAATCTATAAAAGCTATTAATAGAGACTCTATTCGAGGAAGTGGAATCGAGCAAATGTTTTCCAAACGTGAGTCGGATACATTCAGCTACAGAATTACCTAGAGTTCACTGTACTCACCTTCCACTAGAAAAACATTCCTTTCAGTTTCATAAATTCACAGACTATCATTATCTTCTTTCCGCGGGCAGAATGAAACAAGCAATACCACGAAAATTAAACTCCACTTCCATGGAGCGCATTCTACCCAACGTTGCTACCAAAAACAAGGAAAGAAAAAGTGGAGAAAGCAACGAAATCCTATACTTTTGACTCGAAACGAAATAAAAACCTCCCCTCAATCTGAACCGCTGCTGCGAGCCTCGGCGAATCCAATAAACTCTCTTCAGCCGTCGCAAACGGGTGTTACTCCGAGAAAATCCGCTTTACTGCACAACGCAGTACAGCTGTGTAAGAGAAAGTAGGAGGAGGTGGGTGGAAAACGGCCAGAAACAGCGGGGCATAATAAATCAACAGCCCCTTAGCGGCCCTGTATAATACCAGGTATTTGCACAATCCTAGGAGAGACAGAAATTTTGTTGGCTCGCAGTCGACGCGGAGGTCTGAACGTTCTATTGAAGCTTCCAGCGAAACATCTGAAAGTGGATCGACGTTTTCGTGGAGAACGGACGCGAGGTCCTCTGCGACTGTTCCTCGCGGTCGAACGGCAACGCTCAAAGCGTCCAAGTCCTCATTAAGATTACTGACAGGCCCCACGCTGACTGAATACACAGAGAACAAGGAAGGGGGACATTAACGAACGGGAAGTGGGATAATATCCGGCAGAATTCGTCGTTGGCCAGGGTGCATTGGCCGGAAGCTACGTGCTGGATCCATCAGGACCTTCGGTTCCGGGCCAACGGAGACCGCGGCGGACGGTGTTATTTCAACGGCGGCGGGGGTCTTGTTTAAATTCGACGGGCGGAATATTGTAACCGACTGAGCGGATCCGAGTGTAATCACCGACGTCTGCAAGTGGAGTTTTCAAGTCCCGGAACTTGGTTCCAGGGGAATTCTCCGGGAACGAAGGGAAGTTTCTGTTTAACCGTGGAAACGGTTACGGAGTTCGATTATTCCGGCCAAGTTTCGCGATATTTGGCCCGGGTTTACGCGGGTTTTATGGTAATCTCGACGTCTCGGGATGTGCATCCGTCGCGCTATGTATGCTCGGGGGTTCCGGGACTATCGTGTCAGTTGTTGATTGACTTTCGATGTAACGCGAAACGATAAATCTTTGTTCTTCGTGTTAGTTCACTTTTCGCAACTGAAGTGGTTAGTACGTTTATGTGTCGTCTGTGAACAGGAAGGAGTTTTGTAAGTTAGATGGGAGGGATGTCAAGGGTATCGGAAAGTGGTGGGAAATGTTAGACAGATATTCTGCTTTGCGTATAAATTCTGCCTGGTTTTAAGTGAATACTAATATGTTTTGAGAGCAATTATGCTTGTGGAATTTTGTTAAATCGTATAGGGTCAATGGCATTACAAAATGACTATCAGGGACAATCGAATATATTTTTTTTTATACATACATGCTTCTCTGTTCTATTCGAGAAGAGTGTACAGTGTAGGTACACAAATATAGACGAAAGTTGCAAACTTTGACGGCGTGTAATTATTAACCTTTAGAGGGCCGGGCTGGCCAGTATAGTGGCCACTGAAGATTTTAAAATGTGAACTTGTTTCTAAGGGTTTTTGATATCGCTAATCACGATTCTATGGACAGAGTATCAAAATTTTATCGCAGAAACAGGGTTGCCGACCTAAACAAGTGAAAGAAAAAATAATATATGAATCTAACTGCTGTTATTCATTTAAGCTTGTTTAGGTTGGCAACACTGTTTCTACGTAAAATTTCGATACTCTGACCTCAGAATCGTGATTAGCGATATCAAATACTCTTAGAAACTTGATACTTTGCCGACCATTTTGATGGTATATATGCATAAATTTTAAGTAAATAAAATTTACAATTTCAACGAAAAAATCCCGGCCCTCTAAAGGTTAAACAAACTCTAAACGAGCAAAATGATGACTCGAACCTCCGCTAGTCTCGCATGGACTACATTATGTTTTAATTTCATTAAAATCTTCAAAAACAAACGTAAAAAGTAACGAAGAAGATAGCTTCAAGCTCATAGTCAATGAAGCACAGCAATTTGTAAAATCGTACATATTGAAAATTATAAGCCACCCAGCATTCTTCGCCTAATTTCCCTTTAGAATTCTTTACCACTGAGATTTTCCATAACCTGCGTTCCATATTCCCTCCCATAGAAAACTGTCATACAAAAGACAAATGAATAAATTTATTTCGATTATTCGATTGTCGATTATACGAGACTCTTACATACACGCACAAACACTGGACAACGATGACGATTCTATAAAAAGCCGTATCACCATGTCAAGGATGGATCGATAGCGACTAAAGCAGCTCGATCGGTTCTCCAGCTTGCTCCAGTAAACAATTCCGTATAAATATTATTTAATCTTCCGCCAGCGTCGATCCTTCAGCCAAAAGAGTATCGATTAGCCCACGACCACGTTCGCATAGCTAAACAAACAATAATATCCAACGGGGAGGACGACAAAAGCTGAATTTCCCCAGAGGATCGGCGATGGGTCGAAAATCTGGCGATGCTCGCGCAGAATGAAATTTTCAGCATTGCTAAAAAAAAAAACACACACACACGACTACGACGCGCATACAGCAGCTCCTTTCTTCTGGTTCTGTATATCGAATCCCCAGGATTTTGTTTGTTTCGCCTACAGCTGCACGAAAAAAAACGCATAAAGAAACCGGAAAGGGAGGAACGACCGCGCTGCCATTTAAATTTTTTTGACAATCGCGCGCCCGTTTTTAATATTCCACTTTTTCTGCCTCCCCGCGATATTTTTCATTATCATACTCGGTTCCCTTTGAATTGACGTTAACGACGACTTGAAATACACCGAGCAGGGACGAGGAGATGCTTTTCGGCGAGACTCTTTTCAGGGGGAAATTGGTGAAACGACGAGTTTCGTTGAGAATATGCATGACGGGAGTCCGACGTGTACACATTATCGGAAGTTGCTTGAAAGTACGGAATTATTCATGAGTGACAGTGATATTCGTAAATTTCTACCCGGTGCAATTAAAGTTATCCTTGATTTTAAAGTAAAAGTAGTATGTCTATGTATTATACGAGGTTAGAGTTTATATTACGCCGAATAATCTTACGATTAAAAGGAATAATGGTGTTCTCTGTAGTAGTAAAAAATTCCCGTCAATATTGCTAAGCAATATAATTTCTCTGGAGCTGTTTTCTTCAAACATATGCAAGCAATTACCAGTAACGAAGTGTTACTATAGGCCAGAAGCTTAATAAGCCACAAAAGCTTTCCAAGCATTAATTTTTCAGTAACCTCGTTATAAACTTCCCGGGCAGCTTGCTAATAAATTTGCAGTGCCCGTTCGAATCGTTATTAGCATTAAACATGCAACGAATTACAAGGCCCAACGTATAACTGTCCATAACGCGGCATGATGGTCATTTTGGAAGCACAATACGTTAATTTATGATTGCGTGCATTTTTAATGTAAATTTCTGTATTCTGTACACTAATCTTATTTTACTTAGGCATTTCTGTTAATCGATCGTGCATCGCGATCGTGTTTGAAAAACATTGAGTGTAACAGCGTAATCAAAAAGCTAACAGGGACTCTTTCAAATTAATTTACTTTTCGAGACACATTCATCCCTAAATTTACACATTTTTCTTTAACGATTTATGTTAGCTTCGATCCTCTGTGTGTTTGGTGTATGTTTCAAATCTGGCAACTCAATTTATCACCCACTTCCACCCATCCAATTGCCTTGAAACTTTGTAGGCGTGCGTGGACGTAATAAAAGTGCAATATTTTATGTAAAGGAAAGTAAAGAATGACAAGCAAAAAATGAAAAAGAAAAAAAAATAAAAACGTATCATTTTTTTGCTGAACACGCTGGCATAAAAACCGAGGGGTTTAAAAAATTACCTAGTCATCAATAAATATAACCCATAGCCACAAATCCGAACGACTTGAAATCAGCCTGTAACCACAAATAAAACTTGGATACTAAAAACTAGAAAATAAAAAATATGTAAAAAACTTTTTAAGTTAAACGATTCGTAAAATGCACTGAACACTAATACATAATTCTTTTATTGTACTACAATTTCGATGTGTTTGCTCACTTTAAATAAAATCATGGCTCGGGATATATCATATTAGAATATGAATCAATTTAATACAGCGGCACAATTTTATTTAAAGCGAGAAGACACCATCGAAATTGTAGTACAAGAAAAGAATTATTTTTTTTTTGTTTTTAGTGCATTTTATAAATCGTTTAACTTAAAAAGTTTTCTTATATACTTCTCCTCTATGCATGATACTTTAATCCCCATGAATATTAACAACACTAACGCGAACGAAGAAAAATTCCTCCCGCATGAAATTCGTAGCTACATTGTTACACGCATCTCGTCTCACGACCCCCGTTTCTCCCCACTCAGCATCCTTTGCATAAAGCGGCTAGATATTTTATCCCCGGGGACACCGCGGATAAAACTTCAACCCCCAAAAACAGAGCATATACATGCGACAAAATTTAAGAGGCATCTCCAATTTCCACGCAAGGAGGCAGCGAAACATTTCTCGCTCCATCTTCAATTCCAATTTTGTCCATTTATCAGGCTTCAAGCTCGAAGCTTGTCTACGCGTCCCCCAAGCCAGACGCATGACACTTCCCGCGAAAACTCGCCCCAAGTAATTGCTGGCAAAACTAAGGTCCCGTGGCGATCTCTATTTGCATATTACGCCAGTTTGCGTCGCTGCACCCTTCGAGCTACTTAACGGCCGATAGCCAGAGAACGATGGCCGCCGTTAACCTTTCGACTCGGGACTTTTACTTTATGCGTCGTTACCGCGGCCGGTTTTAGTGGTTCGTTCGTTTCTTTATTACGGCCCGCAGTGTACGTCCACCTCGCCTTGGCGCTGGTGTTTCGCTTTTTCGCGAAACTTTGCAAGCAAGTTGGCCCCCCTCCCATGAATATTTCATCGCGTCGCAATGACCGCCACCGACCAGGCCCGTTCCGCCTGGAATTTCAGCTGGGATATTTTCATTTTTAACGAAACGACGTGGAACGCCGGATGCAGTGGCAGGCGAACGCGAAGCATGGAGGGGGTTATTAAACGAGTGGGGGGAAGGGGCACGATTTTCAACTGGTGATCGCGGAATGATTGTTTCAAGGAATGCATCATGGGCTGTTTGGGAGATAACTTCGAGGCTCTGTTTGGTATTCTGGTCGAGATATGGAGGCGAGATGTTTCTGACTTGTGTAGCGGCAGTTGGACGATAGCTTGAAGGGGGAAGCTGGCGGAAAACTCAGCGCAGAGAGCGCCGCTAGCGCGCGTACCAAACTAAAATGTGGTTATAGTATCGTAAGTTGTGTTTATTTACATTTCTTTTCATTGTTTGTTTACTGTTGATTTTAAAATTCAACTTATAATAAAACGTAAAAATTATGGACATTTAACTGTGGTCCAAATGAAAGATTTATTACTGGAACGTGCATTATGATGTGTCAGTTTCAACTAGAATTTGGAACAAAAAGAATCAGCAAGATCACATAATTTCCAGTCCCAACTTACAAAGTCCTTCACATTCTCCACACAAATGACTTATCAACCACTTAAACAATACCCAAAAGACGAACATAACTCCAGTTAACTGTAACCAAGCTAAACTCCTGATAAAGTATCACGGTGCACGAGCCGTAATTCCCCAACTTCTGCTCTTCATGAATAATCAAATCGAGGCGAGCAAAAATCCTCGGCCCACCGCAGGTCTCAAATCAGCAGATACCCAACTTTACCGAGAGTAAATTTAAGAAAATATTAGCAAGCAGATACAAGTTCGATGAAAAACTTTACGCTTTAAATCGAGCTCTTCGGCTGAACAAGAACGAGACACAATTCCAGAAATAAAAGGCGAGTTACTGTAAAAACGTTTCTGATGAAAGCACCGGAAGAGAACCTCAGAAAATCATCGTGGTTTTTTCGGTGGCTCGTTAAAATTCGCGGGGAATAGAGTGAGCGAACGAGACGGGGGAAACGAACGTGCAAACTTGGCGAGGGATAAAATGAGGGATGAAATAGGGGGGAAAGAAGCGTCGCGACACGCGGGGACATAATTAATAACGCGTTAAACGCGGCATTCACGCGGCAGATAGCACATTTGCAATATTCGTATTAAGGTAATTGCTACGATGACGAAGCCCCGACTTGCCGGTTGGCCGGGGAAGGAGGCGAATGTTACAAAAGGAACGGGGTTAATGAATTAAATGCTGCACCAGGGGCGGTTTGTTCGCTCGTTATCCAGCAAACGACGCATCTGTCAGAGCGAACTCTCCTCGAGATAGGGTTCTTTTCAATTTCAGGGCTACGGGGGGATGTTACTGCTGCGATTACTCTTATTACGGTTGGAATTATTTTGATTACTGAGCTACTTGAAGTCTAAAGGGTCTACCCGGGTGAGCATAGGGAATGCGGCCCCAGGGATTATATTTCATATAATAGGTATTCCACGATGTAAATGTGTAATAGCATTTATGCATATTTGGAAAATTAGGAAAGTCATTAATATTTTTTCCCGAATTTATAGAGCGCTGAATATTACGTTACGAAGCAATGAAAGGTGGAACTTCTCAATTTTTAATTCACACAAAAAATTCTATTTCCGATTTCATACACGTTTCCCGTGGCAAGAGGGAATTTCGTAAACCGCAGTTAAAAGTTTCTCTCTAAAAATAATCCAGACATTAATTTTCGTTGCTCGTAAGAAGTTCGTGTCTCGGATGGCGGAGGACGGTGCCAAATAATTTCTGTATTCCATTAAACCGGAAATTATGAACTCCCGGATTTTCTGCCCCGTTTATGCCGGGTGTTTGGCGCCGGAAGGACAGCAACACGAGGTTTTATCTTTTAATGAAACGGTACGCCGGGAGACAAAACGACGACCAGTCAGACGTTACGATGCGGTCATGGCAGCGATAACGGATTAAAAATGCACAACTGCAGTTGCAATCGGTGCAACGTGACGCTCCTGTTAGTTTTCGGGCCGTTGTCCCGTTCGACCGTGCGAAATAGAATTTTAAAGGGCAGCATGTTTGCACATGCATATTTAGTGAATTTTGAAAAGCTACATATAACTTTATCTTTCTGCAATACAACTGACTTTTATAGTAAAACGATTCTATTCGTAAACTGGAACGAGATATTTACCTTGACTAGACTGACTTCCATTTAAAATTAAGCTAAAGTTTCCCTAAGGTCTTCCTAAATATACAATATGCAATATTGAAGCTTAATCCTTATAAGGATTTCTAAATAAGATCACCCAGTGATTCCAACATTGCCCATAAAGGCACGTCAAGTTGATCACTGTTTGCACCAGATGTCATAGTAAAATTTTTATCAAATCGAAACATCACTTTGCCAAAATCTATTTCGTTTGAAAAATACTAACCACCGAAATTTACAATGTCTGCCTAGGGTGAATCGACGAGTGAATGAACAGTGACCAGTGAATGAACGAATTGACTTTTTTCCTAGATAACAAGAATACTATTTCATTGAAAACAATGATCTTATATTTAGAATGAAGAAAAATTTATTGAGATAACGGCAATACTAATATTTTTTGAATCTATGAACGCCTCGGTCGCTTATTATTTTTTTTGTTTTGTGGTTTCGGGTGCTGCCATTCACGGCGAGAAACCTATTAACAAAACACGTACGATGACAGTTAACCATTATATCGTGTAAACTGTGTTCTGACTTAAATAAATTTGTCAGGTTCCTATTATTATAATACAATATAGATTATATTTTTATATTGCTATGTTAGGTCCCTCACCTAAACTTCCTTTCTTCTTTCGTAGGGTTTTCTGATCGGAAAATGAAGTATTATTCTTTGTGTTCATTCAATGGGTCCAAGGTATTCATTTATTGGGTATTTTGTTCATTCACTAGTATATTGGGCATTGATTACATTATTATGATTTATTTCAGACGCCGGTCAAGTAAAAAATCACAAACAATTTTTTTAGACATTTTTAAAGCCTATTCTGTTACAAATTCCTATTTCATTAATAAATTCTGACATTATTTAATTTTTATCGTTATTTGAAATTGAAAAAACGCTTAGCTGTTCATTCACTGGTCAATTCACCCTACTTTCGCGAGAACCTGCTTCGTAAATGAGTCTTCATCTACGAATCTACTAACCGCGCACAGTTCGTTGTTCTTTTATTCGAATGGAGAAGCATCCCCCCTTTTTTATTCCACACCCCTTCCAAAAATTCTACATGCCGCCCACACGAATCCCCTGATCGCCTGATTCCACGCGACCCAAATAAACGTAGAAGTGGATCACATCGATACAAAATACGGGGGAACGGATCTCACCTTTCTGAGGCATCCAACGAAGTTGTTGATCCCTTTGGCGCCCTGCAGGGATCTCGCCTCGGCGCCCCCGCCCACCAGCAGTCGATCGCTCGCCAAATGTGTGAACGAGCCCGCAGTGTGCCCATGCTCCGCGTAAATCCCATCGACGATGGCGGAGAGCTGCAACACACAAGCCATAGGGTGGCAAAGTTTCGTAAGGGCTTTCCGAAAAGTTACGCTCCGCCCCCCCAGCGGCGGCTTAAAAGCGCCCGCCGGAACGCGATTTCAGATTAAAGTACGGCCAACTCGTCCTGAGACGAAGACACGCTTCGACGCGGCCAGAGATTAAATTTCGCCGCCGAGGACAGTCTCTACATGGCGGCAATCTCGTCGGGCACGCGTGTTGCCTCATTTTCGTCGAACTTGATAAATTGGCTGGTGTTCGATAGTCTCAGGATGAACAGCGTACTCGTGTTTCATGCACAGTCGGTCACGAAAGTCTATACACTTCTCCTAAATTTCAGGTGTTTAAAGACACAGGTGTTTTGGCCACTTTCATAAAAATACTTCTGTACAGACTTGCGAGTGATCGTAAGCCTCTACTATCTTCGCAGGCTAAGCGGAGAACATTGCTTGCTGCTCAGCACGTCAGAAAGGAAACTTTTGTTCCAAAGTAATTAATGGGGAAAGATTGGTGGAAGTATTAAGTCTAAAGTTAATCATTAACGAGGCCAGGGTTACGTAGTTAACAGTCTGCGCTACAAAATTCTGGCACGCTTTTCTCTCTCGATCTTTTCAATGAAACTCCAAGAATATAGACACATATACAGTACCTCGAGTATTTCTCAACTTCCACTTAATTTTTAGCTTGCTTCGCAATGCTCAGGACTTACTATCCATACTGTAAATCTCGATCCTAATTTCCCTGCCTCGGACAATAGGCCACCGACGTCCATCACGGCGAATGCGATAACGAGGGCCCTAAACAATTACGTCGGGAATTTAATTTGCGTTGAGGGAGGGCGATCTTGTTCCCTGGACGGAGACAAATAGAGTGGACGGAAAAACGTTAGCGGCCGTTGTTCCCTGCGGCGCTTAAGATCTTTTTCCTTGTTAATTAACGACCCTTGATAGAGGGGAGAAAGGATGGAAATTTCGAATAGTGTTCCCGCGGTGTTCCCTTTATCACGGTTCGCAATGTCCGAGGACGTAGTGTCTTTGTAAGAAGCGTGCAGAGCTAATCGACGTAAAAAAACGTATTCGAGGGAGGAACGGAGGACGCTGCACGAGCCATGCTTGAAGATTGAAAAGGGAAAATGGGGAACGCTGTCGTGGGAGGTCATTTGTCTCGCAGTCTTTGTTCTTATGCTTCACTGAGCTAGTGTACAGAAGCAACCCGATGAATTTTGAGCAATTGATTGGTAGAAGTCACTGCAAGGTCTGGCAACTTGTGCAAGCGGCAGTTCTTCTCTCTTATCGTATATTTCCCTTTGACGGGCTCGTGAGAAAGTCACCGTATGAAATTAATCGAGGTGGATTTTCACAGCGGACGCGTTAAATCGAATCTTTAGTGTCTCGATCGTTCGCAATTTACGTCGATCGATTAGAGCCCCGTCGCCTCCACGAATGAGATTTCACGCCGTTTCCGCGGCTAGAAACCCAACACGCATCGAGCACCGCTTCCCCGCAGCAGTGGAACACGATATCCTTCAACGAGCCAGCCAGGTAGGAAACAAAGTGGCCGGGAAGCCCTCGATCGATGTCTTGGCAACAATATCCGGCATGGCGGCGAGTGGAAGGGCAAACATCGTAATGCACCACTCAGCTAGCCAGCCAAGGGAACCTTCGCCGGTGGAAATGGTCCCGCGAGCCCCTTAACGAACTGCTCCCCCTTAATTTTATCACGCTGAAGTTCCCCTCTCCAGCCGGGGTCTGTTTGCTCGCGAAGAAACATCCGAGATAAGACCGCGGGAATTATGAAGAGATTGCTCGGGCTGTGGTCCGAAGGAAAAGCATCCTTTGCGGGAGAGCAGTCTAATTACAGCAACGAAAAGAGCCAGTGGGCGGAGGAATGGCGGCAAGAAACTCCGGCAAAGTCCTTTTCGCTGAGGACTCAGCCAGGGGTTCCCGGATCGTGAAAAGAGAGGAAGAAAGAGGGGCAGGATAACGGGGAAATAACGACTATCGACGCCTTTCCGCGAACTCGTAATGGACCACTCGAGGATGCCGCTCGCGAGAACGGGCCCTTGTCTAAACGCCGAGCTTTACGGGGGCCGCCGTTTCACGCTGGCGAGATGAACGATGATTCTTCGTCGTGCCTGGTACAGGATTTCGTGAATTGGAGGGTTCAGCGATGCTGATGGAATGGATGAATTCCAGCACACTTCGCGGAGGCTGATACATGATTTCGTGAATTACGTACACTGTCGTTCGTACTTAAGTGTTAGAACACCTGCTGTATATACAGAAATTGTGATATTTTATAGAGACTTAATATTTTTCACTGCTTTGATTTTATGGTTTTAATTTAAAATGCCGAATAAAGGAAAATTTTCCGGGGGTTCTCGATACATTTGCAACGCCTTTCGCAATTATTCCACAGAGAGCAGGTGTTCTAATATATATGAACGGCAATTTAGGTGATTGGCCAGGTTTGGTGTAATTGTGGTGCGAAGTGGTGGGGGAGTATACAGGTCAGGGGTTGAAATGATTATTGGAAAATCTTTGCTACGTGGAATTGGCTAATTTTGAAATTTAAAACTGCGATAAGTTCTGATTTTTGTTTCTCCTCCACGATTTTTAGTAATTGTGGTGTTGATGAGCAGTGATACTTGAGATAAGCAGTCTTTTATTTGAATAGTTGAAATCTTAAGTTAGAACACAATGTTACTAGCACTTTTGTATATATTAAGGAGAATTAAGGACTCCATGAAAACACATTTCACTCATTTTCACCACTCCAGAGTAACAATAAACAACATTGCTATTGATAAAAAAGTGGGTGTTTTCACCCTTAGGACCGTCTTATTTGCGAATCAAAAAATAATTTCGTTATTAACATCATTGAGCTACATTTCTCAAAAGTTTCAGATTTTTCGAATTTTCCATTTGCCGAACTTTCCTTGCTAGAAAAATCGTGTCAAACGCACGTACAGACACAGTACTTAAAAACACGGACTTCCTCGCGCTGATTCTATAAATTTTTAAATCCGTCCCCACAGGACTATCCCCTCTCTTCGTTCATCGCAAACTTTCCACTACTCGGATGGCAGGTTATGCTTGCCCAAAGCCACAGGGGATTGAAAAACAGTAACTTATATTCTTTAATATTCTTTTCCTACCTGTCGCGAAACATCTCAGGAACGCACTACCTCGCTTAAAACTTCGCGAAACGGGATTAGGGAAGTTCGTCTAATATTCTTCCTCCCATGTTGACTCGCCGGTGTCGTTGGCACTTAACTGCTGTTTGAAACGAGCTCTCGCAACGGAACGCGTCGTGTTAATATTCGTTCGTCGCGACAAATTCGGCGAATGACAATTCTGCTCGCGAGCGTGTTATGCCCCTAGTTACATTGCGAATATCTTGAAAGTTTCCGAGTGAAACGGATACAAGCTTGGGGAGCGGCGACACACCCGTGCCCTCTCGACGTTAAGTAGAATGTTACAGTTTATTCTGCGGCCCAATCGAAATTCGTTGTTCTTCGGGGAATTGTACGCGACTCGGCTGTTCCAGGGTCGCGGACCCCTCAAACTTCCACGCAATTAAAACTTACACGCACCACAATCAGCGCGCAGCATAGAGCGGCTCCTGTTTCGCGAAACTTCGGTATATCGCCTACAGACGAGATCTTCGTAGCTGGAGTTTCGAACGAGATAAGAGCAATCAGCGTGTCTGTTCGCCTCGTAATTACACGGTGTTCTCATAAATTTCATCCTCGAGCTGTTTTTGGGCTGCGCGTTTGATGTACGCTTGACGAACGGTTAACTGATATTTTACTGACTAATCATGTAATTTATTAATAATTAAGGCTTAGGTTTATTTAATAGCAGAACGCTGCTGTTGGTTTGTGTGATGTATATTCAACGTATTATTATTATTATATGGAGGAGCGACTCTTGTTTGGAGACGAAAGGATTCAGGGACGTTCTTTGAAACGAAAGTGATGTTTTTAGGGGGTGTGACGAGCGATAGGGTGTTATGCGATTTAGACGGTGTGAAAATGTAGCGATGACTACATTGTATCGAGAATCGAAGCTGATTGATATTCTGAATGTATTATTTATTTGCAGTATTTATCTACGTAGATAATTTGTACGCAGATATTATAGAATTTTTGTGTATTTTGGTTCGTGTAAGTTATAAAAAATTGTTATTTATGCATTATACATGACAAGTTCTCTTTCCTGTTCAATACTTCTTATGAAACTACTAATTACTTATGTTACGATTTTCATACTTTTATTAAACAAACATGAGGAATGTGGTATAATATTGTTAAACAAAACTAGTACCTAATAGCTTAGTACTTTTCTCTGTGTTATGGAACCTTTTTTAATAAATGCTCTAATACAACTTGTTTCGATTGAAATTTTACTATACAGGTTCTAAAATATCTATTCCATGAGAACACTTTCTAAAGAAGTCCCTGGGGGTAAGAATTCTTTGAATAAAAATTCCACGGGAAAATATATTTTCTCAAACGAAACATATAAGTTCTAACAGAATTTTTTTAAAAATGAGAGTTCCAGAATATTTTCGATCCCTGGTATTAACATATCATAGAGCTTAGTCTTAGACAAAGTCCCCTATGTTTGATATACGATTGACAATACAGTGAATTCGACCCACATAATACGGATATGTTTCAAAGTTACTCTTTCAATCCATTCTGAAACCACATGGATTACTTTTCACTCCTGCGTTAACTACGTTCAGAAGGAACTAATTGCAGAGCTGCAATCGGAGTTAGCACAAAAATTTCTTTCTTTGACTCTGCATCGTTTTACCGCAAGGGAAATACTTTATACTAACAATTAAACTGCCTTCGTCGGTGCCTCTTTGTTTCGTTGCATTACCAAAGCTCCTTTCAGTTCTCTAAACCTTCCTGGCGTAAAGAAATTCTTTGTTGTCGTTCGCCGTAAATATTCTTCGTAACAATGTGATTGCTGCATTTGCCAGCACCGTCTGAAGCGAATACGCGCGTGCCTGTACGTTTTTCTCGTTCCGTTGCTCCGCGTACACGCATCAAAGAGAAATGGTTTATTACGCGAGGAATCTGCTGCACCGTTCCGTGGACCTTTAAATCAGGGGCCTGGGGTTTAACATGGCGCGAGAACTGATTTTTGCGACTAACCCGTCGATCATGTAAATCCGTCCATCCGCGTGCACGCCCAGAATTCCATGAAAATTCCCCGTTACCAGTCCGGATGAGGGAAGTGGGGCCGTGCCGCTGAGCTCTTTGTCGTCCGCTAAATTGCGCCAAATTGTTAGGACGATTTTTATTCCAGTTTGCCACGGAATGTATCACCGGAACGTAAATGGACGGTCAAGTTAAATCGCCGTGTCCTCGTTAAATCGGCGAAATTACACGGGACGAAGGTCGTTGAGAGAAATTTGAAATAATAGCATCGCGCGTGTAATTTCAAGTGCAGCGCAATTTGCGCGGCGAAGGACCGCTTTCATGTGGGCAACTAATTTCCGTTTGAAAGACGAAACTCGTATTTCGAAAATAGCGCCCCTCTTCGGCAGAAACTTTTAATCGCGATGGAACTCGTTGCGCTTCTAATGGGTGGAAAATTGAGCCCGATTAATTTCGCCGGATCAGTTTTCGCGAGGAGTACTTACGAGTAATGAAAATAGTTTTGAAAAACAATAAACAGAAATGGAATACCGGGAAATAGACTCTGTACTATTGCTGGATTACAATGCACACAGTTTGCTAGACTGCCTGACACGTGAAAGGTTATACTACTTAAATGAGCGATGGGTTGTCACGTCGCTGTTTAATAAGAATAAACAGACTCTGTTAATGAATGAATGTTCAAATAATTTTCTGTACCCGCAACGTCTCGGAAGAAGGACTTTTTATAAACAGCTCCCAATTATTTTAAATATATATTTCATATCCACCTGAATAGACATTGCATAAGCAAACTTGCGTGATACTACTTTTTAAAATCTACCTTCTTCAAGGTCACTACAAGTAACCTTCTTGCTCGCGAAACTTACAAAGATGCGAAAACCTTAACGTACTACTGAAACAAACAATTAAAACGCCTAACAACAAATAGAATACCATTAAATCCACCATAACATTGAAACCAATCACTTCGTTATTTAAAATCAGACCAACTGAGAGTCAAAAGCTACACGAACTACGAAGCATGATCGCTCCACAAAGACTTTCATATCTGAAATCCCCCAAGTGTCATTTCCCTTACGATTTCATCTCTCACTACCCAATAAAATTTCTCAATATGTCCATCGACATCTAAGTTCCCGTTGAACTACTCTCCCGCAACAAAGCACCGTATTGACGTTCAAAATTCCCGTAAAGACTTATCGATAAATTCGTAAAGCTCCACCTACGATGTAAACATTCGCGTAAAAAAGGTCCAAGCTGAAGGATGTGGCGGTAATAGGTTGCGTTGGAAGCGATCCTCCGGGGACGCGTTCACGTTCCAGATATTTTATTAACCAGCCAGAACCAATGGAAAATCGCGGCTGAGACGTGTCGCAGGATCAACGACCGGAAGCCGCAGTGAAAGTCCTCGAGTCCTTCGCGGCACACATTTTACGATGCCATCAGGACGCGACAACGCGCGGGGATCCTTGACATTTTTTTTTCTCTTCGCGCGGTTCACCGTCGTTGTCTCGACGGGGAGGGAAAATGTGGCTCGGGGAGAATTTTTCCCAGGCTTTACGCGCATTAAGCTCGTTTACAAAAGCTGTTCTTATGGCTGCCTGGGGGTCTGCTCACGCCATTCTCCCTCGAATCAGGAAAAAGCTCTGTATACACTCCCTTTGATACACGATTTAATTTCGAATATCTCTCAAGTCCTGCACAACTTCCGACGGTACGGACGTTTCGCCAATTAGAGTGCCTCTGTTTTTATTTGGCTAACGTGGGTGTCAATTTTAAGTTGCCAGTGACCAGTGATTACTAGCTTTAAGCTGATCTCATTTAGTGTTCGTATTCGGAAAGTATTTTTCCGCTTAAATTTAGCTGGGTACCAACTGTTTGATCAATCATAGAGTTATTAAGATTTTTTCATAGGACTTGGATTTCGGGCTGATACAACATATATTTCCAGTACTCTAGGTATATCTAATTGTAAGTAAATGAGGACTTTGAGTGTCTTCTTTAATCTATTTCTATACCTCGAAAATTGCGAAATACCTACAGTGGTCGACGGAAGATTAGAGCTCGTCTTTTTACATACTGTGTGGCAAATTTAATTCATACTAGGATTTACGTTAGTGGGATTATGCTGGTATCATTGGTCTATTCTGGGAAACTCCCTAATACAGGGAATATAAATTTAAGATATAATTCTTTCTAATGGAACTATCATATTTATTATATATTATACAATTTCTAATTCTACTATTTTTCCCTTTCTTCCTTTTTTATATGTATTTGTCTCTTGTTATCTTTTTGTTATTATTCTTAATGTCTACTGGTGGGCTAAACAATTATTATTTTTATTCATTTTACCTTCCATAGCTTAAAGTACCCTTGTTACGTGTACCTATATTATCCACTGTATAGCACCTACTATTGTACATTAATATATCGTCTGTTTCATTGACTTTAAAAGATGTTGAATAGGGTTTAAAAGCAGGTACACTCTTAATTAATAGTTTGATTATTGACATCCAAGAAAACGTGGTTCTCGCCGAACTGTGGAAGGTCTGTGACATTTTCGCGTAGAAAATAGAAACAGCCCGTCCCAGTTCAGGAAGTCGCCGTGTACAAAAATCGACATCGTTCAATTTAAATTTCACTTGTCGACCATCGGCAATGCAGCTTCAGTAAACTTCGACCCCCTTTGCCGTGGATATCGAAGGAGATAGGGGCCGACCGCGCGCCATTATTGCGTGTACGTTTCAAGGAAACGTCAGCTTTCACTTGTCACATTAGCTGTCGGGAAATCTTGGCCGACAAGTAAATCGCGTTAAGCAATTTTCCAGAAAGGGCTGCGGCGAACGACGTTTTTTACACCTCCCCACCCTTTACTTCGTACGTGACGCGACAGCGTGACCGATAATTTCGTTCCGACTTTCCGCTGGGCAGATCCGCTGCATTTACATCTCAAGATACATTAATTATTCCAGCTTCTCGTGGCAAATATTACTAAACAGTGTGCTTAGTTTTATTACAGGCGCTTTTCACTCAGAGGAAATTGAGTTGCTACCACGGGATCCGTCTGTGTACAGAAAAGCAGGAAATTACTCGTTACTGTCAGCATTTTATTTTCAATGCAGGCTTCTTCTTAGAGCGGCGAATGAATTTCTTATTACGATACACGAAGGTGCTCCACCGAGGAAATGAGAGAAACGCTAATAAGGAAAGGGTTTAACCCACGTAAAATCATGGCACCATGGTTCGAAAAGAATTCTGGTTTGACGTTAACAAGCTTTAGAGCTTTTTATATTGATAGTTTATAAACCAAACGTTAAAGTTTTCTTATGAAACTTGTCGAGTTCTACTTTCGCTCCACCACTGATGAGTCTGATCATTAAACATTCGCCCAGCAGATAAACGTTTTCGGACCCTTGATGTGAATTTTAATTTATTTTCCCGATCCATTGTAACAAAACTTTACCCAGTTTAGTAATTTAAAAGAAGATTTTATACTACCATTTATAAAGTAAATTCTGGTGAAATACAGAGAGACATCCTTCCAAAATTAATTGCATCCACAACTTATGAAAATTCAGCCGAACATTTCTCCTCCCTTTCAAGTCTGCAACGAATTAATTAACGAATTTAATTCCGCGTATGCCGCCTAATTTCCCACAGAAAGAAACGTAAAAGTAATTACTCCCCGCGATTAAAAACCGTTATTCCAGCAATGCAGGGAACCCTGACTCTTTCGCAGCCCATCCTGAATGTCGTTTGCCGAAAGAAATATCGGTCGCGAGCCGAGTTAATCGCGTTAAGCAATTTTCCAGGGCGCAGAGCCGTCGCCGCAGGGTCTAAAGTCCGATTCCGTGGGTGGACCTCTGAATACGAATTAGCAGCCTCGAATAGAAAGCCTGCTGGCCGATGGGAAGCAGGCAGAAGGGGTTGAGGCTTGGAAACGTATGGGTTTGCGGGCCAAGTAAATTACACCGTGGGGCTTGCAGCCTGGCGCAGTTTACTTGTTTCATTAATTCTCTTCTTCTCTTTCTCTCTTTCTGTTTTCTCTGCTCCCCCGTTTCCGGGGTTTCCTGCCTCGCTCTTCCTTTTTCCCCTTAACAGTTACGCGTTCCCCTTATTACCATGTCGCCACCATTTTCTTGGGCCTCGTGTTTCTTCGACATTAAGGCCCTCCCCCACGTTTCACTTGCGCGCAGCGTCTGAGGAGTTCCTTGTCTTATATTCTCCTTTTTAAAGGATTTAATTCTCTAAATCTTCCAGAGGGTTTTTTGCTTTCCCATTGCTAGTGTGTGCTGCTCTCACAAGGGGGCCGCATAGGTTATGTAATCGGTTCTGGAATGAGACTGGGTGGACACTGTAGTGCACACCTAGTGTTACTAAACCGTAAAGGGTTTTTGCACAATGGGCCTTCGTTTTCGAGAAATTTGAGTTTAAAGTTTTGCGCGACAATTGTATTTCAGTTGCGCAAACATTCTTACCAAGCAACGGTCGTAGCTGCGATAGTAAGGTGTTCGGCTACGGTGCTGGAGGTCTTCGGTTCGATTCCTCTTTTACGCTCTTGTTTTTTTTCTTTTTCTTTTTCTTATCGTAGTAATGCAATGGCTGCACCTAAAATTATTTTGCGCTGTAACGATTTTAATAATATATATTATTACAATAATACTGCACACAAAGTAAGTTTCCTCTGTATATTTTAAGAATTCTGTACAATAGTTCGGATGGTACCGATCGTAAAAACATGCAAAACACAAATGTTCTCTACACCACGCGCATCCTAACAACGACACTGTCATACATTTACATATTTTTAAATTACGTGGAAAACAAACTTCGTTCACATTTTGAAATTGGGGTTTGTCATTGCCTGGCGTTAATCCTGACGCGCACCATGCATATCTAATCATATTATTGAATATCGGCGCGCATAATTGATTGTGAAGTAAAGAATGGATACGCAATGCGTCTTCGCGATCCGTTAGCTCACGCTTATGTTCTATTGCATATGAGCAATTTTGAAGTTTTTTAATAAAATTTTTCACCTGACGGTAAAAATATACGTCACAGGGTTGTACATACGGTGTACATTTAGGGGGTATTCTCGCTACTTTACATTTTGCATTCCCGTTGTCGTCGGTGAATATTTCCTCATGAACGGTACCATCCGAACTATTGTACAGAATTCTTAAAATATACAGAGGTAACTTACTTTGTGTGCAGTATTATTGTAATAATATATATTATTAAAATCGTTACAGCGCAAAATAATTTTAGGTGCAGCCATTGCATTACTACGATAAGAAAAAGAAAAAGAAAAAAAACAAGAGCGTAAAAGAGGAATCGAACCGAAGACCTCCAGCACCGTAGCCGAACACCTTACTATCGCAGCTACGACCGTTGCTTGGTAAGAATGTTTGCGCAACTGAAATACAATTGTCGCGCAAAACTTTAAACTCAAATTTCTCGAAAACGAAGGCCCATTGTGCAAAAACCCTTTACGGTTTAGTAACACTAGGTGTGCACTACAGTGTCCACCCAGTCTCATTCCAGAACCGATTACATAACCTATGCGGCCCCCTTGTCAGTTTATTCTTCTCGTTCCATTTTGTTCTCTCCTTCTTCTTAGAAAAACTTGTTTTGTTTAGAAGTGGATTGGGAGGAGTTGTAAATAGTAGTCGCATGTGGTGGCAGCCAGTGCGTTTGAATTCTGTGGTATCAGAATTTCTTCTTTGAAAAATCAGTTGTGACAGAAGGAGGGATAAAATAGTTTTAAGTTTATATATAAAACACATCCGGGATCCACCACCCCCTCCTCCACCGTTCCTGGACATGAAGAGATACCGCCGTTAATCCTTAAAGGATTTTAGGTTACATATGTAATGGAGTACTGTGCGAGGCAAGTGGATTGGCGTTTTTTAATGGATCGAGGAGGAAGAGAAAGAAAAGAAGGAGTGTTCGTGCGCGCATTCGTCTTGGGACAGTTAGACTGACTTATCACTAAGGCTTCAGCGACGGACACTGTCCTAGATACGTGACCGAGAGGAATATACTTGGAACTTGTATATATACGAACGAGACTGGAACTTAGGACTTGCGAGAAACAGTGTACGAAGATTAGGCCTCTGGTGGCGCTAGCGAGCACTAACAGTTACGATCCCACGGTGGTTATGAGACGCTACAATGGTGTTGCAGACAATGCTTCTTAAATCCAATGAGGAAAATCTCGCGAATCACTGGCAGCCCTGTGTCAACGCAAAGGGAACCTTGAACACGATAATTAGCAACACTCATCTCACATATTCCATTAACTCATCAGCACCAGAACTCTCGACGTATGATTTACTTAACGTACAAGCGTTAAATATCGCCGGAACCATTAAACATTTACACAAACTGTCAATAATCAGTCGAATACTTCTGCTTTCTGTATGGATCCATTAAAATGAATGGGCGACACTTTGTGCTCGCATCAGAATCACCCTGTTACGGTAGACTCGTGTCCCAGTCATTTATTTTCATGCTCAGCTCTCCACGTTCCATTCTCCAGCCCCCTTTGTCACATTTCCTCCGCAGTCCTTTCGTTCCTCGCTCCTCCCCCGCCTCTTATTTATCTTCATTTTCCATTTCATCCACTCGTCTTCATGAACCTCCGTCCGCCGTGTACGTTTCCCATTTCTCTTTCGCCCCACTTTGATGTCCGTGTTCCCCGTGTTTCGCGCACATCGCCAATGTCCTCCGCACGGGCCTTTCCAATTCCCCGCGTGTCGCCCCCACCCTCGTTAATATGGCGAACGTTGCGGCCATGTTCGGCGACCGCTGGTACGCTTCAGTGCGCCCCGCGTTTTCCGGCGACGGTGAGCGCGTCGCTTGGACCCGTGAAGCAGAGCGATTCGCGAGCCCAGGCGAAACGAAATCTCTCGCCTAACGAGCCTCGCCTCGATCCTCATCCTCTGATTATCTGTCGCGCCTCGGAACGGGGATGGTGAACGTGGGATACGTGGTGGTAACTATGCATCCCCGAGTGCTCGTCAAAGGAGAAGGTAAAATTAAGGAAATAATACAGGAACCGGCGGATCAGTTTGAAGTTCGCGTTAAAACGCGATACCGTTAATACTACTGCGAATTTCGTTGAAGGGGGTTCTATTTATTCTGGGTCTCTCCTGGTACAAGCGTTGCCAGCTTTTATACAGGGAAATAACGCACATTTTCTGTCGTGGAGTATAAAAAAAAAGAAAACCGAAAGCACAATTTAATCTTATTAGCTTTTATTCCTTCCAAACATATTTTGTATTGCTTTTAGCATTACAGGGCAACTTTTCATCATATTTATATAACTCAATGGCATTATTGCACTCGATATCAATCGCATACTTTATTGTTATTCAAAAGTATAGGTAGAGTACATTTACTTATAATAACGTAAGACAGTTTATTTTAAAGTTTCAGGTGTTTTATGCAGACATCTGATTGTAGATACGGCTCCAGATCGTAACGTCCGTGTTCCGATTCATTCCATTCATATCTCCCAATACGGGAACATTGTCCCCAAGAATTTTTAACGAAGTAGTGTATTGCATTTTACGTAGCCCAATCAGCGCACCGAAATCGTTGAAAAATGTCATTAAAATTTGCAACAGATTCAAACATCCCCTGCCCCATCAGTATTTCACCCTCGTTCGACGAAGTTAACAAACGGTTCGCGTTACCATTAAAAATGTCGCGTACGTAAATATCCGCGGACCAGGCGGCAACGAACGGCGATGCGCGGAATATTTTCATCTCATTTAATTCTTCCGCGTCATTAATACAGCGCGGTAGGGCAGCACGATTAATGGCTTAACGGGATTTCACGGTTTTAACGATCCCCGTCAGTCCAGCCGGGGGAAGCGCTCGATTGGTGCTCATTACGCAATAAAGTTGCACGGCCGCGGTTGCAAAATGATCTATTCCCACAACTCGTCTTTCTTGGGCCGCCTGAAAACCACCCGACCCCTCTCGCCCCTTCCAGCGTAGCCGGCTTCCTCTCGAGAACCTTCGTAGATCATGTCGCGCAAAAATAAATGATTTCTCCGTTTTTAACGAGATCGTAAATTACAGCGATGCCACGGGCGTCTGGAAAGCGGCTCGCGAAATCTCTGAAAAACGTGGAAATATTCAAAAAGAGTGAAGAGCAGGCGTTAGAAAAGGTAGGCAGCCACCGGTACGCCATCACCGAATTCATTCAAGCGTCAGTCAACGAGGATCTTGAGTTCATTGGAGAGGAAACGTGTGGCGCTTGGGCAAAGATGAAATAGAAGTGTTTCTAACTTGTTTTGATGAAATTCACGGGTGGGTGAGTGGAGCTTAGTTATCGTTCGGAACAAAAGGAGGATCGTTAGTATCTGGAATGATTGTAGATTTCCACGAAAAGGAGATTCATTTTAAGAATTCTTCTTTAGAGGATAGGTACGTAAGTGTAATTAAAATTGGCCAAGGGGATTTTGGTTCAGATCGATCGTTCGATTTTGAAAGCACCTACAGTGGGATCCTCTATAACTTATACATCAGCAGCTCCGTGAAACGTCATTGTTCGTGAACGAAACATTTTCGTTTCGACCGAGTGTGAAATTATAATGAACGCAGTCAATAAATGAGACTTAATTTGTTTGGCAAATTAGCTTATTTATTGACTGCGTTCATTATAATTTCACGCGAAACATGAAAGTGGGACATAGTTTTATTAACCGTGGAATTACGTGGAGCCAGAACAGTTGGTGCGTCAAACATTTGGCCGTCCAATAACAACGGGAGAAATATTTTTCCTCTAACCGAAAATTTCTACCGTGAAACGGAGTCGAAGTGAGTTACGAAATCAAGCAGAGTCTCGTTTTTATTTGCGTGTCAGAATTTTTTTACGACCTGTGATTCGAGGAAGCAGTCAAGCGCAGGCGAGACGTGTCAGGCTTGACTTTTTACCATTTCCTTAAGAACCGCCAGCGTTTCGAGCGTCTCTTCCGCCTGGAAGCGTCGTGACACTGATATCGGGAGGGTTTGCTAACCGAGGACTCCTTGAAAATGTTTCACAATTTCCGTGGGTTACTGGTTATTTAAAGGAACTTGATATTTAACATGACAACATTAGCGAGTTTACTTGAGGTTACTATTGAATTTCATACTTGTCCAAATTTAGCGATATAATCATATACTTACTAGGATTTTAGCTTTTACCCTGAGTCTTAAATGGAATGGCAACTTAGTGTATGCATGTTTTCCAGGTTCTACGTATTTTCAGTAACGTTTACGCGAAATAATTTTATAGACGATGCATGTGTACAAATTTATAGTAAAATATGGTTCCTCCGATATTGAATGCAAGGCGTGTCTGCCTATAGACGGACCACTTCCACTTGCACCGTTTGCTTAATGTACTTTAGTTAGTCGAAGTAGTCAGATACTTTTCTGTATGTTACTGCATTATCTACCATACACATGCATTATTTTGGACTTCTTCTGTTGAACTTTGCTGAGATTAACGAAAACTTTGCGAAGACCTACGAAATTATTTACCTGTTCTACTGAAAGTTCTCAAGGCACTGTTGTTGCCACTATTAAGCAGAGTTTTAAATTTTCCGTTGCATGTGGAGGTATGATACCCTCGATAGGATGAATTTTAAAAGAGGAATCACTTGAATGTTTGACATAAATTTATGAACATTGTTTGTAATAATTTGTATTAAGTACAGTAACCGAGTATATTGTTTCTTAGCAAAAAAATTGAATAATATAATAACAGTCTGTACCTACAAGCCATTGTACTCATCCCCTTAAAAAGAACAATTACTTTTCTTCTGTTAAATAGAATTGCAATATTCCCTTTCTATCGGGGCTAAAACAACTGGATTGCAAAGATCCTTCTCTGTTTACAATATTTTATATTTTTATATTCTTTTCTCCTGGCTTTGGTTTTTAAACCATTTCCTCTATTTTCGACTTCGAGCGAGGCGCGGGCCGCCGATTTACATTTTAATTTAATTTATTCCACTGTGAACTCATACCGCTCGTCCACACGTGTGTGTGGGCAAGTCAACGTTGGGCGCGCCAACGAAGCATCGATACTCGTTTTGCGGTGAAATTAAAAACGTTTACGTGGAGAGAATCGAACGCTTTTGAGCCACGAGTCCCAGCGCAATATATACACGAAACCTTTATACGTTTTTATTCGGATGAATATAGATTACATAGTAGTGCAATAAATTTGGGTAAAAGGCATTTGAATTAGTCGTGTCGCAATTGAATTTATAAAATCTTTGCTATTTTTTTTTAAATATCTACGATATCACTCGCGCCTAAATGTTGGAGAATTTATAAATAACAAATCCATAGTTGAATTTTCCTTTGTATCTCAGTTACTCGACTGTAAATATTTTTCAAACAAGCGTTTCACCGTCTCCTTGTGTAAAATAACGTTTGTAATTCAATTAAATGTTATGCACATGCAAATGGTTAACATATGCATATGTATTAATTGCAATATTCGTAATTTCGGAGTATGTAACGCACTAAATTAACCGACATATAACTTCGCATTGCACGCGTATAATGTGGCTGCGTGAAACTCGTTCGTTACCATTCTCATCCGTGTGTAATGCAGTATAGTGCTTCATTTTACATGCGCAGTACTTATGATAACTGGCTGAGTATACTTATTAAAATACATTCGCTGATAACTGCTACTTTGTGTATAACGTTTAGTATGGTCCTTGCTGACAACAATCTTCAAAATAGATGATAAACTTCGTCCACATATCGAATTTAAATGAAAAAAATCGTAGCCACTGCGCTAGTTCCTTTACCATTTTAAGCTGTTCTGTCAGTGACACAGAAAGCTAAAACAGCTGCTTTGGAATTACTGTCACCTCTGCCGTATCACAAGTGTTATAACCTTTTCCAATGACAATTCCGAACAAAACTTGGACAAGTGTCAGAGCATTATCGAAAACTCCAATATTCCCTATATATGTATTTAAGAGACTTCTTTTCATCGTCAATTTTTCACCAACCATCGAATGGTGCTCCAGGACGTGATTTGAGGGCTTCGTGTTCTTGTCAAGGGAGGAAAAGGACGATGGAAGAAAGAAATGGCACTCGGTGGCTTCGTGGGCGAAAGAAAAACCAATTTCGAACGAGATCTTAAAAGTATCTCGAAGGAACGCGATTCCGCGGAGAGCAGAGTTTCTTTCAACCTCCATCGTTCAAGCTCCGACGAAAAATTAATAATGAAATACCGTAGGAACGGTCAGGGTCGAGAGGGAGCCTCACGGCCAGTTTAATAAATGATGACCATTTTTAACCAGATCCTTCCTTTGTAATTCTACCCCACCCGTCGCCTCGCGTTCCGCCATTTCTCTCGTAGCAGAATACGCCAAGCGTTTCCCTTTTTCTGTTTCTTCAAAGTGAAAGGTAGCTCGCAAGGCGAAGCTACCTTGAGCCCTTACATGTACTTTCGCATTGGACTCGCAAAGGGCCCTGCAATAAGACTCGACAAACTTTCCGGGAGATTCTTTCTTGACTGGAAAGGGGACGAGTGTTTCCACTGAACATTTTTACCATAATTCATTATTTCTTTCATTGTATTATTATTATTTTGAGACAGCTTCAAAACAAGGAATATAAATCTGTTCCATTTATAGTTAATCAGCTTTTGATTCTTTAACGTGACTCCAGCTCCAATTCTACAAGCATTAATGCACAAGGGACGCTCGAAGGAACATCGAAAGCAAGTTCGGGTGTCCAAACTGTTTTACAGTGAGATACGGGGTCGTGGAAACAAGGGCACAGCCATCTTGAACACGTTACTGAACGAAGAATCCCTCCTGTCGCGATTTCTATCGGACTTTCGTCATTCGCCGCCTCAACGGATCGAGGGAAAGCAAGACGGAGTTGGAACTTTTTCGTGCCTCCGAGAAATGGTCGCCATTTTTAACAGGATTCCAATCGTCCATCTCCTTATGTCCGCGGGCTGCAACCTTCCTATCCCTCGACTCCTGCCCCCTTCCCCCCCACACGACACAACGAGGGAGCTCAAGATGCTCCTTCGAT
Organism: Andrena marginata; assembly: GCA_963932335.1. Classification (NCBI taxonomy): domain Eukaryota; kingdom Metazoa; phylum Arthropoda; class Insecta; order Hymenoptera; family Andrenidae; genus Andrena; species Andrena marginata. The sequence continues at coordinate 6,329,104 of OZ010661.1, forward strand.
CGTTTTCTCTTTTCTTCGTTAACTTCTTATTTCCACCGAGGACATTTCTTCTTCAGCTAACGATTATTCCGGTTTCTCACGTGAATCTGTTTTTCTCTGGTTCAAACGTACTTGGCAAATAGAAGGGAAAGACACCGAACAGAAACGTGTTAAATCGTTTCACAGGAAACGGCTTTCAAGCAGTACTGTTTATGACAAGTAGATGTATTTGAAACACCATATAGACGCAGAAGTGTGAACAGATCTTAACGCGGGGGATCGTCTATTCGATGTTTCATGAAAAGCGGGAAATTTTCTGGAGAGAAGTAGTAGAGAATATATTATTGGTTATTGGCCGAAAGGACAGCACGATTGTTTTTTATTTCCACTCTTTTGCTGGGTTCTACACGAGATACCGGCTTTATCGACGTTCGGGAGAAATATGACAAACCGATATTCCAAACGGTACGGAGCTGGTGCTTTAACTCTCGATTGGTTCTTAAATTTATGTCAAGACACTGGCGGCTGCGAGCGATCGGGTCTATTAAATGCTTTTATTTAGTGCTCCGTGGTGTTCTGTTTTATGGGTGCCGGTTCGGGAATATGTTTTATTTTTTTTTAGATATGGTTGATTGAATAATGGAGGGAGAAGTAGAACCTTTAGTGACTTATGGATGATTTAATAATCATGATAAGAATTCGAGTGGTTTAAAGGTTGTCTCGAGCGATTTGGAACTGCTCGAAGCTCTTAGTAAAGATTGCTGACGTTTATCCTCTGGCGAAATTAATGAGGACATTTGCACTCAGACATGACATTCACTGAGATTTTTATGAAATTGGAATATGATATAGTCTACATGAAACTAGGGAAACTTTAAGTTATCAGTTTATTCGTTTGTAATTTGTTTAAAAAGAACAGGACATTTGAACCTCTTTGTTTTCATTGAATGACAGCTTTATCGTTGAAGCTACCCAAGTAGTTAATGGACTTTCTCTTTTTTCTTTACCTAAATTATCTTACACTCCTTTTCCATAAAGCTAAACACTAAGATTCATAGATTTAAATATGAACGTCTTTCAAATACTGTAGATTCTTGAAGTATTGTGCACCAAATTAATTGGCCACTCGTTACTATTTCCGTAATTAATCAGGTCAGAGATGACCACCATTTATGCAGTATACTATAGTAGTTTCTATCTTATTCGAAACTCAAAAGGTATGAAATTAGCGTAACAATTCTGTGAGGATGTCTTTTACGTGGTCTCGAGCAGCCAACCAGGTCAGCGTTGACTTTATCAGCTAACAGAAACTGTGGCATTTCTAATAATCATTTGGCATGTGCACGATGGGAATAATCAATGGCAACTCTGCCTCTGTCACTGAAAGAACACAGCTTGACAGTTAATCTAACGTAGAGAGAAGCACTGTAAGCAAACAGTGCCCTTATCTACGCATGTAATGGTAACACGACTATCTCTGAATTGGCATCTCGTAGTTTTCTCAATATTTGTACATCCTCCAGATAAACCCTGCACCTGACACATGAAAAGATCGAGAAAGTCGAACAGACAGCAGGCATTGTTCTCCACGTTCAAAAGCAGATGAATCAATATCCAATAAATCGGCAGACAAGTAGCTACTCACCCTGCAGAAGCTGGTGATGGAGGAGATCTGGAACAGAAAGCAGAAAGAAACGATCAGTCGACGAAATCCGGTAAGGAGCGCGCTGATAAATAATTGATACCGGGCATCGACTGAATCGAACGTACACCGTCGATCAAAAGTGTCTGTGCACAAATGTCGTCTGCATACGCGCGGTCTTAAACTATGTAGGAAAAGGTAGAAAAATAAATTCTGGACAATTGTTCCTTTGCGACCACGCGTTTTCCATGCTACTCAGATAGGTATCATTATTTAAATAACATACAACTGGAAAAACTGCAAACTCCCTTAATCTATAAAATCACAACTTATTCAACACTAAACGTGAACATATTGAACAATACAATCCCTTTGATTACGAGTTTGCACATAATTCAGTCCCTAATCATTTATTTAGATGTTTTTTTAATCAACACCAAGTCACTGCCTACATAATGTTACAACATTAGATGCTCGAGAATATATGTACAAGTTACTGAAGGAGCCTTTGCACACCAAGGTTAGCGATACTAAGTCAACGACTCCTTACTCCAGCTTTTGAAGCTTTCATAAATCTTTACCAGAAAACCGTGTTGTAAAGAGGTTTTCCTAACATCATCTATGAAGTCGCCACAAAGCCTTACTAAAAATCTATGTAATGCATAGCACGCGCACTTAATGTACCCAAAGAAGGCAACACTTGACAGTCACTTCTAACGTGCCCCTTGCCGCAATTCTCACACACCAGCTAAGATTATTGCACAACGGATAGAGCACGTCCTAGGTGTATTTTGATGGAAATCGGAATTGCAAAGTTATGATACATGAAAACGAGGACGTAGAAAGTATGGTAATTAGGCATCTCGAAGGATAGCGAGCACTGACGAACTGAATATTTTGTAATAAATTTCCTGCGACCCATATTGCGTCTGACAGCAACCCCCGCAGATTTCTTTGTCCCCGACAGCCGCCGGTAAACTTTTGGGGCACAGTGTACGAGAGCCTGCACACCGGCGCAGAATCTAGCAGACACAGATAGCGGTCCCTCCTTCGACGCGAAAACAGAGCCGCGCGAATTGAAATTCAAAAGTCGTGCCGGCAGGGGAGCATCGAGACGTCGACGCGGAAGAAGCTTTCGAAGCTGATCGCGGCCGAGCCCGGGCGAGTGGTGGGCACCGAAAAAGTTTCACCACGATTATCATAAGAAGTTTCAGCGACGGTGAAACGGGTTACCCTCGGCCTGCTCGAGAAAAACGCTCGAGTATTTTACGTATTCCTCGACGTTTCGAGGGCCCCGAAGTTCTGTGTACAGCGACGGAATTAGATCCCAGTCGGGTTGCCACTGTCTTTCCCCCCTTGCTTCTGCATTTTACTCGTACTTCCCGCTAACGACCTTACTTTTTTAAATTCCCAGCGACTCGCCCCTCCTGCAGCTTTTAGATTATACGTTGGACACCGTGCACGGAGGATTCTTCTGCGACTGGAGTTGTAACTTTAAAATCGTTACCTTTCACCAACACCGTCCACGTGCGAAAATACTCTCCGACTGAAAGTAATGTGCGTATACGCGGAGTATTTGCGTTTTGAAATCCCAGATGTCAAAGCTTATATCTCTGTGTATTTAAAAATAATATTCGTACTGAAAGGTGTGAGCTCGAAGGCTCCATAGGATCGATGCTTTAAGTCGAAGTTATGGTATTTTAGCAATTTTAGTGGAACATAAATTTCATGGTTCTTCTATTTTATCTTCCTTCTTTATTTCTTCGTTTTGTTGTTCGTTTTGAAGTTCAGTTGGGATAGACTTTTAAGTGTCCATCGATTCTCCCTAATATCGAAAGATTACCCTGGTGAAATAATCGTACATTTGGCTGGTCTGTAATGAACGGATTACTCGGTTGGGTCGTAATCGTTAAAACTTCCACATTTTCGCCGGGTAGAATGAAAATTTAAGCACCGAGCAATTTCCATGGCCTACCGCGCCACTTCCAGCGTGGAAACTTGACTTATCCTAACGTCACGTTAATACCACGGCAGGATAACTTGGCGACCTCCATTGTTCACGTCTGATCGGTTATCCGCTTCACTAGCCTCCGATTAAATTCGCTGATGAACTCGCGACGATAGAGTTCGGTCAAGTTCATTACGACCCCGGGGAGGATTTTCATTAAAACCTGGAAATCCAGCTGGATTTGAGGGATTCTTCTCGTCGAATATTCATTATTGCCAGTGACTACACGTCCGTCTCTGTCTACCTGGTTCTAATCGAATAGTAATCGTAAATTTCTTTATTTCTACTCTGATTAGTAATTATAAAATGCCTGGATTCTTTACGATAACTTAGTGCAATTTTAATGGACAATGCTTTATATTTTCTGTACTCAATTGCGAGAAATTTGTACTTTTTCTTTGTTAATATGCTGGTAGGAATGTGGAATGTTTCAATAATTGAGTAGTAAATAATTCGTCGAGAATGTATTAATGTTATGCATCAAAAGAGAGTTTGAGTTCTTTTTAAAGGAGTAGAAGTAAAGATTTAAGGTGTACGAAATTTGGATGAAATTTAATTTCTAAGAATTCTTCGTAAAGAAGTGGAAATGAAGATTATAGAGTGCAATATATGGATATCAAACTAAATTAGTATTTAATTTGTGAATAGCTTTAAAGTGTTTCTTAATCGTGGCAATTTTTACTCGAAGAAGATTTTAAAATAACGCTTATTTAACGAGTAACAGAAAGATCTATTTCGCATCGTTTTCATTCCAACATAATTGTTTTCAGTAAAAGGTGTTTGAATTAATAGAAACTTTAGATTAATAAATGTTTATTACTTTGATCAAGATTATAATGTTGCTTCAACATTTATCCTGTTAAGAGAAATGTAAAAATTTCTTCACAATAGAAAATGAAATGATTGTCTGTATGATAAAGTCGTAGAAATAATGTATTCCAATGTTGTGGATATTCCACTTTTGGAATTAGTAGAACACTTTCAGCGTATTTCACAAATTTTTTATGTGAAAATAATACTTGGTACTACATTCATTGTTAAATAGCAGTTGCATTTGCATAAATTTCAAATGAATGCTGTCAGGGATTAAGTGAGATTTTCATTGAAAACAGTAATTTATCGTCATTTATAAATCGTAATTATATTAATAAATACTTTTATGAACTATTGCAAGCACAAAGTTTCAGGGAATCGCACAGTAAAATGGAACTTTGTACGCTCTTTTGTGTACATTAATTTTATGTAACTAATAAGGAATCTTCATTGAAGGGAATATTTTAAAATTGTTTAATGAGACTCTAAGTAATAGGATACAAGAGAACAGGTACTAGAGGGAGATTGCAATCTAAGATTACATTTTACATCGGAATTTAATTTGTGAATTAAATTTAATTAAATTTAAAAGACTTACAGATTAACTTTGCGAGCAAATAAAAGTCGCCGGTGGAAGGAGGAAGTTATTTAAAAAATTCAAACTAATTTAGACAGCCAAGTGTTCGAAGAACAAAATTCCATGCTCCAGCTAAATTCTTGTATATTTTAGTCGAAGGAATGAACAGAGGAATTCCTTCGATGAATATTTCACGAAGTATTTTACAGTAAAACTAGTAATATAACTGGATAATGAGACACAGTCAATATTAACAATTTTAATAATGAGTTAATCATTTACGAATGGTTTACTGGCAGACAAATCACGCGTTTAAATTGTTCTTCATTATATATAATTCAACTCCCAATTGCAAAGAATCAAATTACTGTATTAATTACTCGTAACTCTAACAAACCATAAAAATTAATTTCTGAAAATTGACTACTACTTGCCGATAGCAGCGTAATAATTCTATCATTTACGTGTAACAAATTCCCCGCTCAGTTCTCCTCAATTTAATTATACAAACAGGTGTACTGGTATGGGAGGAATATTAATACTCCCATGCAGCCATGTATGCAAAACCATCCGAATTCTGTAGTCCAAGAATTTCTAATTACACATCCGGGTAACAGGAATCAACTATCATTTACACAAGTTTCTTCCTACACCGTACACTTACACATCCTACACTCCACAACACGATTCAGAAACATGGAAACCAATTTCAATAAAACTCCTTCCGGTACGAATAACTTAGTCGCCAGTCAATTATTCCATTACCAAAGCATTCCGCTCCAAAGTCCCCTTGAACCACAAGTTACAAGCCCCAGTCAGTATCATCGCAGAGGAGCACATTGCAAAAGATCTCTCGCGTGTCATTGGACCGCTGCACGTTCTTCGAGTACACCCCTTGGCAATTCCCAGCCTCCTCCTTTCACCCTCTCTGCAACGCCGCCTCTCCCCCCCCCCCCCACCTCCGTACCCTCGTCATTCCGTTTTCCTTATGCTCGAGGGAAAGCGCGACGACCGGAAGAGGCGGCTTACAGCCACGCTCCGTGACACAGGCGCCGGAAAAAGATATTTCGGGAACGTACATACCCGTCCAGCCGCGCTCGGCCAACTATAAATCACCGAGCACCAGGCGGCTTCAACTTATACATCGATAGGAGCCTTCCTTCCAACCGCCTTCCGCGTCACACTACGCCGACACTAGCTGGAAACTCGGGAATACCTTCAATTCCATATCGAATTATGCCATCTTCGCCCAGTTTCTCCGGGAAAATCTATTCTCGAGCCAAGGGGCAACGAAACACCGACCGTCTTGCGTAATACGCCGTTCTGGCGCGACGTGTAGGTAATTACAGTGGAGGCAGAAAGTATCTGTACAGCTTGGTCCGTTGACTTCCACCAACAATGACTTCTCGCGTAAGATACTAAGTTAGAAGTACTGTTTCTGATTCCTCGACATTCGTCGTTTCTCGAGAAAAGAAATCTTACTCTGTATTTCTCGAGAGTTCTCAAGAATTCTCAAATTTATTGATAATAGTATGTATCCTTTAGTTAAATCCGATTTTGTTGCAAGTGGATATTTAAATAATCAAGCATCAATTTCTTAAATAAACAAATCCTGTGTAATTATAATATTTTGTTTAAATAAATAAAGAAGGAGAGTAAATGTAGGTACAAGTTTGCGACGAAATCAGAGATTGAAAAGGTTCCGAAAATAACTATTTCAAACTGTTATATATCGGTTCTTACTGCAACAGTTACACATAATGTTACAACTGTTATTGAAATAACCGTTCTGTCCTAATACCGGTTTCGGTTACGGTTCTAGTATCGGTCCTGCTAGCGGTTCTATTTCAGTTCTACACCGGTTACGATTACAATTATAATAGTATTCACTCTAATATCGGTGCTATTTCGATTATACCTTATAATGGTTAGACAAGGTGTTCGGATTATTATAACCTAACCTTAACCCTAATTCTTCGATTTTTTACTTTACAAATATTATAGGATATTCATCGAGAAATTTCCGAGAAATTACGCAATTTCTCGATAAATGAGAAATCAAAAACTGTTTCTCGAGAAATGAGAAAACAAAAAAATTTTCTCGAGAAATTATTGGGAAGAAATACTAAGTAGTTTGAGGATATATAGGTACTTTTGAGTCTCTATTAATGTAATGAATTTGTGACATTTCTTTAGGGTTTCGTTCGGGGAATAGATCCTGTATTGCTTGAAGTAAATTGGAAGAAGATTGAATTGATTATTTGAAATTAGGGTAGTTTTATGATCGTGTAAACATGTAAGAAGTAGTGCACAGTGGTTGCTTCTGGGAATGTATGATTGCCGATGGTTTCCGTAAGAATCAACTGCTCTGGTTCTACGAAGTCGTCCCGATAATCCAAGTCTAGCGTGTATGAATTTGTAGAAATTGGATTTCAAAAGTCCCTGACACAGTGACCTATTATACTTCAACAGACCACGCAGACGTTTCATTTGTGGCCTTTGGAGTAGCTATGTTTGGTGGAGATAGTAAAGAAATGCCGTCGAATAAATAACCATAAGCATCGCGATATACAGTTCCATAGTGAATTTATCCTCTGAATTCTACATCCCAATATTCCACATCTACCGTGTATAAATTCCATATAAAATGAATTTCGAGAGTCCCTGACACGGTGACCTATTTTGCTTCAACAGGGAGATCGAATGTACAGAATGGATCACAAAGGGTTTCAGCCACAGGGCACAGAGAAAGAAAGTCCCATTCGCTGGCGGGAGCCAAAATCCCAAGGACAGGCTAACGAAGGTAGCATTCAGAGAAATCGTCAATGGAATCGACCTCGGGGACTGTCGTCGCACATTCTACCAGAAGACCTCGACCGCTGGCATTCCATCAGCACGCACGATTCCAGTTAATGCACGGCACTTCGCGGTAACCGTTCGTTACCGGCTGCAAGCGCGAATTCTTGATGACGTTTCACATGCATACGGCTCGATCGATACGTGCTCGCGCATAACTGTCACGGCCGACACAAAGGGACAGCTTAATCGCGATTATCTAATCTAGATTCGCGCGTACGGCCTGCGAGCTGGCTGGAGCCCCATAAATTATGCGGGTGTCGCCGAGTTGCGCAACATTTTTCCGTTACTTCGGGGCTGGGGTGATTGGGGCCTGTTGGGATTGGTGGCATCGCGAAGCGTTCATTAACAATTATTTTCTTACTTCAGAATGCGTAAGGTATTATGGTTCTTGGGAGATTATTTTGGATTCAGTTGTTAAGTAGCGATTGTGGAAGCAGTGATCTCGGTTTTTCAAGAATCAGTTTTTAAGAGAATGCGAGAAGTTAATTAGAGTTAAGGGATTACACCACTGTGGAGCTTAAAAAACAGCTGTTTATTAATTTTTTTGAGAGAGAATATGATAAAGAAAATTAGAAATCTATTAGGAAGGATTTATTGTGCAACTATTGAAGTACACGGAAAAAAATTGTTTCTGTCCTTCGTTTCAGAGGGTGTCGCTGAGCCCGGTCCATGTAAGCTTCTTTTTTGGGCGCGCCAAATTGGTGTGTAAGATATTTGCAAAGCAGTTGGGCTTAGAGTAAGAAACCCAAAATTGTCATTTTCCACGTGATATTTAATAAAGAAATATGTAGAAATTTTCTAAAGTATAGTTTTTGTGAAGAAGGTAAATATTTAAAAAAAGATGTCATTTTTACCTAAAAATTGAGCATAAAAGTATCCGTAGCAAGGTCAGTTTTCATATATCGTAAAACCGCTACATAGGTATTTAGTAAATATCATTAAAAAAATGTAAATAAGTGTATATTATTTTGTTATATTTTTGTAATTCCATAAATATTAAAAAAAAAACTAAAAAATTTTAAAAACAAGTACATATATTTAGTTTACATTTTAATCATATTTTTTGTGAAAATTCGCAAACCGGTTTAACCGTTTTTTTTTCTGTGGGGCGAGGTGGAATAGTGGAATTTGAAAACCGTTTTTGTTTTGAAAGTCGTTTTTTGTATAAACCCTACTTTTTAGGCTCCAAAACGGTACAACCCCTTAATCAGGCATCACGCATTCTAAATCCTTGAATTCATCCCCGTATACATTCACTCGCCTCTCAGACACCCTTACAACCATTTCATACACGACCCCACATGCAATCCCCTCTATTCACCTTCCACAAATCTGATAAACCGCATGATGCAATCCAGTTTAAAAGAAGACACGTAGCAAACAGTTGAATATCATTCTCCATTCGTCCATCTGAAGCTCAACCTTCCCCATTCTCGCTTCACGCCTCGGCTGACAGTGGCAGGTATCACGTACGCGAGCAAACATCAACGCCACGCGTCGCGTCTAATCCCGACCTACCCTCGCTGTTCCCGCGTTTAACGAGTAAAGTACGGTTTGTCTAGAATCCACCCGCACGGGGGTGGGGGTGTCTAGACACCCAATCTCTTTTCTCTCTCGCTTGCACGCGCTGCGACTTACATTAACGCGTCGTGTTCACCCCCGGAGCGAAACTGGGAGCCCCCTGCGGGCTACACATGCGATAGAGGGGCAAGATTCGAGAGTGCGGGAGCGTATTTTCCTCGCGAGCCTGGATGAATACCGCGCGAAAGCGTTCGTGTACGGGCTTCCGAGGCGTCGCCGTGGGCGCCGCCGAAAAAAAAGTTGAAAGGAAGCGGTGAAAGTTCGTGCAGGTTCAGGGAACCTCTCGTTCAACGGTGCATCGGCGGGAGGAAATTGTGATAGTTTGAAGCGTGAACATTAAACAAGAGTGGGGAGGGAACGAGAGGAACATCTGCTGAAATTTAGCCCGTGTTTGTTTTCAGCGTGGGGTTTAAGTTGTTTTATACACACAATTGATGTTTTAAGTAGCGACGGGTGTGTAATCACGTGAGCTTTTAATTGATTCTGTCGTCGCGCTGCATAGATTCGTTTAGATTATTCTTTGAATTTGAAAAGTATTAAGTCTGGATGGATACTGAGTGATTCGATGGACCTTGACTGGTATAATGTGTGATAAATTGGAAATGGAAAGTATTCTTAGTACGGAATTATGGAAACAGATAGTTAGTCAGAACTGTCAAACATCATCTTGACCTCTAATATTTTTAAGAGTCAAATAATAGTCAAAGGAATTCGAGTCATTTTCAGTTTACGTAGTTTAAAGTATCCCGAAGCCCACGAGGGTTATTCATCATCCTCTAAACGTTTATACACAATTTACTTGAGTCACAATAAACAAGTATAACCAAGTACAAAAGCAAAAAAACGATTATTCCTTTCGCCGAATCTTCCAATAAACCCAGCATTCCTTTCTACCATTATCCCCTCGACCTTGAGGAATTTGTCTCCCGAGATTCCCATCCAATATCTCAAACGAGGCTTTTGCCCCGACGATACTGCGTTTCGCCTTTTAATCGTTTGTCGCCCATATTGAGTTCGTTTAATCGTTTTCCACCCTATTCAACGAGTCGAGGTAAGATACGTCTAAGGAGGCTGGAAAGGACCATGGAAAGGGCTTAAAAAGCAAGGAAATACCCACTCGAGTTCGAATTCAAACGTTTCCTTGACGCCGACGACTCCGTCAATTCTTCCCACGAAGGAAACGAACCGAGTGATTGCGTTTGTGGCTTTCAATGCCGATTAAAATGCGAGAGACATTTTCCATGGATGAATTGCTGTAATAATACTACGTACAGGACTTCTTTGCTCAAGCGGAATGAAATGAGAAATACAACACAGAGGAAGTGACCTTTTTGACGAAGAAATCTCACTATTTAGTATTCTAGGGATGAAAAATAATAAAGCGCTACGAATCAAATCAAACACGAAAATATTATACATTATATTATATTATTAAATACTAAATTTGATTATAAATACTATTCCAAAATCTATTAAAAGAAAGTCTCTAATGCACCTTCCCTTTCCCTGTAAGAGTTCGATATTCAGAAAAAACCATTGCCCCCGTTTGCACATTATTAATACCGTATTCAAAATAAGATGCATTGTTCACTTCAGAATGAAAACGTTACATCACCGTGCGGCAACTCACTGCAACTCCAGCATTAAGTATTTCATTTTATAACGCGAGTTATAATTATGCCAACGGGGGCGTTCATCTGCCGGAATAACGTCACCGTCGACTTTTCCCCAAAGAAAAAAAAAACACGTTCTTTTCAGTCTATCGCGATGTCCCATTGTCTACGCGCCACTCACGATATAATCGGTTGACGGGCACCACTCGTTGCTTCATCAATCATAAAGGAGACAGTACGTAGGTGGTTCAAAAGACGTCGGGTCGATTATTGACATAGCCGAACGAGAACTATGCGCGTCTCTTTGATCGAAAGCTCGACTTCGAATCGACGAGTATGCAGCGTATTCCACAATTTCAGTCGGAATATTCCCAATGCGGAGGAAATGAGGTATTCGACGCGATGGGGCCGTTTAAATAGAGGATGTAGGAAACTTTACACGGAAAATGGAAATTTAAGAAAATATGTACTCGTGATTTATGTCACATGAGGTATGAAGTGATCCGACAGCTGCTAACATCTGTACCCGATCAAATATCAACATAGAAAATACCTTTGTACAAATCGTTTCAACTGAAAGAGAAACAATAGCAAAGTCGAAATTGGAGAAAGCAGCAGCGACAGAATGTACGATACTTCTTTTCCATCAGCGTTTGGAAATGAAAATGATTTCAGATACGTAAATCCTCATTTTCTACCGACAAACCTGCGATTAAGAAGAATGTATTGTGCGAGTGTATTTCGAATTGCAATTGGGCGGTGAGAAGTTTCTCGGGGTGTCGCGTAATTGGCACTTATCCGTTTAAGCGGAAGCCACGGCCCTCGCTGACGAACAATCAGAATGGCCCGAGCGCGAGAGCAAACGATTATTTCTACGGTTCGTTCCACGATGCACGGTTAATGGCCGACCGTGGAGTAATGAAAAAGAAACGAACACAGTTATCGCGTGAAACACGCACAGCCCAGTTGCCCGCCGCTTTTTAGCCGATATCGTACGCTGACTTCGACGCTAAGCGCCGGTTGTAACTACGTGACCGTTCATACGAGCTTGGAATTATCAGTGATCGAGGTGGTGGTTGCGTCACGTATTATTATAAGATATGAAAATTTTTGAAAAATCACCGTTCAACAGCGGGTAACGTAACACTTTAGGAGGGTGTTCCCACTTTGATGAACTGTGAATTTCTTTCTCTAACAGAAGTCATATCGAAAGAGTGAAAATTTTGGTAAATATTTAAGATGTCTCAAAATCATTGGATTACTTTGATGATGCTGATATTTCCTACTCGCACTGCCCGAGTTTATGTTCCTTCTGAATTTGTAACTTATTATTTATTAAATGTATCTATTTCTGCTTTACCAATTTTTCATTTTTAACGATACTAAATTTTGCTCGAGTTTTATGTTCCCCACTATCCGTAGATTAATTACGTCCATCAAGCTATCAAACATTTCCAGTTTGAATTGTGTATAAGATCCTGAATTTTCTCTCTGTTTTCTCATGTTTCATTCATAACGATCTCCTGGCGCGTTTCTCGCATTTCACGATTCGGGATGAGGAATCAGCAATCGCGGAATATTGCTCGCAGGCTCGATATTCGCGATACACGCTTCCCGCCACGTCGTAATGGAAAATACGACGGGAGGACGTCGAAGAGGAGGAAGTGGCGGACTGGTTATCAAGGAAGGAACCAGTGAACTCGCCTCGTGCACATTCAAAGGCCGGCCGGTTAGATTGAAACTGTCAAACTTTCGGGGGAAACTTCGAAGTTTCTTACCCGAGGCTTCCGGGCACGCTGGCCCGCCCGACAGACAGTTTGTGGTAATGTAGAAATTCGCTCTTTTATCTGGCAACATCTACGGTCAAAGAGTCGAAACAAAAGGGAAGGAGAAAGTGATGCATATAAACTATAATTTTCCCTAGCACTTAATAACTAAGATATGACTTCATTGTAATTCGATATCTCATAATTTATATTACTACTCAGCCAATCTACTCTGCTTCAGCGATTTCAGAAACTTCTTATTATCAATTATATTATATTAAGCTGCCTCTCATCAGAACAATTTAAGGTGTACATTTTTCCCCCTTTCTGTACTTTCATTCCGTTTATCGATATGAAGAATATGAAAATAGATATCCGCATATAAGTGAGACATGGAAATAATATTGCCTAATTTAATTGAATTTAATTTTCATTCATGAATGAACATTAAAAGCCACCCTCACTGTCACATCTTGCATTCAACCCCAAAATGTATGTGCATTTTATGAAACGCCCTGCGTATTAAATCCATGGTTTCATTGACAGATGTAAATCGTTGGTATGCAAGGTGTAGCGTCTGAAATCGAAATACCCTACGGTTGCACGGGATTGGCGATTAATATTGTTACGTTTATCACGCGAGATCTGGCAAGAAGCAAGACTGCAAATTTCTCTGCGGTTACCTGTTATCTCGTGTCGGTGATAGCGCGGAGAATGTGCCCTACGCCCCGATATGCATCCACGATTTAAGGATTGCGGACTCGCCCCGCATCTACGGCTGCATAACGCGATCCATTTTATGGATCGTCCATCCCGCGCGATTTATACGAAATCCGAGTAACTTTCTGCTTCGCGATATCCGACTAAATTAACCAGGGCTCGCGAAACTAACGAACTCCGTTGCATTATCGCGGAGGGGATAATTATGGTCTACAATTTCGAATTAAACCGCAATGCGCTGTTTTCACTACCGGGGAATTAATCGAGAGCCTCGTGTCGTTTCAAATCACTCGTTTCCAGCATAAACAACACTGGACGAAGTATACATACCATAATCTAGCTTTCGCGCCCTCATACACGCAAAGAAGAATGTAAGTACTAAAAATGACAAGCAAACTATGTTTGTTATATGTCAGTAAAAATTTCCAAATTCATGGTGGAACCGTAAAGAACCGAAAAGTTGAAAATGTAGAATTCAATTTGTGCATACGAAGATCTATTTATCAGAATATTGAACTGGAATTTTCGTCGAGTACACGTGCACTTGACTAATACCAAGATTCAATTGAATAAATCTTCAAATCTCGTTTCCGCTAAAACGAATCTTCCCCAGAAAAAAATTCAGTCTATACTTTCGAAATACAAGAGTTATTCGGAAACACAAAAAATTCAAAAATATTTTTGTAACTTCGCAGAAATTTAGTTCAAGTAATGCTGATAACATAAATATTCTTTGTTCGAACAACGAAACAGTCTTTGGGGTGAAAGCACTTTCTCAAAGAAATTGTGAGATTTTATATTATCGGTAATATCTACGGCACCATAAAAGATATTACAAAAAGTGTAATTCAAATTTTTATGGTTCTTGATATTCTGGAATATAGCAATGAAGAATTTTTTAAAAATATTCGCGGCGGTGTTTGGATCCCCAGGACATTTTTTCAAAGTTTCCAATTTTTCTGAACTTTCGAGTTGCCAAACATCCCTTGTCAGTTTTATATAAGCAATCACCCCCTTTTCTTTTCTCTTTCTGCTTCTTAAGATTAAAAACACAACGGTATGGCTAACCCCTGTTTCATAAGGCAGCATAATGAATCAAAGGCGATCGATGATCGGCTTAATTCACCGTTGGGGTGTCTCAGGCGTATCCAACCCGACACCGATCTCACGGCCGTCCATCTTGCTGCGAGGAAACGGGGACATAATCGCGTTTCATTTGCCGCGTGGGATCTTAGAAGAGGCACCGGGGCTATCTATTTCTGGGCCGACTATACGTTATCTTGTATCGGAGATAGGCCGCGTGGGGAATGCATCGTGGTGCACGCTAACGATTTAAGGGCTGCGGATGTGCAAGGAGGTATCCCGTGCATGAATTAGGTCGCCAATGCCATGCAGGCACCGGCTAATGTTCGCAGTAACGGCACTTCGGTTAATTTCCCTGAGCGCGAACCACGCTCGATCGTTGTGCTGCTTTCCTCGTAATCGCGCCATCGACTCAACGTTAAGGGCGGCTTCGAGGGCTCCCCCGGAACGGGTTGACCCTGACGCTTCTGTACTTTCGTCGTGTTCGACGCCCTGCGTGCAAACCTCTTCTAATCTCTCGCGAAATTCCCTTAAAGGACCTCGATGTTTTGCTCGATGGAGTAAGATTCGTGTGGCTGGATCGAATCGAGGGCTCGTCACGCGGAATATAGGTATTATTAAATTTTTAAACTTTAATGTTACGGTTTAAAAATATACAGAAACATTGGCAAAGACCGAAAGGTAGGTAACGATCGAAATGTATAGCAGATTATATATGTATAAGAGAAGTAGATGGTTCAGTAGAATTGGAGTGGCTGTAGTCAGACACACTTTGCTTTCAAGAAGATTACTAATATCTATACTCCTGTGTGTCTAACATTATCGCTGTCATATATTATTCCCTCATGTTTCACAATTCGAATTTGCAAATTTTCCAGAAGAGTCGACACCTTTTACCCAATGGTGAAGTAATTTAAGGGGAGAAACCCGTATACACGAATTATTTTTGTATCAATTTTTAGGAATTTTTTGCAAAGACTTTAAGGGTACTTTATTTTACACTATGACAAGTAAAATAATTTATAACAGTAAAATTATAATAAATACAAAAGAAGTAGAGCAGTATCTGAAACAGTTTTTTCCCGAGATGCAAAACGGCGTCGGTTGTAGCGTCAATGGTAATTATCAGAAACAGATCAATAATTTTTTTTACAATTTAGGTACCAGTTGTAAGAATATGAACCATAAATGGTGTGAAAAAATTGCATATTTTAAAAATGGCGGAACTTCAAACGTTTTCGCCAAATATTCGCGTTTTACTTGTTTAAAAACATTAGTTAAAATTAATAATTTGGTTAAACATTGTGGTCCATATTCTGAGGAATATTATAACCTAAAAATGTGCAATATTTGAAGTTGATTGGTGAAATACTTTTGTAGTTTTCCCCGGGGCCAATTTTGAAAACGTGGTTTCGAGAAAAACGCGTTTAAAATGCGTTTTCGATACGCTCGGCTCCCGGAAGCACACTGACTCACCAGGCTATAACTTCGAGAATATATTTTTGAAACGTTTTAGAAGTGGTTTATGGAAAATATTTGTTTCTATTTTTCGTTCGATTTATACGGCCTTTTCCCCTTAAAAACGACGAGTTAACTCGTATTCTCCGCAGAGCAGATTGAACGACGGAAGTTCGCCGCGGAAGGTGAACGAAAGCAAAAGCAATCGCATGACACGTTTGCTTGAACCCGTGATCGGTGACGCGACAGGATCAATTCGGAGGATCGCGAACACGCAGCGACGTTAAATCGATAAACTGCATACGGCGTGGTTGTTCCCCCCTGATTCAGCGCGACGGCAACGCGTAAATAATTGCGTTACCTATCCTACGGCGCGTAATACGCGATGAATGCCGGTGTATACCAACGACACACTAACGATATTGCTCTCACGTCCGTTCGCCGATCTATTTGCTACGGGACCCGGCCGCTGGACAACGGAAGCGAGCCAGCTCCTGCGTGTTTCCGCTTTTAACGAGCTTAATACGAAACTGGGCAAGTCGTTTTAACCATTCAAGTGGGAAAACTTGATTCTTTTGACGATATGACATCGATATACGGAAGACGACGTGGATGCTGCGCAAGGGTTAGGGGAATCAGAGTTTGGTATAAATTTAATGTGTACTTATAATAAATTAAGGATGATCCCATTGGAGACTCTAGAAGGTCAGGAAACCATAGTATAATTAAAACGGTGGGCAAATGTTACCGAGAGTTAGTTTCTGTGATGGTAAATAAACCCTCTGGCATTAGCAGTGACTCTGAAACACTTTGTTGTGGTTGAATTAAGAGACGTGAATATGTACTTTGTTAAATTTAAATCGTAGAAAGGGAATTCAAACCACGTAACAGAAAGGATTTTAAACCTCTGAAAGAGTGAATATGGTTAAATGACGAGAATCCTAAATGAAATTATTGGGAAATTTATTACTGCTTTTTAAAACACTATTAACAAATAAACAGAGTAGGGGAATTGTAAAGAGTTGTATGGATATGCAGCAAGTGACACGTGAGGAGTAGTAAATCACTATATGGAGCACGAGAACATAGAGTAGTAGTAGAGGTCAGTTTATACTCAGCCACAGATTGCTTCTTACTGACTAAACCTCCTAATTGTTAAAGTATAGAGGCTTGGAAATAGCAGAAAATTCTGTTGTCTACGTCACTTGAAAGAACCATTCGCTTTCATTCCTTATAACTAAATTATCATAAAAATAAATGCGCCTACTGATACGTTAATTAATACCACATCCTTTGGAAAGAATTACATTGAAGATAAATTTTTCACACATTTATTCCACTTTAATGGAGAGCAGTAATTACCTCTTTATACTGTGTCTATATACACTTCAAGTTTAAAATGGTGGATTAGATCCTATCATGTTGAATTAATTCATTTCAATTTCTATTATTTTCCTTGTAGCAAAGTAATATTAATATAAAGTATGTATAGTTTGTTGTATTTCCTGTTTGTATTTTAATGTTAAGTGTAAAAGGAAATGAACGAAAGAGATGAATCTGTAATGGCTCGGTATGATTTCATTCGATAAAATTGTAGCTTGCCTGGTATCGATAAAGTCTCTATTGAGATACGAAGGTTATTTACAATAAAATTTAACGAGCCCTCTTCACAGCGATAAGTATCGACGTATTTGCGATTGTGAGTAGAAACGAAACTGCGCGTAAGATGGGTGACAGCTATCGGGAAATGTTCCGATACAAACGGGAATGAAACTGACATTGCACGCATCCGTTGATATTGTTTTTACTTTTGGCGCTGAAACAAAAACGACTCTCGCGAAGCTCGCGTCGCCCTAAAAAAAGCAGATCAAAGGGGACCCGCTTGACTCGCGATATCGATGCCTCTATTAATGTTTCATGAAGTCTCCATTAATATTTCATCAAGTTTGCTTAAACTATTTATTCAGGAATTCTAAAATTTTAATTCAACCCCGTTGAATAAAATTGCACAAGTAAAACGATACCGTTTGCTGACATGAATTAAGCGAATCTTGTAGGAACTTCGTGTTTCCGAAAGGTAGAAATATTTCTAAAATCAAATTAAATTTTCTTCATTCTCGATACTTTCTACAAACATGAATCACTGCTTCTCTAGTTGTCCTATGTATTCGCTGAATTTTATATTCATTTCGAGATTAATGTCTTTATACATTGCACATCTTTTCTTGAATGACAAATGATTTAATCCCAGTCGTGAATCCCTGATGTATTGCAAAGACTTTAATAAAAAAATAATATGGTCCTTGTAAAAAATGACTTCGGAAAGTAACTGGAAAATTGTATGTAAGCTATTCTCAAATTGTTTCTGAACTCATTATTTACCTTTCGTTCCTGAGAATTTATTACCAAAGGATGTCGATTAAGACACCGCGTTCAGAAAGAGCTTATTACTCCCCGCCGTACTAAATATGCCATCGGACGTGGGCGTGTGTGGCGAGGGGTTTAAAATACTCGCTCCCTAGCACGACCCAGGTAAATATGAAAGAGTGAAAGTTCTCTGACGGTAAAAGTGTTCCCAATTGGAACGTATGAAATTACTCGGCACCTGGGGCGTCCCTTTCAAACGATTCGGAACAATCGATCCAGCCACCACTCGTTACTTTGCTCTAATTAATCGTCGTACGGGGAATGAAATGGATGAATTCCATTACCTCTTGAACCTTCCTGTGAACGATGATCTTGTGCCACTGATTATCGTCGAACCGGACCCTGGCTGGCTTTATATGAAGATCCAATCTCCCTTTAGCCAGCGTCATCCCCACAGCGGCTCCACCATCCCTCAAAGATACAGTTAGATAATCATCTTCCTCTCCTGAAATCACACAGAAAAGAACCATGTTGATACGATCGATGTAATGGCTAGCTGCAAGCTTAAAATTCTATTTTACGTTCACGTGTGTTCGGGTATGATATTCCTAAAACTAATTCAGAGAATTCATTGCATAGTGCAGATGGCAGCACGTTTCGTTTCAACTTACAAGGGAAGTTGGGCAGCCTGGAAATTTAGAGAATCACGCAAATTTGCGTTCAAGTAGAGTAGTTCATCCGCAACAAAAAATTAATTTTGTTGGTGACATAGTGCTGTTTTAGGGTGTGAAATCACTCTGTGAAGAAAATGGAGAGCTTTCTTTATCGTGGAATATTTCGAGAACGGTGAGAGATATCGAAAAGAAATTTAAATAAAAGCTGCATCTCTTTTATACCTACAAAACTTCGTAAAAATAATTATCGAGTCAAGGATTAGTGGCGAGGGTAATTGGAAAAGTATGGATTTTTCGAGAATTGATTTTACACAGTTTTGTAGATATTAAAACGATGCAACTTTTGTTTAAATTTCTAGTCGATATCTCTCACCGTTCTCGATATATTCCACGATAAAGGAAACTCTTGACTTTTTTCAAGGAATGATTTCAACTCCTAAAACCGAACTATGGCACCAACAAAAAATAATTTTGTGTTACGGATGAACTACTCTATATGCACACAAAGTTGTATTACTTTCTGAATTTTCGGGTTGCCTAACTTACTTGTTAGTCCCTATACGATGTGCTCGTAAGATTGAAACATTTACGAGAAAATTTGGAGTAGGAAATTGTAAATTAGTAGACAAAAGGTTATGAAATACGTAAATTTAGAACTTCACATCGAAGATCTACACAAATATCAGAAACAGAAATATTACTTTATAGTTAACACAGTATTTATTAAAATAACCCACAGAATGTTCTATTTCGAAAACATAGACCACCCTTATTCCTCTATAATTGTAAAATTATTCTCACACAGTATTCCCCATTCTAACCAGTAGAATAAATATTATCTACCACAGTAAAAAATCCATTTCTTGCATCATCCGCCTGCAAATCACTAAATATCAAAGAGACTAATCTTCGTTTTCGAAACAGAAGCACCTACGCCACGATCACCTCGTTATCCATTCGACCGTTAAATATAACGGTGCCGAATGAAATTATAACGCCCCCTAATCTCGTGCGAGGGTAAGGTACACGCGCTCGAACGGTGGATATAATCCCGCGTAACTCGAACATAATTATACGGATACAGGGGCCGTCGTCAGCCACC
Organism: Andrena marginata; assembly: GCA_963932335.1. Lineage (NCBI taxonomy): Eukaryota > Metazoa > Arthropoda > Insecta > Hymenoptera > Andrenidae > Andrena > Andrena marginata. Next base: position 6,349,346 of record OZ010661.1, read on the forward strand.
TTTCGCCGAAAAACAATAAAAATAAACGGCCGTTTGCCGCGTCTTAATCCCTCGGCTCGTTTCGAGGCTCGCCGATATAACCGGCATAATCCGCGGGCTTTTCAGTTCGGTCGCCACGATAATTATTAACAACGAGGTCAGTCGTTTCAGCGGACACCGGCGAGCCCCGCGCAAACGAAAAGCGCCGAAACTAATGGTAAGCGGATACAAACGATTTATACGTCTCGTCGTTTCATGAACTAATCCCCAACCCCGCGAACTGAATCGCGAGAGAAACAGGGGTGAACCGTGGTCCACGAGGAGATTTCTTTCTCTGTGATGCTCGGTACGTCGAGTCGAATGAGATCATCGTCGCGGAAGAAGTTTTGCTGTCGTAAACGGCAATGTTAGTGACATACGCTACTGGAAATATTTATTGTGCCATCTACGAATCTAAGTAGTGTGCATAGTTTCTATAGATACGGTGTGTAAAGTTGTTGGTATCGAAGCATAGTTTTCTGATACTAAAGCTGAGGTATATGTAAAATCATGTTAAATATTCAAGTGGCGAAATGAATATTTCGGGTAGTGCAATTGGGGTTGGATTTAAGGGCTGTTTTAAGATTGTGGTTCAAATATTTTAAGGAATAAATGAGTACGTAATTCTTTTAGAAAGGAAGTAGGAGTGATTGTAATTATACAGTGTAATTGAAACCCTAATTAGCGAAATTAAGAAATTTATAATCGCAATTGAAAAGTGGGCAACTATTTTCCACATTAAGTCAAAGAGTAGCTTGTTTTATACACTGGTCTGGTAATGTATTTTTAATCGCGAGTAGCAGAATTTAATATGTAATAGTAACTGGAAAATATTTGCAAAAATATTATAATACAATATGGATTTTGAAATTTAGTGGCGACTAAACCCTTGAACGCATAAGTTACTTGATTTTAAATCGCTTAAATTAAAGATAAGAATTGACGAGATGGGTAGTAAAGTGACATGTACAGAAATGTTGAAGGAATTATCGAATGTAAAAAATATTCTGTAAGAATTAGTAAAATATTTGTATCTTTGAATAAATTAAAGGAAATACAAGCGAAAGAAATTCATCAACTAAGAGAAATACCTCAGATTAAAAGAATTCTCGTTTCTCAATATCGTAAAAACATGTCCCTCGTTCCACACATTAAAATTCATAGCCCTGCACGCACTATACATTCCTCTATTTGTTCTCATATCAGTTTTATGTATGAGCAGTGAAACAAAGAACGAGAAGCCGTGCATTGTGATGAGTAAACAATACTATCGAACAGTGAATGCAAGAATGTATCGGAACCACGAGGAAGAGCAAAAAACACAAAATTCTTTAACTATTCAACATTGTATGTTTTTTTCAGCACTCCAGCGAATAACAGAATATTAAACAAGGTATTAAGTTTGAAATACTAAACTCTCTAGACGTAACGAGTCACCAATAATCATTCTAGCTGATGTTAACAAACTTAGTAATCTTTACACCTCAGAATTTCAATCACTTAGGAACGTAGAAACCCGTAATTATTTTCTCCGCCGTTCAATTTTCACCGAATTCTTTCTCTGAGAATAACAACGCGACGATGTAAAGCGAAAAGCGAGGGGAATTGAAATTCGAGGGGTGGGGGGGGGGGGTGGGGGTGTAAAGCTTCATCGCGGAACAACGAAAGCTGGCACGTCGACGTCGACGGGACGATTGGTGCACTGCCGTTAAAATTCAGCGTTTATTCATTTATGGTAATCCTTGGCACACCAAGCCTTCAAATGCAAGGGCCAAATAGAATAGCGAGAAAAACGTAGGAGAACTACCAAGATACAGCTGGATGTGTGTGTTCGCGGAGATAAGGATGCAGGTTGAGTGCAACAATCGTTGCAACATGGATTAAATGCATATTTATTCTTGTAGACAATGTGTTCGATATTCATCTGTTTTCGAAGAGAATACAGAGATATTTAGTACGACACATACCAAATAACTCGATGGTGCAGATTATGATTGTAGGTAGGATAAAATGGATGACAACATAGCACAGAGCTGAGTTGAAAAGTGGAAAATATAAGTAAGTTTGTTGGGTAAGAGGTTGGAATTCGCATACAATAATGAAACCAAAATCATCGATGTTGATATGAAATATTAATAACTAATTAAATATAAGCTTTTAGTTACCAGTTGGGCAGGTAGCCCGATTGCGTCCATCGCCTGTTTGAACAAAAAAGTTCGCATCAATATGGGTTCAAAGATATTTCGTTATTACGGTATCAAATGAAGATGTAACTAAATGGAAGTGTGTCTAAAAGTACCTGGAAAATGACACGTATATTCAACGAAACATGACGATTCTTTGTATTGAATGTCGATCAAAGAGACTTCAACAGTATTTCTAGTTGAAGTTAAGTGCCATAACGTTTCACTAAGATTCCCTAAACTGTCCCTATACAGTAAAAACGAAAGCCTGTTCCATTCACACCTTCATCCCCAAAATTTCCTCTCAGAATGAAATACTGCTCCACACAGCATAATTTAATCCTGACACGCAACGCCATATTCCTGCGCAGGGCAGTGCGACATCTCGAAAGATTCAAATCAATTTTACCTGAAACTTACGTTTCCTTCCGAACCGTCTAAGCTCTAACGAAGTTCCATGCCAAACCCTCTAAGTTCAAATACCTCTGAACAAACAATATAAAAACAAAATCACCGAAAGGTCAATATTGATCCTGGACATCGCACAATATTACCTACTCACCAAAAATACTCATCCCCGAGTGAGACTCATCTCGATAGCAACACTTAAGACGCTCCGTACATCCTCGGACAAACAAGGTACGCTACAGTGGCAGTAACTTATCACGAAACACGAGACAAGGGAAACAGGGGAACCTGACAGATAAAAATCCCAGTTTAAACCTCAGCTAGGATCTTTATGGTGATCAGCCTAATGGGATAGAAGGCCAGCGTTTGGAATAGCGAACACGATGGTCGAGGCAGCCAGGGCCAGCTTAATATAAAAGATAATAAACACTGGGCGATAAAAATCGCGAGGAGGGAGAGGAGACACCTAGAGCAGCTGCATCGCGGGGTAAAGTAGGGGCGAAGGAGAGAAGGAAGAGGCTGCAGCACTGTGGACTCGAAACCTATACGAGCGTCAAGGCCGCCATCCGCAATGCTGCAGCGCGGGCACATACACAGAAAGTGCACGTTCTACTTTTCTACGTTGCGTCTCTGTTGCCTCCGCAGTACTGGCCCCTGGTCGCTCATTTGTTCGCCGGATAAGTTATACCTATGGTCGCCCGTTTAAATTATGCACATTTTTGCAGGACCCACGCTGTCTTTCCTGTTCCGGTTCGCGGATTTTCGTTCCCCCGGATCACGGGACACGTGCGAAAGATAACTTTCAAACTGCAGGGAAACTTGCGATACGAACGGTTTCTCTGGCGACGTTGGTCGCGTTTTAGGGGCTTTGGGACGGTAGTCTTTTGGTAAATCTTGGTTTTCTACAGGTGAATTTAGTATTTATGAAATATCAATGCCGTGAGTATGGAAAGTATTCGTTTTTGGGCGAGGAATGGTGGAGTTCTTGATGCGAGCATGCTAGGCGAAGGAGGAATTGAATATATAGGAGTGAAGGAGGGCGGATATGAGAAATGAGTTGGGAATTTCATTAGTAGGAAATGAAAAGTTAATGTGGTGCGGACAAGCGGAGGCTTGCAGAAAGGAGATAGGATATTTGCAAGTAGTAGAATACGAGTATGGTCAGGCATAAGCAGTCTGCAGGTGTTAATTTCTGGTTAGCTTTGGAAAAGGTAACCTGAGTTCGTAGTTTCGCTTATAAAGAACTTCTCCACGTCCTATCTCATAGAAATATGAAAAAATTTGAGAAAACGTACCACAAGATCTTCATCGAGTGTCATAGAATCGTAAAAGTAATTTAACACCTCGCATGCCGCGATTTCGCGCGTGTTTCCATCGCTGGCTATGGAAAATGTATCTGTTTGCTTCTGTTTATTAAGAATCTTCTCAAGATATGCACGCGCTAAACAACATCAACAAGAACTTCTAACAATTAGAAATGAAACATTCGCTGATAAAGCGTCCATCGAATATAGTCTCTTCGTTCCGAGCACTGTAAAGCCACCCCGTTCCTTTACAACCCTCCTTCAAGATCAATCACCTTCTACAATACACTCCTACGCTAACAGATTGGAAACGAACCGATCGTGCACGTCAATTATCGACCGTTCCCAAAGGTCGATGACCCTGTAAACCGGAAGGGCCAACGCGCCGGGAGGCAACGAAAGCAAGGAATTTTCAAGGCTCTAGGTAACACCTGCAACTGAAGCGAGAGGGTGGGACGCTAGAGAAATATAAACGGACCGCTCTCTCCATTGACTCGTATAAATTCTCTGCGTAATGGCCAGCCTCGCTCTCTGTTGGCTTCGTTCACGCTAGTTCGCCCGCGTACACGCTCGCCCAGAAGCTGCATCCTGACCCAACCATCGCTACCTACCCAATTTTTTTTTTCACCCTGTCCTACTTGCATCTCTCATCCGAGCGTTACGTTTCAGGCAGTTTCGCCAGTTTAAGCTCGTGACCCCGTCGCGAGGCTATTCCCGCGCATTGTTCCGTGTTCGTTAAATATGCCTGCGTCGAAACTGTTTCGAGCAGGAAATTTTTAGGGTTCGCTGGTACGGTTCGCGTGGAGGCCGCTTGTTTCGCAACTTTGAGCCGTTCGAGGGGCAGGTACGTGCACCGTGTTGTATCCTGGTAGAGCCGTGACGTGACGCAGCCAGGGAAAAATCGTACTTCCTGTGGGTAGAGGGGTATTTTGTTTGTTTATCCCGTCGTAAAGAGAAGTTTTTCTTTGATGAAAAATGGGCGGGCTATGGGAGGTAAGAACGGGAAAAAATGGCGGACGGACGTATTGCGTGACCTTTTTGATCCTTTTAGGATTTTTGTGTGACATGGCGCGGTAAAAAGGCCACATATTTTTAATTATTCAAATCATTTTGTATGTCAAAGATAAAATCAAACTAATCTCTAATTCTGCAACCGTTCCTTTATCATGGAAGAATGGACTTCTGGTATGTAAATTGACCATTTAATCGCCGGAGGCTAGCACCATCCACCTCGTTTACAATAAAAAATATTACATAGCAACGTGCTGCGCTCCATCGTATTTAGTAATTACTAGATATTTGTCGAGCTTCTAGCAGTCGCGAGATCGCGTTTATTCCCTATTATTTCTCGACTGTGGACCGATAATGAGCTCTGGAAGATAATATGTGAGATATTATATCTGTCGATTCGAGTCCAGCGTCTGGAACGAAACTCAGTCGTCGAGGAAGTCGATATGTTATCACAGAGGATTCCTTTGGGAGTGACGTTAATACGAAGCCACCAACAGCGAACCCCGCGGTGTTAATTATCGAATGGGGAAGCTGAGATATCAGCCACGAAGTATAAGTGACACTAGTAGAATTTGACAGACTTGAATCATCCATGGTTTATTGGAGGATTAAATAATTCGTACTGTGGTTGTCTCCGATTAAAATCCAACGTCGAAGCTTACTATAAGTACAGTTAAAAAGTGTGATGAGGACAAACGATGGAAGTATGCCTGAGGAATGTATGAAACATTCCTTGTATCGATTGGATTAATTGGGCGCGATCAACCATTAATTATATTGAGTTTAATTGGTTACTTTAAAGATCTACTTTTACAGACTTTATTAATTTCATGAAATCGACGAACAGTTTCAATTTTTAAAGAGGTAATAAACTGTTAAGTCAATTAAGAAGAATCAACCAGGTCTCAAGGATGATATAAATACTTTCCCTTATTCAATACTGTCTAATTAATTTAATATAGTGTTACACGAATTAAAGACATAAACGCTACACAGTATTTTTAAGCATTTAAAGTATTCAGCAGCGCAATAAGCGATATAATCATTCAATTAGACAATCTCCTATATATCTAAGCAGAGTAACAAAGCAGAGAGTAATAAAAGTAAGTTCATATATACCTACTATTTTACAACATCAAATAGTAGCACTAAATTACTACAAGTTACGCGTGTATAATAACAATTAGATTACACTAAGAAAATTAAGGATTATTCTACATGACCTGCCTCTCCTTCTTCGAATACTCTACAACGAAAAGCTCAGTGTAATTAGAAAAAATGTAGAGTCAGCAGTTACTTAATAAATGTTCAAGATTCCACTAATAACTCGTACCATCCTAACACGGTTTCCCCTCGTGCCTTAATATTCCACCGACGTTTCTCTTTAATCTTACACAGCAATGAATCAAATAAACATAAGGGTGGCATTAACGATCAGCAGTTAGAGCGTGCAAGGGAACAAAGGCACGGTGCTCGATGGATTTAACCACTCAGAGGAGTTCCTCCTCCAAGGTAGACTAGAATTTCACGGAGTAAATCACGAGTTTCTGACTACCTTTTGAAGGGACACGAACAGACAATGGTCCTCTCAAACAATACTCCTACATTGAAGGGGATTCTCTTGCACAGTTGCAACGATACAACCAATCGGATTGCTCTTGCACTTGAAGCAGGAACGACAGTAAACTCCTGCTAATATATTACCCGATGCCTTCAGAAATTTGCATTAGTTGGTCATGAATGGCTTCAAACATGTTAGGATGACTGTGTTTGTATGATTCATATATTATGCTACACGAATTTCGAAGATTACCTAGCCCGTCAATTAGTATAAGAAATTCAGAGTGGTTAAATTATTAAAACGTCCAAGAACATAGCTAATTACGTTGATCTTTTGAGTGTATACTTCATTCGAGGTACGAATTACATTAATTATGCTTTTTCCCTTTCCTTCAATTTTATTCTAATTTCATTTATAAGGTTTAACAGCTGATGGTTTCCTTGAATTTATCATCAGAGACACGTCTCAATTTCACAATAACGTTTTAGTTACGTTGAAAAACGAATTTCCCTTTTGCTGGAGGTACGATTCGGTGGACCTCGGGGAAAGCCGACCCATCTGCAGTCTTAAAGCAATTTACGTAGTACGGGGTCGCATTCACTTTTTATCCTGTGCGCGTTCATGTTGCATAGAAGCCTGAGAGGCTGTAAGAAGCAGCGACTGCAATGCGACCAACGCGAATATTTCGGCAGTCCCATGTTTATTTAATTTATACGAGAAGCCGCAAAAGCTTTTGGCGTACGGCGAACAAAATTCACGGATGCAGGCCAAGGCAGAAATTTAGCCGACCGAATTATAGAAAAGGTTTTATTAGCCACCAAGAATTTACAAGCAGACCTTCTTTTGGGCTATGTTATTTGTAATCTAATTCTGTTTCAACAGAAGCGAGACGAACCGAAGAGTCAGCTGGATTTTTCTATGAAAGGAATTAATATGCCAATCGAGTGCCGGAAGCTTGCCACTGAAAATTCAGAATGATTGAAATCTTGATAAGGCTAATGAAATTGGACCAATTCTTCAGAACTACTCGCCATTATACCTACATTTTATTTCTCTCCAAAACAAAGCAACTTGTGACACCAAAAATGTTCAGACGCGGGCTAATGAAAAATTGCAATCGCCATGTATTTAAATGATAATCTTTAGAGATTTAATTTGGCTAATTTTCAATTTTAATTGGACAAAGGAGGGGAGCTAAAGCTTTTAATGAAATATCCTTGCGTATGAAAATGCTTTTGGAATTTGACTTAATGTCGCTAATGCATAGAAGAATATCACATCGGACTAACAGAAATGAACTTGGTAGTAAACTTACCCGAATAAAATAGAAGTCCATTCGGCTGTCGCGTTTTGAATTGCAAGCTGATGGATTCCTCGGTGCTCAGGACGGGATCACTTTTGCTCAGATCTATCGTGAGGTACTCTGTTCCCCTAAACGAGGCCTCGGAGGGCGCTTTATCTGCAACAAAAAGAAATCTTCGAGTCACGTTCAGCTCGCAGATAAACCGCAATCATTGCACCGTATAAATAACAAACGTACGTGACGAAACTGTAGTTGAAAAGTTTTAAATGCAACGTGGAAAATATTGCAAACTATATGCGAAAGTATGCATACGCACGTGACTAAGAGATAGTTGGAATAATCAGTGGGATCGTGGGGGTGTGCAACTCTCAAGCCAGATAACCTAAATATCACATTTACATTTGCATATTCACTCGTTACATTTCAAATAATCGAAAGCTACTTTACGGTGCCACACGTATGTAACACTGTGAACATCTCCGTTCAATAAACTCCGCTGTCAAAAATTTATGAATTATTCTACGAGATTACTCAAATGCAGCATGCTTCGAGTTTCAAAGTACGTCCGCGGCACTGTAGTTCACAGAAAAATCCGACCAACCGCCTGAATAGAACACCATCTCTGTAACCTTTCACCTACAAGCGAATATAGACCGTTGAATCCCCAAACGCGTCGTACTTTCTCCCTCCATTTCAGAAAAATGGAGAGCCCCGCGAGTTCGGATACTATATCTGTACGAATTCAATCTCGAATAGCACAAACCCTGTCTCGAATAATTTAATGGACCCCGCGCGGAGCGACAGGAGAAGCCCTTTCAAACGTTTACTGCTAACGGAAATCCAGATGGAAGCGTCCCCGCGACTCGAAATTAATAAAGCCCCCGGACTGTGACGCGTTGGCATCAGTTTCGACTTAATTAAAAGCAACGAGCAAGATGAGCCTCTCGCTACCTCGCCTTTTCCCCCTTCTTTGTTTTAATACACTCAAGGTTTTTAATTCAGTCTCGAGACGTCTGATCTCGCGTCCGCGGCGAGTGCACGTCGGGGCGAGACCTCTCTCATTATTTTCCATCGTCCCATTGTTATCGTGCGGCCAAACAAAAGTGCAGCGAGGCAAGGCCAGGCAAAAAGGCTATAAGACGAGCTTTAATGGCTTTGGCGCCGCGCCAAATCGCGACGCTCCGGGGGGTTGAATGCACCGACTCGCCGATTGAAATGTTCATTACCACCGCAAATCATCCGCCGATTCGTGCGGGGTAGAGGGATGCCACTGCGCGCCGGTAGACGTAACAGTGGCAACGATTTTCGGGCCACTTGCGAGGGATAATTTGATTAAGGCGAGTTCCGTGGCTAGATGCTCCTTTGATTTTCGATTGTAGGATTATCGTTGCCAATAAGCGAAAAGCTGCGAGAGTCTCAAAGTTTATAGCTTTCAGGTTTTAGAAGCAAGAGGTCTGGAAACATTACCACTCCAAAAAAAATTAGCACACCTCTTGTAACGAAACATCAAAGCTATAAAGGGATTCCCGTAGTTTTTTCTATGTAGGTATAAAGTTCTTCTAGGTAGTATACGAGATGGGAGTAGCGGGGTGTGTGCTGAGTATTATCTAAATTTGAGACAAAAGGAGCAGAATTTTTAAAAATTGTGGAATTTTAATACCCAGTAATAGGAAATGATGTGAGTACTTCAAAAATTAAAGAAGTAGATACCTGTAAGCTTAATCCAAGCTTGTGCAAACTTTTAAGAAATGTATGGACATACTTTTCTCGATTTGATATTAATTGATGTAAGATATTTATGTTTCCACAGTTCTTTATGAAAGGGGAGGGAAATATTCATTGGGGAGAGGTTTTCAGGTATTCTCCTCTAATTGCTTTGATTTTCGGGCATGTTTCAGAACGCCGAGAAATAACAAATGAGTATTTTCTTATTTTCAACCCTTTGCACTGAGGGGTTAAACCACACCCATCGAAGTACATAAAAAGAGGTACAAAAGTTTCTATTAGTTTAAAGATATATAATAAACTAACAATAAGAACTTTTGAACCTTTTCTTATAACCATTGAGGAGTGTTTTCACCCCTAAATATGTAAACGGTCCAAAACAAAAAAAACACATATTTGTTATTTTTCGATCCTCTAAAACATATCTGAAACCCAAAGCAGTGGGAGACTGACACCTGAAAACCTCTCTTTGCCTTGGCGGCAGACTGAAGCTTGTTATGACTAGACATTTTTATCACACGATCAATAATAGAAGTTCGTGGAAATGAGTTGTAGGGTGCAGTACACAAGCCAGTGAAAATAATTGCTTATCTTTCGCCCGGTGGTTTTTGCTGGTCATAATAAAAGGAAAGAGTGCAAATGGCACTGAGCCACGCAACACTATCGCCATACCTGATAGCATCGATTATTTTAAAAGTCATTAGTATTTTCTGAAGTCTCTACTCCGTGTAACACTTCAAATTACACGAGACAAATATTAATAATTAATCAAAATAGCCATCCGTCAGCTATCGGCACATCTGAAGATATTCCCGCTTTCTCGAAGTATTCCACTTAATGGTGTAGCATTGCTAACTTTCAACAGTTTCAACTCCCCCTGGCCGTCACTTCATTCTCCACGAATGCAGTGCACGCGTATGAAAAGGATCGCCAAGCTGTTTGCGATTGTAGCGCTGGCTGCTTCGCAAAAAAGGCACTTTCACGGATGGAAAAGCCTGGCCATCCAGCAGAAGATCACCCTCCGCAGCCTCCGTTTCCTGTCTGAGAGGGACACGGACGCGGGCACACACGCATGGACGCGACTTTTTCCCACCGTTCAAAGGGAGGACACGCGTGGAGGTGTCATTAGCCACGTCGAAGGGTAAAATCCTCGGAATCCTCTTTCTGCCCTCCCGGTTTCAAGCTCGTTCGTTTCTGTCCGTTCTAAAGAGGGAGAATGAATCGTCCTCGGAAGAAAAGCAGCGCGAAGTAAAAGGGCAGGGAACGTAAAGTGTAAAGGAAACGACAGCCAGCGCCTAATCCCATTAAACAAAAGTAGTTTGCATCGACTTCGTTGAACATACTGTTTGAAGGCTGCGCGTGAGGAAATGTCCTTTTGTTCTTCCATGGGTAAGCCAGTCTCCTGTAAAATTCATCTTCTTTGCAGGTCGTTTGTAAATGACTTTAGCGTTAATCTTTCATTCTGTCCGTTGATGGGATATGTTTGTGTTTGGTGTGCACTGTTTCGCGAATGGTGTCAGTTCGGTTGGCTTGCAATATGGGGACTCCGACTTCGAGCTTTGCGGCAAAGGTACTTTGGAATAAAGGAAGTATCGTAAGGTTTGATTATAAGAAGCTGAAAATACCGGCGAAACCACTTTCACGCGGAGGATGGAAATAATGGAGATCTGTAGACAGTGTTATATTCACTCTGCGCTTCAAACTTCCAGGTGTATCTACAGTTTGATAGTATAATCTAAGGCTCGAAAGAAGAAGACTGCGCAGAAAAGTTATTTAACGTACTTGTGGCGGATGAAACTCGAGTACAGGATGCGAAAGTTTCTTTTTCGTATCTGAACTATTCTTGGTAAAGAGTTATCGATTTTTCACGATGCAAAGACTGTGTTGGTTTTTAAGGAATGTTATTAGAGTACAGATATGGCAGCGTCGAGAGTCGAAACGGACTTCCGGAAATGTGAAGTGTAAAATTCAGGTGAAATACGAATTGGAAGCTCGGGATAGAAAGTTTGATAGACGTTTCATCGCCCTGTGTGTAATTCACGTTTCCAACTTTTTTCCCCCACGAAATTTTTCTGTTTACGTTCCATCTGAAACGGGAAATTGAATTTTTCGCTGAAGGAGCCATGAATAGCAGTGAAATTTAAACGAATTTGCACAAAGGTCTTTTAGAAAGTATCAAATGAACGAAGTGAATACCAAATGTTGGCTTCATCAAGGTAGAAACAAGCCCATTTAATACTTCCAAAGGAAGATACCATTTTATCCACTCAATCAACCATTTCTACGTACAAAATCTCTCCGAACATAACAATCAATAGTCTTAATAATCGAAGCTTCGAAAGTCCTCCTACAACATCCCAGTCACACCTGCTAGACTTACAAAAAATTCTGTGCCTCCAACACCCACACAGAAAATGACTGCTACCCACAGAAGCAAGGTTAATCCAAAGCAGCAGAGTAGATTAGAACGTAAGGTCGAGACGGGAGAGAAAGAAACGCAGCTGGGGAAGCGGGATGGAGAGCGATGGTACCAGGAGTGTCGAAGTGACTTGACATGATGCTATTAACCGAGGCAAAGCTCATTAAATACATGCGGTTGACGCTAACACGATTCTCCTATTCATTGAGCAGCAGTGGAGACAAGCCAGCCGGCTCGAGGGGAACTTTTCAGCACGCGATACCTTCGCGTTTCCTCGCCAGAGGAGCAAAGCTGACAGAGAACGCGCCAGCGCGCGGCGCAACTGGACCGAAAAAGGTTGCTGACGGTGGGGCTGAAATGACGTTAAAGCTCCGCCGGCTTCGACTAATTGTGAAACACCCCCTCGATGCACCACAGCCGGCTTGAATTATGAACGAAGTTCGGCAGTCGTTCCTTGGACGCGTTCATCGTGAGTTTCTTTCACTGCCGATCCGATTTATGGGGAATATTAATCGCACCCCTGCCCTCCTCTTTGCTTGTGTGTTGCTGCAGCATAGATGCTTTCGAGGGGAACGCAGTGGTTTGTGATCCCTGGATAACTGAGGGCGGTTTCCCGCCCACGACCAAGTGAATAAAGGGTATTTTTCTTTGATTCATTAAGAGGGTCTTCTACCGTGTCATGCGATTTTTTTAACTTTTTCCAGGAACTTTTTTTACGGACTTAATAAAAGATTTTTATTACGGAGTAGCCATGGCAGACTAGGTGTAAGTAGAATTATCTTTACTAGAACTGTTTGCAAAACTTTGAACGCGTTTTTCTCAGAATAGCTTTTTAGAAAATGGTTGCGAGGATATCTTAAAGTCTACTTGACCGATTCGACCCATCTTGTGCACACATCTTCAGCAGATGTGTCAGTATAGTCTCTAACAGAATTAGGCCAAAATATTTTTCTTTTGTAATTTTGTTTTTAATTTTAAAATCTGAAGAAGGCGAAGAAAAATCGCGAATGTCAACAACTTAATGTTTAAATTGCAGCGATCTTTAAAATTTTGGAAACTTCAATCAAAATCTGGCACCAACGACAGTCATGCCCGAATAATTTAAGAATCTTTTTGATTTTTTCATTTCGAATGAACAGAACAACCAGAATAATGGTAACAAATCGAGAAATTTTTTTCGAGATGGTCGGCTTTCATGTGCTGTGGTACCCTCTTTATTTCATAGCTTCAACCAAAAGAAATTTATATTCATAGTTTAAGATCTAATAAATATATAGTAAAATGTCCAGCATAAAAATCTTTCATTAAGCCCGTAAAAAATTCCTGAAAAAAGTTGTAAAAATTGCATGTCACAATAGAATACCCCCTTAATGTATTTGGGTGACTAATACTTTTGGATTTTATTATTCTATATGTGTGGGGTATAAGTTGCTTGAGACAAATGCGCAGGACGATTGGAGAAATGAGTGAATAGTCTCTAATTAGTAGTGTGTTTTAAAGAAAACAGAGACTTCTATTGGTGAAAGGAATGACTGCAAGTGGTTTCCCTAAATAGTGTCTCGACATTTCACACACTATTTACAGAAGCCGTTAGAATTCATTAAAATTTTACACAATTACGGCGACGTATTATGGCCCGTTTAAAGTTTCAGTGGAAGTATTGTGCGAAACAATATTCTCCCTTTTAGCCAGCCACTCTTAGCCAGTGCTTCTAATGAATTTTGTTTGTTAGGTGTAGAAGTGAAGGGAAGCAGGAGAGATTAGATCGGCGACGGTTGGATTATTAAGTAGTTATACCGCTTTGCCGGATGTTCGCTGTCTCCTCGAAAAATTGCGATATCAATTAAACCAGGATATTCAATTGCTGCGGAAGCGGCTTGATTACGGCGGGACAAGGGGGGGGCGGAGGGCGTTAATTGCACGATACTTACGTCCGCCGTTGGAAATTACTATGAAATCGAACGGTCGATTTGGGCAAGTGCTAGATGGCACGGCAAATTACCATCGAAATGGAGGAAAACCGACTGCGACACACCAATCTGTCGGATATCGTGCAAATAGGACGTCTGCGAAATACACCCACCAGAAGGCCCGCCATTTTATGGTAATTACGTTTCGGTAACTCGCAGCTGCGTTACTTTGCAATTTAACGGGCATTCAGCGTTTTCCCGCGACACCATTTTTTGAAAGGGTTCCGAACACACCTTGAGCAAATGATGCTGCGAGGGTGGAATAGCTGGAATAGCATTTTGCTAAGAGTTCAACGGGTATACGGTGAAAGATTATTTAAAATAAACCGTGACCTTTTTAGGAAACGATCTTTTGCATGCTCCAATACCTGTTGGTTGTGTTGGTTAGTGTATGAGTTACAGGAACTGTAGGTGGAAAAGCCTTAAGTAATTTATTTTTAGAATTAAGTTAGCCATATCATCGATCTTTAAAACACTAACAAGCCATCTCCAATGGAAGCCGAGAATATTTGAGTACCTAAACTCTTATGCAGAATTTTACTCCAACTAATTATACTTCCTAGTTATAAATACATTATTGTGTACTGTCTTCGTGTGTCACTGATACTGTAACAACATTTTAATCGTCCTAGTTTCAAAGTTATTTGATAGCCTTTCGAGTAGAAGATGATGGCTACGTAGCCACCATAATTTTGCAAAGTAATAACTTGAATCGATAAATATTAATAATTTTACCGAGATCAACCTGCCGATTAAAATACCTTTTTATTAACAGAGGTAGTACCCAATGCAGATGTGCTAATAGGAATTCTCATTACGTATTAAGAGCAAGCGGTGTGAACCGTAATTAGCATTCCTCCCTTTCAATGTGTCCCTGCAATATTGGTGGAAACTGGTAGCAGGTTAATAATCTCCGCGTCTACGTCATCTGTGTTGTACGCGGGCACCTTTGTACTCGAGAAAGCAGCTATGCATTGCATTATGAAGCTTTATTAATTATGCTCTATTCAACGTGGAACCTGTAATACGCGTTTTTCCCGTAAGGAGGATAATGAGCGATATAAGTAGCTCAGCTAAATTGAATATTAATTACTCCGAATTAATCTTGCCGCGCTCTAAACGTTCTATTTCCGTTGTGCTTAAATTTCGGCCATTAATAACCGAAATTGTTCACAATTCCTCTTTCGCGCAATCATTAATATCATCCTTGTGTCTGTTTGCCATTGATCCTCTATCTTCCTGCTGCGTTTCATAATGTTTTAAGGAATTCTTGCAAGGAAGCATGGGCTTTTCTTTTCTTCTCAAGCAAGACACTGTTCATTAGGCATAGCAAGTTCGTAAATTTTTGTTGATGTTAAATGGGAATATTGATAAATAATATAGTTTAAAGGAAATAAGGATATAATCATTGTTACCACTATTTTATTTATGAAGATGATTTCGATTATTTAAAGAGGACCCTATTTGACACTTGTATTGGTATTTAATTATAAAAATTATAAAAATACAGATTGTCAAACGAGGATACCAAATGATTCATTAAAAAGTCTTCCCTTATAAATAGACGCCTGTTATACATATATGTGATACTGCAATTAGTAACAGGGTCAAGTTTAATCTGTACCTGAATATAAATAAATTCAATGTTTATGTTTCACTCCATTACCCAATGTATATACTGTATAATTGATATATGTACTTAATAAATGTTTGATATTATAAAACTGTTACTAAAATCTAGTGTACAACGTTCGAAAGTATGTTATTTCAAATATAGTTATTATAAATTATGTTGGTAGAGGTTGATTTAAATATATTCTAACTTTCTAACCTTAGTAGGCTTATAAATGTTGCACTACTACAGGCGATACCTGTGGGAACTATTAAGGATTGCGACAAAATTCTTTTTTGTTACTTTACGATGCACCAGGCCTTTTTATGCACCAAACAACGCATTTCTCTCATTTTTTAAAATGATTCTTCTACAGTTCTTCTAAATAACACTCATTTATAAAATTCTGTGTTTCATACCATACACATGTATTTATAAAGAAGCCCAGAGTATTCGAAAACCAACACCTCGTTAGTTCATTAGAATTGAGAGAGGAAATGGAATTCAAAATCACATGCTGTGAACTAGAAACTATTCCATTAGATATTCAAAATATTCCTCACGTATTTGTACAATTATTATACCAATTATTAGACTTGCGTTTAACTCTCTCATTAATCAGTTATCAATCAATACATATTACAGTATACAGATTTAACCATTGACTCTCCGAAAGAAGCAAACTCTTGGAAAGAATATCACAAAGCAAACGGGGAAGAACGACCAGGTTAAACCCTTTTAATTCACGTCGCAACTTCTCTATACTTTAGTGTGTTCTTAGTCTTGTTTTATCGCCACGCCTGAATTACATCTAACTGGGCAAATCTGTATGGACGACCTAAGGGCGCAGAGCCCTTTATGCAGACGAGCGAACGATACACACCATTACTAATCCGTATTAATCGCCGGCCATTCATTAGGAAGTCAGCGATGGGTGGCCCTCCTCTGGAGGGGGTGCTCGTGCCACGTAGTTCCGCACCTGGCGCACTCTCACGATCAATCGCACCCACTCCCCTTTTACCGTAAATCTCTCGGCTAAACTCCCACCCGCTGTGCACCCCTGGAAGACAATGACCAAGTAAGCTCGAACGTTAACGAAGTGGCGCGTACACGTTCGAGAGTGTAGTTAACAAAAATACATCTAAACATAGTGCACAGCTACAGAGTGACGAAATTCAATGGAATATGAACGCCGGGATTGGAGGACAGAGAGATTGAATAGTCGAATAGTGTAGTGGAAGAAAATTGATTTGCCAGAAATTTGAGTACACTGTATCGACAGTGTTCTTTTTATCTAATTTTACAGTTTCCAATTGCGCAGCAAGTTAATCTGCGATTAATCTTCGATTAGTCCAGCTGCAGTATTTACTTGAATAAGTACTTCACCCTGCCAAGTGGGGGATTAATTCGACTGGATTCGTGGAAGTCCCCGTGGACAAGTTGAACGTGAGACTTAAGTGAAAACCAGGCCACAGTTAAATGGAAAGTTTCCCAATTTCGTCACTATCACCTTCGCAAAACAATGACGTGTCTCCACATTCCTCGAGCAAATTAACGAAAACACTAACCACTTTTCCACTCAGCGTCACACGCATCAAAAAGCGTAGAATAAAACTTTCAATATTCTGCTCTGGCCCTCCTCGCGCAAAGATCACTTCGTAAAATAACCCTATCAATAACACAGTTCGACAGCTATCTGGGCTTGTAACATTCAATAGCCGTTTCGTATAGATTATCGTGTGCTCGAAAAAATTCAATTCTCTCGAACTGTTTAATCTGTATTCCACGTCCCACAGAACCGCAAAATCAATCGCATGCAGTACCAAAACAAGGAGGATACTCGGCAACCCTCTTTACCCACCCAACAGCATTATCATTGGTGCCCTGCGAAAAGATTCGACGAGGAGACGAGGTGTAACAAAACGATCCGAGAAATCCTGCGGGGTAGGGGGGCGCCCGAGGTGTGCCTTCCGACGGTCGACGTTTCGCTTTTATCGCGCAAAATAACGAGCCATAGTCGCGTATAAAAAGTCACCGGGAGATTTTAATAAATTCCGAGGGGCCTGGCAGACGATAAAAGTGGCATTAACTGTGTCGTTCGATCTCATCTGCGACGTCCTCGTTCGCCATCGTCGTCGTCCATGCGGGATTAGCCGAGTAATCTCTCCAAGAGCTTCGAGGACGGGAGTAACGAGATCCCGGGAGGGGCGAAGACCTTTTCTCATCTTGGAAGTCGTGCTTCTCAGCGCGTTTTCTTCTCCCCCCTGCCTTACGTTTCTCGGTCCCGGCACCCGTCGACCACGCGGAAAAAAGTTTCCACCCGGAATAAACTCCCCCTCTTCTCTCTTTTAAATAGGAAGCTGCTGCTGCTGCTCGGCTTTCAGGTGGAGAAGGAGCAGTGCCGGAGAGAAAAGTATTTCTTAATGGGAGCCTGACACTAGACGAGGGACCATCGAGCGGTTAAATGTTCAGTTCCTCCTGTAAACTCCCCGCGAACAATTCCGACCGTTCGATAAATATTTAGAACCCGCTTAAACTTTCATCTGTTTTCAACTCGTGACTTGGGTGGCGTAGGAGAACCGTGGTCCGAACTTAGAACCTCTGCTGGGGGTATCTGGGTTTCTGAAGTGGTGTCGTGAATTGTTCCTCACCTCCCACGGTGAAATTTTTAAATAATTCTGGGTCGAGATCTTTTTTGCTGCGCCCCGGTGCGAGGGTTTGCTGTTTCCTGGTAGAAGAAGTAACGAAACTTCTTTGTGCGATACTTTTGTTTTATTTCTCACAGACAGGTAGGTAAAGAGTGTTAAAAAGTGTTTGAGTGTAGGTGTTGAAGATATCTACTTCAATATCATTTGTGTTTATGTCTTTAATGAAATCTCTGATTTATTGTATGCAATAATTATGCTACACGATGAACGACTTGGTTGGAGAATTTCTGGAATAAAGAAACTGAAACTGAATTATTATTAACTCAAGAATTGTCTAATTCAGCGAAACTCTCCAGAATAGAAATCCTGGCGTTTATTTACATTCTAAATGAAAGCCTCGTGATTTCTGAACGAAGAATTTTATTGCAGTGAAAACAAAGGCTCGAAGTAATTACGAGTCCTCTGTACTCTTACAAACTCATTCGCAAAAGTGTTTAATAATAGAATCTCCCAGAAAACCATCCAGCAGAATTTCTTCCATTCTGAACTTCCCTCGACAACGGTTTCCCTTCGACGAAGCCAAACGAAAACTTTCTTACAACGAAGTAGTCGCAGTGGTGTCGATAATCAAAGTAGTTCCCCCGATACGGAATAAATACCAGCACCGTCCGACGCTGACTTATTTAGTTCGCAACACTTCTGCGTGGAGAGAAATAAATTATCTGCCAGCTTAAGCTCGCTCCTCGACGCGGGAGGAAGTGTATAGAACGCAGAGCGTACCTACCCCGTTTAATAAATCTCGATGGATCACGGGGATAAGAGTGTACTAAAGACGTCGTTCGATTTATTCCCTGCCTCCTACTTGTTGTATCCTCCATACATCCCAAGGATTATCGAGTTAATCCTAGGAGTCGTACGACGGAGGAAACGAAGGGGGCTCGAAATTGCGAGGGGTACTTTCAACGGAGCTGATCTCCCCGCTGTTCTCACCGCCGAAACCGGGATGTCCAATCGAAATCTCGTAAGAAACACATCGACTCGCGGGAGAAATATGTCCCCCGAAATACGCGTGGATGTAGAACCATCCCTTTCCCGCGTACTTCGGTATAGGTTAAGGGGGCCTCGCATTGGGATCTCATTACCGGAAGGAACTTTTTCAGAACTCGTTAACCGAGCAAGAAGTTGGGCGAAATTTCTGAAAAAAAAAAATAAGACGCCGGCGCAAAGTTTCATCCCATGAAATATTACATGTTTCCGTCGTTAAAACTTCGACCACTCTCTACTCTCGTTGCAAGACGAAGATTTTGGATTCGTCGGATCATCCGCGGCTTGTGAAAAGAAGTAATACTTTCGAGGACCCAATTAGTAGCAAGAAATTTAAATATTACTGAATGTTTTTATGCTGTACCTGAGATTCTGCTCTACTTAAGAACCGAATTCTACTTGTAACTTTGCTTCGGGGAGGCGTGCACTGGTTAAGCACAATGTTACTTACATTTGTATTTTATGACTTAAAGTAAGTATTATGGAAATTATTATGCTTATGGAAAATGTGCTTTTGCTGTCCCAAGTACTTTCAGAACCTCTGTGCTCCTGAACCTAGAGTCTTGGTCTGCAAGACCCTACAATTACTTTACAAATGAATTTCTTGCAAATATTTGCTAAGATTCCACGAACATTCCAGGGAAACATTCGGCAACAGCATTCGATTTCAGGAAAAGGTACAGGAAAAGGTACAGTTTCCCCAGCTATCTTTCAAGAGCCATCCAGCCCCCTAAATGGATTTCAATTTATCGTTCACCCTTCGGACTTTATCGAATAGTTGCTGGTAATGGTGGTGCTCGGGGCCAGGGTACAACTCCGCGTAATATCTCAACCAATTTCGATATAAACGTTTAGCCGTAATCGCTCTTATCTGCATTCACAGCTCCTCGTAAACAGACTTTCGCTATCTGTCGCGGGTGGCGAGAAGGAGGGCCCTTCTGCTTTTCCTGAGGAGCTGCTCGGGCAGGCTCCTATCTATCGACCTGCCGGCGTTTCGTCGAGAAACGATCGCATCTGCTTTTTCTCCGCTCGAGACGTCGCGGGCGCAGATACGCCACTGATATTTCCGCGCGCTTAATGTCGCGCGTCGTTCGAGGAAACGAACCTTGAAGAAGACGACAAAGGGGGTGGTCGTTCGACCAGAGGTCGAGTTGCCCCAGGGGACGGGTGGGAATGATACAAGACGCTAGTGGAAAACCCCATTCGCGGATTCCTACGTGGCTTTTGCTCGTAGAATTTCACGAATGGAAACGTGCTGGCTTGATAACGCCAATCGAACACACGGAAGTGTCTCGATGCAATGGTACGGTCCCTAGTAGCACAAAATATTGAATGCACATACATCCAATATTAAAAAGAGGTTCGATATCTTTTTGATATTTAAACATACGTACAATATTTATTCTAGATTAAGAAGCAAATATATTTTCCAAATATGCTGGAAATATTCATTTTATATTATGAAAAAAATATTATTTTTTCAAATATAAAGTAAATATTTATTTACTGTTTGAAACAAAACATTTTTTCCGAATGTTCGGGAAATATTCATTTTATATTATGAAAAAAACATTCTTTTTCAAATATAAAGTAAATATTTA
Organism: Andrena marginata; assembly: GCA_963932335.1. NCBI lineage: Eukaryota > Metazoa > Arthropoda > Insecta > Hymenoptera > Andrenidae > Andrena > Andrena marginata. The sequence continues at coordinate 6,370,153 of OZ010661.1, forward strand.
TTGAATGGTAGAAAGAAAACATTTTTTCCGAATATTTTCATTTCTAAACCTTTATTTCACATTTTCAGTATGTGTATATAATATTTCGAATCAACATTTTTTTCATATTAAAAAGTGTGGCTAAAAAAATATTTTTTTAATATTTTGAGAAAATATTTAACCAATATTTTGTGCTACTAGGGGTGCTTGGCGCGATTCTAAATGTGCAGGGTTGATGTGAGAATGACGAGACTTATTTGGCATAGATTTATTAATCAACAGAGATGGTTGAATTTCGCTGGAAATACCGAACCTCAGAGGGGACACGATTTTCTCAAATTTGGATTTCATTTTTCGTTTCCTTTCTGTTATGGCCTTGTAGATGTTCTCCACTGTGCAAATTGTGGATTTTTAACAACAAATCATGATCAAATAGCGAGGCTATTTGCCAATAATTTCTTACGCCTCGTTGCTCATGCATGAGATCCACGTTTTAATTGGTATCAGGTAATTACAGTCATTAAGTAAGTAGCTGTAATTACGCCGAGCCGTTACTATTAGCCCCGATACGTGCTTTCACGTTCGCTAATGGAATAATTCTTCCATCGGACTGGAGCATTCGTTTTCGAAGATTAGACGCGAGCAATTAATGGACGATAAAGAACCTAAATTAATCTTTTGCATCAGCAAACTCGGTGTGCCATTTCTTGCTATGAAAATGATTGAGAAAATTAAATTTAACCTAGTAATATATTATTTACAAATAGCGTAATAGCTAATTGAAGAATTCTGACGAAAACGGTGAATCGATAATTCACTGTTTTCGTCGGAATTACTTTCCTCTAATATTTGAGTCACTATCTATTTCAACGATTCACTCTCATGTAAAGAAACTTTCATTTCTCACCTCTAAAATTATCGCTCCCTTCCAAAAAAAAAATGAAAAATCTCAATATCCCACGAATATTGTTACCAGTTTTCAACTACCAGAAGAAATTTAAAAAAAAGTACAGTGGTTACTGTCACGTAAAACTACTTCAATAGAACCAATACTCATCACTTCAGCTTTACGGTTCTGGCATGACTCGCTGATTATTCCAAATTCACCATGACTACGCAATAACAGAAGTTTCAAAGTACATAAAGTTTACCTCTGTCTTTTTCCAGACAGCACTATTCAACTAAAAAATAAATACATAGTATTCCTTCCTATCCTCGTTGCTGATGTCCTCAAAGAATTTCCAATCCCCACCTCCTCGATCAAAATCTCGGCAAGAAAATACACCAGCTAATATTCTACCGACAATAGCCATGAATCCATTAAAATATTCCACCCAATTAGCATTATATGACGTATGTATGCCTCAGTATATCCTCCTCAATCAGCATTCCCTTCGTCTCCAAAGGCCTTTTGATAACTGCAAGCCCCGAATCGCCAAAGGGCCTTCGTCAGGGGAATGAATCTCCACGGGTGCACAAAGGGACCCAGTGGGAGCCGAATATGCGTACCTCGATCGATATGAATCGGCGAGTTCTCGATCGTGCCGAATGAATACGAATCGCGGAGTTCCAGCGGGCAAGTTTTCCAGCACAGCTAAAGATCCGTGGATCCTGCTGAGGGAGGGGGTCCTCGGCGGCATTCTCCGTTGAATCGTCGCCTGAATGTCCTTGGTTTTGTCTCGGTGCACTGCTTCTGTGCGAGTTCCTCCCATTCATGCCCCGAGTAACTGCGAGGAACGCTCTAAGACGAGCTCCAGATTCGACCGATATGTCGCAGGACACACCGCCCCGCAACATAAATTCGCAATGTGACTGTTCGTAGCGGATTCGAATTTTATCTAAACCAAAATAATCTCTTCGCTTTGCTCCACATTACACGAGCCACGAGTTTCTGTTGATTTAGCGATATTCCGATGATTATCGAGCTTCCGTATACAAAGTTTTCGTTTCTTTGTTTATGTAATTTATTTAGTTTTTACTGTAATTTATTCAAACACTTTAAGTAAAAATCCCAATTAAAGCGACAGGTTAATGGAAGGACTCTTCTGCTCGCACATTACAATAATAAAAAAAAAAACTCTAGTCACTTAGACTTCTAGACACAAGCCTCTTCTCATCCACAAACTTAAAATATCTCTTAAATTCCCCCACTAAACGAATCTATGCAATGAACTCTACCATCGCTCTATCAAGATCTCTGAAAACTATGAAATCATTAAAACGTCCCCTGGCACGCAGCACCCAGCTTTACATTCTACAGCCGTCCAAAGCTTACTGGCCCCACTAAAACGGTTATTAATCCCCCATAACAAATCAGTAGTAGTTTTGAGTTTAGACCCATGCGCGACTAACTTCCAAGCAGCGTAATGTACCGAAACGATACGAAACGTCCAGTTTCTGCATTTACCACCGGAAATAGCCTAAACAGAGGGCTCTCTTGTCCACGGTAAACGCCGACAGACCCACCCACTCCTCGCTGGTGTTCCTCAAGGTCGGAATTCATGGCGGAGAAACGAGCGGAAGCTTTTCCCAAGGACAAATGAAGTTCCTTTTCAGTTAGAGAATCCGAGTCCGCGAGAAAGTGTCCTGGTGCTTCTAGCATCCTCCGTCCGGGACGGGGGACGTTTGAGGTAGTGAAACGGCGACCTGGGCCACCCCGGTCCATCCTTAGTTTCCGGTAAGGGATGTCCCCACGTGTCGCGTCGACGTGACGCAATATACATGCTAATACGGTAACTTTGGCTGCTCTACCAGCCGCAAGGACGTCAGAAAGTGTCCTTTGAGATGGTTTAAAAGCATCGGGAGAGATCGTTACCCTTTGAGGCTCCCTCCATCGGGTGGTTCCCCTCTTTACTCTCAAGCCTCGATTACCGCTTCTTTGATAATTATTCTGGGTAATTTGTTGTTTGCGCGACGGCTCCTTCCTTCTCAGTCGTTAATCTCGTTAAGGCGTGTTTTGTGCAAATTTTCTACTCGTTATACCTACGCTGTTGGCTCCGGGGAAGGTCTTCGTTGCGTGTGTGCGAGGATAGTGTGTTGCATTTTGATAGATAATAATTGAATTCTAAATAATGATCTGTTTTGTAGGCGTCGGTGCGCTTTGCTATTTTGTTTGGGTTTTCTGGACTATAATTTTTTAGGGGAGCTAATTAAAATAAATTTAGCTGTGACATTTTCTTGTAAGATCTATGCCTGAATGGCGTGCGTGGAATAAGTTAATGAGAGCGTATGTGTAATTACACGTAAAATGTTCGCAATTTTGTTTACCGATAAGTAAATTCTCGTGGCTTTGCAGCTTTAATTACAGCATCATGTATTACCGCGTTTTGCTTAGCATACATAATGGAAAAATCCATACACGCGCGGCAATATATCTAAAAATACGTTGGCACTGCAGTGCGTTGATCGATGGAAAATGAATCGCGGGGAATTTCGAGGTTATTGCTCGTTACTCTGGCTTCCTCTTTTAATTATCGATCGATACATTTCGCGACTGGTTTCTGCAGACCATTGTAATTCTTTCTTCGGTAATTGCCAAATGTTCAATAATATATATACATATATATATTATTATACATATACATATATTATTGAACATTTGTTTCTTGTACCTCTTCTTTCGTTCAATATGAAAAAAGAAGTGGAACAGCATATATATTGCTCGTTGTATCGTGTGTAGCAAAGTTTTCGCAATTGCGCAAATACGGGCTGGAGAGTTGTGCAATAAAGGCAGCGTTTATTACGAAATTCAATGAATTAATTTCACCGTGTAAATAGACCTCGTAGAAATATACAGAAATGTATTCCATTGCGATACATTCATCTCCATGATCAGCACGACCTATTTCCCATTTCAATCCATATTCCTCACTGTTTCCCCGAATTGCACCCATTTCCTCTAACTTCCCCTTATAATCGTTCAAATACAATCCCATTTACACCAAGAAGCAAAATACTTCGACAACCGCGAACGCCCCAATTACCCCGCTGACTAACATTCGCTGACCCATTGAATCCCCCTTTTTATCAACTCTATCGCCCACTGAAATTCGCATCCGCAGCCGTAAAACACCCTATATAAATTCATCAGAGCGCTCCACCCTCGAAGTTCATTTCTCAAGCGATATCACGCATCAACCCTTCGCTCGGGCATTCCGTTTCCCCTTGCAATTCGATGGAGTCGACAGACAGGCCTGGCCTGACAGAAGGCGTTGCACCATCAGTCACCCACGGTGGTAGGTGAGCCGCGAAGTGACGACAGAATGGCCGTCGTGCTTCCTCTGGCTCGGTGCTGGGTGCTATTGTCGGTCACCGGCGCCCGTTTCCCTCCGAACGTTAGGGTGCATGTCTTTTTGCCCAGAACAACGGGCACGGAGGAGGGGGAGACAGATGGTAGCGCGATAAGTAAGTGGTTAATCTCGCGTGCAAAACCCCGTCAAGTGGGCGCAGGACCCCCCGCGGACCAATTGAATTTATGATTTCGCGGCCCATTCGATTTCGAGACGCGGGGCTTGTTAAAATGTATGAATCGCTCCGTTTCTGGACACGATCAGCCTCCCCGCAGGGATTCACGCGGTGATTTATATTCGGTGTTTATGATCTTTCGATCAATGCTGCGGCTGGTGTTCGTTGTTTGGAGGTGGCGATAGCTCGCGGAGGGTTCGTCGATATGGTTGACGAGGAGAGACACGTTGGCGGGCGAGAAGTTGTTATTCTGGGTTGTTATGGGTATCGGGTGCACGGTTTGGTAAAGTGTGAGTGTTTCGGAGGACAACTGAGGATGCTGTTACCTCTGATGTTATTGTGGAGAGGGGCAGTGTGGGCATTGAGATATGTGGAGACGTGGGAAAAGGGAAATGCGTATGGCATAAGTCGGACACGAAGAAGAATATTTGTCGCTGTGGAAAACTTCACTTTGTAGTTTCGAATAATAATAATTTCGAATACTAATATTCGGCTTTTTTGTAGGAAGCTAAAACGATTAATACCTAAACGATTTTAAGGAACTATACTTTTATTTCTTCCCCTTTTACTATAACGTTATTTCTCTAAATTTATTAGTCAAATATTGGAATATTCGAATGCTCTTAATTATTCGAAAATACGAATATTCGAATCTGAAATTTGAATGTTAGATATTCGACTGCTTAGATTATTTGAATGTTCGTTACAGCCCCACTATCGACTATAGTGTCGCGATGCCAATTTATTCTAGCATCTTAAAGAAATTAATCATTCAAAGCTTATGTAAAAAGTTAAGTATACTGTATTTACTAAATAATTAAAGAAGGAAGCTTTGTTTCTCACGTATTTTCCTGTGACATTCAAAATTACTGAAATAACTTAGATTTTATTACCGGGAGACTCATTAGTGTACGTGTACTTTTGGACTGTGGGAAAGAGATTAATGAAATGGTTGGATTCGGTACTCGGGGCATGGAAAAGACACCATGGATCACTGTACAAAGCGAAGCACATTATAGAGGGTAAGATTCCGTGCGGCAACTCCGCCAAAGCGAGGGGTAATCGGAGGGTCACCACTGGTGTAAACTAAATGTATGTCGATGTGGCTATTCAGGCAACGTTAGGTCAACCCAGGCCCTTCGTATCAATAGCAGGTCTGCGTCAACACGGTGTTTAGTCGTTAATTTGCATGCCCCCGAGGTATCAGTGCATTTCCAGCTTGACTATTGGTTACACCAGACTAGCCTTAAGTAATTCCTGCATTGACGACCGAAATCATTTTTCCCATGCAAATGCTGCGGCCACAATAAAATAGAAATCAAACATACACAGCATGTAGCCTCGTTTCCTTCGCAGAGCTATGCTTGTAAGTTATAGAAATAATTACAAACCGACCACAATCCTGACAGGAAACAGTAACCATTAGTACATACATACTCAATTAAGTATCTGAAAGAGTTGCTCACCCATACGATATTTTACACAATTCAACGTTAACACTGAAGCAAAAGACAAAATTATAAGTAATAAATAATTGCAAACAAAATGCCGGCTTTTGATGCTACGCGAATGCCAAAACGTTCTTCCAATCCATCGCAAAGTCCCTCTCGGCCAGCAACGAAACTCAAGGCACTTAGGGACCTGCTTAATATCCATAAAAAGCGAGCATTTACATAAGAGAGCGATTTTAATTATCTGCAGTTAACATCTGAGCGTGGCTCGCGTTTTACGGCCTGATACTTCCCCGCGGCGGAAAACCACCGGCCCGCTCTCGTCGATTTTTCATCGAGCCACGCCATCCGGAATTCCAGCCGAACCGCCCCTCGAATTTCTGCGTGAAAAACTTAATTAGTGACCGTCCGTCCCACCCCTCATCCACCGGCCAAAGACAGCCACGCTGGTGGCGGTGCTCGCGTCAGACATCTGCTAACAACGCAACAAAACGACCGTTTATAATCTACGAGCAACCCTCCTGGCGTAGTCGAGAGTACCAGCCAACCACCCTCCCATCGCCGCAATTTCTCTGCCTCCCATCCTCCCCCCCTACGAACCGCCACTGCGGCATAAATCCCGAGCGGAGAGAATATTACGTTCTAGCGGCCGCGGAGGAACTTTAACCCTCTCCCGCCCCTCCGCCGACCCTCGTCCACTCAAACTACCCCTCGCCACTAGCAAAGCTGCGTTTCCAACTATTCCCAGCAATCCCCCACCCAAACGTATTCTCTATTTTCTCCTCTCTCTTTTGCTACCCTCTCTGGGCGTTGTCTCTTCCTTTTTTCGTTTCGCCAGCGGTCCCTCGCGGAATCACGCTCGTGCAACCTATTTTCGCGCCCTGGAACAGCGCGTTTACGCGCGACGCAAGCGACACCCCTCCCGTTCGCTCGACTCTTTCGTTGGCGGGGGTGAGGGCCAGTGGCAAAGCGAAAGGGATGAAAGCGTGCGTCGAGCGAATGGAGCTTACGGTTTTGTGGCAGCTGCTTCCTCTCCTTTATGTTTTGTTTTTTTATGCTTGTTGCGCATCTTTGAGTACTCGGGTAGAACGAGGCGTTAAGTTGAGTTACAAGTTTGTTGGGATTTTGAGGATGGTTGAGCTTTTATGGCGATTCTGCTTTGAGGGTTGTTTTGGGGTGGTGAGGTTTGTGAATGGATCGAAGTGTCGAGTGTTTGAGGAGCGTTGGTTGGGTGAGTATGGGACTACTGAATGTGTTGGCGAGAATGGTTTAAGGTATTTCGGAGTGGTGACTTTGATTTTAGAAGGTGGAGAGAAAAATGGAAGGTCAAGAGAGATTTATGAGCATAATATGTTCACGTTAATTGGAAATAATGAAACTCTTGCAGTCGTGATGGATACGAATGATGCGAGGGTTAGTGAAATAAATTATAGAGTGAGACTGTGCATAGTTAATTCGTAGTTAATTCGCGGTTGTTTAAACGCAATATAAGTTGATGCTTACTGGAAAAGGTTGAAAAATAAACCCCTTAATTTAGTGGAACTGCATTGATCATATCATTATGTCAAGTTTAACAACTTAAATTCATGTTGCCTTTGTTTAAATCTATTGATATTCGTGAACCTATAACTATCAAACAATCATTATATTACCATTTAAAACTGAAAGACTATTAATTTCCAACCGCTGCTGTGGAAAATTATTGGAACGAACAGAAAGCATTTACTATTTTTTTGTTTAAGCCACGAAGTAAATAAACCTCGATCGAAATTAATGAAAATCGTAAGATTTTATTATAAAATAGGTAGTGACGGTACAACGGTAATAGTAGGATTCAGTGAACTACGATAAATTGGAATAAACTATCTAGAATTTTCATTGACAAGGATCTGCATTCAACGATGAAGTTCAATTAATCAAACTAACAAGGTGTGATTTATCTTACTCTACGTTGTATTTCATGGAAACTAAGATTGAAGAGAATGCAAGCAGTCTGCAGATTAATCTCTCCGTCGGCGTTACTTTAAAGTAACGTTACTTACGAGTTTACTTTCACCCTTAAATCATTCTGCACGATACTTCTAACAGCCACTGGCTACAGTAGTAACATTGCAGCAGGTTGTCGTATATGGCTCAGAAAAATTAGGGGACTATTTATTACTTGTCCCGACCTAAGGAATAGTGCTGCATATTTTTTAAAGCAATATACGAAAGCAACCTAAGCGATGTAATTTTATTTTATATAATTTTCTAAATAAAAGCTGTTGCATTGTATAGATTTTACCAAATGGTACGATGCATTGTGATTTTTACAGGAAACACGACGAAGATTATGCATTAATTATGGAATATTACGTGGTGTTTTTTTTTTATTGTAAAACATGTAATGTGTCTCTATATTTTGTTATGTTCGGACCGTTCGAGGACAGTGGCTTTACGTATTTACTCATTGTAACAACTACAAATACACTCTTTGCAGATTAAACGACTGAAGATTACATTATAATTGTTGCAGTCAACAAAAAGCTAATGAATCTCGTAATACACGAAGCGTATAATAATCTTCATGTAGTAGGGAAACGTTTTAATTAAAAAGTATTAATAAGCAGATTTAAATGGATTTGTTCTCGTTAAAAATTGAACGATCGAATGCAGACGAGGAGTCAGTTCTCATTGTTATTATTAATACACTGGAATCAATTGAATGCCATAAATTGCTGATCTGTGCTCCAGTGGTACTCAGATTCATGTATTTAAATCGCACAGAATATTATACTTTACAATTTCCATCGAATCTGCTTGAAATCGGTTGTACAGTGAACGTAGATACTACATGTGTAATTCTCTACCATTTATTCTCTCTGCCATACAGACTCACCTAACAGTAAATTTCACAAACTTTCTTAACATTTAGGGGTGCACGATGTTAATATACACTGCTGTTCATAAACATTAGGACACCTACTCTGTGCGGAACAATTGTCAAAAACGTTGCAAATTTATCGAAGAATAAATTTGATATTATTTGATATTTTAAATTAAAAGCAGAAAATAAAAGCAGTGAAAAGTATTCAATCTGAACCAAATATCACAATTTCTCCGAATACAGCAGGCGTCCTTATTCACGGCAGGGTATTATCAATCATATTTCACATTACTAGACGAAGAGACCAATCAGCATTTTTACCAAAAGTATCTACCCACGCGTGAAGCACATTCGTGACACAACCAAACGGAACATAGTTTCGATTGTGTCTCGGACGAGTGTGACGAGCCAAGAAAAGTACTCGAATGAAACGAATCGTGTCACGAAAGTGCCGTTATCTTATGTTACTGAAATATGAAACGAAATGCAAAGGTGGATGAGCGTTTGCCAAGGAACGTTCGTGATACTGGCCCAGGTGCACAAGAATTACGCGGCGTCGTTGGAAATGCATTAACCAGAACTACGAAATCTACCTGTCGATAACTAGCGATACGTCTACCTACGCCGACCACGTGAACGTGGACGCTTTAGCTTAGTAATTAGCGTGACTCACTGTATTCCCACGCCCAGTAATCACCAGCACCCGCCGTAGGCAGCACCGTGCTCCATGCTTCTATGTGTGAACAGAAAGAAGGAACGAAAGAAAGTAAAGAACTGAACCATGCTCTTAAAATTCTATCGACGAACTAAATTATCAGTGGCCCCTCTCACCTGGACAGAAAGTACATACTGCAATATATGTATGTATTTCGACCACACGCGAGGCAAGACGAGACGAAATGCCGGGAAAGTATGAATCGGTGTCGCGTATGTTGAATAAGAAATATTTCTAGAACGAAGTCTATTAATTTAGAAGCTTCTGATGTTTCAAAGCATCTTTGTTAACGGACCCCTTCGACAATTGACAGTGTTTTTCTATACCGTTGCTAGGATTGTCGAACAATTTGATACGTTATATAAATTTTAATTTATATAGAACGTGGATCGATTGAAATTCGGTTTATCGAAACTCCGCTGTATATTCTAGTCCACAGAATTATTGCGATAGACACGGTTTACTATTTTCGCGCAAGCTTCTCCCGCCCGGTGAATAATCGCTTTTTGAAAGTTTCCCCAGGTACCCAGGAAAAATCGCAAGTTATCACCGATGTGTTCCGGGGGAAAACAATAATCTCTCCTGTCGCTCGAATAACATCAGCCGTCGACCCCCGAGCCAACCGTAAAACCGAGTTACGTGCATTCTGCGTGCACGTTTTACGGTACGTCCCTCCAGGGAGACAACTTTAATTGTCCATATCTTTCCATCGTAAAGTATAGTCAGCTTCGACAGTGGTGGGGCTGTATTTAACGATCTTCTTGACGCACTTTCACGTGCGACGCGGGTATTTTTACGCCACCCTGCGTCGACGATGAATCTCCTGGTGGCTCGAGATACGAATACTTTTGCTCAGAGGTTCGAACTGTTATGCATAAATCACTTCGCTCTGAATCACTGAAATCACATTCTTACATGTGTCAGGCGTTTGCAAAAGCTTTCGGTTATTTTTTAACCAAATTCATTTCTTTCGTACACAAAATTGGTGCAATCATTTTTATTGGAAATATTTTCTCTCGCTTTCTGCAACATTATTCCATCTTTTGGGCAGGAAATCTCCCTCGTCGAAAGAATTCCTCACTTTTGGCGGTAACCGAAACTCTGGAGGCGACACACACTTTTGCAAAAGCTTAATAATACGAGGTTGTAGTGTTAACACTTTATCTGCAGCTGCCACGTATACATGAGTTTATGGTGCCGATTTATTACGGGGGTGAGCTTAAGAGTTTGATGTTGATGAGAACTGTATCACTGAAGGATTTTGTATTTTATTAATTCGAGGCAGTGTTTATTTCAAACGCGTGGAAGATGAAGTGTTGAACATATTATTACGAGGAGGAATGAATTTTTGGCGTAATATTTCTGTGGAATTTAGGCGAAATCGGTGAGGGCACTGTGTAACGCGTAGAGCATATGGATATATGGATTAATGAGATAATATTATAGAATTTAATTGTGCAGCTGCTTGAAGTAATACATGTTTTCTATAATATTGAATTTATTTGGCGAGACTTACTCATTTTGAGAGGACTGGATGGTTGATAACTAACTACGAGCCATTTAAAATACTTGCTTGAAATATTTCTTCCAACTATCAATAGTACCAAGAAATCATCCTGCATAATCAAATTTGAAAATCAATATACATTTATTCTGTATTATTTTGTGTTAAATCTTTCACAGAGAACAACATATATAATTGTTTAAAAGGATTTTATATCGTATAATTTCTACATACAGAACTGCCCTCATCCACATTTTCACGCTGCATAACACAATTTCTTGTGCACAAATTGCAAATGAAAAAAAAAACATTTCAAGCTTAAATCCTCCGTGACTCATTGTGCATGGAAAACAACATTCGTACAAACGATTCGGTCCACGATACACAATCGAAAATACATTTTCCACTTCGGTTTCCGCGACAGACAAGTTATCGCGTTTTCGTGCCTCGTAAAAACCATAATCCGTTCCCTCGTTCGTACACAATCCTCTGCCCTCGAATCGATGATATACCACCCTCGACTGATTTCACGTGCGCTTTGCTACGCCCCCGCGAGGGGTGGAATGCCGCGGAAATGTTTTCGCTTTCGATCGTAGGGAGCGTTAACCGTGCTGTAATATCTGGTGGATCGAAACAGTGCCGTGCTGAAAATTTCGCAAAGGCGTGAACGGAAAGCAATATCAATACTTTCGACGGATTCTGCGTGGAATTTCAAATTTCAACTATAAGGATTTCACGAGATTATGTATTGTAAAACGATTCGTGAAATTGCGCGGGAAGAATTTGTATAAGTAATTTGGTGACTAGTGACTGGTTTACTTTGGTGACTGTTTTACTTAAAATAACGAATAAACCTTGTGACATCATACGTAACAAAAAATGATCATACAATTGAAACTGTTATTTATACGATACAAAAAAGAGCACCTAATTTTTTCTTCGTTAATATTGATGAGACGATCAAAAATTTTAAGCGGATAGTAAAAAAATTAAAAAAATGCTATAATTGTAATAGTTAACCTATTAACATAACAAAATATAATGTTTTAGTTAATATTGTGATATCAGTAATTCCATCGACCACGAGTTAAGGGTGACAGTAATAGCTCCCGTCATATTTTTCTAAATCTATGAATTTATAAATAAAAATAAAGAGTTTGAGAGTCGCGCACATTTTCTCCTCAACTAAACATATTAAATAATAATAAATAAATAGGAACACTCATACTTTTGGCCAATAAATACAAAAATCATGCAATAATGTCAGAATCAATTCTTAAGATGACAATAATTAGGTCCTTTACCCTAAATTGCTTTATTCAATTGTCACTATTTCAGTTTTACTACGAAACGACGGGGAACTTATCACTCGCGGCATTATTTTAATGACATCGAGTTCCCCGGATTGTCTGACTTAAGTTGTTTTGTTTATAGTTGCTGTGCGTTAATGAACTTTACACGAATTTACGCAATGAATTATTCATAAGTGTATGGTGTTAAAAGATCGTTTCGTTTAATTCTGTATTCTGCCGTGTCGAGGGATGCAACTGCAGAAAACAGTGCCCAGTTGAAATTCAAACGACGCTATGGTACTCCGTCAGTAAAACCCGCAAACGAAACGTGACTATTTACCTGAATTAATTCAACGTGTGCGATCAGGAATTACAATCAGATCATGGTTGGGCTGGTGGACCATGACTAAACGATACTACCAACCGACTGATACCACGAAATCTGCAGTGCCTAGTTTTGTTGTACACAGTCACGTTTGAAAGTACAACAGACCCCTTTTGTTTGTGGAAAACTTCCATTAATTTATATCTTCCTTGCATTCCCAAGTGGTACATGTATATTTCCTACATTTCACTAATTTATTTTCATGAAATTGTTACGGAAAGCAGTATTACATAAATTTTTTTAAGGACGGAGAATGATAAATGCATCAACGCTATTTGTGGAAAATAAATAAATTGTTTTGGAAGCTTGTAATATTGTAAATAATCCCCACCTGGAGCAGTTTCTAAAATACTGCACGTGTGAGATGCTATAGAGAGTACGTGCAACGCTTGCATATTAAGCGCATGGCATGTCTGGCAATATACCGACCAATACTACTTGCTGGTGCAGAATCCCTCGGTTCCGGGGATATATTCCCATACCTTTAGCAGGAAATTATTGATTAATGCAGATGTTAGAGTCATCTTTAACGGTTACCCAAATTTTTCTAAATTTTTGACAAATTCGAAATTCAGGAAATTTTGCTTGAGAATTTGCCTCCTTTATCATTTCGTGAACATGATTTGTTGCAACTTTGAATCGTCTATTCTCATGAATTCTAATTCTTCAAACTTCCTAAAGTTCATAGAATCGAATAACTTAATCGAATAGGTACATCTGCTACTTGACTGATTATTCATCCGAATCTTGTAATAGACACAAAGAAAGTAAACACACGTACCCACTTCTATTTCCTTACTGACACATCAAAGTACTGAATGTCGCAGATAAATTCATTAGGGAGCCCACAGAACTTGCCGGAAGTTGTACAATATACAAGCCACGATTCTATCCGTACATTGTATTCTGAACACGGAAGTGGGTCAGCAATCAACGGTCTTAAGGAGGGAAATACCACCTTCCCAATTTAGCGAGGCTGATGTTCGCGTTTCACCATCCACCCGCGTCCCCTAATTTATCTATCTCATTTAACGATTTCATTACGCTGACAAATGTTTTGTTAATTCACTGTATATAGTCAACGTCTGTTTGCCGGGTTCTACAAACCTCGATGCAGTCGACAAAATAAACAGCAATCTATGCCAATTTCTTCCTCTGATTTCGCAAACGGAGAAAGAAATCACAGTCGAAACTCCACCCCCATGTGCGAAACAACTCGCTGCGTGAAATTTCCGAAGTATCTGTCAAGGTCTCGGCGTAGCAGTCAGCGAAACGACAAATATCTCGACACTGCTTTTAATAACGACTAACGACGAAACTGATCAGCCACGATTACTGCTGTTCGAGGATCTAGTACAATCAGGGATTAAATCGTTCTGTGAATATGGAAATGCATGGCGTTCCGCCTTAGAGGAAGTAGGTCGACAATCAACAGTCTTGAGGAAGGGGCTGCACCACCCCCGCAATAACGAAGCCGATGCTCGCATTCCTCGTTCACCTTGTACGCCGTTTATCGCCGACATCCCGCTCGTACCACTTCCATTCCGGTTCATGAGACAATCGATCAACACCGAAATTCATTGACTGTGAATGGAAGACGTCGATGTGGAATCCCTGAAAGGGATGCTCAGCAACGCTTGCTTCCTCGTTTCTTACTACCATAGAAAGTTCAAAACTTACCTACAAGTAAAGATTATCAACCCGGAAAATCAAAAAATTTCGAAATTTTCGGGATATGTAGAGGATATATAGGTATATTTTGCGCATTCTTTTTTGTTACCGAAATTCAATCTTGAAAATCCGACTATTATCCAATTTTGTGTTATAACCGGCGAACTGTAAGAGATAGACAAAAAGTTTTCAGACAAAAGTTACTGCTTCTAATTGCAGTTCTTAAAGTTCACGAGTTATAACAGAAAATGGGAAAATATCCGGACTTGCAGGAGGTCAATTTCATCCCCTTAGAGTGAATTTAGGTAGCAAAAAATGCGTAATACATATCTACATATCCCCTACAGATCCCTAAAGTTGCATAATTTTTTGAATTTCTGGGTTAAGGATCTTCTCTTATTAGTAGGTCGTTGATTCCTTTTTTTAAAAATTATTTTGTACGAACCCATCACCAACTCAGGAATAATACTTTATTCCATTTCCTTTTGAAATTTTCTGTCAATTAAAGGCGAAAGAAGATAATACGTGAATCATCGAAATTTTTTATCCCAGAAGATCTTATTTTAAAAAACTTTTAATTATGCTTGATACATGGCGAAACTATCATTCAGGAATATTTCTAGATTTAATTATTGTCAGGATTTAAATATCAACCTAGTTCTGCTAATCGTAATTTTATTTCCTCCATCCGTGAAGCTAACATTCGCTCATTAAACGCGCGTAATGATAACAAAAGTTACGTCAGCCAGAATTTCCCTTTAATTTTTCAACGTACCCGTTAACAGCTTTCGCCCTTGGATGCGATTGTCCCTCTCGACGGACAGAAATGGTCGTTATACGCGATATAACGTAATTTTCCCGGTTTAATGACCGTGTTGAAGCTTCGTGTCAGAGTTTCGCGGGAAGAAGGAGGAACAAGGCGGATGAAATAGGGCCGACGCTGGGGCATAGCACAAGAGGAAGAAGCGTAGTGGAGGATTTATTATGGTCCGAATAATCAGTCCGTGGGGATCTCTTACAAATACGGTGGAAGAGCGACGGTTTCGCCATGAAGCTCAGGAGGGATTGACG
The DNA here is from genome assembly GCA_963932335.1 of Andrena marginata. Lineage (NCBI taxonomy): Eukaryota > Metazoa > Arthropoda > Insecta > Hymenoptera > Andrenidae > Andrena > Andrena marginata. The sequence continues at coordinate 6,385,551 of OZ010661.1, forward strand.
ACTAACGTGTGAAAGAAACTGGCACCGTAACGATGTCACCATTTTCTGGCTCAGATAATTTGGCAAGTTATTAGAGCAAATCTGCGCGTATAAAGCAAACACTATTAAGGTGAATGTGTTGAAGGAATAGATTCTTTCAATAGTTAAATAATATCAAAAGGGAAAATAAGGCGTAGGTGCTATTTTTTATGGCATTTTTATAAATGCACTGCTCAGGAAGTTTGAAGGATATTATATTTTAATATTGCAGTATTCTATAAGTTCTCACTTCTCGATTAAGTACGAGGAACGAAAGAGTGAAGGTTGTGATTTGATATCATAGAATTTTTACCGAATATTTGATCTAGGTAGATTCAAAGATCAAGAATGATCGATACTCAAAAATCAAGCGATTACAGAAGAACCCCTTCAATTCCTTCATCCTCTCACTTTGAACCCTCCTTAGTAAATATAAAACTTTACGCACACCAGTGCCAACAAAAGTGTCCATTTCCATGTTAAAATGCAAAGTCCCTCCATTATTAAAACTGTTCTCTCTCCCTTCAAACATGCAAATTCCCACTATAAAGTAAATTTAAAAACAATATTGAACGGAATTGCGTTAAAACACCATTGAAATTACAAATTCTTTCCGTAATTTCCAGCTGCACGTGTCCCGAATAATCGGATGACAATTCCCTGCCGCGGGAACAAATACAAAATTACCATCAAGCGGAAAAGTATCGCCCTCCAGCGGATTGCCCCGCTGGCGGCCGCGTACCGCCGATACTTCATGCGGCGAGTAATTTCATTATTTCCTCGAAGCACTTTGAAGCATTATTTCGCGACTGCGGGACGGGCACACGCGTGAATTAAGAATGATTTACACGGTGAACGTGCATTACGCTCCAGGTAATCGGGCTATAAATTCGCGGCACGAGCGCCAGCGTATTCTACGCAACAATGAGCGCCGCGCAGGTGGTGGGTGTAGGATCAATTTAAAGCATTGATACGCCTTTGAATAACAAGGAGGCGAAACAACCGATAAAAGACGACCGACAATAAGACGAGCTGGCGAATAAGAGCCGCGGCGGTGGTGCTTTAACGAGCTGCACGAGCTTCTTGTGAGCTTAGCAAACCAATGTCGCTGGGCGATGTAGATTTCGCGATAGCGAATTTTCATAATTGACCGAGTTGAATGTAGAATGTAACGGAGGAATCGAGTTTGTCGATTGCCAATTTTCGGAATTGCGGGGGAAATAAAGTGTGAGAGAATAATCGAGTTCAGCGAGTGCCAAGGACGTCATAATCGATTTCTGTGACAGAAGTAAAGGACGATGTAGATTTTCTGGCTGTATCTGCGATTCAGTTGCTCGTAGCTTTTGAAGTCTTCTTCTTTTTATCTATTATCTTCTTTTAAAATATTCTTTTCATACCGAAAATCCTCCTGGTACCTTTTCCAATTATCTAAAAATAGAATTAATTGAAGATGCAATGTTAGAAAGATCTAGCGAGAAGAATTCAGTATTCGTGATGAGGAATTCAGCCTCGTGTAACACGGAGCCTCTTTTTTCAGAAAAACAGACGTCAAGGAGAGAGTTCTGGCTCAGAAGCGTCCGACGGCGTTAATACGTGCGAGCGCAGGTGCATCCTGAGCCTCAGAGTTTTATCTCGCATAGTAAATCGCAATTAAAGTAAATCCAGGCCGCTGCTTATCCAGGGAGAAACATGGAATTTCGCTTACGCGGTTCCCGGCCCTTTTAAATCTGCTCGGGCGTGATCTCGCATTCCTCAGGCTCTCCCGAGAGGAGAAAAAAGCGTATCCTTTAAGGTATTCCCGAGTCCGTGTAACGGAAACTTCATTGAAATGAATTGGATTAGGTCGTGTCTCTATTAATCAGCGAATGGAAAATCGTGCGTAGCTATTCGGGAAAATATTTACCCAGTTCTCACGTGCGACATATTGAATCACGTATAAATTGAAAATAATTCGCTCGTGGTTCGACTAAAATTGAACGATCGAAAAATTCAAATTCAAGCTAGCGGGAAAATTTTTAGAAAATCGAACGTAATGCTGGAAGAAATTGCAGAGACCTTTAGTATCACTCTAAAACTTCTACTAATTCGCAATGTGGTGTAATAAGGCCTTCAAACGTAAAAATTGGAATAAAAATACACATCGCCGAAATGTTATCTCGTGAATTTAGAGGAGACCAAATGAAGCGAACGATGTCTACATATGCTTGACGAGGAAATGATTTTCAATGAACGCGATATCGGTAGGTGACAAGAACCCGTAACGCGTCAATGTGACACGGCTGATATAAATAATTAAAATTCACCCACGCTGGCGTGGGGGCGTGTCGGGGAATCGGCAACGACACGTCACGATGATCAATATCGCTTTTAGGAAAAGTTTCTGATGGCGCGACATTAACGGATTAACAGCGCGGAAAGTGTAGCGGTGTAAAAGCCTGATTGCGAAAAGGGGTCGTGTCGGTATCGCGATTAATTGGATTGTACATCGGGGCTTGTTCCAGCACCAGCGAAATGTGAAATATTTGTGAAATATTGGACGTCGCGCGTTCGATAATAAATCACGCTGTCCGTGGTAACTGAAAACAGTGTTATTAAAATTCGACGGGCCGCTATTATCGACGAGCTCAGATATTAAGAATGATCGCACACAATGTTTTCCAAGTACCATTACCATTGTTACCATTGATGATTTTAACACTGAATTAAGTGTCGTTACAGGGATAGCTGATTCCACCCAACTACGTTTCATTAATTTAATATTTTTCCTCCATCTTTATTTACGAATTTTACTTCCATGTTTGTGTTTACTGCATTTTATTTAGTAGTAGTAGTATGCGCTTATTTCATACGCCTCTCGGCCTTTGAAAAGGGGATATACATTTCTTTTTACAATATTAATTTATATTCCTATTTCTTCTCTATTCTTCTTGTTTTGTCTCCGATAATGCTTCGGTTTCTATTTTCAGTGGCACGTGGTCCGATTCCATTCTCCCTTCCACTTTGAAGTTCACGATTTCATCCCTCGTTTCTACGTTTACTATCACGTAATCTATTACCGAGCTTACAGCATCTTACGTTACGAGGATTATTATAATAAATGAAGAGTGATTCTGTACGTTTTAGCTTCCGAAGTAGTACCGATTGAAAATACTGCTCCAATGGTAATCAATCTTTCTGATGGTGTTACAAAATTAATTAACCATGTCTCTGATAGCCCCATTCATCGTTAACAATTCAGGAGCTCATAATTATAATTGGAAGTGATTTACATGGCTATATTCTGTTACCACATAGACGTCCAGGAATTTATGACACATTTTCGATTCAACAGTTCTAATTTCCTTCGCATTCGTGGTTCATTGTACCACGTTCTGCACGATTTTCCGTAGTTTCATCCTCGACAACGGATTCAGAAATAGCGTGGGTGTATAAATACACCTGCGCAACTCGGAATAAGTACGGGTATGAATTGCATATATCGAAAATGTAACTGTTACGATTTTCATACTTCTATAAATATTGGAACCAGCAGTGAAGTTACCTGCCAGACACAAAGATTACCTTCCCTTCCTTCCACATGAAGTGACTCGCAAATTACACTTACAGATACATATTTGAAATAACTCAGTTCCCAATTATCGTCGAGGTTTCCCAATTTTTATGCGCAAAATGGAAATGGCATGTACAACCTGAACAACTAAATATGAAATCGAAACTTCACCTCAGTGAACGAAGTGTGCCAGACAAGAAGCTTAAATGATTCAGTATCTATAGTCACCTAAATAAAATTCCAGTGACTCGATTGAAGAGCCTCCATTGTTCGACGGAACAACAGCAAAGCATTATTCTCTTTCAAAGAATAAAGGTAATCCTCGTATCTGGAAAGTGCCTGCGACCAGCAAAAACAAATTAACCACCATATGACAGTTCCTTTCACACCCTGCAACCTTTGTCCAGCAAATTTTTCTCCGTCTCCTATTATTCCAGAGACATTATCGTGACAATGGTATTGTCCCAGAGGTATTAAGCCAACAATACTCGACCGCCCTGCACGCTATACGCGGCGCCGCATAAAAGCTTGATCCACGAGGATCAGGATCGAAGACACACACTGAAGGATGGACGGTCGGACGCGTATACAGGCATCTCGGGACGGGCGTCGCGTGCTAGCTGCCGCAAACAACGGAGGCAACTAGCTGTAAAATAACCTACCTTTCTCACAATAGGCGCCCTCGTAATCGCCGGATCGACACTCGCAGATGGGCCCGCTATCAGTGGAGATGCAGATTCCGCCGTGCTGGCACGGATCACGTGTTTCACACGCATCGGTCGTATTGGCTGTCATCGTGTTGCGTAAGCTCTGCAACAGATAATGGAAAGTAACGTTAGCGTATCCGCGGATATCAAAGGGCGGCAGATACTGGGCCGATGGGAGCGTGGCAAGTGATGAGAAATCGATATCTGCGGGAGGGTCGCGATTCGAAGGGGCGATGGATATGCCACCGCAAAGGGCCGCGCCAGTTCCGTGAATATTCGTGACGGGAATGTGTACCCCCTTTCTGAACTTTGTCGCTGAGATCGGACCTGACGTTCACGGCTAGAAGTATCGCATGCGCAGGTCTCGTTTCAGGGCAGGGGTGAAGTGTAGATTGTAGAATATGGAGATTTGATTAAACGTAGAATCTAACTGACGGATATTTCAATGATGTATTAGCGTTTGCTTGAAACAGTGTGGGAACGAATCGCTGCTGCGAAGAAAGTATCCCGTAGCTTAACCTTCCCTTGACACACTTCTCACGCTGTATAGAAAAAGATCTTGGTAAACCACATACGCTCGAGGGAGTGATACAGCCTAGGAGCACGAAAACTACAGGCACTTTTGGAATTTTAAACCTGCAAAATTTGAAACTTTTTCACCTTCATTCACCCACACGGATGTTCGCAGACTTTTTTCCAGAGGTGGTGGGGCAGCTTCGGGAAACAGTGACGGTAATGAAAAACCCATTGAACTGATTTCGTAGCGCCAGTTTACTTAAAAATTTCGAATTGAAATTTAAAATTATTCACTTTTCTAGTATAAACTTAATGAAGATTAGTTTTTAAGAAGTACAGCTGTAGGTACAGAAGTCCCTAACACTTCCTAAGATACCACCTACCACAAATGGCTCGCTAAAAAATCAATGCTTTCGAAGTTGTTCGCAGCATTGCCCCTTTAATTCGTGCAGCAACACGCGCGGAGTCGAGGCCCTTTCCGCCTCGATTCTTCGTCATTCCCTAAAATGGCCGCGAGCCAACGATCGGCCTGTTCAGCGCAATAATGGAGTAGAGCGATGCAGCTGACCCGGTGACCCAATACGTGCGTCCGCGGAGGTTCCGTCCTCCACCAAAGGAATTAAAAATACGCCCCCCCCGTTTTCGCCCGTTTTCCGGCTTCAGAGGAGCACCGGTGGCTCTGGGGAGAAGCCGGATATGTAGGCCGTGTTCCATCGCGAGAAACCAGCCGCGGACTCATTTCAAAGATTACGCCTCCGCGGGGGTGCGATGGGAAAACGGAGGAAAGAACCGCGGTGGGAATAAAAGGAAGAAGGGGGTGGCAGGGCTGCGGAGAACAGTCAGGCCCCATTGCGGTTCTGGCGACCACGGATCCCCCACCGGCTCGCTGCTACGACGACATTCGGGCTAATTAACCTGTGTTCCGCTGAATGTTTCCGCGGATTTATGCATGTCTCTAAGGCGGTTGTCTCCCGTGCACTCGTATATGCGTCTCGGCCCCGAGAGGAGGTTAACCCGTCCGTCTCTCGTGTTGGACCACCACGGGAGAATCTGGGGACGTCCCAGAAGTCAGAGATGATTGTAAGCATTGTTCTTAACGAGATGTTCATAGGTTATGATTAGCTTCGGAGGTGAATTGGGGATGAGTGAAATGTTCGCAAGAAGTGGTTTAGTCAAAGTGTCACTCAAGGGTGGGTGGGATTGTTGAATGTATACGGTGACGTAAAAGTGGTTGAAGAATTTTTCAGTACGTATTAATTGCAGATGCTGAGGAGAGTTGTATAGTTAATGCGGGTTAAGCTAACTTTGATGGAGGTAGGTATACGTGATTCATTTCTGTGCCTAGTTTCTTAATTTATAGACTTTGTAATATCAATCCTGTGACGTATATTTTGTATAAAGTACAAGGGAACCTTCTGGTGTTAGATATACACGTACGAATGATGCAGCATTTAAAGTGTATGTACATATCTACTATAAATTTGAGGAGCTAGAGCTTTTTCACGCGAGACACGAGATTCACAGAAATCACAAATAAAATCTAATTGAATGTAGAAAATGCACGTCACCGGCCTTGGAAGTGGCTCTGGTACAAAAGCTCTAACCAAGAAACAAGGAATTCAGATTGTAATCGAGGTGTGTAGCAATAATTGTCTCGCAAATAATTCCGCTTCCTCGCCTAACAAGGGGATCGCAAATCCGGGGCAACATACGAACGCTGGGGCGTGCATAAAAGCGCTTTATTTTTTCGGGCTCTGCAGTGCCCGTTGCAGCGGTTCCCAGGTAAATAAGCTCGCCCCCTGCCCGATTCCGTCGTAGTTTATTAATTCAATTATACTTTTCCGCCGGCGTTCCGTTAACGGATCACGTACAGCCACTCGTATCAGCTGACGGTGTAACCGTGTCCCGGAGCCATTGTGGATTCAGGACGCGGGACGGAGCCACGCGGAGAAAAACGATACGGGGACACGGAATCAAATTTTAGTTTCTGCTCTATAATGGCTGTTGCAGCACTTAGCTACAATCGCTTCCGTACAATTGACTCTGTTCCAGTTGCCCCCTGCCTCTCTAGGATACAGTGTCACTACTTTTGGAGGAAACGCGGCACGTTCAAGACACTTTGGAATCCATTTTTGTGCATCGAAGCTGCTACGTGTAAAGTATTTATAGATTCGCGGGCGGATCAGGGAATAGTTAATGTCTTGAATATAGTCCTCGACGAAGCTCTGAAAGTAGATGTATATTTAGATCGTTACGTCTTCAGTTCGCTGTTGTTTCTATTTGCTTGTAACGTGCACTTGGTTACTTGGATCCTCGTGCAATGTACTTTTGCGAAACATTTGTGCAATGGAAAGAATGCGGTGACAGTTGAAAGGCGATTACGGGTGTACATGCTTGTACCTGTACGAAGGTAAGCCGTTGAAGACGACCAGTGGGCGGCGAGCTGTGTCTTTTGGTTAGTCTTTAGAGGGTTTCCAGAGAGAATAGATAAAGAGAATCTTGAGAGAATTGAGACGGTCTTTAACGAGTTTCGAGACAGCCTCCTGAGAGTCGACGAAGTTTCGAACGAGTTTCTAGAGTTTTGAGAGTCACGCGACCTAACAGGTACCGCTGCAATAATAATAAAGCCTTACGATATGTATATCTCACCCTAACATTATAAATAAATTTCTCCTTTCCATGTGAAATTACTAGAAGTATGTATCTTCGTCATATGTAAAAGCATTCGTGTAACTCAGCTTCCAATAATTTGCCCGTTTCCTTTTATCTAATACACTTTCAGAATTGAATCACAGTTATCCATTATAATAGTCTGCTACTCAACGATGCCCTCGGGGTCGCGTTGAATATAATCTAGCGGGCATGATTCACTTTCCCCTCTGCTAGGAAGTACGACGCTCTATTTCACAGTAATTTCCTCGGCGATCCACGGGAAAAACATTATCCGTTGGCGCAGTATCGACTTCCGGGGTCCCGCATTCAGGAGGCCAGGCGAGACAGTAGTATGCGGCGCAAGAACGGGATAAGGGAAAGGGGGTGTTCGGATGCCCCGTATGCGGATGCCCGGATTCTCCTCACGTCGGGACAATCAATAGCGACTGTTCCATGGGAATGTGTATTCACGTGCAACGGGAGAAGTGTTCTAGCCGTGTATAACGTCCGCATAAGAAGGTGTACCCTCCTTTCGACGGATACAAATAACGTCTGTAAAGATGCTCTTCCTGTTTATTCATAACACAACGCCGAACGGAATGGAAATCAGCGTCACGATAGTCCCCGGCGACGAGGGGCACTTTTCGTCCGGAGGTATGTTGAATTTTATTGGTTTCTCTATGGAAAGCTGAGGAACCCAGCGATCCAAAATGTGATTCTTCTGTGCTGCTCTAAATTTCAAAATGTTTTCGAATGGTAGGAGAGGGGCAGCGAATGATTTTTGGCAGTTTCTAAATATTTTTAAAATATATTTCTGGCTGTAGTTATTTTCGATTTCGATACACAAGGATGGGTTTGTATCTAGAATGTTTAACATTGTCATTCAGTGTTTATTGGGTTAGATATAGCGGAAAATATATAGTTTTATTGTACTTCACCAAGTTTGAGTATGATGGGGATACTTCCGGAAAGAAATGATCATTTCTAGCCATTGTTTTCTAAGGATCTTCGGGAAAAGTATTTCATGTGTAATTATAGGTAATACGAAATTAGTGGCGACTAATTAAAAAATAAAAATCTCGACACATCTATATCCCACCACAAACACATGCCACGCGTGTAATTATTAACGAGTACATCTAAACTATGCAGAGAATTGCCATTACTCTTCTGCATACCAAGAAATTCCACCCCGCGGGAAGTGCATCGCTTTTCCCAAGTATGCATCGCATAGTTACTTAAGTATGCGCTCTGCATCGAGCACGCCTTAAAATTCGAACGCATCAAAGTATTTATATTCGAACATAACAACACTTCTCCAGAAAATAATAACCCGAACGTTCGAAATGCCTCCACGAGATATTCGGAGAATTTCGATTGCTTCAAAATAATCTATTTAAGCAAACAATTGAAATCATACAGCGTACATGTACTGTAATTTAATCAGGAAGTTCGCATGAGCCCCTGCGTCCACCCCAAAGACAATCGAATCGCTAAACTCCACAGATTCGATGCGTTTCCGTCTAACTGCTGCCACTAAGGGATAAACAGGGGGCCACGATATTAGATCAAAGCTAACTCTCGTGTTTTGAATGACCGAAGCACTTTCAGAGCAGGCCGTGCAGCCGCACCGAAACGGCTGCACTGTTTGGCTAGGAAACCGCCGTTCAACTCGGAACCAGCAAGGATAGTCCAGGCCCTCCTGGCCAGTTGCGCGGTTTAAATCAAACGCTCCGCGAATAACTTGTATCAAAGGCACAGGATCATTTTCGCGGTGCTCAGGTCTGGATGCGAAACGCTGCTAGAACTCGGTGGACGACCTCTGAAACAGATTAGCGACGATAATAGCCGTGCCTTATGCGTGCCTTGGTTTAAAACGTGAACAATAGCCCGGCCGAAATAATTCAAATCCTTGAACAGAGATTGTGGACGATTCGAAAGTTTCCTTTGAATAATGTTCCTGTAGATACTTAGCTCGGAGAAATTATTACTTAAGGATTAATAAGAATAATGAAAATCAATCTATGACTATGGAATTGTAGATCATAGAGCTAGGTTTTGGAACGATACATTTCTTTTGTTGATTAGATGGTTTAATTGAAGAAGTATCGGGTGTTGGTTTTGAAGAGCACAATTCTCGATACTGGAATATACTACGTCAGGGTTTCCAAAACTATTTGTGAGTCGCGATCCCTTTTTATAATATTCAAGTAAACTGCGATCCCACCCTCCATATTTTTTTCCTTTCATTTATGAAAAATCAGTGTTACGTCATTAACATGTTGACTGCCCACGAAATCTGGAGGTGCTATACACGCTCCGATCGGTGTAGTCGGCGTCGGTCACAGAACAAAAAACACACCGATCGGTGGAGGTAGTCGGCAGTCAACGTGTTAATAGAATATGACAATATAACTATATTAAACTAAATATGTGCTAAATAAAGCGTCAACTAAAAATAATTGTGACCCACTCAGGGGTTTGCGACCTGCAGTTTGGGAATCACTGTACTACGTAGATGATATAGTGCAATGTCAGCACAACGTAACAGTCATGTAAAGATATAGTAATGTATGACCACTCAGAGATGTAAAAGCCTGTACTACATTTGTACACGTTTATCGTCAATTTACATATCTAATTGAGGTTGTTTTAATAATTTAGTCTGCTGCTTAGCGTTAAGAGCGAACACGCTTCAGATAAAGTAGGTTTTCTCGAAGATTTATTTGCGACATGAGGCATTCGCCATTGCGCTCGTCATTTACGTTAAAGACAATGAATCGTCTGACGAATTATCCAATCTCGGGAAAACCAGTTCATTCACAATTTAACGTACAATTATCCTTTGTCCCGCGAACGTTAGGATTGGGGTAGAGTTTCAATTATACCACGGAATCAGACGATAAAGCTGAGCCGCGATTTCGCAAGGAACGCCCACAGTTATCGCGACTACAAAGTGAAAGTGGAATAATTTGGCCTCAAGTATACGTTAAGGGGTTTTCACAAAGCGTCCTTGTTAACAGCGGGCGGAAGAGGAATTTTAAACGTTATCCAGTTTATTCATTTCCCGTGAAACATCCTCTTTGCTCGGTCTTGTTTGAAATTCTTTGCACGAGCAAGGAATGTTAACGCTGCGGCGCCGCGAATCCAGGGCACGAAACATTTAGGAACATTTTTCCGCGTCAAAAAGCCACGTGAATATCAGATTAAGACGCTAGAATGCGATAATTTGTGTACAGAGTGTCGAACGTATTTTAACCTCTCCTTTTATTTAAAAATTGTTGAAGTACTAACTACTCTTGTTGGACTATTATAAGGGATACAATACTATAATGAGTAGAGACATTAAGAATCCAACCCACACGAGATATCTGCAATGAAATAATAAATGAACGTTTTAAAATTCTTTTTCAAAATTCCTAGGTGCGGTCTTCGATGATTTATTATAAATGAGGCATTTAAAGCAAACGCGGACCAAAGCACATTGAAAACAAATTAATTTTTACTACATAACAAATTGGGAGCCTATGATGATACAATGAAAAAAATATTTTCTACTTTTTAGTGCATTTTTGTAATTTTGAAATCGGTTTTAATTTTTTTAAATTTTTATATGATTAGTACAGTCTATTGAAATACTTAATGTCGTAAAATATGTGGGTTATTCAGTGTTTACTCTCAATGCCTCAAATATGTACTTAAACGAACACCCTGAAATCTGAATTACGTATGCAGCCTCAACACCAAAATGAAAATTCACTCCCCAGCACAATGCGTAAGTTAATTGCCTTATCATCGTCCACCTTCCAAGATAACGTCCGCAGGAACGTAACCTCGCCCCCGTACTCCTCGTCTCGCGCCACCCTCGCTAATAGTCGCCTCCCCATTCAGCAATGACAACGCAGTCGAGCAAACGACCATTAGCCCCATAAAATAGTGACAAGAGAAAGGCAGTGTCGTGCTTCGTTTTACAAAGGCGACAGCTGCAGTGCAAATTTGCCGCGCAGGATCCTGGATATTTGCTTTCCAATTTCCCTTCGCCTCTGCGGGGATGTTAAAATTAGAAGGGGTGCGCCGAGGTTGCTCGACGTACACGGAGGGGATGGCAGGATAATTTGAGAAATCTTCGCGGCTGGAATCGCGTGCAATTCGATTCGGTCGCGAAAACGGGCCTCCGAGGATCGTGACTGTCAGTTGAATTTCGTTACACGGAACGGAACGGGGATGGCCGACGATCGCGCTGCGCCGACGACCGCGTCCTGTGGAAACGAGGTGGCGACGCTGTACTGAAATTGGATGGAAACTCCGCGAAGACATGGGGAATATACATTGTAAACTCCGCTGACAAGTACCGAAATCGGTTCGCAGACTCTGCAAACTTTCGTCATATCCCGTATGCGAACTGCTATGGGGCGAAAGGGGGCGCGCAAGGGGGAGGCTCGCCTCCGCTACGTGACGATAAGTGTGCCTAACGTCGAGCCCATAAATTCTGTCGCTTATTCGTCTTGTTCCACGGGACAAAGTGTCGCGTCAGACGTGGTCCCCTTGTTCTTTCGGGATGCCAACGATCGACTGCAATTTTTCGCCCTCCTTATCGGCCTGTCCTCGCGCACTTTATGCGCGACTCGAGCCTCCAAAACGTGTCGTGTACGGTCTTCAATTTTCTGCTCCACTTGATAGGTTGAACGTGGGTTGTCGTCGCGCGGGGGTTAATAATATGTGAAATATGTTCCTTGCCTTAATTCGAGAAATTTTAAATTGACGGGTAGTCTACAATTTTCAAATTTCTCGAGCTCCGAGGTTTTATAGGTAATTTAGTTACAGTGATTCGAAGAGATGATTATGTAGAAAATCGTGGGGGAATTTAAATACTTGATGTAGTTCTACGAGTTCAGGTGATAATGAATTCGTGGTTCTAGATTAATCAGAATTACACGGATTTTGTGCTAAGAACTTATAACAATCTTCTCGCAATGAATGTGGAAGAAAACTTGAGGCAGGAACTTGTGAAGTTTGCAGAGAAAATTACTAGTTACTACACCCACTGTATTTCATCTTAACTGGTGCAAGGATAAATTAGGAAATGAAGAGGCACTTAATATTATGTCTGAAACTCTGTTACAATTTCCCAAAATGTCTCCAAGACACTACACATTCGTCATATCCCACGTGTAAAGGATCGTGTCCACAAATTCAACATATCCACATCACGTGACGTGTCTGGTGCTAAATTTCGAATGAAGTTTTGCTTCGCGACCGCAGAACGAATCAATCATAAACCCGATCTTACTTCCGTGTCTCTCATAATCAATATTATACACTAAATAACAATTTTTCCCGCAAACTAAACACTATAGAGCAATTTACTAGGAAGTAAAGATTATTTCACTCGGCATCACTAAAACTTGTCACATACACAACACCCCATTAATAAACATATTAATTTTGCAAACTTAAATTCTGGGTCAATCTATATTTTCGACCCTCAAATAAAATAAAATACTCTGTGCACAATAACCATTCACCTACAAAATTAGATTTCCACATTATTTTCAAAAATTGCCTTCCCTAAACCCACACGCAGCATACCAAAGAATATAAATAAGTAGTATAACATTCATTTCACTACTTAAGCCTTCGCAATTCGCAAATTCTCGCCAACATTGCCAATGGTACACTTTTTCACAGTCTTGTTTATGTTTCCATTTCCACCACGCAGGCTGCAGAGGTTTAAAATTTCGAATTCTCTTCCGAATCCCCTTGTCTGGATGCAAGAAAGAGCCGAGCACTGGACAACGTGGACGAAATTATACGCGTCTGTTCCACTGTTTAACCGTGATGCTTGACTTCGACCGTACCGACGACGACCAAGGGAGAGAAACGCGAGACAAGGGGTTGAAGAGCGAGCCTCCACGAACCACTAAACGTACCGACTCGAAATAACTGCGTCGAGATTCCAGGGCGGAGAGCCATACGTTTAATGGGTCGGCCTTTTAAAAAGCAGAATTGTCTTGGCGTCGCATTCCCAGCCCGCGTAGGTATATTTTTCTAATGCCATTCACAGTGAAGCACTGTCCTCCCAGGGGGGCAACTTTTCAGCGCGCATCGCAGCTTCACTCAGTATTTCACTGAGTTATCCAGTCACCTTACACCTCAGCACGGAAACAGATATCTATTTACTTCTTTCATTCTTGCACGTTGCACATACAAGATCGCGAGGATTTAAAAATTGCATTACTTACTGAAATGTTAATTGTGCTTCGTCCTTAATGAATGCAATATTAATTCGCATCGTCAGCTCTCGAATTCTTCATCTCAAAGTTTCTTGAGAAGAATAATGTGGTGACAGTTTATATTGGAGGAAATAGGTGACTGGAACAGAAAACCCGTTGTTTGCTTTGAACTTCATGTCTTCGTTACAAGCTTTGGATCGACTTTTTCTGGATCAATGCTTTTGCAACGTTTTCGTATATTTATACGTAAATCGTATCAGATCCTGAGACGCCCTCCATTTACGACTAGATGTAGCAACTTTCCTCTTATACGATACTGAAGCTCCAACACTGATGAATATTTAACTAAGAAATGGGGGGTTCAAAGTGTTTCTCTCCGATTTGGGACCTCCGTCTACGGCATTATAGGACCTGTATATAGGTGCCAGTGGTTAAAATAAACTGCCCTCTACATAGGATTACAGCAACAGCGTAGAAGCATGGCAATTTATGTTAATTAGATATAGTTAACAAATTATTGAGCTTCAACAGCTAACATCTCGCACATACAAGACGCGAAGGCTATTATCCTGAGAAAGTAGGTCGAAATCGAACGAGTACACTGAACCCTGCGCTTCTAAAAGCAGTAATCACTCATCCTTGAGAACGCGCGTGCAAATGTTAAAAATCCCTTAACAACTGATCGTTCATCTTTTTTTTTTCTCTCCATTCACGACTGGCAGAATGAAAGGACCTGTACATGTCGCTGCCAGGAAATCGTTTTAACGAGTTGCAGTCATTCCACGCGTCCTCGACGGTGCTTCAACTGCGGCAACCTGCGGCTCGAGTGGAGTAAAAGTTAAATAGATCCGACAAGCTCTGGCGGGGAGTGCAGGATGAAATATTTGCGACGGTATATTCCGGAGCCAAAGATTACTGAAGATTATTTCTTTATTATTTGCTGCCATTTATTCCCTTCGTGCCTGAATATATATGAATCACAACAACAACTATAAACTACGCAATTAGGAAAGTAATATTGCAGTATTTAAAGGGTAAGACCTATCAAGAAATATAATACTGTTGTTAAGTGTAAAGCTAAATAATTAGGAAGCCCTACAAATTAATGAATATCAATTAATTTTAATAATATACATATGTACACCTTTTCCTTCATACAGTCTATGGTTATTGAACCGATATTTTTGAGACCATCGAACTTCCTTGAATAACAGTGTCCGTTAAGCGATCAAGTTTCCCCTGGAATCGAACGGTCGATAATTTCTGGAAGAGACGACACGCGATGTTTGGCGATCGATATCGGTCTACATTTTAAAAATCAAACACGCTCTATAGGCGAAAGGACTATGAAATATGCAGGTTAACGAGCCTTTAAAATTGCGGCGCAACCGTGCTGCACGCGCGGCTCGGCCATTTAACCGTTGAAATATAAATGCAGAAGCTAAGCAGCATTGCGGAATCGACGAGGTGCTTTAGTTAGCCTCCTGTACGATGGTGATGCAAAATCAATAAGCAATTTTTTCGCCGGTCCCTCGGTAATCTTCCTTAGGAACTTTTACCGCCGAACGAACTTCTGTATTAGTGGCAAAAACCTCTCTTAACTATTCATTACTGTTAGTGCACGCTTTGGGAGGTAAGCCACGAGAGATGGTACCTTTAAACATCTCTTAGACATTGAAGTATGCGGGACAATGTTTGGAACGCCATTTCTTTCCTACCTAAGTTACTTTTTTTTAGAAACATTGAAACAAACAAAGTGGAAAATATGACAGCAAAGTAGGTAAACGTCTCGTTCGAAAACCATTCTCCTTTGGACCAAAAACTTTTTACCCATATACTAATACTTGAGCTCTCATACTGAATTTTTATATGCCCCTTTCTGATAATTTGTCTCTTTTCGAGCACACATCCGTTTACATGATTAAACAGATTTCTCTATGCAGTATGTAGATAATCGAATCTATCAACTGGAGAGGAGAAGACAGTGTGACCTCAACTTATTTATTCAGGACGGCACTCTGAAATTCTGTCCCTGGATGATGACCCTTGGGCCACCTAATAAGAAGCTTCACGGTACGACACGCTCGACATTTTTACGTTTATCGAACCGGTATTTTCCATCTTGAAGCTGAACGAAATCGTTCGATTTCCTTGTATCCACCAGCTTAACCCCGTTACCTACATTCGGCTAGGAGGGTATGGCACAAGAGAGGCATCGACGTCGCCGATAAATTTCATCTGTGTATTATCATATGCAACCTCCACTGTATCCAGACGGCCAGCGATAAAAAATTTAATACCCAGATAGAAAGAGCGGTG
Organism: Andrena marginata; assembly: GCA_963932335.1. NCBI lineage: Eukaryota > Metazoa > Arthropoda > Insecta > Hymenoptera > Andrenidae > Andrena > Andrena marginata. The sequence continues at coordinate 6,401,546 of OZ010661.1, forward strand.
CACGTGAAATGTCGTCGCTGCTATGGAGATCGATGGCCCAGAATAGCAGCTACACACTACTGTGTAGCATGTTTCGAAAATTATTTGTGCAGCACGAACGTGCGGTAATCTGCGAAAATTACTATCGTCGGCATCTCTTTGTTTCGTAGACTCTAGCAACAGTGTATATGGCTATAATTTATTCATAGGCATATATGCAGGAAATCGGAATAGTCTAATGTAATAAGTAATCTTGGTTAATTAAACACTGTGTTATAATCCTACTGACGAGGAAAAATGGAAAGAGGAAAGGGGAAAAAGGAAAGAGGGAAAGGGAAAGAGGGAAAGGGAAAGAGGGAAAAGGAAAGAGGGAAAAGGAAAGAGGAAAGGAAAGTTGAAAAGGGAAAGAGAAAAACGGAAAGAGGAAAGGGAAAAGAGGAACAGAGAAAAAGAGAAAAAGAAAAAAGAGGAAATTATGTAATTAAAAAGAGATCTCCATTACATTTCTTGATTTTCTAACAAAGATTCTTAACCGAAAAATTCATTCACGATATTACAGTTTTGATTTTCAAATTAGACCAATGAAAATGCAGATAGTAAACATTTTAGAAACGAAATGGTGTGTACCATCCCCAAAATCAAGTGCACCAGTTCCACCCACATATCTATAGTTACAGAACGCAGTTCTGACACTTGCAATTGAGTAAATCCCCGAATATAACCTTAGTGGGTATAGTGAAACTGGTATAGGATCAAGAAGTAATAAGGTCGAAAACGGTAGTTAAGGATAGAAGTCGATTTGGTTCGTCATTACATTTCTCGCAGCCAACAGTTTCAACGGTGGATGAAGCTCGGCCTCCCTCCCTACGCGTTATTAAACGACCGATATCGTAAAATGTGCAACCACTTGTCGCAGGTTTAATTCGTGGCAGTTATTCAACTGACACGACGTAGCCTTCACCGACCAGCGCGTCCCCTTTTATGCTTCGCCATTCGGCCCGTTAAATTAGTCGTAACCTCGTCGGGATTCTCGATCGCGTCGGTGGTATAAACGCGCACTCCGAGATTATCGAAACTCGATACCGCGGAGAATACGGCCTTAGGAAATTTATTTCTTAATTGCCGAAGGACAAGATCGGTGGCTTTATTTCATTTCAGCCAGTCGTTTCGTGTTTCAAATAGTTCAAATGTGGCGAATAGATGCGCGTCAGTGGTTGAAGTAGGCTACAAAATATATTAGCGGTTGTGGCTAGGCATTCCTGTAAATATAGTGGTCGAGCGTAGGAGAAAGTTTGGAAATTCAATTTTCTATCGAACATTATCAAACATTATTTCCCTTCGCAACGAACTGTGCAGAAATTTAATATCTAAAGATCAGATGGTTATGCAAAAATAAAAAGGAACGATACGAGGATCGATACAGAAGTTCCATGCTAATAATTCCGTGACCCGACCTACACATGTTTCTGCACCAATTACTGTCGCCCTGCAACGGGCAGTTTAGAGATGCGTCGAATTAACATTTTCATTAAACGACTAGGAACTTCCATTCAGGCTGGCTCCCGAAGGAATCGCAATCCTGCCCGATGCATCCACGTTCTTTTTTACCCAGCGAAACTTCTACTCATACCGCTTCCTGCCAAATCGTCGTCGCATCGTTATTCAACGAGTCTACGCGAGTCAGGTTCGTTCAACTTCGGCCTATGCGAGATTCGACCGTATTACGAGCGTGATTACGAAAGTTGTCAACTTGATTAAACGTTCTGCTTCGGCAGAAGTTGGCTCAAAGGGGTAATCGTGCGAGGTGTCCGCCCGGAGGTACGCCCGAAACTTTCTTAAACTACGAACGCCAGGAGATTGGAAGAGTCATTTTCCATGAGGAGCAGGGGATTCGACGATGTTGTTTCATTTGCAGCAGGCGAAGGCACCGCGGCTCGAGAATGCCTGGGTGTAATTACAAAGCGAGCAACTTGGACTGCTGCGACGACAGCACGCTTCTTTTTCTTTTCGCGCGCTCAGCCCTGGGCCCCCGCGCGGCGGAACTTGGTTCCCCTCTAGATTCTTGGATGGAGTTTCGGTGTGCCAGGACAGACGCAGTGTAGAAAGAAATCATTGACGGTTGAAGGGGGAATATTTATTAAATGATTGGCCAAATCCTGCAACTTGAGTCGCAATTCAATCAGAATTCTTACTTCTATCCCCTAAATTCTATTCCGAAATATCTGAAAAAGTTTGTTATAAATCTGTCAATTGAGAAAAACACTGAAGTTACGTCCATTCTTTGGGATACCACCCTAAATTTAACCCTTCGTTGACACTTTAATTCATCTTCTATATGCAAAATAAATACCTTTTTTCGAAAGGCGACTTAGAAACTAATTTTGTTGGCTTTTAGCTTGTAATATTAAAATTTGTAAAAGTTACAATTTTTTTAAGATTTTTCTCTCAGTGGTCTCGATATATGATAATCTAGAATTTTTTTAAAAGAACTGTGATAACCTTTCAGTAAGAAAAAACTATTGGAATATATTCTAGAGATCTTGAAATTGGCCCATGATTTCTTTCATAACGATTGGATATTTTAGCGGAGAATGGCTTTCATTAAAATGTGTTCTAGGTGTGAGCCACCCAGGTATATCAAAGTTGATAGAAAAAAGAGGTGTGTCAACGAAGGGTTAAGAACAATATACTCGACTTACCCTGGCCAATTCCCTCTTCAAACCTGTATCGAACTATGAATACTGAAATAATTCTCCAACATACATATGTACTCCTAATAAAACGATCAATCCGGCTCCATAATATCGAAAAGCCCTCAATACAATAATACAGAAAGAATCCTTGGCGTGTCAGGTGGTATGCTTCGGCATCAGAGCGGAGACGGTTGTGAAAAGTGGAAAGTAAATGGTCGAAGCCACTTTCAGACGCATCTGCACGCCAAGAATTAAAGTACGATTCGAGTATTCGCGGAATTCGCACGTACGCGCGTAAATACCTGTCGACGACGCGTGCAAACGTTTACGCTGCTGGAAATTGACTAAGTTTCCCCAGCACGGGGGAGGAGTTTGAAGGGCGGCAGGGCGAATTGCCGGGCAATTTATAGCCACGCTATTTAATAACCACTCTCAACGTCGGCCCGTCTAAACCACCCTCCGTCGCCGGCACGGTGGAATCGTTACGGGCTCATTTTCCGATTTCATTTCCGCCCTTGTAAATCCCGAGTACTTATAATCCTCTCTGCATCGAGGAGCTGATTTACTGGTGTAACGATCGAGCTCGGACTGTTTAAGTCAATAGAGCCGCGGATTGAACGCGGTATGCCTTTTTTAGTCAACCGCGTAACAGATTTCTGATCTATTAGACTCTAGATGGACTGGAATTCCAGATATTGGAAATTAAAAACAGCAAAAGGGTGTCTGAATTCGCGCGATGCCGATGGACAATATTTTCATTGAAGGACTTACGTCAAATAATGTTTTTATTACGTGGACACCGCGGGCTTGTGCAACACTGATTATTATTAACAGTTATATGATACCATATCTTAATTAAATTCGTGTAATTCTTTCCTTACGCATTTGTTACTGAAGATAACTGGAATTATGCATTCTATAAAATTTTGAATTGAAATCGCAGGAGCTTCCAACTACTGAAAAATGTAATGTAATTACTACGGAATAGGAGGTTTTACATGGCAAGTTTTTCGTTTCTTAATAATCACTCTTGGACACTTGCTTGCCTCGTAATCAATTACATACCACAATGCCAACAACGCCACTTAATAACAACAAGAGCCGAAGTAAATTCTATTAACGAAATCTCGTTTAGTTACGAACCTGACCTGTAGCATTTAAAGCGCGAAAGGCAATCTGGGCTCCGTCATAAAAGCCCTTGCATAGTTCACTTTAGCCGCCGGACAGCGCTGCGGGGGAGCTGAATAAAAAATAGAGAGCGCCGTGGCCGATTCCTCCTCGAAAATTGCTTTTCAATTTAAACGCACGTTTCAGGACGACAGCTCGATTTGCCGCGAATTAACGGAAGCTCGGAGCAACGCGAAAGCTGGCATGTCAGGCCGAAGCGGAATCTGCCGCGGTAAAAATGTTTCGGAGGGACGGGAGCCTGGCTCCCAGCTCCCCAGATGGTCGAAAAATCCAAGCTTCGCGCCGCCCTGCAAGAAGATTACTCGTTGCCCCATTATCTCTGCTCTCCCGGTTGACAGCCAGAGGAACGGCGGGTGGCAGAGAGCCCGTGTCCGCCGCTCTCGGCTGTCGTGCACGCGGTTTTCTTGCCATCCAGCACACACGTCCCCCTTTCGACTGCACCGCGGCTCAACAAGGACATTAAAGACATCATCCGGCTCGTTTCGCCGGCACTCGTGACACTCAAGGCGGGGGGGAATTCTCCGCAGGCAGGGTGAAAATTTCTTCAAAGTAGTTCTTGCGAGACCGTGAATTCAACTCCGTTCAGAAGTGCAGCAATTAGCGACGCCAAAGTGTAGAAGTGCCCTTATTATTCCCTTGCTACTGCTGCGTTCGGGGCGGGATCGACTTCTGTCGACCAGCATCCAGGAATTTCAAGTTATTCACCTTCTTGGATTATACGTGCCTATGAAATCGTGCTGAAATTTGGGGAAGTTTTTTTCTAAATCTGCTGAGCTTGAATCGTCGTCCACTTGAGTTTTGTGTATTGATCAACTGATTTTTTAATCTGCCAGTCGTAATTTCCTCTGTAAATTTAATTTATTTCTCGAAGGAGCAATTTGAATATTTACATGTTTAATGATTGGCATTGAAGGTAATTCTTCTGTTTTCTCTTGTACCAGGAATTCCCGTGAGAATAAACTAGTTTAACAGACAAATATTTCAATGTTGCGTATTTAACCGTTACTCCGTCATTCGTGCTGATAATGTGATAACGCAGCAAGGAGCGTGACAGCTTGATCTTAACGTTACGCGAGATGAGATAATGTTTGAGGTCTTAAGAAAAGCCAATTAACAGTTAATCGTAACGAAGTTAGCTGCTCATGCCGAAGTAAAGTTCCCGCCCCCTAAAGCCAACCATTGTATAACGTCGTTCCGCTAAACGCATTAACTCTCAACGTTGCGAAAGCATGGGTTTAATTATATACTTCTTTTTCACTCTAAGTTGCCGCATGAAATTCCTATAAAAAAGCTGAAGGTAGAGAAAAGCCTAACTCTTTCAGATCATCAAAAATAAAAGAATCGATGCTCCATTTTTTTTTTAACGACTTCTTTTACACTAACAACGAAGGACTTGTTCAATTTCGACATTAGAAATCTCATTTAGTGGAAATATTTCTGGAAGATCAAACTATCTGTATTGAAAAGGAATTAACGGGACGGTGACTAATTCGTGCGATCCAACTCAAAGATGAATGATGATTGACGGCTTACAGGAGCCGCGCTACCAAGATGATATTACAAAGTCTGACTTCGCAAGATTAACCTGGATTACAATCCACGGGCTCGCCGTTATCACGTTATTGCTACTTAATGTCAAGGATTTATACGAACGTCACTCTTCGTTATTTTGAATGCTTTCGCGTTCCTATGGAATCGGGGAATCGACTCCGTAAAATACCGTGAAGCTTCCCGAGCGAAATTTCGGACAACGATTACCGATAGCGATATGCAAAGTTCGCGGTGTGAAACTGGAGCGTGATCGTGGAGGCGTTACTCTGGCGTGTAATAATTTCCTCGAGGGTCTGCTGGTTAGGTGTAACTACGGGGATTGCGGGATCCACCGACGAGTTTCCGTCATGGTAATCCGTCTGGCTGACGATGTAGCGCGGAAGACGTCAGGGCACGACGGAAACTGGCAAACAGAGCCGAGGACAGTTTGGCAAACTGTCCCTTCGTCTTCATCTAAATTGCAGGCAGAGTTTTAGTTTTATTCGGCCAGTTCGCCTCTAAGGAACGTCCCCTTGCACGCCGTGCTTTGTCGAGGTGCTGGGTTATTATGTCAAATTCATTATTGCAGTAATACGTTCTATTGCATCACAGGGCTATCATTCAAGGAAACTTTGAGTGTAAATTATTCTTGTCTGGAATATTCTTATTGGAATTGTTTGATTCCTTTCCATTAGCTTCGTTCTTTGCACGCTATTCTGAGAGTAAAATGGAAATGGATGAGGGAATATGAAACACCAGATGATGGCTAAAAGGGAGAAAAGAATTAGCTTAATGGTATAAACATTTTCTGACTATTCTCCTAAACTGTAGTTTATCTGCTGAAGATGTTCAGTGAACACTAGATACCATAATTAAAAAGATATTTTACTACCAACCAACGTCTCTAAGGATACAAGAAGCTTACAATAAATTATTTCGTCGCACCACCGAAGAATATACTGTACATTCTCACCCACCGTAGTTTCTGTGTAAACTTAAATTAAAAGGAAAAACTGTGACCCTCTATAAATCCCCAAGTTCCGTTTTTATTAAAACTGAATATGTATGTTACAGTTCCTTCGACGTTCAGAAACTTGCAGCTCCTTTTACAGTGTGAGGCTTCCAGAAAAAAATTCCAGAGACCTATAACTCCTCCATACCTTCTCATGGCCCCCACCGGAAGCTTCGCAGCGTTCGTACAGCCGCGAAGATTGGAAACTATAAAACGGAGAACCGAAGGAAGATCCCGATTGCGACACGCTCGCACCGACAATTTACAGTCCGGTTTACACAATCTGGGATCTAGTAAAGCAGATTTCGAGCAGTCGTCACTTTGCCGCCATAAAGCGCTGAAACTACGGATCTCGCGACGTTCTCATTGTCAGTTGTTCCTTCAACATCGATCCCGTAAAAAATCCTTCCCAATAGGCGTTTCATTCAACCCAGTAAGTCGTTCTTTCTTCCAACGGTCTCACCGTGTTTCAACGAAAAGATTTCCATCGATAATTTCACTTGAATACAGGGTGAATGGCTAGAAGCTGTGGGAGGACGTCTCTTCTAACGCCTTAAAAAAAGGAAGGGAGGCAGAGACTTTCCATCCAAGGGAAAATGTTAAGACGAACTCTTCGACTCTTTAGACTACATTAATTATTCTTCCTTCTTTAATGTGTAGCCACGGAGAAGTTTTCGTACGTTCATAGTTCCAACTTGTTTTACGAAGAACAACCATTCTTTCAGTTGCAGTAATGAAATAGTTATATTTTTATTAACAGTATTGTTGTTCTTGAGCCTACGTGATGTTTTACGAGTAGGTACAGAAATTCTTTTAAATAAATTCACGTCGCTTTCGTAACAGTATATTTACATCTACACACTAACGAAATTCCAGTTGTAGAATCATTTTGTCGTCACAAAATACCAGAAGCGTGTGTCGCGCGTACCTAACACGTAGAAGAAGTATAATCTTTGCCGTCTATAGACTCGTTTACAATATTCTCGTCTAAATCATCAAACAATTAATTCCAACTGGGCGAAATTCGTCGGAATTCCACCGTCCAGAATTTTCCAAAAAAACTTTCATTGATCAGCAGAGGATCTTCCCGAAAAAATGCACAAGCACGAGGGTGAAATAAATCCTGCTGATAGGAAATCGTTCAATTGAATTGGAATAATCGTTACCGCGGCTTCGATCGCAACAGGTGTCGACCTGCGCCGAATCCTCCCAAGATAACGGGTAAACCGAGACCGCACGCGGTGGAATAAAGGCCGGGCCTCTCTAAAAAATATTTCCACTGGTCAGCTGGGATTTATACGCCCGATGGAATCGCTAATGTCTGCGGCGGGAATGTAGGTCGGCCAGATTAAATGTTGTTACCAAAGCCTGGTCGTAAGGATCGCGTACGCGCATATTTCATTTCTTATCGGCCACGACTAGCTAATAAATCGAACGGTTCGCTTCGTGCAACCGCATAATACGGCCACGCGGCGGCGATGTATCGGTGCCTTTTTGCCAGCGATTGCCCGACAAAAATATAAGTGAATGGTTCTCGGTTGCTCGCGAACGAGCCGCGATAACGCCACGAATTGAATAAACAGACGAGTGGGCATGATAGCTAATGGCGTGCTCAGCTCCCCGGCTGCGCGACAGCTCTCTGTAATGTTCGTTTGGGGAACTTCTACCGGAGCATTACGACTGGAAATTTTCAGTCGGCTGGTCCCGTGGTTTAGATCGTTGGGATTTTTGCGGATAACGGCGGGAATTGTGTTTATCGAGTGGACTTTTTCGGTGCTCTGATGAAGGGCTTTCTGATGCGGTTTTTTGGCTTTAGGGTTATTGGTTTTCTACTTATGGCAGATTCTTCCAAGCAGCGGAAAATGTACGTCATATTCGAAGTGTTTTTAGTACTATTGCCTACATAACTGAAGAGTTTATTCAATAAATATTGGATAAAATTTACAGAGTTTAACTAGATAATACATTTAAAAAGAAACTAGTGAAAATTGATAGTGTGAAGCGTTAGTGGAGGAAGACATCTAATGAAGTCTAGGCTAATTTATTCTAGTATGAAGTATCTAAGGTCTCGTGTAAAATTGCTAAGTAGCCACTGAATTATTAGCAGTGTTGCTCGGTTGTTGACACCTCATCTCCAGTGAGGAAGTTGCCGCTGCTTCCGATTCCGGAAGCAAGTGCCTGAGTATGGAATCGGTATGGGTGGATCAGTTTCATCCCCTGGTGTTCTTGTCCAAAGGGAAAAGGTTCGGGCTTAGTGGGTGTACCTTTTGGTATACTGGCTGCGCAAGTCACCCGGTCCGATTGCCCAATCTTCGCGTTAGTCGACCTGAGCCAGGTCACACCTATAGTGTGTTCCTGAAAGGTTGCTCGGAGCAACAGGAATCGCCTCGGGGACGCCAAACGCTTTTCTCTTTCGACTCGGACAGCAGGATGGTAGGAACTGAGCCATCTAATACTCCTTTAATGCTTAGGGGGAATGGGTAATGGCGGTCACTTAAGCAATACGTGTAATAAAACCAAGATATAAGGTACAATATTTCTTGAAAATGATTTTTTTGTAAACTTAAACTATCACCCTATTCGTAGGACACGAAAATAATTACTATTATATTGATTTATTCAATAAAATTACAAAATACAGAGAAAAATGTGTTTTACAGCCATTGTCCACACCTCCGTCTAATAGCGGTCACGTTGCGGGCGATTAATTTAACATTTTTCGCATATGTATCCATCTGCCGAGTCCCATCCACAAAATTCAGAATGATCCCAGAGGTCGCGCGAAATGCATCGAAACGACATTTCATTATCATTGCCCAACTGATAGTAAATAATACACTTGTATATAATAGTACACAGCTTTTTCAAGCGTTTCGAAAGCCCAATTGGCTTTTCCAGTTGTTCTAGGGCGCATTTTCGCCATCTACAGAATAAAATTCTTCTAACGAAGAAAGATATTTTTATTCTACACTGGGGAATAATGGTAATCACGTTGCGGGCGCTAACCGTCAAGCGACCATCATTGCCCGCACACGTTTTCATTGATAAAATTGAAGATTGCATAAATAAATTAAATATACCTATTTATATTAAATTTGATTCTAATCCTTTGCCTTGATAGTATATCCGTATTTACGTAAAGTTGAAATGTAAAAGAAGCTTCCAAATTAGTGTTTATCTCTTACGTGGCGCACGCAAAATAGGGGTTGTATTTCTTGGTTGGTGGTGGGACGTAAAGAAAGGAAATTGTACATTTCGGACATGCCGTTTTATAATAACAATACTGACCATCATTGCCCGCTGACCGCGATTGCCACGTTCTTCCCTCGTTTTCCTTATTTCCTAAATTTATTTTAATCGAGTGATTGCTTGTCAGTTCTCTAGATTCTATATCTAAACTGGAGAGATGGCTGGAACTTTGTTTCCATCTATCTCTCTGGTTTAGTAGGCTAACGAATACATATAGTTTTGAGATAGAGGGATAAGTGGAGCTTAGAATACTTCAGCAAGGTACTGGAACTGATAGCATTTTGAAAATTTAAAAGTACTCTCTGCTTCAGTTCCTTACTGAAATATACCAAGCTCCAATTCCTTGGTGAGATTTTTCCAAGTTACATCTATCGAGAAGCACCAGGACCCTACAAACCTGGGACAGAAAAATGCATTGGATATTTCGTCGACTCTAACTCGTCCGCGACCCAACTGTTTGATCGATAAGGGAGTCTATTTATCGCTCGCGCCATCGTCTCTGTATTTCCAACCTGCTAAATGATACTTTTCTTTGCTTCTCCATTCTTATTTCCATTCGTTTCGTGGTTTCTCTCGCCTCGATTTTTCCGTCGATAAAGATTTCTCTCGCCCTCCATTCGATGTGAAGAATCACTTTTATAACGTTGGTTATGTGCTACCTTCTGTACTAATGCATCGTTTCATCGTATCTCTTGTGTAACGTACGTACACATTTTTACTGTTATTCAAGCTACTATTGCTTTTGCACACTAGCATAGACATTGAAGATACGAAGAAAATAGAACCCTCATACTTCAATCACTTTGAATTATGATTAAGCGTAAAGTATTCTAAATCTATAATTTTTTAAAAAAAAAAATAGATAAGTAGTTGAAGAAAACTCCAAATTAATACATCTTCGAACTACCGAAAATTCACGTAATGATACTGCAGAAACTCACAGAGTCAAATTAATCTCTCCCCCAAAGGTACTTTAGATATTACCCACCAGAATAGGCAGTAAACATCTATGCGACGAACTTCCACACATAGAGCAACTTATTAACCTGCCATTCTTAGGCACCTAAAAGTAGAATATAGTATAGTAATGCCTCTAGCACGTTATTCGCGTACAAAGCTGATGTAAACAAATGAACATTCTATTTAATCGCACACACTGCCGTGCCGTTTCATTCTCGTGTGCAAGTTGCTTCGTACCAAACAAGCATAAGAGCCCTCCGTGCGCAGCAACATCCATCACGATGTAAAGACAAAGGCTGTCGATCAACTGAGAAACACCCAACCGAACGATTGACTCGCAAGTCAACAGAGCCTCCGAACTAAGGGAAGAATGGCGAACTTATTATCTCGCCCCCCCCCCCCCCCCGTGCCAGCTTCTTAGGATTTCCACGAGAGATCAACACTTTCCCATCGCCTTGTCCCTCGGGTCCCTCGATTCATGGGGCAAACAGTGACACCCTGCGATCCTCTATTGACACACACCCACACAGGCTGTCTCAAGCTTTCTCCCAGGGATCGCTCGTGATTACGGTCCCCACCGATAAAGCGACGCCGTGCGCCTCGGTGCTTTTATTTTTTCTCCCCTCCCCTCACCAGCGTACAGCATACGTATGCGAAGAAGCACTCGCTCGAGAACAAAGTGGTGCCTTTACGCGCGAGACGACCGTCTCCAGACGGACCTCCCATTGTTCTTCGCACCCTCCAAGCTTTTCTTCTTACCCTGCCTCGCAGCGCGCCAGCCGCGCCAAGCTAGAGGATCAAGCAGATTCCACGTTGGTTTTACAGCGGTCTGGCAAATGGTGATTCGGTTGATCCTTCGCGAAAAGAACAGCCAGCCATGGGGAAATGGGTAGTAACTTTTGCTGGTTCCCTGTTTGGCGTACGCGGTCAGCATTCCGGCGGACGGCTACGAAGCTCGGCAGAGTACTTCGCGCACTTGCTTTTGTTGGGGGGCAGAGGGACTGACTGATGGATAGAGGATTAGAATGAGGAAGTGTTACTAAGAGTCAGACTTTGGGCGTATTATTGGCGTTTCGTTGAGTAAACGAAGAAGCAAAAGTTAATAGTCACTGATTTTCCTAATTACAACTCCTAACGAATCAATCAATCCTTGCAATCGGTATGGAAAAAATTCTAAATTATAAAGAAAAACTAGCTTTACTATTCTGCTTCGCCCAATTTGATTTTCTAAAAAAAAAAAACACTTTTCTCTAGTTTTTTGGTGAAAATATTAGATTAGTTGGACATAATGAGCTGTGGCACATTTCGTGATCCAAGAGTCTAGCGTTCGAAAGTTTTCAGGCGACAGACAAACGCACAAACATATCAACTTTCTGCTTTATAGTTTATATATTAGAATACTCGCAACGAAAGGCATCTCGCCTTAAATAATAGTGCAAGTATAGAGGATGAAAATGTAGAAAGAGGAATCCTACATGTCACAATGAGAACTTTCATTCTCAGACGGTAGGTACAGAAATAAGGAACTAAATTTGACTAATAATAAATTCAAGTACACGATTGTAATTGCAATTCCTGTTACACAAGGAACTTCATCGATAGATCACCGTACAGTAGACACATTTAATTAACCCCACTGCTCAATGCCCTCTTTATTCCCTTTTCTTGTTCACCTTCTTTCCCTGCATACTCTCTGCCTGACCAATTACTTGGAGCAACCGTGGCGACGTTTTTACAACTTAAACGATGAATCCTTCGCGAAGGGGGTCCTTCGTTAACGATTCTGCTTACCGCGATAAGATAAGACTGACGTTAACAACCCTTGAAACAGCACTGGGGTTAGTACCTTCCCCGTATTTCCATGCTGCCCGTGTACAGCCGACTTTCCATTTGGAATTCAATGAACCGCTGAACTGATCCATCACGACCTGAAAGGCTCGGCTCGTTCTTCGCGCGATTTTATTACCAACTCGCCTTTCAGGAAATTCAGCTTACACCGGGCGTAATAAATTGCGACAAATTCGTTGCGTCGCGAGCCCGGGCTCTAGAATAGCCAGAAAACATTTTGCAGAATGAGTTAAGCTAACTGGATACGTGCATTAGTATTTCGAACCAGTTTTCTAGTGCATCTTTCAACACTATTTTCTACGGGAAACTACTTTATTTAATGCAAATGCTATTAGAATTATAAGATACAAGATTAATCTCTCTAGCAGACATTAGACAACCGCCACTCGCGATTCGAATTTCACTGAGAAATCGAGAACGATATTATAGAATTACATGAATATCTAAATAACTACCTAAGGAACTTTCGACCATTAAATCCACATTCACGCTCCATTCCAACGTTTCGTGATACGATATTTATTGAAATGTAAAACATTCACTGTTATTTCTATGGCTTTACTCAACGCTCATATTCGTGGACGGGGCGTAGCAGTTCGAAATTAATAACTGCTTTAAATCGCCCTTTGTGCTTTGGAAAATCTGCGCTTATGAGATGCAAATTAACGGACCAAGAGGAGGGAGGCTGACCTAAAAACGTAATGAGTGGTAAGCCGGCTTTAAAAGTAGAATCATCTTTCTTCGGAGACTTGTTTCTGAAAATTACGGAAACCCCGCAGTGTCAGTGGTTTGCGCAGCGAATTCTCGTTGAACGTTTCACGGGAGACCTAGCCCTGGAATGCTCTCAGCAATGTTATTTATGTAATGACTTTACTTCTATCAGGCTGCAATATTTCACGAAATATTGTAAGGTCAGTAAATAAGCTGCTGATGTAATTGCCAGAGAGAGATGTTGATGTTAATGGGATCGTTGGAGAGGAAACATTGCGCGGGATGTTCTGAAAGTTAGTGTAGCTACTTCGGTGAAACTGAGTAAATTTCAGACGAATGTCTTCGCGATATTTTTTGTAAAGCCTCTCGACGTCGTCTTCCTGTTTTCAATATTCACACTGACATAAACAAGGACAAGGTTTTTGCTGAGGTCTTGTAATATATTAGCAAGGTCTTTGACATTTCCTTGGCCGCACCCCACCTGAGGGGTAGAGTCGTAAAATAAGGCAAACTGGTGTGTGTCATGTATAGCGCGCATCAAGTAGTAAGGACTTAAATAAGAGCACACATTCGTCCTTCTGCGTTTATTTTTTCATACATCCCCAGGTACTTCAAGGAACTCGCGAACTTTGAAAAAGTGGACTTGGAGAAGGTTCCTGTAATATTACATTATCCCCCTCCAACATCATTCATGTCAGTTTAGAATAACTTTACAGGAAACATTAACATCTTCTCCATTATCAAACAGGGAACGCTATTACAATGCTACTTTCACAGAAGGGTCCATTCAAACTAACTTTATATTACATTCTACTCTTCCTATGAAACCTTTGTTTCCTTCGCGCAATGACACTGAGATAATAACACATGTAGTTTGATATTTATGATGGCCCCAAACGGGCCCCATATTCGCCAAACAAGAGTTTACCTACAAGGGAAACAGAACCAAAGCCGACAACAAAGAAACGTAACAAGAGAATAATTCGCGCTGGTATCACGAACTTCGCAGAGACGAGCTCCCACAGCGTTGTAACACTCGCGTTACATCGAGGCGCGTATTATTATTCCAGGGCCGACGATGAACACCGGCGGTCTCCCAAAATAGAGCCCTTTCACGAGCTCGGGGCTCTCGTAGTCGCGGGAAACTCGGTCGCCGGCGTTACAGCATTACATAACAAATCCGTGTAACCTAGATTGCTTTTCTTCCTACGCGAACAGCCTGGAGGCGGTTTCTGTGAGATGGCGGCTCTTACTTCCAGAAACAAGACCTGGGAGGCACTCGTGGCCGGCTAGGCGAGAGAAGAAATGGGGGAAAGAAAGCGTAGCTTTCTCCCTTTCGCGATTTCCATGCGCATACACGCGCAGAAACGTGAAAGCAACGAAAATTCGCAGTGTTCTCCCGCGAAGATAATGAGGGAACGCGAATTACGAGGCTCCTCTTGCTTTTATTTCGCCCTCCCCCTGTGCCCCTACCTTTTCTTCTTTTTCCTTCCCTCTTTTTCTTTTTTTTCGTTGGAGAGACGGCAGACACGCGGGCGAAAACTGTCGCGAGGGTGTTTGAAAAAACCGTGGGGAAAGGAGGAACGAGGGGGGAATACTTCCGCGCTGGTTCGACGCTGGCCGCGCTCGTGCATCCCGACCGCCGATGGAAATCAAAGGACGCTTTTCAGGGCCCCTGCGTTACGAGGGGGGGGAAAAAACTCCGCCTCGGAACAGTCGAGAGCCCGCAACAGGGATTCGGAGCGAACTGAAAAATGCATATAGTCTCTCGCCAGGTGATCAGATTGAAGTTACCGAAACTGCGAACCCCGTGACCCGTGATTTCGATGGAAAGCCTTTTTTGAGGAGTACGGAACTGTTGGGGCTCGGTACAAAGGCCAGGGGATGGAAATCACGAGTGAAGGGAAATCTGTGGTTCCGCGTACAGAAGAAATTTGGAGGATTTCTTCAATGTTTTGTAGATTCAGGGAATTATGAGGAATCTATCTTTTCATTTTTGCAGAGGTTGGACTTAGTGCACTTGGAATGTGCAAGGAAGCTGGGCTAAGAGGTTATTACCCGGCGTAATAGTCCTCTTACAATTATTGGGGACGAAGCTACGCGATCCTATTTAATCTGTAACTGTACTCTCTTGTACAATCTCTCACCCGAGGGGTAAGCAGCGAAGGAATCGTAACGACTTCATAGTATACCGTAATAGCAGGAGAAGATCCGTCCGAGCCTCGTTACGTGGAAATTAGAAAGGAAGTCGGGGCAAATATGAGGTACAAGTTGTTATTTTCGAGGATAACTGTAATCCTGCGCCTTCCGGTACGCTAGTCGGAATGGAAAAGGGAAGAGGGGCAGAAAATAAACGAAATAGAGGCACTGGGGCTGTTATTGGCGATATCAGCAGGTAGTACCAGGTGAAGGGGAGACACGCGACTTCTAAATTCGCTTGGGAACGAGGAAACGTGGCTCTACCGTTTTCAGAACTTCCGCTGCGAATATTTATTTGCCTGGGAAATTAAATGCTTTTCCAGACACACGCCAACGCAAACGTTTTCCTGTGACAGGTGCTCGTGTTTTTATGTATAAATCTCTTGGAAATGAAACGTCCGTTTACCTGTTTGGAACTCGTTAAAGTGTTTACTTTAGGTGACCGAGATGACAGCATGACAATCCCCCCATTTTTTTGAAAGGAAAAGTATCTATGTACATTAGCGTGGAGCGAAAATATGTTTTTCAGACAATCTTGATGTAGGTGTTGAAAGTTGCCCAAGATAGTTCATTATCTGGCTTTGAAAGGAGTTTTTTTTTGGGGGGGCTTTATCTTAAAGTTGCACATTGGTACCAAAGTATACCTACATTTTTTATGAAATTTTCCATTTCTTACAGAAACTTTTATTTGTTGCCGATTTATTTCTAACCGCTTATAATGGGTATAATGCTGTTTATCTACGCTAAAAATATGTTTGCGTGCAATATTCGGTCTTTCAAATGTCTATAATTGCAGAGAAAATAATATTTAAAAAGTGTCACATATTGCTTTTGAGCGAATATTGTACGCAGGCATATTTTTAGCATAGATAATCATCATTATACCCATTATGAGCGGTTACATGTAAATCGGCAGCAAATAAAAATTTTCATAAGAAATGGAAAATTTCATAGAAATTGTATTCTTTGGTGCCAATGCGCAACCTGAAGATGAAGTCCGAGAAAAAAGTCCTTTGAAACCCAAATTATGGATCACCTTGGACAACTTTTGACACCTACATCAATATTGTATCTGAAAAAAAAAGAAATATTTTCACTCCACCCTAATATACATTCTCGCATTTAACAAGGCCTGTGTACTTCTACTTATGCCACTAAAAGGGTTCTTTTAAAGGAATATCATGTAATTAACTCACTGCCCTCTTTCAACAAAATTTTCTAAGACAGAAATTACCTACATAGTTACTCAGATGATGAAAAGGCTGTACACGTTACTTCATCCTGTATAGTTTTAATTTAAAAATTTTAAAAACTATTTCACAAAGCTACGTTTTAATTCACATTTCCCAGCATACACGGAAGATGCAAAAAATTTGCAGTAACTTCGGGTCTACGTGCATCGAGTTATATAAATTAAACAGCTACCTGGTTTCTCTCGGTTTCACAATAACTACGCATTAAAGGTACACAACAACGAAATCGTAGAGGTATAACATCCCTTCGTTCTCCACCCTGAATATATAATCCGCCTTACGACAGGAATTTACGATCAAATTACGCGGATGCAATGTGCATAAACTTAAGAGATTCGTGCTGATATTCCATGGATAGGCGAGCATTAATCCGTTCTCCAGTGGATCGTAAAGATTTACGGTTAAAATAAAGCACCCGTCGGCTATACGGCCCTGGAATATTATCGTGTCCCGTCTTTTGTTCCGCGATCGTTTGATTGTTATCAACGCCCGAACGCGTCCATTTGTGCGCGAGAAAATATTTACCGGGCGTCGTTGCTCATTCCTACTAGCGAACGATTTTATTTTTGTCGCCGTACGAGTCAAACGCTAGGGGGAGCGGCCGATTTTTATCGGGGCTTGTAAAATATTTAAAAACACTTTCCGCAGCGTTGTAACAAAACGTTATTTCCCTGTTTCTGACGAGGCGTGATTTGCATAAAAACGCTCGATTCGCTGGCGTTGCTAGCTTCCCACAATTCAAATGTTAGGCGCGATAACAGCTGTACGAGAGTGGTTGCTTAAAATCTGTTATCAACCGTTTTCTGGGAAACCATTAGATACGAAGACAAGATTCTTTCCAATATTTTAACCTGTTAACTGGGTCGTGTCTCGATTGAAAACGGTACTTGTATGCTTCAACACGATTAAAGCATAATTCATTGGTTTCCACAGAAGCGAATGTTACAGATGGCTTAATACTGTATTGTCGAATGTTACAGGAGTGTAATTATTCAATTTTCGAGCGGAGTTGACTTATTCCGATGAAGTAGGAAGCACTTTTAAGGGGAAAGTCACTATAAACGGCTTATTTTTTATCAATATTTAGGAATTTTTCGCAAAAGTATCGATGCTGTAATCTTTTTGAAGCTTTGAGGCCACTTTAGTTGATATTGTAATAAGTAAAAAAAATTGTAAGACAGTAAAATTATGATTATATACAAAAGAAATAGAGCAATATCTTGAAGAGTGCAAAACGGGGTGCAAAACGGCACCGGTTGTAGCGGCTCTGGTAGTTATGTGAAACAGATCAATAAAATTTGTTTCAATTTATTTGACACTTGTAAGAATATGGACCTAAAATGATGTAAAAAAATTGCATATTTTAAAAGTGGCAGCACTTCAAACAATTAAGTGCGATTTTCGCAAAAAATTTGCTTCTTATTTGTTTAAAAAATGTGGTTAAAATCAATAATTTGGTTAAACATTTAGGTTCATGTACTGAGGAATATTATAAACTAAAAGCATGCAAAATTTGATGTTGAGTGGTCAAATAGTTTTTGAGTTAGGTACCCTAGACGCCAATTTTGAAAACGTGGTTTCTAGAGAAACGCGTTTAAAGTGCGTTTTAGCGTGCTCGGCGCTTCGGGGCGCACTGACTCCCCAGGCTATAGCGGTGGTGCACTCGGAATTTAATCTTGGGGGAGCCAAGTTGAACGGATAAAAATATTCTTAATGAAATTTATTTAAACAATGAAATCCAGTTTTCTTTTCCTTTTACAAAGACCATTCTTTGAGGGGTGCCAGGGCCCCTTAGCTTCCTCTCTGGGTGCGCCATTGGGCTATGGTATCGATATGGAGTTAAATTTCCGTCTATAACTTTTAGAATTTATTTTCTAAATTTTTTAGAAGCGATTTAGGGAATATTTTTTTTCGATTTTTCGGTGGATTTATAGAGTTTTCTCCCTTTAAGTGACGAATTGACTCGTCTTCCTTGATTAACAGGTTAAGTCTAAATAAAATCTGTTATTTGTGACATACGTTACCTTCTTTTTGCAGCATAGGAGGTTTACCTATTAAAAAATGCAAGAATATACGTTGCACCCTGTATCCATCAACGACGTACGAGATACGTGGAATTTTTACGTGAACGTGAGTCCCGTGCACGCTATAATTGTGGTCACGAATGCGCGTCGCGCTCTACGTCGAGCATACCACTTGAAAATAGTTAAACCGTGACAATTTTCGCGCACCGTTAATTGCAAAGCGGCATACTACGGTGCCATGCTTCGTTAACACGATTGTAACTCTCTCGACAATTGTAATACTAACTGTAATGGAAATAATCGGCAGTACCTAGTAACGATAACACAACTCCCTCTTGTCTACCCTCCCGTGTCATCGAAACGCACGCGATTCCGATTATACTTAATTATGGTTTTCACGGAACGAGCACGTTACACGGAACCATTCGATTAACGTGCATTTAGTTTTCCTGCTTTAATTACCAATCCTTTTCGGTTAAGATCGCTGGCCCTGTACCCCGAATTGCACTGACCCGCTCCGAACGCGCAGCTAACGAGTTTCATTTGAGTTCGATCGGAAGTTTGAGATTAGAATCGTCAGTCTGCAGGCGCAACAGCAAAATAAAGAGAGGGACGGGGGGGGGGGGAGAAAGAAGCCAAGGAGAGCAAAGAGCAATCGCTTGCTATTAACTTGCGAACGACGCAACTTCGTAGTGTTTCTCTGAATAGATTTATCTCGGAAACGTAATTGGAAAAGTTCGTTTAAGCTCGAGTGAAAGGGCAGCTTGTGCGCCGGAAATTTGGATTTTTCGAAAGTTCAAATTCAAGCGGGGTTAGTGCACCCGAAAGAATTGTGAAAGGATTGTTGATTTTAAGTTCAGGATCCACGAAGCAATGCGTTTGCATGGAATTTATTTAAATAGAGGAATCCAGAAATATTCCACGATGCAAGAATACTTCGGAAGCTTCAGTAAATTTTAAATTCAATGTAAAGGTAATCTGAACTTTTTTTAAGTGAACGATTGAGAAATACAGAAACCATTTGCGTTTCCTTCTCCAGTGCTACTCGTTTATGAGAACATTTTGCAGTAACATTTTGCAATACTATTTAGCAGTCTCGTGTTTATTGCTTTCTACGGTTTTATAATATTAATAACTTAATATTAGTAATGCATTTATTTTATTCAGAATATAATTTCTCCTCGAGCTGAGTAGACGTATTCTGAAAATATCGATCATTCCTGTAATTGGATATCCCCCACATCATTTCTTTTTCACGCTGCTTAACGCTAACTTCCCTATTCCTAATGACGAACGCGAGCAAAGAATTAATACAAAGCTCATCGAGGTAAATTTTTAATCGTCCAGCTATCCATCTCACCGGGACAATGGTCTCCGCAAAAGGAACCCCCCGATTCCTTCCCCAATTCCAAAGCAACGAGGGTCAAAGTCCGAGGCGGGCCGATTCAACTTCGTGGAAATTCGTTTCTGGATATTAAAAACTTTAATATCGGTCGAACATCGACGGGCGGGGTGGGAGGGGGAAACGTATCAAGCAGAGTGATCGCTCTCTTGCTGTATACATACGCGTATATTCCTGCTGCATGGTCCTGCGCGAGGACATCGCGGCCGCGTAAAAGCCGTGGATAAAAGTGGGTATATCCGTGGGTTGTTCGACGGGTAAACGTGATCCATTGTGGGCTTCCGGCATCCACACGCCCCTGTGTGTACACACTGGCTCGCCTGCAACCCTGTCCACACTTAGAGCGCCCGTGTACGTGCTGGTAAATACATTCGATTTATTGGAGAACGCAATAGGGCAGTCGGAAAGAGCCATACGTTCCGCGCGCTGAAATGACACCTAAAGCCTCTCTTTCCGTGGGGGCTCTCGCCCCGTTTTGTTACAGTGCTCCTGGCTATCGGCCGTTTCTTTCCACCTCTCCGCGTCCTTCCCGCAGAAAGTACATTGCACCGCGTTGCATCTCACCGCCCCCTCCCTAAGTTTGGTCCTCGAAAGTTCCCGGCTCACCTAAAAGCTTCGCCCTCCATCGAGCACCCCTGTATCGTAAATCGAATATCATTCCCTCTTGGCCGCAACCTTGCGTTTCGGTCTTTCCCTCCATTGTTTTCAACTTTGATAAATTCGTTACGCCCGCTGCGGAATATTCCCCGCGTTGTTTTTACGGGGTCGCGTCGCAGAGGGCGCAATAAGCATGCCTCTTTGCCCCCTTCCTCCTCTTTCTTTTAGAGTTGCCCTTTTATTATCCCACCCGCATCTTTGCGCCACCTTAGCCCCTCCATTTGTCGACGCGTTATTCCTCCTCAGAAGATTTCCGCGCCCGTGTGCATTGCGCCCTCTGTTCGCTCGCCCCTTTCGCTTTGCAACTTTCGCCCGATGAAGCAGACCGGACTCTAACACATTTTTCCTCCTTTCCTTCGGCCCCTTTGAGCAGGGCTGCATTGAAAAGTCGGCGCGAATGATTTTCCTATTTCGCCTCGCTGAAGCGGGCTGCCCCGCTTCGCATAATGTTCTTGGTCCAGAAGGTATCGATCGGCGGGAATAATAAGAGTGGGAAACGTCGAGGAACCCGTGGCTCCTGCGGGCGTCAAGTGAAACGCGCCGTTTTTTTTTTTTTTGGATAAGATAAGAATAGCAGAGCTGAATGCATGAGATCTTGAATTGGCCCCGACAGAATGGCACGTATTACTGGCCACATTTGAATAGTGGCGCGCGGAATGCAGTGCGAAATACGCTACACGAAAATATGAAGGATATCTTGGGCATGCTTTGTATTACAAGAATATTATGAGCGGTCGTGAATAGATAGCAGATTATTGCAACAAATGCTTTGCGTTGAGTACAAATTGTATTGAGTTAAAAAAAAGTACGAAGCTTTACGTACGTGGTAGCAGGACTAGCAGAGTCAGCAAAAAGATATTTTAAACCGATATTCTGTCAGAGTAATATTGATAAGACGTGAAAGGTGACTGATATTTTCAGAAAATTTATCGTCGCGTTTTTACAAAGCCCCGATATTAAGCAGGATTTGCATGCGTAAAAATATACGTACGTATGTGAAACAACTGTTGAGCATGAAACAAAGCCTGGCTATAATCCCTGATGCAGGGCGATTAACAAAAGCTTCAATTTACAGTGTAAATTTTGTTACCCCGTTTCCATTCCCTCGATTCCTCCTACGTCACCAAGTTCACTGACATTTCAGAGGCGGGTTGAAAATATCTGACCTACGCTAATTTTGGATGGTCGAAGGAGATTGATAGTCCATCCATTCAAACAGGAAACGCCACGTTTTCATATAAATACACCTGCCATTCAGCAGCTTCTGTTTATATTAGGGGCATAAAAAATTAACCTTTATCAAAAATTTCTGGCGATCTTTGTAAGGAAAGGATACGTAAGTTGATCAATAATATTTTAAAATTGAAATGTAGAGGTACAAGTTATCTAAACACTCCCTAATGAAAAGAAAATAGATCATCCTCTGAAAATCTAATGGCGTGTGGACAAAGCTTTCACGAAGAACTAGAGATTAAATTTTTTTATCGAAAAGGGAAAATATTGCCTTTGTAGTAATAATTTCAAAATAAAAAATATTCTACTGGAGTGTTTGCAAATTAAATTAGTTTACTTTTGTAATTCAAACCCACAGTAAAGGGGGCAACAAATATTGATATATATTTCAAGAATTTCGCGGTATTGTTAACGACTATATCCTATAATATAAATAAACCGCACTTGCTTAAGAGTACACCTTTCAACATTATAACCATATTAGTTTATTTGCTTCATTTCAAATTTCAACAACGAAGAAGATGGTCTAAAGCACACAAGGAAATATTCATTTCTGACAACAATAAATCAAAGCTAAAACGAGGGAAATTCTTAGATTCCATTTCCACAGGGACGTGTATTCCTCTTTCCGATGAAACTGAAACACTCCTGTCAATAATGACAAACGTATTACACGTTGAAACGATCTGTCAATTATTGGAATTTGCACAAAAGCTTAAATTTCCTCCATGTAAATATTCCACGTTCACGTTGTACGTATGTTTAATAGTTTTTCCATGGAATTTTAAAGCCACGTTCTACGCAAGCGGCCTACGTTACTGTCATTCGTCGAGAAGGATTATTATTAAACCCACTTTAATATCGCGAGACATAATAAGTCTGTTTCGCTTTTACATTTTTCCAGTGACTGTGTAGCCAATCAACAGTAATACTAATCGCGTCAAAAGGGGAACGCGATTCAATAGCTGGTCCGTATTTTTACTAACTTCTGAGGGGAGATACGATATTTCAACGTTTCATAATACATGTCTGTAACGTCTGTCTCGACTTATTTGGCAGTGTATTCGTAAAGTGTTAGTCCATGTGTACGTACTCTCACTTCGTACTATTTTTTACTATACTTTTTCTTTACTTTACTTTTGTGTTTTCTCATGTTTATCTTAAAGTCTCAAATTAATATTACTTTAAGTTAAGATTACTTTACTTGTTTATACTTACTTTTTTTTAATGTTTGTTTTATCGTCCATATTTTAATTTAGTTTATAGTTCACGGTTAGGTTTGGCAAAAGTGTCACCATTGCATCGCCTTTTACTCTTCTTGTCTACGTAAATATTAAGGTTTCTTCTATTAGAGTAGTAAAAACGATTAATAATAATAAAAAATAAAGATGCATTATTTACAGAAATGATAAGAATAGTAGTGTGAATTTTTTGACTTATAAACGAGAAGCCATTCTATAGATCACATTCTTCTATCTTATCTTCAGAAATAAATACTTTAATTTTGAACATAACTTCACCCAACTTACGTAAAAACGTTAAAATACCCTTAATATTGACCTTTGCTAAGCTTTCTCTTCGTCCTCAAACTTTTGCTGATTATTGTTATTATTAAACCAAACAAGGATCAAACATTATTCGAGAATTAAATTTCTCAGTGTGCAGCATTGATGCCCAGAGGAGCTAAAGATGGCAGAAGGTTATTGTTCTGTTTGGCGACGAAAATAGAATACCAATGTGAACAATTCCCTGGAGATAAAGGACATTTCTTTTTCATTCAATTTAGCTACACATCTCTCTCCTTTCACTGTGGCAGGCCACTTCTAATCGGGCAGATTAACTCGAACCGACAGTGCATCGGGGGCGGATGGCTCCCTCCGCTATCAACCAGTTCCGGTTGCCTGGTTTTCCGGCATGTTACCAGCCGGTGGCAATCGTGGTAGCAGAAGAAGTTAATTGAAAATAAGATAACGCTGGTATCGAGCATCGTAGCCAGGCGAGTCTGCTCGAACGAGGATTGGGGGTTAAAGAAGAGAAGGGTAGATAGATCGATACCGAAATACAATCCCTTAATTAAGTCTTCCTCGCTGAAGCTGCAGCGTGGAAAGCGCAGATGGAATTATTGTCTCGTTGATGAGAATATCAAGAGAACAGAAGTCCGTGGGAGTAATTGCACTTTGGGGTTGGTTCGAGGATGTCATGAATTTTACAGACCTTGAGAATGTGCTTCTGAAATACAATGTCATGAAGGTCTGAAGTTAATTATTCGTGTATCGAATTGTGCACTTTAATATGTTATTGTACATGTTGAAATTTTGGGAGAATGCCTTCCCGGTTTACAAGCAGGGTTTTAAGGATTCCATATGACTATTTCAATTATACGACACTGAATTATGCTCTTAAAACTTATAAGGCTTCTGATATGCTAAGTTCTGAAGCAAAAACAAAGTGAAGTTGGCGTACAGCAACATAATTATGACAGAGAACTTCATCGATACTGTTTCTTTAGGTATTACCCGCCACAACATTTCCATAACCGATTATGCAGAATTCAAATATAAATGTTTTCAGTCTGAATTCTAATGAAATAAAGTCTATAGTTTGATGTTCGAACGCAAAATATTCAAAACACTGAAATGTTGAAATTCCACACCAGCAGATTACAATATATCTACTACTTCAGAATTATAAATAAATATATTGTACAGAGTACAATATTCAAATGAATGAAATGTTACAGGAGTTGAAAAAGTTCCAAGAGCTCAATGCACTCCAAGTTTAGAATATTTCTGGAGGGTTGGTTAAAATAATCCAGTCTGAAATCGACTTTGCATTCATATTCAATTCCTTGACACTTTTTTCTGACAGTCATTAAAAATTCGTGGTCAAAAGTATGTGGCTATCCGTACGTGTGATTATGCGCGTATTGTATAATAAAGTTCAGTTCCTGTGCTATACCACGAAGTGAACAAAGTGACCCAGGAACGTGGCGTACAAAACCGATATAACACCGTTCGATTCAAATATTCACGAGGCCATGCCTTATCGATCTCTACCTGGCAGCGCGCACCACCATAGGTACAGTTCAAATATAGGTGGGATCTCACAATCAATAAAATATTAGACGAACAACGTACGTTCGTCTCCTTCGTTTCAATTTCTATACCTAGCAGCTTTTATCTTCTCGCACCTACGTTTTGCATACGCAAATGTATCTCGGGCAACCCTTGAATTTTACCAAATATCCAGCAAGAAGTTCGACCTAACTTTAAATGAGAAAAAGAGTACTTGCTGTACCAAATAGAAATGTGTTGCTCTCACAAGTTAAGATTAATTAATCTGCATAGACTACAAGGCGAAAATTTAGAGACGTTTGATTCATTCAACATTGTTATTCAACCTTGCATCCTCTGATTACCATTTATTTGGGCTCGGGAAGAATTTTTGGCAAAATAGAGAAATAAAGAGATTCCATTGGGAGTTTAAATATCAAATTAAAATAATGAAATATAAGTAGCATGAAGTAGAGATTGCTTTATAATTAATGTTATCAACGTTTAACGTACCGAATGTAACTAGCGATTCAAAATTAAGGCACCGTAATTGCGCTATTATATATTCGATTTTGAATCACACGTCGTTGCTTTCGAACTAAACCGAAGAATAATTGTGTAGCGACTATAAATTTGAATTCGACTGTGAAAATTGATTTTCACAGTGCAGGCCGTGCCAAAGTAATCCTGTTTATCGGCTTTGTAACCGATGGTTATCGGATTTGAAGTTTAAGATAATTAGTGCTGATTACGTTTCCTCGCGTAAAGCCATGGCGCCGTGCTCACGAAATCTTATTGTGTCTCCATGGAGACTGGCTCATGTATATGCTGCTTAAATGGACTTTATGCGTTGCCTGTGAACCGGCGAACAAGATAATTTATGGTTTTATGCTTACGCTCCTAACGGCTGATTACAGGTCGCTTAAACTACTTAATATTGCAGCAAACACATTCATTAACGAGTTTCCTTTGCTAGAAATTGAAATTTTTTGCTATTTCACGATCCCCGAACATTCAATTCCTCTTTTTCCTTGTATAATTACTTCCTGTGAACTTTGAAAAATCGTTTTGGAAATCCATTACTGTATCTGACACAGAAATAAAGATACTTTCCCCGTGTTGCGTGTGCGCCAACGAAAAGCAATTATAATCCTAGAATAAATATAGATAAATAAATATATCGTTAATGGACTCAGAATTCCCTGAAAAACATCCCTACGATAAAACGATTCCACAGCCAATCTCTTCAAAACACACGCAGTCGTTTATCTCCCTCCAATCTTTTTATTTCCCAGTTCGCATGATAAATGCTCAAAGGCTTCCGCGCATTCCTCCCCCATATCCATGAAACTTTAATCGAAATATCGTTACATTTTCATTCAATCGAGGAGAAAGGTAAACGAAGCGAACGCTGAACAAACCCCTGAAAGCGACCGCGATCAGTATCCAGGACCACCCTCTGCCAGCAGAGAATAACAAGACCCAGCAGTCCAACAATTCGTTTCGCTGTTCAACCCTTGCTGGTTACAGTTCCTAGTTGCGCACCATCTCTCGAAGTTCCCAGCGAAAAGGAGACGGGGAGGTAAAAAGTGGCAAAGACGATGAAGATTAAGAGAGAGAAAGAGAGGGCGCAGATGGGGGAGAGGCCTTGATGGATGATCTCAG
Organism: Andrena marginata; assembly: GCA_963932335.1. NCBI lineage: Eukaryota > Metazoa > Arthropoda > Insecta > Hymenoptera > Andrenidae > Andrena > Andrena marginata. The sequence goes on from OZ010661.1 coordinate 6,428,202, forward strand.
TAATTATTTGCGGGCATTTCCTTCGTCCCCGTTTTTTATCCCTTAACGTACCGCCCTATTGCTGGGAACCAGCCATCGTCTTCCTCCTAACGTCTAACGCCTCTCTGAGCCCCGTCCCCTCGCTGCTCCCCGCCGCCGTTCTCGGTATTACCTTTCTTCTCCGCGATCCCCCTGTTCTACGAGCTCCCACGAGCAAGAGGCACAGTTTTTCGTGCCACCTTTCTTTTATCGGCCCCTTTCCACCTGTCACTTCCGCTGACAGTATTCCCCGCAGTGGTCAGGATAGATGAGCAAACGTCCTCCCTGTAACCATCGGCCCGTGGTCTCTGATAAAGAACAATAGGCGGGCTGCTCTTCCTCATTGTCACCGCGGGAGCTGGCTGATCGCTGGGAGGACTATTTTTGTCGCGCAACCGAATGTACCGCTGGGTCTGATGCATTTTTTTTTTTTGATATTTGGATTGTTAGGGTTAAAAAGTTCGATCGAATTGAGCGTGAAAGTCGAAATTGGTGAATTGCGCGGGATAAAATCACTCGTGACGTAAATGATGCTTCCGTTCAGAGTTGGCCATTAACTGAATGAAAAGTTATTTAAATAACGGATCGAATAAAAGTTACTTTAACTTTAGATTACTTTACGAATGAAATTAATTTCTTTATTCGATGAATGAAGATAATTTTTTTATTAGCGTTTCAACTTCAGTACCGAATTAATGTTTCAATTTTAACTGTACCAAGACGAGTAATGTTCCTCACTTTTATTCGTTATTCAAAATTTTATTTAAATACAAATTTTGACCATCTCTGCTCCCGTTTCGTGGTGCGGTTAAAGGTTTTTTCCTTCGTGTAGATCTAGTGTGGAATGAGCAATGACACGCGTTGGAGAGTTTTATGGAAATAATTGGCAGGAGAATTCTTTAAATAAAGAAATATTATGAGAATAATCACGTTTCGATTGTAAAGAATCGTGGCGGGAAGACACGGAATATTCATTCGCACTTTTTCCGCGTGAATATCAAAATGTTAGCCCAGCAGAGGCGTGAACGAGGAATGCCAGATAGAAAGCAGTTCTTTTTCACGAACGGCGCTCTTCGAATGGTTCACCGGGGAAATCTACGAAGTGGTTATTAAAATTCCATCCGGATCGTGATCACGCAACAAGGCAAATAATCTAGGGAGGACAGATTTCCGACATTTTCCTCGACTATGTTTGTTTACGTGATTCCGAATTCTGCCTCGGCACAATACCGTATCAAGAAGAGCTGTTTGAAAAGGCATATGTTTCTTTTATAAACGATTTACTTTAGCCTACACTCATGATTACAGTAGATTTATAGCGGATTTATTTTTCAGTTAAAGGATTATAAATCATTTTATTAAGTGCTCTGAAATTCTACAAATTAAAAAACTTAGGCACTATTCACTTCTATGTGTTGAGCATCATCGAACTTTAATGGATAAATACAATCTGATAAATCGTACGTATATGAATCGTATTTACCGTATGCAAACTTTCTGATTTCTTCGATTCAATTCATACGTTTAGAACTAACTAAGTAGAGTTATTAATCATATTTATAACTAGCTGCTGTTTGCTTTACATTGTGTTTGCACCTTTATGCGTTTCATGCTTCCACTTGTATTGCGTATTACGTGTATATTTCTGTTTCTAATCTGCGATTCATTTCTCAGTGTATATACTATTGTTTATCGCTTTTTATCTAGTTTAGGCTTTAGGGTTTATTGTTTCAGGCTTCCGTTTAAATAAATCAATTCCCAGCAGTAATAGTCCTTGAAATGAGAGAAAAGGATGTTTATTTGCAGATTTGTTTGTTCGATCAGAAGATAAAGATAGAAATAGAGACTTGTTAATTTTGTTTGAAAAACATAAGACTATCGAAAGGAATGTGAAGATTCCACCGCGTACACGTAACATACCCCACGAAACTTTATGAAAATTTAATATTTTAAATTTAATATATTATATATCTAGCAACCAACAACCTGGTCAAAAGATGCCACTGCAAAAAGGACTCTCCCTAGTTCCTCGACACAAGACATAGCACCAACCCTCGCGAACGGGGAGTTTCCATCGCGAAATTAATACTGTGACAGCAAACTGTAACTTAAACATCCAACCCGCGCGCGTTCTCCGCACGGCCAACGAGCAGTGAATGAAGAACTGCGGACAAAATCTAAAAAAATGTCCATTTCAATGCAGAGTTCTTTGTAATCTACATCCGTCGCACATTCGTCTAAGCAGGCAGGGAAATGGTAGAGTAGGATACACCTGGAGCTACTCATTAGCGGAATGAAGGATTGACGACGCCGTTGGCGCGATATCGCGTGGTACGCTCAGCAAGCAGCGTCATAATTTCCTGCAGCCTAATCGGTAATGGCGAAGGACAACGAGGATCGCACGAATTTCCGTGTTGGCGATATTGGGGTTGCCGAACGCGCCCTACTTTCGCCATTTCTCCCTTCCCCGCCCTTTCTCGTCCCCCGCGATGTACGCAAAACATTAATGAGCCCCCAGAACTTGCGGCTGGATACCGTAATACCGTATCACGCGGGGCTGGGAGCGGAGGACCCACCATCGGATGCTTTAATTATCCCAACGCGCTTATTATCGGTCAAAGAATCGCCAGAGCTGCTTGATAACCCGATCGAAATCTTACGTTGAACGCAACATCCTGGCAAGATAACCGCGAGTGCTTGTAATTTGCGGTGCACGAGGTGCATTAATAATCTGTGCCCATGTGTCACAGGAAATTGTAGCTCGTTGCTTGGGGATGGTACTAACGATGCTACAACTTTGACATTAAGGGTGGTCTGTTTTTAAGCTCATACTGTGACGGTGAAGGGGGAATTATAAATTGCAAGTCAAAGGAGAGTGATGTTTGACACACTTCTTAGGCTCTCCATGTAATAACGAAAAGATTCAGCTGAAGTAATAACGGTTTTTGGACTTATTAACCTCGAGCAGTAAGATTACTTTTGGGGCAAAGGGAATAGCTAAGTAATTTGTAGAATAGAATGTTTGGTAAAGTTAGGGAGGTTAGGAACAATGTGATGACACTTGGAAAGCATTTGGGTACTTGGATTCGGAGCTGTTAATACTCCCGATATACTTGGGAATATGTATTAACTAGCTTTACGACTAGGCTTCGCCCGCAGTTTAGATTCTGATTTTATAAAACAAAACTTGATTTTATTTTTTTTTTCGTGGAGAAAGTCAAATTCATCTGAGTTAGCCAGGCATAATCAGCTGAGGCACATCTCGCGATCCAAGACTTTACGGTTCGAAAGTTTTTAAGCGACAGACAAACACACAAACATACAAACTTTCTGTTTTATATATTAAGATTTCATTCAGTGATTTATCTACAATTGCCATGAAAGAAATTACACGTGCGTAACCCAATCACTCTCGACTGCAAATATTTATCACCATTCCTTGTTTTATGCAAAGATACCCAGAACTGCGTTCAAAATTAAGAACCAACACGTTGCTTCAACATTTGTAGTTCTCCTTTCAAAACAATCTTACTCAGCCTACAAACCTAAGTACTTCCCACAACACTACAGAGAAACTTGTGAGGTGAGAATCTTTGAAATACTAGTGTCACCAAACACCATGTATGGTTGCTGCTGAAATCCCCTGTAATCCAACAATTTATTAAGAAATGAAATAACTCGAAATAATTCACATAACGACGCAGAGCGTGAAAAAGTATTTTTCCATTCATAATGGAGCGATTAGACGCGCGAAACCGCGGAATCGCAACATAGGGGTGAGGAGATTCGACGTGGCGGAGGAGGTCCTTGCAATTTGTCGCAACTACCGCATGCGGCGCAGGCTAGAAAATTGCAGCCACGCCACGTTATTATGAACTTTCGCGTGCCGCGAACACCCGCTCGGGACGAATGCTGGCGGGTAAGGAGAAATTCGGTACGTATACACGAGCCGTGGGTGGATTGCCATACATAACACGCTGCACGACCGCAGAACGTGATCGTTCGACCGCGCCGCAGAATTCTCGGTGCATTTATAACTGCGCGACCGGTATCTCCGTTCAACGACAACCGAAATATACGTCGACCCGATCATCTGCTCGATTCCTTTTCACCCACGGTACGATTTTCTTGAGGCACGAACTGTTCTGACACTTTCATTGAATTCTATTTATTTGGGAGTCCATGAGTAGCGTTTCTGATTTCTCGACATTTTTCATTTCTCGAGAAAAGAAATTTTACACTGTATCTCTCGAGAAATCTCTAGAATTATATATCCTTAAATTCAATTCGATCTTTTTGCAAGTGGATATTGAAATAGAAGAACATCCTATGTAGCAATAATATTTTATTTAAATAAACATAGAAGGACAATAAACATACAAGTAGTAAGAACTTGATGTTTGATTATTTTAATGAAAATTCATAATTAAGAAAGATTCGGACGTATATTTATTTGACTTTTAATTTTTAGTTATTTTTTTAAAATAGGTTTATAAAAAACATAATACGTCTAATGTTGAGTTGGCCATTCGAGTTCGTTTCTTTGTCGTTTACAGTTAAGTATTTGCACTTCCTTAAATTTCACTTATTCGTCATGAATATATCCTAAACGTAGCGACACGCAAAACAGATTGGAAAATACGCGTGTAATCTCTCCGTTTCTTAACATCCGTCAACGGACGTGCACGGTCAGAAGCAATTGCACAAATTTGTCGGAAACCACAGACCGCAACGTGTTATATAGCGCCACGAACACGTTGAAATATCTATCCAAAGTATTCAAGCGCTCCTGATACTTCGTCAAGTATCGTGATCCCCCATTCAGCTCCTAAAATTTCGGGTATTGCGAGTATGGGCGATGGAATTCACAGCGGGGCCGGCGCTCTTCGCGAAGATCACTATGACCGACATTTTAATTTTACACAAAACCACTGATCGCCCACTGTGTATGCCGCAGCCTATTACGCATCGCAATGGGCGTGGAATTTTGAGCAGAAAATCGTAATCTTCTGGCGCACTGAAAATTTTAGTAGCTATTATCGATTTTTTTCTAAGCTGACATTAATGCCAACTCCCCGGTCAAACTGCGCGAAAACATAGGTGACTTTTATAATTTTTTCGAGGAAAAAGTATACAATACACGGGTCTATAACTTTTTGCACTTTATTCTGCTACAAATGTAGAGTATAAAACAATTTTTTTATTTCATTTTTGCTCACCACTGCCTCTGATATGCATTGCGTGCTTCATCGTTGTAAAATAAACCGACCCGGAGTGCCCGGACTATCGCCACGATAACTTTAGATAGGATCATCCAAAATCAAAAACCCAAGAAATATTCCATTACACGTGTGTGGTTATCGCGCTACCCTGGCAGTGATAAGAAACGACTGGGCGATGATCGCCATATGTATAAACGATAGGGTCCCGAAACAAGGGATTTTTCGCACAAAAATGTTCCGTAAAAAAAGAAATTGAGTGTATGAAAATTAGCAATGAAGAGTTACTCGCGTGTTACTTGAAAAGAAATTGATTTTTTCTGAAGAAACCATGGAGTTCGAACGACTTAATTCCAATTCAACAATAGTCTCTTTGACATTCCTAAATATTTTCCGAATCCTTTAAATAGTGCGTAAAGTCTGTGACAGAACAAAGATCATTACTAAATCACGCTAGGATATTAACGTGACGGACACATACCACACCCTTGTGGCTCGTTACGTAAGGCGCTAAAGGCGCTGCCACGTCTACTTTCTCCATGAATTCCGCTTTTCCTCATCCGTTTCTGTGATTCCCACTCGCTGCGCGCCTAAACCATTTTCCAGGAACGCCGTGTAATCGACTTACTGTCAATTAGACCGACACTCAATTGGTCCAATTGCTGGGGAACCCTTGTGCTTGGTGCTATCCTGACAAGAACGCTATCGCCGCGAACCGTCGAAGTTGTCGGTGACAATTTTCCATCTACCATACGTACGTCAAGATCAACTCTCAAGTTTCAGAATTGAATGGCACGGGCAACCACGTAGATCTGAAGTGGAAGTATGGAGGAATGAAAGGGTTCCTAAGAGGAGGGAAAATTATTGCCTGAACATCGCATACCTTGTAAACCGTTTAAATCTCATTGATGAATCTGATGCCACTAGAATTTTGATTAAATACTTCACTCTTACTATAGCACTCTTAATCTTGTACTTAATGTCGAAAGAATAAATCAAAGAACGAAGAATAATGGAAAAGGATGCTTTATTTTGAATATACCACTATATAGTACAGCATCCAATATTTTCGCTTTGATCTTCGATCTTCCCCACAGTTCTTCGAAATGAATGCAAAAATACACAAAAACCAAAGGAACTTTCCATCGAACCAGTCCACGGCCAATTACAAAACAACCATTCAACCGAGGGCTATCATTAGCGGCGCAATTAACCCGAAAGAACGTCGAGTGGGGGGGGGGGGGGGGGGCGAACGTCGAAAGTTTCGAGTTCCGTGGAACGATGCGCACGTGACCGATATTATCAGAGAATTAAATTTTTCCGAGTAATTTAGCCCTGTTCTCCGAGTGGTTCGCGCTACTTTCTTAATTACTTGCAACGTTTTTCCCCTCTCCCCACCCCCCCCCCCTCCCCCACCCAGATTCAGTTGTGCTGAACAGGCCGCGAATAATCTGGTAGAAATTTTTAAGTGAATCGAAGAAAGTTCCAGCGGCCAGAGCTGCAGGACCATTTCTCGATAGTGCCCCATTCCCATCGATGAAACGAACCGACGCGAACGATCAATTAAGCACGGGCGATTTAATTGCTCGGCGTGGTAGAAAAATCTTGACCCGGCCGCCCTATTCGATGGAGATTTCCGATGTCGCGGTTCGCCGGAAGCGAGACCGCGAAAATTCATCCTGGAGGCGCAACGAAAGGTCAGCGACCTCGAAGTCGCGCGGTTATTTGCGCAGCTGCGACTATTTCGGCGCGGGGATGTTTGGGCCCGTTCATTTAACGCGTAGCGAGCCATGCACTTGCACGCACCGTGCGCTGCTACCAACGAGCACGTAACCCGCGATTACGATAAGGTGCTAGATTCTTTTGCCATTTGGTGGGTCGGGGCCGGAGTTGGGCATTAACTACATATATGAAAACTTATTTCAGTAATGGATGAAATAAAAGTTACTTCAACTTTAGATTATTTGACGAATAAAGTTAATTTCTGCATTCGTAGATAATAATCATAATTATTTTAACTCTTGTTCGTTATTCGAAATTTATTTTAATAACATTTTTGCCCACCTCTGGCCAGGCTTAACGGTAATGGCGACATGGGGTGATTTGAGTGGATTGGATGAGATTGATACCGTGGTTGATATTGCGTGGGGAGGATCGATGTTGGTTGTGTAAAAAATTAATAATCGGGTGGGACGTAGCAGTGCAAGGTCCTTTTTACTGGAAATACTTGAAGGTAGCAGGTTGAATTTGTGTAGGTCAGGGTAGCGTTTCGACGGATCTTTCTTAAATCATGCAAGATTCGATGTGACCGAATCAGCGTTAACTCGTGAAAAACGAGAATAGCGGTTCACCTTCGATTTCTCGACCTGGCCTACTTTCCATGCGGTATGCGAAGCGAGGTCCGTAACACGGAGCAGATCATCTCGTATTTCGAGAAAAGGGAAAGATCTGTATAGCTGGTTGACTATAACACCATTGCATCGATCGATCACAAAGCTTTGACGATCATGGGTAACGTACACGTGCTCCAGGAACAACACTCCCGAATATTGCGATGCATTCCATGCGTCTAAATGTATCACCTTCCATCCTGCAAATCTACTCCTCCCGCACTTTGATGAGCTTTGAGATACACGCGATCCGGAGAAGACATAACCATGTTCCAAAGTCGCAGGAAGACTAATTTTGACAATTTTCTTGACTGAAATATGCAGTGAAAATTTGTGGAAAACTGCAGAATACTACGATCATTTAATTTTTGGTCGCTCAAGTGATATTAATTTCACATTAAATCGGCGAACATTCCTCTGACAAGATAATATCGTCAAGTTACGATATCTCCCGACGGATACGATTTCACCAGAGAAAGAGAGCACCATCTACGCGCCAGGTACACATGTACTGGATCGATACATCGATCTCTCATGAAATCATGGAAAGCTGGGAAACATGAACACCCCCATCGTACGCGAGCAGTGACCGAGCACGACGACAATTCGTACCAACGCGATATTTCGCCGATATTTCAAACCGATCGCGTATCGCATCACAGACCGTATTTCCCAGGCTCCTCCTGCGGCGTTGACAAATAAAAGAAAATTGCCGGGAAACGTCGGCTGTTTTCTGAAATCGAATCGCCTCCTGCGCCTACTGCGTCGAACAATCCTTGCGCGGTGAGCAAACACGATGACACAGAAAGCTTGAGAGAAATTTCATTACAGACGTGTTTCTAATATCAAAACTCGTAATGTAAGGAAAAGACTATAATATTTCAGGGACGATCGATGCAATTATCATTCGACACTGTGCTATTCGCACAGACATGTTCGTATTTTGAAAAATTTGTATTAGTAAATTGGTGGCAATAATATTGAACGCAATAGATGGATGATAGATAGCATGATTCAGAATAGTTGCCTATACTCGTGATCACCATTATGAGGGAAAGGGTGTCTACATGTGGAAGTCGTCAATCAAGGGGGATGTTTCTTACTATTAGGAGGAAGTATGTTTCAGGAAATGAAATTTTGATTTATGAGTCCATTACGGAATCAAGATTCATCTATTTCGTGTGAAATGTAAGTAACAGGAGAGAATTTTGTTCTGAAAATGTATTCAGGAAATCGGAAACCCATTTCTTCATCTCTGGATCGAATTTCGGTATAACGATACGAATGATGTTTTTGAGATATAAATTAATCGCAGAAATTTATTTCTGTTAATTTCAGAAGAACGAATTCATCATTCTCTTGGATACGACAGGCTATGTCACTTTTTTAAATAGATGGAGTGGAAGCCAACAATGAAGTTTTGTATAAGGGACATCAAATCGAAGATTTATTAACGTACACGACGAATGAAAAATTTGTACACCTATATTCAAACTTTTAAGACAAAAGTAACAATTGCGGGAGATGAATGGTGCCAGGTACGCGTGAATTCTCCGTGGCGAAACAATTAAACGCCAGAAGATCATTCCTCACGACTACTCTGTGAAATCTAGTGCAGTGCTTACAAAAGTGAATGAAATTGACGCGCAACAATAGGAAAATCAATTTTCTCTTATTTCAAAGGGGATGTAATCGCGATCCAACCTAGCAGACTATAAATCTCCACTGTTCATCCTCGTAATTTATCCCTTTCTGCAAAACACTCATCACTGAATCGTATAAAAATTCAATCGTTTATCCCTTTCCACAATACAACATTCTACTAAGCATGACTAGAGGAACAATTCTGAGCTGAAGAACAGACTATTACCCCCATGAATTAACTTCGTTCAGGATACCAACAATTGAAGAATAAGCACTTTTGCAGAACAAAAACAGAGGTAATTTCCCTTTTTGCAGAAGGTTCGAAAGCCGCACAGAAAGCACACGTTGCGCATCAGCGTGGTATGTCGGAGACGGAGCAATGTAATCTCGTTCCGACCTTCTTTCACTCTTTCCCACCACGTGGAAAGAGTTACTAATGAGAAGAACGGGAGAGCCGCGACGGGAGAATATGCAATTCCCCTCGTCATTGCCTCTTAATTGCCATGGTAGAACGAACGGTGCAACTGTCTTGAATTTTTATCGCCTAACACGACCAGGGTGCACTTCGTCCTCCTGCTTTGTGCAATTCTGACACTGGCGTAAGTGGCGCGAAGGGGATGCAAATTTCAACCTTTATATTTATGCCATTACCTGGTCCACTTCTATGCAAAAATTTTGTCCAAGTTCTATTAATTATTGCCCATTGGTATCTACGCTAAATATTAAATTTTCTTACTTACCTCTACTCTGCGTTTTTTTTTCATGCTAGCCTTAAGTCTTAAGCTAACTTAATCTAGTTAATTCTAACGTTGTTAAGTTTCTTGTTTGTTTTTGTCTCTATTTTTTATCTAGTTTAGTTTACTGTACACAGTTAGGCTTCACAACAGTGTTACCACTGCAGCCTTGCCTTTACTCTCTTGTCTTATCGGCTACGCCATCTGTAATTCTTCTTACATTTTGAGTAATAAAGACGTATAATAATAATAATTATAAAAATAAATATGCTGAGATAAAGGAGCACTGAAATTCTTATCCTTGGACCCATTTCGTTCTCAGTACTTATTGGAACGTGGACAGAAGGTATTGAAATAAATCTATGGAATAAGAGTAATACTTACTCCTACTCAATAGTAAGGCACGTATAATTAGAGCCACAACGTAGAAATGAAAATTAAAGCGCTTGGCAGAAAAGATTTGTCGCAACATAAAGCGGATGTCTAAAGCCGAGTTGGTCGTGATGATTACGCGAAGGAATTGGCTATTCATTACCATCGTTCCGTAGTAGAATATAAAGGGAACGAAAGGGCAATTCGATTTTTGTGGGCCAGACGTCGAAAGGTCGCAGCTTCCAATTTATCGTGGCGATGGTGGCTTTGCTCAACCACGTAGGCACGCGCAGTCATGCATAATGTATCCCAAGGCAGCAGTGGATGCAGTCTTACAGGGAGACGCACAAAGTTGCGAAATTTACTCGGCAAAATATTTGTAACGTGGCCACCTTTAAACACGCGAGTAACTTCGCGCTGTAATTCTCTTTAACGTGCTCCAACGCGAGAAGTTTGCAATCAGATGCACCTTACCCACGCGTTTCCATAGCCTTGCATTAAGAATGAACATTATTACACCCTGTACGTCGTTAATCTTCGTTTCTCTTTGGACCTAGTATTTTGCCACGAGCGAATGGTTATCTTGATGACCATTGAACACTGGTTCTTGATGAAGTACTTGGCAATTTATGGCTGGACAACTGCTAGATACATACGTAAGTATTTAACATATCTGTTTTTACTTTTTTAAGTATCCTCAAATGTTGCGAATCTTAAGCAAACGCTCGAAAAGAGCTACAGTGTAAAATTGTTACTTTTCAGAGAAAATTGGTGGAGAAAGTAGACGAGAGATAAAGGTAGGAGAATAACAGTTCAGTGTCCTTAAGTTGTTAATACTTCTTTTCACGAGTATAGTTACCACTGACGAGTCTGCTATCATAGCAGGTTCAAAGCAAAATACACTCATTCCTTTCATTTCTTTTCTTCCAAAATTTGACCACAAAAAATCGCTTTCTTACTAATAAAAACTCTTCACACTCCAACCAAATTCGTGCAATCGAATCGCTTATTTAAAAAAATATCCTATAAAAAGCAAACTAGAACAAATTACAGCTTCCCTCATTAAAAACACGTGATAACCGCAATTTTGTAGATGCCCGATCGCATTTAAATCGCGTTGCCCATTTCTCTAACAACGTTCTCCATCTGCATTTATAAAGGAAATATACCTGGCCTGTCCCAGATTCCTAGAATCATCCTGGGCATTAATGGATATAAACTGCATGGAATACGCTAGCAAATAGTTGTAAACACTGAAGAATGAAGGGAGGTGAAGTGGCAACTGTGACTTTGCGAATGATCCATGGCGTAATGCAAACGAGATTGCGCAACAACGCATATGTAATTCTGACTGAGACATTCGGATAATTCCATCCTGCGGTTTGCGGGCGGCGGAGCGTGCTCGTGACGCTAATTATAACGAATGCCTTCGAGTGGGTCACGTTTACAGTAGAACTGATATCGCGATGCAAAACGTGTACGCGTATAGCGTTATTAAACATTGTTTAGAGACAGCGTCGGGTCGTATATTTTCACGATACACTGTATGATGTTGTTTATAGATTAAGCCGGGGTGATTTAATTGCATTAGGTCCAACACGGAACGGCTGCTGACGTAATTATCCCCAGGACTGAGAGAAACGATGAGATGAATCAGAAATAATTGATCGTAGATTTCAGTTATCATGGCGACGACCGAAGACTCAATTGCTGAAATGCTAAGCAATATAACTTGATATGAACTGAAGATAGATATGGGCCAAAGTTCATGAGATATTAGAAATGGCAGGTTCTTAGGTTTACGAGTGGCCTTTTTGGGGTAGGTAACTAATTGTGAAGATCGATATCTTAAATATATCGCACGAGGACATAGCCTTGATTATACACGGAATCACAATCCTAAAATTTCCTCGTTACTTTTTCGTAATATCACATACGATAGGGTATTCTCTTCGAATGTAACTGTAAATATAACCGAAGGAACTTGTTATTGAATAAATAGAACGTATTATCACTGAAGGAGTAGATAAAAATGAGAGAGCTGGAGATAGGAAATAATCATAAAGACGTGTGGACACACGTGGGAAATAGGTATCAGAATAAATACCAAGGAGCCTGAGTTCTGTAATTCCAAATGACTTGCAGAATTGATCGAAGAATTGAGACAGGAATGATGTCCTGGGCAAGCCTGTAGGTCTGAAGATAATGGATCAGAAGGTCGATAATTTATGGTGGCAAACAGGTCCGAGCCGAGGATGCATCGCATTCATACCGACAGCAGTACTCAGCAATGCAAATGGCCGTTACCACTGGTGCACCATCGATGCACCAGAACGGTGCAGTCGAATGCAAGCGTATGTACCTGTGTCTGACAGCCAGAGATGAGAAGGCTGCGTGGTGGCGTGTCATGGCCGTGCTGTCGTTTGACAGATGTGCCGGCGTTCTCGAAGACTGGATTAAACGAGACTAGCACTAACAACCTCGTCCCCTGACACAGATACCCGATGATCGTAAGGGAATAATCGTCGGGGACAAATCAACTTGCGTCTGCCTGATTCATGCCACCCATTCGTGCAAATGGTAGAGCATTATATTTCAGATCTGTGTGATGATGTATCGATGGGAACTCCTGCAGCCTGATGTAACGGATTATTGCACATCTGGGTAATTCGAAATTGTTCATTTAGATGAAGAGCGAAGTGAAAGATAAGACTCCCCCTTAGTATTCTCTATGCTATATAATATGTTTTGGAGAACAAGTATGGTTTGTTAAATACCTATTCCTTGAATTTCTCTGCTTGTCTATACGAGTTCACGAGGAATCTATTTCACAAGATTCTGGATTTTCTGATTTCTCTTAACTGACTGTGAATCATTACCAACGTCGAGTTATTTTGCTAGTCCTTGAGGTAAGTGAACATTTATTATTCGCGACTTTAATTTGGAGGATCTTCCACGTTTGATAGAAAACTATCAATAGAAATGAAAGAATAGAGCTGGGAGTTCAATTTCAGGTAAATTGCCGGCAAATATTATTTTCATACAGGAGCTTCTTCGAGCATACATTTTATGTATATGTATTTAATATGATAATTTTCATTGTGGAGTTTAGAATACTAAATGCAATATCAGAGAACATGTATATTGTATTTAATTATACGCTGCGTTTAGGAGCAGCACAAGAATATGTTTAGAGAATTAGAATACGAAGGGGAAGCTGAAGAGGAATCCAAAAATCAGACAATTTCATTTCAACTTAATGAATTTGACTGCGCGAACACGTATACATGACTGCAGGATAATTCCGCTTCTTGGCTTCTCGATTAAGTTCCCTGGTCATAGTTAGATTACAGGTACGGGTAACACGAATTCAATTACCCGAAATTCATCGATCGAGCGATTACTTCACCGGGATAATATGCAAATCGAATTCGAGATTAAATTTAATTGGCGTGATGTCTATCAACGACCACGATCTAATTCCTGGTGACTTGTGCATCAAACGTGAAGGGTTACCTCAGCTGAGAAGTTTAATCAGACGAAGGAACGAGATTCACTGTAACCTTAATGCTTGAATTATTATTTTATACGCATAGCAGCGACAGAAGAACTTAACCATTTTGAAATAGATGGCACTCTGCCCATTGTAACGTCCTTCCCCCGTTTTTTAATTAAATTTTCAAGCTGAAGAGCCTGGCATCCCCTGAGATACGTCATTCCAAGTTAATAGCTTAGCAGTTTCTGATTTCAATTCGCAGCATCCACAAAAAGAATGGCTTCTTTCCTAAACTGCAGGTCTCTCCGACCCAATACGATAACAATACATATTATTCGTCTACATTTCCGTACAAGCTTGACGCTGTAGAGAATTTGAACGCAACTATTCCCTTCCCAAGGTGCTATTCGCCCGCCAGTGGACGAACTCGATTATCCGCGCTTAGATAGCCGTTCGGAGAGGACCTTTAAGAGGCATAAAATGGTATTACTTTCCGGAAAATCTGTGATGGAGCGAGTAAAACAAAGTGGCGAGGGGAGACAGCGACAGCGAAATGGGACGTAGAGGTGGGTGCGGGGGAGCGTGGGACAGGGACAGCGAGAGGGCGGGATGGAAGTAATTTCCGGACTGAAGGAAGCCGACTTCACGGTAAAAACATAATCAGAGGGATGGCCCTAAGTTTCTACCGCGAGAAGGGGATGAGAAGGGGCAGAGAGAAGAATGACGAAGAAGATGGGGCCCGTGTGACGGGACAACGACGAGCAGAGGGATGGGGTAGCGGGAAAGAAAGAGGACAGCTTATCGGGTCGAGAGTTTTATCGAAGCACGAGAAGAGATCTGCTCGGCATCCGGATTTACAGAATACGAAAAGTTCAAGTCGCCGGCGTGTTACCCTGAAAACAGAATTGCTCCGTGTCTACCGTGAACTTATAAGATCCTTTTACGCCCCTCACTTGTTTCTTTCGTTTAACTAAATTGGATTTGATTCACTCCACCCGATTCCTTTGACGCGTTTACGTATCTACGCTTTTTCACGGTCGCTGAGCTGAGCTAAATAAAAACAGACGTAATCGCGATTTTCAACGAGAAAGAATCTACTCGCCCGGTGTATTCAATTCTCCCGCCTTTTTATTTGCGAGACGAGGGATGAATGCGAAGGAATATTGTAAAAGAAATCGGCGGAATGTCACTGGCCTTTATATTGATGAGATGGTTTCGTTAAACAAATGTGGGATCTGGGAAATTTTTATTATTAAATAAAAATTTCCTTTCTTCGTACTGCGTCGATACTCTCTGATTGTAAGTCTGGCATAAAATGTGTGGTGTTGCGTTCTACTGAAAACTGAAAATGTTTCTTCTGTCTCGGTTAAAAATAAATCATAAGAAATTAAGTCTGCTTAATACTATTATTATGATGACTTTATTATGAGTTTAAAATGAGAATAGAATAATTTTAATAGAGAATATTATGAGCGTAATGTCAAGGTACAGTCACGAGTTGCTATAAACCTAAGTACATAAACGCAATTACGATATTAGACAGTATTTCCTTTT
Source organism: Andrena marginata (assembly GCA_963932335.1). NCBI lineage: Eukaryota > Metazoa > Arthropoda > Insecta > Hymenoptera > Andrenidae > Andrena > Andrena marginata. Next base: position 6,443,629 of record OZ010661.1, read on the forward strand.
GATACTAAATAACTAATTTCAAAGCGATTCTTGTGTGAATAATATTTTATATTAGGTGGGTTAGGTGTCTAATAAGAGACAACGTGTGGTAATTAAAATTCATTGAAACGTGCAATGCATCCTAGTTTATAGAGCAGACTTGTACACAAACGTGCACGGGGAACAAGGATGCTAAATTCCCGCAATTTATTTTGATTTCATTACGAATCTCAGCGTGATTCCCCGCAACGAGCAAAGATCGATCGTGCGAGGGCTGCGCCGAAAGGAGAACTGAAGCACAGCCTCGGGGATTAAACAGATCGAAGGCTTATCGCACGTCTTTTCGAGAGCGCTGGAGAAGAGTTACTACTTCAAAAAGTAGTTTACATCTAAATCCATCCTCTGAAAGTGTTTGTGCCGTAAGGAAGGAATCCCGCTGGCATAGCAGTTTTTGTTGAACGAAGAACGAACGCCGAACTCTTTCAGAGGGATGAGTAATCTTCAATGAATTCATTGCTAGTCCTTTTTCGCTCTGAATTCTATCGCCCGAAGCACAAGTGTATTTTGTCGGTTCTGATTTAAATACTGCTGTCACTGGCGTCGTCAGTAAATTTCTCAGAGAATAAGGGACTGGCCAATAACAATAAATAAATCACAGCACTCCCTCATAAACCGTGACACTCCAGAATATTCCAAGACCAGTGTCCATCCCGCAGCAATCACGAAGCCCTTCATCGAAATCTGCCCCTCCATCCAGCCACAGATCAAACAACCCTTCTCTTTCTAACGGCCCGACATGAAAGAAAAGGGCAGAGACATAAGGGGGATGCTCCCGAGTTGTCAGAATTTTCCGGACCGATGGAAGCAATTTCGAGCGTCATTAAGCACGTCGCGTCAGCAAATTGCCCGCGACTCCGGCACAATAACCGCGGCGCGGCGGGAGCGTCGTGTACGTCAGTGATTGTTTCGAGGAGAAAACCCACTGTCTTTGAAAAATACAGGAGCTTCGGGACGAATCCTTGCGGGGCAAGCGCGCGCGATTCCCTGGCGAGATAACGTCGCTCGTTTGTCCGCGGCGAACTTCTCGCAACGTCTTTCCGCACAGGAATGCTTTCACAGCGGCGCCTTTCACGTCGACGACATCGTAACGGGGGTGGCCCTCTCGGACCTCCGTTGTCATTGTCTCTTGGATCCCCCGCGGACAAAGCGCGTCCGATTATTTTCGCGTTCTGTCAAGGCGGTGGCTCGCCTTTTGTTCGCCCCGAATACCTTCCCCTGAACTCGATTCATCCCTTTGCCGTGCCCGTCGCGACCTCGCCCACCCCTCGGAGCCAGGCGAAGTATTAAGAGCAGTCCGAAAGGAACGCGGGGGCAACGATATTTCACCGCAAATGGAAGCCGCGGAACGTCGAACGCGGATTGAAATGAAGGGTGGAATCTTTGGGAGCAGGTAACGAAGCAAAGTGGCTGGCAAAGCGTGCATATTTCTGGAATGAAAGCGAGAAGAGAACGATTAAGGATGGCCAGTCAGGATGTTCTTTGTACGGAAGAGCCGGTGTTGCAAGTGTTACAAGATGGGACGAGGTTACGCGGGAGAGCTTTATCATCTCGAGCTTTGTCGCTGGACGAGAATGCTCGTGGAACAATGCAGATGGTAGCCTTGGAATTCTAAGCGCAGGAAGAAGACTAGACTGCTCGGACTAGGGAGCGAGCTTAATACGTTTACTGGTACCTTTGCACAGAGGGGCAGCTTTCGCGATGAACGGCCCCGTCCACATTTCCAATCCTCTTTCGAACGAACGAATGAATCGGAGCGCCGCGCGCATTAAACTGCTGACGAGGGAAGGATCGCAAACAAATGGTGGCCCCGCGGACAATTAATAATCGAAGATCACTCCGGAGGAAATGTCATTTCGAAAGGAGTAAGAGAAAGAATGTCTCGGTGGAGGATGCTTTTGAAATCGATGAAAGGGCCATCAGACTGATGCTGATCAAAGGAATGAATGGGCTCGTGATCGAAGGCATTCGATTCAAGGTCCGAGCCAGCAAAGAATTCCGCGCGAAGGACGCCGGAGCATGTGCGGACAACCAAGTGAGGGTTGAAGGAAAAGAAAAGTAAAAAGGGGAAAATCAAAAACCACGGTAGAAAAAAGTATATTCAGCTTGTAGGATTCTCAATAGCCTTTTTTAATCGTCTTCTTCTTATTCTTCGCCATTTTTATGTATTCCATCAAACCGCGCTTGTAGGGACAGGATTCAGTTGAATGTTGAATATGGCTTTTGAATTTTTGAGAGGACGAGGACCTAGTTTCTGCTACGTAGAAATATTTTTACAGATCGTGCGATTCTCTTTTGTAGAATACAAACAGAGGCAAATGAAAAGGATTGGTGAGTTATACAAACGTCCCTTTAAACAAAGTAGATAGTACGTGTCCCAAGATCATAGATACTGCGAGAGAAATGGCCGGCTCTTCGAAGAGAAAAGGATTTGATACATTTGCCGTCCAGGATTCTAGAGAAGAAAGTTCTTCGAGTACTATTCATCCTTTCTTCCTCTTCGTTTCCTCCTGCTATTCTTCATCGAAATCTAGATCCTCGTGTCAGCCAAGGAAAGTCGAACACCGAGTTCTTGATCTCTTTACTGCGTACTCCCTTTGTCGGGAAGATGAACAGTCCCTTCCTCGTAATTCTGCGTACTCTTGTTCTTAAAATACATTCCCGGAAATGAGCATTGTGCTCTCTTAACGGAGCTAACTGTTAAGGTGCACGATAATACGCGAATATTGTAAATTGCGTGAAAACAATTGAATGACTTTCGCAATAATGTTCATCTCCTCGTTGTTCTTTATTACGAAAAATATTGATGATAACTTTGGAAGTAGGACGGACCCGATTACCAAAAATATGGCAGATCTCGTGCAACCTGAATATATAGTGATATCTGAATTAATTAAAATGTGATATACCCGGTATACCGGCGTGACATAAATTCCATTACATCCACTGCGTTGAATAAATCACGAAATAGATATCGAATTAAAATTTCAAGCAGTGCGGCAATTATTATTAACGTGTATCTGGATTCGAACGCGTCGTAATTCATAAAAAATTCATCAACTTTATACACGCGAGTTCAAGCTGCGGTTCACGGAATCAGAGAGTGAAAACCGTACCATTTTTCATGAAATCTCAAGCGATGCCGATAAGGTCTCGTAGTACGATCGTGCTTTTGAAAAACGAAGCACACCACCCGCTATCGTTATTTTGGGCGAGCGTCGTACGCGCGTCGCGACGCTCCCCGTCGAACGGAGGAGGAAGAAGCTCGCGAACGTCGATAACATACGATCCCTCGAATTTTCGCTTCTCGAAATGGCTCTCGTAGTGGAGGGTCGGCGAACGAAAGAAGGATATTCACGGTCGATCGAGCGAATGTAAACGTGAAGGGCCAGGAATATCGTATTCTCCTCGCGTGGAAGGGGCCAGGAGGGGTTGAAAGGATGAAGAAGGGACGAGCGTAAGCAGAAATGTGGAAGAGGGAAGGAGATACGGCAGGTTCTAGTCAGACGAGGCGCGTTCCCAGATATAAGGAGACGAGGTACGAAGCCAGTCGATAAGGTGGTTTGATAAAGCGGAACGGAATCGTTCGCTGCTGGAAAAAATCCTTCGCCGTGCTGTAGCCGCGACATATGAGATCGGGGGACGGAGCTGGGGGGCCAAGATAAAAAGAAACAGACCTGTACCGCTTTCCCTCCGTGAGCCGACTGACAGGGGCGAGTGGCGAATCATACGAGGCGCTGTTGGTAATCTCCCTACTTCCGGTAGATACTGTTCCGCTTTTATCGCGAGATCTCAGGCGGTCGTTCGGGGAACGCGGAAGGAATTACTCTTCCAGAATTCTGCTATTTGGACTTCCGAAGTGCACTTTATGCGAGGAAACGGAAGTGCCGCCTGTATTTATGCCGGGGGATCTTTCTTTCCAGGGAAATAGTAGGTAAAAACTTTCGTATTCATAAAGCAGAAAGGCTGTGTGCCTGTGAATAGTATCAATAGACAGTTTGAACAACTAGTTTAAAAAAAGAATGTATAGAAATTATTTTACCAGCACAATCACTCTGAATGGCTGGTTGATAAATATCGTCCATCTTTGTTGAACAGTTCAAAGCCAATGCTTCAATGGTTTGCCCCAGTCCTTTCATAAAAATTATTGGATATTTCTTCGTTGGTATATTCTTGAAAGTAGTATATTCAATTCCTAGAGGAACAATCCCAACTTGAAAGCCCTAATAATTATATAGCTATGGGAATATATAGACAGCCCCTTGATAAATAATACATTATTCTTTTCCTGCGAGAATTCACTCTAAATAGTTAAACTGAACCCTGGAAGATCGTGGCACATATTTCACAGTTTCATTTCATTCTTTAAAAACAGTGCAAGCTATGAAATAATTTATAAAGAAACATTACTTCTCCTCTTGTACCTTCTATCCAAGATTTCACAATTTGTTGAATCTTTGTGTTCTAGATCCTCTATTAGCATCCGACAGTGTGCGCCCACTGTAGTCGCGAAAGTAACAAAGTAGTCAGAATAATGCTGTAAAAAATGTGGCTTGGCGTTAAAGAAAATGTCCTCGTGCTATGCGTATTTAGTATTCAGGTTTGAAACGCGACGCTGGAGGTAATTCCATTACCCGCGTCAGAAAACTATGTACATGATGATGCAGTTGTCTCATTAAGAAATGTACAGTTCTGATTAGCCTGAGTGCAAGGGATGAGAGCGTTGCAGGGCAGGATTTGCAATCGGGACGATTCCGCATTGTTTGGTGGAGCGCGCCACTGCTGCAGTTGCACTCGAACCCGTGGAGACAATGCAACCGCCTAACCAATAACTCTTTTTGATACTTATCATTATCGGCAGAAAGAATCTGAGTGGCTTGATGAATATGAATGAAACTGTTACATTTCCGCGAAGGGGTCTCAATTGTCATGGGATTTCACAGAAATATTTGGAAGTAAACCTATGCATCGGGAAACATGGAGGATTTGGAACAAACCGAAAGAATTTTTATGTGGAAACAAAATACTTTTCTGTGGCCACATCAAGAAAAAAGTTTATGAAATATGTGTTCATTTAATGGTTGTATACCCACCTAGAGGTTCGGAAAAAGCATACAAATTTTTTTTGCAAAAAGTATATGTGAAAATCATACACAATGTTTTTCTACTAAAAGCTACATCTTTTAACTATATTATTCTAAATTTTCCTGAGATATACTTCAGGTACTTCTGAATGTTATTTATTTTTAAAATCTTATTGAACTTTTGCTGTCAGATACATCGTTTGGTCTAGGGAATGTCCACCAGCTAATGCTTAAAAAAAAAACATGATTCATATCCAAGCCGACATCTCCTTTAGTTAATAATAATATCTCGTGAAAATTTAGAATAACGTAGTTAAGAGATGTATCTTTTAGTTGAAAAACATTGTGTATGATTTTCACTTATACCTTTCCCGAAAAGAATTCCTGAACCTTTTTGCTTTTTCCGGACCTCTAGGTGGATATAACCCCTTAATGATACGCAGGTTCTTTCAAACAAGACGATACACGTGACATAAAGCTTTGTATTTAAAAATGACCCCAATTCCAAATTTTTGTACGTGTAATAGGATTTTATCACGCCCCATTACTCTGTATTAAAAAGACAAAAGTTCTATTTGAGGAACCTGAACCGGTGACATCCGTCAGAGTTACCATTCTCGTCTTCATCAATTCATAGATTAAACTGGGCCATCGTTGCGATACTCCTTACATTCGTTATACACGAGATATCAAGACACTTAACCTTTAGCAAGATCATCCGAATCACGGAAAACGGAGGGATATTAACAGCCAGTCGCCACTGTATAACTCCTTTCACGATTGATCCACTGAACCAGGCCAGCAGAAGCTACTGCGATCAAGCAGCGGCGCAACAGCGACACCGTGTTGGAGCAAACATTTCGTACGGCTGCACAGGCTGCAGGGCCACGTGGCCCAGGAGGAAATTACAGCGGCACGAGGAGCTTTTAATTAAACAGAAAGCCCCGATACGGTTTATCTTCGACCATCGATTATCTGTCAGCAGCAAGGCGCTGAGATGGCCGGATTTAATGAAATCTTTCACAGCCGCCAGATAAACACGTGCTCGCCATGCCCGCCTGAAATCGGCGCGACAGGCTTATCAAGGATGTCCTGTCGTGGACCAGTTCGATGTACATACACATCCGGTTTCGAGGCAGCCAGTCAGCTTCACGCGTAATCGTCCACCCTCCGAACGCGTGGTACGCGACGAGGGAGGAGATGATCGCGTTCAGCCCCCGTTTCCTTCAAAGGGGGGTAAAGCCGGGGGGAGGGGGAGGTGGCGGTGGAAAAAAGCTCAAGGTCACAGGGTCGCGATAGATATCGCAGTGGACAGAGCGTACCTGTACCTCAGACCGTCGCCCACCCCCTCCAACCATCCAGCGAAACTTCCCTTCGTGCCTTTGCCACACCCTCCCCTGCCGCCATATTGATCGGTCTACCCCTACCAGTGAACCACCCCCTACCGACAACCCTCGACGCCAGCGTCGCCCTGCAGCCGGCACGGCGACGTTGCCGCGTCTTTTCGCGTCTCCTTTTTCCCCGACGCCTTTGAGGAACTATCTCTCCGCTGAAACTTTTTCATCCCCCCATCTGGTCCCATGGAAAAATCGCGCGCGTTACTCGGGAATTTATCGTTCGTCCAACCCCTTGTATCCTTCCCGGCGACTCGTACTTTCGAGAGCTTCGCGCGATCAAAGGATTCCGGAATTTCTTTATCCGGCAGAAGACGATGCGCTTAATAGCTCAGCGTTTCTCGCAATCCTGTTGCTTGGAAACGTATTGTCAGTTGGATTATAAGAATTTAGAAAATGATTCTTTTGGTGTCCATTAGCCCTTCGTGGTCGCAACTTCTTGTAATCACAAATTGGTTACATGCGAGTCAGTGCACCCCAGTGTCATTCCTGAGTTACCGGTTCCGTATTTTTGTATCTTTTAACTTTTAACTCTAATAATTTTTTTTTAGAAATGTAAATTTTTATATGATGATTTTTCTAATTGAAAAAAAACAGTTGTGGAAAGAAGCGATCTTTTTCGTTAAAATTCACCAAATTTTTAAATTTCAATAGCAAGGTCTAAATATTTACAGAAATATTGGCAAGGAGAAAAATATTCCTGGGGTGCGATACACCCCCAGTGATAAGAATGGGCTAAGAGTTTCATTGCATTTCATTCTTTGTTCGCTGAACAGCTTTTGAGTGGTCGAAGGATTGATCCTGGATCTGTTTTTAATGGGAATGTCAGGTAGAACGTATTGATACGATTTTCAACAATGGTTGAGTATGTTTGTTTGCGAATGTCAAGGTCGAAGTTCATACAGCGTGATTTATGCGACCTTAGCGCGGCAAACTTTGCTTTATAATTAATCACTCTGAATCCGTTTCCCCGTGCTTTCCACCATTCGAAATGCAAAGCACGTACACCATTTTTCTTCCCCTTCAATTTGCGCGTCCATTTACACCCTTGTATTATTTTTTCTCTCCTCCGTGCCTCTGTTTTTACAAAACAGTACTAACACCGTAGTCAGCAATTTATACCCTTTTTACTCGGCTGGAAATTCCAGTTTGCCGTAAATTATACAAATGAAGTTTCACGATATTCCAAGAATCCCCGTGCTTATAAACCGCCAAATGACTTTTTACGTTCATCGTAATTCCCTTTCCTATTCACCACGCTGCGTAACACTTTTCACCCTCTCCCATTAAGACGGAAATTTTTTTCTTTATCAAACTCGCTGTACAACGAACATTCTAGTATAATCGCTTTATCAACTTTTATCTTCTTTAAAGCTTATAACAATCTTACATCCTTAATGCCAGGTAGGGAACTTTGCACTTCACGGGGGCCTAATATGCATTAAACTGCCCCAGCTTTTCATTTAATCACTTCCCTTAAGCTTCGACAGTGCGACGCAGTGCCTAGACATTGAATATTACCCGTCACGATCTTCCTTTATTTACCAGAACTTATCAGTTCCCTTATCCTGTAAAGATTTTCTACTATATACCTACCTATTTCTATTTCCATCATATTATATTTCTCCGATAGCAGGTGGAAATCAAGAAAACACAAACGTTAGGTATTCTTCAATATTATAATAGTAACTGATGAAAATGAACTGCAGAATATTATTGAAGATTAATGGTAGAGGAGTAACAAAGAACACAAGCGATTGAAAAGACAATCATCCCTTGAGTCACTCCCACAAAAAAGATTTTTCTACATACCCAAGTTTTGGGTTCAAATGGGGAATGTTACGTCCAGTGATCGTGCACAGGATTCGCTGAATTTCCGCGAAGACGATTCAGACATAATGTACGCAGAGTAACGAGAAGCTTTTACGACTTCCGAGCTCACAGTGGAACCGTCGAAGGAATGTTGCATCCGACGGTGGAACGTAGCCAGTGGGCTTCCCTTCTCGTGATTTTATGAAAAATACAAGGGGTCGCTTTAAAATAGTCTCGTTGCGAACGTCAACCGTCAGAGAATATCACATGTGACGCTGGCTTCGCACGGGTCGTATTGCTTGTTCCTGGCCCATTTCAAAATTGTGAAACGTACGAGAATTCAAAAAGAAATCGGAAATTGAAATTCCACGTTCCCCGGGTGCACAGTTGAAAATTTCTACGATTTGAGAAATTGCTGGTATATGATTGAATTAATTATTGGCGCGATAATAAGTGGAGGAAAAATATAATTCTGAAAAAGAATTGTAGATGTTTGGTAGAAAGCAGAGTTAGAGAAGTTTTAAGAAACTAACGAGTCTAATTTCATTTATAAGAAATGAGAAAGAATGAAAATTATTTACGTCTAATAGATTGTCTCGTGTCTTCGGACTCATGGAAGATATTTTGGATGTTAAACATATTTTCGATCCGTCCTTTAGGGATTTCAGAATTTATATTTAATATTTTTCGATTATTTTATCTACTGAACCGTACAGCTTAATTATTGGCCAACCAGTTAACTCGATAAATTCCACGAGAACAGATTATCCATCAGTTCAGTAATCGATCACACGTATTCCTGCTAACTTTTACATTTCCATTCGATTGCTGCACGTCCAGCATATTGTAACAGAGTTTCTCACTTTACATCCCCTCCCCCTCCTTTGTTCGATTTAATAATTAATCAAATTCTACTTCTTCACCCACCGTGCCCGTACAGTATCCACTTCCACCCACTTTGCATCAATTGTTAACTATCTCCCGCTTCCACTTTTTCCACTACTTTTTGCATAGATCCATATTGTTCAATCATCGTATTATGCTATGTTATTCTATCAATTTTTTATTCCCAACACGTGCTCGCTACTCGAAGGCACTTTGACCTTTCCTTCTCCGTTTTCCACCTCTTCAATCACTTCCACGAATTCTGATTACGTAGTTGTAACCGGGTTCTCTTCGAAATGGCAATTCCCGTCCCCCATTGCGTGCACATTCTGTGTCGCAGCAGCTACTCCGTTCACTCGCCTTTTTTTTTCGAGAGTAGGGAGATCAGATTTTATTGTATTTCGTTCTTGAAACTTAGTTGCGAACCCTCTGACGCGATAAGGTACATTACTAGAAACGTTTCTGGTCCCCGTAATGAAATTTCTGTGGCATTTCTTTCACCCAGACCCTCGAGGGTGTAAAAATCATATAAAAAGCTTGAAACGAATTATATAACCCGATAGACTCTGAACTACAACATTTATGAAGAGTCGTGACATTTCCACAGCTTGCTCCTTAAAAGAACCCCACAATTTCGCAATGCAGCACCTTCCCACAATACAGCAAGAGATGCTTGAATAATTGTCAGCAACCCAGATATCAGAACGTAAACGCGCAGTAACGTTTCCATCAAAAGTCACTTCGACTTTCCAATAGGTATTTTCCGTTCAGCGACGCGTGAGTCGCATTCGTCCTCGGATATTAAAGGAACAAAACAAGGTACGTACTCCTTCTGAGAAGTGTATCAGCAGGCTGGCTGCTCGCCCCTGTTCGATTTTATTAACCGATCGATACGATGCATTCTACTTCGATTCCTGCCGGATGGAACGGTTCGATGCATTTCTGCGCCTGCATAATTCCTGCGCGCCGCTGTGCGTATGCATATGCACGAGGAAGAAGCTGCAGAGGGAGGAGCAGTTTCAATGCGCCGCAACGAGTCAATTAATCGAAGTAATCAGACGGATTGTCGGTGCTGCGCGGCGGTAATTTACAGACAAAGGAGTGGGAGCATCGGGGGCGCGAGGGATTCCGAACATCCCGCGACGAAAAATTCGGGAATTTGCAACGAAGGCTCAAGGGGGCTTTAATTAAACACGGAAGCGCATAGCTTCAAAGTAAATGGCTAATGATGGGAGCCGGGGGAAGTGGGTCACTGGTAAATGAAGATATAAATCGTGTCGTGCATACGGATTAAGCACAGCCGGAAAAATGCACCTCTGAACTTTGACCGTGCGCAATTAATCACTGGCATATTACGGCCAGCTTGTGACACGATAAGAGGAAGCTACAATTACTATACCACGAATAAGAATATTTGAATAAGCAGTACAGTCTATACGCGCCAGTAAAAATGCCAGAGTAATTGACTTTCGCGCGCGCTTATATGTTTATCGCGAACTTGGACTGCTCCGAAGAATGATAGAAGATAGAATTTAAGAATTCATAAGACTCGACCAGACGCAATCGATGACTAAACTTGCAGTCGTTCCTCGCCATATGTGTTCTAATTTTGCAGCATATGCGGAGTATGAATAATACAGTACTCTGCAACTGCACAGGGTAGCTTTAACTTGGTGTCACAGTGGCGGTTATAGATTCCATGCAGTAACTCTCTCACGTGCATTTATATGCAGCTTCCACTTATGTCTTCGTGAACAGTCACTCTCTTCCAATTTGAAGGTGCAACTACTCCTAATCAACCACAATTCAATGTGTCCATGTGTAAGGCTTCGCGTTACAAATATGCGAGTGAAAGGTAAAATTTACATTAACCCCCTGAAATATTTGCACGTTAAATTAATTATTTATCGCGTTAGTCCGCATTGCCCACGCTCCCGGGGAGCGTCGAAATTATTCGCTGACCCCAAAACGTGGCGCGAGAGGGAAGAAGCGTTTCTTCTACCGCGCGCAATTTCCACGTTACTTCGTCTTACTGAAATTTCCGGGCCACGAAGCTTTTTATACGGAGCGCCGAGCGACCTTTTGAGCGGCGGTCACGCGACCCACAGACACGGCCGAATAGATGTAAGGAAGCACCGGATGTATCCTTTGAAAAATCGCCCGCACAGCGGGGCTCTCGCTCTACGTTCACTCCCGAGTAATTCCTCTGACGAATGTACTACAGCAGCTTCAACAATGGTTAGCCGAAGAACCCACGACACGGTTACATCTCCCCTACTCAGGAAACTTAATTCACAGCTTTCTCGTAATTTCTGTTGAACGTTCCATTTCCCATTTTGGCGCCTGGATTACAGCGCGTGGAAGTTGATAAACACTTGTGGCTGGAAGTTACCCCGATTTATGTTCTCGAGGAAGACAAGAGGATGGTGTTGTTTAGAGCTGATAAAGGATTGCGTTCCTTGATGCGATTTATAGATTATAAATAGGGGTTACCAATAGATTTGTGGCGCAGTAGAGAGTGGAACGATTGTGTCAGTGGTCGGCCAGAAATATAGAATGAATTTTCTTCGTTTCAAGAAATTTCCTACTACGAATTTGATTGCACTTTCAACCAAAATTAAGTAGCCATTTACAAACGAAGGAGAGCATTCAAGATCTCTTAATTCCTCCATAAATAAATCCACCAGAATGCCCCCAAAGATTTTCTATTCTCCATTCGTCATATGGAACCTTAATCTTTTGCCCAAATATTCCGCACATTTATAGAGAATCCTACAGACGCGAGGAAAATATCAAATTCAGCTACATTCAAAGTCAGAGTGCTGCCACCTTAACTTCACATTACTTTCTTCCGCTACGATATCTCCAGCCGTAGAATGATCCCGCTCACCTAATTCGAGTCACGAAGCCAGAATTCTACGACACAATACGACCCATAGAAACGAAATTCAATGTCCCAAAAAGCGTTCCATTCTCGTGGGCTACGTAAGGCATCCCAGAAGGAAACAAAGTCACGATCGCGACCCTGGGCGAATATTTCCTGGACGTCAGAGGTTTTAACCGACGTGTCCATCTATTCTCGGTCGTGTCGCGCAGCTTCCACGACGCGTAACGTCACCGAACCAAAAAAAAGGGCCATTAAAAGTGTCCCAGACGTAAGACAAGAAAGACAGAGAATATTCCCTGCATTTTCTATCGAAGAAACACCACGACTGGACGATTCTGGGGCCGCTTTCCCTCGAACCTTGAGCGAGATCGAAGACCGAGATCACCTGATTAAATTGTTCGGTTCCTTTCTTAGCTGCAGGAAAAGGGGCTCCTTTGTTTCTGACCTATAGCACCCTATCGACTTAAACTCTCTTTCCTTGTTCCCCTTTTATCTACCCGCCTCCTTTTCTTACCTCGCCCCTTTGTCCCACCTTTCTCGCCCGTAGGTATCCTCTTTCTTGGCTTTACAGCCGTAAAACGTGGCTTAGGTTTTCAACTTCGGACAGTGCCGTTTGTTTCACGCCCGAAGGAACCGTACGACGCCGAATACCATTTTTTCCACCACCCGTCCAGTCCTTCTCCCGTTCTCTCCCCGTGGCTTTGTTCCCCTCGAAATAGAAGTTCCGCGGCGGACAGCCACGGGGGACGGGATCACTACTCCCCGCGGTGGTATCATTAATCGCGACACTTTACGATGGCAAGTTTAATTTCGGTAATTGAATCCGCGTCGTGCCATAATTTCGCGTTCGAAAATTCGCCCGGAGATAAATGGACCTCGATATCCCCTCGCCCGGTGGGAAGCAATCTTTTACTTCGCCTTGAAAAGGATCCCGGCTGATGAAAGGAAACGCGGCGAACGGTGGAGGGCCTGCTACTCGGCCGCGGATGATTACGCGAATTATCATCGTTCTGGCCGCGTTTTTCTCGAAAGAGTGAAGTGATAAATTACGTTCCTGCGGATGCTCCGTCGCGTGGGAATTATATTGAAAAAGCGGAGACAAAGATTGTGGAGTGGCGAGATTCTCTTTAATCTGTTGGCTTCTCATCCGACCGAGCAGATTTCTTGCGGCGCGGTGCTAGCTGCTAAATTGCGTAATTTATATCCAGCAACGTTTCGTCAGGAAATTTGTAATTCATAGACGGAAATACCACGGGGTGAACATAGTCAATTACCCAGAGTACCCCGTGTACCCTTACCTTTAACGGTGACCTTTAACGGGCACCAGAAACACTCGCCACATCGATCGAGTGGTATCCTTTGACCGTGCAACTAAAACGAGTTCGTACGAGCAAGATAATAATCAACCGTGTCGAAGAGCAGCGCGTCTGTTCGTCGGAATAATTACGTTCGCGATACTGATTCCTAATTAACAGTTAATAACGCTGCTTTTACGACCGCTAGCTTTACGGGTTTTTGTGATTTTATTGTTAATAACGAGAGCTTTGATGTTTCCCTGCCTTCGCAGAAGGCAAATACTACGATGCACAGTGCAATAGGAGTAACTGAGTTTCCGTACGGTACGTTTGTATTCTTATATTTTCATTCGAGCTTGAAATTTAATTACATGTCTTATATTTGAAGGAAATGTACGCGAATACATTACTTCCCAAGCATACCGCTTGAAAAGGCGTAATTAAGAAATTTCTTTACGCTTTATGTAACTGAGCTGCCAGGCTAAAGTGAAACGTCACTTGGAAAATATGTAACGGGAAGATAGTGCGATAATATTTAAGGATGTGCTGTAATATCAGGTAATTACAAGCCCTTATTCCACGTTGTAGGAGCTGGGTATACTTATCAGAAACGATAAACTGATCTGATAAAATCGTAAACGACAGCATCTATTACCATAAGAATAATTGCCATTTAATAGTGAATTGCTAATGAATCTTTGTTTGAAAGAAATTTCTGCTGTGAAATATTCAGTCAACCTTACTCGAATACAATTTAGTTACTTTCGACGTGAATAAGTAATCAAGGACTCTTGGGAGCCGGCGGCCTGATCAATAACAGACTTTTCTACTTACGGGTGATTTGCAACGTGAACGTGGTCCCCTCTAGTTAAATTCTCATCACGGTTCCATTCTATACACAAAGCTTAAACGAACCACCGATTTTGATAGAAGTTCAGCTAAAATTCCTTCAGTTATCGTTATTTAATTCGAATTAGTAAACGCGTTACCATAATTGAAATGATGGCTGAAAACCGACGATTGACGGTAAGAAGTAATTTCCTGGCCACGATGATTCCCAGGAGTAGAAAGTTTTCCAAATTGTCCTCGACAATTCTGAAGAAGAGAAGCAAAAAATAAAGGGAAAAACCACGAGACAATCCCATCCCACGGCGACCGTGAATATTGCAAAGAGCACGAGTCAAGAGCGCCGCGTTTCTCCTTAACAACGTTTTTTGCTTATCTCTGTTTCCCGCGGAAATATCATTACTCGGCGAAACATTTTCTACGGAAGACATATCAATTTCTTTGGTATCTCGTGCCCCCTCGACATTTCTGACCCTGACTTTCTTTTACCGTGGCAACACTGCCAATTAAATTTCTACGCTTGATTATAACGCCAGAGGCTATTACAATGAGCTAAAGTAATTAATTATAGCAGGTAATCTTTCCCGATTTCAAATTTCGCATTTCCTACCAAACATTACGAATTCTTCGTCAACTCAACGCTCGTGCTCTCAACAAATAAAATAGAAAACCTGAAACAAACCTGGCACGTTCGACGCTATACGTTCAGTACATTAACAGATTAAAAACAGGCCAGGGTCCCCACACTCGACCCGTGCAAACACACAAAGGGGACCACGAGTTCGAAAAGGAAAAAGCAAGTAGTCCACCAGGGAGAAAAAGGTGCGCGCGAACCAGTAACGAAGCGCCTGACGCGCAACAATTAACGTCCACGATAACCGGCGTCGTTTGCGGCTACGAAACAGCGGGCGGGAGAGGGAAGACGAGAAAATCGGGGAGGAGGAGAACCGAGGGGCGCAGCGAAAGCAAGGGGGTGAAAATGGAGAATGGGGACCGATGAAAGTGCTTCCACGTATAAAAGCAGTCGATAGAGCTCGGTTCGCATGACCTTTACCTTTGCCGCATATCCACCCACCGCCAACCGAGACCGTTCTCCGGCATCCTCGCGTCGACTTGGCGTGCCTCTGTCTCTGTCTCGAGGGATTGCCAGGCCCAGGGTTCGTTTGTGTGATGTAAATGTAGGTTAGAACCTTAAAATCGACCCACATACCGCGGCGAACCTTCGAACTCTCTCTCTCTCTCTTTCTCTCTCTCTCTCTCTCTCTCTCTCTCTCCCCTTCTGCGAGCGGAAAAAGGCGACGAGAAAGCGAGGGAATTGAATGCACGCCCGGGAAGGTCAGAGAAAATCGGTGGAACGGGGGGAGGGGCCAAGGGGTAGTTACAGAAATACGCGGTCGAGTACTCGCTGCACGCTGGGGTACTATCGTTTTTCTGGCCGGATGCGCCGACCCGATACAAAATGTTAAAGCACGCGGATGCAGGCCTCTCGTGATATGCCAGAGCAGGCACGTTGGGTGATTAAAGCGGGCCAACGCGGACGATGTATCGCTTTCAGGGCGCACCAGTGTGCCAGGTCGCCTATTGTGGACTTCTTCTTTTTCTTTTTTTTTCAAATTGGAACACGGACTGATCCCTGACGGCTGCCAGTGCTCCTCAAGGCGCGGCGGATTTAACTAATGACGGGAGTGAATCGAGTGCGTGGGGAACGGAACGCTGCCCCTTACCCCGAGGCTTCTTTCTTTTCGGGGTAAGAAGGAAGTTTATTGGGCGAGGAATGATGTAGAAATTGGGAGAAGGGGAGTTATTCTTTTGTAAATGACACAGAATACGATATTTTAGAATATAGAGCAGAGAGACTTTAACTTTAGATTATTCAGCGAATAAAGTTAATTTTTTTTATTCGTCGAGCGTTTCAACTTTGGCGTCGAATAAACTTTTCAACTGTGACTTAAAGAAAATTAAATTATTATATCTTCTGGAATTTCGCAGTCTAATTTTCTTTTTATCATAATCGCTCGAAGCTGGTGCGGGGTAAAACGAGTTTAAAGGACATCCAGTTAATAATACTACCTATAGGTATAGAGAAAGACAGAAGGTATTAGACTTAACCAGAGTATCTCTACGGAGGAACAAAATGTGTCGCCTGAAATGGATTTTCGTGCCATCTCTGGGCATGGAGAATATATACGTTGAAATTCAATAGACGAGAAATTCTATAGAGCGCTGCGACGCTTGAGTACCCAATACGAATTATCATATTGTATAATAATAGACGAGACTTCAGTGTTTCACGATTCAAAGATACGATCTGCATTTCAAGCGGTTCCCCGATATTCCATCGTTTGTTGCGAAACGATTCGAGAGGCATTGATTATTGTTCAATTAAAAAGCGACGGGAGAGAATTTTATCGGCTTTGTGCTACGTCGATTTTCATCATTGCCTCCTGCCCGCCTTGAGTCTTCGGAAACGGACTCGACGGGAGGCAGATGGAAAAATGTAAATAACGAAATCCCTTTGAAAACTGCTTTCAAGCGTCATGGGGGGAAGGACTTTGCAATTTAATTGAATTGACAAACCATTACTCGGCGCGGACCATCAAGCAATGGGGTCGTTAGCCGAGTCTATCGACACTTGGCGAGACGGCGAGCCGGGGGGAAAAAAAGAACTCTGACACGCTCTCGGAAGTGCAATTTCATCGAGCCAGAAGGAAAAGAGCGATAACGTTGCTCGATTTTCGCACAATACCGCGTCAACGAATCCGCCACAAAATAATGCCCTCGTTTCAGAGCAGACCGTAAGTCTGATTGAACGTTTCCACGAGCAGAGGTACGAGGTACTCGATGCTAGAAATTTTTCCATAGAATTGCGAATATCGTTGGATGGATATAGCTTCGATGCCTCGTCAATCGAAGCAATTCTAAAATCGTTTGCACGTTTAAAGAAAAAAGATGAATGCAATAAAGAATAAATATTCTTGGTAGATAAATCATTCAAATTGAGAACTTTAAATTTGAGCCAGAGTATTGTAGTTGCACGTTGTTCTCTTTTAGCAGGGGGACTATAAATCAAACTGCTGCGTAATACAGGGCATTAAACCATAGAACCGTTCTAGGGATGACATCGGGGGTCGAGAAGGATCGTTAGATGTAACCGCAGCAGCACGAGGGACAACCGATCCTGTAGGATTCCCAGGATAACCGCCGGCTTTCCAACTATGCCGATTAGTTTCTCGTGGACACTGTCTGGGCTATCGATCGTTTAGCTGCGATGACCATTCGCGGCTGCAGTTTCTTGGTGAACTGGCTAACCGGGTAAATAGAATATTTCGATGAACTGTATTAAGCACTTTTCGGCAACTTACGATTCTACGTCGATTGCACGCGGGGAACCTTCTGTCACACTTACCACCAATTTGTGTTTGATAGAATTATATTAATTCGAAGATATATGTACCCTCGTCACGACCTAATAGCTTGACTCACATTTTCAAATACCTTCGCGTCGAAACATCGCACTACCCTCAGAAACCAACCTATATTACTGAAACTATAGTACGTTTCCATGCAGCTTTCTGTTTGACAATTTTTGAGTTACGACGTGTAATATATGTACGTCAGAAATAATTCTACAACGTTTGATGAAAATTCGATAACAAATGAGCGATGTATTGCAAATAAATAAAAATAGAAATATTAATACGAATATTAATACTTTTATTACAGAATATTCTCTGGCCAAAAATGGAAATAAGAAATAATCAACTCAACAACTACCAGTTACTTATTGTCTGAACATATATATTTTTCAACTACTGTTCTCCTTTCAATCTTAAGTCAAAGCAATAATTTTATAAACAGTTTTTTCTAATTCACTCGAAGTTGGTAAAGCTGGAGCTGCGCCCCTCTTGCTACAAGCTCCTCAATTTCTATTCCAGAAACTCTTATCAGCTTTAAGGTCACAACCAATTGCAACGTTAGCGGAACTAGCACAATCCCCCCAAAATGGCACCACATTTTAAGCACACGTTGCGCCCATTCAGGCAGCACATCGTGCGTTATATCGATATCCAACCGTGATGCCTATAAACGTTCCCCTGTGTATCGAGGGAAGAACTGACAGGGCCGGAGAGCCAGATGAGAAGGAAAAAGGAAAAGTGCAGGTCTACGGTGGCGGAGTGTATGAACAATCGTTTACCAAATGGGATTGTTGGTCGACGAGACGAGGTGGAAGAAGCATGGATACGGGTTCGGTTGATAAGAGGGCGATGCGGGGTTAATCGCCGCGTTCACACTCACCGGGTATCAAAGCCACCCCTTCCCAACCACCCCCCGCCGTCAACCCGTTGCATCGCGGCGGAGGGACGCGGTGCACTTTGAAGCTATCCATGCACGGAGGGTAATCTGGAAAAGCCAGAGTGGGTGTCGTTAAAGGATAGCCGCGGTGAAAGTAGCACTAGCTAGCTGTATCATCGACGACACGGAATTATAAGCTGATGGCGAGGATTATGTGGTACGGCCGTGTTTAGGCGTTTCCGTGGACGCGTCCGCGCCGCGGATAAATATATCACGGACGGTACGTCACAGTGTCCATTGGGAACAATTTTCACGTGGAAAATCGTTTTAATCTATCGAAGCTGCCTGCTATTGTTCGCGTTATACAGTTGAATTTAGACGGCTTTCAGAGGGTCAGAATTGTTGGTGGTGCACGGGGTTAAATGGGATTTCAATCTTTGCAGATGCTCGCTGGCCACATTGATGGAGCTGGGTTTAATTCTTTCCATGACTTAGTGAGATGATAAAAATAGAAGTATTTCGGATTCGCCAGGGGTGAACGTTCGGTATTAACGACCGGGTAATTGTTTCTGCCCAGGTTTCAAATATCGAAGGGGGATCGAAGGGCCTCGCGGCGGGCGGAAGAGCAACTATTTCTTGGCACAGTGGCTGTCTAGCCGTGTAATGATTTTTGGCAGTGAGGTGCAGCGAATGTAAAAATCAGCTGGAATTCAGCCAAAAGTTGCACGGGCAACTGTATCGCCTCACCTGTTACTGGCTTTCTGCACGATATGGAGACGAAATAAAGAGCGTATGGTGTCTATCTTGAAGTTAAAATGAACACCCTTCAGCCATCTATAGAACTTCAAGCGAACAAAGAATCGAATACAAAGTAACGATAGGTATATTCGACCCCTGTCCGATCCTTCCCGATAATATTGATTCAGATCGATGTCTCTGAGAGCTACAAGGCAGGAAGAAGAAGGAGCATCGTCCTAATCTTCGGCAGGATTCCTCACTCGGCTAGCAAGCTCTTACCGGGTCCTAAGGACGACTATAGTGACCTCAGGTGTATGGGTGTATTCACGTGGCTGGCGGTCGTTCTTTCCGGTAGTGGCGCATACTCGAAATGTTTGCGCTACCTGTTAAGAAACGGCTGGGAAGCTTCCACCATGGAACCGTGGCACTACACGTAACGAGGACACAGCTCGCTGAAGCATCCCCTTTCCTACTTTCCTCTCGCACCCTTGTACAATCTAGGCAACGGCTCTACTCCAGCATTCGTAGCCACTCTCCGCCAATCCTGAGCTGTCTGTGTCAAGCACTCGACACTTTCGTGCATTCTAAATAACTCCGGCTAGGACACGCCGCTTTCCATCGGGATAATAAATACTTTACCAGGAACGATAACCCTGCAGCGAAACGGTTAGATACACCTAAGCGTTAAGCGCTGCTGGAGAACGAGAGGGTCCTTCGAAATCTAGTTACTTGAGGAATTTTCGTCAATTATGAAAAGAAGAAGGCATCTCCCAATGCCCATCACTCTCCTTGAAGAATACTGCCTCGACTTTCTCATATTCTTAACCTCAAATCTTCTCAAATAAATTCCACATACCCTACACACCAGAGATGGGCAAAAAATTATTTGAAATAAAAATTTGTGTACGAAATTTTGATTTAAAATAATTTTTTGCCCATCTCTGCTACACACTGTACGAACCCACTGAATCTACGGAAGAAAATATTCGCATCTTTCGTACTTGATGGTACAAATTGAAATTTCGTGTGGTCAGTTCTGCATGAACCGACTGTCTCGCCTGAAATTAATGCAACGAACTCGTTCCAAACGAGACGAGAGAGGATTGCCCTATTTTATCATAATTGCCATCCCCGTTAGCGGGCAGAACGCCGCCCTCCGAGGGCAGAAATAAATAAACGTGTAGCGTCGAGATTTTCCACTGGTTCGAGTGTACCTACGATGTGGATACGTGTAACGTAGTACGGTTGCCCAGCCGCTGTTCCCCGCCGAGGTTGTCGACAGTTAGGGCAACACGTAGCTGCATAATCGTATGCAGATGCACGACTGGCCGTACACTCATCCGCCAAACTCCATTCGTACTCCACATGCAAATCGTGCACTTGCAGCGGACCCGCCGGCAGTAGTTAGTACCGTATGATGGAACGGCTGGCCCGTTCCCCTCTATTGATGTAGCAGTTTATGCGTGTCTCGTGCATTAATGTAAACCGAATTCGGATCTTGGCCGTTCCTTCGTTGAAATGGCCACTGAGCCGTGGGGCCATATCATACGGATAGACTTAATTAAAATCTGATTAGACTCCAGAAAGTTGCGCCTTGATCTACCTGGCGAGACTGGGTGTAACTGGCTTCAGAACGATTCGCGATGATGAAATTTTACGCAAGTACAACAATGGGAGATGAAAATTGAACGGGGTGAATTGCCCGAAGTGAAAGGAGGAAGACTTAATTCCGAAGCTTTGAATTTTTTGAAATTCAAATACCAAGGATCTCGCTTTTCTTTTCAGCTGTTCATTTGTGTTTGGCAGTTAGAAGTTATTTGTGGAGATATTGCTTTGACTTTTCTGTTAAGTAAACAACTGACTTTAGTGTATGACTCTGGGTTTCAGTTTACTTCGATGTTCGATGAAAAAAATTGGTACAAGCATTTGGATATTAATTAAATTCTGCGCACAGCAGAATATCGGGACCGTTTCTGTGCTAGTTGAGAAAAAGCTTTACTCTAATTAACGAAAGATCTGGTTCACTCTCGTGAATTCTACTAAAATACAATTTTGTTTGAAAAAGAGAACTCTCGGCTATGTGAAATTTGCGGTCCTGTGACCTTTCCGCCCGTTCATTGGACACAATTTAATCAGCCATATTTGTTGCGCACATAGCTCTACATTCAACACCGAGGTGAAGCTGGTGGAGACTTTCCAGAAATTCGTCAAGGAGTTCGCGATTAATCTTGACCGTCAACTTCCCTCTTAGCATCATAATCACGTTTCGTGCATCGATATGTTCGAGGGCGAATAGTTTGCTCTAAAAGCATCAGTTGCTCGTGAATGGACGTCGAAATCGACTCTTGAAGTACGTTGAAAGCTAATAGCACGCTCGACATTGCAGCATTAGCAGGAAGCTCTGGCGGTAAGCGAAAAGGTATGTTTCCTTTTGTTATTGATTACGAAATTACAGAACGGTTCCGCTCACACTGGGAACAATACCACTAACATTGATTGCGCACGTATTCTGTGCCTCGAATGATTTAACGCTTGATATTAAGTAGAACAAAATATGCAAAACAATGGCAAATAGCTAGTAATGATAACTCGTTGTAACGAAAGCAAATTGAAGCTGCCGCAATTGTAATGCATCTGTATTTGGCAGCGGAGAAATAAACGATACTGTTGCAGAATATACGTTGCATCGAAATTACGAATTTAATATATCGAATGCAGCAATGTGCTTCGACTTCCACGAACATAATTTACACATCTAGAGATTCAACAACTGACGCTACGTTGTTACCATTTTACTCTGAAAACCCGTGCTTGTCGAACAAAGAGGTGAAATTACTCAAGTAAATAATACCAGAGGTAGCTAACTCCTCAATGCCAAATACAAAACTATGAAACGTTTTAAGTGTTTGTTTTGGTAACGTGAAGTCAGATTTGTGTTAGATTATACCATATAACGAAACTATTCATCAGTTGAGCCTTCAATGGCCAGTGGATTTTATTCCAACTATAACCTTCAGTATACCTGAGGCAAATTAGAGATCGGTGTTACAGAAAATTGCAACATTTCTTAATTACAGATTGCTAGAAATCAGGCGAGCAATAAATTGATCGACGCCTCGAAACGATAAGAAACACTTTGTGCCTATTAATTAGAAAATCGAACCGAGCAGCTCGCCTAAACCGTACAATCAGTCGTGGAAAAAAGCCACATTTCAATAATGACCACTCGACAGCGTTAACTATGAATATATATATTCTATCTTAACGCGTAGCCGCATTACGCGCCGCCTTTGCGTTGCGCGCCGCAGATTGTAAATATGAATGAGCAGGAGAGTTGACGTTGCTGAGGGAGGTTCTTCACTCTTTATGCAGATGCACGGTATGAAGTTTTAATTAAAGGAATTTATGGGCCGCGGCGCGACGTTTAACGGAATCACGGAACTTCCCTCTCGTTTGCTTTGCCTGCTTTGTTCCTCCTTTTCACTCTCGCCTCTCGTCCCACTCGGATTCTTTCACTTTTAGCAGCTTTACCGTACCACACTAGCCACACACGCGTTCAAGAGCAGCTGCGCGATAACAAAAAGGCTTCTTTTCTCGAGTAAAATTCGACCACAGATGACACTCGTTTTCTCTAATGCACTCTAACGTTGTTCATCGCTTTAGAGCCATCAGCGATGTAGCATTTTACTATGTAAGGAAGAAATTCAGCAACTTTTACAAATTAAAACGTTACGCAGAATAGATTACGAGTAATTGAAATAGATTTTGATTGATTGTAAAAATTTGTCCGTTAAAGAGTTTCAGAATGATATATCGCTAGTTCGTTGCCCGAGTAGCGAGATATCGTTAATCGACGCTTCATCGTCACAAAGCTGTCGATGTACACCCACGATGTTTCTTTGTGTTGCCCGGTCCCTTCCCTTTCAGACTTTTCTTCCTCCCCGGCGCCTACGGAGTAAGAGAGGGGTAGCGATTATTCACGCTCCATCCACCTCAACCACAAAATCCTTCCTTTCTACATCAAAGTCTGTTTCACGCCCAGTTTCCTTCGCGTCTGCATCCGTTCCCCTCGCTTGTCGCGGATCATAGACAGCTGTGCACGCCCGCGAAATGGCACATAAACGTCGGCCGGGGTGTGTGTCACATTTGCACCACCGCACGGGGGACAACAGACACCCAGGGCAAATTGAATTTATTCGATATTGCGATACAGGAGTGAATAAAATCTGAGGAGGTGATGGAGAAGTTAAAAAACGTCGATAAATGAAGAGATTGTGTGAATAATAAAAAGGACATTTTATAATGTCACGTTCCCAATGTATTCTAGTTTATTTTGTGTCCGTTCTACGCCCAGTTATAAAATGTTTATCAGTGAAAACTGAGCATCTTATAACTCTGGCCATGAGATGGCCGTGGAACTTGGTAAATTCAACTTTCCGTCAATTCTTTTAACCAACTTAAAAAAAGGAGGTTACTCAATTCGTCAAGTATATTGCATTATGTATGTATCTATGTTCACGCATAACTTCCGTGTACATAGGTGCACCGATTTCGATGATTCGTTTTTTATTTGAAAGAGTATGAAGAGCCGGTGGCACCACGTAAATTTTTTTTATTATTATCCAGATACTTCAGAATTATCTAGAATTCCAGTTTTAATATATATTCGGGCATAACTTTGTAACGCGTGGACCAATTTGGATGATTATTTTGTTGTTATATGGAGTATGTTCCCCAATTCCACAATTAGTACCATGATAATGGTTTTTTAAACGATTTCAAACAAACGTCACTAAAAATTAAGAAATAATACATTTTGTAAAAAGAAAAGTAAAAAACCGACTTCAAATGTGCGCTAAATAGGATTAAATATATATTTTTTTCAAATCGGTGCCAAAATAGAAACAGAATTATATAAATCAATCTCTAGACTTTTATCAATTATAGTCCATTAGCACACTAACGCCTGGGAATTAGAGCGCGCAAAAATTTAGTGGAACGTCACGCGTCGAGCCGATTTAATTTTGGACCGATTGGAAAAAAAGGATTTTATCCTTTTTAGAACACTTTGAAGTCGGGTTTTTACTTTTTTTAAAAAAGTTTATCATTCTATTTTTTAAATACCGACTGATATTACCAGTTGTACATTTCTTTTGACTCCCCAACACTTCAAGCTTCATTTCTTCTGTAACCAATCAAAACTAAAGTCACGATACATCAAACGTGCAAAGAACCGTGCGAGCACCCAGTAATGTTTTAAACATCCCGAATTATAAAATTTAATTAAAACCTCTGGGTCCCGCTGGAGGGTGCTTATTCACGGTAAGGTGACGGCCGAAAATTCGGGAAACGGGATTTTCATAAATATGAATGAGCCCGAGACGGAAAGTTGTCTCCTCTGTTTGCAGTTCATGGGCGATTGCGTGTCTGGCCATGGCCTGACAGGCAGCAACATCCACGCGGAGACAGAATTACAGCCGGTGAACCGATGTATATACACCAGGGCGCACCCTTGTCGTGACTGTCCGACGATTTTCATGGCTGTCTAATAAAAGAGTGAGAAGGGTTACGTCGGGATGCAGACGAGAATTCATCGCCCTACAGGGAAACAAGGGGAAAAATAAAGAAGGGATATCACGGAATCTCGACGTTTCAACACGGTGCGAAACACGAGTTCGAGAACAAGAGAAATTCGAAATTCGAAATACCCATAGGATTTAAAGTGGGGGGTGTGATTAAATGATTTTACTCTCGCGAAGAGCTGGCCAATAGGAAGACCTTCTCGTACGGGAACATTACCCCGCTACACTTTCAGCAAGTGCTCGAGTAAGCTCGACAATTAAACCCAGAACTGCTAAGGAGAAAGAAATAGATAAAATAGAATTTGAAGCACGGATAAGACACAAGTTAGACAGGCCATTTGAAGCTGTTCTAGATTCTGAGAGGACCAAGGTTTCCCTCAATAACAAGACTCTCGTATAAAACTTCGAGCAGAATGAAATGCTTTTCTGGTGTCCAGGCAATATTCAGTTTCTTTATTTCCCACGGAGGGAATTGCCGGAGCAATCTAAGTTTACTGACTCTCGGATTCACTTCAGATTAGTATTGAAAATGAGCGAAGATTCATAAAG
Organism: Andrena marginata; assembly: GCA_963932335.1. Classification (NCBI taxonomy): domain Eukaryota; kingdom Metazoa; phylum Arthropoda; class Insecta; order Hymenoptera; family Andrenidae; genus Andrena; species Andrena marginata. The sequence continues at coordinate 6,469,030 of OZ010661.1, forward strand.
AAGCAGCGGGGTCGGCGGACAGGTCGCAGAGGCGCGGCAAAATACAAAGGGACACGGAAAAGGCTGGGCAGGGGTATAGCCAACTTTCACGATTTCTCTTGCGAAACTTATTCCATAAAGGTTCTTGTCAAAACTTTCTTATTACCAAATAAAAAGTCGAAACTGCAGAGGGACGGCGGTGGATAGAATCTAACGCAGGATGCGCAACGGATAATATAGGCGAGTAGCTTTGATTCGAAGGATACCAATATTCCCCGACGGGCTATGCACTCGACAATATCGATATTGCACGCTCGTGGCATTATATTTCGTCGACGTACGGATCCTCGGATCGCCTTTTGATGGCTAACTGTAGGCGGGAGGGAAATGTATTAACGGTATTAAATTACAGCCCCTTGCGCGGATAAGTTTAGCAGACGAGATGAATCGTATGTCAAGAATATTGCATACACGGCAAACGGATGGACCACTGTATTAATTATTGGAAATCTTTAATCGACCGTATCCATCGATCGAAAGTACCTACAACGATATACCTAATATTATCGTAAAAACGTTGGATTGTTAACTAGTGATTTTCAATTATGGTGAAGAGGTTTTATATAATTGGTTTATTCAGCGAGCGAAATTGATGGTTGAAGACTTTTACATTTTCCGATATTCAAACTGTGATTTACAAATTCGATGTCCGTCGGGAATGACGAGAGAGTTGATTAATAATTATCTCTTTGAGAAAGTAGTCGTCATTAAAATATTCGAATAAACGAGATCAGTAAATTGCCCCGCGCTTCGTGCATTTTATTTCTTCTCACTCTGCCTATACAAATTCAATACTAATGAAGTACGATTATAAAAAGTGGTGTGAATAATTTCCTTAAATTGAAACTTATTTCATAGTTAATCACAAGTTCCGCAAAGCTTTGCCATCCCTTTTATGCATATCATCCTGTTCGTTGAGACTTTCCCACAGAAAATTCCACCCTGTGTTATGCATTAGGAGTAGAACAAATGCACGGTTTGTTAATTGTCGTTCGTTCCTCAGCAACATTAAGAAACGGAGTTACGATCGTTGGAAGACCCAAGCGACTGCAAGAGCGTTCGCTCGTACCTTTCGCCCTTTTAAAGTTGCAAATCCTTTCGTGGACTTTCACAGTCGAGGTCCCACAGAAATAGTAAGGGGCAAGAAAGAGGACGAAAGTTCGACTTTCGTGCTGGCTGGACCGGCAGAAGTGATAAAAAAAGTCCTCCGCTGGCGGTCTCGTTCACGGATTGTCTGACAGGATATTGGAAATTGAAATTGCCAGCACGGATCGCACGGGTACGTCGTAATTCCTCAATATAGAAAGAAATCGGCGAATCGAAAATTAATGTAAAGTAAATAATTGAAGTTTAATACCATCGCGAGATGGGAATTTTCCATTTTTCATCACCACGGGCGTTACGCGCACGATCGAAGTCGATGAAAGAATAAAGAGAGAGAGAGAGAGAGAGAGAGAGAGAGAGAAGATCACATCCTTGATATACCATGCAAATTGACAGCCAAGCTTTAATCGAATTCGAAAGAAATAGTTGTGTGCATTACACTCTCAACCTGTCAGCGAATCACTAATCTCAATGGGGCGGAAGGGAATTGATATTTTCAGAATGTATGCAACCGACCTTAACGCCGACGAAAGTTCATCGAAAAACGAAGAAGCTGGTATTTTTAGAAAAGGAATTTCAAATTCAAGATATTAATATGTAGGTGTAATAAAGTTTATTTGAATCGTCAGCTAAGAATGAATGAAATTATCAGCTTAAATTAGGAAATTTAGGGTAGAGATATAAGAAATGAAGAGAAATCTATAAATTCTGACCGAATCGATGCCATAAAATTTTACGCGATTCTCCTCGTGATTACGTTGCGGCGATCTGGCAGAACAAGGGTGTGCAAAGATTTCAACGTGCAATTTCGCAGGGTACGAGCCAAGCGATTAAACGCTGAAACAAATTTATTTTTCAATTCAATCCAACCGGCTCCAATTGGAAAGCATCAATATCCTTACGTCCGCGGGCTGTTCGTGACAGATGAGGCAAATGGAAGTTTCCAGTTACGACACTGGAATATAATGTAACGACAGCGGCAGAAGATTCCAGCGGCAGCCCTCGAATTATGGGATGATTTAATCCGGAGGTAGTGGCGCGAGCCGCGGAACTGGCGTGACCAATGTCGTTACTGGACCAGAGAATTTAATTCGACTGCCTACCGTCGTGCCGTATATCGATAGCGATTGACGTACGAAGGTAGAAATCGATTAGCCGCGGTCTATAAAATATTGAATATAAAAGCATTATGGCGTCAGACGTGGCCACTTTAAAACGTTTGAATTTTATAGTAAGAGATTGCTTGGGTCGAACGTGGGGATTTTGAAGAATAAATTGGAGGGGAGATAATCTTTGCTGCTGGGATTAGGTCGAGCGTGATATTGTTTCCTTAAAATATTATAGTTAAGTTCTAATGTCAATCTAACGCTGAGCTCTGTGTAAAAAGCGAAGAGTAGAATTGCAGGAAGGCGTGCAATCGAATGAAATGAAATTATGAAACGGGTCTTGATTTATTAGACTTAACTGATGCTGGTCACCGCAAGAAGAGGGTGCAGCGCGTAAACGACTCGAATAAGCGATAGGTCTAGGTTAAACGGCATAACTGCATATACCATCCCGTTGCAGAAGCCGAAAACCAATTATTTTCGTGCTCCAAATCCTATTCCCAATTACCTCCTACCTACACACCGAGTCTCCGTGTCGGCTATCCGCCGACGTTCGCCAAAAACTTCCATGGTGCAGCGAGCCGCCAATAAATAAACAAGTTTTCAATTAATTTCATCGACACCAAAGCGGCGGTTCGCACGGTTACACGATCGCTGGACCCGTTTGTTCACGTCAAAGTTTCCCTCGTATAAATTAATGCGAACACTCCTCTGCCTGTCCTACCCCATCGAACGTTCCGAAGCTCCTCTTCCTCGCGCCGTCTCTTTTTCTACTGGATGCCACCCAATTTCAGGGGCGTCAGACTGAGTCGGGCAGCAGGTTTTTTTCAACAGTTCCCGTGGAAGTATCAACGACAGTTTTATCGATGATTGAGGATTTGTCGTATTGGAAGTATTAGCCATTTTCAGTTCAATTTATTTGTTTATCGATGGGCTAGTGATTCTCTGTTAAAGGCCGCACCGATGATTCATGGAGTAGGTACTGCAAATTTGATCTACTTTTTTAAAAACTTTGGTTTGCCTGAGAAAAATACTTGGAATGCAGAGTGTTAAAACGAAAATAATTAACGATGTACACGGTGATTCAAAGAAACGTGCGGTAATAAATAAATAATACTGAAATTCGTTTGTGAATTACCATCTGAAAATTGTAAGTTGTATTGAGCTCAAGTCACTTTTCGATTAATTATCCCATTGTAAGCACGTGCTCCTAATTTCAAGGAAGCTAAACTACCTCTCGCTAATTAATTTTCTGCCCCACTTGAGCACATTTTCATAAGTACCAGGTGTGCCTACATTAAATCCGCAAAAAAACACGCCTAAGAAATTCCTCCACGCAACTGATGACTTACTTAAAGAATTCAACGAGATGAATTTGCGAGAAGTTTAAATGGAAGGGGACCAGGCTTGAGACTCGAGCACATTATCGGTAATCAGATGGACTCGATCCCTTGGGAACGGGAGCTTAGAGGGTTCCCTTCAAGCCAGGAAAGTATCAGGATACACCGACACGCTACGCGAGCGTAATTGAAAGTTTGAGACGTCGCGTTGTTCACTTCTAGCTTCGCTTCTTCGAAGAAACTTGACGAAACACGCGGAAAAAAGGGAAAAAGGCAAGGGAATAACCAGCTGAAAGGCGCTTACCATACCCGAGTGGGGGGAAAAGTAGCGGATGGTCTTTTAGTTGAACGAGTAAAATACAGCCTCTTTGCCGTCGAACTGGGTACATCAAGCTCTTTGGAAACTACGAAAAACACTCCCTGATTCTTCTTTTGTATCTTCGAGGCTTGTCGACTAACTGATAACGATTCTCGCTTTAACTTGCGCGAAAATTATTCAGCAGAGAGCAATCATTAAGTCGGTGTCGCGATCTTTACAATGGTTCATCGAATTTATTTATTTTCTAAAATTTAATGCCTCGTCCTTGCTTCCTTATACCTACTTCTTTTCATCTTCATTCGTCCCTATCTGTCCTCGTACTTTCCTGTCTAACCATCACTCTACTGATTCTACTGCACCTTCCTGGCACTCAGAGTCTCAACGTGTCTGACCAGTAAGAACACGATTAGTGTGTGTTTCAAAGAAAAATACATTTCCAGAAATTCCCAACGTGGTATGATTAATTCTTTTCATACATACAAGCGTGCTATCATCCGACGTTATCACCAACAATTGTTAACGTTGGGACAATTTGTACCCAAAACGAGACGAGGCATTACAGCATGATTACGCGATTCAAATTTATGTAGGTACCTTGCAATCTGCAATCGGTCTCTTTCAATTGTATTTCATTAACTGCGATCGCCCGTTATAGAACACGCTATTCGAATTAAATTCACACGAATGAAACATTGTACTACAAACAGAGATAAACCTGTTAAACAATGCCTGGTAAGATGTGACTAACGTTAAACGGTCGTTGTCACTGTAACTGCTTGATAGACCATGTCAAAGGTAGCGAGGTGAATCACCTTGATTAAGCGGTCACAGCTTCCAAGCGATAATACGTCAAACGTATAACGATATATTAAATGCATCGATAGCCCCTCGATATGCTGTGGTTAACGACACGGTGCGACGAGCCACATCAAAGAAGACCCTTCAACGCGATATAATTAACGTCGTCTTTGTAATAAACGCGTAAAGAAGGGGCTACAAGCAATATCAGTTTTTACCTCAGCTAGGGCTACTTAGACTGGAGAAATCAATTATATTGCAGGTGTTCGAATACTTTGCGCGGAGAAACTGTTTTCGAATTCAGCGTTGAAGAATACTTTAGTGCAACTGACTGAAGATTTCAACCCCTTCGATGATCGAAGAATAGTTTCTGCGAGGAATTACTGCGCAAACGCGATAAAATTGATGGGACGCTGTTTTATCTTACTGAATACGTCGCTACGACGAAGTTTCAAGTTTGTTGGCATTAATCTTGTTTTTATGTACTACGCTTCGCGTAACATCCAGCGACTAGCTTCACGGAATCTATATTCGATCCCCTTTTTCAAGCGACGAACTCTACTTTCACGATACTTTTCTTATTTTAATCGCTGCTTCGTGTAATCGATAGGAAGTTACGTTCGGATGGAAGTCTGTAGAAGAAAAATTCCTTGATAAAAGGGCTGCTAGCGGCAGAAGCACATACACGTACCTCCCCCTCCCCTCCCGCACATACACGTACCCCCCCCCCCTCCCGCACGAAGAGGCGTATCCCCTTGCTTCTTTAAAGTTTTCACGCTCCGCTGCAGGATACAAAGTTCCTCTGCGAACCGAACCGTTGTTGGCGATGGCGTGGATCGTGTCGTTAAGATTCTTTGAAATTACTGAGGTGTCGAAACCACCGTCTGCTGGTAACTTCTGAGAAGTGAGCCCCAGAAAGAAGTTGCGGGGACAACAGGAAGAACGTGTCACGTTCTTTACTCACTCACTACTTCACCAAAATAATAGAAAAGAAAAGAACCAATAAATAGAACAAAAACGCACCCATCAATTATATAGAAAACTAAACCAGACCGCTAAAAAGAAAGACAAACAAAGAAGCTCTCACAGATATCAAGCGTCGAATAACAAAAGAACAAATGGCTATCGCGTAACCAACGAGCATGCATCCCGGAATAAAGTAAAAGTGGATATCGTTCTGCTGGATATCGAAAGCAGAGCACCGACAGCAAGCTTAAACTGAAAAGAGCACAAAATTTTATTTAACGTTCCCCAAGCAGAGACCGTAGAGAGCGGAGGTGAGGCAAGCTTCTCACAAAAGCGCGGAGAACGGTGCCGAGAGCGAAACGGAAGAAACACGGGTATAAGTAACCACCCGAACACAATACTCGCGCATCAAATGGCTTAAAAGGTAAACCGGCGACGAGGGAAAGGTGCGGGTGGACAATTGAAGTGAGAGGTGTAAGGGAGGAGAACGCGCGGGAGAGGTGTAAGGGAGGAGAACGCGCGCGAGTCCTCTTCGGCACCGATTTGCTTTATATCGTCTAACTCGTCCCCCGGTTTCCACCAGGCTCGCCTTGCTTTTGCTCGCCCCATTGTCTTCAGCTTGGCTCCGGCAAACCGCCGCAAAAGGGTTCCCAAACACGCTCCTCCATCTTTCCACGGCCTCCTTCGCGTCCCCTTGCCCGGCTCCACTCGCCAACAGACCCAGGGTGGAAATAGGCGGGGGCTCGAGTGGCCCCGAAAACGAGGGGAGGACTTTAAGGAGGTCGCAGGTCCGGGAACTGGGCGACGAACGCGAAGGATCGCGAGGACGGCGGTTCGTTATCCGGGCGGGAGGTGGATTGAATTCTGAAAAAGGATACCTGCTTGGCCATGATGGAATGGGAACTGTCTATCCGCGCGTTGTCGACGGATATGAGTTACTGACCCGTGCATAAATGAACGTTATGAATTCACCGGGGGGGGGGGGGGGGGGAGGGTGGAGAATATTCATCCGTGTGCCAACGGTTCGGCTGCTTCCCAGTCGAGGGATCGAACCGTTCGGCATGTAGAGGAAATCGAGGATGAGTCGTGCGCGGCAGAGGGCGAAAGAGAAGAAGTAAAGTGGAAACGGCGGAGGTCTTGAAACCTTTACCGTTTGAGGAGGCAGGGGCGCGGGCGTTTCTATCTTGGCGTGAGATCGAGAGGAAATCTTCAGATCGTCGAAGACGGAGAAGATTGCCACCGTCTCGACAGGAAAGGATGACGACGGGGCTGTTCGGCGGGGGGAGGGGGGGGGGGGGTGGGACGGGGAGCGGAGGAGTTAGGAGGAATCACCCACCCTTCTACATCCTCGATGAAACTCGCGCGATTTACTTCACCGCTGGCGTTGCCACGTATCCGTGAAATAATGGATAACGCTTTGAATCCTTTTCATACTCGCCCCGCCCTCCTTTCCTCCGGATCGAAGCCTCGATTTGGCAGGTTATCCAGGATGCCTGCTCCGGGATTCAATTACGCGAGATGTTTCATAATTGAGAATCTCGTGGGAAGGAATAGTGAAGTTTTACAAAACGTGGCTTCGCAAACTAATTCTGTACCTACTACTTCTTTCGCGGGACGATTAGTGTTTAGTTTAAACAAGTAACCACGATGGGGCGCTGTTTCCCCCTGCACTGAAGAGTTCTTTCAACGAAGAAGAAATTCACGCGAGAATGCAATATCTGAATTATAGGAAATAGCGTTTCGGTCGAAGGCCTGGTTAGCGTAAGAAAAGTTTCATGGGCTTCCTCTGGCGGAGGCTTCCAGCTACCAAGGAAAATCAATCTGCCCCTTATCCTGGCGCTCGTTACCTACAATCTTTCTGGCGTCAATTAATGTCGTCCTGAAAGGATCCCGCTTTCGAGTACCTATCCGGCGAGAAGTCTGCAAGTATAATCTAACACGAGGAACTTCCGTCCAATCTAAGAGCGAAGTCTCCCTTAACAGAGGCTAGAAGGATTCTCGAAAAGTACAGAGACAGAATTACGAGGACCGTAGAGAGCGGAGTCGAGTGGCCATTCCACTCGGTAGGTTAAGGACACTGAAACGGAGATCTAAGGAGGCGGACCAGCGACAATAGAACTGTCAACCAATTGTTCAACTACCCGGGCTCTTCGCCATAGTTCGGCAGGATCGATGGGCGCCGTTGCGCGTTCGTTGAGAGGAAATTTGATTCGAAGAACATTCCATCCGGAGTGCTATTGCGGTGCATCGAAATAGCGATGATGCTTCCAGCTCGCTGTAGTGCAATCAGTTCCTCGAGTACTTGGAGCTCGCGGAACCATCCAAAAATGAATTTAAACGTCATTGCTGGCTGTTCGAGTTTCGAAGCTTTGGAATTTTGAATGTCCCTCGAAGTAAAGCCTCTCGGGACTGGCAATGAAAATGTTCGGAGCGTTGACGGGCGAGCTTACGGATTTTAAATGAAATCGCAGGAATTATTTCTTTGAATTTCTGTGAATCTGTAATATGGTGTAACTACATCCCAGCAATTTAACCATTACTGCCGCGGTTTTAATTCCCCGAACGGAACGCCAGCGTACAAACACCTTCAGCAGCTTCGCGGGACCGTTTAGTTTATTATCTGGCAGCTGCTCGGAGGCTGCGCGCCTCGCATGATACGCAGCCAGGAATTCGCGTATCAATCAATCCCTGACGGAGTTAAATTTCGTGGCAGACAATCGGCGCGCAATCAGACATCACCGTGAACGAGTACTTTCCCTCGTACCGTCGCGGCGCACAGCAACCGCCCCCGATAAGACTACATTACACTGCGAAATTATGCATTCTCCTCGATAAGATCCATCGCGCGAAATTTCAGCGATTGCGGAACAGCGAGTGTCTCCCCCCGCCCGTCCGTTCCAACCACCGTCCGCCCAACCCCGGCGTCTCTCTTTCCTCATCCATCCTATAATCAGCCTGACTGTCTCTCTGTCTCCCGTTCCAGCGAACCAACGGCACAAATCAGCTTTATGCAAATCTCCAAATCTCCGCATAACGTGCCTCGTAAGCCTGTCTACGGTTGTCTTAGCTCTTACGGAAAATGGGGGCCAGACATCGCGCGACGTCTCGGTATAATTCGAGCGCTTCTTGGCGTTTCTGCGAGACCTCCATTCTTGAAATGTACACACCAGTAGCCTGGGACAACTTCGTTTCTCGCCCCGAGTTAAATCGCCCGCGAACGTAATTATCCGCGTGTAAATATTTCGCGAGCGTTTCACGTAGGAATGGGAGGTTAGTACGCGCGATTAGTTCACGCGAACGCATGTTAATACTCGTGTCAATCGTTTAACGATAGCAATTTACGGACAACTTCGAGCGAATGAGGGTGTAAAGTATCACTTGATCTGAGGCAATCTTGTGACCAGAGGGGGAGAGAGAGCAAAGAAAATGTGAAGGGAATAAAAAACGAAGGAGTCTAAGGGGACTTGGGTTTCATAATGTTTTATGCGAAGGGAAGTATCGATTAAATGAATTATCGGGATTATGGAATATGGATAGATAAATTGAAACTAACAGTTTATTATTTACGCAAAACACTTATACTGTAGTTAATCTATTAATGTTTGGCAGACGTCCGTGATATTTCTTCTCAAAATTATGGAAAACAGTACGACACTTGTGACATAGATGCCAATAAATGTTGATAAAAAGACTAGGACCACTACAACTTTTTTACAAAAATAAAAGAAACTAACGTACTTATATTGAAGACACATCATTCGTAACGCTATTTTCGAAATGATTGCAAATACTACAAATTTTCGTTAACAGCCATATATTATAAACCTATAACAGCGTTTCAGTCGCGATCTCCTATTATAATATTCGATTAACCTGCAACTCCCCCGGCCCCCATATAAAGTAAGGCAATTTTAATAAAGTAACGAAAACATTAAAAATAGGCATTTTAGAATATACATCGAACTTAATAATATTAACAAACGAAACCCAGAGACACTTCGCCACCTACCGGTTGGGAATCACTTCCTATAAGATGTCAAAATAGCTGAAATCTTCATAAAAAAATATATAATAAATTTAGTGATATCCCAGCTAACAATGCCTACAGGATGCATTTATGATGCTTCTATTCAAATTCGCTATTATTATGTATGCACAATTCAAATTTCTATCAAAGCCGACACTTTGGCGCCCTTTACGCGTCATGTTCAACGCATCTCTGTAAAATTATTACAGGTGGTCGCACGTATAAAATTGCAATAAATGTGCGTATACAGCGATACGATAAATGCTCTCGAGTAAAATGTAGGACAATAGAACTGAGATTGCCGAGCAAATTCGTACACCGAGATGCTGGATTAGACACAAAGGACCGGCCTTTTCTCTCGGTGGTGTACGAATTTAGAGCGCCGTCGGACGCAAATTAATTAGTCGGAAGGAGATACCTTCGAGCGAGTTTAAAAGAGCGACTTACCACTCTGAATTTCCGAGGAGCGAAAACCCCACCAGACAATAGCCGTTCCGTGGAGGTCCAGGATCTCTTTCTCTCCTGCATTTTTTTTTCCTGCTCACACCATTTTTCATACTGTTTCACGCGCGACACTTTCATTCAAAGGAGCGCGGCGCGTAAACTACGGAGCACAAAGGTTACAACTGGCACCACGGTTTCGGGTGGCGCTACATTACGTCGGAAACAGGAGCGGCACCACCGCGAGGGCAACGAAGGGAGTTTCCATGAGATGTACAGTTTTGGCTGTCGTAGCGCCAGTTTTTAATCTCCGTTAAGTTACAATAAACTGAATCACCGAACTTCAACTTAACAATATTTTTTAAATTAGGAACCGATATGCGACCGTTACAAACTAATAAAATACATCGCCTTCCTCGGTAAATTGTCCTTGTCAGCCACTGTTATTCTATAAAAAGAGCAAAACGCTTCTTAACGACCTATAATTTGGGGGAAAAACTCGAGGAATTATTAACGCTAGTAATTATTAAACACTACACAGTCTTCGCGTACCCAACAATTTTTTTTCTCTTTTACTTACGCGAAATTGTACATTTATTTCCCAACTGATAGGGTTCTCTTATTTGGGAAAATTAATCAAGCTGTTAGCTATACGATTTTAGCTATAAAGCCACGGAAATTTGTATAGCTTTGATATAAGACGGAAAACAAGTTTCTTCCTTCTCAGTAATTTAAATTACAGCAGCTCCGTTGAAGTGTTCTACTACAGCAAAGGTATATTTGAAATTTAATTTCATGTCCACAGAAAAGATTCTCTTTATGAATTTATTACAGATCCTCCAGAGAATTCTAATCCGAAATACCGCTGTTTAAAATTAGCAATGATATATATTCACTGCGCACCGTATCGACCAATCACAGCGCATGAAAGATTTATCAGCGGAAAGGCGCGGGAAGAAATCGCGACATCCGCGCTGGCGTGTGGCAGTGATCGATTCTCAATACAAGCGGCAAATTTTAGATAGCCATTTCGCGATACGGTTTGCTTGAAATCAAGTAAAACGTAGAGTTTGCATTTGAGAGGCGTGAAACCTGTGAGTAAAACGTGTCGGGATATTTTTCGTGAGAAGTTTACGTTTGGCCGTGACATATACCGCGAGACATTCTCGCAGAGCTGTCGTACCGTGGAATGGGCAAGCACATTCGTCTTACCGGGCTCATCGATGACAAATTCACCACTAACATCTGGATTATTACAGAAACACGGATTACTGGGAATATTCATCGCCCAAGGAAGATGAAGGTAATCGAAGTTTCGATCATCCTCTCCTTTTGAATACCTGGCGACACATTTGCTATTGGAATTCAATTTCAAAGCCATCCGAGGAGCTAAAACGGCGTAGAGGGAATAATTCAAGGATCTGCAGATGTGGGAAAGTAATACATTGATTTTCATCGTTGCGAGCCTTAAGTCTGAGGATGGGGCTAGTTTCACCTCTGTTAAATATGAAAAAGGCAGAATATGTGTTCTATCTAAATGTATGAAGTAGTCTAAAATTTTATGGTGAATCGAAGTGTGCGAGTTCCTCGCGTGAAGTGAAATGAAAAAGTCCTGTATTAGTTTAGAATTTGAGGCGTTGTGCTTGAAATATACGTGAGTAAGCTTTAGTGCTCCGATTTGGAAGCGCCCTTTTTAATTCAAGTAGTCGAGGGCGCGCCGCGACGCTTCGCGCACTCGCTTGTGTCTGGTGGACACGCGTAGATGTGTATTCAATGCGTTTTGTAGTTAATAATAAATATCCTTTAGCATTTGCGAATTTTCGACGTTAGTACGTTTTGACTCCTTCGTAAATCAGGCATTTCTTAATTGAATCATACTAGAATATATTCCAGATTTCTTATAATTAGTATGTCTACTAAATTGTTACTTATAATACTCGTGGAATTTATAGAAATTTGAGACACGTATACAATTTTCAGGTCCACTGTTGTTTCTTTATTTCTCCGTGTCCTTGTATTTGAATTTTCCACTTCTTCGTGCAATTATCTTAGATTTCTATATAACTTGTGAAAGGAAGGAATGCAAAAGGAATTTGTCTATTATCTGTACATTTAAGAATTATTGTAATATTTGAATGAGGCGCAAATATCAATGCAAACGAAAAAGATATTTTTATACTTCACTACATTTAACTGAAACCAAGTGAGCGTTAATCACAAAAAGGTAAATATCACAGTAATATGGATTGAATTCGTTCTTCATAATCCGTCACGGACGAACGTGCGCTTCTATTAAAAAGGGATTAAAACCTACTTAGCTATTTATATCAAGGACCGACTGAAAATAGAACGAGGTCTTTTGGCATAAATCGTCATCTAACACACGGAACTTACAGGCCAATCGATGAGTTCGTATTTTTTACGTCAATTGAAGGTATGTATGTATTTTAATAGTAGGAATAATTATAGGTATCCAAAAGAAGGGAATATTAACACGTTCACTGCCGACTACACCGATCGGCGCGTTTTTTGTTCCGTGACCGACTACACCGATCGTGTACGGGCTCACAAACAAAAAATTTTCGGCGTCGAGTATAGCACCTCCAGATTTCGTGGGCAGTCGACGTGTTAATATGACATTATCGTATCAGTTATTGTAAAACAAGTCAGGAAGCTCTATTATTTCCAAAGTTATCAAAATATTAATGAAACTTCGCGTGTAAGATCAATAAGAATTCCGGCGGCAGCCAAATAATAAATAATCATTAGTTGTATAATATTCAATTGAAATACGATAGGTGCATAGGTTGTTCCTATTGATACTACTTTCCATGAAGCAAGAGTACTAGCCATCCATGTAGGATTCCCAACCGTACTATATAGTATTGTAAAATATTTTTATCTAGTGCACTCTATATACAGTTAGAAAAAGATAAAAATTCTATATTTCATACACATCGATAAAATTCTACAACTTTTACTGATTTTTTATTTTACTCTATGCAAACATGCAAACTTTAAAATGCGAATTTAAGCTTTAAACTGTTGGACGCGACTTAAAAAAACCATTGTCCATGATCTGTTTGCGAAAATTTATATAAAATAATTTCATACTTTCTGTCTATTCTCGCCACTTGAACGTCTATAAAGAGGATTTTTTCCATAATGAATATGGAGTGTGGAGAAGAGAGAAACAGAGCCAATCTATCTCTCATAAAAAATAAGCTCCTCATATATCTTAATTTGGACTTTCAGTGCAAAAAAAACCTTTGACATATTTGTTAAAGACAATATATTAATTAATAATGCAAAAAAGAATATACATTTAAAAAATAGAATGTCGTTTTATTTTGTACCACTTTCCTCTGAAAAGTACTATATTTTTTCACAATGTACTGGGTATATGTTTTATCACATTTGGCCGTAAAGTACTGTAATGTCCGAAGAAAAGTTGGCAACCCTACATCCCTGTCCTATTTTCTTTTTGATGTATGTACAGATAAAGCTCATAAATTAGGCCGCTCGTAATTATTCGATAATGTCACGTAACTCAGCTTCCCATTTCTATCGTAACTCCAGCGATCTCCTATTTTTTACCTCTTTTCCACAGTGATCGTTAATATCCCGCTTGATTAAAAAGCTATTATGTGCCCTCTTGCAATAAAGAAGACGCACGGCAGTAACGGTACAGGAAAGGCAGACGTGTTAATCCTCATCCACTTTGTGTAAAACGACCGATATTACGCGATAGGTCGATGGATTAAATCCACTTGCTCTCTTTAAAATGCTGTGTACTGTTAATCGATCCGACGGAAATTACGTGTCCACTTTGGCGCACGGTGCCATTTTAAAACCCGGCAAGCTTTCAGCCTGCAAATTGAATTCCGAAGTCGTTCTGCCGCGTTCATTTAACGAACAACGTCGATGCTTGCGACATGCAATACTACAACGTCTACTACTGCGTTTGGTAGATAAAATATACTTTCAGGGGCAACGAACGTAAAAGGAATAAACCTTTATTCGAGATTGTAACCATTCTATAAAAGTTTACTTTAACACCTGGGCAGCACAGTATTCTTGAATTATTGTTTTATACAATAAATATATTAAAGATCTGGAAAACTATCGAAATATCAAATGATGAAAGAGTACGTACCATGTATTTAACAAAGTAATATTTGTTCTCAGTGTTCAACTTAAATAGGCAATGAAGTTGCACGGTAGAAGATTGCAGTTAGGAGATAATTTAAACACATGGAAAGTAATTATTCAGCGAGTTGTTAATATATAAATTAGATGTCAGACTACTGTAGTGTATTAAAGTACCTGTGCCTGAGTACCTGTTATCCAATTTATACAGTTTAATGTTCATCAACAGCAGAACGAATCAAGTTCCAGAAATGGATTTAATCTGTTTGAGTACGTATGTGTCTACTCTTGCTAATTTCCAACCATTACATCGAGCTGTAAGGCGATTATATACATACCGTAAGTAACACTGGACCTTAATCCAACGTTGGCCTGTATTCCTACGAACTGAGATGAAATAATGTTATATTTCCGCTGGTTACAAGCGGCATACCTAGATACAGCGCTTCGTATCGATATTCGATTATTTGATAGGATTGGGTAATCCTTTACGATCGAGGAAAAAGGATTAAGACACAGTAGGATCCTTCTAAACGTAAGCCTTGTTAATTTAGATCACGTATAAGGAAATATGGAGTTGAAAGTACATCTTTTAAACTGAATTCTATGGAAGACAATTGGTACTGATCTGAAAACTCTATTGCGCATTCTGCTTAACGCGTACCATAAAAGGGAAAAAATATAGATGAATTCATTTGACAATTGTTTTTTCCGAAGTCTTTAACAGTTTAGATAAAGAATCTCGATACTCTTGATATTATTTCCAGTAATGGACTTTGGAGACAATAATGATTCTCCTTTCGTCAGCTGGTGCCAGCTTCGGCGCAGAATTTTCCCCAAAAACTGGGACCATCTACGGCACCCGTTGCCTCGATAAGTAGATCTATATAATTCCACAGTTTGACAAACATAAAGGAAATTGGAAGCAGTGTACGGTGCACTCGTTTCGATTCCTTTCGCCGGGGAAAGGTTCTCGATACGCGTATCGAAGTCCCCTTGAAATTCTAGAGTAAGAGCCGAAGAAGCCTCGAGTCGTCAAGATTCTTCTCCCAGTTTCGCTAACTGTTCTCGACGTCGTCGAGGGGATTACGTCGTGGAGGACGTTAAAGCAGTATCAAATATCGAGTAGCTGAATCTTTGTAGTTAACCCAGTCCAGATGGGATTTAACGGTATTAGAAGTACTCTTTCTACTAATCGACTTCGAAACAAGCCCCCTTCGAGAATTGAATTCGATCGTTCGTAACGAAACGTCGCCTTCTAAAAAAGAACTTCGTTGAGTAATCGAATCAATTAGAACTAATTATCTCCCTTCGCAACGTGCATCTAAAATCTTTACGTCCTCTTCGATTTTACCTTCTATTGACAGATGAGTACCTACGCATTAAACTCGCACTGTTACAAACGTACAGAGCCTCCCCTCGATGTGGAATAACAGCGAGGGCTTTTGTAAAAGCGTGAAACCGAAGTCGTGTAGCGCGGCCACGAAATGCTTGAATAATTTAACGCGTGACGCGGGCGATGCACGCGCAGAAGATGTAAGAAGGCATTCAGTTAAGCGGGAAGTCCCGTGGTGAACTGTCGCCGCGTGTATAGTCCGCGAAGAATTTAGAATCTTAGCAGTGAAAGGGTTAAAAGCGTACTTAACCCGGGAGGCACAATGTTGCAAGAGGAGTGCCGCGGTACCATTGACGCACATACGGAACCAATAACCTGGTTCCGCGCTGCGAGCGTATCGGTATGCTTAGCGTAGAAGGCCGAGGATTGTTTACAATGCATCAGTTTTATGATCGGGGTTACATTACCGCCGCGGACCATTCCCCTAATGAACGTAGCGCGCTTTTATCATACGCCATTTGTCAAATCACACTTTTGCCCGGCGCGCTACGACTCTCGGAAGCCGCCCACCCAGGCAATTTGTTTTCATTTCTGCTAACGATTCGCCAACCTCCCCGCTACCCCATCGTCCCGTATCACCATCCACCCGGCCCACTTTCGATGCAGTCCAATGTACGAATCCTTCGAAAGGTGTACCCTTGCAATCCTTTCTAAACGATCGATCTTGCTAACGATTCCCCCTTCCCGCGGAGGTCATTTAGCTCGAACATTTCGCGCAGGATTTATGATACGTACGGGCGTGGGCTGCTCGAGCTTTTTTTTTTATGGCAAGAGATAGGCAAGCGCGATGTCTCAATTGTTAATTGTACGGCGCGCGATACGGAACTGAAAGTACAGGGTTGTGATACACCGGATGCTACGTTCGGGGAGGTTTTACTGTCTGAGTTGTCTAGCATTTCGTGACAACTATGGAAATGAGACGCGAGATTAGTTAATAATTTGGCGGTGGGTGTTGTACTTTAGGTAAGAATGGATTGTAGATAAAAACGAGCGCCTCGGTTGATAGGGATTCGAACCGAGGATCCAGGGAATAAATCCCGGCAAGCTAAATTTTGGTGTGGACCTTTATTACCTCGTTTTAAACAATATGTCGAAGATTTTTACAAAGGGTTGAAGGCGAAAGAAGATGTTTCTCACGAATATCTCGTTAGCTATCAGTTTTACGACAAAAACAGTTATTATGAAATTTATAACTTAGGAAATTCTCTACAGAAAAGGTTTTACGAGTATTTGCGCAGGAGTAACCATTTTCATGTATGAGGGGTTACCAAGTTTCAACCGTCATACTTTTGACAAGAGAAGATCCCGAACGCGGAAATTAAAAAAATTATGAAACTTTGTGAATATGTAGGGGATGTTCTAGGGGGAAAATGTTCGATTTTGTGTATCTCTTTATTCGATGGTGTCAATTCTGCAATGACGGAGCGAAATAGCATTTGAATATGATCGTAATATCCACTTCAAATTCACCTTTACATACATATCCCAAGAAAGAAGCCGCAATCAATCTACTTATCCCCAATTACTGCTACTTAACAAATATCACTGCTTCGAGTTCGTCAATGAACTGCGAAGACAATAGAGAGAGAGAGAGAGAGAGAGAGAGAGGGAGAGAGAGAGAGAGAGAGTGCCGCTGAGAGAAGCGAGTTCTATTTCCCTCTGATACCAAAACTTCCTAGGTTTCCGTTCAGCTTGCTGAGGGAGAGGCTCAAGTAATTCCGGCGACTGGCAGTAGTTCGGTGTCAAGCGGAAAATAGACGGCGGAACGTGTAATATTATTGCTCCGGTGCAAATCACGTCGCCACGCAAGGCGACGAAACGACGTATCGTTATTCCACTCCTAATGCACCTACCGTACGGTGCATCTGTCGCAATGCAGTCGTATGCACCGTATGTAGATACGCGGGGCACATTGTTTTCAGATTTCCCCTTCCTGCGCCATTTTCGACTTCACCTCGTCTTATCCACTCGCAAGTTTACTGCGCGCCCGTACCTTTCCCCCTGCCTTCGATTTTCTTCTCGTTTACTGTTTACCTTTCGCTACTCACTTTATTTCGGCACATACGCGCAGCTGGTAATATCACATGTCCCTCCATTCTACAAATACGAGACCATCTCTTCGTACAAAAATAGAGTGTATTCAGAAACTTGTACCCGTGTTTTATTAAACGAAATACGCGTCTAACAAGTGCAATAGAGTGCCACATTCTTGCGAGAACAAAATGCTTTACCGCCTATCGCTCAAGATTAACTACAGAATTTACCAGTAGACTTCATCGGAGTGCCATTACTCAAATTTCTACCGACAACTTTAAAACACGCACTCCTCGGTTATTTCCTCAAGCACTCCCAAAGATGAATATTTTCGTTCCGTTCCGAAATCTCCCGGAACGGTTCTCTTTAATTAAAATGATAATAGTCGTAATAGAAAGCGCAAGATTGATACATTTCTCTGGATTCCCACATACGAATCGTCCATTTTTCACGATATGAAATACGTACACCGCCGCGTCATAACGAAGTTACTTCCCTGATGCACCGTAAAATCTCGTTCATTTTCGTCCGTGTAATTGCTCATTGAGCAATCCCACGGTCAACCGAGGCCACGCTCGGTCGGCAGCTCGTAAGACGAGCAGAGGACGAGCGCGCGAGCATTCCACGGCTATGTATTTCCCGTGTTACATTCAATCTGGTACGCTCCGAATTGCCGTTCGCAAACAACGCGCGGTTTCTGCACACATGCATCGGATGTGCGGTTAATTACGATCGTGTGTGTGCCCGCGACCGAATGAAGTCGCAGGAGTAGGCGCCAGCCCATGTCGTCCCGTTATCGAGACCGTATTAATTGGATCCGAGTAATTTGATTACATAAGAAAAGCGCCTGAATACCCACAAATTCATCCTACGGAGCTTTCGCCCCTAATGACGTACAACGGTAACGGAGGAAGGGAAAAACAAGGGCGGAGGCACATCGTATTCCACAGTCGCCTGTGAAATCTAATTTCGACCACGCTCCGATAACCAGCGTACTCAATTTGATTTTTAAATATAGATGAGGCAAGTTGCATCGCGCACGATGGAATCGGCGACAGGGTATGACGTGTGGTATTTTGGGATATGTAGAACTTACCCTTGGCGATTTGCGTTTCACGTTCTCGACACAAGGAAATCCACCACACTGGAACCAGAGAAATTAGATATTATTAATAGCCTGGTTAATTAGGTGCAGTCAGTGCAATAATTTGGATGGCAAAGAATTTAATATACCTAACGTGGTTCTCGTGGAATCTGCGATTGGTTGCTCGCGTAGTGGAGGTATTTGAAAACTACTAGGGGTGTAATATAAATCAACTGTCCCCCTTTATGAAAGGCGAGTATCTACTGTAGTATTTAAAATTTATTAATTGGTTTAGAATTTCTAGAAGAGAAATATTCCGGGATCGAATGAAACTGTTCAAAGTTTTAATTAATTATGAAATAACTGTAGTTTTATGACTATTATCGTTTCAGTTCCGAGAAAACTGTTATAAAATACAATGTAGTTGAAACTTTTATACCGTACACTTTTGTGTAAATAGGAAACGTTTATTTTCTTGAAAGTAGAAGAAAGTTCTAGTTGAACAGGAACATTTATTCTGCTCTGAAAAAACTAAAGTTATGACAAGCAGATTTTTCGAAGTTGAAAATAAATATATAAGAATTATAATGTGCTTTCTCTTCTATACTTATCCTGATTCCAAGTTCTTAAACAATACTAATTAAAAAAATATTCCTAACTTTTATAGTGTACCGTTACATATCTATTCAAAAGTATATGATGCCCCCGAACTTTTATTAATCGAACATAAAATAACCGTTAAAACCGAACTCCTACAACAGAGTTAAAGTGTTAATGTAAAAAGTTAACTTAAAACAGAAAATAAATGATTTAAATGTTAAAAGTTGGTTAATTAACTTTCATTTATAAAAGTTAGCAGTTTTATTCGAGCATTCATTCCGGTCCATTTCGAACAAGTTCCCTTGCTATTACACAACGAAAGCTGAGAAATTTAATTGTCGATTGTACTATGTAGTGTTTTTCTTTATCACAAAGTAATTTTAAAGTGAGCCTTTCCGTGGATTCAGAAAATTTCTCACGTCAATGTGACAACGATATTTCGCAGCACGCTGCAGCATTTCTCCCGCAGAAATATACAGCCCCATGAAAAAAGATTTCCCGGCGATCTTTCACGCTCCGCATCTTGAGTCAGAAAGAGGGATATCGTCAAAAAGCTTACAACGCGATTTCGCCAGATCCTTTTCCGTCCCGACCGTTTTCGTTCTTCCGTCTTATCGCGGTATACGTGCCCGCCATGTCATATTTAGTGGTGCACGCGATAAGACAAGTTACACCCTTAGAGGGCGAATCATCCTATCGTAAAAAGCGTTATTAGATCGTGGCGCGCCTGGAAATCTAGCTAATTACTAATTATCCAGTTTCATAAATTTGAAATTTCAGCCCTAAGTTATATTTGGTTCACGAGCTCCCATTTCAACAACTTTATGTTCCTGGTAGGGTTATTTCGGAATTATATAGAAATTCTTCATTATCGTCATTACTGTCAAATGTTTTCATCGTTCCAACTATAATAGCGTTTCCTGCGTAAGTAAATTTTATAGGTAATTCTTTTATGGAATCGAGAAATGACTTCTAAACGTCAATGCAACTTTAATCTACTTCTTACGGCGCGATATTTTTTTCTATCTTTGAAATTCAGAATTTCTGTAGAGCTCTAGTTTAGTCTTTTGAATGTATTCATATATGGTAAAGAAAATTCTAATCTAGACCCTACAGCTTTTTTTTCTATCACAATTCCACACTCGAGAAGAACAGACATGGCTAAAATAATGGTAATTATTTGAAGTTAAGCACAGTTTCATCCATTATCTAACATTCGAATCGTTGACCTGTGTCTAGAATATAATGGCTCGAATCTAATTATTCATTTACATTTACAGTATCCTTCGGCTTTTGCACTTAAAAGAAGTAGTACTGAGATTACTAAAAAGCAATGCTAATTTAGCCTGAAATACCATGGCGAAGATGAATTTTACAGCACGCACCCCTGACGAACTTTCTTCGACCGCGCTGCAAAGGTTCACTAGTGACGTTCGCGGCAAGTAATTATTTTCCACCCACCTGAATGTTTGAAGGGACGTTGGACGTGGGAAAAGGTGCATCAGATGGAAAAGGGGACACCAGATCGGGGCAAGTGGTGTTTGGATTTGAAACGGGAACGGTGACGGTTAATTAGAGCAAAAAATACCGGTCTGAACTGAAAAGGGAAAGGGCGCCGTTGAAACAGCGAACAGGGGGCGAGCATGGCGATAAACAAAAGGGAATTTCCCGGGGTGTGAGTGGGAATCGTGTAAACACAGACACATCCACTCTCCAGGGTGGATAAAGTCGTTGGACCAGATCGAAAAAAGCTTCTCGGAAAGTTGTTTCCGCTCGCCTCCATTATTACTTTCGCAACGTTATCCGTGTTTATTGCAGTTAATTTTACGATCCAGCTTCGCTGACGATCTTGTTGACAGTTCATTTTGCACTTTTTTACGGTCGATATAAATTCCACTGAAACATCTATGATTATATTGAATATAGATAGTTACATCGAGTTTTATGTTGCGAAAAGCAGTTGGAGAATCGCATCTTCCAATGATCGTGGGAATGATTAATAATTAAATGAAGTCAAAAGCAAAATAATACTACACGACGTAGTTTCATTAACAGAAGGGACATTGGACGCTCGATTAAGGAATATTTGGACTTGTTAGATGAAAGACAGAATTGGGAAATATAAACAGAATGCAATAAGTTCGTAAATAAGATAATTAAGAGATACAAGAACTCGTCTAGTATCTTGAAGTAGAATATCATTGTTTTTTCATTCTTAGAATTGTTATGGCGTAGAGGGTGAATATCGAACTAAATTAATTCACGAATTAAGGAAAGCAATTTTTATTCCGTTACAGCGGGAAAGTTTCAGTACGTGGCAATATTTAGCGTAGGCGCAAATTTGAAAAGTTGAAATATAATTAGCGACAGTTAGGGGAGTTTAACGGTGCCGCATAAACGTGGCCCATTAATATTCATTTTTGTCGATTAGGACCCGAACTTCCGGAAAATTTCTGCACGCCAGATTTATCCAGCCGGGCTTAATCCAACGTTTGACTCGGTCGTGGAATTCTGCCAAAATTCCAGGCCGCAGGGACTATGTCACGCGGAACGCTGAATTTTCAAAACGGGAGAAAAACTTTCGGGGCGGAGGGCGGGGCTCTCTAGTATGGAGGATTTTCGATATCCGTCCTGTGAAAAGGCGAATTGGGATCAGACGTTTTTACGGTGCAACCGAAATTCTTCGAATAAAGACGAGGATCTTTGATAACTACTTCGCGATGCAAAGCTGGCGCCCCGAATACTATTTACACGAGAACTTCGAAATCGCCTTCAGAAGGATTACACGTTATTTCAAAAACTCGTTACCTTTCACCTTTTTACGTCATCGTTCCATGCGAAACACTTTTCTGGGCGCTTTGAACACTGAATCTTTTCACGCGTGAATACGTTGTTACGCCGTCACGACGTGCTGTACAATTTTTGATAAGCTTATCGTTATACATGGTTTTACAGCGGCTATTGTAACGGTAAGTCTTTGTAAAGTGCGCGCGCGTGTTAGCTTTTATACGCGCCCTATTACATAATGCAACCATTTCGGTAATAGGTGTGCTATAAAAAGGAGACATGGAAGATAGGTGCTACGATCTATGTAGATCATTTCTGCGCAGCGTGGGCGCGCGTGTTAATGATAAATGAGTTCATACATCCTGCTAGTGTACGCTGAGCTTTATACGAAACTGTTGTAGGTTGTTCAGAATCAATTACCGTTATTTTCAAAGACCACTTTCTGTAGCTTTCATGTTACACTTTCAAATTACGCTCTTTCACCTATCTTACAGCGATTTTCTTAACGGGTTATACCTACTTAGGTATAAACCCTTAAATTCTATGCTACTTCGAATTGGTGTCCCTATGTTTTTTTTAAATATTCTTCTGTTAGATGACAATTGAATTGTATTTCGTAATCCTATTTACTTTCGTGTGTAAACTATATTCTTTGGGAATAGTGCCCCACCCTAACATTTCGCGATGCACAGACTACCAAATGGAAGAAACATCGCGATCGTCAAATCTGTACTTCCGGGGTCCTTTCTTCCATCCTTTTCACGTAGCCAGAAAATCGAAAGTGGTAAAATGGATTACGTTCTGGCTGACACTTAAAATATGGAAAATGTACACACACATTTTGATCGATGGTGTATATCTGATTGAGTAACGTTTACGTTTCAGAGGTGTTGACCAGTGTGTTATTCAAATTGCGCAATTAAGTTGTAATGAAAGTTAACATTTGAGGGAAGTAAATGATCAAGTGTTTCATGACAGACGGTGTAGTATCAGCCTATCGAAGTTTCTCTCTACATATCCAAGAAGTACTCCATCTAGCAGTGAACCATATCACCCCCCGAATTGCTCATACTCGTATCCGAGATCCTCCTATTTCACGAAATGGAGCAACCACGATATTTCAGCTGAGCCGCGTATTTGGATTCGCAGGAGATTCGTGGTTTACGAGGGTGTTTAATATTTTCGGTTTATGGTGCGCCAGTAGTTGAATAAGAACTCTGAAACTGCGGCGGCGTGAAATATCCTGTGACCTTCCTCATCGCCTCGATTATTGGGTTCACGTTCAAACGAGTCATGGATATGCAATTCTCCACAATAATCTTCCATTCGTCATCGAAACTTTATCCAATGCTGGCCGAAAATTAAGATCATTCCTAAGATCGAATCTCACTCCCAAAGAAAATACAATATTCCAGCTTAAAATTCTTCCCTTCACTGATTCGTTCGGATTCAGAATTTATTTAATTCATAAACATGCTCCTCGTAAATCTACACGAACCCTGCACCCACCTTGTCAAACTAGAAGGTGCTCTCCTCAAGAGGAGGCGCAGCGTTCTTCTAGAAACACGAATATCTCGAAGACCGCATCGCACCCGCGAAAGTTTATAGCCCGTGTGGGTACTTAATATTTATAGTTTGTTGTCGTCGGTAAAATACTGGGAGGGCGCGAAATTTCCGCGGATTGAAAAATAGACGGGCCGCGAATATTCCGTATGCACGGCGAACGGTCGCTAATTAAATTTCGAACTCACGGAAATTCCCGGACGACGGACAGGGGGAGGGGGATTTTTCGAAACTTCGAGTCGCCCAGGTCGTTCCAGCGAAGTTCAGAAAACTTTCTTCAATTTGCATTGGAAGCTTCCGACGCGGCGAGGCGGGCGAATTGAAAAACGATGCCGCGACGAAGCAAAGGCCGAGGGGGCGAGGCGTAGGTACTTTTTACGACTCCATTCGGATTTCTGCTTTCGAGGAATCGCTTGCAACCGACCTAACAAACAAGAGATCGGAAGAGGGAATGGTCGCGAGAGGGGGAGGACGGATTGAAGTGGTTGAGGAGTCAGGTGACTTTGATAAAAGGAATCGCGCGGAAAGGTATAAAGGACAAGGGTGGAGGAAAGAAATAGCATCTCGACTGCTCCAGGTGGCGAGAGTAGACGAAGACGTATCGATTATCTCGCTCGACTTTGCGCAAACGAGACCGCAGCGGCGCGAAAGTACGATCGAAGATAAAGCCACGTTCCTCCCTCTCGACGTGGCTGGACGAGACGGAGAAGGACGATGGTGTCAGGAGGGAGGGTGGGGGGGCGGTGGTTAAAGCCTTCTCGGCGGAGGTTCTTTCTAGCCTTCGGGGATAAAACTCGAGGGACGACTTAATCATCGATGGGCAAGGCCTTCTTCTTGGATCCACCGTAGGAATAAAGAACTGGCGCGTCCGCCTAACGATCGTGAATCTTCCGTAAAAAAAAAAGAAGAAATAAGAAGAAACGAGCGGTTCTAACGGAAAACCTATAAAGCATCGGCTAAAAGAATTTCTGTGGGGTGGTTGGAGACAAATCAGCCGTTTCGTGGCAGGAGGTTCGAGTAAAGGCCGATATCCGTCAAACGTCGATGTATCATTAGCGAGCGACGTCTTGTTCGTAATTAGATTTATGAAAGCACGGATATCCTTTTCTTGCTTCGTTACTCTCGGCAGTCTTCCTTAGTTGTACCAGTTTTCTTCGGGAGATTGTGAATTAAATCGACATCTGAGTGATCTGGTGTAATTAATTAACGGGGAAATCCATTTTGAAATTTTTTTCCCCGTTGATCTAACACAAAAAAGAAACAAAAGGATTCTTAATTAGTAAGAGTGTGGCTATAGTCCCTAGCAGATTTATAAAAAAAATCAGAAATTCACAAAATGGCGAGAATTTCAATTTAAACTCATTTTTGGCGTCTTTTCTCTCGTCTTTAAGCAGCCTTAAACGTATGAAAGAAAAACTCTTTCGACTTGATTCTGCTACCGGCTAGAATTATATATTTGCTGAGGGTGTACAAAAAAGATGGACAACTGAAAAACACTGATTTTATATTTTTTTACCGCTTACTGAAATGTTAGTAAATACATGCGGATAATGCTCATCGGTAAAGACTGTGTAGGTTTTTTCTGCGCGGTCCCTAAAGAGGATAGGGGATCCTCTAGACGGGGATACCCCCTTAAGAGTCGATGCGTTCCTTTCTAAACTGAATCCAACGACAACAGCGAGGCTAGATAATTAAACATCGTTAGACGGAATTCACTGGCTCCGCGGGGCAACGAGTCGCCCGGTCCGAGTAAATACTTGACGCGGCACGAGTCTCTCACTCGACCCCATGGCCGCTTTCAAAGTAACAAGGAATCTCAAACACGCGCTATAACTTGAAAATTAAAGCACCGATATATACGATGCGACGCCACATTCGGCGGACATTTCGGAATTCGCGGCCCTAATACCGTGCGTATCCCGTACTCCGCCACCTCTTATACACGTCCCCGTAGCGGGGAACGTCGATATCAGCATCGCTCCTCATTTTTCCCGCGGCCCCCCTCCGCCCCTCCCACGGTCGCCTTTTCTCCCGTCGAATTACGCGATCGAGCAGCAAGGTGGGACCAGAGCCTCGGGCATCGAATTTATCGAATTTCTCCAGGGACTCGGCTGGTAGAGCTGCTTCAACGCTCGAGATTCTCGACGGCTGCTGCAACACCGTCCCAGCGCGACGTCCGCCGGGGACAAAAAGGAGGACCCGGAGACGTCGCGAAGCTTAGCGTATAAGTGAAACACATAAAAGCGCAACGAGGGAAGGTGTCGGAGTGTCAGGGCCCGAAGAGAACCGGTGGCTGGCTGCGGTATATATCCAGGACCGGGGAAATCAATGGTTTATAAATAATGGCAGCGTTGCTCGGCGCCGAGATCTCTCTTCCCCGGCCCCTTGCCGCCTCCATTTTACTCTCGAAGTTACGGTATTAAATTCCTATTATGTCGGCGGTGAGTGGATGCCAGCACACCGATGGCAAGAAGACGGTGGAAAGAGACTCGAGTTAAGGGTGTAAGAAGCGAAAGGCCCCGAGCCCGGGGTATAAGGTATCGTTTGAAAGGAAACTCGATGGCAGTCGAGGCCAGACTTCCACTTCTGGACATTTTCTTCGACCCCTTTCATACATACTGCTCCGCGGCCTGGCCACCTGGTAGTTTCGCTTCCGCCTCTTCTTCTCTCCCACCAAGGGAACGCCGACTTCCCGTGGATGGCCCAACGCTTCTCGACCTCCTAGAGGACGTCTCGAAATCTGACCAGATGCCCTGCTATTTGGCACTTGGTGGCAAGCTCTTTTTGCCTGCCTTAAAGTGGAAGCGAATGCAGCAGGCATGTACGGCCATTCGTTACTTAATTTTTTCTCCGTCACGAGGAGACGCGAAAATGGCGAGCAATTGCTTTCCAAGCTACATGTATAGTTCCTTGATAGAGAAATTTCGTCTGCGCTTGACAACTACGTGTATTAAAATATTTTTAATAACTCTTTCCTATACCGTGCGCGTATAATTATACTAATTGTAAGTCGTGGCGATGTCATCGCTGAAATGGAGATTATAAAGGCGCAGAGGAGAAACCGGGGAACATGTTGCAAGTGGAAGTCACAAAATGCTGCTCAAGAATAACATCGAGCTGCCTCGGACTACTCAGTTAGGCGACTCTGACAAACTTCTTTGAGTGGAATCTAGGAAACTTGGTTCCTCGCATACTTGCAATGTTCATAAGGATGATGGTGGCAGTGTTTGAGAGGCATTCTTGTTCGATAAAATTCTGCACAGATTCGCGGTACCGTAAACTGGGGTGACTTTGCCCGCCCGGGGTGACATTGTCCACTTTTCGGAAAGACTTTATTTTATTTTATTGTGAAGTAATTAGAACATATGGTACTTTGTAATCGATAGCAATAATTTCTCCAAGGTCAAACGAAAAAAAAAATAGCGAATTCAATCATATAGTAATTTTTCAGTCAGAGTAAAAAAGTGGGCAATGTCACCCCGGCGGGTAAAGTCACCCCAGTTTATGGTAGTTTCTCAGTCATTGATATTCTAAAAACTAGCTCAGACTGGCGTTCGGCCAAGCTGACTGTTCTTCGACACTTCATACGTCGGTTCACACTTCGCTCCCGCTTCTGCGAGCCTGCTACCACGTCGTTAACAGTCTTTGGACTTCAACGCGAGTTCGACGAGAGTGGATAGTTCAGCTCCGTAAACAGCGTTGAATTATTCATAGATTCGGGAAAGATAATTCATAAAAGAGCGCGCCTTGTCAGCCGAGGACTTTCTTCAATATTGCGCAACTTAATGGGCGAAGTGTAGTGACTTTGCCGGGTAGAATTCGGTGGAATTATATTGGCCATCATGTACGTGGCTGTTTATTTAGAATTATTACTGTATAATTATCTAAGTTACGTTAGCATTGTATAGAAGAATGCACAGATGCTTGTTTTATTACAAGTGATTACAAGTTTGCTGGTTTATAGAGCGTAATGCCACCAATGCTGGGCCACCAGCTTCTAGCTTTCGATTAATGCATCGTCGTGAAGAGCTTTGAAGTAAAATTGTTCCGAAAATTTTCATTGCTGTAGATCCAGGATTTTAAGAAAATTCTTCTGTAATTTCTGTATGTATTTTCTCGTTTTAGTTGAATTTATCCAAAATAAAAGAAAGAAGGTTTCGAAGTGTTTTAATCGAATAGCTATAAGAATAAACTTAGCTTTCCTTTTAGGGAAGAGTGAGAAAATATCCTGCAAAATGCAGATATGCTGTTAAGAAAAAGACTCTTAAACTTGCATTTCTCTTATTTCATTTCCAATTTCCTTCACAAAGGATTTCGTAGACCCTTCACATTTGCAACATTTTACACTTCTGCGATTAAAAACGCGTTTTAGATTCGTTTCAATTAGATGCATACCTTATAACTCACTATCCAGAAAATGGGGCGTATTCGTGTGTGAAAGGAACAACCTAGTTCTCTGTACTTGCACAGACGACAGCTAAATTCGAGGGAACACGTAAAAGCCCAAAGATCGTATCAAGTAATAACCGGACGTACAGGCGATTTTACTTTGAGACGGGACACAATAGCCTCGAAATAAGAAGTCGTAGATCAAGCAAAGTTGCTGTAATCGTTCCGAAAATTCGCGATACGAGGCTAACGTTTCCTGGAGTGGCTCTTTCACCGGCAGTGATACACAATTTCGCACAAAACTCGAGGATAAATTCAGTTCTGAGATTGAATCGATATTCCGAACTTCTGCACAATGCGGAAGGAACATTTCCCCCGGCATAATTGCTTTGAAACGGTAATCTCACGATATATCTGGTGGTCAACGTTAATTTGTCTCGATGTGCCATGAAACATCCTTAATATGGAAATCAGGGCCGGGAAATCTTCAAACCTTTCACTTTCGAGTGCTGATAGAATTATGTGCAATCGTCAAGTGTCCTTTCGATCGAAGAAGTTAAAGTAAAGGAGAGTTCAATTATGACGAATTTTATCGAATAGTATCGGACAATTCCTGCAAAATTTCTATTTCTATTTCACACTTTATATATAAAAACTAGCATGATTTATGAATTATCAAAAACATTAGTGCTTCTAATTATGCTATTCCTAGCTTTTTTTACAAATTAAACTTCGTCTTGAATACGAATCAGCAACCTTATTTCTAACCTAGTAATCTCTTCATATTAAATCAGATCATCAATAAATCGATGGGCAAAATATTTCAAAATTTCCTTCCCCATATCCTGCGGATCTCTCCATTCAGTTAATACACGATCCATGTATCACCGTTCATAGGTAAATAATAGTACCTGGCTAGCAAAACGAACGCAGCCGCTAATGGACGCATTTATCTTACAATTCACAAAAGCGAATCTTTATCCTTCGAGTCGACGTTGAAAAACACTCTCCCAGCCGTGCTTCACGGAAAACAATATATATCCCAGCCGATGAAAGCTTAGCTTCGCGATAAATTTCGTACGAACACGGTGTATAAAGGCGATCGTGCAAGTAGGCGGTTTTAGGATGATTAGTCACGAGATTTAAGATGTCCGCTGGAATCATCGTAAAAGTTCCGCGGAAACGGCCACCATTAACCGAAACTTCCAAAGGCTCGGGAACTTCTGGGCAGGGTTAAGAGGTAAGAGCGCGGGAAAGCACTGGATAAGTGTAACGTGCTTCGCTGGACGGGAAAAAGCGTTTCTCTTCACGCTCTCTCCAACAATCCGCGACCGTGGAATCGATATCCAAAGCGCAACCGCACCCGTGCCCATTTCCATGCACATATATGTATATATATTTCAATGCAAACATTTGTCGTCTGTTTTGACGATGACAAAATGTTTTCCCTTCGTGCGCCAGCCGTATTTCACCCATAAAATTGCTATCCCAAGCACGAGACGAGAATGTCGTAAAAAACATTTCAGTTTCGCGTTTCAAACACCGATCGCACGCCTCCTCCCCCCCCCCTCTCTCGCTCTCTCTCTCCCTCGGCAGTAATTTTCCACGGAACAATTGTTGCTTTGTTTTTTCTTCTCTTTTCGAGCCGTGTTTACGAGCGTGAAGTATTTTCCAAGCTTTGCTGGCTGTCGTGCAAACGCTTCATGCGCTTTACTTGCGGTACGTATTCTACCGCTCGGTTTTAGTGTTTCGATGCAGGGTCACTTGTATCGATGCCTTGGTTTCTGGTTTCTTGATTTCTGAAGACAGTTTTATGGCAGGCTTGAATATTGTAATAGGTTTAATATTGGGCCGTTTTGGCTTGCTGTACTGTTTTGTGTCGTGGAAGAAATCGTTGGTGTCAAGGTTCGTTCGGGGTGATTGGAGACGGTGAAATTTGTGTTAGAGGAGTGACTGATACTACGTATTTCAGAAAAATTATCTTATCATTTAATTCGTCGTATGAAACTCTTCCTAAAACTTTTGTTGCCGAGTATTCTCTAATACGATTAATAATAAAAAAGGGTTATTTGATGTTCTTGTTTTGCTGGATTATTAAAAGCACACGAAGCATGGGAGTCGAAATTTATTCCATACGATTTTCAAGAAAACACACGCATAACAGGTTAGAGAGACTCGCGGTTCTTCTTACATACATTGCTTTCCAAGCGCGTCTGACCATACACGGACCATCTTCCCTTGTGCGTATACACTTCCCTGCTCTCTTGGATTCTACCATCTCTAGCTCTCTTACATTGCTTAGAGTAAGAATTTCTATAGTATCTCTGCAAGTTAGGAGAGATTTGGAGAAATCTACTTCTGTAAGTTATTTATTTTTAAAATCTATTTGAATTTTTTGCTTTCAGATGCATCGCTGGCCTAGGGAATATTCACCAGTTAATGCTTAAAATAAGCACGACTTACATCCAAGCCGATATCTCCCTTAGTTAATGATAATATCTCATGAAAATTTCAAATAATATAGTTAACAGATATATATTTTAGTAAAAAAAAACATTGTGCATGATTTTCAATTATACTTTTCCCCAAAAAATTCCTAAACTTGTATGCTTTTTCGTATCTCTAGATGGATGTAACCCCTTAAGGCTCAACTTCTCCTCACTTCTCTCTGTGTAATCATTTTATGTTATCTTCTCTGTACATCCTTTCCTACGAGAGATCTCTAAAAATCCTGTATGCGATCAAATGCAACTAAGCAATTATTAATACATGTTCATCACATACCAAAATATTACACTAAGAAAAGAGATGTCAAGCCAGTGTCCGCTACCATATACAATCACAGCTGCCCCCCGTGCTTTATTGAGATACGTCATCGTGGTACGCGCGGGTTCGGATCATCCTTCGGAGGGTGTAAAAGGGAGGGAACGTGAGCGAGGGTCACAGGGATCCGGAAGTACCGTGCTCGGGGAATATGGCGGGAATTTCGCAGGAAACGGAAAGCATTCCCACTCTTCCGCGTTGCAACCGCGGTCCGGTCTGTTCGGGGAACCGCCGACAAAACCGAGCATCGCTTCTCCATGCTCGTAATTCGTCTGGCTACCGAACGTTGTATCCGGCTGTTTGAAGAGCCCGCTCTTTTTCCTTCCATAGGAACGGTTAATAGGACAATCCTGCCAGCGGTTTCACAGACATAGATCTGTTCGATGAAAACGTTGCTCCCTTTGTTGGCTGCCCATATAAAATGCAGACTACACAGGGCTTGCAGACTGGTTCTTGTCGAATCATTAAGTCATAAATTATTCTAGCAGTTTGAATTCGCCGCGAACGAGGACCAGGCCTTTCTTTATGCACAGTTTAAGATTCGATTCGAGTGAACTAAATTTTGTAATCTCTTAAGGTACATGTACTCAAATGCAGGGACAGCACTGAATGAATATTCTGAATATATATACACACAGTGACTGAAGTAGATGGTAAATAAGGTGTCTTAGGCGATTTTTGAAGATAAATTAGGTATCAGGAAAGAAATAAGTATTGTGTACCCTTAGAGGAATAATTTAAAATATCGATGTAAACCTTCTTGAAATTTTCTATTACTAATGAATTATCGTGCACAGTGTAACACAATTTTCAGTAAAGAAGATTCTGTTCTTCTAACAAGCTCTCGTTACGTCACGCGCGTACACGAGTGGACGATAGCAGGGTTGACAATCGATTAAGGAGTGTATTGGTATTCCGCGATTCTGCTTGCCCCGAATCGCCAGCCAGACAAGCCAATGCAAATCGGGGGCGCTTTGGAACTAGGCCGATGCTCGCATTAAAACGCAAATACACGGTTCTGCAGCGGGTGCAACAACGATGCCCTAGCTTATAATTGCATTGGCATGTAATTGGCATTCATAATGACAAACTGTTTCGACTTCTTACTTCGTGGCAAAAGTTTCGAGAAAGGTCAGTGAAGTGCGCTGCTCTTGGAATCCACTCTCATCGATTGACAGCAAGTTCTCGCAGCGATGGATTTCAACTAGAGCTGTTCGAGTACTCGGAACAAGCGAGCCGGGATATACTCGGTTCGAATAACCGATCCGAGCCGAGCGCTCGGAAGAACCGAGCGGCTCGATTAAAGCGAGCGGTTCGATTAAAAAGCGAGCGGCTCGATTAAAAAGCGAGTAGATTGCATAGTGGAGGTAGCGATTGACAAACGAAACATATGGATCATTCGTGCCACCCGATTGTTTCCAGCCGCTCGCTTCATTCGAGTACTCGGCTCCGCTCGGAAACCGAGTCCCGGCTCGACTCGAATTTCGAGCTACTTGAATATTCGAGTACTCGAACAGCTCTAATTTCAACCACTTGCGCCGAAGTATCTTCTAAACGATGGTTAATGCGCCGGATAAGGTGTCTTTCTTTAGAGTCAGTTTCCATTAAAAAACAAGAAATAATGTTCTTGCGGTATACTGTCTTGCTACGTTTATAAATGCACTCCAACATACTTCCGTGCACCGAGGTTTACTCCGTAAACGAGGTTGAACTTATTTCACTATTAGCAAGTTAATGGCACACGAGGACCCGGTAAATTGCATCAGTGAACTCGACGGAACATTCATTTTATCGGAATTCCCTCGTGAGAAAGTCTAAAAAAAGAGCGATCCACAACTTTGACTGATGTTTTAACGCAGAATCGTCTTCTCTAATGTAGAAATTCCGGGAAACTGAGCTCGTGACACTTTCGCGGCAATTTTCCGCTGGCACGAAATCGTATTTTCAAAGGAAAATTCGTTAACGAGTGAAACTAATTATCAGTCCTCTAATATTTCGCCCCGACGACCCGCCGAACTTCACAGCAAACTGAATCAAACCGTAACTATGGTTTGATGGGAAATATTTCAGTTTCCATGAAGAATAATTAATATTTGATCGCCTTTTCGATACACTCCGCTGTGAAGGAAATTTTACTTTCCCTTTAATCAGTTCGTTGTTCCGGCGTAAAATGCTTCACGTGCTGGCACGGGAATTCCAGGGAGAGACTGAAGCGCATGCTAAAGTAGGTAAGTTGACGTTCAGATGAGAGTAGGTACTCGGAACACGTTCATAAGTAGCCTAGAAAAGTTATTCGAAACGAATATGCTACTTTCATTGTCAAACACTTGTCAAATTTATCTTTCTGTAGTACGTCGTTGAACGAATTCGACAGATAAACAAATCCTGCGTATGCGAGTGAAAACTGCGAAATCAACGGGCGGGAGTTTATCAGCGAGGTAATAATAACACGAACATTAATCATCAGGGTCTATTATACGGCCTCAGTTTTTGACAAACGGGGAATACTCGAAGTCACCAAGTTATAGCGATTTCATGGAACTGAAACGCCATTATCTCACCCCAAACAATAACAAGGTAGGTGAAATATGCACCGACGGTATAACGGTCGCATTTCGAGGAAAATATCGCCAGGGGGAATAGATTTCATCGCGAAAACAGCGACGAGCCGCGCTGACACTAAAAATATTGAAAACAACTCGAAAGGGTGGGTTTTTCACTGGCGTTTCATGGCCGGATCGCGAGCTAAAATTTTCACGTTATACACTTTGCGACGTCACAGATGGCTGGTTAAGATACCGTGCCCAATCAATAATGAAAGCGCTGCTTTAAATATAACTCGCCTAAATTATGCATCGTGTACTGATGTTGTCAATTTGCTACGTAAAAATGTTGCTGTGGAAATCAAAGTCAGAAGCTTATAGGGGATGAGATATTTTTATGGAAACGGTTAACTACAAATAACATGAAATACCTTGGTTCTTAGAGATTTAATTATATTCTGTGTGAGAAAATTATCGACACACATTGTGAAAATTGTTAAATTTCGCCCTCTTTTCCTGTCTTTAATGCTGGTTGGGACTAATTTTAATGTTTAGCCATTTTACCTTGCTACCAGCATTACCTTGTTTTATTACACTGTCCCATTCAATAGAGCCAATTTATGCAAGGAACAAAATACACTTTCTTAAAAAATGAAAAATAAGACAGGTAAATACAGAGAGAAGCTTAATACAACCATGTACTGTTATAGTCAGATAACTGAATTTTCTAATGCTACCAATTAGAACTCGAATAGTTATTTAGTTTTTTTTTACTATTTGGTCCCAAACAAAAATGTCAATTCATCCTACCTCTCCCCTATTTGTAAGATTCGTACAATTCAGTAACGATATTTGAAGAACGAAGGAATCAGGACCTGAAATAAACTCATATCTGGTGCATAAATTTGAAACTAATCAAAGTACTTATCGTTCAATTTTACGCCCGAATGGGGACACGCAATGCATCTCGCATGCCCTCGAGCTCCAGCTTTGCTAATGCTTCCATGCACTTACATACAATTTTCGTTTACTTCAGCGAAAGCTTCTACTGGCTCTAGTAAAGAAAAAAGACCACTGTTCCCTGCTCTAAATTAACGCCTGTTTATAACATCTCAGTCACTTCGAAGTTTAAGTTAATATATTTCTGTGACTCGCGCGTAGAAATATCCCACTTTCGGTATGTACGCTTCCATCACATTACATCGCGAATTAATAGCGCTCGCCCTATATACGCGTCCCAAATACATATAAGAAATGCAAACACATTTATCAATCGCTTCCAAGGTAAATTTTGCGCATCCCGCGATACAGAGGGCACCTGTACGTGCGCTATTGATCGACACATAATCTACAAATTCATCCATCATAGTCTCCTCGTTGATAGATCATGGAACCGTTATCCGTTACAGTGACAGTGATAGTACAAACCTATTACCCCTCTGAACTTTTAATGCCGATGTTTTCATTACCTGGGGGCGGAGTTTTCGATACCGTGGTCTATTTGCCACTAGCTATTTTAAGTGGCCTAAATAGAGTAAAAAGGTTCTGAAAGACATGGGACTTATTTTATGGATGAAGCTTTATAATTGTACAAAGAAAATTAAGGCGTAGATTGTAGATAGTATTCGATTCATTGACAGTGAGTGGGTAATCATCTGTTCGAGTTTTAAGCACTAATAATTGCTTGAAATAATTCGAGTAAATATGATTCGAGTGTAATGATTCGTTGGAATATAATAAATCGTGTCTATCAAATGATAAAAATATTTTGTGAAAATATTACGATAATATTATTCATTCCTTGGAATTTGATATTTAATTAATTATTCATTAGGCAAAAAATTTAATATTTCGCATCTGTCATTGATTCTCACAGATTCTCTTTCTCCCCTGAAAAAGTTCCTGCAAATCCCCATGCAACATCGTCATCTAAATCAGTTTTAGTTTAGATTACTTCAGATGAGTTCCACGTCGAGTTCGCACTACAATAGTACCAGATTAGATTCAGTTCAAGTTCGCAACTATTTCACTTTCCATCTATCTTCGCATTTCATTACACGTTTTTCTACTTTCTCGAGCAAAATATGACCGTCGAAACGCTGATTTACGACACTCGGTTCCTACATGGGACTGCATTAAAAATATGGAGCTTTTCTGAAAGTAACAAGCGTTCGCGATCGATTCGCGATGTTTTCTCGCGAAGCCCTCAGCTTCCAGCCGCAGGAAGAGCCCGATGCCCTGAACTCTCGAAGTAGCGTTAATCACACCATCCGATCGAGGGAAATTAATCAAAGACGTGCGCAAGAACGCTGAATAATTACATCGCGCGGCGCTAATTGCTGCATCGAAAAATGAAATAAGTTGCCGGGAGTATTGGTGTGCGATTAGCCCGGGGCGATCAATCAACGTCGAAGCGAATACTTATCTTTCCAGCAACGATATCCTTTCCTCCTCTATTAATCACGCTTATCGTCTTTTTCGTTTCTTTCGATACGAGGCGAGCGGCGCGGGCGAAACAGCACCAGGCGCTCAATATCGCCTGATTGAAACTGGAGAAAACGCTGTTCAAACATGCATAATTGATAGTCCGCCACGCGTGCATGCCGCATAAATTAACTTATCATCCCTCGCAGCTTATCGCGTCTTATTGTGCTACATAATGAACCGTTCTTACGCAAGCTAATTACACACCCAGATGTGCGGCGGATCAGAGGGCGCGATGATTCTTTAAAATGTTCCCAAGGAAACGTAGGTAGTAAGGGGCACAGCCAAGTCACAAGTAGGACGATTCATAAATATTTAAGGTAACGGAATATCTGAATCGAAAGTCGATAACTATTCAATTGAATGCTCCGCTATTAAGACGTCCCAAATCCCGGATATTAAAAGGGATAAGCGATAGCTTAAGATTCTTATCAATGGCCGCGATTTATTAACCAGGAAGTCACCCTGAATCTTTCACGAAAGGGTAATACATAATCATCTGCGCTTTCTTTCGTCGTGGACGTTATATTTTCCTCGTGAACCCTCGTTCGTTGTGAATTCATTAAGCGAAGTTAGTAAATGTCGCAATAAAGGATACCAATAATGCGCATTACCCGAGCGTTTCTCCCAATCACGTTGAAATAATTAATCATCGTTCAATCTTGGGACTACGTAAATTATTCACAGTTATTTGTAACGGTTGCTCTTCAAATTAGTAGGGTAGACCGGGGGCGGTAGTAACACTTTGATTTTGGAATACGATTACGCAAGAACTACCACAGTTAGAACAAAAGCTCTTAGACGAAAATGTTACTTATTTATCTGACATTATTGAGACACAACAGTTCCGCTGTATGTCAAGTGATATCCAGGTTGTTAATAAAAAAGGAGAAGCGGAGAAAGTGTTACAACTGTCCCTAACCCCGGGTCAGTTGTAATACTGGAAAGAAAAAGAAAAAACACGTACTTGCATAGGGAATATTTATAAGAACAAATTACTTCAGGGTATCGAAAAGTTATTTCGTTCACTAGACACGTCTATTAAATAAAAACAATCTTTCTATTTTTTTGTATAATATAAGAGTAGCCTAATAAATTCGAAAAAGATTTATTTCATTATATGTTGTATTTATGGAGAAAAAATCTTTAAATGTAGCTTCATTTTTCGGCCGATCAAAGTAGAATGACCCCTTAAGTTCGGACCGTGGATTCACGTGTCCATTAACATCAGGTCGTCCTACCAACGTCCAAGATTCGCCTGCTCCTCACGATAGGAAGCCTTCCGTGGTTTTCCCAAAATTCCTTTAACGAACCTATTTATATTCACCGCTGTCCCACATGCTGCCTACGTCTAATCTATTTAAACGAACGTATCCTTACGTGGCCGTTAAGCCCGGCGTAGCTCGCGTTAAAGCTGCAACGGTTGCGGAATAGCTGCACCCTACGTGTAATTGCTCTTTCCGCGGCAACTATTTATACGAGCCACGGAATCACGCTCAGCTCTCGTGCACATAAACAAACGCGATAATCGGTTTGCGTACGTCCTCCGCTAACTGCCAAGCAATAATATTAACCGGCCAGCAATCAGCCGTGAACGTTACGGTATTCTCACCATGATCATGATCGAACTCGAGTACGAGTTCGAAACTATCGGAATCCTTTGCCGGGCTCGATAATTCAAACCCTCAAGCCGCGCGGGGCCGACGAGCTAATCCCTCGCCCTTTGATCATCGTATCTGTCGCGAATGAATGGGAGAAAAAAAAAGGGGACTTGGGAAATTGAATTTTTTTTCAACCAGTTTGAGCGTAACGTGCTCCCTGTTCAAATTTGTGCGACTGTGGTTGAGTTGATACGGTGGGTACGGTGGAGCGGTGAATTTGTTCGGAGTTCATGAGATAAGGAAGAGTTGCGAAGTGAATATAGGACATTAGTTGAGGCCGGTGAGGGAGTTCAGTCGTCTGTATTTGCTCGTCGAATCTTGTACAGGTTATTGACTTTGGAGCAAGACTTTGGTTCGTCAGTAGTAATAGTGATGTGGAATTTGGTATTAACGGAAGAAGCTGGCTTTAAGGAGTAACATCACTATAGCAGCACAAAAACTTAGTGTACCTTTGACAATTGTTTGTGGGTAAACAAAGAAATAAGTGGAAAATCTGTTTAAACGCCTTTATTATACACGTCTTAAGTAGTTTGAAGCTTTTTTTCTTACCTTTTTTTCAAAATGGCACTTTAAACGCATCTTTCTCGAAACCACATTTTTCCAATTAGCCAGCAGCACCATTGGAACAAATTTTATTCGATTCGCTTGAAATTTTTACCGGAGCTACTAAACTCCTCGTACATTCTCCATCGAAGTGTGTACCGATTTGACGATTTGTTGAAAACTTTTAAAGTTATGTACAATATTCTAGCAGAAAATGGTGCTGGACGTGGATAGATGGAGCTAGAGAGTGAACTTTATGCTCAAATGCTTACCATTTCTAAAAAAAAAACAATATTTTACAATATCGATATTCACTTCGATGGAAAATGTAGTTTAGAAGCTACTATAAAAATTGTAAGTGAATCAAATAAAATTTGTTCAAATGGTGCTGCTGGCAAATTTGAAAAACCTGGTTCCGAGAACAAAGCGTTTAAAGTGCCATTTTGAAAGAAAGAAAACAAAAAAAGATAGCTTGAAACTACTTCAGCTGTATATAATAGAGGTGTTTAAACAGATTACCAACTTATTTCTTTGTTTACTCGCAAACAATTGCCAACTGTACACTACGCTTTTGTGCCGTTACAGCGTTACCCCTTAATAGAAATAATAGAAGGACTTGAACTATGAACGTACCTAAACCAAGAGGAATGCGAGGATAATTGATTCTTGAGTAGAACATGATCGTTACTTGTAACTCGAATGATCGACTACTCTTAACACCTAGAGCTAAGTGTTCTAATCGAATCCCACAGAATGATGTCGATAGTTCCCCAGTCTTCCGTCAAAGTCAATCTGTTCAATTTACCAAGAGTGATCCAATATGCATTTCTTCTTACTACCTTAATCGTAAGAGGAACTCTAAATCATTCTCTCCGCAGTTCCGACAAGCAATTCTTCCGTCAATAATATAATTCTAAAGAATTCACCCAGCACATTTCACCGCTAAGGAGAATTCCTCGCGATTCAATCGGCCATCTCAGAAAGCGCCGCACACCAAATATTTCATATTAAAAAAAGATCGTATAACTCAGCCGCGGTGGGAGTTCTCCCCGTGTAAGGGAAGTGCATTACCAGCAAACTGGATAACGAAAGGGCAAAAAGAATGGGCTCCGTGAAAGGAAATCGGCCATTGTCCCTGCCAACTCCATATTTCTCGGAGTGGCCGGATGCCAAGAATGCATCCGCGCTTGTTCGTTATTACGCTGAACCATTCGAATTTTAACGGCCCTTGCTCGTTCGCCGGCGACTGGGCGTAATAGACGTATCTGCGAGCGATTAGATAAGAAGACAAATCGAGAATATCCGTCAGGAGACACGGACTCCCTCGGACAGCGTTACCCGCTCCCCGGTATAATTCGGCCGGCGTTATCGCCCTTCCTAGATCGGTCCAGCTCTGTGCAACAACGTCGCGCACAATGCACATGGACGACTTGGATTTATCGACGTGCCACAAATTGTATTCCCCTCCCGCCGTGGCTCATCCTTCGGTAACCTTTGGAGAGGCTTCTTGCATTCTGGGACCATTCGAGGTTGCATCCCGGACTTCGTACTTCATTCGTATGGGGATCCGATTTACGTATGGAAGAAGTTTGCCTCAAGTTGGACGTTGAGGACCAAAATAGGGGATGTTAATTTTTATGACGTTTCCCAGGTACGGTGGAGGCTATTCTTAATTAGTAAACTTAATAAACATATTTCATTGCCCTGGACCACCTGCACCGCTTGTAGTACTGTATCGGGTACTAAAATTTCATTCAAAATAATCTATGATGTGTATTCTTGTCTACTAATAATGGATTCCTTTCATCGCAGTCTATCGATTTCAAAATTTTTAGTACATTCTCGTAACAATGTTCCCAAGGAATTAAGGACCCTCTAAATAGGCCTAAAAAAATGTATCCCCCATTATCTGTCATTTTGTGCAGCATTAGAAAAGAATCCAATTATTATCACTCTAAAGAATGAAATGTAAAATATATTTCAATATCAAGCCTTTTGCAAATTCGACCAAATAATTGGAAATACATTCTTCCAAGCCCAAGTAGTCTAAGTGAACGAAGCAGCCATTAAATATTAAATTATTTTCATAGGTTTGTCGTGAATTCGCGCAGCCCGTTGCATCCGAATGAATATCGCGGAAAATTAGTCTACTCTTTTGATTAACGCAGGCGTAGGGACGCGAGGAGGTTTCGCAACGTCGTTTGAGTCGATTATCAAACGAACCTCTTTTTCCCAGAAGTAATGGAAAGAAGGGAATGTTCAGCGGTGGCTAAAAAGGAGAAAACGCCTTTTTTTTTAAACGAGCCTCGCGTTATAGAAGAGTGAAACGGTGTCAGCAGCGTGCGTAACAATACGGCTGTATGACGACTGGCCCAGATTTACGCGAACGCAAGGAATCCTCATGCACGTGGTGGATATCGCTCGAGCAAGTTATGAAATTCTCGCGATTCATTCATAATCACAGCGAGGTGGGGAGAGAAATTTAATTTTCAGCATCTTCCCCGCTGTGTGTAACAGCGAATTACAGCGCCGACTTAATTTATTCGCGCATATGGCATTTACACAAATCTAATAAATCGAGAGTGGCTCTCCTCTGTAGACAATGCTGAGATGTGTTTTCATGACAGGAAAAGTCCTTTCTAATGAAAATTAGTTGATTGGTCTATGTTTGCGCCTGTATAACTTCTTCTTCTTAAAAAGAACCTGCAGCTGTTGCTTCAGTTTCTCATATGCTTGTGGACATACAATTTTGGAAATTGGTGAGCTACATATGAATCTTAGAGTACTCGAGCCCGATCTCCGAGACCGATGAAATCGTTATTCTGGAATTACTACTTAGCTATTGAATTCAATTGTTTTCATGCAGCTCTGAGCACTTATTTATTACTGGATACTTATGCTCCACATTTTCATAGGTACTCTAGGGTTAAATGCATATGGTAGAGAAAAGCATAAATGAAAATTTATTCTCTGAAAAATGATAGCACACCGAGTGCCACCCTACTACGGTTACCCAACTAGCTGAGTCAGACTAATCCACCCCCAAGAAATTCTTCCTAACGCTCGATGAATTGCACGTACGATCGAACGCCTTACACCTAGAGACTCCCCTCCCCCTCCCTCCTCGACATCGCAGTTACGTACATACAACACTAAAAATAAACTGGTCATTTAGGGGAGTCGCTGCACCGCTTTATCGTCTTCCATCGATCGGCCGTTTCCTACTATTTTTTCGACGTAGTATTCGAACGATGGGGCTGTTTGCCGACTCATCCCACGAGGAAACGTGCCAATCGCGATGCTTCGCTGCCCTTACAACGTGTAATATAATCGTGACGCCATACTTTTTATAGAAAACCAGAACGGAGAACGTTCTATAGCTACTAAGAATTTTACCAAGCGGTACGTTACGCTTTTGCATCAACCACTGGCATTTATCTTCAAGATCACGGGGGTACCATCGAAGTTGACCACAACGGAGCATGAATGTGTGAAAAGTTACCCTGTTCTTTCATTGCTGAAGCTTACCCTCTATTATTAATATTATTTGTTAGAGAATCGCCCTGTACGGGT
Source organism: Andrena marginata (assembly GCA_963932335.1). NCBI lineage: Eukaryota > Metazoa > Arthropoda > Insecta > Hymenoptera > Andrenidae > Andrena > Andrena marginata. Next base: position 6,510,799 of record OZ010661.1, read on the forward strand.
GGAGAAGAAACTAAGGAAGCGCGTTCCAGGACAGTTCTGAGGTAAGTGCCGTGTGGTTCGCCACAGTCCTCTTACCGAAAGGCAAAGTCTTCTCCACTCGCATAATGCGAGGTAAACTGTAAACAATTTTAAACTGGGGGAACGCTGGCATATTTTTGGAACATTCTGCTATAAATTATAAAAATTAACATTTTTACATTTGCTTTAAGTATCCCATCGTAACACTGCATCTTTTGTGAATGTACTGCAACTGTCGAAATGCATAAAATTTGTATCCAATTTTCTTCTTTAATACGTGTTAATTAACAGCTAATATTACCCCGTACTGTCAATGTGCCCAGTACAGTACATGTTTCCAGTACAGTACTGCAGATACCGTCCCCGATAGTAGCATCTCCACCTACCTTAACGTCCCGACTCTTCATCTCCTGCCTCCTGGGCACCGTGTTCTCGCCATCCGCGTAAACGAGGTTCCTGATGAACCCGTTGAACCTCGGCTCAAAGATCACGCTGGGCAGTGCCAGCAACGTGAGCTTGCTGTTGTACCAGCTGGGCATACCGCCCACGTACACGTCAGAATTACCAGCCAGCTTGCCGAACTCGAACTCTTTTCCCCGCGACGTGGACAGGGCGCTGACACCGTCCACGGTCAGCGTGGTGTTCTCGTTGCACCTGGTGATCTGCACCTTGTGCCAGTGGCCGTCGCCGAGGTCGTGGCCGACGGTGACAATCTGGGCGCCGCCGCCGAGGTTGTATCTAAGCCTGAGCGCGCTCTCTACGAGCTTCACCTCGAAGAAGTCGTACGTACCACCGTCGTCGGTGTAGAGCAGCAGCCCGTTCCCCTGCTCGGTCTTGAACTCGAACTCCAGGGTGCCGTTCAAACCTGCGTTCCATTTCCTGAACTGAGCGTAGCTGGTCGACGAGCCCTCCAGGACGAAGGACAGGGCCACCTGGCTCAGCAACACCACCAGGCAGGGCAGCAGGGCGCCCGCGCTGCTGGTCACAAGCGAGGTATGCATGGTTCGTATCGTGGCTGGTATCGCTGCTAGATTCTGCTCATCAGACTATCCCCAGGAGCACGGCTATCACCTTTTACCGGCGACACTTCACTGCAACAGTCGCCCGCCGTTACTCTTCCTTTGTCACATCACGATGAGCGATGATCTTCCCCGATGATCATAGGCTTGGCAGTCGAAGGTGGGATGAATTTCTGAGGTCGCCTGGCTTGGTTCTGAAGTTAGTGAGCGTGGCCCGGTTCGTTGTGTACTTCCTCTTCGCTAGCCACGTTGCACCGGCTGCATTCGCACGTGAGCACGCACGCGCGGACGGCCGCTGCTGCGTGCGTGGCCGACGGATGCGGAAAGAGAGAGTGACTGTGCACACGTCCGTGTGGGATCGGGGGTTAGTCTCTTCGTGCGTTTCGCACCCTTAGCTAAATGTGCCTAGTTGCGCAGCTCACAATGTTCGGAATGAGAATACTACCGGGGAATCGTTCTTTCTAACGAATGAACATTGTAAGTCAAACGTCGGAGCTGGTGTATAGGTAAAATTCCTCTGTTTGGGAGACGAGACACGGTTGATTTTCTCTTCGCGGGAGTAGCAGAGTATCGGGATATGCGTTCAATCGAGTCTTTTACCTTGTCGATTAGACGTATCGATCGTCAGCTTGTTAAACGTGGCACGTGACACTCGAGGACCACACGTCTCCGCCAGCCTCTTCCCTGCACGCGCATATATACGTTCGAATCACACTTCAGAATCTCGAATCAAGTACCATATTCCTTTCCCGGAGTATCACTTCACGATCACGTTACGCACAATTGGATTTCGACGAATCCTCCCTGGCCACCCGTGTGCGAATCGGCACTGGACAGCGGTCGGTGACAATTCACTTTCCAATAATCAGACCAATGGAACTTCGCTTGCTTGCTCTCGATCAGCTGGGTCGACGTGCAGTCGGTACTTTCTCATCGAGATCATATTCGTTGCCTAACGAGACATGAACGGCACCCCGAGCTGCTTGCGGTATCCGTCAGTGTTCTCTACTTTACGCTGTCCACGAAGGAAGATATCGGTGTCAAGGCCGAATAATTTTTACCCTCATCGACCCGGTGGCTTTTACTTGTACATCGATAGTGACGAGGCTTCGAATGTCTCGGCCGGCTCCAATCGTCACGCCAGCGAATCCTTCATTTGGCTCCTTTCAAGGATCACTCGACCCCGAGGGAAGTCTTGATCCGATGATAATTAATGCGACGGTGTCCCAAGAGGTTTGTTATTCTAACGTCGCTCCGCGCCGAGGGACTCTAGCAGCGACCCAACCTGAGGCACCTCGAGGCGCCTCGTACCACGTCGCTGACACACTTTCCCCGTCTATCCTCTCGACGTCGACGTCTCTTCGAGTGCCCCTCAACCTCCGGCTTCCTCCGTTCTTGGTATCACTCCCCCCCCCCCCTTTTTTCTTGTACCCCGCGCACGGCCGTCCCTCCCGGATCTCGAAAACCGTCGCCAATTACGTTCGGGCTTAATTTCTTCAGGGTCACAGGGGATCCCTACGCGGAGATACCTCGGGATGTCGCTCCGCCTCGATAACGTGACACGACCTCGACCTCCTAATACACGGTGACACGAGCACTTTCACCACGCACCCTTGCGCTACGTATCCGCGTTACTCCCTTCCCCCGGTCATTCGTTGGCTGGCTCGACGCGAAACGTCGACGCTGGCAACGATGGACGCTCGAGCCGTTCGCGACGCACCGACACCAACCCTGTTCCCCTTTCGCGGCGAGCAGGCACCGGGCGACGTGCACTCGAGAACCTCCCGACCACGGAATCCTGCTCGGAACAGCCCGTAACCGTCGCACTATGGCGTGAGTACATTCACGGGCACCCACCGTAACGTCTTCCCCGTCGATCCAGCGTCACGCTGCTTGCCACTCGAAACAGGTTACTCCGCGTTGTCGTCCATCCAGCGTACGTTTATTTCGCGATCGATCCGGCTCTCGTGGCTCGGCGTACGCCCCATTTTTTCCATCCGACCCGCGAGCCAGCCACTGCACCTGAACGTCGACCAGCAGCCACCACGAACACCCGCGCACAGTACAGGGGGGATAGAGAGGGAGAGAGAGAGAGAGAGAGAGAGAGAGAGAGAGAGAGAGAGAGACAGACAGACAGAGCAGAGAGAGATAGAGAAAGAGAGAGAGAGAGAAAGGGAAAGAGACAAAGGGGAAGAGAGATAGGGCTGTCTCCCCTGTTGGAGAGCGTGACTACTGGTGTCCGCGAGTACGTTTCAGTCGGATACGTCGCAAGAGCGTAGGGTGAGCGCCGATTGCGGAGGTGGATCAACCCTCTCGACGGCTCCCGGCTTGATACTGGCCTGGCAAGAGGAGAACGCTCGGTTGAGACGGTCGTGGTCGGTCCGCCGACGACGTTGGTGCGACGCCCCCGGCACGACGCCGACGCCTCGCGCCGTTTCCGCGCGCATGCGCCCGCTTAGACGCGGAACGGACAAACGCGCCGTAGGATGGAGAGGGAGCTGCGGGGGAGTCGCGAACGATCTGCGCGGGTGAAGGACGGAGAGCGTCGTGGATGCGGTGGAGGGGTCCCTCCCTGTGTAGTCTTGTCTGTTCGAAAGGGGGATACCCCAGGAGTAGAGCGCTGGGTTGTGGTGGTGTACAGTCGCGAGATTGTTCACGGCCCTACTCGAGAGAAATACGCTGGCGGCGGGACGCTCGGGTTGAAAAATTGCTCGGCGAAGACCAATGATCGAGGAGGAGTCTGTTGTTTCGCATACGTCGGGTTGCACGCCGCTTTGCGCGTCGACAGTGGTCGGGTGACTGGATCGGATCGAACTCTGCGTGAGGGGGTCTTCTCGCAGTAACGGAACGGCATGTTTGTAGGTTGGGTCAAGGGGCAGCAAGATTTTTTATTGGAGCCGGAAGGATCTCTCGAATACAGATATCTGTTGCGAGTGCCCTTGTAATACGAATTCTTGGCTTTTCCTATCGGGGTGCTCGTGAAACGCCACCGAGTCGCCATTGGCGGAGCAACGGTAGCTGCATCTTCCCATGACTGAGTTTGATAAAACTGAGTCGAACACATATGATTCTAGACTGATCGTCGGCACGAAGGTATCGAGGTGACCCACAAAGGGAAACAGTGGTTCAAATCAACCTGCACTGTCTACTTCGGCTTATTGGAACCGGGAAGCTCGATGTTCTGGGCAACAATACAGGGTCCACTGAATCGCACAGTTTACCGACGATAGAAGCTATCTAAATTCCTCCCGTTTGCGACACATTAAATGCTCGATAATCTCCCATAAGAAGCCCCAGCTGCCAATCGAATCGACACATCCGCGAGGCATGGCGGTTGAATTATTTCACCAGCTAGGCGTCAACGGGACGATGACGAATGCAAGCGGGAACCCACGATCGACCGAACCGAAACGAACCAGTCTGAGACGAGATGGAAAAGCAGTAGAACGGGAGGAAAAACGCGGAAGATGGAGGAACTGGAGGAGGAACGCGGAGACTTAGTGTCCGAAGAAGGGTGGCTATACAGAGGAGGGGAAGGCCGCAGAAGTACCGCACAAAGGTGGTTCCCGGGATGGTCGAGGGAAGTAGAAGGATGGTAGGTGTCTGGCAAAAGGTGGAAATCGACGGCGCCCTACCACGGGCACGGGGCATTGCTGAGAAAGCATGGCACAAGCCCGTGAAAAGCACCGATCCGCGAGAACGATACAACACGAACGGCCAAGATGGCTAACGTCGTTCCTGCCCTCTCTTCTCACCCTTCGTCCTCTCCCTCCGTTCAGTCTTTTATGGCCCAAGGAGTGGCTCCAGCTGCGAAGAGGATTGAGTGTCAGGTAAAAGAGTATTTGTCGAGATATCGTCGACGCTGGTCGTCAGGGATCGAGTGTCGGTTAGAGGAGATCGACAAGGGGCGCTAATTATTCCAACGGAACTTACCAGCGGGACGGTCCCTCTGCCCTTTCAAAAGTGGAACCGCGTTCCCTAACGTGCTCGCGTGATCATTTTCTACGAGGGGGGGGGGGGGGGGGGGGAGGAAGGAAGCCGGGCACGAAACTGAAAATCGATTTCGGGAAGATCAAATATTTATAAAGCACCGTCGGGTTTACTGTGCCCCAGCTACCTGGACGGAGTTGTAAATGGGAATGTGTGGAAGGGAGGTTTTAAGTCTCTGTTTCGTGTTGGCAAGGGAAAAGATGATTGAAAATTTCCGGTGAAATTTTATACCCCTGGCTGGAGTTCGTTATGCGTGATATACCGTTACTGCGGGGCGATAGGTCGTCCTTGATAGGGCAAACAAAGTTTCGTACTTCGACGCATTATGTAACGCCAGGATTATTTGCGGCTCGCCCCGATAATCCACGCATATATCGGGATCGAGATTCTGCGGAGAGTCGAAGACGAAGTTTTCAGTATCTAAATGCCATGTAAAGGGGTTCAATAATTAGAATGTCTCGTAAGTTGGGGAGTTTCGTTGTTAGGATAGTAGTGATGAAAGTCAGGTTCAATATTATGATGATAGGTATAGTAATAATTTCGTTTATACTTTTTAGTAGAATTTTAGCTCATAGATCAATATCAAGGTGCACCAAGTTGTGTTTTAATATATGTAGATAAATTTTAGCAGTGAATTTTTTGTCATTTGAAATAGCAAATATGATTACATTTCATAAATCAGATATATATTAGTCCAGAAATCATAACTTTTTAAAAGCATTCGTTACATGTTGATAGCCTAATAGACCCAGTTTTCTGATACGAATTGTATTTGTTTAAGGGGTTACCGATTGGCTGTCAGCAAGAATCACTAACTCACGCGTAGGCGTCACTCGTCACACGTTTAATATATTCAACTTTTCAATGTTTCTGCAATGGATTTTATTACTTTATAATATCCTCAAATAAAGTGCCAAACCGCAAATTGATTGAATTTTTACTTTCCTCACAATCTGTGTCCGAAAAATGCCTTTTATTTTTATCTAGCACAGTAGGATAACCCTTTAACATATCGAATAAGTTCAGACGTGGGTTTTAACCGAAACGTAAATGAGGGTATATGCAAATGGCAAGTATAAAGTTCCCACTCACTCTGCTCTTTGCAGCAAAAATAAGCGGCATAATAAAAATGATTGACTTACCAGAAGTAACATTTTAAAAATTCGAAATTTATCTGAACGCGTTCAGAAGATAATTGTTACCAACGAATACATGGGATCTGTAAGAAACGACAAGATGGAACGGAGAAAAAGTAATCCCTTAGGGCTGGGACTTGACAAAAGAGGACATCAAGAGAAAGACGAGACACGAGTGAAGAATAGAGAGTGATAGGCGAAAACAGCGAGTACTATTCAATCTTGCTGAATGAATGTGCTTTCGCCGCATTTCCGTCTGATTTACATTTAAATAAACAACATCCCTAAGACACAAGGAAACAGTGTTCACTGTAAACTAGGCATTTGTATGTATTTCGACGAAATTGGTGATTTATTTAAATGTTCATGATCGTAATGTAGTACGATTCTCTGTAACAACAATTCTAAAAGAATAACGACGAATCAACAGAATTTAACACGAGACGCGTAAAATGAAGAGTTAAACAGTGTGACGCAATCGTGACGTTGTATATTTTTTTACCTCTGCCTGTCGAAGTTTCTATTGGCAAACAATTTGATAACTCGCAGTTAATGCCTTCTAAACCGATCTCTACGGGCTGGATCGGCGAATGTGCTTACTGGGCCAGTCAAGGCATCTTCAAAGCAGCGCTAGAAAGACGCCGTCCCCGACGAGGTACAGCTCAAGAAAGTTCAATCCATGGATGATGCACGATGAACTCCTCGAGCTGACCTCGTATCGGGAAAAGGCTAGCTCTGAATATCGAACTTGGTTATCTTAAACGTTGTTCCTATACGTGTGCCCGTGTGTTTGTGAGCCTCAAGTTACTATCCTTGGTGGAACTACGATATTAAAGCATCTCGGCTCTCGAAAGGAATAACCGAATTATTGCATGAGACGAAAGTACTAACACTAAAAACCTGCAGAACACACTGTTTGCCATTTTCAATTACATGTTGTACATACGTATTACATTTTTAAATTGCTTTACCTTCCTTCAAAATTACATAATATACGCAGTAGCTATCAACTTCGTATATGCAAATTATATTTATTCATTGCCGCTGCGGTTCAAGCTTTAAAACTGCTTTTGTCCATTGTCCTAATTTACAAAATACAATTTTTCTTGATGCACTATTATCGCAAATGTATCGTCTAGCTTCACGATAGGTTTGTTATTACTCCAACATGCTTCTCGACTACGTTCGGTTATGTGACATTTTACGAAAATGTTTCAAATTAATCGTTCTACTGACACGGAATCAAAGGAGAATTAATTAACTGAAACGGGTAAGGGGTGGCATCGATACTCGAGGCATTTCCTTAGTCACGGGCACTGCTCCGCAGCAATAATTATAAAGTCCACCGGGCCCTACGTTGGCGTGTAATTAACCTACAACCGACAACGCCATTTCCTTGAAATGGAAGAAATTTAAATACCAATAACCAACCCCGGAGGGTGTCTTAGCGAGCGAGCAGAGTGGCGCGCACTCCAGAATCCTGGGGCAATCTAACGAGAGAACCAGATGCTCCGGAAAGCTTTATCAAGCTACGCTAGGAAGATCATGCTACGAAGCGAACATTTTATTTTCTTTATTACGCCCGCCCTTTCTACGGTGGATTCCTTTGAAATTTTCGATCGATTGCCGACTCACTATTTAGAATGTTTCCTATTATCTCTTATTTGTCGGTTGAAATCCTAGACGAGACACAGCGAACGCAAAGGAGTAAGGTTTTAATTCAAATGTACAGTGAGATTTTTATTAATTTATACCTAACGCCCAGCCCGAGGAAAATATTTACTTTGTGCAAAGCAAAATAGAATAAAAAAGAGCAGAAACTAAGAAGAATATTACACGACTACTAGAGGGAGCAGCTGTAAAAACCGGATAACAAAGCGAGAAAGAAGAAACGCATCGCCATGAAGCAAACATAAGGGAGTATTCGTCTGTATATTTATAAAAACTAGTTGTTTTTTTTTAAAGCAATCCAGATAAATATCGACAGAGCAACGAATTCGTAAATTTATCAGTTGGAACGTTTCAAGTAAATTATCAAATTTACTACCCGAAACGTTCGCTTCAATTTAAACTGTAATTTTTAACGAATCACGAGCAGCCCGTTGGCGCTTTATGATACGAAAAAACATAGCGAAATATGAATCTGTTTGATGTATCGGCAAGTGACTTTAATCTTCGTTCTTTATTAATCAATCGAATTTACTTTGAACCATGGATGCCCAGACACTCAAATGCTTCGAGAATCCCGATGAAAAGCGCGAGGGCTGAAAACCCCTCGATTTCGTTCTTTGATATTTTTAAGCGAGAGGAGATGGAGATCGAGAGAAACAAGTACGTAGTTATATAAAAGAAACGAGGTCGAGGTGAAGCAGTAAAACTAATACTGCTATGCCCGCAGAATAGGATGCTCGTGTATCCGATAAAGTCCACGTTTATATAGAAATCGTACCCTCTTAAATACGATCAATTACACGAAAGGGGGTGAATTGGCACGCGGTGTGATTGCCTCGCTGAAATTACATTATGACCGACGGTGCATTTATTCCAGGCTTTTATTCGCGTTTCCCACGGCTAGATATCCGATACGTGACAATTATGAGAGATTCCGTTGTCCTGCGCGGAGAATTAGCGGCTCTCTCCCCTGGTGTCTGACTAGTGAGCTACTCGCGCTACTGACTCCCGCGCAGGGAAAGAAAGAGTCGCTCGGGAGACGTTTGATAATTGTTCGGATCGTTATTATCGGATATAGTGCATCCACCTTGAAGGTGGTTTATCAGCAGAAAGGATCGACGAGCACGGAAACGAACCAATTTCCCATTAAACGCAATTACGAGCCTCGGACGGCGACTCTTCCGATCGGGGACCTTAGCTCCGTGTCCTCCATCCTTCCTCCTTAAGTTTCGGAAAATCAGACTTGCCCTCTGCTCGGATTGCGGCGATATAAAACGCGGCCGGGCATTCAAATGTTGAGAAATAAATGGAAGCAGAACGGCGCAATGATCAGACCGCGATGCAGATGAAGGGAGGGGGGTGGGGGCGTGAGCGGAGGGGGCACGCCAGAGGGAAGTGGAAAATAGTTCCTGTCGAAACCACGCGACAGGAACGCATATCATTGACCCGTCCTTTCAATTTCTCATTTTCTCCCGACCGTGAGAGGAATCGATGATTGCGAATAATGCCGCCCACCCACTCCTCTTCGTCAACGCATGCAGTCGATGTCTGCTACACGTAGACTTCGAGGTGCACAGGCTGTCAGCGACACAAAGGGGAGCGACAGTAGGTCTCCGACTTCTGATTACGAAATTTTTTATTTGAAATATTGAATTAGTTTGAATAGACGTTGCGGAAGATGAGGAATCCAACTGTTAGTGTTTGCTGGTTACATACCAGGTTGTGATTATCACCTGTGGCATGTGATGATGCAACAAGCTTCTTCTATTTTCTTATCAAACGAACGATCTTGTAACAGTCAACTCTGCCTTTTTCATCGCCTAGTGTGGTTACCGTTATTACCATTTTTTGCTTTAAAATAAACGAAGTAGAGAGCGAAGCTTTTACATCAGTCATCTACGAAAAAAAGTATTTACCATGCAAAGTCACTCGTTTAAAAATTTAACAGTGTAATCAACGCCACACGATTCTGGGCGCGGAAGAACTTTCATAAAAATTCATAATGCGTTGCGTATTACTTTTATATCGCTCACAGAAGCTTTTTAACCACTATGCTTTATGATTCTGGCCATGCAGCCAGTAACAACAAACAACGTGAATATCTGTAATATATTATGAAAGTATTACAATGTTCGCGAACAAACAAAAATGCGTAAAATATTACGCGACACGTCATAAAGTTGCCTATCGTCGTTTCGGATATAAATGGTCCTCGAGCCTGATTTAATTAATAACGATGACGTGGCGTGTAATATCCATCGTGGTCGGGGGAGGGCGGGGGGGGGGGGGTGTTGTGGCCACCGCATCGATTCAAATTAATTCTGGTAATGGCTGCTCGTAATGTTACGAATTCTTGGGTATTGATTTCTGCGGGTCGAGTAGACAATTCCCTACCGAGGGATTTTACGTACGAAAGGACAAAAATTATATTCCTGCCTGCTTCCACATGTGTATAATACGACTCTCTTTCAGAGAACATTTTATTTGTTTTTAATTCCAGGAGGTTGAATTATAGTATTTACAAATTGTGTTTAAAACTGTAAGATGAACTTTTGAATTGCTTCATTTGTGAAAGTATTTTACTTTCCTGACAACAGTGTCTCGCTAAATTTTGAAGTACACTTTATAATTAAAGGAATTACATTACGGAATTTAGCATTCGTAATTGTGAAATTATGCCGTATGACATAAATTCAATACGTATTCCAGATTCCTCGAATAGTTATTGAAATTGATTCTGCCCTCCCATATAATTTCTTCTCAATGTATATGAAGAAAAATGTACATTCGGCGGAGAAAATTCAGTACTTTCGACGTCTCTTATGCAACAGACATCCCCCCTCCCCACCCAGGCTACTATAAGCTACAGTATAAAATCATTACAATATTCCATGAAAAAAAGCGAACAAAATTTTGCGAAACCAGAGTATCGTACACTTGAGAATTTCAATGATTGTGCTTCGCTGGCCACGGGAATTGGTACAAATTTCAGGCTGGAGGGGTGAAAACGCGGGCGGGCGATCGATCGCGAATTTATTAGTTTTCAATAATGCTGAAATGGAAGGAAAAAAACGACGGAAGAGAAACGAACGGAGTCATAATAATATTGCGCTCGATCGTGCATCCAGGAAATGCAGTCTAAGAAATTCCGCGGTCTGTCGAACTGCGAAATGAGCCGCGGCGCTTCATTCCCCCCTTCCCTGTTGCGAATCGAGAAACGAAAAACTTAAGGAACCGATACACCCCGTGGCTCCAGCAATTTTATCAATAGAATTATTCGTGTTCGTCTACCACGAAATTCTTGCCGCGCACACGTTCGCCTTATTTCCCCGCAGTATTCTTTCTTTCTGTTCGATAGGGTCAGCTTTAATCGACTTTCGTTATTTTCTTCTCGAACAGGGACCAACGTTCGAATCGATATTCATATAATCAAAAAGGTAACAGAATGATTCGTACGTATATACTTTACTATTACCCCCCCCCCCCCCCCGTAATTGGTGTATATTACTGTATTAATGTTTATCGTTGCACGATTTATAATTCAGATATATATATATATATGAAGCAAAATATTACTCCAGTAAAAATGTATTCTCTTCAAATTGAGGGACTCAGTGGAAAACAGACACATGCCACATATGCATAAATTTTCATTTTTTAGGTGTAATTATACCATCTCCTAATAATACAATAGCACGTACGTTTTTCAGCAATATTCAATTTTCTTCACGCTTAGAAAAAAACAAATCTGTTGTGAAAAAGAGGGCCATGCCACTCGGCTACTTGGGAACACGTGACAGATCTTACATTGCTTTCAAGGTGGAAATAACCGATATGTAGAGAAATGAATCATTTACAATACGAAGCAAACATAGACATACCGTAAACTGGGGTAACTTTACCCGCCGGGGTGACATTGCCCACTTTTTTACTCTGACTGAAAAATTACCATATGATTGAATTCGCTATTTTTTTTTCGTTCGACCTTGGATAAATTATTGCTATCGATTACAAAGTACCATATGTTCTATTTACTTCACAATAAAATAAAATAAAGTCTTTCCGAAAAGTGGGCAATGTCACCCCGGGCGGGCAAAGTCACCCCAGTTTACGGTAAGTGGTAAAAAAATTCTCGGAATGAGAATAAATGGAAAGACAACACAAGAAAATACAAATACTAAGAATTAATGGTAAACGGCAAATATATGCGGGAAAATGAAAAAAGAAAATTAATTTGTCAGCTAAAATTTGATAATAGTCATCATTTACCATCTAATTCAAGTACAATTTAAAATAAATACAATTTCGTGGCACGTTTCCTTTGAAAATAATGTTTCCTTCACCTTGCTTTCCCCTAAAAGCATAAAACAGTGTCATATGCTTGTTTTCCTCTGGGCCCCTCAATTTCATTCGATTCGTTACACAGAAAAGTACTTTCCATTCGTCATCCCTCGTTCGAACATAATTGAATCCCCATTTCTAGGAGATACTCAGTGGCTGTGAGCTGCTCGTTAGAACTTGGGGAACAGGATTAGAATATCCCGGCCGCGAAAGGGCTAAACAAAAGGGGCATAAAAGTTTGTGGCCTGGAGACTAACAAAGAACTCAGGCGTGCATCGTAAATCCAATGCACGCCGCTCTTCTTAACAAATTCAACTCTCAGACAACTTAATCTTGTTTAAGGGAGGGGGAAAACGAATTTTCTTTCTAATCCTAATCCAATCCGCCCCCCTAATCCAGCTCCCATTCATTCCGCGAAAATTGGATCCGTATACACCCGCCAGCAGTAATTCGATAGACCCGCGCGATTTACATTCCGCGTCCTGCCCGTCGCCGCGTATTCTTATTCCGCAGGGCGCGCGCGATAACGAGTTCGTAGCCACGAGGTCGAAGCCGCGACTTCTTTCCTCGGATCGAGCTGCGAATCTTGACCCAGTTCTCCCGCTTCACAAAGGGAGCGACACAGTATATATCCTCGTTTAATTTCAGACCGCGACGGGCCACGTCCAAGTGTGCCGTATGCCCGGTCGGCCTCGGGGAACCGGAAGAATCGAATCGATGAAAGTTTATTGGGACTGGCTGTACGGCGACCATAGGGCTGGCTGATCCACAACACGTCCCTAGGGCATCCCTGAAACACCCACAGGGCGCCGGTGTGCTTCAGTTTAGGCTGCGACTTTTCTGAGGGCACTTCGATCGGTGAGCACATAATCCACTTTCTTTTTACATTCGGATCGTTAACACTGATTTTATTTTACGTATATATTCCATCCGTTTTTAGGAGTTATAAACGTTCCAGCTTGGGATATTAGTTAGTATTAGATTAAGGAGTCTTTCCATTGGAACGTCCTAAAAAAATTACAGGTTTACTGAATTTAAGTTTTTTCTATTTATCAATACGTGTTTTGAGAATACACAATATTGAGAATATACAATCCACTTTTGGATTTTCTGTTTTTCTTTAGTTAGTAAAATATATTTTGAATAATTATATCGATTACTTAGTGCTTGTAAAGTCGCGGTAAGGTTGAACGTGCTTGCTGTGATGCGTTTGTATTTCTTTGGTTTTTCTATTTCGTTTTATTTGATTTTGTAATTATTTGTGTGTTATATTCTCTTTCTATTATTATTGTAGCTTGTCATTAACCTCAGGGTTAAACTTAACACCACCAAATTGCTGAATCTCGCCCGTTACTTCTCTTCGTGTTTTTTGGAGAGTGTAATAGAGTCTTCTGTTTATTATTATTATTGTTATTATTATTTGTATTCTTATTTTTGCGCATAGCTCAAATTTGTCCATGTGAGGATGCACGGTGGCGTTTAATAATTATTAAAGTCCCGAATATATACACGAAATACCTGCATTTTCAATATTATGTAAATATCATTTTCGAAATACAATTATTTCCCTCGTGTAAACCAACAACTCCAAGTTTTTGCTTTATGAAAACGCCAATAACAGAAGTGTGTATATTTTAACAAGCACAATATTCGCAAATACAGGCAATATAACTTGAGAGATGGCGGCCCAATTATAGCATAAGTGGCACGATCCAGTTTCACATCATCTGTTAGGGAAAGCTCGCCCGATATCGACAAGTTTCCCCTTGTTCGAAGGAGACAATATCCTTCAAGGCTAGTTACGCGTACCACGTGTTTTCATTTACTACGTGAAACAGGCAGAACGTCGCGATAATTATAATGCAATCGAAGATAGTGATAAAAGAATTTTACACTAAGACGTCCATACTTAATTACATCCAATTACAGTTCACAGCTATTCAATTACAACGCATAATTATCTACGCTCGCTGTGAGCCGCGAGAACGCTTCATTTGAGAATCGATCATGTGAAAAAAAAACTTTAACAAGATTAGAGCTGCGCTCAATTGCACCACGAAAAAAAATTGACTTTAACCTACATTTTACACTTGCATTTACATTACCAAGTACACATCAGCCGGTACACTTAATTTTACATCGTTACTTCCGGCTTCGACGCTGCGCACAATCACACATAACGTTCCCAACGCTCTCCGCCCGGTTACCAATTTTTCCGTCTCCCTTCGCGCGTTGAATTTCAAAATGGGACAGATCCACGGGGCGGAAGATGGGCGAGATTGCGTATCAAAATGGGGGAAAAAAAAAAAAAAAGAAGGAAATAGCAGAGGTGCACGCCGACCAGCGAATCGCCGGAAACGTGCTGGCGGCGGGATGTACCGTCAGTGATGGAGCCCGTGCAAAGGCAATTCGGCACATTCACGGTCAGATCCATCGCTAGTTAAGCGTCGTAACATCGGTATCGGGGTATACGTTGTTAAGCCCAGACTGCGCCCGCACGTACGTTCCAATCCCCACGTGAAACTTTTCGCGTGGCCCCTCCGCACCCGCCGCGCAACCCGATACAACGTAATTCAATTGAAACTGCGGCTCGATCGAGCGACCGTAGCTTGCCTTGTTGTCGATAAAAAAAAGAAAAGGAGTAATCGTTGGAAGGAAAAATGGACGCAGCTACGCTCTAGTCGCGATCCAACCGACGCGGTTCAGTTAAATCCCGCGCTTCCGGACACGTGTACGCCGATTATTCTGCGGCCGTTTCGATCCGGCACTGACATCATTTTCAATCATTAAAGGCAGTTTTCTACCGGTATTGTAGAACAACGTGTCACTGGTAACTTTGAAACGGTCTTCTGGGCGTTGCGTATATTAAAGGGTTATGCCTAGTCAGCTTTCGAGAAAGAACGCGATTTTCGGGAATTTTTTGTGGAATATCTACTGTATATTTTTTTACAAGTATTCGCTTATTTTAAAAGTACGTATATGCAGCAACTATCAGTAATTTTGTTATAGGAAAACATTAAATAATGTATGAATAACAACCATTCTCGCGGAAGCTGTTTTGATATCGGGGAGCAAGATATTTCGATTGGCCTAAACTTTTGCAGATTTTTTTCAGGTACTGAGGACTAGTAGATGAACGAAGGATTTTTTATTTTACCAGAAATCTCTATTTTTCTACCTACTTCTACCTAGAAAATTTCAAACTCTGTTAGAAAAGCATCCTTAATAAATCGAGCATTCTAATTAAAACAACGACAGAAGTGTATTATTTCGAAAATTCGTTATTCCTGCCCACACATTGGTGCTTTCCTCATATTCCACTCATCTTTAAATATCGCAAAGCTGCGTGTATTTCATCCGTAACAACCGGCGTGTCTGCCTCTTTCTCTACCCTGGAGATACATTCGACGATAATAAGGCCGTAGAAAATGGGAAGTTTCAGCGGTACTTATAAAACGAAAGTCCTCGGTTTACGTTTAAAGTTGCCCCCGAGGCCGCGGTACCATTGGGATTCTTCGTGCTCCCTTGCCACTCGAAGGGGGAGTGCACGAGACAACTGAGATTGCGGATCATCCGCGTTTTGAATATTTCAAGCGGATAAATAATTCGAGTCGCAGCTTTACTCGTATCCCTTCCCCGCAGGGCCCCGGTACACTGGAAACTTGGTAACTCGGTTGAAACGATAGCGGGGGATCAGACGATTTGAATCGCTCGTCCTCGATCGCGAAAAAGAGGAGAATGAAAAATTTATCCAGGCCCTTCCCCAACTCCCCCGGCCGGCAGATGGAAAGTCCGTCGCGCATTGAAATATCTGATCCATTTAAGTTTCTGAGAGCGATCGTGAAAACTGGGTGATGCGAAATCCCCACTCGCAATCTACCGAAACGGTTAATGGCACGTCAACCGACTTCTGAATCACGCCAAACACTCGAATCAATCATTTCGATTACGTCGCGAGGCGAATGGTGTCTCCACGATGAT
Organism: Andrena marginata; assembly: GCA_963932335.1. NCBI lineage: Eukaryota > Metazoa > Arthropoda > Insecta > Hymenoptera > Andrenidae > Andrena > Andrena marginata. Next base: position 6,526,955 of record OZ010661.1, read on the forward strand.
GTACTGCAGTCTAAAAGTAGCGTACGGATACCTTATTAAAAGACCTACTCTATTTTGATCTATTTGGGAGGTTTCTTATTTGATAATAGCCTGCGTCTCTTGAAAATTAATCACGTGTCATTTTTGGCCAATTGCTAGACTTTGGGATACACTGCTTTTGGCAGATAGGAATCTTGGTGCGGGAAATTTGATATCAGTGGATTAAGGGTAGGTAATATATATAAATATATGGAACATCTTAAGATTTCGATGAAGAATGACTATGTCTATACAGACAATCGTGTATATTAATTCTCTAGAAAGAATAGACGACCATACTGAATTTAGTTGAAATTAACTTCGATTTTTTGGGATTTTGTTAAAATTTTGAGTATGCGTGTTTATTTTTCGTGGTGTGCAAAAGTTCTTGAAAAGTGAAGCAAATAGTTAAGTATTGTAGGCAAGGTAAGTTATAGAGTATTATCTAGGTATGTTTTATGATTAAATTGATTTTTTCTAGATTTTCCAAGAATAGGTTACCAGTAAAGTTATTTTCTACTTACAATTAGTATAATTCGTAATTTCTTATCGGAACATGGGTGTACTACTTACGTAATAGGGAACATATCGAGTGAATGCAATATCGAACATGTTCCATGTTGCGTGCTTGTTGCATAATACGATTATATTATGTTATATTTTATAACATATTGTTACAAACACATTATTTTCTTATTTATTTTTTTCTTAAAGTGTACGAAATCTGTCCGCCGCTTTCAGTGGGCATACGAAAAATGTGGGGCTTCGCATGTATTATTCACGCGCTCAACGTGTACGAAATGTAGAAAGCAACAATAAATTCCAAGAAATGGTATATATTTGCTTATTTATATGTTCTACTTAATAAACCTTCATTTCTAGTAACAAAAGTAAAGTTTCATCAGTTTTCTTTACAAATTTTCTAGGTGCTCCATATTAGATACCATTTATTTCGAACTGTCGATTTTCACTGTTTTTTTTTTTTGTATAATTTCAAAACACTTAAAGTTCGTTCCTATGTCTCCTCATGTCAGTTTTATTAAAAAAAAAACAAATTCCCCTACATTTGGCAATCTTTTGAAATCAGGTGTTCCATATTACCTACATACGTTTACACAGAAATCTTGGTGTTGGCAATTTTATACTACTCTAATCTGGAAAGAAAAGAATCTCGTTGCTGCACGATCGTATAAAAATTTAATAAGCAATTTTCGATGCAAGTGTCAATCACGGTCCGTCAGCTTTCTCCACCCATCGTTTGGAATACTTCAACCTGAACCCTCAAATCGATATTAGAACCCGTACGTGCATTCGCGACATTATCGAGTAACGAACTTGCGAAAGTATCTCCATTAATAGACGCCGGCCACCGTGAACTTTTGATACGTAAATGGATGAGTAATGGGTTAGGTGAATATGTAAATCACCAAGTGACATTTCGAACGTGTTTTATCGGCTGCAATGATTAATGAAGAATTTATTATTCCAAGACGTTGTCTAATATCATTTTTTTGTGTTCGCTAATAATCGAATCTTTCACCAATTTTTCGTGATCGCGGATAATCAATTCCACGTCTCAAGGGTGAAGGAGACGCATCGAATGTCATGACACACAAAAGCTGCAGTAAATCGAATTTGAATTTTTTATCAACTGCACCTAACGAAGACCGTCGTTAAGGGGTAAATCCCAGAGACAGGCCACAAAACGTTGGGTAACTTTGTAAGTGATATTAAAGAAATTTATGAACTTCATTCAAAATGTAACATAAGGTTCTTATTATATGATATTCGCAGAAATTGTCTGAACTTTGGCTATCCCTGTACGTTTGTCGATCCCCTGAATCACGGACTAGTGCCCAGCCGCACAAACTAAATTTGTTTAAGTATAGCAATTTAACGTATTGCGTCCATTCCACGCGTTTCGAAGAAAAGTACAAATATTATCCGTAATTCACTGTCTCCAATCACTGGGTTAACCTTCATCCGTCCCAAGCGTCAATTTGACACAGTTTTCCCGTAATAAGTTATACCGTTATATTATTTGTGATTTTTGTAACCAAGTCCTGCACATCATTTTATTTTAACTTGTGAAAAATCTAAGATATAAATATTAACTCGCGGTCAGTTTTTTAAAAAGTGGGATGATTAATTAGTTAAAGGACAAACTTCAATATGGGGAATAAATCAATATTTGTTACTTGGTGATGTTTGTTTAATAATCTGAATTTTACCCCTCATCCCTCTCCAGTATACTCCCAACATTTAAAAAAAAAATCCGAAAGACGGCACGAACGTTCCACGCCCAAGATACTAATTACCTGACACATACCACTGTGTCAATTTGACACCGAGGGACAAATTCAGTTCGTGAAATGAGAAGCGGATAAGGATTAAAAGTTACCTCTATCACACGAGGCGAATGATTATAAATGAGTGCCTCAGGTACATTTTCATTGGATGGTAGGCAACAGATAATTAATACAAATTTCACAAGCCTCGTGTTCTTTAAAATATCAAGAATCGATTAATTTTTTACCTAAATACACTATTTCTCCTTATTATATCTTAATTCTAAAATCTTGTATTTTAATTCTTCTCTGCGCCGGATATAATACAAAATTGTGATAAATGAAACATGTTCTATTTAAAAAGAGCTCAAACTGACTCGAGCTGCAATCGAGATAATCCTGTCATATCGTTCCCTTCGTCTGAATTCGACTACACGCCGGGGTAACTGAAAAGTCGAAGGAAAGGGGTGGATGACGTGGAAAGAGACTATCCAGGCTCAAGTTTCGAAAAGGTACGTAATATTGGGCGCGCAAAAGCGCACCCGTATCGCGTTATATGGGGGACGAGGGTTCTTGCGCACATACAGAAATAAATACCACACCCGTACGCGTGTGTGCGGCGAGTGTGCTACTTTCACAGCGAACAGACAGCTCGAGTATTGCAGGAACGCCTGTATAATCCGCAATATTCTACTTGTGTCGCCATTGGAACAGTGACCATCCCCTTAAACCCCTACGTGTTTCGCATATTTCGTGCGCGATTTTTCTAGATTGTCCATATTTAACAGGAGACGAATATAATAAGCAGTACGTATCTAGATTCAAAAGGACTTAACTGCTTGGAAGGATAACACGTCTGAAACGCAAATGTTCCTTGGAGAAATTTAAAAGAACTAATTTTAATGCGGTGTGGTCCATTTTTGTTAATATCTCGTTAACGATACTCCGGACAATATATTCGCTAAGGAATAAGTTGTTTGCAGTCACACCACGAATCACCCCTTTCAAGGAACCGCAGAATTTTTGGTACACCCTGTATATGGGGATGTAAAAGTGGGATGGAATATTGGTTTATATTTAAAAATAAAAACGGAATATTTCAGCGGGAGATATTTCTAATGGTTAAAATAAGAAACATAATTTTCACGCAGATTAGCATTTTACGCAGATTAGATTTTTACCTTTTGGGAGGTAAAATTGGACTATTCGTTTGATTGCCAGTAACCCGGATAGAACAGCAATTTACCGTGAATAAACTCGTCTGCACACAAATAGGCCTTCAATTTTGGAAGTACGTTTTGGTCTGACATCTCCAAGAATAAAGTCTGTCAATGACCCAGCTCTAGATACTTCTCCCAATCTTCGTGGTTTCTGTTCAAAATACACGGTGGCAATTAGATTAACGAAGCGGTTCGCCACACGCGGAGATCGTCCGATTATTTCGAATGACAAATGACCCACGAAGGCCCGCCGGTGTGGAAATGTAGGTGGGCACATTTGCTACTGATAGCGCGACCGCGGCACCATTTCTGGATGCTGGAACGTCCAGGCGCGGATACGAATAAAGACGATACCGTGGCTGCTCCCAGAGACATATTTCGCTCTGGACCGCGAACTTAGTAAAGCACCGCGGCCGTGATACATTACGACCGAGGAATAATGCGAAACGTAGATAATATTACTAAAATAAATTAAGTCTCAGGCTGGGACCGGGACAATGGGACTTCCTTGGGCAGTTTAGAATTACATTGACTCGAGCTTCGTTTTTGGGAACAATGGAGACATGAAATTAATCCACTACCACGTATTCTGGCGTATAGTTGCGAGTGGATGCTGGGTCGATGTTCGCGATACGATACTAATCTTGTGATGAATTAATGCAGCTGAGGCCGATTGATGACAAAAGGGATGCATGGAATATGATGTTACACGTGGTGGCCCGTAACTGGTGACAGTAACGGAGTGGTGGTGATTCTACGTGATAAAGTAAGTAAAAAATTATAGAATAAAGTTTCCTCTTAACTTCGCTTAATTTTCAAGAAAATTGACTTTGAATTACGATCAGGTACGCATCCATCGAAGTAGTTTTAGGAGTCTACTCATCGTGCCCCGCTTACGCCAAAAACTGTACGTACACTTCGGTGCACGCGTATTCGACTGAAATTCAAAGTCAATTTTCTTTAAAACGAAGCGTTATATCTGATAATTTTATTCTATATTTTTTACTCACATTTCGTGGAGAATCACCACCCTTAACCGTTTATACCACCGGTTACGGTACAGCCTGTATATTAAGTTGAAGTTGAATCGCTCGACGAATAAAAAATTAACTTTATTCGTCGAATAATCTAAAGTTGAAGTAACTTTTATTCACTCCGTTATTTAAATAATTTTTTATTTAGTTAACATCCAACTCTGGTTCTAAGCCACCTAGATGATAACAGCTGAGTAGATTAAATGTAGTGTAGAAATATACTTTGTTCTGTCGTGTAGGCGAGGTTCGATATGTACCAATAGATTGGTGTTTATTCTTTGATGCACTCTTGATGTTAACGTTGATAGTTTTCCCTTGATTGTTTCCTCGTGAAGTGGAGGCGTATGCGTCGTGCATGGCTGGCGTATGTTTCAGTGAATATGACGATGTACATGGTGCTACAGTACGAAACGAAGACTCCGCCACTCTCTTCTGAGTATATTGCTCTGGGGTTCTTGGACATCAGCCAATCACGACTAATAGTTTAATTCACCCACTATCTGAGCCAGCAAGATGTGGTGTTCGATTGTCCAAGAATCCCAGTTCAGAATGTTGCCAGCAGTAAAGCAGTATCTGAAATGTGAGAATCTTTATGGACCTACTTCCCACGTCATTACTTGTTACTGACGACTCGTGATACCTGCTGCAAGTAGAAACTCGCTGTGTCTAAAATCATTTGTATCAAGTGATTTGTATAGCTAGTGTCAAACAATCATAAGCTGTCAAGTGTCAAATAAGGAAACTTGTCCAAATTGTTTAAGTGTCACGAGTTTTCACAACATAGAGAACACTGAATTATTGTCTCAATTAACAAGGTAAGTCGCAAAAAATTTTCAATAGACTATTTATGTAGAGCTTATAGAAACGGAGGGGATGCACAGACTAGGAAGTTGTCCGGAGAAGGTTCGACAAAGAAGCATTTTCCTTCACACAAGTTTCTACAAAATAATATATTGTTTTTATACCAGCAAACTATTTTTACATTAGAGTTCTTGTGTAAAGCATATAGAAATGAAGGGGACGCATAGGCTTGGTGGTTGTGCGGAGAAGGATAGATAGAATGCGAAGCATCTTGTTTCGCACAAATTTCTGGAAGCTTGTTAAATAAGGAAAACCGACAAAATTTTTCAAATTAACGTAGCATTAAGAATTAAGAAAATTATAGCGTATTGCTTGCAATGTAGAGTAAGTCACATTAGCGAAGAAAGTACGCTGAAAATGTATCTCCTTCGATACTTTCCAATCTTTTGTGAAAGATATTCGTAATACTTTATTAAAGTCCACAGTAGTTCCCACGCTATTCATAAATTTTATTAGTTTCCCATTAACAATATTTCAATTCACCAATAAACATACTAAATTAACTTTATTCCAACACCAATAAACTGTGCGTTAAAAATATTGGATCTCTTTGTTCAATTTCGCTAAACTACCATTAGCATTTAAATTTCCTCCAACAAGACTTTCTGAGCCCTCACTTCCTTCAGACACATTTTGTAGTCTCTACACTTACTATAGCAAAGGGCCACTCTATATCTATATGTTCTACGTTAAGTTGTAACAAGAATGTGGATTTTATATATTTACAGATAATCGAAGCTGAAGATGATGCAGTGTGATCTGCGTTAGACAAAAAAATTAATTGCGACATAGTATTATATTAATTAAATGATTTTATTCAGCTTCGATCCTCTGTTTGCTTCTTGTATGCTTGCTTCGTATCTAAAAACTCAAATTTATACCAATTCCACCAATGTAATTGTCTTGTAGCTTTGCAGGCGTGCGTAGTTTGGATGATTGAAAACATTGTGGGTCGCAACAGCGAGTGGGAAAGGCCACGGCGGCAATGTATGGGTTCAGCGATAGCGTAACACCATCGGGGTGGGAGCAAATTTAAAAAGGCTGCCGCGCATTGTTCCCCGGCTGGCAGTCATCGAGCGAGAACGCATTTACAAACAGTGAAACGGTAGACAAACGCAAACAGCTGCAGAACGTCGGCGGCCCGCAGTTGGAAAAGCGAAACCGACAAAATATCGCGACCGCGCACAGTGGAGGGCGCCCTGCACCAACGTAGACATGCGTTTACAATATTCCCCAGACCCTTCGTGCAATGGTGCAATAAACTTCCATGATTTGCCTCTGATTTCGTGAACGGCGAACCGATCGTAACGATTCCAATCGAAAAGATGTATTTCCCTCTCCGCAAAGGAAAGGAAACGTACCGCAAGGAAGGGGGAAACGTTTAGTAGTGCTTCGTAAATGGTGCCAAATTTATTCGTCGATTTTCAAAGGATTCTTAAGGAGGTGCGAAAATTCATGGACACTTGCAAACAAAAACTCGTACGTTGACGTTTGTAAGTATGAAGGTGACTTTTCATATAAAGACTTTTCTATCATCAGACAAAAACCTCAGCAACAACTGAATGAGCCGTTTTTTTTTTATAAATTGGCATAAGTCCATTTTTTGGAAAAAACACTTCGCTAATTTCGGTGAATAATCGCTGATTTCGGTAATTTCGCGATTTTCGACCTTATTCTGCGATCTTTAAGCGTTTATAGCTCACAGCAACATTAACCGATTTTCATGAAATCTTAGGCATGTATATAATTTACTTCAATCTACAAACGGGTTTTTTGAATTTTCATTACAGCCTCAGAAAAAAAGTTGAGAAATACGACCTTTACTATTTTTTGCTATTCCGACCAATAGCATCTTTTTTTTCAAAACGACGTATCACGTGACTTAGCAAACTGTTGTTTCTAGCTTCCGAAAAATCTCAAGTCGTTTGGATTAATTTTAAAAATGTTATGCGATTTTTAAAACTGTCCGAATATTTTCGTTACTCACTGTATGTAGATTCCTTTTAGCCCCTAGGTACTTGCTAAGAAATTTTTTTAAAAACTCCCTCGCCTTCGCCGAAGAAAGATATATGTATAACCTAAGCAACACCGGGAACTTTGCGCTAGTTGCTGATAAAACATCGTCGCAGCATAATTAGTTGAAAAATACATACTATGCAAAACAACAATAAAGACAGGGTAATAATAGAGGATGAATTCGATGGTAAATCTATGGGGCCAAACGTCCCAGTTATATAATCCCAGGTTCAATGCAATTCAACGAGAACACAGTCGAATAATAACAATCCGTAGACTTCCACAATTCAACGACACAACGAACCAACCTTTCGACAATAATTACTCTACGTTCCAGCCGCCCCATCGATCTTCGTCGCGAATAACAATAGCATAGAAACGAGCAAACAGGTGCAAACAAATGCACCGGTCTAGATATTGAGCGAACACGTAGAAACGAAATATCATGGCGGAAGCAGAAACGCTGCTTCCATCCCTATACGCATTCTTAATTTCTCTCAAGCTCGAATGCTTTTCGTAAACGCCTGAAAGCTTACGAAAACTTCTTCCCACAGTATTGTTGCAGATACTTAATGAAAAATCCACCAAGTTTCCTTGAAGGTTCCTGATCGCAGAGTCAGTGTAATGCTAAGCTATTAAATTACTGTGACGTTATAACAATTGCAGCGAGACCCAATTTTTTAAATTTTTTTGTAAAAATGGAATTCATTTACAAGATTCTAATTAAATGTATTTGAAAACGTAGATAGAAGTGGATATGTAAAACTTCTATTCTGAAATGTTTATTTATTGCATGCCAACCCCGCTATAGTTATTCGTCATACTAGTTTCACTTAAAAAAACAAATCATCTCGTTCCAAAATCAATATTTCTACATATACCGATTTCTCGAGAAAAAGAAGAAAAAGTCGTTTCTATTTGTTCAAACCTTGTCCATAAAGAATACGATGAGAGTTTCTGGAAGCTTTTAAGAATTTATGCAGAACCTAATAGAGATGAGATAAGAATAATATTTCACAATATAAACATTGAAGGGAACTAATGTTAAAACTTCTTTCATAAATAGTTACCTTTAAACACGAAACTGGAGTTTAAAATGTCAAAGCTAACTCTAAAAAGCTTTGCATAAGCATTGGATGTTTTCTAACGCAGGAGCGTACCGGGCATAATGAAAAGAGGAACTTTTGAGAATTAGCCAACTCTGGGGCACAAACGTATGGCCACCCAACATTCAGTTTCAAAACAACAACGCACAGTTTCGCACGCGATGTACAACCCTCGATTTTTTATTCTATTCGAATGTGGAGCGGAATTAGACAAAGTTTTTGCACGAAACAGCAGCTCGCAGCTGTCGCTCGACGACTAATTAAAAATGTTTGGTCGACGCACTGGCATTCAAACGCGTTATTCGCGAATCCGCCGTTGGCACCAGGGCAAAAGGAAAACGTGAAAAATAAAAGCGGGGGAAAAAAGTAATTGGAATGTAACAGTGCGCAAAAGTGACACGTGCGCACGCATAGAGTAGAATTCGTCGCGTTCAGCTTCCGCTTTTAATGGTCAATGCTAATGGAAAAATGTTTAATTGGAATGAACGAAATTAAAAGTTGGGGGACAGGTAGAACGTTACAGAGAACAAGGGGTAGCAATTTATCTTCAATTTATTACGTAACTCTGAATAATATTAAATATATAAGAATGATAATTTTATGTGCCATCTTCCCTATTTCTCACATCTAAGTTGACCTGATCGTACAAAATTTCCACCACAAAGAAATCTGCTGTGGCTATTAAAAAAAGAAACCATCGCGTCAGTTAATTTCGCGAGAAACTCTACGCTACTCGATTACTTCAATTACTCCATGGAAAGAAGAACGAATTTTGGATAGAAACTACAGCGATTAGTCGTCCGAGACTAAACGCAGCTGGAACAGCAAGGAAACGAATTAAATGAGAGAACCGACGCGGTGAAGGGTAAAATATAAATATCGTCTTTTAGCGGGACTTCATCAGAGACAGATGATTTCTCTGATGCTTGAAATCTGAGCGTGGCTCTCGAAATCCAGAAACGATAGGCATCTACCAAGTGGCAAGGCTACGGCGAGCCTGGCCCGAAACGACGCTGGATAATTAGAAAGTTTATCTGAAAAGAGATCCCCGTCTCGTAATCTTATTCGCATTAATTATTTTCCCTCCACGCCCGACTGGGATCTGATTAAGACGCCCGACCTCTGCCTTCGCTTCACCCTTTCGGTGAAAAATGCCAAGAGAAAGAAAAGGGTAGATTAGGAGTCTCGACACAAGTAAAGGGGAAAGAGGAGGGACGAAGGAAAGGGGCGAAAAGTAGTTGAGAAAGGGGAACGTTATAAGGATGGAAGAATAAAGGGCGGGGGAAAGGGTAGGGGCGCACAAAGGGAAAAATAGAATGGGGATAAAAGGAAAAGCGAGGCGGGAAGATAAAGTGATCGGCGTGAAAAAAGAAATTTTGTACTGGAAAAAGTGGCTGCATGGAAATTATCTGCGATAACGAAGGGCGAGAACCCAGGCACTGGGACAAAAACGCGTGGAAAAAGGAGATCAAAGAGGAACTCTGTTAAGTTAACACGATAAGGGCCAATTCTTGGGAATATTGTTGAGGGGGGAATGGAACAGAAGTTTTTCACTATTTTTCAAGTTCGATGAGACTTGACTTGTGATGTCGTACAGAGATTCTGCATAGATTAATCAGACATTTCAGTTTGATTAAAACTAATATTTTCGATATTAATTAACTCTTGATTGGTTTATGCGAAATTTCATAAGAAAAATCCACGAATACACGAATTAATATTTAAAAATGATTTGCAATTTAGAGTAGGCAGACAAATATCGATTGGCCGTAAACTACGTTTAATAAAACTAAAGTAACTGCATTGCCCCGATTGAAAATGAAATATAAAACAGAATGGAGGATGGAAGTGGTCTTGCAAGTTGTAAACACATAAAGCACGTAGATCAATAAAACGTTTTCGTGACATCGGGAGCAGTAAACGAAAAAGTGAATTGCCAAAGTGAAAATAACTATGTACGTCGGTTTTATGGCTTCACAGTTGCATCGCAACGGGTCGTGTTACTTAAACAAGTATTAATCTTTAAATGATAAATGTGTATGAAGAAGAGAAACGTTGAACAGCGTAAAAAGAATGTATGAAATATTCATTCTACATCTCTATCACTCTGTTCACGTTAATACCACATTAACCTCTTACAAATTAGGAAAAGAGGAACAATAAATTCACCTGACTGATAATAAAAGCAATTGAAGTCCACGTTTCACCAAACGTTTAACAAAAGACCAGGAGTGAAGAAACGTTAAGTTTTGAGGCTATTCCTGTGGCCGATCAGATAAGACGCTTCGAAAGGTCTCCCTACCACTTGAAAGATTGAAAGGAATCTTTACAAGCTACAGGGGAAAATTGAATGAGCGATATTGATAAAGTGAAATCGAAGTTAAGTTGTGACGGGAATGGAAAAGGGCAATCCGGTGGAATAGCGTGACAAGGGTAGGAAATTGATAAAAGCGACTGGTGTATCTAACAATGAAAAAAGGAGTCGCGGGGGAGGGGCCAGGAGAGGAAGGATTTGGGGGGCGAGAGAGGGGCGAGGAGTCGGGAGGAAACTTGTTCCCAACTTTTCACTTTCAGCTCTCGGCTGGTCGACAGGAACTGACGTCGTTTCGTTTATTAATCGCCTCGATTCTACAACAGCCGAACCTAAAACTTGCAGTTACGCAATTTGTCACGGAGCCGGGGTTCCATTAAAATTGACGAGGCGTTGAAGGGGCTCGCTATTCAATTAAATTGCGAGAATTTCTCCTCTCAAGTTCTGAGAATGGCGTAACAAGGAATATAGGTAACACTCATTCCGATCCAATACCTACCGGTTGTCTCTAATAATATGGGGCGATATTTAATTAACATCGCTTAGATATGAAGAATGAGATAGTAAAAATAAATTTTACGTGGAATATTGAATTCTGTATTATTAATTATACTATGTAGAAATATTATTCGTGAAAAAAAAATTGACGTTTAGTGACTTCTTTCCAGGGTGGGTAATTAAACGATAAAGCGTTTCCTATAATACATAACCGATATCTTTGGTTATTTCTTTCAAGACGCAGCCCCATTTTTCTCTCGGCCTTTGCCTTTCTCTGCTGCCCCCGGAACGCTAACAGGACTTCGAGACACGTCTATCGGAAGGAATGATCGATTGTCCCGCGAATGCGAGTCCTCGAAATATCTTCCAAGGGTTTAATATCTTACAATCAATCAGGATTATCCTTGCATCCACGTGATACTATCGAAGTATATTTCGCGTCAAATTTTTTCTGGGATTTACTGGCGATCCTGCTTAAAAATTCCTTTTAAGCGAAACGCAATTTCCGAGGATTACGTCCTATAAAAGGATGCTTACCTATTCCCTTTTCCTTTCAAGGGAGTTGCTGTCAATTCTGTTAATGGCCTTTGTCGGGTCCAATATAAATTTAATAATAATCGTAAAAAACAGAACAATGCTGCGAGCACGACGACACGGCACAATGCAAACTCTTCCATTTCGTCATCAATAAAGCTTCTTCATCCACGTTAATTGAATTAAATCACGTCCGGCAAGCATCCCGCCCCGAACCTATTTCATCAAACGAAGCAACTCGCCAGCAGAAAAACCAGGGCAAAGGTGCAATTTCATCTATTTTTAGTCGAACACTTTCGTCGTGCAACGGTCGGACCTAGTTAGTTCCATTTCCGCGAAAAAGTCGCTCGGTGGAACGCAAATACGGCGACATCGTAAAAAACAAAGCCGCCGATAAACGCAGGCCCTTCAGCTTCAGTGGAAAGAAGCTTCAGTGCGAGGGGGTATAAAAGGGGGATAAATTAAAAAGCCTCGCGTGCCTTCGCTTTGTATTCAGTAGGCCGGGAATTCGCAGCGAACGGAGAGGAATCGCAGAAATTCCGTGCGGAAAAATGCAAGGCTGTGTCCTTGGACCGGTGCTTCATGGCCGTGTCTGTGAAACTCGCGAAGCCTTGAAACGAGAAACAACCGCATCCCGGCTTGCGTGAGAACGGACGTTAAAACTGCGCGAGCTTTAAGTGCGGCGGACTTCGCTGCGTCCCCATTGCTGGGGCAGCCGATGCACAGCATAAAAGGACGCTCTAGAAATTCAGATCCGTTGCACGATCCAGTTGTGTGACCGTGGAACTCTTCCACCTTTGTTCTTATTCACTTTCGGCGTCGTCGTTCCCTCAGTTTCATATTTTAGCCCACCTCAATACGCGGGTTTCCTCGACATTGTTCCAAACTCGTCTCTCTTTCCTCTCTTTCTTCATTAACGAAGATTGAAATCTCTTTTTTGGGGGGACCATTAGGGTTTGGGCGTGCTGTGCGAGGTTTCCTAGATTTGCATTTTTGTATAATTGAAGGAAAGGGTGAAGTTGAGTGGTTCATGGGTTATTTGGGAATATTTGGTAGTTTATGTTCTTGATACAATTCTTCGACCTTATTTAGGCAGTATGTTTCACAAATTTATGTGTGGGTGGTGTAAAGAGATCCCTTGCCATGTGAAGGAAAACGTGGCTGACTGCATATAAGCTTGCACTACTTGAAATCGATGTACCGTTTTGTAACTGTTAACTTTTCAGTGTTTCAAAATGAGGTATCGAAATTAACAAAGGGGTTTGAAAGGACATAGAAACTTATTGCTACTGTCATTTAACATTCTTAAATTATAGGGGAAAGTTCTGCAGTACCGGCTAAAGCTAGATCTCAATTCGAATGTTAATTAATTGCACTATCGATGGAGAAATAAATAAATACTATAGTCCTGAGCAATTACCAGAGTTTTAACACGTTTAACGTTTACGCTGGTTTTCCGTACGGCAAAGATTATTTTTTATAGCTGATTTCTTATTTTTCAGGTAATTAAATAATGCTGTCATATTACGTACATTAATTTTAAACTATTAGGTATATATAAATGTCCCGGTTTTGCAATTTTCTTTGTATACTGCGCATCGAACCTAAAACGATTTACAACTTTTTTATTCCAGTGAATTATTAATTTTTATGATAAAATTTAAGAAAAACGATTTACCCCATTTTCTTAAGCACAATTTGTCCTGCAACTGACTTTTTTGAAAATGGATTTTTACCAACAAAAACTTGGAGTGGCCGGTACTGTAGGACTCTCCCCTACTACTGCACGCCACTAGAAACAAACTGTATTTCTCCCTTATATTTATTCAGTGTAATTCCTGTACTTTTTCATAAATACATTAGTAATAATGATTTATTGTAAATGTTATTCTAAGAGCAAGAAGGGAGGATGATTCATGTAATCTTCACGAAAGTACAAAATTTGTCAAAAATTCCATTTAAATTTCTCAAGTATTACTGTACTCACTTTTGTTCGCCGTTCAAAAAAATCCTGGCCAATGTCTTGCTGAATTTGGGATCAATAAAGTTATGGCATATTTTAGAAAAGACAAACTCGAAGAAGCAGGAACTCCTGCGTATCATATATTCTGTATGCATTTCTCTCTGTCACTCTTTTCCTTGAAAGGACTCGGTTCCTGCATTTCAATAATCAGGAATCACTGTTAAAATCACCCCACAGACTACTTTACACTTCATCCCTTGGACTCTGATACAAATTGTAATATACAGGTTGCTTCGATCATCTTATTCTCTGTCTCCAGACATCTGTCACATTCCCTTGAAAGGAGCCCATATTATTTCCCTTGTCTCGTTTCAATTTGCCAGCAATCTTCCTTGTCTGTTGCTCGCCTTGTTTACTTGTGTCGACATATTTCGCTATCACGTGACTGAAACTCGCAAATGCACTCGACGTTATGAAGATCGAAAAAGATATTTTTAAGCTTTCATTATATTTACAGAACAATGTGGATAATTAAAGGATTCACAGTTAAACTCGATCGTACAGAAAGTTATAATAAGTTACAGTTAGTATTAATTTGGCTTTTTTTTAAAGCGACTGCCTGATTAGTTTTCAAGCAACTAATACTCAATATCGTTCGGTTGAAATCAAATATCGAATCGTGGATTTCGCAACACGAAAAAAGGAGTATCAATTTTATGCTCATACATATATGAAGGTACTTGTGACAGAATATTCCGAATGGTGTTTTCAAATGACTTTCCAATACTGTGCACGGCTCTATGCAAGAAAATATGTGACTGATAAGGAAAGTACTAATGGAAAGGAATTGGTGCTGATAAGTAGCAAGGCCGAACGCATAAGCGGGCCGAAGTAGAGCAAGGCCGTGCTTGGTCAGACGTCATCGTTTACCGCCATCTGAAGCATGAATGAAGAACTATAAAGACCGTTTGTCGGAACGTGATTTCTCTGTCCTTTATCCTATCGATTTTTCAACGGAAAGGAATATGAAAAAAGAACTGTCGATATGAAAAGATTCATTTAACAGAAACGGAAGCTAAAAATGGGTTGTTTCTTTTTTTCGTGAATTCGCAATAATCATGTGATACTATAACATACGTCATTGTGCATTGAAATCATTATTTCTTTAAATAGAAACACTAATTACTGAGAAGTTTATATTCTTACTCTTAGAGGATAATAGTTGCTCGCGATTTGACGTTCAGGTTACGAATATCGATGATGATATCGATGACTATACCTCGTGTTTCGCGTGGGCCGTTGTTTACAGCGCGATTTCAAGCGTATTCCAGCAATTTCTCAGTCGGATTACATTAATCTCCTACAGGTATGTGTACAAAAAGATTGGTTATTTACTGGTGGATTTAAAAAAATTTGTATTAATCCTCTAACAGGTGGATTTATTTTATTTCTAGCCAAACATGGTGGAATTCCTACTACATCAAAGTGTAACAGAATTTACTGTATCGACGCCTTTCCATTCTTCATATTGTGTGACGTGTGTTTCCATATCACATGGCAAATAATAAACTTTGCATTAGTATCAAGTCATTTTATTATTACGTTTTCCACGAAGTAAAACATACAAGCTTTGAATAATGTAATACAATGACGTCATTACAATTTGGAAACGTATATTTCTGTATAAAAATTGTGGTATACGTTGTTTTGAAAACAATCATGACCCTCCAGTTATTTACAGGGAATAATATTATACTCTACTGTAAATCACACAATTAATGTGAAGATCATTATTGCGCAACAATATTGTACTAATATTGATGTAGAATGGGATTATATAGATGGCACGGAAGGAGCATTCACTTATGGTGGTTAATTATTTAATAATAATAAGAGAAAGGTATACAAAGTATAATATAGGCGAAGAAAGAAAATAGGATTACTAGTTCGCACGATATTTATTCTTTCACGCAAATACATACAATGCTCTTTATAAGTAGGTATTAGGACACCAGCTGTATTTGAACAAAATGTAATATTTGATACAGATGGAATCCTTTCATCGCTTTTAATTCAAACTACCAAATAAAGTAAAATTTGTTACATTTCTTCAATAAATTTGCAACGTGTTTCAGCCTTACTCCACAAATTTATGAACAGCAGTGTACACACGGTGCAAGCAGGACAACTGCCCAGAGCGACAAGTTTGGGGCCGAAAAATTGGGAGAAAAAGTAAATTACAATCAATACATTTATTTACGTTGTTTTTCATTAACTTTTTAAAATCTTTTATTAGTATTTTTAGATTTAGAACATAGGTGGGTGCGTACCTCCCTCCTATCTATATATATATATTTGATTTTATTTTGTTACTACATTATTTATCAATATTAATTTTTTTATAAAACAAATGCTTTCGTCATTCAACAAATACCGAGAAAAATTTGCACTCACTGTCAAAAATGATATTTTATAATAATTATTTATAATTAAATATAAGGGTAGATAAATCATTTTTGCCCAGAGCGGCGGAAAAGCTAAATCGATTTCTTTTACTCTCACCCTCTAATATGGTTCCATTTCATAAAAAAATAGTCTACTGAAAAAAATTATTGCAATCGGACAACGGAGAAGGGTGCCGACTATTCCTTAAAGTTTAGAATTCATCAATTGTTCAAACTTGAAGAATTTCTCAAAAATGGTAAGCCCTATCAAAACTTTGTGTAAATAATATTAAAACATAATATTAATATTGTATAAAATTGAATGCCCTTTTAATATTATTTCAACAAAATTACGATAGGGCTTAACATTTTCGTTCACGTTCCCTTCGATTCCTTCATTAACATAATTAATCATAACCGTAGTTGTAGTTACAGAACAGGATTATTACAGCAAAATACAGCCACATACTCCCAAAAAGTATAATACTAGCACGTATTAAAAATGTCGATCCAGAAAGTAAATATGTAGCAAAGCGTAATGCAGCTTCACCGCCGTACTTGGTATCTTGTAGAGCGGGCGGCGCCGATATCGTGTAACATTTTCGTAAGTCCGGCGAAATTTCGGAACAATGTATCCCTACCTATTCACGGAAGATCAGAGATGGCCCAGTTTCCACGATTTCGATCGTCAGGAGTCCGGAAAGCTGATTCGAGGCGACACGCTCCGCTCCACAAAGGCCCTCTCTCCGTGCTTCGACTTCGTTTTCGGCCCCCGGGATCGAATAACGCGCGACGTGACTCCGAAGATTGCATTTTCGCGAGATGAAAACTGCAGAAATAGGGATAAGCGGGCGTCATTCGTGCGAATAAACCGTCGGGGCGTGCGTGAATTCAAATAAACCCCGACCGAGAAAGCGATATGACGTGCTCGAACGGGATCCCGATGATATTACCGTAGTTTTTCTCCTGGCTACGGGAACGATTGAAAATAAAGTGGGGCCTGCGACAGAAGCCATGCGATTGATACTTGAACCAGCGCGAAATTATATTACACCTCGGGAGTATCGAATTCCTTCGGCGTTTGGGTTGAAAATTTCTATGCTGGAGCCATGGCAACGAGATTACGATGGAGTCAGTGCGAAATCCTTTGGATACGTTCCTTTCTCTTCCTTCTATGCACCCATGACACAAAAATGTCACAATAACTAAAGTATCAACTCGTTTAAATATTCTAATTCGATTCTTTTGGCATCTAAGATATCTCGAAAGCAATTCTCTATAGATAATTCGTGCACTCGCCGCGCAGACTAATTGTTTAACGGTCAATTTGTCCCTAATCACCCGACCAAGTCCAGCAAACGGGCACGGCGTCTGCGTGGGTGTTAAATCGTGGCAAAGGCGTGCGATTAACGAGGGTATTTACATATATTTTTGAATGCGAAATGCAACGATACGTATGCATATAAATAAAAGTGGACGTTCTGTCGGATCTTGGAATCAGATACGATTACGAGGCAGCATTTAAATTGTAACGAGCAGAAGTGACAAAAGTGAAACCCGCGCACGGACGATTATGTAAAAGGATAATAATTATATAAGGCAGCGAAACAGGTGAGTCACTCGACGCGATTCCTGCCACCCACGATATACGTTAATTAGAATTTTATGAAGAACGCACATGAATGACATCGAATCGAAAATAAGTGTGAAATCTCATTTGTTATTATAATTCGATTCATAGACAACGGATCAGACGCAAGCTATTATTAGTATATCTGCACTTAGTTTATGAACCCACTGAGTATATTATTAATTGCTATTAAAATTTCTTGCAGGTTACCTAATTGAAAATTCATATACAGGTAACATTCTTAAAATGTGTACCTATCACTGTTCCCCAAATTTTAATTTTTAACGTTCAACATCCCTGTTAACTTTGTGGTTAATAAAGTTGAATCACAGAGTTGATAAGCAGTGCAATCGTAATAGTATGTGAATTATACATACTGATATCAATACAGAGAACTTTCAATTCATTATACGCAAAATTTTTCCAACAGTTCTCGAACTCACTTAGCTGAAAAATGTTTTAATTTGAGGAAAGGGGTTGGCCAGACACTTGACTCCTTTGCTCCCTTTTATGAATAACTTTTTGGTGTATTCGAACGTGAAACGAACCAACATCCAGCGCTTTCAAAAGGCGGGAACGTCGTAATTACGAAATGGGCCCTTTCTCTTCTTCCCCGCTCGAATGGATCCGTTTCTTCGGTTTCGGAAAAAGGAACGAGAATGCTCGGTGATTTCTAGTTAAATACAATGGATGTTTTACCATTTACGTTGGGATACAGGACCCAGCTGAAATTTTCTGTTCCCGTGTGTATGGACCGCGTGCGACACGATTTAATAAAAAAACCAGAATCGTTGGAAAAATGTTAGGACCCAATTAAAAGAATGAAATGGAATAAATACAAATGTTCTTAATAATTTACGAAATTATTTACGAAAAGTATCCGAGTAGACATACAATGCATTTGCATTTTACGAGTGGTATACAATTTTCGTTACAGCTACGGGAAAGGTAAAAAATATTCTGTACGCATATGGTATCAGGTTGGTGGATATGAAATTGCTGTTTCGCGTAGGGAAGTTGGAATGAAAATATTTTTGCTTCTTAACTATTTCACTTATTTTATATTTTGAGTTTCTGTGGCTTTCATCGAGCGATAAGCCAGCGTTAGCAATTGTTATTGTATCCCCACTATAAACACAGGAACTTTAGCGCTACCCGCAATCGGCAGTTTCATATGCACCAGCCCAATATCTTTAAATTCGTTTAGAGCTCAGATTTGCAGCAAAATATTCGCATCCTCGGGAATAAACCAATAATTTCACATTGAATTCTTACAATTTCCATACACATTGTATAGAATTATTAAAAATCACAGCAGTTTGGGAGCTACATTTACTAGACAATCTAAGTATTGCATTTGCAACGTCATATTATATTCCTGCCACTTGGTTAGGTCCCCAGAATGTGACACTTCTTCCACTCTGTACAAAAACTCTATATCTCTGTACCATCTACAGGCACTTGTTCCTTCTTTTCCTCCAAACGTGCAGCCTTGTCGGTTCCACCAAAGCCTTTCCTCGCTACACGGCCACAAAATCTTGTAATAACTCAGTGATCGTATTTCGTAGAAACCATTCCTGAGCTAAACATCCACCTAGTGTTATCTTCCATAAATCTATATTCCTGAATTTTGCTTTACACCTTGCAACAACTTATCACATATCTCCCACCCATTTACAATACGACTACATATCGCAAGTTTCTACCATTACAGAAGCCAACCTCATAATATTAAGTTTGTATCACTGTTACAATCAAAGCATCCCCTAGCAAAAAATCAACTAACATCCTCCACTGATCCCCCAATTCCCGAATTCTCAATATCGACCATCTAAAAAATATCAATATCCCTTCCATAGTGTAAACTGAAATATATGCCAAGGAAACGTTGCTGCATGAATGACAGTGAACTTTTGGTCCGCAGAGATCCAAGTGTTCTCGTAACACGATCTGCATGACGAAAATACGCTCTTATGCGTATTCGCGTGCGAGGAACCGCGAATACTGCAGGTGCAGGCTCCCGATTCCTCCTAAATGGAGACTTCGAGTACCGTAAGCTCTTACCACAGGAGCATTAATTCGATCCCCTTTAATTAACGTCTCTCTACCACGTACGCTCAGGGCCCTTTCTTCCTCGTACCGAGATGTTCCTGCCTCGATACAGTATATCCGACGGTGGGTTAGTTTCGCTTTATTCCAAGCCCCCTTTACTTTCTGCTAAACCATAGACAATGTTGATGAAAGGAGATCACTGGCCATTTTGCCATAATGGGCATTTCATTTGGTTCGAGCCTCTCAACGATTATTTCACTGATTGTTATCCAGAGTTTACGATTAAGAGATCTGTAGGAGAATTAGGGGTTTATTGTCGTAACGAACAGTAAAATATGTTAATGTTGAAGGGAGAAAGGGATTAGAGTGAAATGAGTGTTTTAAGTTTACGTTTCAAAGGATCCTGTGGAAAGGGACATTTTGCCAAGGCTGTTTGAGTATTTAGCGAAAAAGGTGTGTAAAGGAAGTAATTGATGTATTTAAAGGAGATTCCAGGGATTAAGTGGCTTAAGAGGAGCAAACTTGTGGAAGTTAGTAGACTTTAACAGAAATATATCTACGTGGGACACAGCTTTTCCAGCATTAAAGAGAATGGTTCAAGATAATACGAGTGTGTATATAAATCGGCAAACTTCAATGAGACAATTCACAAATTACCCACCTCATCCGCATTCTTCACTCTCATTACTGTATATTACACATCAGTGCCGTCTCCATATGTGGCCCCCTAAATTATTCTAAATTAAATAATATAAAAAATACCGCACTAACACGCGAAGTGAATAAGTATCAAAACAATTGAATAAATAAGATTAAACGTGGGGTCCATTCCACGAAAGAAGGCCCCATTTTAAAATCTGGTGTATTCGTTATTTTGTTTTCGTCACATTTGGAGGGCCCATTTTCATTTTTTTTTCTAGCTTTTATAACCCAATTTTTAAAATTTTCCAATTTTTCGGGGTCCCCTGAGCTGCTCTGGGGCTCTGAGGTGGGTGTCTCATTCGCCTCCAAAATTAAGACGACACTGTTACACATTTCCAAATCCTCAAAGCCTTTCTCAAAACCATTGTACATAATATAACTCCTAACACAAACTATACGAATACTTAGTAGGTTTCGTAATTCCCGTATGTCGGAAGCCACGGAAGAATAGAAAAGGAACTCGAGGGCGATGGTACTCGAACCCACGATCTTCACAGGTCCACTGCGCTACTGGTCAGGCGCCTAACAAATGTCGCCAAAGCCGACACCCCGAGATCTCTTATTCCGAGCTCCCTGTCATGTGATTTCCTGATCCCACAATATTATACAAATGAAGAACTTCCCAAATCCTTGGACACCTCTGTCAGTACTCCGTAGGTACGCTTTATCGACATATTTGAATGCACTGCTTCCTCTGGACAAACACAAACGATCAGATTTAGTTACGGATCTTTCTGGACCCGTCACTCCATTTAAATAACATTGCGTCAGAACTTGTGACAGTAGACGCGAAAATTGCGAACGGATCGTGCTACGGTTTATTTCCCGGAAATATTTCCACTGGCCTGACAATATCCCGGCGTCGTCGGGCTTTATGAAATTATTACACGACAGTAACAGATGCCTGAGGGCGGATTAAAGAAACCGTAATCCCTCCAACGGCGTGGGTGGACAGGCGCAAGGAAAGTGGCTTATTTTACCGAAGGAAAGGGAGATTATCTCGAGCACGTCCTGAACAGAAACCTCCGGTTTCCTGATTCATAGGCTGCTTCGTGTTACAAGCGCCTCCGTTCTCCCAGCCGGCGAGCATCTTACCGGCCGCTAATTAAAATTACGCCCGGCTGAGCTCGACGCGCACCTATTGCCATCGCGATGAATCCGCGTACGTACCCGCGAAAGGAAATCGTAATTGGTCCTCCTTATGGGGACCATTATCCTGCTCCTGTTTCTTCGCTTGACCCTGTTAATGTGACGGCGAAAGTGCAACCAATTTGTCGTGGCTGTATGTACGCGCCACGTCTGACGTTAACGATTTTTATTCCTTCAAGTAAATTCTGCTCTCTCGTCAAAAAGTGTATACTTTTATGATACTTTATTATTTTTTAGAAATTGATGTGTAGGCGTAGGGTTGATAAGGTAGTGGCGCGTGGAGATGTCTGTTAGGGTTTTGAAGCTGTGGAATTTTTTATGGTAACGATTCTCGGTGATCCTGACTTTCTTAGCTTATGCATTAGGTTTCTATAATTTTTTATGGGGGTTTTGACAATGTTTATTTTCTGAATTCACTGCTTCAGAATTCAGATGTTATTATTCTTATTATTGTTAAGCGTCTTTATTGTACAATACCAAAATCGAAATAAGAAGGAAAGAAAAAGAAAAAAATAGCGCAAGCTGAGCTTAGCATTGAAAATGATTGTTGTAATATACGTACCTAAACGAATTATAATAACTTCTGTGATATCCGAATTCTGAAACAATGAATTTCTTCAATTACACCGCGTGTATTATTCTCGTTGCTGGAGAGCGAAACAAGCCACTGACATTAACGATGCCAAGGTTAATTACTTCAACTATGTCCACTAAATAACTTTTATTCAAATTGAACCATCGACTCTTCCTTTAACATCCTACACAAGCATCAAACTGTGCTTGTTATTATGCAAGTGTTTCAAAGGCGAGCCTGAGAAATGGGAAGACATTATTATGCCCATCGATTCAACGCCAACAATTAGCAATCAAAGGTAACGATTGTCTCCGACATTGACTGTCAGACAGTGCAAAGGTGGGTGTACGTGAAGCGAATTAGAATTGGAAGTTGCTCGATGACTCGTATGCTTAGTCACCTGATGATTATTATGGCTGAATATTAAAACGACATCGAGACAAGTGAATGTCATATCCTTTTTTTTCATATCAAACGCCTCGTTCTTTTACCTCTATCTTCCTGTTATTTCCATACTAATCCGTATGCATATCAATTTCAAATTACCGTCAATTGAGGATCTTACAGCCAGAGGGGTGCAGCTCGAGTTTTTTCAGTTTCTGAGTTATCAGTGTAACATACGTAAAAAAATTCTACATCGTTTGCTGCACGTTTGATGCGAATCCTATAAAAAAATAAGCGATTTATTGCAAATACATAAAATTAGAAATATTAATATTAATATCTTTATTATAGAATATTTCTTCGCTTAAGTAGAAATAAAAACTTATCAACTCAATATCTACTACTTATTGTGTGAAAATATATATTCTTCGCTTAACGTTCTCTTTTCAATTTTAAGTCAAAGCAATAATTTGATAAACAGTTTCTTCTAATTTACTCGAAGTCTCCTCTCGCTGCAAGGTCCTCAATTTCGAATTCTTTATACTATATTCTAAAAAAGAAAACCGCTGAACTTCGTCTAACGACCTGACATTTCCTCAACGCTTATGTCACTTAAAGTAATTTCCTTATTTCCCTGAAATAAAAATTGTGATGCCCTGTTGAATACTATATTTATCCCGTTAATAATTATTACAGAAATTCTCATTGAATACAGTATAGTGCAATTGCGCGAACACACTTTTCGGTTTTTATGATCACTTTCCGAGTTCACAGAAGAGGGTGGATCTCGCGAATTCCCTTTGAATACGTTCCCGTCTGCATATTTAACGGAAACTGGATGAGGCTCTGAATCATTAACGCCTCTAGCTGCTTGAATACTCAGCGGCGTTTTGCCAATTAAAGCGGGATCGCCTACCGATCCTAAGCCGACGTGTGCCTTTCTAACTGACCGTGGCACAATGGCCGAGTAAAGAATGAACGAGTGAAAATCTCACTGGCATGAATCACGGCTCATAATAACAAAAGATTCGACGGCCCGTATTTAGGCAGGCCCGACGTGTCTGCTTTAATTCCTGCCTTCACGCGAGAATACCTAATGAAGGTATCTAAATTAACCATTCTATAATAAAAGCGAAGATGTAGAGTTGAACGACACGTTAAAACGCTAATTATTTCAACGATCTCCCCTTTTCCTCGTCGTTCCATTCATTCCCTTCGTCTTCGTCAAGCTTTCGATATCGTTGATAATTTAACCATTTCTAAGCTACCTTCATATAACATTTTCATTTGAATATCTTTCTCCTTACCAGATCATACTGCTCAATATTATAAATAATAATTAATCTTCTGTTCCACGTGTTCGTGCATCCACATACTTTACAGTTATTTCGAGTAAATAAAACGGAAATGTATGCGCTCGAGCAAATAAGACTGTAATGTACAGTCGATAAATCATTCCCCAAGCAGATACCTATTGTAGAGAAAAAAGGAAGCGTAAACGCTCTCGAAACGGTTTCGGCGTGGCCATTTATAGTCCTCTTTCCGTGATACCCTGACTCTCGCGCATCCTCCTCGGTTCCTTCGGCATTCCTTTTTGCAAAGCGCTGCGCTGTTTAAGGATACAGCTATTTGTAAGTTAGAAGGGGGGGCAGGTCTCATATGAGCTCGTTACACGATCGATCCTTTGCAGAGATTCGCAATCGATCATTTCGACGTGCAACCTGCCCGTCTCTTCCACTCGGCTGCCTAGACGAAGCCTTACAGGGATGGACGTGTGACTCGTGTCGTAAATCGTTGTTGGACCTAAAGCCGCTCTCGAGACTTCAATTTCGGACCTATTCCGTCAACTATAAATTACTTCTACGGCAAGACCATTAATCGCCATTAACTTGCAACATTGTGCCTCGAGGTGGACTCTCAAGTTTAAACAAACAAGATTGTAGATCTTCCACTACGATTAAAATACGACTGATGGGTGAAATAATTTCCATCGCGTACTGTGCGCGTCGCATTTTTGCGGACGCTTGAAAAGTGTTTCAGAATTGATTTCTATGCGTTATCTTAGCTATCCGCCTGTCCACGAAATTTCTTTCAAATTCTTCTGCCAGATTTCGGTATAATTCACTTGTAAATCTGGGATAAAAATTTTCATGGCGCTCACTAACCCAATAAATTAAATAAAGAAATAGGTATAGGTACATATTCAAACATCAACATTTTTAGAATACAATATTAAAATTGAGACAGATTATATTGTTAGTCGCTCCAAGGCCCATTGTTCCCCCTGCAAAATGCGAATTCTTCTTATCCGTCTATACAGTAGCAATTAACCATAAACCAGAAATGGGCAAGGATTTTTATTTAAATAAAATTTCGAATAACGAATGAAAGTTGAAAAAATGATTCGTTATGTGTCGAATAAAGTTGAGCCGGGTTAACTTAGTTAAAATTAACTTTATTCATCAAATAATCTAAAATTTAAGTAATTTTTATTTGATCGTTTATTTAATTAATGCCCAACTCTGCTATGAACGAAGCTAGACGAATATACACGATATTTCGATATTTAAAAAAAGTGGATCTCGTTTTTCCTATCCTTTTTAATATAAAAACTTATCGATGATGTTCGTCGCGAATAAATGATAGGGGTAGGAAACCTGTTACTAGGAACACGAAGAACGTTGGTAGATGATATTTAAAAAGACGTGACGTCAATTTTCCGCACCTATTTTGATCGTAATTTTCTGTTTTGATTCTGTTTGACAGGCGACCTTACCTGCACCGTCGGTTCTCGTCAACCTGAACCACGACCACGTTGGTGGGAGAAGGACGGAGGGAGGGAACCGTAGGACCAAGCAGAGTGGGAATTCGTGCGAACGAGGAGAGAGGGATGACGGAACTGTCAGTACTACATCGGTTCTCTTCACGTAAGGACGAGCCGCGAGGGATCACATGCGAATTGCCTCTCGTCGGGACACCTCTTCTCAGCCAGGTGAGCGGTGTGACTTTTAAACTCCCTCCAAGATTAATCGCCGCTGATTCCACACGGCAACTC
Organism: Andrena marginata; assembly: GCA_963932335.1. Lineage (NCBI taxonomy): Eukaryota > Metazoa > Arthropoda > Insecta > Hymenoptera > Andrenidae > Andrena > Andrena marginata. The sequence goes on from OZ010661.1 coordinate 6,552,794, forward strand.
ACGGTGCATCGTGCAGCAATCGGTTCGTACACGTGAGTACTCGTTTCCGACACTTGTCATTCAAAGAACCGCGTGTAGGGTAATTTTTTACAGAACGAAAGCTTTAAGCCACGAGTAGATTCCAAGGGCATAGGTCTAAGTTGAAGTTTTTTTAGTTTGTATGTAACCGTGCCTGCGTCGGCTGTTGCACTGTGGCGTTTACCAAGTCAGAAATTCCTGCGCTGGATTGCAATTATATTTCAAACAAATTGCTGCTGGAATTTTGGAATGTGGAGGTTTCGAATTTTGTTGTTATTTTTTTAGGTGAAATTAAACGCGAGGAATTTGTGGACAGACAAAAATACGTAAACAAGGGGAGTTAACGTGGATCATTATTCAACGCAATTCGATTACCCGTAAATATGAAATCGAAACATTTTAATGTGCATGTTTAGGTTTTCTAAGGTTTCTTGGGTATATAGCATCGTGCACAGTGAGTCAGATTTGTTTAAGTATAATTGATACGGTATTTAATCGGAATTATATAGTGTGCTACTAAATTGTTTGACCGACCCTTTAATTATTACGGTCCGACTATTATTTTCTCCGAACGTAATATTAGTCAACAATGATCTTTTTCCAGAGGATAATAAATTCAATATTGAAGTCCTGAATGTTTTTGAAATTCTCGTCGAAAAATTGATCGATTAGCCGAATTATAACTTTCGAATAAAGGGGGGACATAATTGCATAATCGCAATTAGCAACACTTGGACATGCTTTAAATACCAGATTCCGAGCTGACATGCGCATTGCAGAGCTCTCTGCTGCTCGGTGTACCTACACGCCACCCCCGATTGCTTCCGCGACCTTGCTACACTTGCTCCACCCACGATAATGAAATTGTTGCATACACCGAACGCATCTGTGAGTCACTGTGCAACGAGCTGCTCTCTGCACTCGAGTTCGCCCTCCAAGCGGTCCTCTCCAGCTCTCGTTGCAAATACGCGCCCACGAGGACGCAAGTACACTGCCTTGCGGAGACATAGCGGCTGCCTGAAGGCTCAGTCGAGTGGCGTGCAAAGCAATATTCGTAAAAATACAAATTGCCAAATATGTTCTTGGCTGCTCGCCGTAATGTTGCACTTATTTCATTACATTCCTGCGCACTTCACTATCTCCGTGCACACAATAGCTACTGTGCTTTGCAGAGATATAGGTTCTGATGTCACAAACACCAATAGAGGCAAAGTCAGTAGGACCCTTGGGCGTCTCGCAGAGAAGTCAAACGCCCAGGGTTGAATTCGGGATACATTTAGGGTATTGATGCTTTAAGATCCCGCGGTCTGTAGAAATGTGACCAAATAAGAGCATCCGTGTAATACTGTAATGGGTGGCTAAGAACGCATTTAGTGGCTGGCATCCTCAAGAGCAGGGCCGAATTAACACCTCTAGAGGCTCTAAGCACTTAAAAGATTTTGGAGGACCCCTGATACGTAGTGATCACTTTAAGGCAAGGTGCCATTTCTTCAACATTTCCGATAATTTCACAAAAAAGTGTTTCCAACAATAGTTAGATTTTAATATTCAGAAAATTTCTATAATGCCCACCATTCTCCTGATCCTCTAAGCACGTGCTCATCTCGCTTATTGGTTAATCCAGCACTGCCCAAGAGCATCATCTTACACAGCACAAGCGTAAGTCTTACAGTAGTTATTAAATCCCTGAAAGGTACAGTAAGAGCCATGTACTAAGCACTGTGCGTTCCACTGATAAAGTAATGTCACGAAACGCGGTGGGATGTAAAGTCCGTAGGTCTCTTCAGTCTCTTGCGGCTAAACCCATAGCCCAGGAACATTTTCCATAAAACGTTTTAGTCATTAGCGTTTTAAGGGCCCTAGGTACGTACGAAACGTAAACATAAAACTGTAAGTGCAGTCGGATGCACAACGGATGGTCGGAAACAAAGATTTGATGGCTGGCCCACTGAAGTATATCATTTCAAACGGTACCGAGAGCCTCGGGTTATTCAGCGTCTCTTCAATGCGCAATACTCGAGCGCATCGTTCGCCAGCTTATGCCTCTCGACAAGTACCTGCCACGCTGGATACGCCGTGTATCAAAACGTGACCGTCCGCAGACGCGTTTAATTGCCGAAGTCGACAAAGCTGGCAGCGGTGCGGGTTTAAGTATCACGGTTAATTAAAGACTATCAGAGTGGAGACGGGCAGCAGTACGGAGCTGTCGGTTGAGAAGGAACGCCAACGATCTGCCCGTACCCTCGACGGGGGGGGGGGGGGCGAGGAGGACCGAAGAGAATCGCGTCTGCCACACGTCTGGCTTATGCGAGTTCGAGATGACAGATAGGAGGGTTGAGGGACTCGCTTCGAATGACCGAACGATCTCGAGATGCGGCTACCTAATTGCACCGTTACGCGAACCAACCGTTAAATCATCATCGCGCCGAGCCCCCCCCCCCTGCTGCAGGGGGCTTCTTGAAGGAATCGCGAAGAGTTCTGACTCTTTAAGAACCAATCTCGATGAATTCCTATCAATGTGTCTGAGAATTAATTGAAAAACCCAGTTTCAGAATACATAGTAATCAGTCTGCTCGTTGATTTCGATAAGAAATAATAAGAGATGCTCATTCCCCATTCAGCAAGTGAAGGAAATGCGAATATTACGTAATATTTTTTGTCGAACCAGCTACGTATAATGTAAAAGAATTTTAAAAGAATTTTTAAAAAGAAAGAATACGAAACAGTAATAAAAATAATATATAAGAAATTTAAGTTTTAAAGTTTTATTTAATTTGATCAAAAATACACTAAGAACTAAAAATTAGCTTTAGCCTGCAAATAGAAGAGTCCACAATTCTGTGATAAAATAACGTTTTGAAGAAACAGCTCCAAAACTATCTCTTCCAACAGAATTATTACATTAAAAACCGTTCTCTGTCCAGAGAGTTATCGCTTGGACACGTTTCGCTTACTTTCCACCCCATTATGGCGTGCATCATTCATGTTTCCATATAAATTTTCATTTCACTTTCTCTGCCACGAGCAGATTTCCCTTTTTGTGAGAATCGTCTGCTTCGAACAGAACGATGGGAACCTATACCCAGGGTCTTCCTGGACGTATCGAGCGACCCTTAATGGAATTAATTAGGGTAATTAGGAAGGATTAGGAAGTGAACAAGCCTATGTATTAATTAGCACTGGGAACCCGAGATTATCGCAGAAGTGTCATGCAACGACTTTGCTATGTTCCGATGCACTTTAGGCAGACACGTGCGTGCCATATGCTGATGCGCGGTTTATTGCGCGCGCGATGCCCCAACGTTGCATTTACAGTGTTTACATCCACACGTTTTTGCTGCTCGATATTGGGAAATTACTCGTCAGTTTTCGCCAACTTTCTGTTTTGAATTCTCGTTCTTTTCATACTATATATTCTCTACGAGACCCTTTTGCTATAGAAGTAATCGAACCAATAAATTAGTGATATTAATGTTACCCCACTGTAACTTTAACACCTGACAAATTGAAAGCGATTATACCGTGAAATTTGGTCAAGTTTTATGAATATAAATTTTAAACTATACAACGTTCAGTGCCAAGTAAAAAGTAAAGGTTACAATGAATAATAGAGTAGGCGAATGAAAAAGAGATGCGAGGTATATTGAAAGCTGATTGGTCGATAAATTAATGAATCGCTGCTTCAATGCAACTAGTTACCTCACACCTGAGGCTAGATCTCAAAGAGGCATCAAATTCCATAGGAAATGGCTGCGTGTGCCACGTTTAATTATAGAGATGCTGTCGTGTACCTGGGCTGGCCAAACTCATGGGAGTAGCGTATGGTAATCCTAGCGAAGTAAGTTTTAGTAAAACTATAAATAATCGCGGCAATAAGAGGACACGAACACCGTCGAATACCTGGGTCAGCAGACGTTCCGGTTTAGACTACTAGATAGGCGGTGGAGTTAGAAGTTAGACGACGTTATGTTTCTCCATAATTTCGTTAAATTAAGAAAACTAAAGCGAACGCTCATAATTATCATATCTTTCTTCCACCGCTTAGCAAATATTAATAGAACTTAACTACAACGTTTCACTTCCACTCGCTGCCAACACTGACTCAGACTGCCTAAAATTCCAATTAACTCTGAGTATCAGAGAAACCAATTACTAGAAAATTATTAATTAATACAGAGGTCGTGAGAAAATCATGTAATGGAGCTACTCAAGCACAAAACCAGGTGCTTTCGGGTTAATAAAATCTACAGAACAAAGAGCAGAATGGTGAACAATTATGAAACAGAACGGCTTTCTCGCCTACAGCCAGAAAAATCCAAGCGCACTTTTTCTCAGTTTAGTAAATTTAAATCCCTCTGTATGGGTGGTCCTGTTTGAATTGGAAACTAAGTTGGTGCACTGTAATGTCTGCGTTTATATAGTTGCACTGTGTTTCGTTTGTAAATCTGGCTAGGCCGATCTAATGCATCCAGGCTTCCATGTGAATAAATAGAGTGTAGAAGGAAATGCGCGGTATATTTGGCATCGATTTCTCGGATGCGCTCGGTACTTTCTCCGTGAACGAGTCGAGGAGCTCTAATTCCAACGCTGGTGACACGAGGCAGTCTCCATCGTTCGTAGAATATCGAAAACGAGTGGCGAATAAGTCGTGTCGCTCTCGGTTCTTAACCATAAAAGACTGTCAGGATTGCGTCATGGAACGTGACTCACGATAGCGGCTGGCCTAAAAACACTATTGCCACTTGACAGACGATGCCGCGTTAATAATTTCCTGCATGGGGCATCGTCAACGACTGATATTGCGTTAAACCGAATTTAAATGGTTCGATTTCCCCTTTTGAGAGACGGAGAGTAATTAGGATCTGAGAATCATCTCAGATTATAAATTAGAGCGAACTATACTTGTACGCGAGTGTGTAGAATGAGAATTTAAATTCTATGCTGGTTAGTTTCGCTTGGAACCAACTTGGTATTTCGTCAGCGACTCTGAACTTTTGAACAGGTTCTCTTAGCAATCTGTGCCTAAGCTTTAAATTGCACTGGAAAATCGAGTGGAATGTAATATAATTCCATACAAATTTTAAGTAATTTATGTCGGCATACCTAGTACATTAAATTCGTGTAATAAAGCTTCGATTCGTGGCTATAAGACGTCTTCCAACGTTTTGCCTAAGTTTTACTGAATGCCTAATTTGTGCTCCATTTAGAAGCTTCCAAATTGTTTGGCTTTCAAGTGGCTGTAAAATTGTTCAAGTGGACAATTCATTCCAATTATTCCTAACGGTGTATAATTCTTTCATATATCAATTACCAAATATTGTAATTCATGGATGCAGTCGCTGCAGAAGGGGCACCTCGTGGGTGGATGGGTCGCAGGAGTCGAACCGTTGTTTCTCTTTCAACCGTTTACTCTGGATAAAGATCGAATATTTCCAGCCGTGGGTAGGATCGCCAGCACGTGGGCGCATTCAGCTTTACCGCAATTACGTTTCCACGTCCAATCGTTTTCGTGCTTTCTTCATCCACGGTCATCCGAGTACTTGACCCCTGAGGTAGTTGGAATCTCCATTGAACGTTGCAGGCAGAATAGCTCGGTGTTCAGGTGTTCAATGTGTTCCATCGAACGAACCTGCAATTTATTTCCATTCCTCGAAAGTGCTACTTTCGATAATGGATACTGAATTCGTACCATGAAAGGTTTGGACAAACTGTTTCTTCAAAAGTGTGTACATGTATCAGACAGTTAGAATAATATATAGGTATTTCAAATTTCAATAGATACGTTAGGATTTCATTTGGAATGAATGGAAACAAACTGCTGGGGATATGTGGACCAATGTCCACGTATGATACTAATGAAAAAGCAGTGGTTTAGATAATTCCCTTCTGAAATTACATTTGAAATTTGGACTCTACCATCTAATTTAAGTATCGTTTAAAATAATTACAATTTCGTACCGCATTTCCTATGAAAATGATTTCTCAAATAAAATTTGACAATAGTTTTCATTCACCATCTAATTTAAGTACCGTTTAAAACAATTACACTTTCGTACCACATTTTCTATGAAAATAATTTCTCCTTCAAATTGCTTTCCTGCAAAATCATAAAACCGTGGCATGGGCCTGTTTTTCACTGAACCCCTCAATTTTAAATTTATCTTATTGTTCATACACAAGTGTCTCTTAGTTGAACTCTTCTAATCGATATGTTGGTTATCAATAAATACTACGTACACTACAGAATTAAACCCTAATCTTCACATAAACCTTAGAAGAAGGAATGATTATAACACTTTCAATATACAAAGAAAAATCAATTTTTAAATCGAAGTATTATCAAGATTCTTATGGCAACCTTCTGTACTCATATTTGCGTGCACCAGAATGCACCAGCCTGTATCCAAAGTAATAATCAGTGTTCAGGTACCGGTATACCTTTGTGAACGCTACACAGGCTCTATTCCGGAACGTTGCTGCTGAAATATTCATCGAAATTATTCAACGCAGAGTTCAATTGAGATTTAGAATTTTGCTACAAACATTCAAAAAATTCGTTCCATTTATGATTTTTTTTTTGTTGTTCTAGTGGAACCAGAATTCATGAGTCACGTTCTCGATTTGTTTCAGAAAAAGAAAACAGAGAATCGCCAGTCGACTGGTCGCAGAACTATACGCGTTTGATCAAGTATGGCAGCACCACAGGCCTCCTCTCGTCTCGAGCTGTTGCAGGTATGCTAGTACATTCAACTTCATTTAAAATGTAGAACGTTTGCATGTCAGTAGGATCTAGTATAAGGGACAGGTTCAGTGCTTAACACGTTCCATACCACTTTAAAGAGTGATAAGAAACGTAGATTGTAATATTGAATTATGTATACTTATAAACATAGTAGCTGTGCGATATTCTTCATAATTTCAGCTTTTTGCTTTTCCTTCGATTTGGGTGCTCACTAAGTGGAAAAATACGTTTTTCCTTTGAATGAAAGTTTCACTTCTGATGGCCCAAGTGGCATAGAACGTGTTAAACAGGTTCATAGGTTTGTGTAAATGTGTGACGTATAATGATTCATTAATAAAATACACGGTGGACTGTTCTATTCACTAACAATGAAAGAATAGAAGCTTTATAATTCAAATTAGTTAATAGTTGAGTTAGAAATAATTATTTATATGGAAGAGGGTATATCAAGACTTAAGACAGCCAATGGAATATTTATCTTGAATTTAAATCATAAACTCTTGTGCCTTTCAATATTTCTTTTCATAAAATTGAGCTATTACTGCAACAAATAGTTAAATTTTTAAAATTATTTAATATGAAAATGTTAAACCTACACGGCACTCAGTGAACATTATTTAGTGATATTGTAAGGGTGCTGCAGACATTTCACAATTTCCTGAAAATTCTTTATATAATTTATATCTGAACATTTCATGTAGTTTATATGAAACTAGCATATTTCCACGAATTAGTTAATCACACCATACCATCATGATAAAGCACGCAAAGCTTACCTGTAACTCAACTAAAGGTTAACGTTCGCACCCAAAGATCAATGAACAGACGTTTATAAATGTGTATCAAGATGGAGAATAGTTATTTCGAGTACCCGATGTAAAGATATGCAAATAGGACCTAACCACATAGTATGACTTATCTCGATCTTCTCAATAAAAATGCACTTTGTTGGAATTTATGATTGCACAAAATTCTCATAAGCTGCAACAGATTAGGAAATATAAAAACTGATGAATATTAGTATTCTTGTATGTAACGAGGCCTTCGTGGGCCATTTTATTCCGAAGAAAGATAAAACAGTTGTGTGTCCCTAATGAAAGGAACTCGTGTTACATTCCTCGTGACTAGCACAGACCACAGCGTGATCTTAGCCTCTAATTATGTGGGAAAGAAAACTTTTTCAAACATCCGCTGTGTAACAATCTAGGGAACGTGAAACTGAGCAGAAAAGAACAGTTTCTTTACTATATCCTTTCGCGATAGTTTTCTGGTATATCGAGCATCACGAAATAATTAATCTTGGGAAAATCAGTGGGATTTTCTTATTAAAATGTCGTGCAAACTGGAAGCCCCAGCTTTACAACTAAAATACCTACAAATCTACAAATTCACTCAGAAGATTCTGACTTCTGTCGTTGTTAAAAATCCACATTAATTCTAAAGTGTACATAATCTTCATTTCAACGCTTTAATAGCATCCATATACAAAATTCTCTCAGAAAATCCTACGTCCCACAATTCTCAAAACCTAACAGTTGCTCTCGTTCGTTCATTCAAAAATCACCTCAGTGATTCTCGATCTTCTATTCCTTCGAAACAAATCTATCGCCACATTTTAATATTCGTCGTCCAAAAATTTACAAATTCGTGTCCAGAGGGGCCCAATCATGCCCCTCCATAAATTTCTATACGGGCGAATGATAAATTTTCGCGAAGAAATTCGCAGCAAAGGCAAAGATGATAAGCGCGGGCACAGTGAAACCGTGGCCCAGGATAGAGAACCGTGTCATTGGTATTCGATTGGATTACCTAATGTGCACGATCGCCTCGTAAGAGTCCTTGCCAGTCCCGTAATCTTGAAATGCTCGCGCGAGCTGGTTAAGGCGTCGTTGTATCCCGTTCTCCTTTGGCCCACGTAATGTGTGCACCGACTGGATGCATATATGGCATCTTGTTCTCGGCTCGTGTACACATAGCTAACGACCCACGTACAGATGTACCCAAAATCGACGAGCACGGACCATATGTTCGCGAGCGGGCATGCTTGTCTTCGAGCCCCTCGCACATGCGATTTGTCAGCCTTGTAGCTTCGGACATGTGCAGCGTTTCGGTGGTCACCGAACAGCACCGCGATTTCCAGAATGTTGGTGGAACGAGGCGTTGGAATCATTTGGCCATTCGATCACGCGCTAACGCGAAATAATTTGCTACAGTCGGAATCGCACGCCGCTGTCAGACTTGCAGTGATCGTTTAAGAAATTCTTGGAAGCATATTCGCAGAGATTAGATTTAATTATTCTTAGAATAATTAATCTGTACTCGTTGTAATAGTTTTGTAACCTCCTCGTGTTCGTATGTTTTGAAAATAGTGAATGGGGTACTTGAGATCGAACACCTCAATGAAATTCTTTAATCTAAATGACGTCAGACAGTATTTTAGATACGCGCAATGAATAGTGCGATGGAATTTCCATTATTTCAATATTCTACTACCTTAACGATTTATACGGAGGTATTCGCTTTCGCTTAAATTGAGTTACTGCTGCCAACTAGCACGAAAATAGTTTATCCATATGTATATTAATTAAGAGAGCCATGTCTGAACTGAAACTGAAAATATAACAGTTTATATTTTGGACGTATGTGAAGTCGATGGCTGGTTGTTAAATGAAGTAGCAGTAACAGCAAAATATTAGTAATAAAAGGCGTAAGTGAGATTAATTTTTGCAGTGTTATTCGTTTGCAGGTTTGTCAGAAATATTTGACCTGATATGATTTATATAAGATACCTATGGCACAGCACAAAATGCTAAATGTCATTTACCTCAGAACCACCTTGTGACCAGATACGCCCTTTAGAGTTAACGCGGGAATACATGTAACGTTAGTTTCTTTTGCAAAGCCGAGGTGTCAATGACGAGACAGAAGATTCCTCCAAAGATTCTCTTCGCATTACTTCCAATAACTAAGACGCTACTGCGCGTGCAACAAAGGGCACCTACATCAAAACCACAGCCCAAGGAAACGTGGCACGTTTCCCGACCGGATTTCCAGTTAGGAATAATGACAGGGTGAGAGTGAAATCTCGAGTGACAGTGGTCCCAGCCCGTAGGGCGTGGGCCCTTGGTCTAGAAAAGATGAATGGGGCCGGGGATCGCGGTAAAGCGGGGAAAGGGTATCAAAACGGATCGAAAGAGTTACGGTGGACGCTTGGCTTGTCAACCGCGACCGCTCGCCCAAGACCCGTAACTATAATAATGTGACGTCATTTCCTTCGTCTTCAGGCCGTCATTCGACGGACCGTCCCTGCACCTTCTCAACCGCAGATAGCAATCGTCTGCTTTGTTCTTCACCCTTTCGTACGTCGCCCCGAAGAGGACGCTTTCGAACGACAGAAATCGCCGAACCATCTCAAGTAGTACGCAGAATTTTCATGGCAAGATGATTGATAAACAAGTTCATATTCAACTTACTTTAGCCAAGATAGTGACTTTTGCAATAAATGTATCGCAATAATATTCCCTTAGTACTAATAAGAGAGATATAAGAGACAACGTGTTTAATGTTAATATTCGAGTTATGGAATAAACCCTTTGCACCCTTTGGTACGATCATTGTCACGAGAGGAATGCAGTTCTGGTGAATTTACTGTTGCATTGGAATTGAGAATCTCGCAGCAAGAAGGGTGCAGCTCTGTGTTTACCAACTTCGAGTAAATTAGAAAAAACTTTTTGAACATTCAAAACGGGAACGCTAATTGAAAAATATATACTTTCACACAATAAGTAGTAGTTACTGAGCCGATAACGTTTTATCTCTATTTTTGGCAAACAAAAATTCTGTAATAAAAATATTAATATTAATAGATTATAACAGATTATATCAACAAATTATGATAAATGGTTAAATATATACATATTAATGTTAATATTTCTATTTATTTGGAATAAACCATGTAGAATTGCTGCAAGTTCCTCAATTGAGCATTGCAGCGAAATATTGAAAATTTCATGGTTAATTTTGGAGCTGCAGCTTCTTATGAAGAGACTTCGCGTTGAAATAGAGTAGACGATAATATCATATTATATCTGTCAGACTTTCTGAACCTTCCTATATAATATACTTCACTCGCTTGCTTTGGAATTAACAGATTCCAAAGACTCTCTCGATAATTGGTGTATGAATAGCTGCAGGACTGAATGTGTTGATGAAAAAATTTAAATCTTCTTCGTCCCTTCTAAAGCTGCAGCTTCTTATGAAGAGACTTTAGTCTGTAATTACAGAAGGCTTTATGTCTGTTGAACTTTCAGCGCCCTATTCGTGTATTACATTCAGGTGCTTCGGAATTAATTCATTAGTATGCGGTTTGATAGGAATCTTCTACGAGAACGGTTGCTGTACTAACAGGTCACTGAAACGAGTAACAGTAACTGTCCCAGTAAATGGAATCTGTGAAGCCGTAAGATTATTCAGAAGTAGAGACAATCCGATTATCTTGTATCTGTGATTTTGTTGCTGCATCCATCTGCATTATAATCCTCGATACTATGTTTTCCCGAATGTATGTACATTAGTTGAAACATAAATTCCCAAGAACAGGTATAAGTACACAATCTTCTTAAAAATCATGTAACACGTAAATAAGACAGAGAAAGTAATTTGAATACACGAAATTCACCTGCAACTCTAGAAAACTTATAACGAGGGCTAATTCATTGCTACACATTTTTGTCACGATAAATTTTGTCATTTTGAATAGCCAGTTGTATACTAACTCTTAAATTAATTTACAACAATCTTAAAGTAATTTAAAACTTTCGTTTTACTTAAAAATTTCGTTTAACTTTTCGCTTGATCGATGGGCAAAAAATAGTGCCCGGCATTATGTTCGCCGCAGGTCTCGCCTTATCGACCAAGCAGAAATGGATCGTTGGTTTAGGATCCGATAGATTCTCGAGGCGTTATGGGGCACGGTTTTCGTGGGTGGACAAGGAGGAAAAGATTTTCTCCGTTCTTTCGATACGTAAATAACGCGCGAAACGTCTGCATATCGAGAACAAGTCGGCGTGGGTCGTTTCTTACCGTTTCTTTTAGCTGCCCACGGCGGCCTAAATTTCGTGACACGTTACTTTTATCCTTTAATCCTTGTCATCGACCCCGCGACAGATTTTCCGATAGGAAATCGACCTTCGTTGACGTCAGCCTTTAAAAATAGTGCATCCTACCGAGTTACGTAGAACGGTTATGAACGCTTTATACAAGTGAACGATTGTGACAAGCGGCCATCGAAGGATATCTCGAATACGAAATCCTGAACTTTTTAATGAGGATATGGTGATACTAAACGTATGACGAATACTGTACAGTATAAGTTACGTAAAATGCTGGAAGCTATGTTTGAAAGTGCTAAAAATAATAACAAATTATTTCATAGTCCTTTGTCAGTTACTGAGGCTTCATGCATGTGAGGATCGAGGATATCAAAGATATCAAGAACGTTTGTAATAAAATACAGAACCTAATCTCCTCTCAGCCATTGATAAGCAAAATTTTTATTTAAATACAATTTGGAATAACGAATAAAAGTTAAAAAAATTATTCGTCATCAGTCGAATAAAGTTGACCCGAGCTAACTTTATTTGACAAATAAAGTTTTATTTCCGTCGAAAGTTTCAAGTTCAGCGTCGAATAAAAGAATTAACTTTATTCGTCAAATAATCTAAAGTTAAAGTAACGTTTAATTGATCCGTTACGTACACGATTTTTTATTTAGATAATGCCCAACTCTGTTGTCAGCTAGCTAAACTAACCGTTATTCCACTCTTCGTATAAAAGCTAATAATACAGGATTAATTAATAAACCTGTGACATTCAAACATGTATCTTCAGAACTAATTAAAAAATATTCACTGATGAATCTATATAGTAAGTACTGCGTCACTCCCAATGGCAATAATACCACCAACGAAGTGACGAATTTACGAGTTTATTTATCGTAAGCGTTCCAAGGAAACATACGTTCAAAACGGTATCTATCATCACAACCATGATGACCTTATCGAGTAATAACCACCGTTAAAAACAGCATCTGTTCATGAAACATCCAAGCAAGAGGTGCTAGAAAGCGACCAGAGAGGAAAAGAAGCTTTCATCCTCGCGAATGATCATCTTCCATGCCGCGCGTCGAAGCGCGGTGGAAGGCCAGCGTGAAAAGTCATTTTCCCCGAAGCGGACAGGTGCGCGAGGTATCGTTGTCACCGATTTCATCCTGTGGCCCATCCTCTCCTCCACAAAAAGAAAATTGCATCTCGAAGATACACGCGAGTGGCCAGTAACGCCAGCGGCGTGCTGCCTCGATAACGAACGAGCCAGCTGCCATAATTACGTTGCTTAACTGGCCAAGTATCCCGCGGAATTACAATTACAAATACGCGCGGCTCCCTCCGCCGCGGCAGCCAGCTCATCAATTATTTATACGGGATCACCGTTACCACCGTCGGCAGGACCTCCTTCCTCCAAACCCACATTTCAGATTTATCCGCGATTTCAGCGTGAATACAGTGGGTGATCGAATTATTAGATCCACGCTATGAGAATTTTTGTTGCGTCTCTGTAGGGATACGATCATCCATGTGGCAGGTAATATTGCCTACAGTGCTCCAAGTGTATATTTGAAATTGAGGACCTTGCAGCAAGAGAGTTCCATCTTTACTAACTTTGAGTAAATTAGAAAAACCTGTTTATAAAATTTTCGCTTTGAATTAACATTGAAGAGGGCACGCTAATTTAAAAATATATTTTTTCATCAAATAAGTAGTACCCAGTTATTGAGTTGATAAGTTTTTATTTCTATTTTTGGCGAAAAATATTCTGTAATATTAATATTAATATTTATATGTTTATTTATTTTCAATAAATCGCCCATTTCTTATCGAATTTGAATTATAATCACTGTAGATTTTTTTACATATATTACACGCCATAACTCAAAAACTGACCAAAACGGGGCGGCATCCCTCTCGCTGCAAGATCCTCCATTTGTTAACATCAATACTTCGGAAAGAAATAATAAGAATTCAGTGTAATTAGGCTTTCATTTAAAATTAATTGTTTTAATGTAAAATCGTGGATTTATGCAAGTGGCTGTAATGATTTGTTAACCCACTGTAACATACCCGCGTTTTGCCGCGCTCTGGTCTTGTTTCCGCGTAAATATTCCACGCACAGAAAACTGTGAAATTCGTGATACCATTCTCCTTGGGAGAGTCTGCAACGTTTTCGGATGGAACGGATCGTAGTGGTGGGATGTATGAGATTGGTGCAAAAGTTCGTTAGCTTCATTGAACCAAAGTTTTTATTAAAAGTAAAGATATATTACATGTTTTTTAAAAGTACCAGTAGGTGCAGTAAGAAAAAACATTTCCGTACATCTATCACCCAGAAGTGAGTGAAGGAACTTTCCCATCGACCATATAACTGATACATGGTTGAATAAAATTGAAGTCAACTTGTAGACGACTATTGGGAGAAGCAGGATATACGTAGGAGTTTCTGCCACATTTCGTGTTTGTATTTGGTTTTCTGAATAGATTGTCGATCTTCAAGGAACATCTTTGAATAAGGTCAATAGTCTCTCGTGGGTTTGAACGATGTATTGAATCTAGAGATGTCACGGTTGATTTCTTGAAGTGGATTTTTAGAAAACTCGTGCCAGAAGTAGTATTGCATATACTTCGTGTTTTTATTTTTTTGATTTCCTGGATAGAGAATGGTGTATGTTCAAGGAACAGCTTATTTATCTTCGAGGAACGTCTTTAGATGAAGTTAATTAATAGTCTGCCTTCTTCATTGATTAATGTATATAGCGATGTGTGGGTGGGGTTTATACCACACTAATTCTTTGAGGAACTATTGTGAACAGTACAGCATTAGGTCGTAATCGTTTTATTATAGTATTACTCTGCTACGAAATAAGGAATATTTAAGGAAAAGATCATCAGTGTCTGAGAATAATTTTCAATGAAATACACTGCTATTGTGCTTGGAATCTGTCTATAAAGATTGGTATAATTTGGTTTTTAATTGAGTTAGTTTTTTTCAAGAAAACATAGTTTTCATAAATAGTTGCTTCCATAGAATTATAATATGCTCATGTCTGTAACTATACATTTACATATTTTATACACATTTATTATGCGCAGTGGTATATATGTATAGAATGACAAAGTATAATGTCGTTTAATAAATCTGGGCACGACATATATTATGTAGATACATTAATTTATGCACTCATTCGCCCTCTTATTATGAACGATGCGCATGTATAGATATATAATATCGTTAAAATTTGAATTCATTCCGTAGACCGTGAAAAAATACTTTACTTTTCATAATTACATTCGTAATATTTCACGAACTCGTATCTCTTTCCTTATAATTTTCCACTTTATAATAATTTCCGCGCGTAACTTATTTTCCACGGCAATGACTGCCAGAAATTTCGAAATTATTCCCTGAAATCTCATTCCTCAACCGTGAAACCCAAATAATCTTCCACATTCGCTTTTACGAAACAGAAAGTAACAGTCATCAACGTACACATTTCATTTGCAATTCAACTTCATAAATTTCGAAGCCTCCAAGAAAAATGTGACTTTACTGAAACGAATAATACAAATTTCTTAAAAAGGCCACCTCATTATCGCAAAATAACGTTCATTCACTCCATTCACCACTGCCAGCCTGTCATCCATTTATCTCATTATACAATAACAGATAACGAGATAACAAAGCGTTGCTCGGTACAAATTACACGTTTATAATTACTCACTTACAGATGGTAGTCTGATAGCGCCAAAACGATCGCACCATTTATTACATGCATCGTTTAAGAAACACGAAACAGCTACTAATCGCCTCTCGCGGATTCGCGGCCGTAAAATTGCAGTGAAAATCTAACCCTGAAAGATGTTTATCTGGACGGCCGAGGCGGTGAAGTCAGTGGAGAACGGGGCCACGGTATCGAGCGATACGCGTGATCTTAAAAGCTTAATCGTAGATCACGAAGCGCAGTTTTCTTCTTCCATTCGGTAATATCTCGGCGAGCGGTTTCCCAGCGAGAGCAGAAAAGAGTTTCTCTTCGGCTGGCCGGCGCGAATGGTCGAGGTCGAGGCGAACAATCCTCTTTAGAGGCAAGAAAGCGCCCGCCGTCGAAGGGAAACATCTTTGCTTTGCACTCGGCCCGCGAAACGTAAGAAAGACTTACTGCCGCTTTTTTTCGGATCGTTAGCGGCCCGCGGTAAAGTGTAACGCGGCAATTAACCGTGCGCTCAGTATACTTCTGTTTCGGAACCCCATTTTCTGCTCACCCACAGCTCCATCTGTCTCCAGCCGACGTTACAGATTTTTGTAACGCTTAAAAAGCCACGGGACGAATCGAAATATTAAAAGTTTCTTTGCGCTTTCATCTATCCATACTGCGCGCTTTATTTCAATTAATATATTTAACACTCGAGAGGCATTTTCGTTTAAAAACGGGAACGTAGGGTTTCGGTAATTAATTTCAAGTACCTGGGGGACATTTTTATTGAAAATATGGAGACAAGTGAGGAGGAGAAGATTGAGTGTAGGGATCTGACGGGGGACGATGTTTTATGGCAGGCTGTTGATACCCATGAGAGGGAATTAAGCTGTCTGCGCTGCGCCTATCGCAAGAGCGTGTAATTGCGCGTATCCTCGAGCAACCACGACGTAACGAGCTCTCTAGGCGATTTTTCGTTCTCTCGCACCTCAGAGGCTGCGAAGGTCAGGCGTGGGTATCGAGAAGTAAACGTATCGTGGTTATGGTCAAGCAGTTTTGCGTATTAACGTCGCCGTTCCACGCAAGAATCCGCGTTCAACTTCCTAGGAACGAACAACCTGCATACAAGAATCATCGTTTTATCGCGGAGCGCTATTTACTCGTGTGGCAAAATAACCGAAACGATTCGATCGAACTTTTAATGTATCAATTCTTTCCTTTAAGACTGTCTTGATTTTTTTAATAGTAATAAGTGCTTTTAAATGTAGACCTATGTATATTTGGGGTTCATTAAGTAATAGAACAATCATACGCACTCTGAAAGACAAGCAACGAGTCTTCGAAATGAAGAACTACAAACCTTGGTTTAATTCAGGGACTTAATACCGGTATAACGCTCATACCGGTATTTCGGCAATACAGCTATACCGAAACCGATATCATACCGAAACAGATAAATACCGAAACCGATATTGTACCGAAACAGATAAATACCGAAAACAATAGGTTACCGAAAACCGAAATAAATACCGGTATTTTTCGGTATTTTTTTCGGTAACACGATAGGTTTCAATATTTTCCGGTAATACTTTCGTAACCCTTATAGAATTGGAACTATTATATCAAAATACCGGTATAACATTATTTTTTATTACCGGAAAATATTGAAACCTATCATGTTACCGAAAAAATACCGGTATTTATTTCGGTTTTCGGTAACCTATTGTTTTCGGTATTTATCTGTTTCGGTGTGATATCGGTTTCGGTATAACTGTACTGCCGAAATACCGGTATGAGCGTTATACCGGTATTAAGTCTCAGACGAAGATACAACCGAAAAATACCGGTATAATACCGGTATTTTACGTACCGGTAGAAGTCCCTGGTTTAATTACGATTCTATTTAGTTTACATATGTTATCTTTAATAAGAAAACCGAGCATGCTCGTCTACTCGTCGATAGTGACAAGTTACCGCGGGAGTTTTTCAGTTGGTACTGAATGCTATTTCAGATTTTCAATGTTAGAATTTCTGCGGCAGCTCAGTTCTATGTCCAATATTAAAATAGCCTTAAGTGATAGCGGTTTAAGTGATTATCTCTTATTAAACGTAGCTCTGCTCGCTGCTTCAATGTAAACATATCCATTATAAAACTGTAAAATGTATTTCTACCCCTCGATCTCATCGCCGCTGTGATATCCTCTATCGGAGCTCCCAACGTAAACTTACCCTTATGGAAGTTACGCTCCGCGGCGGGAGACGATTTCAATGAGGAGTCGCGAAACTTTCTAGAAGCCAACCACTTTGCTCGCGTGCACGATAAACCGAGTCGATAAAATTACTCTGCATCCTTGTACGCGCCACCATACGCTGTTGGATCGTGAGCTGAGGGTGTACATACCGAAGCTTCGTTAGAGACGTTCCCCCGGATCGTAGGCTCCCTTTGCTTACGATAACGCGATGCAAAATTGCGTTCAGCTTCGTTACGTGGTGCAGTGTCTGCTTTACATGCGCACCAAGTCCCACCGGGTGT
The DNA here is from genome assembly GCA_963932335.1 of Andrena marginata. Lineage (NCBI taxonomy): Eukaryota > Metazoa > Arthropoda > Insecta > Hymenoptera > Andrenidae > Andrena > Andrena marginata. Next base: position 6,570,887 of record OZ010661.1, read on the forward strand.
CTGTCGACTGATTTCGTAAACGCGTAACGCTTTGCTCGCGTGTGCACGCTAGTCGGAATCGACGAGGTTCACTCGTCTCGTAGGCGTACAGGCGCTGAGCGATTAATAAAATAATGTGTGCGAGGTTTCAATATTTTTAAAAGGGACGATTGCTTAACTCCGAATATAGTGTAACGATGAGAAGAAATTTTACAGCTCGGTGTGAATTCAAAATTCTTATCAACCTTATTTCAAAAGAGAAGATTCTTAAAAATGGAAACTTGAAGTAACTTTGAAGAAACAAAAATTTGTTTTAAATGACGACTTAAACACCCCCCCCCCCTCTCCCCTTCCAATTCCACGTGGACTACGTCATATTTCAGTTTCATGAAAATCAAAAGAGATAGAAAATGTGTAAATCTGCCCCAAATACGAGCCACCAAAGGGTTTCAAGTGGAAAAGCAGTTACCACAATTGATTTTCACCTTAACCCATCTTCTGATACTTCCATTTACAGTTTACTTAACGAAATTTCCTGGAAACGAGTCATTTGTCCAGGAAAAAGTTTGTCCCGGTGACACCACTTTGATGCAACATTCGATGGGACCTTAGTTGTAATAATTAAAAACTCTCTTCCGTATCGTTCACTCTTCGCTGTCCGTGTTCCGGCTGAAGATCCTTCGAATAATGGCTTTGTTGAAGGAATTAAAATGGCAGAGACGATGGGCTGCCTGTAACTAGAAACTGTATTAGTTCCGGTCTATTTAGCCTGCAGCAGGTAGCACGCGATACACTAAATTCTATCTATCTTTCATCTTAATCGACCCACGCGTGGATTCATTAACGCGTACGTATCGCGATGTAGTCTTGATGAATTATGGCAACGGTTTAGCGAGCTTTTTAATCGGGCCTAGGCAGCTCGGTGAAATGTTTGTTGGACTTTCTACATCGCGTTTTCAGAGACTTCGCTGGCCAACCGCTCTTCGAGCGATTTTAACGAGGACGTTATTTAATTTTCATTTAGTATTGCTCGATTGGTCTGTAGCTAGTGCCTGGAATTAATTTAGTACGTGCAGGAGGTGATGGAGACATTTCTGAGGAATCTGGGATAATTTTGGGTTATATGCTTTGTGATAAAATGACAGAAGCTTTGATAGCCACGAGTACTGGTTAATTGCATCGTGATTTAATTATCTATATTTTTGTTGTTCGCGGTGAAGGAAAACGTTTCAGCTAATGAGGTGATAAATGTTCATACTTCTTGAATCTTGATTCTATTATCCTTTAGGTTCTATACATTTACATTCATGAATAAGATCTTTTACATTCTGATTCGGAGCTCCGACTTATAATCCCTGAGTCTGTGTTTCTTCATTAATGATAGCGAGGTCGTTCAATGCTTCTGCTACAGTTCTTTGGTTAACAAGTCATATTTATTCGTGGAAGAAAGAAGTCTACTTACATGATAATCTGTAAAAAGAAGTTGTAGTTACGAGAATCCCCCTTAAGATCGGCTAGATGTGCCTGGTGTACAAACAGTTCTCAATGCTAAATTCATTGAAAGATATTCCCACAGTGATACATACTGTATTAGTATAAACATTGGACTCCAAAGAAACCAAACAAAAGTTCCCCAAAAACTAACCTAACTGAAATACATCTCTCAATATTAATACCACAGAAGTGCAAGCTTTCCCTAAATTATTTCACAAAATACATACAACGCTAAACCCCCGGCATACTTCACCGACATAAACGGTAATTCATAAACCTTCCCCACATTAAGAAACTATTAAAATTATATAAAAAGATCGCCGGAAATATCCACAAAGAATCATTACAATCAACGACACAATTAGTCCACTACCGCTTCTAAGACCGTACTTTCTACCATTGTATTCCATATTCCCATATGTGCCTAGTAGTCGTTCTCTGACGCACCCCACAATTCAGAATCGTCAGTAGTTCCTATTGATCATCCGACCTGTTGAACGAGCAATTTAGAAAATAGTGGCAAACGAAAACGCAGAAATGCCCGCGCGTACAGGGGCAGGTTGCGCGGGAAGGCAAGGCTCCTTCAGTGGAATCATTACGATGGTCGTCAGACCGAAAACCAATCATCTCGCACGACCGACGATGCTCTCGACAAACCTTGAACCCTGCACTCTCCTAAGTTGGAATTTCTACCGACCGGGGACGAATACCACGAATTTCCAGTTTATTCGCGAATCGCCGTCGCGGATGAAAAGCTGCCCCGTCCGAATCAGGTACATAGAACATGCAGCGGATCGCGAAGGCATCCGAGCCATTGGGATCAGGAACTGTAAGCGGCCAAGATACATTACCGATTAATGGCAAGGGCTTCGCTTTCCTGGTACCTAGGAATTGCGTTTTATATAGATTGGGCAAGACTGGTAGAAAACTAGTATTCGTCTTTGTGATCCTATCATATACTCTTATTTTAAGGAAACGATAGATTTATGTATTAAAGCTATTAATTATACCGCTGTAAGGGCCTAGAAAAGAGGGACGTTTTGTGACTACTTTGTGGAACAAGTGTGTCATAATGAAATTTCCCGAATGATTTAGCCATGTGCATTGAAAGTGAAATGCTTGTTGAAAGGACAAGCGAATTTTTTGCTTCGATGTTGAATCGAAGTAGGGGAAAGAAGCTGGAAGGAGTTAATGGGATTGCTACATTTTAACACATTGTAGACCAGTCACGATCTAATTGTCATCTAAAAGTCGCGTTATGTAAGTATATAAAATAGCTGCAAATTTATGCATTTCAATATTCAATTATGAATAAATAGCCGGTGGCGCGGATTACTTTTTGCATAAAATTGCCGGTCAATGTTTTTGAAAATTTGAAATTCGGTAGTGGAGTGGAGCGTGATAATCGAAAGATCTCTAAGCAATTCGAGTTCGTAATTTACAGGAATCTCCATGTAAGGCGTGAATCGCGCAAAGAATCATGCAAATTCGATACTTGAAACCTTGAACTTTGAATTTCAATGCAATCAGAAGCGAAGTATTTATCAAGTACGATCAAAATAGTTCAAGAAACCGAAGGAAAGATATCAAAAAGCATAAGCAACCAAGCCAACTTTCCTGACACTAATCAATTAATTGCATAACAATTAAATTATCATTTCCCCGAATAATAGTACAGCCTAGTAAACTCCATTGTGAGAACGGAAAATTAAAAGAAAAAATGGAAACAAGTCAAGTAAAAAATAAGTTAACTCCTCGAGGTCAAAGATAACGTCACAAAACGTAAATCAATATTGAATAAGTCGCGGGGTATTCCCAGCCATCATTATTCCAAAACGCAATAACGTTTGGACGAAGGTAAACAAGTTTAACCGACCTCGCGATCGATTATTGGCGAGATTTATATTTGATTCTTCGTGTTTTCGTCCCTGCGAAACATTCGACGTCCGTCCACGCGATACGAGCAAAAAGATTTCAAAGGGAAGCCCCATTAAATATGTATGGTGTTTGAAACGAGAGTAAACTCGACCACGAGTGCCATCACAGTTTTCTTCACTCGATAACCGTGATTCGTGATAGCAGGCGCTGTCATTAACATTCCAAGGGTAGGAAAGCCGCACATGCGCGCCACTGGAACGAAAGGAAACGGAGGTTGGTAGCAACGCAGTTGTGATGACAGACCTCGCAGTGCTACCGTTCTGTTTTTCCATAGTGAGTCTACGATTTACCCTCGATTACTCTGCATTCGTCGTTATCAGAGAACTACTATCATCAACGAAGATTCTAGAAATCACAAATCACGCGACGAACTCGATATTAAATTCGTGTGCTACGCCACTGTAGAAGTTTCTAATAAATATCTTCAAGCACCCTAGTATTTAAATGCAGTAAATAATGCGAAAGGTCTCGAGACATACTGTTCAAGAAATATATATACATATACATTGTAATCACAGTTTGCAGTAGATTTCCTTTAGTTTTCGACGATAAATTGAAGATTTAATGGCAATTAGCTTACCGAGCTTCGAAATTTTTATCAGTAATTCATTTCATCGAGTAATTCACTCGCAACTTCAGACGAGCAAAACGTTTCTCACGTTAGTCACGTTCACGCGTGACTAATTCCATTGATAACGCCGAGATATCTGCTGGTTTATCCTGTGCTATAGCTCCGGAGAACTTTCACGGTGGGAAGAGCACGAACTTGACATCTGGAAGGCCGACCTTCGAGGGAAACGTAATATCGCGTCTGGCGATGAGCATCCACACGTTCCTGGGAGCAGAGACGTAAGCTCGGAACTTTCGCCAAGATCGAAGCTGTGTGCACGTGCAAACGTTTAGTGGGGAGGTGCGCCATTACGTCAGGGAACAATGGGCCGTGAAATCAAGGGGTAGCGTTCGGTATTTTATCCCCCGGCAATGAAGTGACGCGAGCAGGATAATGCGTAATGTCTGCTTCCATCGAACGGAACCAGCAACAATGTGAATAGATACGATAGTGTTATTCTCAAAGTCAACGATGAAACGCAAAGAACGTAAGAAGCCAGGCAGGAATGCGTCTATTCAGCCGAAACAACTGGGGGCATGCGGGGTCTCCATGAATATGGAAACATCCTGGGCAGCCCAAGAGCTCGCGTCCACCTACCCCAATCTAAACGACAGGGTAGAGTCTCTGAAACTGGTTCCTACGAGCTTTTTCTTTCCAGTAGTTTCGGGGAATGCGGAGTGGCGTTTCGCTTTGGTATTTGTGGTGTTTTCTTGGCATCGCGTAGATGTGGACTATAATCCCATTCCTTGGGTTAGGGTTGAGAAACGTAGATGGTTGTTACACGGTAAAGCAATTATCAATTTATTGACACTTTTAATTAACTAAAATGCTGGTGTGTATTTATGTACATTGAATGATCGTGGTATGAAGGAATATAAAGCGCGACTTCTCCGAAATCTTTCTGAAACTTTGTGGGCTTACTTTCATATAAAAGTCTACCGAACGACGGAGGGATTTTTTCCATCGTATAGTTTCGATTTTATCAAAGAAAAACGGCCATTAGTGATAACCATGTCGACTTCCAGCTCCGCACTAAATTCAACAAAACCCCGCGCGAGGGAGGAATTCCGAATCTCGATGTACGATCGTTGAATCGGAGAAGAAACGACGCCACAGCTGGTCGTGGCTCACGCATGAATCGGGCGTGGAAGACCATCTACAGTGGCAGGGCATCGTGGCTCTGACATACATGCCCATGTACAGAGGAAGCTACCATTCTCTTTTCCTTTTGCCTTCCAGAACGCCTGTTTCGAGTGTCGTTCGCGTGTCATTCACGCGGCGCTCGGCCCGGCGCGTCTTGCCTTGCCTTTTCTGCCCGCCGGTATTCGCGACAGCGCAGCCAGTGTTCCCCGTGCAATGGGCCAGGACCTCGACCCGGCGTTTCCCCTCCCGTCCACAAAGGCCGCGCTGGATGTCCTCTTTCGATCCATGCTTCTCGGTTAATTGCTCGGCGTGCGTACATTGGAACACCTCCGTTAATAAAAATACGATCGTTACTCGTTCATCGTGCATCGTTTATTCATCCGGGTTGCCACTTCTGTTTACTCCGTGATCCTTGCTACTCTCGTTCGCCGTATCCCTGATACGTGCCAAATGGCAGAGCATCGCGAGGTTTCTTGCGAAACGCTCGCCGTTGACCTCCTTTCCTCCGTCGCTTCTCGTTTCTTTAATGTACCTGCGATGTTTTTTCCCTCCCGTCTCTGTCTTTGCCTCGGACCGCTCTGCGCCTCTTCTTCTGCTCGGTGGACCTGCACGGTAACCGGGCGTCTTATTTAAGAGCAAGTTGAACGTACTCCTCTTACGTGTCGGGTTTTCGGCTGCGCCCACGCGCGACCGCTTCCACCGCTATTTTCGGAAATAATAATACGTCGACGTCTGTTTTCCTGCCCCCCCCCCTCCCCCCCCCTCCGACCATCCCGCTGCCTTTGTCTCGGATTCGGGGACGCTCTTCTATTGTAATCTACGGTGCATGCCTGTTTATATTCGTTAGATGTGAAAGACGCGGTGAAGCTGCGGCTGGCTGCGTTCAGGTTCGCTAAGAAATGACGTATTAGTGTGCGGAGGGGTCGACGGGCGGTTTGGGTGACAGTTGGGCGATTTTATGGGGCCAATGGAGCGTGGAGAGAATTGTTTTTTTCCTTAAAAATATTTAAATAGCAATTTATAGTGGAAGTTGTAATTATTACGATGAAACACTGGAGGAAGAGAATTTTATTTTGATGATAGAAATTGTCGTATTCGTTGAGTGCTTCGGAACATTCTAAAAGGGAGAATTATCGTAAAAAGAGAATTACCCTATAAAACGACATAGTTGTCCATCTCACGCTTCGAAAATAATATAAATTCTTTTCCACGAACACGCTACACAGAAATCGCGTGCCCGTAATGTCGATCGATTGTTAATGTTACGTGGACAAACTGTTAACGATTTGTACACGGTTCGCAATTACAGAACGTGAAACAGATATCCATAATCCAAGAGTGTCAAATCGCCGTCCTGCTCGCGCTGCGAATAATAAGACCCTCGGTACTCGATGAAAGGCATTTCGCTAACACCTGACGACAAATTTCTAGGAAATTACTAATCATACTAATTATTTCAACAATTGATCGTCGAGTTTCAGTAAATAAGTGATTAAATTGCCTTAATCTATATGATACAAATTTCAGTTTAATTCGTGCATTTATTAGACTGCTATAACATTCTGTTAAATCAGAAAATTATTGCTGAATTTATTTGGATTTTTTTAATTCTTCGCTATTAATGGAAACTGGCAATTTAATTGCCAGAGAAAAAAGGCAATGATTAGACGAACATGGGACGACATACGGGAAGACGCACACGCAGTTGACCACAGGATAATAATAAATTAAGGAATTAAAGAGCTATTGGTTAAGGCATGTGAGGAGTTGAAACTAATTAGCGGTTATTGGAATAATGACGAAACTAAGAAGTTAATGGGAATAATTGTGCGGAATAATCAATATAGAACTCACCAGCGCAGTTTTCGACCTAAATGAAACCTTATTATTCGAAGTGATTCTAAAACTGACTGTAGCTACACTTTCATCTTAAGTAAAAATTGAAAAAAATTCGCAGCGAGAAATGTTGCACCGGGAAGTCTATCTTCTTGTGCTCATTTTCGTTTTCAAAAGGTGCACCGATGCACATACGAGCTACAACTCCACACATTTCTCAAATGGAACCAACATTCCCTCCACCAATTTCCTGCATTCCCACTCAGGAAAATGTAATGCATGCAAGTAGAATCAACTTACCAGTTCAGTTAAAAAAACTTTTACTCATATAAATTCTTAGTTTTCCAGGAACACGCTTAGAATATTTAAAGTGGTATGTAAGATCAGGTGTCAACTTTTGGACGTGAAAGTTGATAACATATGTCTCGTCCCATTAGGGTTTTCAAAAATACCTCATACCTACTGGAAAAAAAATACAAAATTTGTAAATCAATTACAATTTACAAATTGAGAAAAAGAAACTTTTAGTTTGAACTTCGATTCACAAAATAGAACCAAAATGAAACTGTTTAGCTTGAGGTGAGATATTTTTTTTTCGTCCTAACTATTCATCGACATAACTTATATTGTTTTTCCCGCCATTATACTGTAGTTTTTACATTTATTATTACGATCCCCAGTAAAAAGAGCGGGAAAGGAGTAATATTGACCGGTACTACTGAAACCGTAAGTAAACGAGGGTAGGGTTTGCCAGTTTTAAAAATCGGGTTTAAACACTGGTTTCTTTTTATAAATGTATAAAATTCGAAAGCCGCTGTTTAAATTTAAAAACTCAGTTTTATATACTAGAAGTAATATGTAAAAATGAATCAACTGTTTAATTAAATACGTTATCACTTTGACTGGGAATCGCCTCTGACATTAGGCATACTGTAGTTGGTAACAGTTTACGGTAAAAATAATCTTCCTGAGTACATATTTTCTGAAGAGAAATCCTAATTGGAACAAAGATTTATAATTTATATTTTGTATGGATTTAAGTTATTTTAGTTGTTATTCGTTTGGTTTTATACGCAATATATTTTATTGTGTTATATTTTTGTAGATCAATTATGAGTCCCCGAATGAAAAAAATATGGCCTAGCAATAAAATCAAAATACTTACCTAATATCCTGGCATTCAAAAACAACTGTCCCATCGAAATTCTGGAATCTCGAAATCATAGTCCCTGGAACTTTCGTAACAGTGGTGGTCCATCGCTTGCCATGGTTTCAAAACCGTGGCAGATGGACAGAATCGAAGCAATCCAAGCAAGCAATAGAAGGGTAATTGTGACTGGTAATGGTTACCATCGCGAATTACGTGTAAACACTTGCTCCATCTCGAATTCGTACGCGTACACGCAGGAGACACGTTTACAAAGCAAAGCGGTCAGGGGTCCAGCCTCATTAGGAATAAATCAATTAGTAGACAGCTTGATTGTCGGTCCACCGATTCGGCCTGCATCCAATTAGCAGTTTGCTATTGATTACCAAACAATGCCTGATCTTTCGTCGAAGATAGATCCCGCTCATCGCCTTGCACACAACGAGCTGCGTATTACACATTTCAAAGTCGCGCCGTAGAAGCCGCTGAAGGCAACAAATGGCGCGAATCTTCCGCTGCGCCTTGCAGTAGGCAATATTTTTGCAACCAGCAAAATGTACTGCTGGCACAGCTTGTCGATAGCGTTTATAATTTACTAGACTAATTCGTATTCGCCGGGTACAATGCTCGTGAGCTTAGTTGGGTCTGAAATTTTTACAAGCTTATTTACATTGGCTAGAATCGTCATGCAAGGCCGATCGATCAATGAACGTCGTGTCGATTATGCAACTGGATGTACACCCTGATGTACTCGTCTTGAATATTTTATACGATTCGACGTTTAATTCCGTGACAGAAGATCGATGTTCTAATTAATTCAGCTTCGTTCTTTTTTTCCCCCGGTTGATACACTGTGTTTGCTTCCGATTGAATAAATCGAATATCAATTATGATGTTGTAGAAGGTTGACTCGGTGCAGGGTGTGCAATTGTGAAAGAATGAAATATAAATATCGGGACACGAATTTAATTTAAGGGTACGTGGAGCGCGATGCTATATTTCCGGTTTATCGAGAGGAGAATACAAATTTTTTTAACGACTCTGATTAGGTGCAACGGCGTTGCGTGTGGCGCAGGTTTTTAATACTGTGCACTTTCTGTTTTAATTAGAATCCTCTGTTTGAAAATCAGGCAAACATAAAATTGAATATAACTTGTTTCAGCCCTTTACTATATCAAAGCATTCATTAATTAATTCACTCTTAAGAGATATTCAAAGGAACAATGTCGAAGTAATTTAATTAGCCTTACCTCTTAATTAATTTATCCTCTTTCTGATTTGCATCTCCTATGTTTTCCACCTTTAATCATCTCGCCGCCTTTCTGTTTTGCATGGAACTCTATTGATAAACTGAGTAATTTACGAAAGGGCCATTTACTTCTTTAACACTCATAATTAACTGAACATAGGCTGGACCTCACTTTCGCCAGCCAGAATGATTATATAAAATTGGGAAGTGGAACTTTGGTATCGCTATATAATAACTCCAATCATGTTCGCATATCTTTATGGAAGTAATACACGTACTTCTTTCGGCTCTTCCACGCGAGACACTTCTGTGCCTCGCAATTAGCATTTCAGTTATATTCAATTAGCAAAAACCGAACTAGCTTGAATCAATTACGAGCCGCGAAAGTATCCCAAACAAAAATTGTTCTTACAAACTAATCTGAAGAAAAACCTTCGCGTTTGCACACGGAATCCATCGATGAGTTCCCAATTTGATTACCGTCATAGATAGACGAAAAATGGCAGGCGTAACCGTATCACCATGTCAAACGATATGCTTTAGCCCTTGGTAACGGGTTTACTAACCCCTTCGCATGTAGGTTAAAAGGAATCGATGAGATTGCACGGTGGCCCCGCGTATGCATCGCTTGCAACTGCACTATAGCGCGTGCAAGTTACACAGTGCAACCATCGTGGTACGAGCCGCGGTTAAGCAGGAGTCGTAGGCCAGCTGTCGTTAACTCCACTCGTGAATCACGGCGTTTGTTTAATTATTTCCACGAAAGATCGTCCTCTAAACGATCCACAGATCCATCGATTCGAATAAAATCCGCCACGCGTGTGTGTGTGTGTGTGCTCTGTTAATGTATTTCCTACCTTTCCATCGACCCTTTTAATTACTCTAACGGGAGAATTGTGTTTGGGAATTTTTAAGAAATCACAAAGTAGACAGTTTAGAACTTTCGAGTCGACCATTATGGGTTTAAAGTGCGGAGAATTGTGCCTATGTTTTTATTCAATTAAGCGTGGACCCGTATTGTCGAGCTATTAAAGACTCTTAATTATTTGTTCTGTATTATTCGCAGGAAGTTTAAAAGAGTTCTAAAATATCCGCATCCCAAAGATCATCCCCTAATTATCATGGATCGTTCAAAGGGAGTTCGTAAATAATTCACCACCAAAATTATTCCCAATTCCTACACGAATCCTAATTAAAAGCCATCGAGGTGTAACGAAAACGAGCTCCAAGAACTCACCACATTTCCTACTTAAATATTCCAAGTACCAACGCTGACGTTGTTACGTATCAAAGAGAACAAACCCGAAAGGGTTCACTGAGGAGACAGCTCTCTCGAGTAATCAAGGCATGATGAAAATTAAGAACAATTATACGCGCCTGTCGCAGGCCCGCTTCCAGCAAAAGCAGCTGCAGGAGAAGGAGCAGAAGTTGCTGCAGCTCTACGACCAGCAACAGCAGAGGGCTTATCAGGTGGTGCAACGAGGCAGCGCCGGATCTAACGGCTCGCATCATGGCTCCTCCATCAGCCAGCACACTGTCACAAGAACTTCGACCAGCAACCACGCAACCTCGACCTCCCAGGGTGGAAAGGTGAGCGATTCTTCGCGTGGAAACGCTATAACTTTCTGTAACGCGGTTTCACGGTACGCTTTCTTGAATGGCGCAATGGCCACATTGTGCTTCCATGCCGCAATTCACAGTTTTTCCATTCCTCGTCCCTGATTGCACGAATGCGACCCTTTTTCATTTATCATTTTTATAGTAATTCGAGATGTGATCTGAATTAGATTTCAGCAAAAAAAAACTGAGCATGACGAATCGATGGAGAAGGTTGGGAAATTTTAGTGTGCACAGTAGAATGTAGAATGATTATGATGGAAGAAATATGTACGAGTTTCGCCTACCTTGGCCACAATGGGAATTAGTAACATCAATTTCGGTTGAACGTGAAACCTGTCTCTTGATATGCGAAGTTACAGTGCCGGACAAAAGTACATATTGAGACACCCTTTAAAACAGATTAAGAGATTTCGATGAAATTCTCAGCACGTGTACAGCTTACATAAACCTACAAAAGGAATTCTTTTTAATTTTCATTACAGACTCAGATAAAAAATGTGGAAAAAACGACCATCGCCAATTTTTTTGCTATTCCAACCAATTGTAATGTTTCTCAAAACGTCGGAACACGTCACCTGAGTAGTAAACTAATCGTTCTAGCTTCTCAAAAAATCTCGAGTCGTTTGGACCAATTTTAAAAAAGTTATCCTTTTTTAAAGGGTGTCCCAATACTTTTGTCCGGTACTGTACATCGGCGAATGAGGAGAATATCAAGATAATGTGGATTGTACTTGTTTCGGAGTCTTCTCGAAAAAACGTACGCAGACTAAAACAGATTTAGGTATCTATTATTTACCTGCGACTGAAATCCGTTTAGCTGATTCTCACTTCAGATCCTTCCGTGTTCCCCTGCACACTGTATGTTGCAATTGTACAAAATTACAGTGTGGTACTAATAAGTAGACCCTTAACGAGATTTAAACTCGAAGATCAGGCTATGAAAACTGTTGGATTCTCACGACCGTGCCCTTAACAAGATTTCCAACCGGAACCAATGCTTATAAACATATCGTTCAGGCTGCAAGATGCTTAAGCGCATAGCAAACCACCTAATAGTAGATAAGCTAGAGTAATCGCCGAAACTACACCTGTCCCGGCTACCAAGGTGAGGCAGATGTTCGACGAGAGGCGACAGACCACCGTGAAGGGCATCGACAGGAGCTACCCGCTGGAGCCGTTGGAGAACAAACCGCGGAAGCAAACGAACGGAAACGGGGTGCAGAGGAACGGAAATTTGACGGTGAACCGGCAGTCCGTGACTGTGAAACGAGTGGCCCGGTCCGACGTGAACAGCAATTTAAACGACGGCAAACCGGTCGTCTCCTATCACGAGGAGGTCACTCGAGAATCGTTTGGTCCTTCTGGAGAACAGCACACGGACGATGACGAGTTTGGGAACGAGAACCACGTGGACCAGTACTCGAATGGGAACCATCGAGATGAGGTGATTCGTTACTCGACATTTCCTTCTCTTACGTAACGAGATGATGTGACTGAACTAAGATTTCAGGGAGTAACAATTTAACTAAACGCGATTTAGATGCAGGGAAAATAGAAATCCGAGTATTATGGTTTTAGTGTGTGGAGCCAGATGTCGCGCGTGATAAAAGTGATGAGAATAAGTCACAAGTGTGCCGTTCTTTTAAAGCTAAAGTTCGATATTCTTGAAATTTATCATCCCTGGTGTCTAAAATTTAGGAATGAATCGTATTAAGAATTGTTTCTTTAGTAATTAAGTAATTACATTCTTTTCGCGGAAAATTGAATTTTATCTAATGGTATCCATGGCACGCGAGAAGAGGCGCGTCGGGGAGGTTCTGAATGAAGACACGATACAAAGGAACCGCATGATGGCGAAGCTTCACTTGATGGAGTACGACGAAACGCTGAAGCACCGTGTTAAAAACGACCTCGAGAGCGTACAATTCCCGGATGACTTCATGGTGGATGTTCCTGACAAGCTTCCGAAACAGAGCGGTACCAAGAAGGTATCGCAGGCGGAGGCTCGGCTGGAACGCTTCAAAAATGCGAACGCGAGGCGTAGCAACGGGATTGCGAAGAATTCAAGCACGATCAGCGTTCCGAAGAAACGATCCGACCCAGCACTCCCGGCGAAGTCTACTTCCAGGTACGTGGATAATAAGAAAACACGGATGATAATGCTACGAAAATCGTGAGAGATATAACGAGATAGACTATGTGAATAAAAATAGAAAAAAACTTTTTTTAATATAGTAGATAGACGCGTCAGTTGTGGTAACCATTTCTCTGTTCTTTCCGCAATATTTCATAGACATTTCCATCATAAAATTTTTTCAAAATATCCTATTCATCTGAAGAGTATTAGATTGAGCAAAGGTTTGTTCGGATTTTGTAGATAATCGTTGCGACACCGCCACATTCAGATTCATTTGTCCACAGTTTTATAAAATCCCTCTCGTAGATAATCGTCCAAGATGCCAACGAAGTCAGAGCAAAAACTAACAAGGGAACGTTCCCGCCGAAAAGATTCTGATTTTAATGAAACTTCGCATGAATCCAGACTCTAGATTCTAGAGCATATTGGAGTCTGCTAAGGAGTAATTTTTTCTTCCGCGAAAATTCACTCTGAAAGGGGTAAAATCAGCCCTTAAAGCTGTCGCGTTGTTTCCTTTTCTTTAATATAACTTTATAACGCTGGGGGGTAGACCAAGACTTTAAATATAAGAACTGTTCAACATTTTATACACTACCAAAGGAAAAGTAAAGTTGAAATCAGAATTTTCGGTCTGGGGAAAGTTGCATTTCAAAACACTTCAAAATACACAGTTGAACATTCATTGATTACACGTTAATCGCCCGAACGTGGCACGTGTCGCCAACGACCTCTCGAGAGAAGTCCGCACGAATTGTTTTACTCAGCTGGCTGTAGGGATCGGTGATGCCTCTGAACGCAAATAGATTATCGGCCCCGATTATCGCATCGAGCCTTGACAAATCACAAATTCTCTGCCCGCTAATTGGCAATCAGCGCTAACAATCCGTCAGCTGCTTTCGTCCCCGCCGACTAATTTCTCGTTGCATAATTGCAATCGCTGACTTGGCACCGAATCGTTTAAACCTACGCAGCCGTAATAGCCTAACAATACACGAGCCCACCCCCCGGAAGCGGACGCCTTCGAAGGAGCAGCTAAGCGACGCGTTTCCGGCACAAAGGCGCAGCGTCTTCGATTCCTCGCGACGAGAAGAGGACGGTCGCTCCGACTCGCGTCTGCCTAACCACTATCAGCGAAAGGATAATCAGCCGAGAGGAGATTAAACGCGCCATCAGCATAACAACCCTTCGCCAAAGCACGAAGCCTGTTCGTCCAGTGGAGGGGAGGAAAAGCCGCCGCGAACTTATCAACGGTCCCCGGGAAATCTCGTAGCTTTTCGCGCAAATCAGCGAAGAACTGTGGTGGCTTTTCGCGACGCTTCAAGCGCTCCTTCGTAACCAACCTAACAAAATGTCGATCGGACGGAGTTCGAAGATCGAAGGCCAACAGAACGTCCCAGCTTTCTCCTGCTCAATGATCTTAATCCCGTCGCGAGGCGGAGACAATACCCTACGCCAAAATCATTTGCCTCTTGCCGATTCATTCTGTCTATTTGTGCCCTCTAACCGCAACTTTCTGGCAAGATTAACACGCGATATGTATAATGAGGAAGAGGATAGGAAGATGAAGCTTGTATTCTTATCTTCAGTTGGGAATTCCTATACATTGGTTGTGATTTCGTAGTGGGAATGAAGCCGTCAAGAATAGGACGCGAAAGGTTTTGCAGAAAGGGTTGGATACCGGAAAGAGAAGCCCTCAGAGGGGAGAAACACTGATGTCGGACTCTGAAAGGAATCCCAGGCGAAGGAACGACAGTCCAAAATTCTTCTGCGAGGAGTCCGAGAAGTCTGCCACTACTTACGCATTTGATTCGAAAAATTCTGGAAGATTGTCACCTGATTTCTCAAAAGATAGAGGACGACGAAGTGCAAGTCCGAAATTCTTCTGCAAGGAGTCTGAGAAGTCTGCCACTACTTACGCAATCGACATGAAAACCGAGGGAAGATTTTCTCCAGATTTCTCGAATGGTGTTAAACGCACAGTGGTGAAAATAGAACCAAAGGGGTCTAGAACTACGGTTACTAAGCTTGACCAAAATGTACGAAAGAAATCTGACAAATCTGCTGCCACTATCGGTATAGACACAGTGGATAGGAATGCCAAGTCCAGTAGAACTTCCTCTCCGGAAAGTATAAAAAATGAGATGATAATTCGCAAGAAGGTTCAGGACAAAATCAACACTAAACCAATTCGAAGTGGGTCGCCGAATGTTTTCGATAGACTAACTAAAGGACGCAGTGCAAGTCCCAGGTTCTTCGATCGAGAATCTAAGAAGACAGCCACAAAGATGCACCATGATGCTAAATTCACTTCCAAATCCCCAGAACGTACGGAGAAAATAGTCAAGAAACCCAGCGACAGTCCAAGAGTTGTGTCACGAAAGCGAGAGGCTTCCAGCATTCACGCTTCTAAAAGAAAATCAGCAGACTCTGCGAAAAGAATTTTAAGAAAAGCCGGTACGAGCCCTCAGTTCTTCCTCACAGATTCTAACAGATCCTCTACCATTATGCTGGTGACGCCAGAGACAATAACAAAACCCAGAACCGACTCTGCAAAGTCTAAGAAGAAGACTCGAACTCCTGGACCCTCCACGAATAAATCTGACGTAACTGTTTCAAGCAGAATTGTAGAGTCAGGCAGGCGCGTGTCTGAGGAAGACGTCAAGGAATGCTCCAAATACGATATACGAAGCTCTGTATCGCGATTCTTCTCCGAGCAGTGCGAAAGAGCTTCCAGAAATGAAGATGCTGGTACAGGGGACAGCATTCAATCGACAGCAACCGGTAGAAGCTCCGATACGTCTCGTGGTTCGTCTCCAGTGTCGCTGAAGAACATGAAAACCCCTGGCCCAGCGAATAGAACTGTCCATCTGTCATCGCCTAGATCGCGGAAAATCGTGGACAGCAGAAATGCACCCGCTGAATTCTTTTGTTACGAGACGGAAAGATCTGCCACGACTGTGAAACCCAAGTCCCCGAAACACTCGATTAATGAACGAACTAAAAATCCTCGAACGAAATCTCGTAATTCCGCGATCGTCCAATCGATGGATGTTAAATGTAAATCATCAAAAGCCTCTGAGAACTTTACCGTGGCTAAGGACGCTGAAATAACTGCTGGTGTTGGCAAAAGTAGCAGTCGAGGCTCGTCACCCGGATCAATGAATGTTGGAGGTAGCAGAAGTGGAATTCCAGAATTTTTCTGCTACGAGTCAGATAAATCTGCCACTGCCGTAAGTTTCACACCGAAATCGAGGAAAGACTCGAAATGTTCCAAAGGTCCTCCATCGAGACCAAGTAGCTCCACAAGTGTCCATCCTCCAGGCGGATCATCAAAAAGCCCTGATAGTTTCAATCTGCCCGAAGATGTTGAAATAATTCCTAATGTTCGTAGAAATAGCAGCCACGAGCCGTCGCGCAGACCGCAAAAGATCGCGGACACCGGGAGTGGAACTCCGGAATTTTTCAGCTACGAATCAGAGAAATCTGCCAGGATTGTAAGCCTCGGACCCAAATCGACAAAAGACTCGACGATCAACCGTCCGAAAAGTCCTCCGTCGAGACCAACTGGCTCCACAAGTGTTCAACCTCCGAGCAGATCATCGAAAAGCCCTGACTTCTCTCCACCTAAAGGCAGCAAAGTAGCCGCTCGCAGAGGTTCCAACAATGTCCTACGATCCACCAGGCTGATCCGCGACATTATAAACCGTCAGAACGGCGGAAGTAGGAGCGATCACGCTTCGGGGATGGTGGCGAAAGAATCGCGAGGGGCTGCATTCGAAAGCGCAGAAGGAAGCATCGGGGGCGTAGAATTGAAACACGGATCGAAAGTGGATGAAGCGGAAGAGCTGAAGGCGAATAGAATCGTGGACAAAAGAGCAACGACGCCGAGAACCCCGGCGTACGAACTTCTCGCCCCAGAATCCACTCCGAAAAGTTCCGCGAGTTTGGACGTTGGAACCCAAGAGATCACGATGCACGATCAATACATAAAACAGGAGAAAATTCAACGAGGCAAGCTTCGAAGCACTTACTCGAAATCTGTCGGCAAGGCGACGCGAGATTCCAGGAAGAAGTCGAGCACGGAGAATTCCTTCGCGTGTCCCGTGCGCAAATCTGGCAAAAAGAGGGCGTCCCTTTTCGAGTCGGGTGTCATCGAGCCACCGAAAAAGTACCGCCAGGGGACAGATCGGGTCTTAGAGTCCAGAAGGGCCAGGGTTTCCACCAGGGGAGGTGAAGAAACTGGCGTTGGTTCGAAGGGAAACGCGTCGAGGATCGAGCACTTCCGCAGCAGCGACCCTTCCCCGACGAACGAGTCGGCTTCTCCTAGTTTGAAACGTGGGTTAAGGGAGACTACCGCGGGCCAAGGGAACGGGGCCAAAGCTCTGCGATCTGGAAGGAAAACTGCCAGCCCGAGTTTTGACGAATCGAAGAAGCAACGCGGGTCGCCCACGCCTCATAAGCAGGCTCAAATTTTACGATCCACAGAACTGGTTCGAAGGATCGTGAAGGGACCGCAGTCGGAGATATGTGAAACAGTTGCTTCGAACGTGGTCGTTGCGAAGCGCCAAACAAGGAACACTTCCGAGAGTGAAATCGAGGGGAAGGAAAGTGAATCCATCGCGTCAGCGACGGGAAGTACAAGTTTCGCTAGCAAGAATTATGAAAGAACAGATTCAGTGGAGTCGGCACTCAGACGTTTCGATTCTATTGACACGGAAGCTGGCGTGGCGTCTGCTCGGAGCACCTCGGGGCGAAGCAAAGACAGAGGATCGATGACAGAGGGAAGGCGAGCGGAGGTTGAATCGTGGGGGGTTGCAGGCTCGGTGGATGATTCGAGAGCGATCTCTCTGAAAGCACTCGATCAGGCGGATGTAAATGTTCCTCCAAGCCCCGAGAACAAACTATCGAGGGGGACTTGGAAGGAAGCATCAACGGCGCCTGAGACCGTGGGTGTTTCCCTGGGAGCCTGGAAAGCCCAGGAACCTCGAGGTAGGAAGAAATTAGCAAAGGCTAGAGACTCGATCGAGATCGCTCGGATCACGGCGAGGTATAAATCACCAGCGTGCAGGAGAAAGCTCTTTCCAGACGTCGGTTCGACGGAGGGAGCCAAAACCGGGGGCACGAGATCGGGTTGCAGCCTCGAGTCGACGAAGACCACGGAACATCTTTCGTCTCGTAAAAAGGGACGTAAAAGCGAAATGGCGGATTCCGCGAGGGCCGCGACGAGATTCGTGAAACACGTGAAAGGGGCGGACAAAAGTAAAGAGGGTAGAGCGTCAACAGGTGCGTCGGGCTCGGATCGTTCTGTGCTTGTGAAACCGTTGAGATCGATCGGGGATATTCGTAAATCCATCGGGAGCGAAAGTTGCCGTCGCGGGGCGGCGGGAGCGTCGTCGTCGTTGAAGTCAGCGATTGCAAGCGATGCCTCGAGATGCTCGAGCCCGGTTCAACGTCGAGCTAGCAGCGAGGATCGCGTTGGGAATAGGAAAGGGTTATCCCTGTCGAAGCGATCGGAGAGTCTTAGCGGGAGGAGCGAGGCTTCGGGGGATTCGGAGGGGTCTGTAAAATGTGCAACGCGTTCCTTCAGGGTCACGAAGAGCCCGAGTCCGGATTCGACGAAGGCGACCGAAACGAGCGGCCGTCCGAGGAGGAACGTCCCTTCCTCGCCATCGAAAAGCCCAGACACCGTGACCAGGGTAAGCAGGATTATAAAAGAATTAACTAAAACGATTTTATTTAATTTGATCAAAAATACGCCAAAAACTAAGAAATAATTATTTTCTTGTACTACAATTACGATGGTGATATGTCACTTTAATAAATTCGTGGAGCAGGACATTTCATCGCTTCTCATCGATCATTTCGACGCTTGATTGTGTATTTAACTGATCCATAAACTGCTATGAAATATCCTGCATCAGTGAAATATCACCATCGTAATTGTAGACCGAGAAAAGAATTATCTTTTAGTTTTTAGTCAATTTTTGATCAAATGAAATAAAATCGTTTAAGAAGGAAAAAACTCCTATCAACTTTACAGAAGGTCCTACTTGAAACGTTTAAGTTCAAACCAAACACACAAGAGAATATACCATTCACTTTCATTCGGCTCGTACAAGTGAAACGTCTGAGAAATTAGATTCGAAATCCATCTACATGCACCATTTCGTATTGCAATGTAAGAAATTAAATTGATTATTCGCTATCGCGGAGAAACGGTGTAGCGTAATTTAAATGCAAAGCTATTCGTATAATTTCGCGGAGGGTTTTAGAGCGAGCGCATCTTTTATTATAGCG
Source organism: Andrena marginata (assembly GCA_963932335.1). NCBI lineage: Eukaryota > Metazoa > Arthropoda > Insecta > Hymenoptera > Andrenidae > Andrena > Andrena marginata. The sequence continues at coordinate 6,590,337 of OZ010661.1, forward strand.
TCCCTCGACCGACTTCAAAGTTCAAGATACAAAACCATCGAAACGACCGGTGCCTATGAAAGGCACAGAGCCAATTGGAAACAGGAAGACGGCTACGACGTCTACTACTACGAGTACGAGAAAATCGACGGATGTCGTCGATGGCGCTATTCTCGAGAATGGTCTGCATTTACGAGACCAAACTGCCGAAACGAAATACGATAACGACTCGCCTACGACGAAGAAGAGCGACGCTTTTGTCATCGAGTTCGAGGAGCAGCCGTCGAAGGAAAACGATGGTCCACCTAGGAAGCCGTTATTAAGAAAGCAATCCACCGAAGTGAGTAGCTGCCGGTCATTAGAACACGAAGGGTATTGAATGAATAATCGCATAATTCTTAATGAATATTAATAAAATTACTTGGGAACTCAAGTATTATTTTAAATCGATTGAAACTCAAACGCTGCTGCGTGGCAGTCTCGTGTTGCCCTTTGATAGTAGATCTTGTATTTAAGTGGCAAAAAATTCCCTAACTCACAATTTTATATAACGAAGTCTGTGGAATAAAATTTAGAATTTGGTCACACATCCTAGTACTATAATCTGGATCAATGATTTAGAATCTTTTCAGAATTTAATGATCCATGATACAACATTCTTATCATTCACTCGGCTACTTATTAATGTTTCCAAAACGACTGGAAGTTAGGAACGCGAGAAGTGAGCGTAAAACCAGCTGGTATCGACGAGAACTTACGCGATAAAATGTCGCCCGCTCTTTGACACCAATTAACCTGGGTGTCCCAGATTTTATTGCTCATGGATTCCTATTTCATCGTGTTGTGATTAACCTCTGCGAAATTCTCGAGTTCCGCTGACGCTAAATTGAAGGGTAGCCTTGGCGGGTGTTTCGCAGGAAACTGACATTTGGGGATCACCGGTTATTCTTCTAATTGGAATTATTTTATCAAATCTTTGTACCAAACAGAAGCAAACACCTCCGGCGCAATCCGGTCGACCTCCTTCATCGGTTTCGTCCACGTCCAACGGCAGTTCCATGCAGGCTTCCGTTAGCAGAGGTAAAATGGCTTCGAGGGCGAGGACGCCAATTTCCGGTACAGCGTCGTCCAAAGGGTCAGCTTCCAGCAAAGGCGGAACAGGCTCGTGTGCCGCGTAAGGATTTCCAGCGTAATTGGTGTTTCCGTTCGTGAACTCTTTATAGAAAATTAAAGGACCTCGAGCGTTCTCGGCTTTTTCAATCTACAAATCTTTCGCAAAGAATTTTCATCGCGAGGCTCGAGAGGACAAAAGGCATTTACTAAAAATTCTATTTAGTAATAATATAACGACATATTCTGCTCGAGAAGTTCGTATATAAAACATAAATAGACCGTGTAATTTAATTGGTTACCGTTGGAGAAAGAAGCTATTAAAGTTTCTATGAGAGTTTCTGCCAGAGTTTGCAACGACTTGCAGAAAATATTCCAGACAGAGGAAATCTGTATTCTTCTCCATTAAAAAACCTAACTTCTACGTCTCACTTTACATTTAAATTCGAAGTTGCTGCAATTATGGATTTGCGTAATTTCATCTTAACGAGATCATTGACAGACGTATAACACGTCGCTCGCAGTTTCGATTATTCGGGGATCGGTTTTGAATTTAATTAACGTGGCAATACTTTTACTAATTTTCTAATTACTTGGAGCAACGCACAAGCATCCGTTTAAGGGATTATGCCTACCCGTGAGGTCTGAAAACATATGTATATTCGAGAATTGTTGGGGGAAAAACTTGAAGGCTTTTGTAATCAAACAGGTTTAGAACTTTTTATTTCTGATGAACCAGGTCAAAGCTACAATGGTCGCCGTAAAATGCTTAAATAAAAAAACTCCATTACTTATTTAGATATCGCATCGCAAAAAAAGAACTACAAAAACTTTAATATGTATACTTTCGATTATACAACCGTTTATTTAAAAAAAGTCTCCAAGTTTTTAAAAGTAGATCCCGAATATACTTGTGTTTTCAGACCTTACAGGTAGGCATAACCCCTTAATCCTCGCCTGGCGGATACAGGCCCCATGCGGACCCATCCTAACTGTCGAATAACATGTTTCTTACCATTAACATTACTTCTTGAAGAAGATAAGAAACGTAGATTGTAACACGATCGGGTTCTAAAACAATAGCTCGTTCTGAGGTGCGCGCGAATGAAAGTATGGTTAAAAATGGACTCTGAACTCGACGTGTGACCAAAGTAGCCACCACCCAACACTTAAGCCGCGAATCGACTATTCCGTTATCCACAATTGTGAACTAAACTGTCTTACAGCGACAGTCTAGTACCCTGCAAAATGTGCGGGCGTCGTTTCGCGCAGGATCGGGTGGGCCTTCACGAGCAAATCTGCGCGAAGACGGGCCAGAAGAAGAGGAAGCAGTTCGACGCGATGATATACCGAGTAAAGGGCACCGAACTCGAACCATTTTTGAGGAGAGCAACCTGTAAGAAGCCCGAGGTCAGTACGCCTTATTTCGCTTCCTGAACCCTCCGCCCTTCGTCCTCTTCCCCCAAATCCTCCGCAACTTCCGTTCGAATCCGCCAAATCAGCGAGATGAGTAGGACACTAGAGTGGCCCTTAATTTCAACCTGCGATTTCTTTTGTTCTCGCCCCCTAATATGGTTCCATTTGATAAAAAAATATTCCCTGAAAAAGATTATCGCAATCTATTGAATTCTAAACTTTAAAGCCTGGTCGGCACCCTTTCCTGTTGTCCGATTGCAATAATCTTCTTCAGGGACTATTTTTTTCTTTTTTTATCAAATGGCTCCGCTCTAGGGGGTGAGAGCAAAGAAATTTCGACACGTATAAATAAGGGCCACCCTAGTAGGACACGCGAAACAGCGAATGAAGCTGCCCTGCAGAGGACGAGGGACTGGTTCTAAAAGAATGGGATGGTTGCCGTGTCTTCACTGTTTCAGAAATCGAAGAAACCAGAGGTGAAGACCAACTGGCGGCGCAAGCACGAGGACTTCATCAACACCATACGGTCTGCCAAGCAGGTGCAAGCGCATTTGGCAGCGGGAGGGAAGCTCAGCGACTTGCCGCCGCCGCCAGTCAGCGATACCAGCGATTACATACAGTGTCCCCACTGCGGGCGAAAGTTCAACCAATGTGCCGCCGAGCGTCACATCCCCAAATGCGAGCACATGCTGCACAACAAGCCAGTGCATTTGCGTGCGCCGAAACCGAGACGCTAATCGTCCCTCGCCGAACGATAAATCTTCTTTTTTTTTTATATATATATATATATATATATATATATACATTCGCGCAGAGAATATTTTAAGCGAAGCGAAAAGGTTTTTCCAATCGAGCAAATTCAGGCAAGAAGAATGTCGTTGCAGTTGTGATTATCCTCGTTCAAATTGTCAGGGAAGAGTTATCAGATTTTCAGTAAAGTTCGCCACTTTTTGGGCGGACACCTTTACCCGCGATCGGCGCTATTTTATACGAACGTAATTTCGCAACTACTTACGGTGTCACGAAATTTTATACACTCGCCCGTCTATTTGTACAGACGAGCTCGCTCGCAGAGTACCATCTGTCGTTTTCTAAAATCTGTACGAAACGTAAAAGTGATACGCAGAACATCCGCGGTATGCGCTCGAGTCACGCGAGTTCTGTGCGCGTGCGCGTGGATCGAACGTACCCTGCCTCGCGATGAAACACGAACTTCTACGAGCTCTACATACGTACGTAGGGGAAGAAATTTGTCGAACTGATATAACAACTTTTTGAATAATATACAGTCAACGCAGAAATCACGAAAGGAATTTATACAGTTCTTTCGGCTTGTGCGAACCGGAGTTTTAGAATTTGATGGTCGAGGTTTATGAAATTCACGAATGTACAAACCTCTAACGTTCCATTCCGGGGAATTTCGAGTACTTGGAACGGATACTTTATATACGTATTTATATCTTTTTATACCGTAGCATTAACGAAAATGTTACACAATTGTTTCTAACTTTCCCCTTCTAATAACCACCACGAAATATATAGATGAAAATTCACATAGAATTCAAGGATTAATTAAATGGGATGAAAATGCAGCTTAATTAATACCACGGATATTGTGATTTACTTTATAAGTTTCGGTGAAAATAGGCTGTCTTTTAAGAAGGAGCGTACATTTTTACAGAGCTTAGTGTTCTTAACGAAGGAGGATGTTGTAACAATATTATTATGACGAAATAGTGGGAGCAAATAAACTAACTTTTTATTTAAAACAGACGAGCACAATCTTATACCAGCCGAGTAACGAGTAATAAATTATCCAACATTTCTACGGTTCCGAACCCCATTATCATTTTCATGTTGCATCCAACGTTATTGATTCAGAGTGGAATTCGATTGCAATCCTACTATCGGTTGGAATTGAAACTAAGTGTGCGCGGAAACCAGATCCACAGACCAGGTATAGGATAGACGACGCAATGTAATTTTGTGTCACACGCTCGGGGGGCTCGCGAGCCCCCTTACCATTTTCATGTCACACCCAACGTTATCGATTCAATCTAAAATAAGATTGTAACGCTACGCGTGGTAGGAATTAGAATTCAACGGGTTAAAACTTAGATCATTTGAAACCCGTGATTTACAAGTGATTCTGTCACAGTAACAATTTAAAAATCGTTTTACAAACGTATTCCGTTCAACGACAAATAAAGAAGGATCACAATAAAACAAGAACACATACGCCTTTTAACCTTTATTTAACGCAAAACATATTTATTTAACATAAAAATTTACATAAACAATAACATTATTTGTGGAAAACATGATTGCATGATGTAATTTGGCATACCTCACCAAGGAATTGTAACTTGGTATATTTCAATAAGGTGCTGAAGTAAAGAGGACATTAAAAATTGACAAAACCCCATCAGTCCCGGTACCTTGCTGAAATATTCCAAGTTCATTCTTCTATCTTAATACTGTACTGGTATTCTGGAGTCGGGTAGGAACAATCGAACAACACTTAATAATTTCACGTAAGTATTTTTATTTCATATAGAAGTTACAAACATTTTAAGTTACATCTATTAAGTTAAAGAAATTCTTATATCCGACTAGAATAATTTACAATCTCAGCCATTGGCTCGGTTCTCACCGATTACCAGGTCTCACCACAAGGTGGTTGCTGCGTTTCGAGACCCGTAGAAAGATAGATGGAATCAAAATTCCGTCGATCTCCCTGTACAAGAAAACCTTAGCCTACTAAACCAAAGAGATGGATGGAAACAAAGTTCCATCGATCCCTTCGGTTTAGATATAAAATCTAGGGAACTGCCAAGCAATCACTCGATTGAAATGAATTCAGCAAAGAAGAAAAGACTACGGGTGAGCATGAAAGGAGTATTGAATGGCGCAATTCCTACCACCCTAACGTCCGAGTCGAAAGGGAAAAGCGCTCGGCGTCCCCCAGGCGATTCCTGTTGCACCGATGCGACTCGTCAGGAGCAACACTAGGTATGACCTGACTCAAGCCGTCTAACACGGAGATTGGGTAATCGGACCAGGAGACTTACGCAGGCAGTGTACCAAAAGGTACATCCCCTACGTCCGAAACTTTATCTTTTCGACAAGAATACCAGGCGACGAAACTAATCCACCCGTACCGATTCCATGCTCAGTCGCTTGCTTCCGGAAACGGATATTTTATATCACGTGGTTTATATCCTCGATTCCCTCTCCACACTCACATTCTGGGGAATCTATCATATTCTTCCGGTAAAGCGATTCCCTTAAATTATAATAGTTCGCCCTTAATCTGTTCAAGGTGGTAATTGCTCCTCTCTCCATATTTCTACGCCCCGAAAACCATGGGTGTCGTTTCTCCTCATTCTTTTCCTCTCTATTAAAATACTTCACTCCCTTCTCCCTTCCCTCCTTCTTCATTCGTGTAAACGATCTTCTCCATGCCTCCTCCTCCAGCACTACTCTTAAGAGCACTACTCTTAATTTGTAACAAGACGTCTTTAATACGCCTTTTGGACGACTTTAAGACTTTACCAGACGTTGTGCTATCTGGGTAGTGGAATTTTTTTAACCATAATTCGATTCTCCTCTCGTTGTTTCCTTCGCTTTTGCATCTGCTCTTTCATTTCCTGGAATACCCTTATGGGCTGGGATCCATGCCAGTCTCATCTTATCTCCTCCTCGACTGTCATTCACCTGATTTCTTTTTCGTCTCTTCTCTCTTTTTATTTTTTCTTTACTGATTCTTTCTATTCTTCTGTTTCTATCCCTCTTCTTTCTCCTGCTTCTTACACTCCTACTTTTACCCATCATCTCTATCGTTACTTCTGGCTCCTCCTGGTTGGCAATAGCTTGTAACACACTCATCGAGTCTGTCATAATTATCAAACACTCGAGTTATCACGAGACAGTGCGAATAACGTTAATGAATTGGGCGCCATCTTAAAGCATATAAACATGGAGGAAGCATGCAATAGGCGAAAATGTAGACGGTGATAGAAAGAGAAAGATATACATGTGGGACACCCCCTCTCTTTTTAGCGCCAGCATTTTTTTTTATATTAAAAAGAGAGAGGGTGTCCCTCATGTATATTTTTCTCTTTCTACCGCCGTTTACATTTTCGCCCATTGCATGCTTCCTCCATGTTTATATGCTCTAAAAGCGCCATTGAATTCTAGTGAATTAAACACGATTCGCTAGGGATTATTAAGCCCGTGATGTTGGCAATAGGGATTCATGCGTAGTTCGGTCACGATCCAACGCAGCAGACGACGTGGTATTCCCGGCGCATGGAAGAATATTTAAAAATTACCTCTGTTCGCAAGCACGTCATGATTAAACCGCGAGACCTTATCATGTTTTTGAATCCGTTCCATGCGTAAAAGGAAAGTATGGATCACTTGATTATCTTGGTGGCTATGGTGCATTTATTGTACTGCCCATTCACGAAAGTGGAGGAAAGTTTCAATCTGCAGGCAATGCACGATATGTTATACCATGGTTTTAACCTGACCGAGGTAATTATCACAGCCCTTCTCGAAGGTGTATCATGTAAATAAACATGTTTAAGAATCAAGCTTATAGAGATAGATTACGGGGGAATATTTCTCTTCCCTGACAGGTTGCCGACACGCAATCGAACAGATATTACGCAAAAACTTAGATATTATATTTAGAAGCAGATGCATGTATTTATAAACTCACGATCAGCTGATACAGCTTCTGTGGGCTTAACAGTTCATTAGTGCGTTAATCTCGACTTTTCTCGAAACGCATGGCCCCGAATTTTAGATAATATGCGCAGGAGAATCCCATTAAAATCTCCGTTAACGATTTAATGCTGTATTCGAGCTGAACATGCAGCCTAATAACTTACGATGTTCACGATTGCAAAAGGCATACGAGTTTTATATTAAACGTTTGTAACATATTCTTGTTCTGTGATAGTACGATCACCATGAATTTCCTGGAGTCGTGCCACGATCGTTCGTGGGACCAATTATAATATCAGGCTTGGCAACGCCGCTAATAGCAACCATTAATTATTTGCAACTTAATAAATTCTTTGCTCAATACATCGGTAAGTTGATTAACGAATGAGCCGAGTTTATTACTTTACATCTGCGCTTCAATTCTTATTAATATTAGACACAAACAACAGAATAGCTTTTTAATCCGTAAGATCTTATATTGTAACGAGAATGTAACTAGATCCATTGTTTTCCAGTAAGAGCGGTATTGGGTTTGTTGGTAATATGTATGTTGAAACTATACAGACACGCTTTGCAGAGCATCTTTGGCTTGCAATTTACGAAATGGTTCGTTGCAATTACCGTAACACAATATCACTTTATGTATTACTTAAGCCGTCCTTTGCCAAACATAATGGCTGTGCCACTAGGTAATTCAAATACGATACACACACATTGTTTGGCTTTAAGCGTTTGCTAAGCAAGTATTAGTCTTCCACTGTTAATATATTTTAGTGCTACTGGCATTATTCGGGTGGTTGAGACAAAATCACATCGTATTTATCTGGTCATCCGCGGCAGCAGTAATAATATTCAGAGCGGAGCTCGCTATGCTCCTGGGATTATTCGTTTTGTACGATATAGCCAACATGAAACTGACCATACAAAGGTATTTACATATTATATCGCGGACCATTGATTCCTAGTATGGCTGTATAACATTGCGAACAGAAGTGATTAGAATCATCAAGGGACATTCCGCAAAACTGCACTGATTTGTAAGCTTCGTTTGCTTCTGAAACTTATTAACTTAACGAAAACCCTTCTCTCCAGAATAACCGAATAAGACACAGATACCCTGTCCGATAATTGCGATTGAAACCTGTGCTAGTGTTGAAATTAGAAAAAAAAATTGACATGTATAATCTTATAACACGGGAAAAGTTTCATCCTTTGGAATTTACTCGAGCCGCTTATCGGAGTATTGATTTCATAAATGTAATAATTTCTAGACTACTTAAAATTGCGGTACCGGCTGGTATATTTTTTCTAACGCTAACGGTTACGATAGATTCCATATTTTGGAGGCGTTTAGTATGGCCCGAAGGTGAAGTATTTTACTTCAACACCATACTTAATAAGAGCAGTGAATGGGGTGTATCCTTTGTCAAGCACTGTAATTACGTGTAATGCCATGCGCACTGTTGCTTTGAAATTTCTTTGAAAGGCGGAATCTTAAATATTTCTGCTGATCTTAACATGAAAAACAGACATCGCCGTTTCTGTGGTACTTTTATTCTGCGCTTCCGCGTGGAATGGCCTTTTCGTATTTTTTAATACCCTTGGGTATGTTTTGGGATGCTCGAGTTCGAACGTTAACAGTTCCTGGTATCGTTTTCGTCGCTTTATTCTCATTTCTACCACATAAAGAATTGAGGTTTATCGTATATGTCTTTCCACTACTGAACGTTAGCGCAGCCGCTGTTTGTCATAGGATGTAAGTACTTTGAATATCGATTGGGTTTTTTTTATGTTACTGATGTTAATTATATATGTTGATTTTTGCAAATAGATGGGAAAACAGGGCGAAAAGTCCGTGGAATGGAGCTCTGGCGCTAATCATTTCAGGCCATCTAGTCTTAAACGCTCTTTTCTCTATGTTTCTTTTATGCGTCGCTGGCTCTAACTATCCTGGTGGTTTAGCTATCGCCAAATTACACAGGCTTGAGAAAGACTGTGTCAATCTAGTGCACGTGCATATCGATGTGCTGACTGCGCAGACGGGGGTTTCAAGGTTTACGCAAACAAATGATTCTTGGATGTAAGTCGATCAATTTTACTAAATATAAAATCAATTAATGACCCAAAACTCTCGATACACTATGGGCAAGCTTTTCCGGTCGTAAATAATCTAATTTAATATAAACTGTCTTCCAGTTATTCGAAACAAGAAAACTTAACCATCGACGATCCAGAGATGCTTCAGTTTACACATCTGTTAATGGAAGCCAAAAGTAAATACTCTCCAAATATAAAACCTTACCTAAAAACTCATGACATTTTGGATTCCGTAGATGGTTTCTCTCACATAGCATTAAATTATAACATGTTACCACCTATACGAATAAAAACCAGGCCTATCATATTTATTATGAAAAGGAAACCTAACATAAAATACGATCCAAAGAAAGCAGAAACCCAGACTTACGTAAAACAACTAGCTCAGGCTGACGCAGACAAAAGTACAGAAAATAAGGATATAATAAATGACACTGTGAAACGTATGGAGCCAATATTAGATGAAATTATGGAGTCATTAGAGCAGTTTGAAAGGCCGTTAAATATTAGCAATAAATATGTTCTGGATCCAGAAGTGCAGGAAATAGTAGAATCTAATAATCCACAAAATAATTCCAACGAATACACCGAAGCAGCAAATGTGGAACAAGTATCGGCTAATTCGTCCGAAAGCAATTTATCAGATTCGGAAACATTGCTGCAAGCGGAAAAGGTACCAAACTTATCGAAAACAGAAAACGGTGTTGGAACTGAAATTAATATTCAACTGCAGTATAATATCGAAAATATTTCCAGCACTGACGAAAAAAGATCGGATGAAAAAAATGAGGAAACTGAGAAAGTGGGAACAGTAAAAGAAAGATTAAAAGGCAGTAACATTCTCCAAGAAGGCGGCAGCATAAAAGAAACTGTTAAAAAGCTTATTCAAGAGAAGTTAGAGGCAGATAGGCTGAAGAAAGACATGATGGACGACGGGAAGTTATTAGAAAATCCAGAAAAGATCAATACAAGGGTGAAGAGAGCAGTGCCGATAAAAATAGAAATGCCGCAGAAAATGAAAAGTATACCGAAACAAGAGTATAGAGAAAAGCCAGCGACTGTTCGAGAAACAGTTAGGGAGCATAAAACGTTTAATGTAAGAGAGAGCATTAGAAGTATAATAAATCAGTTTAAGGAATTCGAAAAAGACTTTGTGCACGAAGATTTAGAAGTAATTAAAAAAGAACCCAGCACTGAGTATAGCAAACAGGTGACAGAAACGAGTACAAAAATTTCAGAAGATACTGCAGATGTAGCAGACACTACAACAAAGATTGAACCTTCAAGAACAATCAAAGATGCCAAAGAAAGTCTAAGAGATATAATAAGCCAATTCAAACAGATAAAGTCTGAATTGACTTCTGAAGAAGATGACGAGTTTGAACGAATTGAAGCGACATACATGGAAAGACCCATTTCCGAGACATTAATGCAATTTAGCGAAGCTTTGAAGAATTTAATACAACGAAGAAAAAAAAGTAAAACGTTAGTTACAAATAAATTAAATAATGATGAAGACGTATCTAAATCGCAAGCCCTGCCAAAATTAATGACGGAAGAATCTCAGTTATCAGCGGAATCGTTAAAGACCTCAAAGGATCAAAACGATAAAAGGGAAAAGGCATTTAACATGGAGAAAATAGGGAAAGTCACTCAAAATATTAATGCAAAAGAAAGCTCAAATTCAGGTACAAATCAAGCTTCTGAAGAAAAATATTTTACGACGTATACGAATAATAAAAACGTTCCTTCAAATGCTCTAAAATCTACCGAAAATGTGTCAAATAATGTAGGAAAGAAGTATACTTCCGAAGAAGATGACATCGTGATTCAAAAGAATGTTAGAAGTAACATAAGTGATTAAGTGTTGAAAATATTTGACTGTTTCTATGCTTTTTGATGGAGCAATTGTGTAATTTTAGTAACATGTAAATACGTTGTTCTGTGATAACGAAAACGTTGTATTTTTTAATCCATGCTCGTGCATTACCAACGCGGAAGAAGCAAGATTTACTTTTCCGGTCTTATCGCTTGAAATGTCAGAGAATATAGACACAAAATGGGAAAGCATTTGTCTAATGTATAGTATCACAAACGTGCCACAACTATATGTATGCTATTACATGATATTAATTTGTACAATAATTATTTCACGTATTGCAAAGTCGCATTAATAAGTTTAGATATATTTAGATGTTGAAATATTTATCTATATATTGTTTGATATAAAAGTAATATTTATCAATGCATGTTTGAGCAACCCTATGCAATTTTATTATCCACCCTTGACTGTTACGGATTTTGTAAGCTACGATTTAATAATGAGACTTTATTTCCTTTTTACCCCCATGCATTTAGATTCTGCTTTTCTATATTTTCTGTTTCTTCACTTTTTAGTCGAGATAGAGTTTAGGATTATTCCGAAATAAAGGAATACACTCTGCCACAAGAAGAAAGTGCATTAATTTCCATATTGGTATTTGCAGAGCATTTAAGTGCCTTAAAATCTCTTCCAAATTCTAAGAAAGAATGAAGCACATACTCGATAAATATATACGTGTAATATAATATGTATCGATATTTTACTGTAAGTAAAAGATATTTAATATTGAAACGTATAAGTTAATCCTTGCATTACTACTCGATCAATTAATAATCAAAAGCATCGAATTCTGATTACAAATTTTATTGACGAATGTTATACAATTGTTTATCATTCAATCTCTTTCTGATTCTGATCTATTTTTTATATCAGTAATATCACATACTAACAATTCAATTTGTGCATTAAACGAATTCCTCTGAACGATTCAAATGTGTTATACACTGTTAATATTATTGTTATACAATACAGTATTTTATCGCGAGGACCGCGTTTTAAATATACAGGAACCCCATCTTGATGCTGTTTGAATAAATGAAAATTAATTACGCGTGACTTATACACAATTAACTTTCATATATCACTAATTTTACATTCTACAGTAAATATACCTGCATCTTCGCTTGATTTAGTTTAAATTTTTTAAATGCTTTCTCAGAAATCCGATTTGGACATCCCACGTTAATTGATCGTTGGAACGAAACAATATTTTTATAAAATACTCTTGAACGTTGAGTCTATGAATATCAATTTTACAAATTCGAATTATTTGTTATTATTATACAAATAGTATTCGTCGCAATGAAGTGAGAAATATAAAATAAATTATTTAAAAGTTTTTTTTCATTTAGTTCTACATTACACAAAATAATCTTTTTATAAATGTTTAAATATCTAGCATTCGCCATATAAAATCCTCCGTTTTAAATGTTACCCGCCTCTCAAGCTAACACCTACTTCCCCAGGAATCATTACTCTAAAAGAACCGTTGCAAAAGGACTAACTTACAAACAACATTTTGCGTCACCCGCGACCTCCAATTATTTCTAATTCTTCGTTTGGCTTTCTCGGTGTATCTAAATAAGAAATTTTACACAAAGAAAAGTGAAAACCGTCACGTCGCGACTACTGTTTTCCAAACGTGCGCGCGCGGATGCAGCGTCCGCGGCGGGGGGCTAAGGTGGGGGGGTGGCTTTTGCCGGCGCTATGTTGGCGAACCTGAAGCGCAGTTTACCTAGGTGGTGGGACAGGGAGCGCATGCGCACTCGTTTCGCGACGCAACAGTCGTAAACAACATTTTTTCCATTCAGATACCTCACGAGTTTACGCTTGCACGGTAAATAGAGCGTCCCGGCGGGCGCAACACGATTTTTCCGCGTTCTCGTGCGACTTCGCGGAAAAAATGGGGCCGAGCTTGCACGCTCAGTGTACGTGATACGTAAACTTATGGGTTTCTGGGATGCGGTGACGTCATCCGGATCGTTCTGGAAGAACCCTGCAGGACAATAATGGCGGGTACGTATATTTACTGTCGACTACTAACGGAATATCGATCTCGAGCGTGGCGAGCGTCCGCCGGAGACCTAATGTATCCCGGTTGCTCCGTTTCAGATTTGTATGCTAAATACAACTGCACCTATTGTCAAGAGGACATCACGGGTTTACGCGTAAGATGCGTAGAATGTCCGGATTTCGACCTCTGCTTGCAGGTGAGTCTAGCGAACGCCTGTTTCTCGGTCACGTGTTCGTGTCTCTGTCCCCCCTCTTCATCCTCCTCTTCGACCTCCGTCACATCTTCGTCTATCCTTCCGCCCTCGCCGGATTTTGCGTGCGAGATTCCTTTTTCGCTTCCCACCTTCGCCTCCTCTCTTTTTTTTTTATTACTCTGTGCCGGCGAGTTATCCTGTATTACCACCCTACTACTTATCCGTGACTTGAATGAAACTGCTGATCGCGGGGAAACACGTGTACGCGCCCGCTATCGTTCGTAAGTCACCGAACCGCTAATAGATTTAAATGAACAGCGAATGTATCGTTATTAAATTAGCGATTTTTGAACGAAAATCGTCTATATTGTATTAGATATTAAGAATCTTATGAACAAGTGTGTGAAAAAATTAAGTACTTCACCTAAATGAGTATAATAGCAGGCAGAAGTAGCGTTTTCTATTGTTAACTCTTCTGGAATCTATAGTTACAATCGTACGCGCACTGTACGTTAATTTTTCATCAGGGAAATAATGCTCTTAAATGTTAACAGTGTTTTTCCGCCGGAGCTGAAATTGGTCCACACAAAAATGATCACTCTTATCAGTTTATGGTGAGTGTTAAGCTTGCTGTAATTTCTTTCATTCTAATGGTGGCTCTTGTTGATCAGAGAAATAATTAATCTTCGCGTGCACAGGATTCTGGTACCATTAGTATATTTAATGGTAGAGGAAATTGGACTGCTAGGGAACAACTTAGACTGTTGGATGCCATTGAACAATTTGGTTTTGGGAATTGGGAAGACATTAGTAAACATATTGAAACGCGTACACCAGAAGGTACAGCCTTTCTTTTAAATGCTTAAATCTTTTTGCTTGAAGTATCTACTTTTTATATTAATAATCGTAGAATTGTGTCTGCAGTTTCTAGCGTATTTTTATGTAGAATCACAAAATGAAAATTACATTTAAGAGAGACTTAGAATAATAGAAAATTAAGGATTTTCTTTGGTGAACATTTCAAAATAAAAATATTAATCTATTATAATATCGTGCGATTAAGTTATCGCGATATAGTACACACGATTCATTTTCTTCTTACAGAAGCAAAAGAAGAATACATTGCCAGATATCTCGACGGCAATATCGGCAAAAACACGTGGCCACCAACGGAAAGCTACAAACCAAATCTTACGGATCAAACTAAGTCAGATCATGGACCTCTGTCGCCCGATCTCACATCTCGATTACCACCGCTGGATATTACTCCAGAGGAAGCTGCGCAACTGGGTTATATGCCTCAACGCGATGATTTCGAAAGGGTACATTCACGAAAGTACTTTGCGCTTATTAACAGAGTCAAAAAGTTAGTGGCATTCGCCTAAAACTTTCTGTCTGCAAGAGATATGTCAATGAAATTTGATGGCAACATTGGTTATTAGTTCCTAAGCTTAACGCCACTGAAATTTGTCTAAGCAGGAATACAAAAACTCTTGCCACGCTACGATATATGTTTAACTAAACTTGATGATAATGTAAAAAAAAGTAGCTCTTGAATAGCACTTTCAAATAATTAAAACTATAGCCCGTGATTGCTCACTACTTTTTTTTTTAATGCTGGCGCAACTGATATTAAAAATCTTCTCGCAGGATTACAATCACGAAGCGGAATCGCTTGTTTCTTCGTTATTCCTGAATCCAGCCGAGGATGACGACTTGGACATAGCCCTGAAACTTGCACAAGTTGATATGTACACCAACAATTTAAGGGAGAGAGCGCGGCGAAAACGGGTAGTACGGGATTATCAGCTTGTATCGGCGTTTTTTGCTTCGTCCAGAAAGCAAGATAAGACAATGAAGAGGAAGCAAACGAAGGAGGAAAAGTACGATTATTATTATATTTGTAATCTAACCGGAGGGAATGTTATATTTTGCTTCATTGTTCTAACGAACATATATCGTTTTCAGAGAATTTAGAGACAGAATGCGGGTATTCGCGCAGTTTTACACAGCGCAGGAGTACGAGCAGTTCTTATCGAACCTCGAGAGGGAAAGAGAGCTGCGGTTGCGTCTTTCAGAGCTATATCGATACAGGGAGCATGGCATAACAAGGCACGAAGAATGCGCTCATTTCGAGCAGGTGATGGCACAAACTCAGGGACAAAATGACGCCACAGATCATTGGAACGAAAAGAAATCTGTAAGTATTCATTTCCACTTGTCCCTTGAATTTTTCCATGTTGCGATAACAATTGGAGTCTTTGTTTTTCGAAAGATACACTTCGCTTCACGGGTTTATAAAATAGTTTGCAAATAATCATCTGTAAAAACTAGTAGGCCAGCTGGATTATCATTTAAACGTTTTTCAACTGCGCTTATGTTCTGAACAAAAAAAAGGAATATGAATAAGTAACACCTTTCAAGCTTTAAGATTAGCGTTTTTAGTTTAACGAGCATCCTTGTTTTGCTTCTTATTATGTACATTGATTTATAAGGAACACGTAACAGATCGGTGTGTTTTATTGATGATAAGTTTCATGGCAGATGTGAAATAGAATTTTATAACGGCGACAATTTAAAAAAGATCATTTGAGAAAGACCAGAGCGTTAATTATACCGTACGCGCTAGCTTTCGCTTCTCCTTTAACTAATTCCATTGTTTATGGTGCGTGTTGCCAGGCATTTGTGAACAGATTGTATCAGTTTGCATTTCACTTAGGGCAGCAGTGGGCCGTCCACACCAATACACCGCCACACCTCAAAAAAAAGGTACAGGACCATTTGAAACGTTGAATCTATTACCAACATTAACCCGTGAAGATCGCGTAAACAGTAGTTAGAGAAAAACGAGGTTGCATAAGCAGTAGCTAGCTGGACCCAATAGTCCAGGTGATATTGGGTGGAGGGTAAATGTGTTTAATTGTACCTTCCAGAGAAGAAGAAAAAAGCTACTCTTCCATCGACCGAAAGTACACTGTAAAAGACTTGCCCAGCAGCAGCTCCTCGGCCAGTCAAACCAATCCCAATCGGACGACGACTCCAGCCAATCCGTGGGCGGAGCCGGATAACAATTTGAATTCTTCCAGCCAGCATTCTACCAGCTCCAGTTCTGCTGTAGAGAAGAATTACGCCGCGACAACGTCCGGGAAATCTTGCTCGGCAACGGGAGGGGACTCAGAGGAGCAGGACGTAGAAATGGAGGCGGCTGCACATTTATTAACGAAACAAGAGAAATCCTTGTGCCTCCAGCTTGATCTAAAGCCAACGCAGTATTTGACGCAGAAAACGTTGTTGTTGCAAGTAAGTCTCTTCCTGGACTTCCGCGTCATACACCCGTTTCCTCATGCGCATGCTAATTTGTACGCGCGTGAATTGTGTGGTTGCAGGAGTATCTAAATGGTAATAGGAGATCTGGCGTTGTACCTCAGTCGGAACCAGAGAGTAAGATATTGCATTATCTGGTAGCGAATGGCTGGATCGCGGCCAACTGATTAAATATGTAAAAAGAAAAAAAGATTAATGACCATTTCAACTCTAAGTCACCCATCTTGCAAACTAAGTCCTAGGGTATAATTGACATTCGAGTCTGATTTAATTAACGTATAGGGCAGGTAGAGAGAGAATGTGTGTGTGTGTATGTATAATTTAATGCGTAAAGATGTTCATTTCTTTTCTCTTTTTTTTTTATTGTAGATTTTCCTGTGCATTGTCGGCGGAGCAAATTGTTACAAACGCAGACTGTATAATAAAATATATTTTCAAGATCGTAATCATCCCATTACGGTCAACAAAAATAAATAATACCATTTTAGAGCTTGAAGTTCGCAACAATTTGCCTGCCGCGCGTCGGCATTCTGAAACGCTTTTCAAAGTTTCATGTTGGATCAAAATTTTTTAATCCCGTTTTTTTTTTTGGTTCGAACAAGCATCTCGACGCATTAGATTTCGTTTCCTAGGAATTATTTTGTCACTGTTCAAGAAATTCTCTTACACTGCCTTTATAGAGCCATTGAACGTATTGCTCAATTAATTCTTCCACCGTAATGGTTTCTTGTACAGGTTTATTAGTTGCACATACTCCTTTCTATCTGTTTCGAATGTGATTTGTTACCATACTTGACAATAAGGAAAAAGTAGGGGAAAGTCACACGTTAGTCAAGGTTACTGCGTCGTTGTTTAGTTAAACGCGGCAAAGATCGAACTAGGGGCATATTCTCCCGGGAACCGGCTCGATCGGCGTTTCATATAACAGTTCCCAAACGTTTCCGGCTGGATATGCGTTTAAAATATTTAATTAAATAAAAGAAAGAAGACACTTTAAACTATTTATATAGCTGAGATTCATGAAAGTATTGAATATTATTAGTTTAATGATAGATATAATGTCCTTGGTAACGAACATGGAAAACGTAGGTAACCCTCGATAGTCTCTGTTAAATATTTCTCAATTCAAACAATTCTGACACACACGACACACGTATCATACACGCAAGCCATTGCATTTTCTTCTGCAATCGTTGAGTTACTCTTTAAACGATTCAAGGGATTCCTTATTGATAAGGGATGGTACAAAGAGCAGGTCATAAGGACATTTGTTATCACCATAAAAAAAAATATAATATTAGGTAATTTATTTGTTGCCTCTGTAATATTTGTACATAGGACGAGAAAAAAATAGTACCTTCCTAGTGATACTACTTCTAAAGCACAAATTATAATGGTGGTAATCGAACGAGGTGTTGAGAAGCATATAGTGTGATATAACGATGGTGTTCCAAGCCAAAACACGTATTGCAGAAAAAAAAGACATAAGAACTTAAGACACTTTAACAAGTTTTAAGAAAACAATTATTTTCCGTTGCTTTTAATATCACTGGCAAACCATAGCTTCCAATTAAATGTGAAAGAAGAGAACGAAATATCCGTACCGAAAGCATTGCGAAGTTGCTGTACTTCCGTGCTTCGATTTCATGTAAAAATCACAATTTGCAGCTTTTATTTAGTACAAATTGGTCTCTGATTTTGATACACGTATCTCTCACATTCTGATATGCTTAAAAAATTTCGAAAAAACATGAAAAAACAAGAATATTAATCGTTTTGCTTTGTAGTATTTTTGTCTTTCTCTGAATCGTCACGCTTACAAAAAGTCTTGAACTGCGAGTTCAAGCTACAGGAAAAAAAAACAAAGATCATTGTTTAGCTTATGTCATCGCATGGATGTAAAAAAAGGTTAAAAAAATATATATATAGATATATATATCTGTGTAAATATATAAAAAGGAAAACTACTCGCGACTGAGTAGCTATAAAAGTCTTGTGTGTAAAAAAAGGGGATGAAAAAGAAAGAGTCTAAAAACATCTTCCATCGGGAAACAATACTTATTATGGCGTATTTGCTTAAGTAGCTAAGCGACACGAAATAGGGAAATAGCTGCTCATATTTTTTACGGAGAGTAGAAGACTATTCCCCTTTGTTCGATGTAATGTATTTTCCACGGACTTCTGTAAACAGCGAACTCGTTTCTAAACAGGGTTAAACTATTGTTTACTGGCGAATGCTCGCGTTCGCTTTTTAAAGAGACGCATAATTTACTATATTTTTGCTGCTTACTTTGAACGGCACAGAAGTCGATCGATGTGAGTTTAAGTTTCTCGTCGCACCATTTTCAGTGGCATCAATTTTAATCCTTACTTTTGTTTCTTGTCTAACGAATTTTTCCATCTTTTTATGGCACTTCCTTCAGACGTTAATCACGCTTGAAAGATAGTAACTTTTAAATCTTTCTCCTTTTTTTTTTATATTTTACCTGCAACAACTTACACGGATCGACTAGCCTGTTGTTTGACTGTAATATTCGTAATAAGAAATGGTCCACAAATAGGCTGTTTAACTAAACGGATAGTGGGTACTCCGTAATTCATGGTGATTGAAAGGCGATTCTTCATCAAAGAATGATCTGATCTCTTGCTGGACAGCCTATCTAATCAAAATTCATTGATATCCACGTACTTGGAAGTTACTTGTGCGCACTTGGCGAACTGCGAAGTCAACTGTTTCGAAGAAACGGTCATTTCACCCCCTCGACTTATTGTTTAATGAAGAATCGCCACTTTTTGTTTGCACCACGAGTAACAAACACCCTACGTAGACGAAGAGTTATCTTAAATAAAAAAAAAAAAAGTGATCAGTACGCCTTCCTCTAGCTATTTAAAAGAATAATTTATAAAATTGAGAAGAAACTGACGTAGACAAACTATTACAGCGACGTTGTAATTGAACAAGCACCGTGTTTAATATCTAGAAAGTTTTAATTTAGCCACACTGTCATCCTAGGGATTACGAATTGAAACTTTCGAGAATTTTAAGTTTCTTTTATAAAGGTCGGTAAGACACGTTGGTGTTAATTTTTTTTCGTCACACTCAGAAACGATAAAGTAAGTGTTGATTTGTGAAAGCAGTGGGAATAATGGAAATGTGATCGCGAAACTCGAATCATTTCAGAAATTGATGTAATGTTAATTTTACGAATCCGTTATGACACAACGAGTTTCTTACTTCTCATTGTTCTAGAAATAATGGAGAAATTAATATTTCAATGCGATACGGCTCTCAATCTTGTACTTGAATCAAACAGTCGTTAATGTATGAAATAAACTGTACAATAGGTATTTTCCCTTAAAATGATGCCATTATCTATTCCAATATTACTCGTATCCTTTTCCAACTATTTCTTCATTCTGTTCCATTTTTACATCTCTCAATGTTCAAATTACCAGTCCCCACAATCCCAACGAAACTATCTTTGTGTGTTTAAAATTGAACCTTCGATATCTGTTCCTGCGATTATTTAATCGATTAATAGATATTGATTTTACTCGGGAATTTCAATTATAACGCTTTCTGTTAAGAAAAACATAATTTCCTATTTACTATAACACTTTGCCTGTTTCGTGAAATAATTATGTATTTTGCTTTGTAATTCTGAAACTTGCAAATATCTTTTCGAGCAAACGAGTCAATATTGGTTCAAGTTCGGGATAAAAAAAACAGATCTTTTATATTCCCTGGTGTTTCCTCGACGAGGGGACTTCCATGGTCCTACGTAGGCTTCAATGTGACTTTCGGCTTTTTATAGATTTCTTTCCTGTGCAATGAACAGCGAGTTTATTTCGTCTGTAACGCTCTGCAATGTCACCGGGGGGGACCTTTTTGTTCTGTTCTGAGATTAGCTCATCTTTCATAAGTTTCCCTGTTTTTGCTATTATAGAATTGTTTTTTAAAGTGCTTTATACGTGCAATTACCTACGTGGAATTATATCTAACCTCTAATTAAAATTATCTGTCACACTTGTCAACATTCATGTTTAATGCATCGCGCAACTATTTATACCGTGCTCTCTTCAAACTATTTATCAACTTCTGAGTGACAGAATTAATCAATTTAATTATCGAATCCGCAAATCGTTGGTCGCCATCAACCTCAGTTTTCGAGAAATTCGATTTTGAAAAAAGCTGCAAATTTTCAACTTCGAACATCTTCTGTGTTCAAACAGTAATAGTTATTCGGTTGCTTGTTCCGCCTAATTATTCTATGAACCCTCGTTTAAACAACGACAGCAGTCTGGCGGCCCACCGCCATTGACTACCACTGTCGGCGCCGCACGTTTTGCCAAACTCTTTCGTTTCTGTATTGAAAACAAAAAGTGTTTTACCACTTTTGTTGCTGGTTTCCGGAGGAAAAATGTCTGATGCTTCGCGTGGAGTAGTCAGATTTTTTCCTAGACCCTTAGTTTTTGAAATATGTAGAAAAATATCTGCCAAAATTTGTGCATTTCGGGTGTTCTTTTTCGTTTGATCGTTGTTTAAACATAATTAATTGATCTTAATTAATCTAAACTTATATCCTTGTATTCGCGAGGGTTCATAGAATAATCTGACGGAACAAGCAACCCAACAACTATTACTGTGTGAACTCAAACGATGTTCAATGTTGAAAGTTTGCAGTTTTTTTTAATTCAAAATCGAATTTCTCGAAAACTGAGGGTGATGGCGACAAACGGTTTACGGATTCGTTTTCAGCGCACCAAAATCTATAATAAATGATTATTGAATGTTACAGTGTTTTTTTAGAGTATATTCTCTGTCAATTAATTAATCACGTGTTCACAAGAATCCTCCTTCTCGTCGTCAAATTATATTTATTAAATTTCTCCATGTCGCACTGCAATGTACTGTAATAATTCTTCGTCCTTCCCAGTTCCTTCGTAACTAACACTCAAGCACCGTTGCAATTAGGAAACGACTGGAGAAATTACTACAAATCGGGGAATGTAACCCTGCGCAGCTGAAATTATCGTCAATTTTGTTTAATCCTCTACGATCGACATCGTCACCCACCGCGAGCAACAATCTTTTCCGAATGCAGATCTGCGTTGCCGGCGATAATCAATTTTCTAGGCGTGACGCATGTCGTCGGGTAGAATAATCAGGACGATTCACTATTGAAATGACATGCACAACTTGCGAGAGCAACAAAGAATCACGATCGAATAAGTGGAAATGCATCACGCGTCACGGCTCGTTGACGCTCGCTTCTTGGATCTTCAGGCCCCTGCGATAATTAATTGTCCTTTCTACGTTTGTACGGTGTCCTTCGTGGCGTCGACATTCAAGTAACGTCTACTTTTTTCTTTGTCGTTTTTAATCTTACGCGCGTTAGGATTCCACGAGCGCGACGCCACGATTGCGACATCCGCGCATTCAAATCTCCTCTGGACAAAGATCTAGACGGGATCCATAGTCAAAATCTATAGCAGTGATTCCTAACAGGTGGGTCGCGAAGTGTTTTCTGCGGGATCCCCACGGCTTTTTCGTTTGTTTTTTTTTAAATATTATTGAATTAGAATTGTATTCTGATATATCTATTTTTAATGTTTTTTACCTTATTTTTACCTTTATATTTGGGGGGGTCGCAGATTATTTGAATATTATTAAAGCGGTTTGTGACTCGAGGAAGATTGGGAAACACGGATTTATAGAGTACAGAGGTGATATTTGCCACAGATTTCATAGATAAATTTAGATGAGGTGAAAATTGGATGGGAAGTAAATGTCAAAAGAATTAGAGGACCGGCGTGAGTTGTGCGGAATGTGTTATTTCACACTTGATATTTGACTATTTGTGGAATTCTACATTCGGGAATTTTAAAGGCATTTTACCATTTTTTTATTTTTTGTTTTGAGCACCATTGTTTTTTACGCGGTTGAAATTTGACTATTTAGTTTGTACTCCCCCCGCCCTTCCAACTCCACGCTCAGGAAAAATGTGCTCCCAATCCTGAAAAGAAGAGTGTTGAAACTATCGTTTACAAATGATATGATATTTGAAATTATGCTCGACCAATGTAGTCGTTAATAACAATTTCATGCATATTTATTAATTTCACAAACCTTGCCCCGACTAGTAATGTTGATCAGTTTCGTGGACCACTCGACCGATTCCAAGAAACTGCAATAAATTTCCTGGTTGGAAGCGAGATCGAGGCGGGCTGGTCCACGAGATTCTAATTGCGTTGCAATCAAGGAAGATGTACTATTTTTTTCAAACTTTTTCTCTGATTAGTTAGGATGCTTTGATTAAATGGCCGTACAAGGATATTCATAAAGAATCTTGACATATCAAAACACAACGACTCTTTCAGACATCTGTAAAGGAAACTTAATTGACTTTATTATTTTTTAAGAAACCATAGTCTTTTATAGAGTGGCCTGACAGGATGAAATATCCCAAAGCTTGTTGTGTCAGCGAAATATATTTCATTTTATATCCTCCGCAGAAAATCAAAGGAACGAATTCGATGATTTTTAGCAAACGGCAGTGTGTAAATTACGTATTTCGAAAAGAACAAACAGTTCAGTTGGGCAAGATTATCCAGGGACCGTTAATTTATGTATTGGAATAGTTCGTTAATATCAGTTGTAATGCTACAAACATTTTCGGAGCTGAGATTATTGGAACATCGTGTTGACAGAAGTCATTCGATTTGGTTTTCTATGATGTAACTTGTCTTCCGACGAAATTCTTGCGTTTTTACAAATACAGGCACGGGTGGTGATTTTAGCCATTCCACATTGTGCCCTTTTCATTAAAATCACACGTAGTATACTTGCGAGAAATAATGTTAAATGATAGTAGGTGATACGTGATCTTACAGGTTCTTTAGCACGGATGTACAAAAAAGGAACGTTTTACACGCGGGCACTAATGGCAGTGAAAGAAACTGGCTGTGATTCACTGGTTCATGAAAATTTATATTAAAACATTGCAAAGAGCGTTTTATGAAGTGGACGACGTAGCCGTGACATCGGTTCCGCTATTAAACCGTCGCAAAAAGATATGAATAACAAATATTGTCGCATCCAAGGAGCAAAGTTTAAATATTTCTTGTCCCCTTAAACGATTCACTCAACTGTAATGTCTAGGAAGATAATAATAAAACAAAGGAATTCAATTGAGCCTGTCATCTTTTATATGAACGTTCCGAGAATTATAATAGCATTATGTGTTCCTAATAAACGTAATAGGATAGTCACGGAAACATTAATATGTTCCCAAGCAATAACGTCAAATAGAAATAATTTAATAATCCAAATTATAAATCATAAGGTGGAAGAAGAATAATTTAAATAACTAAGCAGTGAAATATAAAATTAATTATCGAATAAAAACAAGCTTCTGTTCCAAATTACATAAATCTCAAGATTATTATAAAAAGCGCACAACGCGAATCATGTAACACTTTCGGTCGAGACATATTTATTAAGCCATGAGTCATTAGAACCATTAGCGTCAAATATATTTCAGCCTTCGTCATCTTACCGATTCACCGAATGAAATATTTATTTTAACGAATTATATAATACATGCTTCCTGCAAATAATAAAGGAAACGCGAGTTTAATTGAGACGCCCGAATACGCACTAAAACTCGATTCATTAAGGAAAGACAAGTATCATACAATGACGCAAAAAAATTCCTTCAGATTCGTAATAAATTCATGCTTCCGTGCCATAAACGATACAACCGATTCATCATCAGCCCCTAATTTTATTAAATTTATGCTGTCCATTGATCGCTCTTCGTTATTAATAATTCTACTCGATGAAATCTGTTTATCTAAATTATGTATATTCTCACAAATTTAAGGACTTATTTCCTTAAGTAATGCAGGTCGTAATAAACCACTGGCGTTATGTATATTCAGGAATAATATTCTAACGAGGTCGGCGCGTTTCCGATCAAGCTTGATTTACCCTCATTATTAACAATTAATTATCCTCTCGTTCCACGAAATATCTCAAAGGAAACGGATCCTCGAAATACATCGCGGTACGAACCAAAACACGGTCACCCGTATGTACACCAGCATCGGGGAACCAAAGTCGTGCCAAGGAAATTTTTCCGAGCATTCATTCGTGGCGGTGAGGAGAAAAAAAAACTGATTAAAATGCGCGTCATCGTCGGATCAACAAACAAGTCGAATATTTTTCCGCAAGTTCCGACAAAACAAAGAAGAGGAGGTAACTTTCCAGGTGGGGTCGAACCGTATGAATCGTTGTTCCCACCTTGGACCGCCTCGATCATCCGCGGCTGATCCTACCACCGGCGATTGAGGATATATAAGCATCGCCAGCCAGGATATCTGTAGAATTGCATCTAATCGCAGCTAACACGTTCAGGTGAGTGAGTGTTACACGATACAGAGCGACACGGAGTGTCTCTCCTCCAGTCCCTGGCCAGTCGTTCGGATGAATCACTTTCGCGCAGGATAATTACGAGCCGACAATCAGCCGGCTCCGAATGAATTCCTCCATCGAGCTAGAATTCTCGATTGCCTTGAACGGAACTAGACCAGCCGCGATTGAAACGATCGTTGTAATCGCGAATCAGCGTCCGAGCTAGCTGGTCGTCGGCGGCCACGTCCTAATAAGTCGATTCAGTGGCGGGATTTTAATTAAAGGAAAACTCATCCCTAAATTTCTACGCCTTCTTCGCGGATTGTGTAATAGCTGTACGAGGCTTAAATGGAATTTCGTTTGTTCGGTGCAGAAATGAAACTCGCAGTGGTTTGCTTGCTCGCGTTTGCGGCGGTCGTCTTTGTGGCCGCTCGCCCGGAGGAAAAATACACGAATAAGTTCGACCATATCGACGTCGACCAGATCCTGCAGAGCGATCGACTGCTCAACAATTACTTCAAGTGTTTGATGGGAGAGGGAAGATGCACCGCCGAAGGCACTGAACTTAAGAGTAAGTACTACGCTGCCAGGCATTTATTTATCGCTGCTTCTGCACTGAGAAGTCGATGATTTTTGTGCTGGGAAAATCCTTTATTTCGCGCTAAAATCTTGCCAGAAGACTCTGCAACGCATATTATGTGGAGGGCCGAGATTCAAAGTGGTGTAAATCTACATACGTATTGCAGTTGCGAGAAAACGTCTAAAGGCTCAAAATGCTACCATAATAAATATCTGTACATATACTTATAAATTTAAAAAATTTTCAATTTTCAATTTCTAATCGCAATTATTGAATAGATTAATCAGTGAAATTGAATTTAATTATAGCCCTCTCAGGTGCTTTTTGCCTACATAAAATGGAGAAAAATAGAACAAAATGTCTTTCTTAACATTATCTTTTATGATTTATTTAATATTATGGTTTACAATTAGATACCAACGAGTTAGAGTCAGTCGGTCAACATCGATCTACAAAATTTACGATAGCTCTGTCAATTTTAAAGGCACGGCAATGACATTTAGAGGACCTACGTATAAAGGACGAGGAATCTAATTACGCGCTCTATGCAAAAAGGTGCTTGAACGTCCCGACGATGCGTTCTCGCATCCAAGAGTACAGTTCAAGCCTAGTTGCATTTGTTGTTGGTATATCGACGGCCAACTAATACCAGTGAATTAAATCACTTCGACCTCATCTAAAATTCAACCAATCCTTCATACATCCTCCACCCATACGTACTCCTGACCATTTTCTTCTGACTGCCCAGAAATCCTGCCGGACGCCTTGGCCACCGAGTGCTCCAAGTGCTCCGACTTGCACAAAGAGATGTCGAAGAAGGTGATACAGTTTCTCACGACCAACAAACCGGAGATGTGGCAGAAGCTGCTGGATAAGTACGACCCCGAAAAGAAGTTCAGGACGAAATTCGGAAGCGAGGCGAAGAAGTACGGCATCACTGTTTGAACAGCTACCGGAAACCGCGTTCTTCGCACCCGACGCGATCTCGAGGGCAATCGGAACCGTTCGAGAGGACCGTTTTCGCGCCGGTTACGAGCGCGCAGTGAACAGATGGAGGGGGCATTCTAGTGACGATTAATGACTACTTGTAACGTCTACGGCCAAACAAAAAAAATAAGAAAATAATCAGGAGACAATCATTAGCAGCTAGCAGATCGTGTAATTTTCTTCGGTATACACGCTTCACTCGAGGGCGTCTGTCCAATGCAATAAAGTGTCGATCAATTTCCAATGGGCCTTGTGATATTCCGTACTCGTGCGCTCCTTTTATTTTCAGCCCCGCGACGCCGAGGCGCGCGCGGCGGGCCACGCGCCGAATAAAAAGGCGCGGGCTCGCCCCGCGCGATTTATATTCGCCGAGCGTAGTTTCAGCCGGTCGGCGTGTCATTTCCAACGATGCCGAAGGGTATCCTTCGTCGTCGAAACTCGGGTTACGTAATTGGAACGAAGGAAAGCGATCCACGTCGCTTGAACCGTTTCGTCGTGGCAGCTATGGCATTAATAATGTCAACGTGTCAGGTGGAAATTTTCCTAGTCTCCGATGTTGACCGGCAACAAACGCGTCGCGTAACGAGAGGCTCGTGTGCGTGATCCAGGTTTCTCAAGAAAATTCTCATGTGTTGATAATTAATTGTGCGCCGGGAAGAGGGGAATCTTTTAATTAAATCGACAGACACTGGGTTGAACATGAATCTTTTGCTTGTCGGAGGAATGCTTTATTAAAGGGTCCATTCTACTTTGCTATTTTGATGAATCTTTTTTCAAGAACTAATGTACGGATTTTAATGTTTTTTTTTTGTTAAATGTTTATTATTCCTTGCTGTATGGAATTGTATTTTTCATGGTTCGAAAATATAATTACAAATTTGTAGATTTATATCGCAAAGTTTGTGCCTCAGTGACTTAAAGTGGTCCTAAAATGATAAAAATAGAATGATTGTTAGGTGTGTAAGCAATAGAATCATCCAGGTATCACAAATAGTTTTTGTACCACCCACGAGAAACATCGAAAAATAGGCAAAACTGTCAACGAATTTTAAAAAAATCTTTGAAATATTAAGGTATCTTATCAGTTTATTATTTCTACAAAAAAAAATTAGCATCTGGATTTGAATTAGACTTCGTAATTTTAAAGTCGTGAAATGCGATAGTGCATACGTACCAGTGTCACTAATAATCAGGATTTGTATATAGACTAAGTAGGCCGCAGCTTAGGCTGGCAAAAGAAATTGAGAAATGTTTGAACACGGAGGTTTAAGACAACGTTAAGAACAAATCACTTTTTTATGTAGCAAATTAGCAATAACTGGTGTGTGAGTTGTGACACTGAATCAATTTTAAAACTGCCTGAACTCTTTTAAATTAAAATATTTTATGATATTTCACGCAAAGGGCGGCAGACTAGAGCTGTTCGAGTACTCGAAAAAAGCGAGCCGAGCCTGGCTCGGCTCGAAGAACCGAGTACTCGTAAAAACCGAGCGGCTCCAAAGAATCGAGTACTCGAATTTTTTCGAGCGACTGTAAGAGAACCGACTAGTCGATTTTTCTTTTTTTTTTTCCTCTTCGAGTACTCGACTCGGCTCGGAAACTGAGTCTCGGCTCGGTCCGAATTTCAAGCTACTCGAATATTCGAGTACTCGAACAGCCCTACGGCAGATGCTTGTTAGCCTAGGGGCGCCAAATCTCCGAATCCGCCCCTGCTAATAATCACAAAGCAGTATAATCGATAAGTATAATTCGTTTGTCAGACGATTCGAGAGGCATCGAATAAATATAGTTACCGAGCCAATGGCTGATAAATCTTGGAAAAGTCACAGAATATTTCCCAAGTAGGTATTACTAAACACCCTGACCTATGTTATTTAAAAATTGCGCCGAGGGGCCACTCCGTTATTCAATGAAAAGCGATATAATGGAAGGGAAAGTGGAATTAAGAACCGAAGACGACATATGTCAAGGATTTCTTCTCTAACCGTCGAATCGATTGCACCTCGATTACCGTCGATTGCGCGAATCACTTGCTCGAAACGTTAGAGATTTTCTACAGCGAAAGAACGAGATGCCAGGATTGGAGACCGTGACCAGTTTCGGCCTCCGAGTCGAAAAGTTCAAAAAGAAGTTCTTCAAGTACTATTTAAAGCACTTTCCAACCTTGTTCCACATTTGCTACGATCCAATAGGCACGCACAAAAGGATGCGCGCGTTCATAGGCTTTCTTCTCGGCTTCTTTATGGCCGTCTTGTTGTACGAATTCATCATCGTTGATCTCCAGTTCGATATGTACACTAGTTTCTTTCTTGGTGTCGTACTGGTCACGATGCTGTCGATTGGCTGCGCATCCTCGATTCAGGTACCTATAACAGGTGTCCTATCAAATAAAAATGTGGATCGATGACCTTGAAGCAAGAGGGCTGTAACTCCATTTTTGGCAGTGTTTGAGTTACGACGTGTAATGTACGTAAAATAATTCTACATCGCTTGGTGCAATAATTAGGTTCTGGGCTGCTGCAGATTTGAAAAATTCGCCAAAAATAGAAGTAAGAACATCTCGATTCAATAACTACTACTAATTGTGTGAAAATATATATTTTTCAATTAGAATTCTCTTCTTAACGTTACGTAAAAGCAATAATTTTATAAACAGTTTTTCCAATTCACTCGAAGTTGGTAAATATGGCACTGTAGCCTTTTGCTGCAAGGTCCTCAATTCTAATTAAAATTCAATGACTTCTCCAAAGTAAAACGTTGAATTTTCTTCTATTTGATTGTCGGTTAGCAAATTCTATAAACTGAAAAAGAGATAGAATTTTTGTGGAAATAAACAGTTAAACACGAAATATTAATATAAAGAGTAGAACTATTACTTACGATTTCAAACGTAATAGGTGAGGTGCATTAGCCTTCTAACGATTCCATCTTTTTGCGGCCGCTCGGGTCGCAGTATGCTAAGGGCAATGATTCTAGGGTACATTATCGCTGGACCCTTGTTTAATTTAATGTACAACGCGAAAGAAGTGGTGAGAACGTTCGCTTGCACCTCTCAGCTGACGTACAACCTCACGAAGACCAGATTCGACTTGATGTTCAAACCGTTTCAGCAGGTAGCGTTTCAAGCGGCACAATAAATTCTCAAGCAACGAAATATGAATCGATATACACTCTCGAGTTATTTTCTATGATAAGGAGAAGCTCGTTTCACTTTTAAAGTTATCGCATCTGTCCGCAGGCCATCCTTGCCATGAAAACGGACGCAGAGGAAATAAAGGAGACTCTGTCCTCGGTGAGGGACTTAATGAGCCCGATCGTGGAGGAGGTAGAAGGAGAAGAAGAGATGTTGCGATTAAAAGAGGAGAACGATTATCTGGACGAATTGCTAGACGACACGAAAAGGAGCAAGGAGATCGATCAGAAGCACGAGAAGGAAGTCCAGAAAGCTAAGTCGGAAGCTGATATCTACGAAGCCAAGTATAAGAAGAAGATTGAAGCTCGATGCGACGAGCAGCTTAGTCGAGGCGCGGAGAGGTGTAGGTGCGTTTTGAAAAAACATTTGAAGTTTCTTTCTACAAAAGTAAAGCATTTGTGCCGGTGATTACGAACGTAAGCTCATCCACCAATCATAATAGGATAAACACCCATTCTCAAAACTCTTAACAAATATAAAACAAGTGGAAGAACCCCGGAAATTGGGATTTTTCTTATTTTATGCTATATTCATTTATATTCCAATATTATGTTAGAATTGTTGAAAAATAGCCGTCAAGTGAGCAATGGCATGGTAGCGACACTTTCACAATGAGCCGCGACAGTATCACGTTCGTTTCGATAATGGTGTAAGTCCTTTGTAAGTAATTTGTGAGAAGGGGAAAAAGAAGGAAAACAGGAAATTGCTATAATTAATATTGCTGAAAATATGAGAAAATTCCTATTGTTCGAAAAAGTCTTTGAATTTATTAAATTGTGATGATAGAAAAACTACGTTTCAGCACTTTTGCAATTTTCGGAGCATTCAAAGGTTTAAACAACACATTTTCCTACAAGTTACTCATAAAATTTTATAACGATCGAAAAATATTTTGTAACCCTTCGTGGCCACACATGATACATACATTCTGTACATTTTTGGATCTTAAAAATAAAATTTGAAAAGTTGGTGAATGTTAACCAAAAAAAAGAACAAAAAATCGCAAAACATTGGCAATATAAATGTCAACATATCAAAATTTACATTTGTACGAAAAGACTATTAGAGCATAAAAGTTAAAAGATTAAAAAATGCGAAAATGGTCATTCAAAACTGACGCTGAGGTGCGGTGAACCATGGAGGATCAATACGCCCAAACGCAACAGTCTTAAATCTCAAAACAAAAAATACATGACTTACGTCACTCTCATAATTGCCGACACATTTATATGTCCAGCAGTAGGTAGTAATGAATTTTCCCTGTCCCACTATTTAAAGGGATATGTTCAGCGACGCTTACGACAGATGTTACGATAAAGTCACCGTGTTCGTTGCCTGGCTCCTTTGTTGGCCCATGAAGCTGACTTTCGTCTGTAATCTGGTCCAGGCACTGGGTGGTTCCAGCATCTGTGATCCTGACGGAAAGGTCGACAGCGGAATCGGCGAAGGTTACGCCGCCCTGAAAAGTAAGCGTTCGAGCATCAACATTCTCTGTAACTCCTTCAAAGCCGAGATCTAGATAAAAAATTAGTAGATGGTAGGGACGAAGCTTGAATATTATATTTGTAATTCAACATTAATTGTATTCGTACGAAGAAGTCCTTTAAAAGTACAACACAATTCTCTTACAAGGTATGTTCGGATACCCGATTTTTCATTTCGATTTTTTTAGCAACTGTGCAGATTTGTAGGGGACCTCGATAAAAGAATCGGGCAATTTTTTCTTTGTGTCCATTTTCGGTTCTTCAGCATGGAAAGATCTCCTAAAGGGTATTGAGTGTTTTCCTATTTTCCAGTATATCTTGAAAGCTATAGTAGATATAAAAAAAATTGTTACAAAGAAGATTTAATGGGGTTTTACGCTGTCCGAAACCATGTAATGGAATTGTTTAAAATTTGTGGCGGGGAACATTTTACTATTTAAATTACAAATTTTAAACAATTTGATTACACAGTTTTATAGGTCATAAAAAGCCGTTAAGTTTTCGTTGTAATATTTTTTTATCTCTACTATAGTTTTCAAGATATACAAGAAAATGGGAAATGACAGATTAACCTTTAGGTGGTGTTTCGCACCCCGAAGAGCCGAAAATGTGCACAAACGAAAAATACTTCTATCGATGACCTGACATCTGCACAGTTACAAAAAGAAAATCGGTGCGTTCGGGTAATCGAACTTTCCTTGTTGGTATTAATTACATATCAAGTCATTCCCCATTAATAAAAGAATATCATTCCGACTACCGTCTGTGTACCATACTTTTACGTGTGTTTTCGAAGTTGAACGAGCCGATCCTTCTTAAAAGGTGCCCGGGACGAGTTCAGCAGGAGCTTGAAGGACGCCAAGCTGCAGTACAAAGTGAAAAAGCCTACCGTGATCCTTGATCTCGAGGATTCCGCAGACGCGGCGAAAGCTGTGATGCACGAGTTCGCCTCTAGAAAAAGGCTGCTCGAGTCTGCGATGGTGACCATTAAGAGGTGCCTGTCCTTCATGTTCCTGAAGATCCTCCTCAGTGCCCAGACGTACCACCACAAGTATTTGGGCGAAATCGAGCACGACAACGTGTACGTGACCCCCTACTTCCGGAGGATCGACGCGAGGAGAAAAGCACGTGGTAGCGCGACGCTGCTGCCGCTGAAGAAGATCGAGAGACGGAAGTTCGTCGATCCCTACAGCCTGCGAGCGAGCAAGACGGAGGGAGCTCACCTAACCGGCCAAATTATAAAGCTAATTCTCGAACTAATCACCGCGACCACTTTCATCATTCTGGATTGGCTATTCTACGAAACCCTGGATCTGATCAGAAGGCACGCGTACATGGAGTACACTCAGGCAAGGTTTATTTTAATACGCTGTGTCTGTGAATGGAAATCGATCGAAATAGTGAGATTTTTAAGTCTTGTTAATAATAAGAATCTTAGAAGGAGTTCTTTTACTACAAGTAGTATGAATTTTAAGAATGTTTACTTGAAACTTCCGTTCAACTTATATGTAATAGAATACAGATTTTTCATCAGGGGCTAATGCCGCTGTAGAGAATACAAAATATGTTCGAAGGCCTTTATTGTACATACCTTGAAGTTTCATCACATTTTTTTCTTCTTCACGATCTATGAACTAATGATTTGTAAACTAATTTCAGGAAGGCCAGCACGACTTAACCCTGGAGATCCGCGGGACCGGGGTGATAGCGACACTGATCAGAAGCGCGATCCGTGGCTTCAACGTGAAGAAGCACGTGAAAACCGTGATCTCGAATAGCGCCTGCCTGCCGAAACCAACGAGGCTGCCCCGTTTCATAATTTTCA
The DNA here is from genome assembly GCA_963932335.1 of Andrena marginata. NCBI lineage: Eukaryota > Metazoa > Arthropoda > Insecta > Hymenoptera > Andrenidae > Andrena > Andrena marginata. Next base: position 6,623,571 of record OZ010661.1, read on the forward strand.
AGATCTACGGGACTTTCGTTGGAATCCTCTTATTGATCGTCGCGTCCATCTACGCGCAGAGAACTCGTAGAGGCATTTGCTCGTTCTTTTATCGCAGAAGAGAGAAGAGACGGGTGCTGTACCTTTACAACGAAAGTCTGCGACGCAGAATAGGCTTCGCGAAGTTCATGAAGGCGAGGGTGAGGAGGCTGGTGAGGACTCGTCGCTTGGAGCACGACGTTGATTTCTGGATGGCCCTGAGAACGCAATGGCCCAGAGTTTTCGGATGGCTGAAGCTGTTCGCCTGCGCCAGGGAAAGGTGTCTGATCTGCGGCGAAACGGAGCCTAGAAAAGGACCCAAACATCGACGGTGCACCACCCCTGGCTGCTATTTCGTGCACTGCTCCGATTGCTGGAGGGACGTCGGGAAAGTTTGTTACGCCTGCAACGAGTCAACGGAAACTGACACCGAGGAGTATGACACGCAGCGTAGCGAACTTTGACGCTCCTCGTTGCAAGGATACGTGTTATGCATCGTTCCTGGATAAATCGTTCTAATACGAATGATAATAATTGGAGGGCTGGGATATTCAGCTTCTGGCAAACATCAAGTGGGATCAGGAAAGAAGTTGAGCGAGGATAGTTCCGCGGGGAAGGTCTTCGAGATCCGAGAACCGTGGTGTTCAAAGTCTTTGGGAAAGTTAATTAGAAATAAGAAAATGGCACTCAAGCATCTTTTTTTGAATCTTTGAGGACCAAGATTCATAGGAATAATGCGAATCGCTGCAATAAAAGAAGGAGTGGAAACTTCGATTTCCTGGATGTTGAAATTAATTTGATTTATATGGCATTTATGGCCATAAAGGGCTCGTTTACTGTATCATATTTCTTTCGAGCGATTATCGATGTTATACGATATAATTCTCATTAGAAGATGCTCTTTTCGTGGCGGCAGTTTCACGTTTCGAAGTTTCGACGACAGAGGCTGGTGTTCCAACTCGCCTAGGAGGATTTTTTTAGGGAACTACGATACCGTCAGAGATTGTAAGGCCACCTCTACGTATAAATCTCACGTAGCGAAGTCGACAAGAAGATTCTCAGATTTCACGAGGATGGACCGAGAACTTAAGACGCGTACGTCCTCCATGTTGAATTTACGAAGGCTGCGATGCCTGAACGGAATACGAAATAATGCGGAGGAAGAGTCATTATAGTGTCACGGCGTCTTATCGATTCTGTGGAACTCTATATTCCCATTAAGCACCGGACGTTTCCACGAAGCTAAGGAAGCGTATCGTATCAAGGGAACGTCGAGCCTCCGTAACAAGTCTCGAGCGCGGAATTGTTTAGCGGCATCCGCGAATGTAAAAAGAGCACGCTCTTGCTGGAGAGGAAAAATTTGTGACGGGACCTTGCATTTCGTCGCGCCAATAATATATGGAAGAGCTTTACTTAGAATCGAATGGAAATAGGACAACGCGTTTTTGGATCTGTCACAATGATTATATTAAATCCTAATTTTGGTTTCCGTTCCCATGGAAGAGTTCGAAATTTTAAAAGCATTGCAACTTTTTTGCATATCATTTAAAATCTTACAATTAGTAGTTAGACAAGTCGTTCCCCCAATTAAATTACTTCGAGAAACCAAGATTGAAAATACTGACACCACTGTAACCAGAAATCCCTTCTCCGGAAAATCGATGGAGATCGAACGAATCATCGATGGACACTCGATGCGTTTAAATCGACCACTGCGCACACACAGAAATGATCCTTTTATCTAATGTCTCGACGCAGAAGAAAATGATCGGCCAGTGCTCATTTTTTCTAACGAATTGTGCGATACGTACAATTTTCTTGGAGTATTATAGCAAATTGGCCACGATTTCGTGCCACTAACGAGCCACGGGCAGGGCGTATAAAATGTCCGTTCTAACAAGCTCGGTGTTCAGTGATCGAAAAAGCCTAGCTACGAATTCCAGCAAGATGAAGAGCGTCCTGGTCGTTCTTGCCCCTTTCGTCTTCTCGTTCGTAGGAGTCTTCGCTGAGGATAAGTATACGACGAAGTACGACAATATCGATATCGATACGGTCATCAACACTGAGAGGCTTCTGAATGGATACGTGAACTGTCTGCTGGAACGCGGTGCTTGCACCCCTGACGCTGCTGAACTTAAAAGTGAGTATTTCTACTTGAAATGGAAAATATAAATTCTAAACTTCTATATAATTTCATTAGAGTATTTTCTTATTTCATACAGCTTTTAATTCTCCATCAGAATACGTATATTCAACACATACCACAGTTCTTAGTTGATGCTTGAAAATAACAAAAATAAAACCAATTGAAAAAGTGGTAACTTTTTTATCTGCTATTGCGGCAGCATTTTGGGGAATAGGTATAATCTAAAATATCTTACAAGGGTGGCTCTACTTTACAAACCTATTTTCAATAACTCATTTGTCATCTTAGTATATTATATATTAATGCACATTTCCAAGCTATCCCCACATTTTTAAAAAGATACTAAATCATAAAGTGGTATAAGTTTATATCCTGAGCTTTCAACTTGCATTTCGTCGACAGCTCTAAGTAACTCTGCTCTACTTATCTTCTGAATTTCTATTTTCTCAAAATTTTGTCAGTGAGATATTGTACTAAAATAATTTTTCCATTCATCTGACATAGTATTCCCTTATACACATTTCCTTTTTAGACTTGTACATATATTAAATATTTCTAACAAGCAAAGTACTCGACCTGCCATCGGGACACTCTGGCATTTGAAAAAAAAAACAGTTTTCAAATTGCAGTATTAAAAGGAAAAACGGTTGAACCGGTTTTCTTCTGCTTACAGAAAAAAAATAATTAAAAGAGTAAAAAATATTTATACTTATTTTAAAAGTTTCAGTTTATAACCTTTATGGAGTTACAAAAACATAACAAAATCAAATATACTCCGTACAAAACCAATTAAAAAGAAATGAAAGTAACTAAAATCTGTACAAAATATAAATTATAAATCTTTATGTTCTTTAGTATTTTTCTTGTGGAAATATGAACTCATGAATATTAGTTTTACAATAAACATTGACTACCAATATGCTTGTGCCCGAGGCGATTTCACGTCAAAATGTTAATGTTTTTAATTAAATAATCAATCAATATTAATACTAGTATTAATATTATATATTAATTCTAGTATCCAAAACCGGTTTCCGAATTACCCATATGTATCGAAGAAAACCGACAAACCCCATCTGGCGTAACATCGAACGCCAGTCCAATTTCGTTACCCTATTCCAGAATCCTTGGAAATGTCCATCTCTTACGCGATAACCTAATGCAATATGTTGGGAGACACGTATCAGATACGTGCTGGTGCACTTATATGCATATTCCAGCGGTGTTTTACGGTCGACTGCAGTTTTATGAGCATCATTACTATTCACGAAGGACAAGGCCGTAACGTAACGCGTCCTTTGCCATCTGGAAAAAGTCTTCTGCATCGCGCGTGACAGAAAAATGACTCGAGCATACGTCTTTCCCGATGCGTTTGCTTAACTCGTTCTTCGAGCGGTGAAAAAGTTCGTAGAAGTGGAGCACTGATGCAACTTTCAGCTATTCTATTCCAGTCCGATCTAATCGAATCTAGTCCCTTAGTGATTCAAAAATAATTCCATAAATTGTGCAAGAATTTTTTGAAATTTTGAGATTTTAAAATTCCCCGTAATAATTATTTTATAATTTATCGGTTTAATTATAGTTTTATATACTTGCGAAGCAAAAGGAAGAAGTATAAGTACCTCGCAGAGTTTCTTGGAAAGTTCTGACCTGGAGTTTTTGAAGCTTTTGCCATTAGACACAATACTAATGTATTTGTCGCGTTGATACTAATAGAATTGGCACTTTTATTGATAATTACAGAGAACCTGCCCGATGCCTTGGAACGCAATTGCGCGGCCTGCAGCGAGAAACAGAAGGAAATCGCGGATAAGGTCTCCCAGTATTTGATCGATCACAGAGCGGAGGATTGGAGCCTCCTCGAGGTGAAATACGATCCAACAGGAGGTTACAGGCAACGTTATCTTCAGAATCGAGCTAAGGACAGGGCTATAGACTAAATTGCCGCCAAGCATCCGTCGAATCGTCCTTCTTACCTCTAAATGTATAATCGCTTGATAGTGAGCATAAATCTTTGGGAACGGTGGTCATCATAAATAGAAGAGAAACATCTTCCTTTCTTAGTCGCGATGCATTACGAATCACTGCTTCATATTTTTTCTTATCACGTAAAATGCAAATCGTTCGTCGATAAACTCGAAGCTAAATAACTTCTGTTAGCGGCTTCAAGAAGAAGAATATTATTTCTTGCACTCCGTGCGACTATGAAAGTCTACGTAATAATATAGGATAAAAAATGTGGAAATATTCAGAGTTAAGAACACTAAAATAAATCTCCTCAATTTTCCACTTCAAGGACTTTATTTCCTGCACACTTTCCTACGGAACTCTACAGGGTGACGAAAAATAAATGTGCATATACAGTTTCAGTTATAATTTTAGGAAATCTGGATAAGTTTAAAAAGTAAAAATACATAATAACACACGGCTATGAGTACAATATATTTACAGATATTCAAAATGGGTTCAAACGCCAGGCAAAATTTTCCGCCACCCGACGCACCTCTTCAAGCGAAATTTCGTTCCATTCTCGGCACAGGGATTTCTTCAGCGATTTTAAACATTCGTGGAGCCATTCTGCAGACCTGATAAAATCCGGGAAATTGTCTTTGCACTTAAGCACGTTCGTTAGACATTTTGTAAAAACCAAATGACACGAAATAGAAACGTGAAATTTTTTTTAAACAATTTCTTTTAAGACAATTTAAATTTCAGCGCGTTTCTCTTTTGTCACGCTTTATATAACAGTAAAAATCGCAAAACGTTGGAATATTCACGGAGACCAAATTTCCTTCGAATCTTCAAATCTCCGGGCCCCGTTGGAACAGATCGGTAATCCCAAGGATCTTCCTCGTGCTACCGTTCACGAGTCGGAGAGCAGAAGGGGGGGAAAAGGCTGTATAATCTTGTGCTACATTTTGCGGTCTAAAGTTACCGAAAATATCCCGTATCCGGATATTCGGGGGAGGCTGTAAAGCCACTCGACGTGGGTGGTCAGTCCGCTAGGACAATCCTTTGCCCGTTTCCTAGAAGCCCGTGATTTCCAAAGAGGGCAAGAGAGAAGAAAAAAAGGAGGCGGTTTAGGGTCAGCTTAGAGGAGACGCGTGTCCAGAAACAAAGGGCGCCGTGCATTCTTCCGAATGTCGCGTAAGAATATAGTTCGACGAAGAAGCATCGCCCGCGTCCGTCTAATGACTGCGCGGTAGCTCTTGAATAAACTGGAAAGCGCGTTTTCGGTGAATCCGGTGACGTTTATGAACTGCTCGGCGGACTTTATCTGCCGTGGATGCTTCTCGGGTGCGCGATACCTGAATTCCACGTAGATAGACCCGTCACCCGTGAAACGTCTTTGCGGTAATAAAAAGGATTACCGGGGCCCCCTTAGAGGGTGGGGCCCCACTGTGAAACTATTAAGCCGACGTAAATCGTGTTTCGGGTGAACGATCGCCTGGTATCTAAATCCGTAATCCTCTTCTGGAGTGGTGGAATATTGTTGGGCAACGACAAGCCTGCTTAATGTGAGGGAGAAATACGATGTATCATAGGCTGTAAACTGTTGTGGAACAGAGATTTTGGATATCAGATGTTCGTATTGAAATTGTTTCTTGAAGAATAGGGTAGGCTTGCGTGAAAATTCTGTTAAGGGGTTTATTAAACTAAATTTATTAATAAGATTGAAATTTAAAATTGACTTTAAAAGTAAAATTAAATTTATTAAATTTCTGTCGAAATTTCATTAGTTTCTTAATGATTAAAACGAAACTGTGGCTTTAGAAAAAAATCGGTATGAACAAGTTAAAGTGATTAAATTTCTAGAGAAATTTCATCGGTCTTTTAATGATTAAAAACAAACTGTGGCTTGGAAAAGAAACGGTATGATAAAGACTACATATTAATGTGAGAAATAATCGTGCCAAGTTTCACTCAAATCGGTTCGGTAGTTTTTGACATATCATTGGCACCAATTTCACAAACATAGTTTCGAGGGAACAGCGTTTAAAGTTTAAGGTGCAGAGTAAAGTGAGTCCTGTAAACCCTTAAGGGAAGGGGGAGCTCGAGGGGCTGGTAATTAAAATAGTCCGTGACGGACATTTGGGTGTTTCAATGTCGGAGTTTTAAAGGGGCAGCGGAATAGCGAGAATTCGCGTTGCAATGGAATCGACTATTCATCGTATGATAAAGGGGCAGGGAGGCATTTTGTATAAAGTGGGCGCACAGGTCATCAGAAGGACCTAACTCATCAGAAAGAGTTGTCTGTTATTCGAGGGATAAAAAGGCCAGGCAGTTTTGCTCCAAAGCTCGCAAGAAAAAAAGTAATTTTCACGTCAGAGTTCCGAGAAAAGGACCATATATCAGCGGAGGCACTGAAATAAGACGATTAAGTCCCTCGCGGGGATACGTTCCACGGGGATTCGGGACAAAGTAATATTTCCAGGCAAACGTGATTTCAATATCTTCCGCCAAGATTAATGTGCAACGCAGAGGGGCTGGATAAAGAAAGAGATACCAAGTTGTAATTGCGATCGTTGGAACATTTTCGTGGCTATCTTTTGCGCAAAGGAATTCAGAGGACACTTCAATTTTATCGCAAGTGCAACGATGCACCTGCGTGATGTAATTGCCTCGTCTCCTTTTTTTTAAATCGAGCTGCATACTTTGCTTCTTCTTTCCTTTAATGAATCGATACTTTTGATCACTCTGTGCATTAAAGTACCAAGATAAAATGTTGGGCGAGTGAATGCTTTATGAGTTATTGAGTGCTCAGGCTCGTTCACCGGTACAGAGGGCTTAAACGATAGGATTGAATTAAAGTACTTAGGGGGGTACACCGCATTGAAGGCCTAACAGAATGGTTAGATTTTAAATTTCTTTTCTCAGGTAATTTTTCAGTGAAATAGCGGGGCCTGTTTAGGAGATGTTAGTCGACATTTTAACTTTATTTTCATACATTATTTATGCTAGTGATTCTGAAAGTGGAGTAAGTCATATATTTTATGTTTCGAGATATTTCGAGTATTCCGTTTGGACGTATTAAAAAATATTTCTCCATTATTGAACAAAATGTTTCGCAACATATATGATCTTCTAATGTCAAACTTATCTGTCGTTCTAAAATTTGATGAGTAACTTTCACGAAAATGTGTTCTCTAAACCTTTGAATGACTTCTAAATTTCCAAAAGTGCTGAAACGTAGTTTCACGATCTTCGCAGCTTAATAAACTCAAACATTTTTTCGAACAAAAGCGATTTTTATTTTCAAATATTTACTTTGCCACTAACAACTTTACCGTCTTTGCTAATGTATTCCTTATCACTGTTTCTCCTAATTTATCCCACTCTACCACTCTTTCTCTAATGAATCTAACGATAGAATAATTAAAAAATAATAGAATAATTAAACAACTGCCTCAAGAGATTAAAGTCTATCAATCTTGAAATCTTGCACCTCCAAGTATTATACAGAAAAATTAATTTCCCGAAAACGTGCGTCAGCCAAATTATTAAAACACTTCAACTTCATCCTGCCCTTCGGGAGCTTTCTAATAACAGCTACCAGATCAGTCACCATCGACAAAATCAACGAAAAATCAATGTTGGCAATCGTTTTATCGAGCGTATCACTCGGCGAAGGGTTAATCCGCAGAAGCTAATTTCGTAATCTTATTAATAATGCAGAACTCCGCTTGGCTTCCTCGTTTTATACCCACCGATCTTATTTTACGATAGCATAAACCTGAGAGCTGATGGCGTAGCTTTGATGTAAAACGTGCCCGATGCTATCGTCGGCCGCGATAGCTAAAAAGACCGTCGAGCAGGCATCGTTGCTCCTTCAAAGTAGCTCCGACTGTCATTATCTCTTCCCGAAAGTCAATCTGACGCAGCATTATACGAAGCGGCCTGTGAGAAAGCGCACACGTGTCGGCGGCTCAAGACAGGTAGCCCCTTCCGAATCTTCCCACACGTGGTCCAGCCGTGTTCATAATTAATGCGCGACACGGTACAACTGGGAAACATAAAACGATTCCTTGTTATCTGTAGGACTGGAAACCGTAAAAAATGTCCTATCCACGGCGCTACGCTTGTACACGTGCGCACACAGGGGGCCTTAAATCCGTGAATTTAATGGCGGGTCGGTGTGACTTTATAACGCTTTTTTAATTGCGACGGAATAGTTTCAGTTTTGCGTAACGAATGTTTCAGGAGGATTGCAAAACTGCTAAGTATAATAAATCGTGGGCTGTGAGATGAGAATCGAGGGATCGGGGGGATAAAACGGATTGACCCGCAGTGAAAGAAAATAAATCTTTCCTATTTTATATGATTAGTACAACTTTTTGGAATACATTATTGCCACTACTTAAGTGAATTGCACATAAAATGTGTGTTAGTCCGTTTCAGAGGCTATCAGCGCAACAGCGGCGTAACCTCAAATTTCGGATGACTTGACATTTCAGCTTGAACCGCTTATTATACAGAAAAATTTTGATTCCATAGTGTCCTGAGCAACTTTCCAAAAACGTCCACCAAATGATATCACTGAAACGTGTTTTTGCACTGAGAATCTTGTTGATTTATGTCGCGCAATACTGACCCGTGCAGCATCGGTCGTAATTTTATATACTAAATCATACCTGTGTACCTAGAAATAGAAATTTTAACCAACGACTTCGGAACGTCGATAATTTCATTAGCCGTTATCGCAAGACAAAAGTTTTGGAGTTGCGCCATTATGTATCGCGCTGATAGCCTCAATTGTGAATTCAGGCTCACGAAATGGTGGCATTAATTTTGCATGCAATTCCCTGTGATCGTAGGTACTTCTTGAAATATTTCTATACATCGCCACCCTTAATGAACTCGACCCACTTTCACAGGCCCGTCTGTCAACAACTCACCGACGACTCAGCAATTCAGGAAAAACGTCCCCTAACGCGAAGCAACCAGCTGCAGCTCCATATTGCTGGAATGAGGAAGATGACTGCAACTTTTTTCCACCCGTGACGCCACCAGCACACGTACCACTTGCCACCAGTGTGTCGTAAAACATTAATATGTAACTACCAGCTTCATACATTCCATAAATGAAAAATTCGCGCGCAAACCGTTCACCCATGCGCACTCATGCAAAACCGCAGTACATGCGCTTATAGTGGCGCCTTCTGCGCCGAGTTAGAAATTGACAGAAACCGTCCCGTGACACGCGAACCCCATAAAATGGCACAACGTACGACCCCCTCGCTATTTCTCCCGCTGAAGCAGCCCCGGCAATATTGGTAAGCCGCGAGTGGAATTGATAGGACGCGTAACAGTGCGCGTAATCGTAATCGTCCTGCCGTTAAATCACGATAATCACCGGCAATTACACGCGGCAGACGATTGCGCGTCCACGCGCGGCCTGTTTGCGCGCGTACCTGCACGCGCCCCCCATTTGGTGCGTACGCGCTGATCCGGCAGGTACACCTTCCCCGTGGCGGGCTGGAGCACGGGCCGCTATCGTGGTTATTAAGGAAACAGACGAAGGAACGAAACGAAGGAACAAGCGCGTTGGGTGGTCCCGCCCCGCTGTTTATGGGGCACTGCATCTGCTGGCCCCGTATAAACCCTCCGCGCTCGACCTGTGTGGTCCCACCTTACGTCCGACTTTACATTCGATTCACTACTTGCTAATGGTAGTTGCATTAGCATTAGGTGGCCGGTCGGTCGGCCGGATCGGCTGTCTCCCGTGGCATTACGCCGCGTGTGGACGGCCCCTGCTCTTACGCGATTTTTCCACGCCGATATTGGCCCATGCCAGGACTCCCGGCGGCGAGGCGGCCCGCGACAGCTGAGAAAAATGAACAGCGGTGGCTGACGGAGAGGGCAGTCGTGGCTGTCGTCGACTGGTTCGAGAAATTTCGGGAGGACCGATTCCCGATGGGGACGATTAACATCATTCCGGTGGGATATACGGATCCTCTATTGGGGTTCACGAGGTTGCACGGTGCGGCGCGTAATGGACGTAAGTCGAAATAATATTCAATTCTGATCTATATTAGTCCGTAAATAAGGAATGTGAAAGTGAGATGTAATACCCGATAAAGCAATACTGTATCAATAATTATCGTATGTTTGTTATAACTTGAAAACTAAAAAATTAGCTTCCTCGAGCATTTTTATTCTTGTTTGCGAGTTCTTTTTTTAAATAGTGTTTGTTATACCTTAAGTAGAGATAATTTGGAGAAAAGCATGTATAAGTATAATTTCCAATTAAATAAAATCATTTTTTTAAAAAAGGAGTTTTAATAAAAATAGCTCAAACCATTGTGTAATTTATATCGTTCTGTATCAAGAAGCTACCCGCTGTATCACACTGGTATTTAATTTTCTTCTGCTACAAACTGCTAGACTGAATATTATTTATCCGTTTGCCAGGGAAATATATTCGTAATCGCGATGTAGTTGAAGATACAATCAATGAAATAATGTATTTTGTACTTGTTTATGTATATATGTATTATTTATCTGTACTAATATCGTCTTTCATTATTTTATTAAAATATTTTCATATAATTTTTATTGTAATTAGTATTGTAATGGGGTAAATCATAATTAGGATAATTAGAACAACAATATTATTGTCCTGGAAGGTGATAGAATAATGCTACAAACGTGCAATACTTCTTTCCTGTTTTAATTCACGAAAAATTAAGTCTTTTCCAGCCGTCACACTAGGAAGACCCCTTAAGGCAAGGGGTTAAAGTATTTCCCAACTTTTTTTGCGTCGCGACCCCCTTTTATAATATTCAAATAACCTGCGCCCCCCGCCCCCTCCTCCGTTTAGTTAAGGTAAAGAAAAATCTCATTAAAAATAGTCTTTTAATAACATTTAATTATCTGAATATACTTAAAGATACTCTGGAAAAAAGGAGAAGAAAAGAACAACGAAAGCACAATCTTGAGTTAACAATCCCAGAAACACTTACACACACAACACCTGTAACCCCATTTTGAGACCGAAAGGCAAAAAATAAACCTATTTACTACTACCTAAAAATACTTAATACATTTAATTATCTTATTTAACGTGACAGTTGTGATCGCATCTTGTTCTTCCCTTCATTTATGAAAAGTCAGTGTCACAGCATTAATAGAAGATGGCAAAGTAACCGTGTTAAAATAAATAAGTGCTAAGAATCGTCAACTAAAAACAACCGCGGCGACGTACCAGACAACACTTCGCGACTTGACTCTCCGTTGGGGGTCGCGACCCAACAGGTTGTGAACCGCTGGGTTAATGGAATAAGGGAAGTAGGGTTAACCACTATCTTAACCAAATTATTGTTAATTTTCTGTCAACTTCTCCCACCGAACCGACGCTGCTGCGTGATATCCTAGAATTCAACGCAATGCCCACGGTCCCTCGATTACTAATTCCTCTCTGAAACGTCAGATTGGCCAGGAATCGTAAAGAGTCTCCCTCGCTGGAGTCTACTCGTATCGCCTATGATAGCGGCTGGATGGCATGGGACCCGATGGACCGTCGCCGCCGCCTGCAGGGTGAAAAATACTTGTGCGCCCGAGCGTGCCACGTACTCGATTGGTCTCGACCGAGAAGGCATCGATCTCGCCATTGATCGATCGATCCGGAGGTCTCGGATAAGATGCTGTCGTCGTCCTGGTCTCGTCCTGCTCGTCGTCCAGCACGGGGTGGACCACACGCGTCGTGTCGCCTCTCTTTCCCCCCGCCCCCCCTCCGCCCCGTCCGGCGACCCACTCCTTCCCTCCCCCACCACACATTCGAGCCCCCTCGTTTGCTGGCTAGCCCACTCTCACTTCGGTTCCCTCTTTCTTCTTGCTTTCTTTCCTCCCTTTCTCTCGGCCCAGCTACCACGACCTATCATGAATCCTTTTCCCTTGGTTCAACGATCCTGTCGCTGGCCGGCGTGGAGAAGGTGGAAAGTAAAAGGGTGAAAGAAGCGGGCCAGGAAGGGGGGTAAATAAAATACGGCATATTACTGCCCCCTCCCCCCCAGAACCGCCCTCCGCGAGACTTGGCATTTTTTGGCTTCTCGTCCTTGCAAACGTATACATCGCTGCTCGAGTTGTACGTTCGCGTTCTCTGTTTTTTCCTCCCCTTTCTTCTTTCGGTCGAGACGTAAAAAGCCCCGCCGTTCTTTTTCCATTTGCTACCCTGCCGGTATTCCATTTTCGAATCCCTCTTCCTGCGGCGATCGAGCCACACGATCGGAAGTGGCGAGCGTTTCGGTTAGCATTCCGTCGCGTAGCATGGCCTCGAGGGTGCTAATTGACTCCGCAAACCATCCACTTGGAAGGCCTTCAAGCCGCTGGATTAGCTGTTTCAGGGAGCTCGCGTCGATTTTGAATGGACGCGATAGTAGTTGGAGTGGCCGTTTTTAATCGGGCCAGGTTTTATTATTTTTTTAATTCATTTCTGACAATACGGGTTAATGAGACGTGCGAGGGTTTAGAAAATTGTTTATGTAGGAAATAGTAACGTTGGGGCATGAAGAAGGTTATCTGAATCAATACGTTGCAAATGCTTCTTGATCTTAAGAAGAAGCTGTGATCTTAAGAATAAAATCTTTTCCATCACAATAATTGCACCTTTGAAGAGAACATTTTTTTCCTCAGACATATTCTCGCATCGTTAAAAACAACGGCGATATTTTAACTTTAAATGATAACTGAAACACCCTGTATATTTCCATCGCTTCAACGTTTGCTTCAACTGTAACAAGAAAATTAGTGATCATTGGCAAGTACGTTATTATTTTCAATGTAGAATACAAGCTCATGAAAATTGATACCCGCGTGCACATTACACTAATCGTAAAACTATAATCACTTCTTTCCCCCGACAAGTATAATCGTACGAATAATAGCCATCGATACCGTGCGCGGAGCTAGCAGAAGGTCCAGAAAAATTACAAGCTATTAAGTAACAGTCTGTTATAATAAGCCCACCGATATCAATAATCAACGGAGTATTAAAAAGACTCTGCCTCTCGATTAGCAATTACCCTCCCCGCGATGGCCTAAGCATCCACAAGAAAGTAACCAATTCCCCCTCTGAGCTTTAATTTCCCGGTGAAATGTTAAGTCTATCCTGAAACGGGTTGCCCAGGCTACCCAATAAAGCGAAAGGAATGGCTTCGAACACCGATCATTACGGCTCCCATCCATCGAGACCCCGGCAACGCGGTAACGTCTCGAAGCATCCTGGGCTTCGGATTCCGCATACTATTTATTACAGCGTAACGATATCTTTCATTACCTTTACCCATAATAACGCCCATTCATCCTGGACCGGGCTCCCTTTGCCTGGGACAGATGGAGCTCGATCGCTCTGTGCCCCAAAGACGAGAGCTCCCCCGAAACTATCAAAAGGAACTACTTCCTCCTAAGTCCTAAGAGAACTCTCCTATAAAAATAAATGCTTGGAATAACTCGTAACAGAGAAGCAAACTTCAAGCTGTATAATAAAAAAATACGTTCATTACAACGGGATGATTCGCAGCTCTCTAAATCATGCTGGTGACCATTCCGCAAGTGTCCCTTGATTCTAAAAAATTCGCAGCTGCCACGGACTCCTGTTTCGCCAAACGATAAACCATCCCGAAATGGCACGTGATTGAAGGTGCCCTCGCTAACGAGCGCGTACCGCATAGAGAAATCAGAGCCAGAATGAAGGAGGACGGTAGACAGCGACAGCTCGCTCGAGGAGGACGAAGGAGGGCGAGCCAGCCACTCCGTAGGAGGATGAGGATTCCCCTTGGCAGAGGCAGCGAAGGAGAGAGAGAGAGAGAGAGAGAGAGAGAGAGATAGAGGGCCACCCACGTCGAGGGCGCAAAGGCGATATTTAGCGGAAGGCAAATCTCTCTCGGGCCACCCACGTCGGCTGCTCCGTTCGTCGTCGGGGCTACCTTATTTCAGGGTGCAACCCGCGACGGTTGCGCTGCCTCTCTCTCTCTCTCTCTCTCTCTTCTATACGCTACGGGGCGAACGTGTGGAGAGACGCGAGAGCCACTCCAGGGCTGACCGATCCAACGTCAGCGCCCCGATTCTCTCGCTAATGGGACGAACCGGCGAATTCGTTTTAATGATCGGACCGCTGACAAATTTGCCATGAAACGGGGTACGCCTCTGTGGCCAGGGGCAAGACAAATTGCGCCCCCTTCGGTCGGATGTGTCGATATTCCGCTGTGCTGCTTTCGTGGAAATTGGGGGAGGGGGAGGGAGCATTCTTCGCTGGGACAGATCGCAACGTGGGCGCGAGGCTTAACGTGATCGCTTTCTCCGGAGTCACTCGATTTGGGTAACTGGGCATTTGAGCGCCTTGTTCGTGGGCGGATTTATACCTTCTTCTTATTTCGTGGGCATTTCGTTGCTTTGTAATTGTAGGAGGTGAGCCGTGTGTGGCTTGTGAAAAATGGTACAAATATATTACTGGGGTTCAAGGGTCGATCATGGGTAGGGATCACCGCGTTGTATGAGTCATTGGGGATCTACATATCGATGGCTTACAAGGGAACATCTCGAACTCGGAAATTCAAAAATCTCTGAAACTTTCTGAGTATGTAGGGAATTTCCTGCTGATTGTAACGCGATTTTTTTTTTGCTGCCCAAGTTCACTCTAAGGGGTGTAATTGACCCCTGAAAGTCCGGTTACTTTCCGAGTTAGTGTTATAATTCGTGAACTGTACAATAATTTTTTTACCAAATGATAAATCTAATTAAAAGAAGTTGAAACTTTTTTTTTCTATCCCTTACAGTTATTCACTCGACTTGAAATGTCCTTTGAGGTTTCGTTCGAGTTTCAAGCGAAGTAAAGAGCCAAGTCAAGTTACTTGAAATCAAGTAAAGTAGCATCTTCTGTTAATAGTATTGGAGTGTCCCAGAGCTATCCCCCTAAGCCTAAACTATACGTTGTCAAGCAACGTTACTCTTCTTGTAAAATAATAGTTGGCAAGCAAGGAAGGATTAACTGAAAAGGAAGGGTATTTATCAGATTCTACGCGGTTTCGTATCAATTCTTAATTTAATAAATAACGTTCAATTGCCATAATAAATAGCTGAGTTTATTGTAACTAAATAAATATTAAAAATTGACACTACAACGGTCAAAGTAACATAACTAATGAGAACGAGACTTTAGGCATCGCTTAATGACATTGCGAAATGTCTCAGGCTGCTACGAATGCCACAAATCGCCCATAACTGAATCGAGCCGCGGCGCTCGGACGTAAAGCGTATAATTAGTAAGGTATTTCCGATCGATTAATAAATTCTTTCATCACCGTCTCCGTACACGGTCCCATATAAATATTTTCTGAAAAATAACCGTTACGTTAAATCTGGAAGCAGTGAATATCCATACTCGTGACACTTCTAACATACCTACCCCTTCCGCGCTCAACCTCGCGTTTCACGAATAATTTATAAACTCTCGATTTTACGGTTGCTCGTAAACCCAGAATTAATCGGCGTATACTTTCGTACGCGCGACGTTCCGGAGCCCCGTGCACCCCGGATTCAATTAAAGAGTTGTAAAAGTCCGCCAGCCAACGGAGGAAGGCAATAAAAAAAAAGGAACGCTCGCGATAAAGGAAGCTTCCTGTCAGTTACGCGTTAAATCGACGCGCCCTCCGCTTTCGTTGCACGCGAAACTATCGTCTCGCACGCGTGCACTGTGTCATCGAGTTTGCCCGCGAACCACCGTCTGCCTCCCGTTCGCGCACTGGCTCGTGATTGGACTATTAAAAAAATTAATTTCGCCCTGATACGCCGGCTGCCTAATTAAAGCAATTCTGCTAATTAAAGCAGAAATCGTAGCTCGCGCGGCGATCGACCGTTAACGAAAGATCCGATTAAGGATTATTGCGCCGGGCGGGCTGCCTACCGAGGAATTTATCAGGATTTTAATTTAAAGACGTTGCTGGTAGACGAATTAATATACGGCCCAGCACGGAGCAGCCGAGTAACTGTAACGGTGCAGAAGAATGTTGATATCGCTCGGCGAGATTAATAACATAATCGGTCACAGTGGTTCGATCTTGGTGGCGATTTGGCGAAGGGTAGGAATCAATTTTCTCTGGTATCGCGATTTTATTGCGAAGGACACTAATGCCAGAGGTTTTAATTTGTGCATCGATAGTTTCGCTTACGAATTGTGTAGATAAGTAGTACATATTTCCCTTCAACTAATGTCTACTTTCCCTTTTGTCATTCATTCGACTGCAGAGCAATAATTAAGTAAATTGAGTATGCCCTTTTCAGTAATTACATCAAGAACGCTTTATAAAATACTTATAGTAAATCAAAGACATCTACACTATGCTTTTCTATATCTACTTTTAACCCTTAATATCATGAGTTTTTATTTTACAAAAATTCATATCGGTGCATTTCTGCCCACGTTCCGTCGTAAAAATAAGCAAATATTCATATTCTAACAATTTTCTATATAAATGACAAAATATGGATATAACGCCAGTGTCATACTATGCACAAAGCAACCAATATATTATAATGTTAAGTCAATGCTCGATTTTGCAGAATATTTTGTGAAATAACTGAGAGAAACTATTAGTATTTACCTGGTGCTTTCAGTGGTCCTGGCGAAACTGAGAGGTGTAATACGGATGTGTTCCTATTATCCAAAGTGACACTTTAAATTTCATGAAAATGCCCCCAAATGTTTGGGGACACACGATTTCAAAACGGCATTGTCGCAAGGAGGATGCCGTTGCGCAAGAGTCTCGGGGTTGGTTACAAGGTTGATTCGCGCCAGGAAGCTCGACGTGAATTTAATAGCAGTGACCGCCGTTATTCGGAAAACGGGCTGAATGTAGCCGCGGTCTAACGAGAACGCTTTCAGAAAATTCCACCGGCATTTTATGGCGGGGTTTACGGTCGATCTCTCGTGGCGATCCTGGAATGCCTACTCGCTGACGAAAAAACACCGCAACGAGAGATCTCGTATCCCCCGGGCGGCCTTTTCGAGCGGGGAGGGAGAAGCGAGCAGGATCGAAAGGAAGTCCGTGATTCACGACGATTTGTGAAAACTCCGGCTGCAGAAATGCGATCGGCTAATTACCGTATGGTGCAGGCCTGGTGTAATTGAATAAAATTGGCATGGAGGAACACTTAATGAGCTTTAATGAGCGCGTTAGGTCTGTAGCTCGCGGTCCTGGAACAAGAGCGATTTCGATGATTAAGCCCCTTTTGCATGTAAATGCATGTTAAATAATTAAAAGTGAAACGTGATGTAATCGGAGGGAGGATATTACGCCGATTAATTTAAGATAGCACTTAAGGGTGTTCGAATCTGCGACGTTTTCTCAGATTAAAAATAGCCGTAACCTTGATTAGTTCCCAACATTTATTTTTCATAGGAAATTTGGTCAAATGAGAGGAAGAAGGTCCCGCTTCTACGAAGAAGTATGTATTTAGGACCGCCGAGAGGGACGGGGCCAGTGAAGGATTTTTCAAACTCTCTCCGTCCGTTTCTTATTTCCTCCGCGCCGACATCAAAATACTTTGTTCTAACGTTCTAGAAAAGATAGTTACACAAGCTGATTACTCTGATAATCAGTATTTTTAAAATAGTCAAATTTAAGTTTGAGATGATTTTAAAAACGTGGCCATCTCTACGGGAAATGTGCCGTACGGTACATTTTCTTGGCAAAGAACGATCGACCGCAAAGAATGTTGCATCAAAACTTCTCACTTAAAACTTAAAGAAGCAAAAAAAAAGAAGAAAGAGTAGAACCACTTTACCAAACCTTTTACTCGATTTTCCACGCGACGTTCGTTGCCACAGGGCACGAAGAAGGGGGGATATCCTCCATCCTCCTGCGAGGAAGTCGCTGTTCCCGGGATAAGCCGTCGGGCAACCAAGTGGAGGCCCGGCTTATGCCATTCAGCATGGGTTACGAGAGTTTGCGTGCCCGGGAACGTCATTACGCGGGCCCCCTCGGAATAACACGTTCCACTCGTCTCTGCTTACACGGCGAACATTGTGAGCGAGGTAAATTAATAATTGGGGCATTTAGTAGAGACGAACGGGCTGTCGGGACACGCCTCAACCCTTCCCCTCCAACCGCAGGCCCTCCGCGGCCTCAACGAAGCGTGTACCGCGGGGCGACGTGCCCACGTCCCTCAGTGTGATGTACATTTGAAATTATAATGGAGGAACAGCGGCCGCGGAGGGTGGAAAAAACGGGTGGGGGGAAGAGATTGATACACGGCGAAACGTTCGCGGCCGATCTTGGTTCCTTTCCGCTTATGACGTGCCGCGACGGTGGCATCCGGGGCGGCGCCGCGGCGCGCCGCGCGGTCTGTGATTGAAATTAATTCGTACTCTAGAGTGACAGACTTTTATCGACGGTAATGGCATTGTAACGTTAACCGGCCCACGAGATACGAGCCTCGGACACGAATACCTGCTTGCATGTTCTCCAACTCCGTGTTATGCAGATTTTTCATGCAACGCGGCCACGCCGTTGCGCCAAGCTCGCGATCGTAAATGTGCGACGGTGCCGCGCTCGCGGCTATCGTTCGAGTTTTTACTTGTACTTCTTTTCCTTCGCTTTCTCCCCTCCACCGTTCCATCGAAACGCCGCGATCTCGACGCTCGCCCGAGAGCGCTCGGTCTAATGTCGTTTAATTTATGGCCACGGACGGATTGGTGCCATTCGAACGAGGAAAATGCGCGCCGCTTCGGATCGTAGGGCTTTCGACTTCCACTCGCGTGGTCCTTGGTGCCAAGGGCGTCCGCTGACTATTTGTTTGGTTTTTTTTCCAGAGGTGGGGAGTTTGAGAAACAGTCCAGTCGACAGGCGACTATTGGTTACTTCTGTGAACCCATTTTGCAGCGCCAATCTGAATTCTGGTTACAAATTTAAAGGTATTCACATTTTTTAATACCAGGAAGGGAAAAAACCTTTGAATTATTAACGGTTCGGCTTACCGAGCTTTCGAGTAAGAGCGGTTCGACAAATGAAAATTCGACTTAAAAAGGCTCTCTACATAGGACTGTTAATTTTTCGACTTGTGAAGCTGTAAAGCAACACCGATTCAAGTTTTAAAGGTCAGTTGTTTATTGTATACCTATAATCAAATATATCTACAACTTATGTACAACATATGTACCTATATATAAAAATAATTATAAGACACAGAAATATTACTCTTTATTAGATATTAAGAAAAATGCGAATTTGCTTTGTGCTAGTCTTCTACTGTAGTGTAAATCAACAGCATCTTTAATCGTGAATAATGCAGAGAACACATCTTCCTCAATATTTTCAGATGTTTCTACGAAATTTCGTAATAGATACATATGTAGAAGTACACTTCGACTTGTAGAGATCGGAGTTCTTATAGATTCGAGTTGTAGGGGTGAAATGCGCAATTTAACATGCAAAATATAGTTTGAGTTAAGGAAGTTTTATTTCCAGTTGTAGAAGTGTTTACAGTGGGGCGGAAGGGAATGAAGAAAATTTTCCTCTTGTAGAGGTTTTCGAGTTGTCGTGGCTCGAGTTATCGAGGTTCAACTACAATGCAAAACTTATTGTATATAAATTTTTTTCGTGCACTTTATGGACTAATAAATCATGCGAAATAAGTGTTTTTTTTACTTTTTTTTTATAAAACCGCTAGAAGAATTCCTGAAATCGTTCATTTTCGTCGCGGCTAAACGTATATAACCCCTGCAGGGAGTCGATTTTAATTTCGAAATTTCCAAGGGGGTTGCAAGCTCCATAAGATTTTAGTCTTTGGGTTGGATAATGAAGGAAGTAATATTACACGATTACTTGTTTAAGGGAACATCTAAATCTCGCGGAAGGCACGCGAATATCTCGCGCAATCCCTGAGAACACTGTGGCCAGCCGCGGATTCCTTATTTACCACGGAGAAGCAGGGTTTCCAAAAACCGTCGATGCTGAAATCTGAAGCTTGTACAAAGTTAATTCGCCTGTCACTGTTAACGGTCAGCGAGCGACACGCGGCGGTCGTTGTACGCCTTAAAAACGTGTTCTCGTCACCTCGTAAATCATTTAGTTGCATGGAAAGTTGACGCGCCGCCTGGCAGACGCGTGTTCCGCTTAGAGACGAGCGAATTAGGCAAATCTTGCCGCGAATAACATCCGCGGGATCGCAAATCTCTCGCGACCGCGTTCGAACGATCCTCCACTTCCGTCGCGTCGGTGCCGGGTGGTCCCGCGAACAAGCCTCTCCTTTTTTTCCTTTTTTCTTTCTTTCGCGAATTTCCGAAACGCGCCACAAGCCGGAGAAAACGTGGCCCGGGTATCGCGGGGCCCTGATAATACACCTGGACAAGGGCCGTTTTTTTTTTATGGGACAGTCCCGCCTGTTGCGTAAGTCGATCTACCTGTCGAAACCGACCGATTCCCCTTTTTATTTATCCCCCTTTCCTCTGGCAAGGTATATCCAGCCGGCGTAGAAACGATCGAATTAGGCAAATTTCGCGAAACAACGGACAGAGATCGGCGAACCTTCTTCGGTTACAAGCAATCCTTCTGCTGTGATGCATGGTATCGCCGGCGCTATTATTCCAGCGACTCTTATCATGGGAATGCATCGGGAGCAGGGCAACAGAGCTTCTGAAGGCTCGGTGTCTATCATAGTTACACTTGCTGTTTCAAGGCGGACTTTCAGGCCAATATATGAGGTGGGGAAGAAATTGTGATAACAGATTTTAATGAATTATTTATTAGGTATTTTTTAGTAGTAGGCGTGTGCCATTTATAGGATAAAAAGTAATTTGACTTCCATCTGTGACATTGAAATTTTAAAAGTCATTTGAGTATGATGGCGAAGCTGAGATAAAATGCAAATAAAGTGATCCTTGTACCTTTTAGTTAACAATCTGGACACTTTTATCTTAACACTTTGGACAATATGAAATCAAATTTCTGAGTTATTGAACTTTAAGGCGACCCTTCGGTCAAAATTCTTGAAGAATAGGTGATTTTTATGCTTTTGAATTTTATTAATACACTCGTTAGGGTACAAAAAAAATTGTGTTTCATGTTTTGTGTCTTGATGCAGTTTCTAGGTGGCGCTTACAAGGGATGTTCGGGAACCCGGAAATTCAGAAGATTATGAAACTTCGTGTGCAAGTAGAGTAGTTCATTCGTAACGCAACCCTATTTTTTTTTGGTGCCATAACGCAATTTTTGGGGGTGAAATCACCCTTTGAAAAAATGCAGAATTTTCTTTTCCGTGGAATATCTCGAGAACATTGAGAGATATCGAAAAGAAGTTTAAACAGAAGGTACGTCGTTTTCATATATCTACAAAACCACGTAAAAATAATTTTCGAAAAATCCATGCTTTTTAAGTTACCCCCACCACCAACCCTTAAAATTAAGTTTTTGTATTTTGGCAATATATGCTGAAATACCTCTGGATAATCTCTTTTCACGCACATAAATAAAATATGCGTCATATTTTTTTTGCAAACAAATAAAACCTCTATTACCGAATTTCCAGTCCATTTTAGCAGTTTCCATCAATAAGTGGTTTCTTAAAGCCATATTTAAATTATTATTTACATAAATTTTTGACAGCTTTCAATTATTTAAGCAAGGCAGTAGATACCTAAAATTGCATCCAAGGTAAAACCGATTAGAGCTAAACCACGCGATGAATAAATATTGCCTGAAGATTTACAATGACTTTGTATCATTTTAATTGTAACTGATAATACTTGCTTGCCGCATCCACTTTTCGGTAAGCATGTTTGTGTACCCACTGTTTCTCGATTGATACACTTGGCCCGATAGTGGAAAAATCTCGATACCGTAAACGATAAATCTTGGTGTAAGATGGTTCGCCTAAATATTCTCAGAATCGATACAAATACCTGAGTAATTATTATTCGATGATATTGAAATTCGAGTCACAGGTCACGCACATACGTCTCCTTCACACTGCACACCTTTCTGGCAAGCAATTAAAATCTCAATTACAACGTAGCCACGATAATTCATCCGACGTCAGCCTACTTTTTCCCGGAACACAATGTAGCAGAATATTCGAAGTGATTTATCGCGTGCCCCGCGAAATTACGCAATCAGGTGTACGTACACACAGCAGAAGCGTCAGCCAGGGGCGCATTTGCATACCCAGTTGAACGCTCGTGTAGAGCTGACGGTGAGATAAAATTTCAATTATGTAATATCGCCGCCGCTCGTATGCGCCCGCCCCTTACGTACCCGCTCACAATTCATCGTTAGTACCGCATTTCTATCAGCTCGCGAGCTAACGATTTCAAGCGCGTACGTCGCGGGTACGTAGGTACCGTACGTGCCCGACGGGGTGTGCGTATAAATGCGTGTACGGTCTTATCGAGGTATCTAATCCTCGTATTCCCCGATCGTGGACCACCCAGGCGGTACACCGCGGAAGTTGGCACGCACGATTTGCACACGCACACGTCGCCAACACTAGCCTATCGCCGCTGATATACTGGGTGTGCCTTTTGCGAGGTCCCAAACATTCCTCCACCATGCCCGTCACGTCTCCTATTCTATGTATACACACCAGTGCAATCATCGTTATTCGCCAATATCTTTATACTCTCTTCGCATTTTTGCTCCAACCTTTCAATTCCGGCTGGCATATATTTTTGTAGAATTTTGAATGTGCATAATCGATTTAATTCTTGGTTGATCTGCAGCTCTGGTAGCCCGATCTTGTGTTATAACTCGCTAACTGTAAGAACTGTAAGTTACCAAATGATAGTTCTAATTAACAGAAGTAACTTTTGTCTTGAAACTCTTTTCTATCTCTGACAGATTGCGAGTTATTGTTAGGGCTGGGACTATTCGAATAATTTAATATTCGAATATTTTACAAGTATTCGAATGCTACGAATAAACTTCGAATATTTGAGTATTCGAACGTTATTATTCGAATACTATTCGAATACTGATGTATTGGGTGTGAAGTGGGTCAAAATTAGCTTACAAGATTTCACCCTGACAAATGAACCTAAAGAACTTGATTTATAATTCACACCATACTATTCGAATACATCAGTATTTGAATACTTGGATATTCGAATAGTATTCGAATACTTGGATATTCGAAGAGTATTCGAATACTTGGATATTCGAACTATATTCGCCAAATAATTGAGCAACTGAAGTATTCAAATATTCGAATACCGAAAAATTCGACAAATAGTCCCAGCCCTAGTTATAGTAGTCATTAAGAAATCATATGGCATTTGTATATATTTTCTCATTACTTTTTCTACTTGAAACACTTTTTTCATGACTTGATTTAGATTTTTAGTTTCCTTTTGGATCAGAGTTGCTTCGTCGTGAGATACTTCGGTATTCGTCTTTATTAGTAATTAAAGATTTTTTCACTGGTAACGCAGTATACGCTATATATACGCTATATTACTATACGTAATTTATCGAATCACCGGTAAAAATTTGGGGGTATTTCTCGCGATTTACCAGGAAACCGGTATTGCAATCCCTAGTTAATCTTGCTCCCTTAAAGTGAATTTTAAGAGTAATCGCAATGAAATCCCCTACACATGCAGAAAGTTTTCGAATTTCCAGATTCGGAATCTTCCCTCGTAAGTGGCGACGATTTCTCCAAGGTCCCACTCAAGTGGAGCTGCCTAATAAAATGAACTACAACTAGAGCTGCCTAATAAAATGAACTACGTACCTACAACAAAGAGAAGCGAGACACCTTCACACCAGCCGCTTGCGACGAAGCCATCCAACAGGCAACGACACAAGTACCTTTTCATTCGAAAGGATGATCCGTCGGCCAAACACGATCTCTCGAACACCCAGTAGAACCGGCAAAGCCCACAAGGCCGTGTCTTGCACGTGCCGGTACCAAACGAAAGAAAGTGTCGATGGTTGTAGCGAATAAGCGATAGCAACGGCAACGTATATTAATGGCCAGCGGATAATTATCCCCGTGTAGACGATCGATCGTCACCGTTCCTCACACCTTGCCCGCATATTTCCCATCGGCTACGACGTGTCCTAGAAATCCACGTCGAACTTATGTATATACGCGCGCAGTGCCCCGATCTGTCCTCCCAGCTCGGACCTCCCTTCGGAGCCAAGACACCTTGATGGATGGTAACAAGCGACAGCGTAGAAAACGAGGATGTCCTCGTTGCTGTTCGATTCGCCTTCGGGGATCAGTTGGTCAGGGTTGAAGGGGTTAAAAGGGGGTAACGGCGGAGTATCGGATCGAGGTAAAGTGCGAAGTAGAGACGGCTCCACCCCACCCCCCCCCCCTCCCCCCTTGTAATAGCTCGGCACGTTGGGTGGTCCAACGCGGCCGCCGTGGGTGGCCCACTAACCAACACCGTCTCTGTATTACAGCACGGCCGCGTGTAACGTATACGTATTCCCCGCTGATACGGCCACGCACACCGCGACGCGGCGCGCGTTTAACCGCAATATATCATTTTACTTAGCACCGGAGCGGAGAACCTCCAGCCGGTGGCCCACGGGGCCCAGCCAGGAACGTAACAAGTATGTTCCGTGTCAACTTTACAACGACAACGTTGCAGTATTTATGCGCGGCGAGGTGAGTTGCTTTCTCCTCCGCGGCCACGAATCGGCTGCAGCTTGGCCCCGGAGGAAAGCAGGAATTTCGCGAGCCTTCCCTTTCGTCTCTTTTTCTCCCCGCCCCGGAAGCTCTCTCTCTCTCTCTCTCTCTCTCTCTCTCTCTCTCTCTCTCTCTCTCTCTCCCGTCCCGTTTTCCTTCCCACCCGGGGCCAGTCGGTCCTGATGACGATGTAAGCGTTTTTTAACGAGGATGTAAATCGCTAGAGGACGGAATCGAATGCGTGTAAATATAAATGAAATGGGGGAGAGGGTGGGAGGGAAAGTCGCGCGTTGTTGCGAGCTGAAGAAGAGGATGGTGTTTCTCTCGACGATGCTTCGCTGGGATCCCGAGGCGGATGGATTTAACTCGTGGAATGCACGTGGTCGCGGGCGAAGTTGAAGTGCTGGAATTTTCGGTAAATAATTAACAAGATTCCACAGCGTAAACAGTAACTGTATAAGAGTACCTACTTGATGAAACGTAGAATAAATTACAAGAAGACGTCGTAAATCATCAACGACTCAGAAGTCCTCCAAGCAGTAAGTCACCAGACCAAACGAACTCCTTATAGATTTCTCTCGGATCTTCCACGTGGATTCGTAACCTTCCAGGGCGTCCCCGTTATCAGTCCGTAACTTCGAGCCGCGTCGTTTTCAAGGATCGGAGGGAAACGTAAACGAAACGAAGTGCAAGCTGTTCGTTGACCGTCGAGCGGCCTACGTGGGAAGCCGGTGATCCTGTCGACGGACAATGAGCTGAAAAATAACGCCCTTGGCCAGGTCGGGTTAAAGGCTTTCGCTGTCCGCGTACCAGCCGCGGCTCTCCCTTCCCCGCTCATTCTCGCCCTTCCGCCCGCCCGCGCCCCGGATTCCGCTAAGTCAATTCCACGTCGAGGATATGGCAGAGGCGTCAGGCGACCTGGGTGGTCCCCGTCCTACGCAAACAGAGCGGTACAAGCGGATACACGCTGGTTGAACAGGTAGTGCGCACGAAAATTTACTGGCTTTCTGGATTTCGAGCGCCCGTGGCTCCAGCCACCGTCGGCACCGGGGCGGCGGGTGGCTGCTGCCCGGAACAATGCTCCCTCCACGACGGATTTTTATGTCCCGGACCGACGGGGCCACCCCATCCCCCGGCCCGCCAGACCGCAAACGAGCCCCGCGTGACGACCACGGAAAACATTCGGCGCGTGGAAACAATGTCCAGCCTTCTGCTCCGATAACTTCGGCTAAACTGGCCGTTCCGCCGGTGGAACTCGTCTCGACCGCGATCGTCAGGCTTACTTTATGGGGGCGGTTAATAATGGTCCCTGTATGTTTTGTGACGCCGCACTCGTTCGACGCTGGCGTCGGAAATTCGACGCGGGTGTGCCTGCGAACGGGGCACCGTCATTTTCATCGTGGTTCGCTAAGAAACAAAGGTTTACGGACAATGTCGAACGTGGCTTTTGTTTTACTCGCACGGTTACGGGAAATGGTAACTTTTTCTAGGTGATTCCACTTCTGCTGGGTAAGTCTGGAAAATCGGCAGATGACGCACGGTAGTATACAGGGTGTACCTTAAGGGGGAACGTCACTGTGACGGCCGGAAAGCTGGCCATTTTTAAGAATTTTTCAGGAATAATTTACAGTTTTGATAGAAAATTTTTATTATCTACCTTCAATACAATATCTTAAGAGACTATAAAAAAAATAAATAGAGAAACATGCGTAAATTTTAATATATTAATTAATCTTCTAGACCCCCCACGCGCGCTGGACGAATGTGTGACTATGGAACAGCTGGTCCGAATTCAAGATTCATTTTTTTTTTTTTTTGGTCTACCTAGACGAGTGTAGTTTCTGTAGATTTCCCAAAAGCCTTTGAAGCTCGCAATAATGATTTTCCACTCGTCACACCGATGCACCATGCCCGTGTTAAAGCGCCGTGAAAAGGTCACGAATGAAAACGAAATCAGGATAATGACGAAAAAATGGACAAGCGCTTTCGCGCGTATCACGTCTGCGGACCACCGTCGAGCTCACCCGCCTCAAACACGTGTACCCATACATACGCGTGCTCCTCCCCGTCGCCGGCCAACACTTATAAAAGCAGGTAATGCTAACGCGAACAAAGTTATCGTTCGGTAGATATATATATTTAATTCTTTTCTCATTTGCATACGGCCAAGCGCGGTGGCAGCGACCAGGCACAATGAGCCATTGTCGAGGGGCTCTGGTCCAGGTTCAATGGAGGCCGGGATGGCCATCGAGGAGAGGATTTCAGTTTAGCAATAATTCTTCTCGATGAAATTAGGAACGCCGCTTAACCGGCGAAACGGGGCACCGCTCCCGACGGCCTTCCTCGGGATGCAACTTCGAAAATCGCCGGTGAATGCTGCCCCGCGGCGCCAGCAACTGCAAGTCAAAGCTAAGATCTCGCCCTTTCTCCAAAAACCTCCCCTCTGCGAATCGCTCTTCACACTGGCACGAGCTGCCAAATGGTCCTGAACCTTACGCTAACGGCGTCAGGTTTCCCTTGTTTTCACCGATTGGGCTTCACGCGTCCCGATGTTAATTTTCACTTGGTCAAAAGGGATGCGCTAAATGTGTGGAATGAATTTTCGGCGTGAGAGGTTTCTCTTTCGAGGGAGTTAGTTTGAAAGGGTGTTGGATGTGCATCCACTTGGAGGGTGTTTCGATAAATTTGTGTGTGTGTATGGTTCTCTGTGATATTCTGATTCTCTGATTGAAGATTGCGTTTTGCCTGTAAATCTATTTCAACGCATTTTCATGTGACATTGTAGGGAAGCTTTTAATTTAAGAATGCGTTTAATCACTTTTATAAATGCAATATGGTATTTAATGAACCAGAACATAACAATATTATTTTTTAACAAATATACCTACACTGATTGTGAGATTCATTTATCATTTTTATTCCGTTTTTAAATTTAGAGAGAGAAAGAAAAATGATTGTACCTACTTCTTATTTTCTCGATTCTTAATTGCCGCTTTTTAAATTACTCATCTATTTACAAGGTTTTCACCGGGTTTAACGAGATCTCTAAAAAGCTAACGAACGGAGCGAATTAATTTGTGATGCTACCAAGTCTAGAGGCATCCATCCTTCAAATCGCGTCCGTTCTCCCTTTTTCCATCATTTTTCAAATTTTAAATGCACCTGAGGAGCAATTCGGCCTACTGCCTGCAAATGGGCGCAGAAGGATCGCGAGAGCGTACATAGTGGAACGAAGTAGCGCGAAGCTCGGATTATCCGTTACACCCTCGTCAAGGCGTCTCATGTACCCTTCAAGATACGTCCTGATAAGAATTTTCATGCTACAATAAGTACCTCGTTAATGTAAGTTTTTCACGTCTGGATGGGCAATGAGCTGGACACGAGATGGATAATGAGATTTCATGCTCCATAATTGAATGACTTTAACGCGAACATGAAAGCTGAAGAAATCTACGGAGTCAACTAGCGCAGCAATGAGCAAACAGCAAACGATTTAAGCAAACAGCTAACAGGTCATTTCTCACCACGTTTCGTTTTTTTTCTATTTAGAAGAGAGCGTCGCAACCTCTGTTTAACGATATTTAAAAAAATCTCAGTTGTTCGATTGATCGTCAGATTTCTAAATTTATCTGGCGCATCGGTGGATTTATCTTACCCGTGGCCCCATATATGACTCGATGCTCGTGTAGAAGTATGAATAATGACACGCGTTCTCGAGTCCTTGCTTCTGAATCGCATTAGCTCGGAGCCGAGCGGCAGCCGCGGCTTTCTGTGAAGGCTACCTTGAAGGAAACGCTACAAATCGTCCGCGTTGAATTTACGATTTCGATTCGGGGTAAGCAACGGACATGAAATCCGGCGTGCCCTTGGTCGAATCGCGTCCTGACCATATCGCTTTTCGTCATGGCCCGCGGTGCGCCGTCGGACCACCGACGTCGTCGCAATTAGTAAGTCGGATATCCTTCTCCCTTCTTCCCTCGCTCCTATTCACCTTTACATTCTGCCTTTCTCTTCTGCCTGCTCTATTTCTCCACCTCTTTCTTTTCTACTCGCCTCTTTTTGCTCCCCCCCCCCCCCTTCACCGTCCCGTCCCTTTTCCTTCTTATTCTAAATCTATCCTCGGACAAATTTGCTTAAAAAGCTGCGGTCCAATCGAACAACATCTTTCTCGTTACTCAATTTGGTCACCTCGTGGCATTCGTGGTACCTCGTTGAAGATACATATTTTTAATTAATTTTCTAATTTGGATATCGACCGATACGATGATATTTACAGACGTGGACAAGTCACTTTATCTGTTTCTTTTTTATAGTATGTATGCTCGTTCTACAGCTTTCTTTCTGTTTCTTTAGTGTTTTTCTTCTCACCGAGCCTCGTTTCTCAAATTTCTTCGCTTTAGATTTATGTACACTGTGTTGTCTACCTACGAGATTCACTTTCTCTTTTAATTCCCCTCATTTTTCTTGCCTTGCGTTATGTCTCCTTTCTCGCCCGTTCCCTTTGTACACCTTGTACCCTTTATTTCGGAATTAATGATCGCGGGAAATGAAAGGGCCCTTTCCGTGCTCGGTTACACGGGCCCCTCTCGTGCGTCGAAAGCTATCTAACACGGTAATTAGATACAAGTACCCATGCGGAATATCGTGAACAGCTTTCCAGCACTAAGGGTTAGTGTAACCAATATGGCGGAGCACGCGATATGCCACGAAATTAACGTTTATTGCGAAAATCCGTTCGTTAATGCGCGCGATAAGTATACATAGGTTGCGGGTCCTGGAGCCTTCGTAATTAAGCCTTCGTATCTGTTCCTTCACTTGGTCCTCTGCGTAAAGGAATGGAAACTTTCTCTTTCTTCTTTAAATTTTCCTTCAACAATGTAAACATTTTTAATTGAATTTCTGCCGCAAAAGACACGCTTTCATAAAACTTGGCTCACCACTTCAGGATAAATCTGTCACATGTGGTTTTAATTTCACTGTAATAGATTTGCGGAGCGACAAATATTGGGCGACAAAGAAATCGGGAAAGTGTTAAACGCAGAGGCTTGAGATAACATTAAAAACAGTTCCCTCTTTTTGATACAGCGAATGAAACTCATATGTGAGATGCCATATAGAATTAATTTTGAAATTGCCTAGACTATTTCAAATTAAAATATTTTATGCTATTTCGCGTAAACGGTGGCAAACACTTGTTAGCCTGGGGGGGGGCGCCAAATCTTCAAATCCGCCCCTGGCTACAGCAGCATGCCTTTCATTACGCTAATCGACACCCTCCCGACAACTTAATCATAGTCCAGACGTTTTAAATAACAATCCCAGTTTCAAAACCATGGTACACAGCAACCGAGTTCCATCGACGAGCACGAGCCCCTGCAGTTTCATCGTTTACATTCGAAGTTTAATTACGAGCTTATTAAGATTCCCGAGGGATTGAAGGCTCCTCGTTACAGGATAATTATGAAGCCACGTTGGTTCGCCCAGTGCCCAAAGCTTTCATGGAAACGCAATTCATACCACGCAGGGTGCATCGAGGAAACAAACTTGATATCACCCAACTCTAGAACGCATTAACCCTTGACTGGGAGGATACTTGGTCCATTTGGAACCAACCCATAAACCGAACTAAATACACATATTACTTATCAGCAGGTACCTACCATTACCTCGAGAAGAATATAAGAATAAATTGAGAAGTTCAATTGGTTAACGATGCAAGTGCCAAAGAAATGAAAAATTATCTTTCATTGGAAAATTTTTGATTCTTTTAAAGCGCTCCGTTTGAAACACTATAACTCCGCATATAACCACTATCTTTGCATACAAATATTTTTCTCTAAAGATTGGTAAATAAAGCCACAAAGCTGGAAGTCGATACACTTAGGGGTCACCTTAATAGTGAGCAGTACAATTAATATTATTTTAACTTTTCTGAGTTGCTCTACGGGTTGGTACTTTTTTGCCAAATAAAAATCCCAAAATGAGGGGATTCATACTGCGTTTAACGATTTTTTTTATCGCTCTGAGGGTTGTTCGCTTCCTGCGAAACCCAATTGTAGCTGACAAAAGGGAGTTTATTTCGACGATACGTCCGTCTCGCGAGCGAGCCATCCACGGCTCAGAGATTAACAACGCGTAAGTTACACCGGATCCCGGAGGCGGCGAAACCATCAGGGCCCGTATAATCGTTCCGTAATTGCCAGTCGCTAACCGTTCGCTGTCGAAGCATGAGAAGTTCGCTACGAGGCGCAGATCGTATCGGCGGCGAGTCGCGGGTTGAAGGGGAGGGACAGGGTGGAGGACAAAGAATCCGCCGAGTCAACGAAGATAATGACAATTCCACGGCCGGAACGGAATTCGTGGAGGGCCCGGCGAACACCGGAAGTGGGTGTCCCCGCGGCCTTTCGGCGCCGCGCCGTGCCAGGAACAATATCGACGGGTCGTAGATACGATCCGTCGGGCGGAGAGCGCCAGTAGCGTAGATGCAGATAGCCGCGGCTTACGATCTCCTTTCGGTCTATCCCACCCCTTTCTTCGGCGCCGGCCGACCTCGTACCTACGGCGAACAATAAAGATTCGCCTCTCCAGCGGGGCCCTCTGCTGCCACTCGTGCTCTCCTTGGCATTAGTCATCGCTAGACGAGCTTAACGATATTGTTGGACAATGCTTGTAGATAGGGAATCGATGGGCAGGCAAAAGGCGTTGCGGCTGTTTCTTTTCTCTGTAACAGGCTACCCCTTTTTTCTTTATTCAAAGCAACGTACCTATGCGCTCCGCGTGCCAATCGAGCTTATACTCTGATGGGTTAATTATTGCCCCCTCGGGAAGGTAGATGCGAGAGCGACGGCGGGGAGGGTGGGGTAAGAGAACGCGCAATTGGATTACGTGGATGCTTGGGTAATACCGATAATGTGCGTTACTTTTATGAGTCCATAAAGTGCTGGACAGTTTTATTAGCGACGGTTATCGATACTTTCGTTGGTGAGGGTACCGTTACAGATTATACGGACTCCCTATTCGCGGCGTAATATGCCGCGAATGCGGAGACGACGTTCAGAGCGGGCCACTATCGGTGAATCTTTATCTTTATTTCACGATTTGATGTTTAAATTGCGCAGGAGGGGAGAGGAGGGCGAAGGGGTTGAGGCGCCAGGCCACTGGCGTGGCGAGTAATGAAGGAGGACTAGAAAACTTTTAAGCAACGTTTGTAGGTCGAATCGTTAGACGGTTCGATTAGTATGCGTATCATATGGCGTATTATATGATGACGCGCGATAAAAGAAAAATACCTAACGGTATTCCAGGTAGGTGCAGGATGTACGGGACAATTGAGTGATTTAAATAGTTCTTAGTAACTTTTCTAACGAAATTCAAAATGATTTGAGGCTCTTGTTCGGGATTCGCGGGACACTTTATTAGCATTTATTAATGGAAATGCATTCGATACACAAGAGTGATAAAAAGGTAATGGAGGAAAAGCACGTAGATCCGAATGGTAATCTTACCTTGCCGCGATAAATAACGCGGAGCCGCAATTTTCATCGGGGACAGACTTAAGAACGCACGATTTAATACCACGATAAAGTCATATATCAATTACCGGGCTCGTAAACATCCGCTTTATTTCCCTCGTTAAAACAGCTGTAAAGTAAAATTTAAGACTGCGGCCTTCCCGAAATCTCCCGGCTCCGATTCGACCAGGGACATTTATCCCGGCATTCAGGGTGTACGGCACCGAGGATCGCGTGAAATCGGGACACTTTCGTCGGCCGTTCGTTCAACAGATTCTAAGGAATTTCGACTCGACGCACCCGTTCGTTATCATCGGGAGACGGAACGTCAGTCGCCAGTCCTCGAGCCGCTAGTATTCTGCCACGAATACGTCTGGCGCTTACCACGAGCGCGATAGGCGGCGGGGATGGTAGCCGATCGGTGATAGCCAGCTGCGGTATCGACGGGAGACCTTATTTTCGATGGTATCTGCGAAATAGAAACAAACGAATGGACGAACGAGCCGACGGACGTGTATGCCGCATTCCGTGTTTATTATTTTGCCGGTGGGTGGTCCGGAGAAGTCCAGGGCCCGTCTTGGTGGCCGATAGCATCTCTCGCGTCTCTCATGTGCACGCACCGTTGAACGCCGGCCGACGCAGTGAACGAACGTGGCGCACCGAGTCGTCTTGCGTAAGGAAGTAGTCGACTTCGCTCCTTCCCCTACGCCCATTCTACCTTCTACCTCAACGAGGCCCCTCTCGCCCTTCCACGGACCCACGAATCCCCCTTCTCTCTCTCTCTCTCTCTATCTCTTTCCGCCTCGTTACCTGCCCCCGCCTCACCTGCCAGCTAACATCTTCCTCCGCTCCCGTCCCCTTTGTCGTGCCTTCGACTCTCTGGTGATTTCTCGGTCTTATTGTTCTCCAGTGGCCCTCGTGTATGACTACTTGCTGCTATCTACGCTCGTCCTGATTGAAAGATTGCATTCGCTTTCATCAGATGGGTCTCCTTTTGTCCTACTCCTGTGGAGAAGAAAACAGGGTGCCATTGGTTTTTGCTACCCGTTGCTTTTATTTCGGTACTGCCCAGTTGCTCTTCTGTGACCACTTTTGTGATAATTTGGATATCTCAGAATTGAATGAAAACAGAAGGGGATGATGGCAATGATGGTTACACCCATATGTGGTTTGCCTGCTTCCCTTGGTCAATGATTAGTCAACTTAATTTCTGACATGTGACAATTCTATCCTCATACTTCCCCGTAAGGAATCTTCAAGCTTGAAAGGGTTAAACAACGTTTAGGGCGACCGTACCTAATATCGCCCATTAGCATTCGAATAAAACTCAGATAAAAAAGGAACCCCACGTAAACAGAATAAAGAAATAATTATAATTATTCTCTTTAAAGGATAAACATAAAATATCCCATCATAAACCAAAATATATAATTCTTATTATAAATCCTAATTGACTTAAAGTAGACAAAGCAATAATTTTCTTTAAATCAAATTCAAACCTAGCAATTAATCCAGATACTATTATTGTAAAAACAGAAACAAAAATTAAAATTCTTATGTGAAAAAAAAGAAATTATAACTTCGTTATATCGAATTATTAATATTGCAATATTAATAATATCGCCACTCGTTATATCTCGCCAAGTAAGCGTTAAAATTTATCGCTTATGCACTGAATTAGTACCTAAACATATGTAGGAAGACATACTGTAATTTCAACGTCATCTGATCAACAATTATAAAAAGGGAAGTATTTTAGTGTCTCTTAATAGTGTAAAAATTTATTGGACTGCCACAATTTTACAGCACATTCGGAGAAGGTAAGCCTAATAATTCTGTGAAAACAATTCTGTGTATAACAAATGAATGACTACCACAGCACAATACAAAGCAGATAAAAATGTTCATCCATCACTCCCCGAGACACCCGGTACAACTGGAGTGCCGGCTGTTAATAGTCGAAGTAATAAGAATTAAGTGTGCCCAATAATTCCAGCATCCCGCGAAGTTTCGTCCAGGTAAATGGGGACCTACTGTATTACACTGCAATAAAACGGCCGGATGCAGCCCCGTATGGCAATGCCTGTGGCGATGCAACCCGAGATGCAGAGGTGCATATTGTGGAAAATAGATCCACGGGGTACTGCAGTGAGGCCGCGCGCTCTGTTTCAGGCTGCCTCTCCCGCTATCTCCCTCTCGTACTCATTAAGCCGATGCAGCGTCGGCGAAGATCAAAGCCTGTCTTCTACGGAGGACCGCTTAATACTGGGTGGCGAGTTAAGAGTGTCGTAAAAATTATTAACGGTCCCTCCGCGCGGTGTGCCTTATCGCCCGATCGCCAAGTACAGTGGGGTGCATTCGTCGAACCCGCCACCGCAATGTGCAATGACACTTCCTCTCCTCCCGCCCCTTACCCATCATGCGTATTTGGGACTTTGCACTGGCGTGATTGACTGAGCCGCCGGTCGGTGAGCTCCCATCGCGCGATTTCCTTGGAATGCACAGGAGAATCAAGCGGAACGCTTAAACAGGCTGTGTAGATTTTAAACAAAGGAGATAGGCGGCGCGTGATTGTGATTCAGTAGACGCTTTGTGGTATTCCAAGATCTTACTAAGAATTTCATTGCGAGGGAATATTTTCGCCACCCGTTTTATTCCCATGCGACGTGGCTTGGTATCATACTTGAATATTACATTACGCAAACAATGAACGGCGGTGTCCCTTTGTGCCATTCTCGGGACAGCCAATAATACCGATGTTTACGGTTCGTAGAATAATCATACATTTTTATAGCTGCCCGACTGTTCCGGGATACATTCCATTTGAAAATATCTCAATGTCCCAAGAAAGATAGACATTTAAAGATCGTTCCATCTTTAACTGATATATGTGCACACAATAATTATAGCGAGTACAGAAGTAAGTCTGCCAGTAGAAGATCTGCTGTCCCAAAAGGTTGCGCGTTAGTGACCAAAAGAATTCCATGCTCCACGGTTTGAAGAAGCGAACGGTACCACGGGCAAGGACTCTTGGAGTCCGAAGAGCAAAATGAAGACACGCGTCTGTCCGTGTCAGAATCGAAGATTGTCTCGTATTCAGTGGAACAGGGTGTCGGGCTCGGTATCACGGTAGGTGGTCGCGTATTTACACATTACCTCTTTCGATCTGCCAGTTTGCCTCTCTGTCTCTCCCTCTTATTTAATTTTCTCCGCCCCCTCCCAGCCGGCCGCGCTCTTTGTCCCGCCGGAACCCACCATCCTTTTCGCGCTGCTCCCTCGCGCGCGCGTTGTACACGTGCGCGTGAACATCGAGAGTGCGTGTGTGGCTGCCCGATGAGCGTCCGGTGTGCACACGCGCGCAACTACCCGCACGCACGCACGCACGCACGCACGCACACGCGGAACCGCCCCGCGGAAGTGGTGTACGACGCCTAATGAAGTCGCGTCGTTATGCAGATATTATGAAGACAGGTTAATAAGTTAATCGTCCGGCGTAACGTTCCTCCCCGTGGCTTAATGCACGCATTCGGAACAGTTGCTGCTTTCTCCTCCGCACCATGGGGTACGCACTGTATTTAGACTCTATGGTAATGGCTTCGTTGTTCGTTCTGTCTCATCGTCCGTCACGGGTTGGATTATAACAGATGGCAGTGGAGGACGGGTATCGAAGTCGTGCAGTGCTGACGTTCCAACCCTGAAATACGCGATGCGAGAAAGTTAACCGGGTCCTGTTAACCCGTAACCGCAGACCGCCCATAGGCGTTCGTCGTACGCGTTTTGGCAAACGAGCGAGCGCGTGCGAGCACAGCGCACAATGGTTTGCATGGTAAACCAAATCCAAGGCTGTCGTTCGTTGGGAACGTTTATTCGGTTATGCACAGCAGGGGATGACAATAATAACACAGGAGGGAATGCAGCCGAGCCGTGCGCTCGCAGCCGCCAATCAAATCGTACCCAGTGGCAGGAGGGGGGGGGGGGGGAGACGCGTATAATCAATTATGTAGATTCGCTGGAGCGTGCGTGCGGTGGCGGTGACGGTGACTGGATGCAGTAAACTCCCGTATTTCCGGCCTCGATCATCGCCGCCTGGGGGCAGCGGCGATTTCGATCTCCAGAGGCCCGTAAGGGAGTCGTGTTTACGTTCGATACATCGCCGGTGCCCTCTTCCGCTCGCCTTCGACTCCTCCGTCGCGCGACGGCCGCGTCCACTGCGCTTCGAACGGACCTTTTCTACTAACGCGGAGCGTGCGAGAGGCGTGTATAGAAAACTCTTCAGGGGAGACGGCTGTGTAGAGGCAATGACGGGGAGAGAGTAAAGAAAGAGAGAAGGAACGAGTAGGAGGGAAAAGGAGATGCTGCGGCGATCCGCGAGCAGGCCTCTGTGTGCCTCGTTCCTCGCGTAGCCACTCGCGTTGCGTGGGTAATGTTTTTGCTCGAGGGGAAATGGTACCGCGTGTGTGGTCCCGCGTCGGCCCCCCTCCCCTTAGCCCCCTGTGATGGCACATCGCCGTATCCTAGCAACGTAGAACGCCACGCCGATTCGGCCAATCACGAGTCAGTCCCGATAGCTTCGGCCGAGCTCGGCTCAATTCGGCCGCGACATCATCGGTACGCGCAGGGACGTGCCCTCGTGCCGCGAACATTGGGATTCACGGGGTTTCTATTATGAAAGAAACGTGAAATTTAATGTTCAACAACCGTTCTTTTACTTAAACCTCTTTACATTCCGCGTGTGCGCTACTGTAAAAAAAAATTTAAGAGTTATTTGTAACAATAATGTAAATTCAAATAATCCCTTTAGATTTGATACTTTATAAAAGTTTCTGTGACGTTTTCAATTAAACAACAGTATTTAACTTGGCACATTCATCGCCGAATTGGGGCCTACTCGGAACAGGGAGTACATTTACTCAGAAATTATTACACCACCTTAAATGCATCCGTTACGAGAAGATTATCCATACAATTGAAGGTGCTTATCGTTCTATTTTCCCAGACTTATATTTAAAACGTAGAACGACGCGAAGTTCCTTGTTTAAATTCGGCGCACTTCGGCTCGGCCGTGGAACACAGCCCTGAATGTTTGTGCAGCTCCGATCTCGGCGAGTGGCGCCGTTGGAGGGGGGGCCGTCAACTATGGCCGGCGCAGAAGGCAGGCCACGAACGAAATGTGGCAGCGCGTTTCGCTTAGTACGGACTTAGACTGCTCTAAGTGGCGGTCGTGCACGCCGGTGTCCAATCCACGACGACGACGACGACGACGTCGTCGTTACAGAACGCGTGACAGAGAGACTACCAGACTTTAACGTTAGCTACCAGCTGCCCTCGCCTGGATCGTGGAGCACTCTCGTCGTCTCACTGTCGCCTACGCCACCCTGCGTAAACCGGATGCCCGTAACAGGCGCGCCAATACGAATTCGATTGCCGCGGCGGATCACCCGAACCGATAGTGTGAATTACCGAAACAGATCAGAACCGTGGCCGAGTGACAACGAATCGTGACAGTGACACCGAAGTGCGCGTGGCTGCGTGCCACACCAGTATCGTGCCGTCGTTTAACAGAGACACCGCTACATTTCGCCGTGACTGACGTGCTGCACGTCCGTATTTCATTCCCGTTCCTATGACACGAGACGGGGCTAGACGGCTCTGTCGAGCATGATGCGAGTTTCCCGCGAAAACAGCCGACTATCGTTGTCCCGGGTTGTCGCGTGATATTTCAAAACAAGCGAAAACTCGCGTGTGCGCCCTCGTGCTTGTCGGCGGTACCGTGAGTCCCGCGAGAGGGAGATACAGAGGAGCGAGAGAAATAGAGAGAGCGAGAGGGAGCAAGAGGATCGGCGTATCGGGCGGAAAAGACGAGAGAGAGAGAGACGGAGTGTGGACAGAGAAAGAGACGGGAAGATAAGACGAATCCGAGAGTGGAGGGGAGCAGTCACGTATTTACTCTTCTACGGTGGCACGAAGCTAACCTAAAAACCGATTCTCGGCCCGTTTTGTGCGTACGCCATCGATGGGCACGATACGGCCGCGCATGCGCGGTACAGGTTGTGCCTACCTCGTGCGCGAATTTCGATTACTGTGCTGGCGGCACGCGTATACGGCAGGTCGCGATATACCGCGGTAAACAGAGGGGAAGACTGATCGTCAAACGTGTGCTGTGAGATGTGTTCGTGCGAGAATTACGTGTAAGCCCCGCGGTAACAGTGAGTGTGGTATCGGTTTATTCTCGTGTACGGTGTTGCCCGGGTTTCGTTTCCCGACGAGTGCGGCCGCCAGAAGGATAGAAGTAATCGAGGAAGTCGTCCCAGGCGGAGAATTGTATTGCCAATAATCCTACTGCGAGTTGTGCCGGGGCGAATGCATGACGGATCATGGTTTCTGCGTCCGGCCCCACAGGGATCCTAGCGGGACGCCCTTCTGGTTCCCAGTGCCCCCAAGGTTCCCAGTCGTCGCAGAATGGAAGTGCGTCGAAGGTACACAGCGAGAAAAATGTCAAAATCAGCCTGGAAGACGCGAAACAGCGGCACGAGTCGGATCTTTACATCAGGCCGAGTTGGACCGATGCGGCGATAGCGTTGGATCAGCTCGAAAAGGTATGTCTCTCTATTCACCAACTATGCATGCATAGCTTTAAACTAGTCATAAATTCACCACCGAAATTCAGTATATAGATTTAAGATTTAAGTGAGACAAAGCTGACGCAATGCTTTCAACATGAAACACGAAGTTAACGTTTTGTCCTAAAATGGCGCGTAAATTTCTAGTGATATGACTGTTCTACTGGAGTATATTTAATTTAACAGATTTTCGTTTATTTATAGTTTATTTAGAAAATATGCTTACTTACGCAATGTATAGACATTTTCTCATAAAGAAATGTCTGTTTTACGCTTTGTGTCATTCATCAATTTGGATAATGGTAATTGAGAAATCGTTTTGTGCCAGCATCACACATACTCCGCTAGGTGGCTACGAATAGTAGTAATTCTCACTATTTATTAATCAATATCATTCTTTTGAACAGTAGAATTCTTTCGTTTTTTAATTTTAATATTCTAACAATTGAGGTAGAATTTACCATATTGACAGTTTCCTTGGTCCCCTCTGTTCCTCCCTTATCATGTTGCAACCGCCGTAATTCAGTTTTAAAACACACCTTAGTAAGGAATGAACAAAATTTGTCAAAATAGGAGTTGCGACGGAAAGTAAATTATACATATACCGCCGTTAGTAGCATCCAAACTCGATTTTCTCAAAACTCCATATGAACGAAGTTTACAAAAAAACGTCCCCTGTTTTCAAAAGAACTTCACTTTTTCCTATATTAGTATAAGAGCATACGAAAAGTGCTTCGTATCTTGTAGATCTCTACACAGAAAATTATATTCAGTGATGGCGCACGTCGTTTGTTTACCCTGATTTGCATGTTAAAAACAGGGGAACATCTCGCGAATAAATCCGACGTTTCCTGCGTTCGGTGTTGAGATCTCTGGTAAGCTTCCTATCGTGATGCATCTGATCGATGAAATACAAGTTCTCTGCGGCCGTGGCCTGTCTCCCTCTGGTCAGTTACGCTAACTAGACGTAGATAATAGCGTGATTGCACGCCACTTCGCGAGCCCTCCTTTCGTCCAGCTGGTATAAATTCAATGTAAATCATATCGCTGGATTACGACTAACTATGGCTGCTCTTACTCTCTACCGGGTAGGTATGATATTACCTACAACTCCACGATAAACATAATTCGTAGTCAGGTGACTTCTGCTGTCCTTCCACTTTACATTCTTCATAATATCCATCGTATAATCCAACGAATCTGTGGTCGATGCATCTTCACGGTACCAGTAAAAAAAAATATAGCGTTCGTAATTTTTAAAGGAAAAAAACTGGGGTCGATATCGAATACTGAATAAAGAAATAGTGACCAGATTTATTGCACTTGATCGAAACCCATTTCAATCGAGGTACCCCTGTAACCACAGTGCGGCCTTCGAATGACCTTGGCAAAGAAAGCTCGAGAGAACATGCTCCGTGGTGAGTACTGGGGTCAGAATAAAAGAAACGTTCAAATCCTCGGTTTTAGCAAAGCGTTTCGAGACACCTCGCGCGAACCGATCCTCCGTTTCCCCTGATGGGCGTCACGGATCGGTCAGATCCTTTGCGTATCTCCTTAAGGGTTCGTCGAAAACAATGGTTCATCGCTGAGGAGAGAAGAAGCGTCCATGTTTCGTTGCACACTTGGGACGTACCCTTTCCACGAACGCGCCTCTCTAAATTCCCCAGCAGCTAGCTGTAAACTTTCACACACGCGGGTGGTCCCGGGGACGTGTTTTCGAAGGTGAGAGGGCCTTTGAGGGGGCAGGCGGGGGCCGTGAGGGACGACGTAGGAAAGACAGAAGGAAGGTTGAGGCATAGATCGACGAAGGATCGACTTCCTGCCAAGGAATACGCACCCTCCTTGTTTTCTCTGACGCGGGCCTCTCGCTCCCCCTTGGAGGCATCTCTT
Source organism: Andrena marginata (assembly GCA_963932335.1). Lineage (NCBI taxonomy): Eukaryota > Metazoa > Arthropoda > Insecta > Hymenoptera > Andrenidae > Andrena > Andrena marginata. Next base: position 6,664,382 of record OZ010661.1, read on the forward strand.
AGCGAGGAGGACGACGATCTGGGAGGCGCGAGAGAGAGAGAGAGAGAGGGCAGTGTTGCGACACAGAGATCGTCCCCTGTGATCTTTCCATCTCGAATGCCAGGCAAAATGTGCGTGGCACGTGAACCGGGGGCTATCACCTTTCTAGACGACACGAAGAGGCAGGGAACCCCGGCGCGCTTCCGACAGCAGGCCTTTTCCTCGGCTTTTCTGGGAACGTCGGGAGTACCCTTAGCGTGCCACGGACACCGTCTGTCGCTCGCTTTCCTTCCAAACGCGCCCTCTCATCTCCCATTTTCGCAGCGAGAGCTGCCTTCTGTTTCACCTGGATCTGTGACTGGGGATTGTGGACTTCAATGACGCGCGATTTTTATCGACATTTGCCTGTCGATATATCAATATTTCTTATCCATATTTCAAACACTGATAATTTAAAAGGTGTCGATAAATCTTCGGCAAAATGTCGATAATTTTCACTGCACCTTCTTTTGTTACAAGAAAATATACATCGACGAGCATTGTCGGTAGTTGTGAAAAAAGCCGATCACCTGGTAGCTTTGAACAGTCCGAAGTGTCGTTGTCACGCACAAAGGAGTAAAGTGGCGCGGAGGGAAAGCGTTGTAGGGTCTAAAAATACGGGTACAGGCGAAATTCTCGAAGCGAGGAGAAACGGAGTAGCGCGAAAGAAGAAGCGGGCACACGCGGAGATTACGTACGTACGCGCGCGGTGCACGAGAGGCGAGCCACCCAGGGCGATCGGTGCGAATAAAGCGAACCGATCGCGGGCCGCTTCTCGCTCCCGTTTTATCGTTTTACGCGATTGCACAATTACGGTGCCACCGGCGGCGGCGGCGGCGACGGGAGGTGGTGACACTGCTCCAGCCGGCGTTACGGCAAGGGAAAAAGAAGAAATTCGGGGTCGACGGTCCACTTTTCTTGTCGGGCTCAAAAGGGAGAAGGAGGCCCCGCTCCGTGGCTCGCGTTCATGCCGGATGAGTCAGTCCGCGTCTCACGGGCACTGCCCTTACGATTCTGTGTATGCATGCTTGCACGCGTGCACCGCGTCCCGTAACCCTTGCAAGATCGCGCGCACTGCGCTGCCTCGGGGCCATTTCTCGCAATCAATCGTAGACCGGTATTTAGGAAGTCGTCGGAAATTTTATTAAAATGTTTACGGCTAATTTTACAATTTCTATTCTTGCTTCGCGATGGTTCTGCAATTAATTCTCGTCGATATTTTGTAAATATTAGATAGCGTAGCATTCGTGGATCGATACAAGGACAATTGCTGGGTAGACAAGGTTCATTCGGATTAGCTAGGAATACATGCTTCGGTTGCTGGGACAGGACTACAAATTTGAGAATTCAGACGTCGCGTCTCGCTGCGTTTATACAATTTTACGGCACTTTACTTTATTCCAATGAGGTGTCCAGGAGTTACTCTGTACTCGCCCGTTCGATTGGCGTACAGATATCGTCGCCGGACTCTCCATATCGAACGGGTATTCAGGAATATTCTCCCGTACTTTCCTCTCTTTTCTGATGAAGCGTCCAGGAGTTACTCTGTATTCTCCCGTTCGGGAAACTTCTCGATGGTCGGCGTTTCTCGAAGCTTCCTTCTCTGCATGCTACGATAGTAGTTTGGGCGATTTTGTGTATGCGTCGTTGCATATGTGCACCACGACGTGTCTTGAGGCAGTTCTTAATTATAAAGTTTGACGTTTGGGACGTCGTTTGAAATGTTACCAAATGTTGGACAGTATCGTGCCATTTTTATTATGCTTCGCGGTAGCCTTCACATTAATTATCAGTGGTATTTTACAAATATTAGATAGTCGTTTGGGCAGTGTTGCATATGAAGTGTAAGTGGGAAAATGCGAAGAATGTCCATTTTCAGTGATTCTGCAATGTATAACGTATTTTATTGGTGGCAACTGGGGCCTCAGAACTGTCGATTCACAAACGATTAGAAAGTAAAAATGTCCACATAAGACAACGTTAAAGATTTGGTACACTGGTTAAAAGCAGGTAACGTTTTTGCCCGCATCCATCCACTGGAACAAAACAAGGAATGTCCACGGTCTTCCTACTTGCGCTATGTATTTCTGATTAGTGTAAGTCAGTTCTAAATTGTAGAGTTTGTGCATTTGAGAAGTTGTTCGAAATGTCATGCAATTTTGAAATTTCTATCCTTGCTCCGCGATAGTTTTATAACTAATTTTCACTACATGTTATTCCAAATACCAAGTTATCTTACTCCCCATTTCCATTCGTTTTTTTTTTAACCCTTCATGGTCACACTGAGTCGAATAGACGCGACTTTTAACTTTGCAGCTTGATACCCGTAAGCTCCTGGCTTTCCAATTATTTCGGCACATGTCGTCGTTCAATTTCTTACTAAAACGCGACTATTCCATATTCTACAACGATCAAAGTGTGTATTATAATTTTTGGGGCTCGATTGGACCGATGCAATCCGTACCACGAAGGGTTAAATAGATTAATAATACGTCCTTTGAAGCAGTAACTTTAATGAAGTCGGTTAAAAATAATCAGCCATCGTTGCAATTACACAGTGACGTTACTCTCAAATCACAGGCTTCCGCATTTAACTCGCATTCTTCTACACCTGCGTGGAGATACTTACTTATGGACAAACATAATCCCTATTGGCGAAATTTTGAACGTAAATACCTAACCGCTGAATCTGGCATACCGTACACAGGCGGGAATAGAGCGTGCCTTTTGTCCCTGCTGGCCTGTGCCTAGCTACGCTTAGCTACGTAGAGGTACCATTCTTCCGGGCCGAGTAACCTTGATCTTGGTGGCGAGTGAACGTGAACCGGAAGAGCGCGCAATTTCTTTCGCGTTGCGCGCCTCGATAGTATTTATGCACCTGCGCGCGTGCAGGCTCGCGCGCGCGCTTATGCATCATCGCGAGAATCCACTTATTCCAATTTGTTTACCGTCCCCGAGGCCGGTTCAGTTACAGGCAACGACCTCGACCTCTCCTGCACCCACCACCTCCTATAAGCAATCGTTTGCTCATATACGGTTGCGTGATCGTGTTCCCTATAAGCATCGCGGCGAGGCAGTACATTATCCTCATTATCTATTCGGTGTAAAACATTCTCCTTTTTCACCGAGAACGAAAGGCGAGAAATTACATTTCCCACTGTTCCCCTCGAGCAACGCGCGCTCTGCTTTTAATTCGGAGGAGACGCCACTTGACTCTCGGCCCATAAATTTGGAATATTTACTGCGCCTAATGAAACTGTGATGCCACGAATCGTACAGCGCATTTTAAATGTCCGGGACGCGTGATGATTTGGAGATTGAACGACGGGGCGACGTTCTTGTTGCACAATTTGTTCGAACATAATTTGTGTGCGGTTTTTATTTTAGAATTTCAAATTTGTTTCGCCATTTATTTTCGCTCTTATCGTTAGCAGAATAGTAGGAACTGTCGGAGCAATTTTTCTAAGAATATTCGTTAACTTCGTTATGATTATCTACTCCACTTTTTTTTTTTAAACGTAGATAAGTGTTTACTGCCCAGTAATTGGATACTTTGCGTGGAAAAGCGATATTCGTGTAATTTTGCGTCTCTTTTATATCGACATTTTATCGGACGATTCGGAAGTGGACGTAGATGATTTTTTAAATGCCTGGCGATAATGTAGACTCTTGGAAGGTTAATCAATTCGCGTCTTTCACCAGCAGAGCGCAATTCACGAGCGTAGTTTGCATAAACCGAGGAACAAGGGACGCCAAACTGGTTTAATAAGAAACATTTTTGCCTTTTCGATCCTTTCCACCATTTCTACTACGCAATTAATTCTGCATTCATAATCCCACACACTACAGATGCTAATATATGTAGGTATGTATCCAACTCATAACTCACGAAAGAACTTGTTGAAATTGATATAGGTATCAAACACCTTGCTCACCGATGAAGTCGTTCAAATCAATCTTCCTTTGATAAGTAAAACTTGAATAGGCAATTGAGTTCTAAAACTAATCTCAGTGTTCCGCTATCTGCCGTCCGTTTTGGAGTAAACTTACGCTTCCCCCCAATCTCCCATAAATTTCCAGATTATTCCCCGATTTCTCAAAATCTTTACAAATGTAGGTATCTTGTAATTCCAGCAGAAACCTTTAAATACCAGTTTCATATCGCGATAAATATAACGCGAAATCAAATTCGGTGTCACTTGCGACGATATACAAAGAATCGTGAAATCAGGCGTACGTGAGAGCGACAGATAAAGCGCAGAGCAGACAACGGGTCAACGGTCGGCTAGAAATTGAAGGCGTTTTCCATGAGTCGTACGACAACGAGAACACCCGGATGGAACGGCCAGATGAAAGATAACGACAAAAGCTGCACCGTACTATTTTATAATCGCATCTTAATTCCTGGCAGCTGAAATCCCCTTAGTCCCCGAGCACAATGCCGTACATTCACGCACGTTGCGTCGGCCCCGTCCATTCGAGTGAGATTAAAGGGCGCCGACTCTACGTGTGAGGCTTTTACACTAATAATACCTACCAAAGAGGGCCTCGTAAACGTCCAGAGGGTGGAGGCGATGCCGAACGGAGTGCGCCGCCTTTCCTCGGCGACGCTCGGTCGCACGATACTCTCAAGAAACTCGAGTCTGCACGAGCGGGGCTTGGTGCTTGTATTAAGAGAGACGATAGTTCAAATGGAAACCGCTCGACGATTTCGAACATTCGAGTAGCACGAAAGCAAACGAACAAACAAACAGAGGAGTAGAATACAAAATCTGCAATTCTCGAAAACTGATAAATTACAGTTTAGACGCCGCAAGCTTCGACTACGGTTTAAACCTGAAACATTGCATCATCTCGCATCAATCACGGCGGAGTCGCGCCGAAAGCGCCCGGCCACAGTTCGGACGAACACTTCTCTGTCGGTTCTCGAAAAGTTTACAGACAGTCCTGCATTGTGTCGTTTTGGATACGCGATGGTCGGCGGTCGGGCTCTCGTTCTCCTGGGTTCTCGTTAGGGCCGTTCGGTTCTTTGGTCCAGCGGCGAGAACGGTCGAAGGCACCCGCGCGAAAGGGATAAAGGGGGAGGACTTTCGCGTGGAAAATCTAGAAACGCGGAGTACACGGATCGCCGCGGCTGGTAACGGCGCAAATCCGCCGTAAAGGTCGGTGGAAATAAGTCAGAACGAAATGGATGGGACTCGGGGAACGTTTGGTCGGCCCCGTCCCTTTCATCCTCGCTGAGGGGTACACGCCCCTTGCTCCATGGAACCTCTCGAGCCCGGACCGTTTGCGTAGGGTCAGTACCTGATTGATGCATCTACCTATCGCTCAAACCTCGGGGCTTTGAGTTGCAGCCAGGACTCTGTCCTCCAGGGACCGACAATTACGAAATTAGTACTCGGCGCTCCTCCGGCGTGGAGCTCCTCATTCCGCAAAGAATACCGCGAATGGTAGGCAGGCTGGTCAGAGTGATTAAAGGATTAGGTAGTTACTCGAACGGTTGCGTTGCTCATTAAGGTAAGCGATACTTGAAACGCGATGCATTAGATATTCTCGGCAAATTTTACTGCCAGCTCATCCTTCAAACGATGCAAATTTTGTGACGCGTTTGTGAAGGAAGAAACGCGAGATTTTATATTCCACTCGTTCGCTGATTTCGTCCCCCGTTTTCCGTGACATTTTGCCAAGCGTTTGTGAAAAGTTCGCTTGATTTCATTTCAGGACGCGCTCGCTGTGGTAGATATTATCTATTCTTTTCACGTTTGAATAACGATGCAGGCACCTGGAGTGATTGGAAATTAAGGGTGAGAGGGCGGTGGTGCGTCGGAGTGCAATATCTTCTCGACAAGCTCCTTCGGTTTTCAATACCTATTTACGCTGTGTCCCGTAGTCGCTCGAAAACAAACATCTGCAGCAATGATTCAATTACTTCCCAGCGCACCCAACCAAAATCGCAAGTTAGATCAATGTTCAACCAGCCACCCCCTAAATACTCCGAGCGTCGAACAATTAGTCGCCGGTGGCAGGAGACGAGAGCAAAACAGCTAGTTAACCAGGAGGAAGCGGATTAATCGATACGCGAGCCGGCAATAAAACCTCGATTACGCGGCCGGGTGGATTCATTAGTCTGTTAATAAGAGGGGATCGCGTCCCAGCGGATCGTAGAATGCTCGATCACAATTACATTTACGAGTAAATCGTCTCGCCACTTATTAAGCGCGCGCGGAGACAGGCTCGCTACTGTCATTAATCACGCACGGGGTGCGCCTCTCGATGCGGAGTCCGCGCATCAAACAGGAAGAAAACCGGCGGAGCGGTTCCGTTCTTATCCTCGTGGCGGCCGGACGAGGTGGAAGCTCGTTACTGGAATCCAAGCCGCGGGCTTTCCCTCCGGGACTAGGCATCGCCTGGGTGGAATTCTTCGGCCGATTAGAGCGCCAGTCGGATCGAGTTTCTTGCGGACACTTTCGAGCCGTACCTACCGCAAGAACCTATTCGTTTATCTGGCGGACTCGCATGTCGTATCCGCGTGCGCGTATAGAAGCACCGGCCTCGCTCCTGCCCTCGCCCGGTGTGGCCATTTTTTTTCCCGCGGCACTTACCTCTCGTAAGGAAATAATTCTGAATGCACCGTCCGGGGACCATCTGATGCCCCGGCATATCTGGACGAGCACGGAGATAAGCATCGCGCTTCATCCACCCACCCACGGCAATCCCACCCAGCCTTGCGTCTATTCAATTCTGCTTCACCGCCGCGGATGGCTCGGCCCCGACTGTTTGCTCGTTCCTTTCATTAAGGGAATTCAGGGTTTTGTTGTCTGCCGAGGGGCGTGGTTTTGCGCGAGCCTTGGATAGTGATTTTAGGGGGAAGTGTGATTCGTTGTTGGAGCAGTTCGGTGATTTTGTGTTCTGGCTTGGAGGATTTGAGTGGTGAAACGTGGGAGTGAGTGGTTTGTGCCTAAGAAGGTGTTTAATTTTAATAGAATTAAAATAAATAAGATACCAAACAGAGGGAGATATTCATGAGAAATTAATCGAAAATTTGTAGAAATGTCTGCGCTATCCAACCTTGTTTTCAAGCCGGAAGCATTTCTTTATTTGGCACACAACGCGGTCGAGGCCGTCGTCCCAACTTGCAATGTATTTCTACAAATCATTGAAGCGCAAAACAATTTTACGTAGATCAACATTTCGCCAGACATATCTCATAAGCATCTAGGGTTGCCACCCGAACCTTAAAATAAATTATCTTAAATGTACTCTACACTTTTGAATAACAATAGAGTATGCGAAAATACTTTGTTTCACGATTAATGATATCACGTGAAACGTGACGCAAGATTATTGTACGTAGTTCGATAAACGTACACAAACCATGATCATATCAAAGTAATTTCTTATCTTCTGTCTGTCCCTGCCACCTCAGCATTTACTGAGACAGTTTTCTCTGCCATGAATGTGAAGTGGCGGGATGAGGGACACAAGGCCACCCTTAATTCACTAAAGAACGAATTATTTATGTTTCAATATGAATACTGAGTGCAATGATGCCATGGAGTTATTTAAGAATGATAAAAAGTTGTTCTGTAATGCTAAAGGCAATAAAAAATATGTTTTATATGATATATTAAAATTAAATTGGAGGAAGTAATAATTGGATATAATTAACGTAAAATTCAACTGAAAATTAAAACCGAACTCGAGGAATTAAAAATGTTTCGATATAAAAGAAATAAAACCTAATAAGATTAAAATGTACTTTTAGTTTTTTTCCACCGTCCATTGTTTATACTCCACAAAAAAAGCAAATTTATTTTATATTCTCGTACAGAAAGTGGCAACCGTAAGCATAATCCACAAGTTTATTCAAGAATCACAGCGGGAAAGCTTCTCAATCGAACAGATGATTCGCGAGTGCAGGAGAACGTGCTCGAATTTTCGCGAGCCGTTCCGTGGTCGCCGAAGAAACCGAAAGGGAAGGCGCGAGATGGTGGAAGGTAGGGCAGAGCGAGGGCAAAAGGAGAAAGAGGAAGCGGAGACGCCACGAGTCGCTCTCGAGACGTCTGTATAGCTCGCGTACGTGCGGAGGGGCCCCGGCAGAGGGAAGGAGGAATTCCCCCTTTTTCCCGTAAGTGGTCCCCGCGGGCCTTATGGGGTTTCTCGTGGCGGGCAATATCTACATATTACAACCTCGTGGCGCGGGGACCACCGTCGTTGACATAAGATCCTGTTATGCCGTCTGCTATCTCCTCGCGGACCTCGTGTCTCGTCGTAAAAAACATTAAAAGTACGAATAACATAAATTCGTTAAGGGTACCCGGCTAAGGGGCGGGGGCGCGCTAACCCCCCCACCGTTCGCGGATTTCAAAGTGGTCCGGAGGTACCCGAGGCACGTTGCGTCGCCTGCCCCTTCAAGCACCGCCAATTGTGTCGCAACTTCTTCCTTGTTTTCTTTCTGCCCGTGCCCTCTTTTACCGGCGCGTTCGATTGTTTAATCGAGCTGGCGCGGCAGCCAGGTACCCAGAGAGCCCGGGATACGTGTCACGAGGCTCTCCCGCTACCATCAGATAGAGTTATTATAACGGGCTCGCCTCTACGATTTTCTTCCCGCGCGACGAAGGAGAGGAGGTGGAGTCGCGAGCCAAGGGAGAACTGACTCGACAGGAATTCCGTTGCGGTACCGTCCTGTTCGTTTCTGTGGAACACCGTCGCGCTCTCCTCGATCCAAGATAAGATCCTCGTGAAATATCAAGTTGCCCTTTAACTTCGGGTCAAGATTCAATCAAGAGCCCGCGCGTCCGTCGATGGGCTCGCGTTCCGGCTGAGTAACAAGTTCCTCTGCATTTTCGAGGCGAGTATGCCCCTAGGGGCATTCGAACGAGGATATTAAATGGTAGACGATCGTCAAGTACTTTGCGCGCGGCGTAGGCGAGCCTTGATTTATGGTTGAAACAGAGAATTTTGGTAGGTACAGTGTAAGGAAGGTATTCAGTTTTATCAGTCGCTTAAAAACTGGTGTGCAGACGACCTCGCCACTGTGGAATATTTAAAAAAGGAATGGGGAATGGAAGATTAATCGAGATCGGTAGACATCTACTCAGTTTAATTGAAAGTCATTATTGAGACTTGGAACTGCGAAGCTTTCCTTATCCCTCAATTCTAATAACACCACCAATTCAACCTCGCACGTAAGATCCACGCTCCACCACAGAAGCTCCAACCAAAATCATATCACCGAAGCTAATCGATCCGAAAGAACAGAGAAAGGGTGCAACGAGGCTCGAGAAGTTTCGTAGTCTTGTCCAGAGGTAAGGTGGTCGGTATAGGGACACGGGGGGCAGAGTTCCCTGGGGACCATGTGGTCGACGAGGATTGTCCGCACGTCTAGAGTTACCCCCCCTCGAGAATCTGGCCAGCCGCGAGTCCGCGGCACCAGAGTTAATTGGCTGGAAAACCTTGCTATCCGATACTCGACGCCCTGCTACCGCCCCGAGATACGTAATACCGCTCGTAATCTGTATTTTCATCTGTACGCCTATCCGCGCCCGTACGCGCTGGGCCCTACCCCCTCCCCGAGTTCTAACTGTACTCGAAGCAGCAGCGGCGTAGACCAGAGGAGAAAAGCGTCCGCTCCTTTTCTCCACGAGCTCTCGATTCCCTTCTGATCCGTGCCTCTCCTCGTCCTTCCTTCGCCGTCTTCCTTTCCCTGTCGGCCAGGAAAGATAGGTATTGTTGCGGGTGGTCCCTGGCGCACATTGTCAGACCGGCCACCAGGTAGTGTGCAACGTTGCCGCTCGCAATGTTGCTCTCCCTTCTATCCTCCTCTTCCATCCTTTCCCCTCGATCCTTCTCTGTACCCTTTCCTCCACCTTCTTTTTTTCTTTTTGCTTTTTTCTTCATTTCATCCGTTTCTCGCTCTTTCGCGAGCGCCCCGCGTCCTTCGTATCGCTCGGCTTCGGGTACGCTAGGACGTTGCTCGGGGACCTTTTGCGCCGGGATGATTGGGTGGTGATTCCCGCGAACCTTCCCTTCACACCCGTGAAGGGTTTACTTAATTGCAAGTATTTTACCGAGCCAGTGTCTTCGTCTTAAGCAGCTTTATTTCTTATTCCCTGATTATTTGTCTTATCTATCTTCCAATCGGGGGTGATTAACAATTATATTCCTGCTCCGACACGTTGGTGCCAAGTGATTTTCAATTTCTGCGTCATAGCCTCTATTTAAATTCTTTGTTTAATTCTCTTGGCCACTATCGTTACTGTTCTATGGTAGCTTTCTAAGAAATCTCTTGTTTTGCTTGGGTCTACCATTTCCACCCGTTTTCCCGACTATCAGCTTCCCTTTATGGAACCTCCTCTGTCGTTTACTTCTTTATTTGCCCGCCTCGTTCCTGTTTCTGTTCGGCTATCCTTTCCCTCGTATTTCGTCCAATCTCGGCTCCTATCTCCTCTCGCCTCGTCTTGCTCGTTTCAGTTAAGAGGTAGTACGTACACGTTGGTACGTACAACCCGCGGCCAGCTACTTATCATCGTCAAAGCCCACGCGGCCAATTTAAAGTGCTCCGGCTGCTGTTCCGTGCCCAGCCGCCCTTTAACCGGCGGAATCTGTTCGTTTTCTCGAAAATCGTAGGCGGTATCGGCCCCCAGTCGGCCAGGCGGCTCGTAAACCTGTTGGGATCAATTGGACGATCGAATCGTCGCGGTGCTGTTCTCCCGTCGAAACGATATCACGCCGCCAATAACTACGCTGCTTTAGACGTCAGTCTTCAACACTCGTGTTCAATCTAGAAGCGTAAATGGAACTTTCACGAGTAGGTAAAATCTGAATATAGAGTCTCTAATTGTCAGTATCGAGTAATAATTTCGCGATACCTTTTACGTATCTCAAGACCTTTGATCTGATATTAACTGACAGCATGTGACTTTATGTACGTTAACCCATGGTTAACTGATTAATAAACTGTAAATTGCGAAGTTGTAGCATTCAGTTGTTAATAAAGAGTGAATTCGATTTAATAATGACAATGGTAATTGAATTTAGTGTTGACAGACAGATCAGAATATTCGATGCACCTACTGAAAATGATTTTAATGTAACTTAAGCTGCTGCGTGGGAAATAGGGAAGTAGGAGTGGTATGAGAATGATATAATCTAAATAATGAACTGTGTCGACAACGCGAGTGACATAAATAACAAGGGAAAGAAGCATCGAATTACAATGACGTAATACACTTGGCAGTTTCCCCATTTCTTACAACGGTAATATATGCACCGTTGCAGGGGCCATTACCAGTTTAGGGAACACTTCGATGGCAAGCCTGCAAATTGGCAGCCCGCGTGTAATTAGTATTCGTAGCACGCAACGTTCCCATTGAGCTGGAAGCGAATAGGCTGACATTACCGTTCCCTTTGTTCAGGGCAAAGCGGAAGGACAGAGGTCCGCGGTGTGGATCAGGGCAAGGCTGCAGGATCAGCTGAGTCAGCTGGGCTACTTCCTGCAGAGGCACGCTGGCAAGGTCCTCTTCCTCGCGATCGTCGCTTTGGCTACGTTCTGCGTCGCCCTCAAGTCAGCACAAGTTCACAGCAAGGTCGAGCAGCTTTGGGTGCAAGGTAAGTGCATTATCGAAATAATCCCTACGAAAAGAATACCACTCGCTATCCTCGATCGACGTACTCGGGAACAATTATCTTCCTGCATTTCATAAAACGTAACGCGGTTTTGCAACTGAACGATCTTCGACTTCGGCACAGATCAATCTTCGGGAATAATCAGCATTAAATCTGCCGGGCAGGTGGAGCGCCCGTTATCCCTCGGGATTGATTGTACCCAGCCCTGGTCCGACTATTAAAACGCAATCTAATTCGACTGTTACGTTTGGTGTTACGTCAGCGAAGCTCAGCTACGGAGATTAGTGGGCCCGACGAATGACTAAGGGGCTTTGTAACGCGGTGATGTCCCGACAGTTCGTTCTGTAATGCAGTAGCGCATCTTGTACCGGATGCATTTTCTGCAAACCCTTGGTACCGCGCAGTGTACGACGCAGCGTGTATGTTCGCGGCGACAGGGACATTATTCTCTCGCTTCCGACACTTTTCGCCGTCCACCCTAAGCATCTGCGAAAATTTCATCTCTTTACGACGCTCCCAACAGCTAGGAAGGCAGTCGGATACGTAGCCGATTTGTCTGATAGTTTAAACGGAAGGGGGCCAGGTCGAAAAATCGGGCACTTTCCGGTGGAAAATATTGGGGCCGGAGGAGTGGCAGGGGGGTGGTGTGACAAAAGGAGAACAGGGAATTGAACGAAACTCTGCTTTATCCCCACGCTTGGGCGCACGGTACATTAGTTAGCTCGCTGGGTGGCCCTCTATATTTATCCGCGGTCCGAAACGCTAATTCGAACACCCTGTTGCTAACTTCAAGCGCGGCCGAAATCCAAGGACCTCGAATTGCTTGACAGACTTGTACAGATATGCTTCAAAAAGTGAGTTGGAAGTGCGAGACAAATGTTCGGTGGGCGAGGCTTTGTTTTTTTTATATCGTTCAACTTCGATTTTAATATTCCACCGAATGGATAGACGCGGTAGCAGTTTGATGAAAATTACGCTCACTGTCGATCTTCTTTAATTACGAGTGGTACCTGTAGTTTTGTTGATGATAAGTATGAAATAATGTTGATTTCTTAGGCTCATGGAAAGTAGTGCAGATCGAAATCGTGAAATGTCTTAAGCGATAAGTATTGAGTAGTCAGTTTAGTTTTTCTTAAATTCCTGATATCTAATCAGGGATCTATAATAGTTCTAATGTAACTTAGATACGTGGAGATTTAGGAATAGAGTATTTTCGAAGCATCAGAGGCCACGTTCATTCATCAGTAATAATAATAATTTAATATAGGTATGGTAGATTGATAGTGATCTCAAATAAATCATCGCTGATTAAATGAAAGGAGCAAATTGTGCCCAATTCCACTGCACTGATCTTGGGGTCGAGCTTAACAAAATGAACGAAGATTTGCTATAGACAAAAGTAGGGTAAACTGTAGATTTATTCGCATCGTAAACGGAAATTCCAATTGCAATGTCCATATTTTTTGTGCAGTTTTATATGATCTTAATTTTCAGTTATTACAGATGATTGTGGATTTCTCATTAAAACAAAACATCTTGAGTACCTATTAAGTCTTTTATTTTAAAAATCATTCAATGAAAAACAAAAATAGGCATAAAAGTACAATCATTGGTAGCCTAAAATTTGAGGCTACATAGAAAAAAAAAATAGTTAAAAACAAAGTTTAAACAGACTATTTCATTCCTATTAAATAGTTATAAAGTCACCAAAAATACGTACTTACTCCTTATCAAAATTGTAAAAAAAAAACGCTTGAAACTCAGCCTTTTGTTCCACTGCTACCATTGACACATTTCAACTACTGAACATTGCATTGTTCTAGTGAAAGAAAAATAAGAAATGGTAAACAGTTGCATTCCAAGCTCGTACTTCCTAATATTTAACTTTTTATTCAGGAGTGCCAATGATTTTTCCCACTCCTGGCTATCGAGAACAAATATTATTTATCCAAGGAATATAGGGGCTGCATCGCGGTGTCCCAAGCTAACTGTTCTAAAGATTCTTTCGTCTCGGTCCGCTTGCCACGAAGTAGCGCCGTCGTCATTCGCCTAGGATCAAAGTTAAGGCCATCGGATTTCCTCGAGCGCTAGAAACGCGCGTCCCTGGTAGATTGAAGGCGTATCAACGTTTCATGAGATTTTAATGAGCAAACGAGTTTGCGCGGGATCGCTCTCTAATAACGTCCGAGCATCGTAACGAACCTCGAATCAAGCGTAGGTACGTTCCTCGAACGAAGAATTTGCAAAATTCCAGATCCCCGAGTCCGATCAGGCAGGAGTGTTTTACTTTTAAGCGCAGAGGAAACCGCAAGTTTAGCGAGCACTGAATTAAAGAGCAATGCTTGAATGCACGGACTTAACCATCCTCCGGCATAAAGCCTGGAATCCGCCCGGAAGCTAAGCTTTGCTATGCGATGCTATGCTACGTTTTAAAAAATAATTAGGTTCGATACATTCTCACGGAACCGTTTCCCCCAAAAGTTAAGCTAAAGCATGGCAGAGCACAGCTTGGCTTAGTTTCCAGGTGGAGGATTCCCGGCTTAATCCAGCGACACTCGCTTAAGGATCACCGGAACTTCAGCCGCCACGAATTTCTCCTCCCAGCCTGTACCGCGCGATAAAACCACCAGGCGACGCGCATCGAAGCGCCCGCTGGACTAATTAATACCATATTACGAACGTGTAGCGGTGTCCACAAAAAACCACGGAGCAATTCACGCGCCAGCGTCTCGCGGCTTTTTTCCACCGCGAGCAGTTGTTACACGCGTTTAAGGGCTAACGCGCTAATCGTCGAGTGTGGTTAGCAGGGGGTTGGGGTTACCGCGGCCACGTGAGAAGTGTGCCTCGGCCGGTGAACGATACCGCATCGCGCCGGGGTGAGGCGGGCAAGGCGGACGGGGTGGGGGGGGGGGGAGGGAAGACGAAGAAGATGATGAAGAAGAAGAGGGCATTGGAGAGATGGTGATTCGAGATGCGTGCATGCGTGCGGCACGCGGATCAGTACCGGATATCCGTGAGGTGACTGCAGCCTCTGACGCAGTGGAGGCGGCGGGATATGCGGGCGCAGTGTGCCTGGCCCGGGTTGCCGGCGACGGGGGGGGGGGGTGGGGGGACTGATCGAGCGTAAAGGAGCGGCCACGAGACGGAACGCGCGACGATCCCGTCGGGAGATGGAAAGGAATTTAACTTTACGACCTCACGCCGCGATTTGACGATATTCCAGGGTGGATGAAAGCCTGGCGGGCGTAAATTCCGCCGCAGAGAGAGAGAGAGAGAGAGAGAGAGATCGATAAACGCTGCTTTACGGCCCCTTCCATCCCTCCGCGTCGGCGAACCGCGAGCGTACCGGGCGCGAGTAATCGAGAAGGTTCTTTTTCATCGCTCGGCTGACGCACAGTGGTCGTTAACGGTCGCTTTTTAATTGCGAGATGTTGCTCATTTGATGGCTGCTTTGTGCTCGTACAGCGGAGCTTGAAGCGTTCGGGTGTACGAGGATCGTGGGAGATCGGGGAACGATTTCAATCACCTGCGCCCATACCTGTTACACGGTTTCTTCGTACGGCCGGGCTCCCTTCGGTCGGGCCGCATGATTCTGCCGATCTGGAGGGGGAAGATCGCGGGGCAATTTTCGGCGTATCAAAAGGCAATGAGGGATAGGAATGAGCGGAGGCAATAATTTTCATCTTGTCCCTCGCAGCTGCAACCGGTGCAATTATGTCGACAGCGGCGTGGAAGCGGGGCGCGTTCGAAATCAATGAAAAAACTTTCGCGGCACTGCCTCTCTAGCGGCACGCGCAGGTGGCGTGCCGTTTTCGTGAATCAAAAATCGAGCGGGATCCACTTAATTCAGTCCCTTTGGATCTGTTTTTTTTTTTTTTTTTCCCCCGGTTCCTTCGTACGCTGGCGCGGTAGGTTCGCTAAACAGAGAGACGCCGGCACACGCGCCAATATCTCTGGTCCCTCTCCGCCGTGCGCGGTCTCTCTCCCGTCCTGGACATCCGTATACGGCGATGGCGGTTTCGTCTCGAATCCAGAGAGGAAAAGGCAGGTAACGCGGAGGAAGGAGGCTCCATCGGACGAGTAAGAGTGGCTCCTTCTGCCTCACCTTTCGAAGATAATACGTTCGTATAGGCCATTCCAAGAAACGAGAACCTTTCTTTGAATGAAACCCCCGCGCGTGGGCTGCATTGACGTTTGCTTTGTCTTGAAATAAATCGGCAGCCACGGAACACGATTATCAGATCAGCGCCGGGGCTTGAAAGATTCTTTGAAAAGGGAATTCAATGCGTAGGGATCATCCTTGGATCAGACATCAAATATTTAATTAACAGTCATCGAACACTATTAGTTTCAAATACTCCCAATCTGCGTCGGGTGCTAGTCGGGGATCAAAATATTCTTCGTTCCCATTTGCCCGCTATTTTAGGTTGAAATATTCGACAACTCGCCCTGCAAATTGCACTTGCACCTTGACAGACTCTATGCTAACCACAGCACAGTAGTCGAAAGTACCAAAAGTGCCATTGCGGGTCCACAGCTTCTGGGTATGTAGATGGCGGGTGTGTTAGCTCAGGGTAAACGTGAAAATGAATCCCCCCGCTGGGGGGAGGAAAAGCCTGCCCTCCAGGAATTAGCATCGCGGGGCCTAGGACTCGGAAGTGCCTAAGCAGCGTCTTCCTGGAACGACCTGTACCGAGGGCCCAGGCGCAAGGAGGCCGCCGCGGCGGCGTTGGCGCGACAAGGACGGACAGAGGACGAAGGCACGATCGTGCACGAGGGGCCGGCCGACTGCTTACATCTTCATTAGGCCCCCATGCCTCCGAGTGCGAGGGAGAGGGCGCGCGGCTGACGGAGGGACGGAGATCCGAGCGGAGAAGAAGAAAACGATGATGAAGAGGGAGCAGAGGAGACCGAGCGCGAGGGACACGGGCGAGAGCGAAACGGAGGGATTCCGTAAGGCCGCAACAGGGATAAGAAAGTCAGAAGACCGTCGTCCAAAGACCCACCGGGAATCTGTTGTTGTTGCACCGACGGACGGACGGACGGACGGACGAACGGCCGCGTAAACAGAGGATCTCATCTTCTGTTTACCGCGTTCTGCAGTTGTCGGAGCATCGGTTGCTCGGCAGATAACGACGCGAGTTGTCGGTGGCCATCGAGGACTCGCTGGGACTAGGTCTGAGCGAAAGTTTTTAGGAAACGTAGGAACGTGAGGGGGGATTTTCGTATCGAAGGTGTTGTACTCAGCACTGATGCTATTCGATACAGACTCCCACTCTACCTTGGTTGCTGATTCTTAATTTAGCATAGATCTGTCCGCGAGAGTCGTACTACTCAGCTTGATAAATGCTCATTCTTCGGATGAATGTTGAACGCGAAGGGCAGGCCCCCATCGAAATGGAGGCAACATAAATCCCAGCGGCCGTCGAAAGCTGTCCCCCGCTGGACCTCCCCGCGGAGGCCAGCTGGCAAAAAGGCAGTTATCAGCGAGCAGACGCGTGGTATCGGCGGCGAGCGCTATTTCCGCCGGGGAAAAAAGTGGCTTGGCACCAGTAAATGAGAACCGCTGGGATTGGATGGGGCTCGGTTCCGGTGAATGGTCGCGGTGGGTGGCCCGGTGGGCTCTCTGTGTGCGCCAAGCCAACCCAGCCAGCCAACCAGCGGTGGGCCTGCGTGCCTGAACGATTGAGCCAAGTCTCAGCTCCTCCGTGAGCCTCAGAGAGAGCTAAGCCTGCTTCGAAGGGGCCCCCTTCGTTTTCTTCTCTCGTCTTCCTTCTTCTCTTCTCCCTACTAGCGGTGCCCGGGCTCTCCCTCAAAACTGCGTCAGGAACAGTCAGGAAAGGGGCCACGAGGGTTTGCTACGCCAAGTAGCCTTAGCCCACCTTCATCTGGGCCCAGTCGCGCGCGCGCGCGCGAGAGAGAGAGAGAGAGAGAGAGAGCTCTTCTTCTTCCTTTTTCCATCTCGCAGGCCCCGTCTCTCTACTACCCGTCCGGTGGGCATCAACCCCGAAACTTTATCTACAAGACCTACGATAATGAAGCCACTGTTGGTAGCGTTTTATAGACCAGCTTTCGCGAGTGTAATTGGCTGCATCGGCGGCGGGAATGCTTTCTGTTTCCTTCGTCTCTTTAGGCCGTCCTTTTAACGTCGTGTCGCGTTGCCGTAAATCTGGTTTTATTCACTCGATTCAAAGATCCTAGAGATTAGCACCGCGATTCCCTAGGCCTTGAAGCTTATTGGACGCTGATCTTTTTTTTTGCGTGGCGTTGAGTAAGTGTTAACGAAGCTTCTCGCAGCGTCGATACGTTGGTTTGTTTGATTTATCGCTTCCCCTTTGAGAGTGGGTGGTAACGATCAACGAAGATCGCTCGAACTACGCCGAGGAGTAGAGCTCTGTGGACCTTGGTGAAGTTACGCACGGATCGGTACGCGTCTGCTTTGTGTCGCCCTGCGTTACATTTAATTGGCAATTAGGGTAATATGCGCGCGAGTAAGGCGGGGCGAGTCAGACTTGGAAAAATCTAATGTACCTGACTTACAATTAGCTAAATCAGCGAAAAGAGATTTTAACTCGTGGTTCTTACACGAAGTGTCCCAAAAATTTACCATTTTGCAATCTCAGGATTCATTGTCGCGATACAAACTTCAGATGCCTCTATGTTGAAAAGCGAGCCTGGGATCGCAAGCTGCTAAGTGACTTTTCACTGCCTCGCGACAACGTGGAACATTGTTTTGGCATGTCCCATAATTCTAGGACACCCTGTACTTTCACACGCCATAAAGCTGTCCACACGTGCGTTTCCACGCCACTGACAGACGTTCAATCTTGTTAGCCCCCCGGGATTAGCTCCCAAAACGGAAGAGCCGACTTTCCGGAACTTATTCGTAAACTGTCAAGGGAGGCCGGTTCGCGGAACGTTTATTTAGCAACAGATGGCTGCCACTGGGCGCGCGCAAAAGTTCCGTGGCTATCTGAAATAAAATACCGCCGCCTCGCGATCTCCGCTTGTCCCCGGTTAATTCTACTAGACGCACCTCGGCGCCCGCCGCGCAATCCCGCAAACGGCCCGGGGACCTTCCAGGAAGACGCGGGGAGTCGTTGAGGCGAGCCGAAGAACCGGGGCACGAAGGCCCTACAGCGACAACTGATCATTCCGTCTTTTTAGACAAGCGTTTGGTGGTCGACCGCTACGTGCTTTTGGCTAGTAATATCGCGAAATTAACGTATAACCGGTAATTGGCCGGAATATCCCTTTAACGATTCGACGGTCGTGTCCTGCCTTGTCCGGCTTAACAGCCACCTCGTTTGAAATTTAAGGAGGAGAACTTAAGGAGGGCTGCCACCATCGTTGCTTCTGCTCCTGGCCGAGGCATTTAAGGACGAAGCACGAGAACCACGAGAAAGGGGGTGGGAGTTGGCCGTCCCTTTCTCCCCAATCCGGCCGGCCGCGCCGCGCCGCGCCGTTTCTGTTCGTCGCACGGCCGAAAAGGGGCCGCTCGTTGCACCTGCTCTCCCTCATAGTACGCCCGGCGTCCCTTCGTGCCGGTGCCGGCCGATCGGGAGGAACACGCGCGCCTGCGTTTCTTCTTTCTTTCCTCCGTCTTCCGACTCCGCGCTCTTTCCCCCCTTTTCCTCGTTTCTTCGGAGTCCACCTCTGTTGATCCAAGGCGCGCCTCGCGTCTCGCGCCCGGCCGGGCGGCCTCCTCCCTCGGGGCGAGCATCGAATTATCGTTAAACGTCGGTTCTTCCTCGTCGCCGCCAGCACCAGACGCTTATGTCGCGCGCGAGGTGGGGGGGGGGGGCGGTGGACCCGGCCTCGCCCTCGGGGACCTTCGTTACGCGATCGCGTAATTATTTCGCGACACGTGCAATTTGCCGGGGCGCGCCCCTTGGCCCCCTGCAACCCGAATCGGCGCTCTTTCGCGCATGCCCGTTAGATGGGGCGAACTACGGTTGATAGGCGGCATCTGGAGCGCGACGGTGAACGTGATCGCGAATCGGGTACTGTTACCTCTAATTGCGCTTTCCTCCGTGGCTAGCCGGTCCCATAGGGACCCCGTGCTCGCAACAATCCCTCAAACAACGCGAAAGTGATCGGCATGGGATAAGGGGGCGCGAGGTGGGGGACAGCTTAGTACAAGGACCGTGGTGGTTGTTCGCGTGAATGAGACAGTCGACAAAGCTAAAAGACGCGGCCATTCAAGGGTGCCCCGGAGGGACAGAGACCAAAGGAGATTCTTACACGGTACGATCACGGTAGCCGGAAGGGTGCGGATAGAACGGGAACGACGCTGGCTCGCCCCCCTGCGCCAGACAGGGACGGAGAAATAATTACAGAGACTACCCGCCGATAAATCAAGATGCGCGTCTCCTCCCCCTTTTCCTTTCTCTTCCTCCTTCTGACTCACCCTCTATCTCTCTCTCTCTCTCTCTCTCTCTCTCTCTCTCTCTCTCTCTCTCTGCTGAATCACAGGGCCCTTTTCCCTCGCCCCCTTTGCCACTCTGCTTCTCGATCCCGCGGTGCCTCGGTCCCATCTCGTCCTCTTCGTCTCGCCAGCCCCTTTATCCGTGCTTTCCTCCGTTAAGACGCATGTTTCTTGCTACGCGGAGCGTAGAGAGTAGTGTCTTTATTACGCTCGATGGTCCGGTTGCATTCTACAGGTCGATTCATACGTCGGCGAACGAGAGAAAGGGCGGGAGGGGGGAGGGCTAGGATCACCGGGGCCCGTGATGCCTCGTCTCACGTGGGCGGCTAGAGAGGCTGAGAAACTCGTTGTAAGTGATTCTGATCGTAAGGAAACGCTTCGTTGCACTGGCGGAGGCCGCCGTAAAGCTGTCCGGCTGTAATATTTAGTTCGTTTTGTCGCCGGGGCCGGCGATTCACCGTTCACGGTCTATGCGGGATAACTTTTGTCGCGTGTTCCCGCGCGTCGCTGGTCTCGGCTCGTGAAGAAGTCAAGCGCGTAGAATGCTACGCGTAGTTTTCATCCCTTTGCTTATTATAATTAGGTGGCTGGTGGTTCTCAGAGAAATACTTGGATCTTTTCTCCGGGTCGCTTGTATTCCCATGCAAATATTTTCTGGTACGACTCAGAGACGCGATCGAAGATTTCAGGGCTTCTCACTTTCTCGGTAATACAAGTCACGTGCTTGATTCAATTTATTCGATTCGTTATTTGTGGCGCAGATTACGCCTCAAATCCTAACCAAGCGTTTTGAAAATGATTCCCCGTAATTCGCTGAAACGGTAACAATTTAGTAATACAGCGCCCCGTTCGTTTTGCGAATTAGTGGCACGTCATTCGACCTTCCTGTTTCTTCTCGGGCCGTGGTCGACCGATAGATCCTAGCGGGCGGCTCGTGTATTGTCACTCGGAACAAATACGTAGCGGTTTTCGACATTCCACGGGGGGACGGGCAGAACAAAAGTGAGGGGGGCGGGGAGGCGGCGGAGGGGGAGGGGGAAAAGGTCGAACGTGCGCAATCAGGTTCCCTTCTTCTTCGCGCCACCTTCATTACTGTTGGTCCCCCGAGGTTTACGGTCAGGGTATCTGTCCCTGTTACCCGGGTCGGTCACGATGACCCCTCACCGCCACGGAACAGTATCCTTTCCTCCAGCATCCACTAGCGCGGCGCCCCTCCCCCCTCTTCCCCTTAGAACCGCGTTACATAATACCTCATAACGACTTTCATTAACTCACATCACGGTACACGTCCATTATATAAACAGTCTCTAGATTCGGGCGTAGATAAACGCGGGCAATTATTTCTGATTAATTATCCGCTCCGTTGCACGGCAATAATTCGAACGCTCGTGCCCCCGAAGCTGCTCGAGTGCCGAAACGTTTTTCTTTTTGTTTCTCTTTTCTTTTCGATCCACGCGACGGTGAAATGTTCTCCAATTTTAATTACCAAACTCTATCCTACCGTCCGTAGAGAATTCACGGAGTCGCCCGGGCGGTTCAACAGACTCGTCGCCGCGACGTCGAAACGCCGAGAGATTCGCCGGTAATAGGGGCCCGGCGTAGCGGCCACAGTAACCCAGGTCGTTGTTTCCTCGCGCCGCCCTCATTATTGTTCGTCCTTCGGGGTTTACGATCACGGTATTCGTCCCTGTCCCTCGGATTGGTCACGATCAGGCCCCGTCCGTTCGTTTCCACTCGTATACATCCCGGAATATCGGCTGGAAAGACCGCCCGTTGACTCTCCCAGGTGGTTCTCCGCGGGCACGCCGGGGCCCGGCCTCTCGCCCGCCGTCCCGTTTGGCGGGGCCTGTACCCAGCCGGGGCCCCGGCGGAAGGTTGAGAACCCGCTTGATAGCGGGCAACACGGGTGGTCCCCGGAGGCCGCGCCGTGGCGGAACGAGCAAATACGCCGTCGGCATTTTTGACGGTGAAATCTGACTAGGTGGGATCCCGACGTACCCCGTGTCAGACGTCATTCTCGTGCCCTTCCTGCGTTACTTTCCGACGAATATACGTATCCCCGGTTCGCGCTTTCGACCGATCCTTGGCCACCCTCTTTCCGGCTCACCCTCCTCCGCATTGGCCCCGCGCTTGGAGCGGTTTTTTCGCCACTGCTTGGATTCTCGTTAACTACCCTGGTGACGAGTTCTTCGCGCGCTGCGGAGCCTGAGATAATTAATTTAGACTTTGCGGCAATGTTTAGAACTGTGATAGGAATAGCTTCGGTGGCACCGTTTTCGACGAGGAAGAATTAGCTTATCGATACTAGTTCTTCGGAGCATGCGAATCTTCTCGATGGAATAAAAATTATGGTAAATCAACTCTCGCTTATTAATCATCCATCCTCCACGCCTTTATTCATTCCAAATTCTATGAAATTCTAGCAACAAAACGCTGAATATACAGTTGTTCGACGATAGAAAGGAAGGTAGTGCCTCTTCATCATCGACGATACAGTAATATCTCGCTAATACGTCTAAACGAACTTGAGCCTCGACTCTATCAAGCGATTCTAATTATTTCTCCGAATAATCGCCGGCGGGGATAATTAATATACGACACCCGGTCGCGTTTCTCGCGAAGATAAACGATTCGAGCGTCGTTGAACGTCACTGATGACTTATTTAGTTAAGATCGATGTGGCGGTCGTTTCAGCCACGGGGTGGGACGGCCGTTCTGAAACATAACAGAGAGCTATTTCCACGTCTTCTTCTGGGAACGCTTTCATTGGTACCCTGCCAGAAATTTTTCTCGGTATATCCGTAAAGCCGTAGAAACCCGTGTTACGACACTGGCCAGGGTCGATGTTTCTCTTCGGGGAATCGTCCCGAGCAGAAACATCACCCAGGCCCGTCGAAAGCTTAAAGTGGCACGAGTCGCGAATAAAGCGACCAGCCAATGGCGACGGGCCTCCGGGCTTTGCTCGACAACTCGGTTTAGGTTTCCAGAAGGTGGTCAGGTGGTGCCATGTCGTCTCGAGGGAATACAACTGCGCTTCAAACGTGCACTCGGTGGTAGGTTTAAGGAAAATTTTCGGAGAAAAGTCGCGTGGAGAAAGGATGCAAGACGAGTGTTTCCATTGGCGACTTTGGCCCCCTTAATCCTTTTCCTCTGTATTTACTTTTCTACATGGTGATAGGTATTTCAGATGTACTTATATATTTTCTATTTCTATCTATGCTGAGGGAAGGCATTTAAAATACCAGAGGCGAGGCATGGAAGTGCTTCGTGTGAAAAGGCTGGAATACTTTCCATGCTATCGTGGAGTTTTAGGTTCTCGGCGGAAGGTTAAAGAGTGGTAAAACTTGAATATCTTTCAGGTTCGAGTATCGTTTTAATGGATATGTATATTTAAAGCGATTGGAAGAGTTTCGAAGATCATTACTGCTTTTATAGATTCGTTAATATTATTTCTGATTGTTTGTTTAAAAATGTTATTGCTCTGTCGTAATTCACGTGTCGCGATGACGTTTTTGGTCGCAGAAGGCGGAAGGTTACAAAAAGAGCTGACCTACGCCTCGGAAGCACTGGGTGAAGCAGCCGCCTCGACGCATCAACTCGTCATCCAAACGCCAAGGCATTCCGGGGCGAATATTTTGCACCCTGCAGCGCTCAAGGAACACTTAGCGATCCTGAAGGCGGCGACCCAGGTCACTGTACACCTGTTCGAAATGTAAGTCCCTTTTCTCCTTTCCCGAATTTCTCTGTATTACACTTTCCGCGAGTTGGCAAGAAAGAGCGCAGGGCGTGCTTGAGTCTCTGCGCAAAGTCTTTATTGCTGTACCAATTAAACAGTACTTAATGATACATCGTTCTATACCTACTGTATTAAAAAGGAACGAGCTTCTTACAAAATCTCCAGCTAGCTCTATACCCGACTACTATAACTTCTATACCCAATACTATATCTTCTATAACTTTTATAACCCACTACTATAACTTCTATAACCCTGCGACTTCTATACCTATCTACTATAACTCTATAACTTCTATACCTAGTTACTGTAAGTCTATAACTTCTATACCTGGATACTATAAGTCTATAACTTCTATACCTAGTTACTATAAGTCTATAACTTCTATACCTGGATACTATAAGTCTATAACTTCTATACCTGGATACTATAAGTCTATAACTTCTATAACTTCTACGTATAACTTTCATAACATCCATAAGTATTACAACTTTTATATCTCTATAACTTCTGTTACTCTATAATTCACAAACGAGCACCCGGAAGTGATAAAAATTTCAGAAATTAAAAAACACAGCTCGCCCCTCTCTCTCTCTTGCTAACTGCGACGGGCAACCCGTAAATGCCTAAGAAGTGGCTCCGTGGATCTGCTGGCATTGTTTGGGAATTTTTGTCAGGAGGTCCCCGAGCCGCTCTCTTATCGGCGAGGCACGGGGGTTAAAGGGATGCAAACTTGTATTCATGAATGCACGTGTTCCGTGTCGCTTGCAGCACGTGGAGGCTGAAGGACATGTGTTACGCGCTGAACATACCAAACTTCGACATGCACTACATCGACCAGGTAATTTAAAACTATCACTACTTTGTATACGTGCAGCCGATACACTGCCGTGTGCGCGTGCACGTTGTAACGCGTACGTAACTATTCACGTATTCGACGCGTGCACCGTGATACAGCGTTATTGCGCGTGCACCGCCACTTCTCGATTTCCATTAAGAAAATCTCGAGGAACTAGCGATGGCCACGGCGAAACCCATTGATCGTTTGTCGCCCCCTGACAGCAACCAGCCGAACCAGCGGTTCTCTGCGATTCCTTCCTTTTGCTTCCCTAGGGCAACGTAAGCTCATTTGAAGGAACTGTTTTGCGAATACAGCGTTGTCTCTGCGTCGCAAACTTGGAGGAAAGTTCGATTAATTGTGATTGAAACTTATAGTGAGAATAAGGGCGATTGTTATAATTATAGTAGAATCATAGGGAGTCTAAGCGAATTTCTTTCGTCGAATTTAGTTTCAGAATCTTTAATTTTTTAAGTTTGTTAGCACACCCTAGAGTTGAAACGAAACGCGATGAAATCGTGTCCATCGCTAGATCTTACCAATTTCTACAATTGGGACTGCCACTCTTTTAACTTTCGCCCAACAACTCCACATTCATTATTCTACTTCTGGGCTTTGGTTAATTACAGTGAATTGTCTAATTAGAATTTGAATATTAAATTGAAAATCTTCATCTTTATTGATGGATATATTCAAAATCCATTTTCAGTGCGTTCATTAGAAGATTCACAGTTACTTAATACGAAGAATTGCATTTCTAGTGAAATTTTGGAGTCTGTCGAAGAGTTCAACGATCTCTGAACGTTGCGGCGCGAAAATGCGGCAGTCCTATCTACGATGCTTCCCTTCGATTTATCTCTCGATTTCCGGTGACCACGTCGTTCCCCAACGAAGTCGTAAACGTCGAAGGCTCAATGCAGTGCTTGAGAAGTACAAGTCGTTCGTATCTCGCGTGCACTGTGCCGTTTCTTGCGATGCTAACGAGCAAACGCGTTAAAACATCGCCAGGCACATTTCTAGAGGAAGGGAAAAGAGGAAACGGACGATTCACGTCAGAGGTACCGCGTGTCGAACCACTTCCGCGATGTTACGAGCGCGTCCCTCGACAGCATTCGGTTTTATGCTTCATTTCTTGTTTTTTTTTTTGCTTTCCTGCTACTTTGGGGAACGACTCATTTCTATTCCAGTTTCTTTCATGTCCCATGTATTTATCCATCCAGCGAGTTCATAGTGTGTTTTAATTGTTCGATTCGGTCCAATAGAACCTGTGGAAAAATCCACGATGATGTAACTAGGGATAAAACAAACCACGGAGCGATTCATTAGCGTCTGATGAATTCAATTTTGTAACCGGTAGACTTTTTATTTAAATAAAATTTGTATAAAATTTACTTGGATTAATCTTCGGCGAAAATTTACTCGCGCTGGTTAACACACGCGTAGTGTTCCTGATTTCTCGATATTTTTCGCATCTCGAGAAATGAGAAACCATGATTATATTTCTCGAGAATTCTCGAGAAATTAAAAAAATATTGCAAAATTTATATTTTCGGAATATTGTTGATAATATTTATCTAAATTTTTATTCGTGTCCAACTTAGACAAAACTTGTGTAAATGAAAAAAACAGATATTAAATATAATTGATAAATTTATTTATTTAATATAATATGTGAGCAAGGTGAAACATTACTTTTTTGTTTCAAAATAGTTTTTTCAAAAGCGCAATGCGCCTCATGTCGCGTCAGCTAATCTACTTCTTTTTTTTTGTGACAAAATCTGCGGCTGTAGAAAATTTCTTTCAGTTCGAGTGGATGTTGGTTGAATTGGCGATACGAAGAGAAAAGTTTATAAATAATCGCGCAATTGTTCGCATATATTACTAACATTTATTATTGATTGTAGATGTGTTTATACGTTCACGATTAACACACAATTTGAACTAACTGAAAATTCATTTCTGGAAACAAATGCGATTTAAAGTAATTTTCCTACACTGAAGATTCTCGAGAAACACTGTAATTTCTCGAGAAATGAGAAATAAGAAATTATAAAATTTCTCGAGAAATTCTCGAGAAAGAATTCTCGAGAAGGAACACTACACACGCGTGCAAGTCCGGAGAATATATCCGGTACATTTTTCAAACATTTTTCCAAAATCGTCACAGACGACACGAATGGCAAACGAAGTTTAATGAAGGGAATCTAAATGCAGATCCATCCATGTAATATACAACTTTGAGTAGCTGACTCGACGAATTACTCGAGCAGAATTAATCTGAAAATGGTAGTTCGACGGGGATGAATGATAACAGTGCTCAGAAAATCGTGTGATCCGGCCCGGAATGTCACTGCCTCCGCGGTTCGTCAACTTTCAATTTTAAAACGTACGCCGAATGATAGATGCTCCCTTATGCAAGGATCGCCTCGGGCAACCGACTAAATCACACGGCGGTGTCCTGTATCTCGGTCAAACAGGAATATTATTATCCTGCGGCCAGGACACAGGCCGTTTCATTTTTACCGAGAACGCGTTCTTCATTTCTGATACCTGGCACACAACTCCCAGGTAATTCGTATTTACGATCGCTGATAAAGTTACTACCACCGACCGATATCTGAGATACATCGCGAGTCATTTAATTGTAAATGAAAAATCGGTGACCAAAGCGATAAACGATAAAACGCTCTGGTAGAAAGTCAAATTGTTGCAGTGTCACAGGCACTTTGCCTCGCCAAAGCTGTTCTCTTTGGGTGTCCTACGTTCTATATAGGATTCTTTCGAAGCCTTCAAACTTATGTTTAGTTTATAGTGTGTCGTAAATTACGGCTGCTTTATCACTCCATAAAAGCTTCGCGCGCTGTCCTAAAGTTCATTCAACGAGTCGAGTCATCGGGTGTAAACAAATGAACGTGATGGCCATCGAGCAGAGACAGGTATAACGTACAACCGGCTCATTCGATTCTGGCCGCGTGCCTTCGATTATAATATAGTAGTCGGCCCCACATGCTTGGCTTTTTTCTTTGGAAACGTTTCTACAGCGTTTCGTGAGCAAGGAGTAGGGCATTGCAACGCCATAGGTTTCGGACAAAACGTGACCATTTTGGTTGAATAATTAGTTACCGTTTTATTAGGGGGCTGTTTTATTTCCGTGTGGAAATTTTATATGCTAAGATACAGTAGCGGACGAAACGTTACCATTTCTTCGATTTGGTTTATTTCTGTTATTTCTAACCGACCTCAAAAAGGAGAAGGTTATAGATTCGACCAGCATATATATTTTTTTATGCTTGTCCCCTCACAACTCTTCAGCATATGGACCGATTTTGATAATCCTTTTCTTTTTTATTCGAAAGTCCCATCTTACACCGCAGCAATGTTGGCCCCATATTTTGCCAAGTCCTGGTTAATAATAAAGGCTATTGTCGGTTTTTGGTTTGTTAATTAAATCAATTCGAGTTTAACTGGGTTTCATTCACTATCGGAATATGTATATTGGGCACATGCTGCAGTTTTGAGTTAACGTTAATAAGTAACAGAGGTAGAGTGGATCGAAAAAATGGTAACTCTTTTGCCCGCTACTGTGAGTTAATTGGACTACGGCAACCAAGGAAACTGTCACGCAGAGGAAGGATGAACAAGGGCAACGAGCTCGCGCAATAGGTATTCACTGATCTGAGCTCGCATTTGCGTATAATAAGGACGAGGGAGGAGCAAGAACGGGGACCACACATGACACTGTGCGCCGATACCCCGTCATTACGCCAGGCTAATTGCACCGCCGTCCGTTCAGCTTAGTCCTTGCTCGTCATTCTACCTCCTCCTTCTTTTCCTTTCTTCTCCACAGAAGCTTTTCATTTACTGCGCGTTTGTACTTCCTTGGCATTTCAACCCTCCATTACTAGATCATACTGCCCTTTCAAAGGAGTCGCGTTCCTTTGCGTGTACTGGTTGAAATTATCGTTTAACGGGGGTGCATACTCCAGTGTAACTGCCCGTTTTTCAACATCTTCGGGAATGTATTTAACATAAACTAGAAGCTTAGACTGTTTGGCGTTTTGCCTTCATATTAAGATACCTATGTTTTCAGTAATACTCATAATTTTTTTTAGCTTTTTTTATCGCTTATGTAGATACATAGATATAGTCGGTGGCGCAAGTTTCTTAAAAAAAAAATCTTTTCCGATGGGCAGTGGTGTGGGGACTGTTGTAGCCATCCGAAATGGAAAAACTAAGGTTTATATTCTTTATTATGGCTGTCGCCATGGTTGGAACCAGGGACAAGTTTCTACTTTTATAAAAAGTTAATTTTAAAGAAAGGAAAACAGCTAAGTTTGTAACAAAAATCGAATACTTTGCTCGAAATGCTGTCATTCTGCAAATGGAATTGAAAGGCAGGATAAATATAGAAGAGAAAGCACACTGTGATTTTTGTATAATTATTTTTCACCGAACGATTTAAGGTTTCAGCTTCAGATCTATCTACCCCACAACATTTTCAGCAAATCTGCTCGTTACTACTTTAATTTTTTCACAGCAGAATAAATATTCCTGTTTATGTAACTGCAACTCTTTTTTACGTTCGAGAAAATAAAATCTTCATATTTACACAGAAGTATATGGAATAAAAGTTTCAGTTAATACGCTGCATTTTATAACAGTTTTCTCGAAACAGAAAATATACTAGTTAGTCATGAAACGAAGTTATTTCATAATTAATTGAAAGTTTGCCACTGTCATTCGATCCCCGGTGAAAAAAGTCGTCAGTGAAGGTGTTGGTATGCGTTAATCGTTCTCGTAAATCGTTAATAAAGATCCAGAGACGTGGGAATTGCGAGTTAGAGTAAACGTCAGAGTTTGAACGCTATCTACCGAGTGAACGTGTCCGAAACATAACATTGTCGTTACCCAACCAGAGAAGTGGTAAGGTACACTACATCATCCACCCGATTCTCTCGAGTTCCTCGAAGCACCGAAGCGAGCATCTGAGTTTGACAAATGTCCACGTCGTTCCCCGAATTCTATCCGAAATTCATATTATTCGTGAATCGAAAGGGCCGAGAAAGAAGAAGAAGGGCGAGAAGGAGAGAGAAACGAATCGTTTCAGCGGAGGACCGCCCTATTCGAGTTTCCAGGAACACACAGGTGGCCTCCCCTCGTAATGCCCCGCTACCGAGAAAAGCCTTATGGCGATCGTTAGTGTCCACTATCGAAGGAAACGGAGAAATGATCGTAAATCGGAGCCGCGAACGTGCGACTCGCCGATTAACCGATCGCGACGATTAAGTACGTCGGATCATAATGATCCGCCTTGGCCGGCCCGCGACCGCGCCCGGTTATTGCAAGTAAATCGGGCCGGGCGTACGATAATTCGCCGATCGATTGGCTCGCTGGTTGAACTCGCTGAATCGATTATTCCCCATAAGTTTCCAATTACACCGCGGAAAGGTGGACCCGGCCGCGGCGCTTCCTGACGAGCTCGCTCTGCTTTCTTCTTCAGATCTTCGATAGTATCATACCCTGCGCCATCATTACGCCCCTCGACTGTTTCTGGGAAGGCAGCAAACTGTTGGGACCGGAATACCCAGTTCAGATACCGTAAGTACAAGAAACGCATCATCGCCGCTTGCAAATTATCAGCTGGAATGAATTCTGCTGTCCGTCCCCGCTTCGCCCGGCAGCAATGTGGATTAACGTCGTGCCAGTAAATTGATTTCCTGGGATTCACGTGAAATCCATTTGCATTCCGTAATTATCGGGCAGCAGTCGGTTAACTTTCTTCGCAGCAAAGTCGCGGCGGAAGCAGATGGACGGTAGTGTTGGGTTGGGTAGACTTGCAATGGTTGCATGTCTGATCAGAGAATAGGTACAACATCGCTCGAAGGAATTGGAATGTAATAAACCAGGAACAGCGGAGTCGACTTCGTGGATTTCTAATAAAAAACACCCTCGTTTCAATTAACCCCCGCGGTCACGTCTTCTTATAATCAGGCATAAAATTGGTCGTACGGGGTTCCACTGCACCCCAACGTCATTTCTCAGCCACCATTTTCGTATTTTTCGATCTTTTAACTTCTGAGTGATAATTTTACATTAGCAATACTCGTGCAATCATGCCCTAATAGTCTCTTTATAGAAACTTCATATGTTGACATTCGTATTTGAAAAACTAATTGCGGATTAAAGCGATTCTTTGGTTGTTAACATTTTATTATTAGGGTCTGAAAATTTACAGAAATCTTGGCAAATACATATCCTGGGGCGCGATACACCCCGCGTCACCACGGAGGGTTAATAATCCAAGCATCTAACGTCACAAACGTGCCACATTCCTCTTCGAAAATCTTCATTCTCAGCGACAAATCAAACACTAAATTAACGCAATTGAAATATACTATCGTTGCGACAGTCCATTCTCTTCCCCTAAATCTGTGTCTGCCTTGCAGGGGCACGCAAACGAACAAGCCGGTGCAGTGGACGAATCTGAATCCGTCGATGATGCTGGACGAGATGAAGAAGCTGCAGTTCATGTTTCCCTTCAAAACCCTCGAGGATTACATGAAGAGGGCCGGGATAACGAACGGCTACCAAAGCAAGCCCTGCCTCGACCCGGCGGACCCAGAATGCCCGGAAACCGCGCCCAACAAAAAGTCCCAGCAGGTAAGGAACCCACCGTCCTCCCGTAGATCTTTCGTTTCGTGGCTGTCTCCTCGTCCGCGATCCAAACGAAAGCGTAGGAGAGGGGGAGGGGTGGGTGGGAGAGGGCAAACCGAGATAGAGAGCAGCGTGTTCCGCGGCGTTGCTGGACTCCCGAAATTCGGATTAAATTGCGCAAAAACGGCCCCGGTAACGCCGCAAATTGCTCCAGTAAAAGCAGGCTTGCAGCGTTCGCGTTTCTCCCCCCCCCCCCCCCCCCCTCGGTCGCGTCTGGGGGTCCATCGCTGTGCCCCCTCTCGTTACGCATTCACGATATCAGAAAACTTTCGAGCGCGGTGTAATTACACGGCGCGGCCAGGCTTCTTTCCCGTGTTCCGCTCGCGTTGCCGGGCCCCGTTAACCCGAGTAGCCGGGCCCGTGACACGTATTACGCCACCGTCGAGGGCCATTCGTAGAACGCTCAGCGGCCGCCGCCGCAAAAAGCTCGCCAACCACTTATTAGCACGCTCGCCCGTGCGTCGGATAGTGGGATCGATGTTATAACTCATAGCGTACGTGCAATCACGCCGGGCCTATGCGCTCAGCCGCCTCGGGTTCTGTCTCAGCCTCGTTCACGGCCGGGATTTATGCCCCCCCACGATCGATCCCGTGCCCGCCGATTGATCCACGCTGAATAATTACACGCGCTGTCTGTATTACGAAACGTTATTGCAACGTTAAGACCGAGAGTGCTGGAGAGGTGCTCGAGGATTAGGATGCTTGGCAGTTGCTGATTGGTAATTAAGGGGATCGATACCTGAAGTGTTGCGGGAGGTATGTGAAGTGGTTCACTCAGGACTTCTTGTTCCAGCTGCGATGAATGCTGGAATAGTAAATTACACTACCCACAGGTGTGAGGATCTGGAATTTATCTGGGAACAAAGCGGGGCCCTACGATTTCGAAGCTCTGATAGATTGCTAGTGGATTAAAAGTAACTAATATTCTGGAAATTATTTATATCCACTGCGACCCTGTCTCGGCTGCTTCGGAGATGTCTGTTATTTTCCGTTTTACTGGCCTTTTGTTTACGCAGAGATCGCTTACATTATAGCTGGATTTCTGTCAGAATTATTGCTTTTAATATCCTTTCTTACTTGAAAACTGATTTTTTTTTTCCTAATAATCCGCCTTTAGAAATGATGAAATCCGAGGATTAACGGAAAGCATCCACTGCTGCCTTTTATGATTACGAGAAAATGAGATGACGCAGACGAGCAAAATAAGATAAAAATCGTTTGAGAATTCATTGAGAATTTCGGGCAGAAAAAGTCAGTTTGGAACCATTGTGCGCCGCCCGTATCTTGAAAGTGACGTCGAGGGTTAATCATTGCCAAATCGTTCTCCTTCGAAACGGAAGAATTCTATTGCCAAGCACCTCGCCCCCCCCCCCCCCGCAGGGACGCGCCACGAAAATACCGACTCGTAGAAACGGCAATTTCCCGAGCTGTAATGGAACAATGTACGGGAACCTGGACGGCGAGATTCGTTCATAGGGCCCAATGTACAGAATAATAATTGGCCACTTGGAATTCTGCGGCCGATGACGGCCAGTTGCGTGGCACGTTGCGAGCCCGGTAGGTCCCGGATGACCGACGTCCATTCCGCTTTGATGTCTAAAGAGTATTCCGCGCCCGAAGCTGACGACCACGGTAATGAATACTTAATTGAGCGTACCCGTGGAGGGGGGGATATTGTGTGGACGTCGAGGCGCGATCGAAATCGAGAATCTTTCGTCACGCGAAATCAGAGGGGAATACTGATGCGCCATGCACGAATGTGTCGGTTCCTTGCCCGGGAGGGGGTGTAAGGGGCCGAGGAAAGAAGGGTGCCAGCGGGGAAAATCTGTCGAACCGGACGTGAAAACCGGACGTCGATTATTCACGCGGCGTTTCGACGTGCCAGGGAGGAATCTTGAGTGCGTATTTGGGGGAGGAAGGCAATTATTCGGTCGGTGTCGGAGCTTGCAATCGGTCGAACGAATGGTTAACGCGCGACTGTTAAGCCGCCTTCCCACGTGGCCGCGACCTGTTGCGTGGAACACACGTGGACTTAATTCTTCGCTCGTGAAATTAATGGAGTTATCCGATTTTGATTTAAGAATGTTTAGCAAAGCTGTAGGTGTGAGGGGTACTTTCTTTATTCTTCTTTGGGGTTGTTTTGGAATGTAATGGAAATCAGTAGTTGAAAGCTAGTGCGTGTGTTTCAGAGATGCGTAACTGGTGTCAACGAACGAATGATGACATTTTTTTAAAACTTGTAATCGTTGTTCGAAGTTTTATTTAAGTATGTGTTTGCATATCGTTTAAAGGTGCAAATCCGTGATGAGACGAAATATCGTGTCTCACGTGAGACTTTAATCTCGTCAGACAAT
The DNA here is from genome assembly GCA_963932335.1 of Andrena marginata. Taxonomy (NCBI): domain Eukaryota; kingdom Metazoa; phylum Arthropoda; class Insecta; order Hymenoptera; family Andrenidae; genus Andrena; species Andrena marginata. Next base: position 6,698,096 of record OZ010661.1, read on the forward strand.
TATTTCTTTAATTATTTTATCATTAGTTTCATGAGATTAGACTCTCATCGGGGAAGTTTCATAATATATTTTCAAAATCTCAACTCTCGTGACTAGTTTCATTATTCACATTTAGTCGTTGCTGAGATTTTACATGAGACTTTTCTATCATTAGACAAAAATCTCGGTAACAACTAAATGGAAATAGTCGCGAGAGATGAGATTTTTGATAATATATCATAAAACTTGTCTGATTAGAGTCTAGTTTTATGAAACTAATGGCAAAATACTTGAAAAAATAATGAAATAATTGTCTCGCGAGATTCAAGTCGCATGTGATACACGATATTTTTGTCTCCGCGTCGATTTGCACCTTTAGGGGGGACTATACTTTAGGCAACGTGGAAACAGGCCGATTTTGGGGAATTTGTTCTGGAGGAATTACGAAGCACTTGATTTTCAATTTTTTTATGGCTTTATATTTAACTTATGAAGATACGACATTGTTTTTATATCATTAATTAATTAATGGAAATATAGCGTAGCTCTACTTTCCACTATCACAGTTCTTGCATATCTTTCACACACTTAACGTAATTTAATGTCTTCTATGAAAGATCAATGGTGGAAATCGAGAAGGCGAGCTGTATGCCCTTTCTCCTGCCAATGTGGGCTACTTTCAATGATTTCCGCTGGAAGTGGAAATGGTACGGGCCTCCAGTAACAGTGTCCGAAATGTTTCGCGGAGGAAACGAATTTTCGGGCGTAATAAGATACCGAAACGACCAATTTTCGGCCGTAAAGTCGCGGACGAGGGCGAAGAAACGGGAGGACCGCGCCTTGAATGAAACGATTCCCATGCGAAATCGGCGATGAGTATGCGAGTCGCGTGGGCCGGGGCCACGGAGGTGCATTAAAATAATAAAATCGAGAGATGTGCGTCATTATTGCGCCACGTCGGTGGTCGGACCCTCGCGTATACAGGGTGGTCCTCGTTCCGGTTACAACGATATTTTCAGCTACTTTTGATAACTCGACGTGAAAACGTCTCGAACGAAAGTTCCATGCTTTCTCGCGGGCCACAAACGAGCGTAACGAAAAATTCGATTTTTCTTTCTAATAAAAATTTCGGTCATCTATCTTCTGTCTCGTTTGCTTACTTGATAAAACAAATGGAACGAAGTAGGGTACATGTACCATTTATGGCCACTTTAAGGTATTGTACCAATTTTTACCATTTCTTAAAAAATATAATATTTTTCCGTGTAAGCAACAAACGTAATGTTATATTTCTGACGGTATACTAAACAAAATATTTATGTTGTGAAATTCTCCACATAATAATGATCTGCAAGCAATTTAAAAATAAGATAATTATACACGTGGCCAAAAGCAGTGCAATGGCCACAAACGGTACATCTACCATAGCATAAACTAATTCATATCATCTGTAATATGAGCCGCGGTTACTAACTGAATTATCTTAATTCACGGTTTCTTACGTGTCTTTCGTGGAAAAGTAGTTTCAAATTTTTTTTTTTCTTCTGTTGTACAGAAATCAGAGAACTTTCATTGGAAATGTTTTCAATTCAAATATCGCAGCGAGTTTAACTAACGCTATAGAATAATCACCCTGTATGTAGACACTGTATATACCATTACGTCTATACACTTTTTAGCGAGCATTGGACGGCATTACGCACCCGTCATTTCACTGTCATTAACATACGGACAGAATCCAGTCGCTTTCACGTGCACGCATGGATCACGGCGGATTATATTCGCGTAACGACGCCGGGTAATCGTTTCGCGGAAATTCTTGATAGAGAGTCGCTGGGAGGCGAGAGAAGGTTGAAGCAGCAGGGCTGTTGAACGAACTCCTAGCGTAATCACGGTGCAGATCGTATGGATAATTGGACATAAAAGTGTGATCGAGAAATAATTGGGTTATTCGATCATTCCTCGAACTAAGATAGACTCCCTTGTTAACCGGGTGCACGGACCCTTTCTCCGAATAACGTTTCCAAATCTATAAAAAAAAAGTAACCCTAAATATTACTTCAACAGTCGTGGATTTTTTACCATTGAAGTCTATGGACTCCTTGAAATCTATCCATGGATTCCTTGGGAGTACGCGAACCCCAAGAACCTCTGCTTCAAGTCACTATCGATCACGGTCATCGAAAACTCGAATTTACCAATAAATACCATCGCATCGAGACTTCCATTCAGATTTCTCAAACCCTTCAAACGATACTCCTTCACTGAAGCATATACATTTGCATATAGGTGCATTACACACTGCTCGCATAAATATTAGAACCCCCGCTGCGTTTGCAAAAAAAAATGTGACATTTGGTAGAGATTGAATACTCTTCACTGCCTCGAATTTAAAATGGCAAATAAAGTAAAATTTATTAGAGTCCTCCAATAAATTTCAAACATTTTTCACGATTATGCCACACAGAAGTGTGCTGGTACGTATGAACGGCAGTGTGCCGGAGCCACAGCCGCACGATTCTCTTAAACGGACTTCGTCTTGCTTCCCCTTTACGAAGATTACCTCGTCAGGCTCCCAACAAAAGGAGAAGAGGCGCCGAACAAAAGCACGTAGAGGGTACAATGAAATTTATCCAGCGAAGATGCGCGTATATCGTTTCGCTCGATAACGGGTGGCCCCGCGGTGTACACGCAAGCACGGAAAGACGAGGAACGAGAAGGCAAGGAAGGAGGAGAGAGATAGAGTTAGTGGGATCGCGGGGGGGAGATATAAGGCGCGGTTAATTAATTTCGCATAATTGAAAGCGTGGATTTATGTCGTCCGACGCTGAAAGGGGAGGAGGAATCTTTTCCCTCTCTCTCTCTCTCTCTCTCTCTCTCTCTCTTCCTCTCTTCCTCGGTTCTCTTCGTTCGATACCTCCGCCTTCTTGCGCTTCCTTTTACCACCGACTGGGGTATCTCTCTTTTCCCTGGCCTCTCATTTCTACTTCTATTTCCATTCATTTTGAGCACAGCCGTACTTAAGGTGATTACACTTAATGGCCGCGTGGTGCATCGTGCCCACGGTGCCTTGGGACATTTCGAGTGTAGCTGCGGGCACCAGAACGTCCCCTGGGAAGCTTCAGCTAAAGGGGAACGCGTTTCGTCCCACGTATACAGGGTGTTGGCAGAAATGAGGGGCACCCTCGCGGGGTGCAGTCTACTCGGCGAAACAATGAGAAGGCTTAGCCTGCACATGTGTCGAATAGCCTTTTGTCTTCTGGCCACGGGACCTCTTCACGCGAGACACCTGTGTGGGTGGTGATTAGTACTTCAGATATATTCACGCTTCTTTATCTCTCTCCAACTCTTCGAACACAGCGATGTTTCTGCAAAGTGAATATATCTACGATATTAATGGGTCATTCCGGTTAGCGCGCCGATAAATTCAGCGGTTTTCAGGAATTTATTGCGACGAAAATAATTATAGCACTTAATGGAATAATAATTGTTTTCCCCATTCCGGTTAAACTTCAGCGATTTTTCAGGAATTTATTGCTACGAAAATAATTCTAGCAATGGAATAAAAGTTCTTTCTATTTATTAAACTACAACGTTATAGTAAATAAAAAATATAGAAGTAATAAAATTATTGCTTTTCAAATGCTTTTGAAAGCCGTCTTGATGTCATGTTTAAAAATGCTTGCCTCGCTCGTGAAGGCGATTTCAGCAAGCTTATTTGAACCCAAAAATCTAAACAGATTCTTTATCAGTATGACTGTCGCTATCGCTTGGGCTGTAATTAGTGATTTATATTAAAAATTAGCAAAATTGCGGGCTAAATGCAAGAAAAATATTCTTCGGCTTTTTCATTTACTATTTTCGATTTTACAAAGTAGGTTAGGTTCTATGAAAATACTTGATTGTAGTCCATGCGAGAGTCATAGGTGTGCAGAATAAGCAGTAAAATTTATAAAACAATCGGTTCGATAGATATTCAGATTTTATCTTCACGATGTGAAAAAATGACGTTTCGAGAAAAAACGCGTTCAATGTTTTCATCCATAGAGGCCGAGCCTCTGCGGTCCCTACAAAACGCCTCTGCGGAAGCTAAAATAATGGTAATTTTTCCATGAAGATTTAACAGTAAGCAGATTCTTAAGGATATGTAATTTCGAAAAATGTTTAAAAAGAAAATCGATTTTTTTCAACCCGTCTACATACTGTAAACACCGTGTGTTAACGCTCCAACTTTGGACAGTGGAAGTAAATATTTTGTCGCAAAATGAAGCGTAAGGATAATATAGGATTAAAAAGGAACCCCGAGGAAGGGGTTACATATTCGATTGGTTGAGCGTTAAACGCGCGAAGATCGAAACAGAGGATGGAGCTTTCGAAGGTGGATGTTTGGTGGCTTAATTGCACCGGTGGGTCAATTAAAATCCCGTTCTTCGGGGGTCGTTGGAGCAGGTAAACCGCGTCGTGCTGCTCCCGACCCGGGTGTTCCTTGCTGATCATGCATCCGTGGCTCGTTAGGCGATCACAAGGAGGATCCAGCTTTCTAAAGAGGCGGCCTAGCCCGCGGCCTCTCAAAGATTCCTGCTTTCCACGAGTGCTTAATGGAATTATTATCCGATCCATGCTGATCGCATAATTAATGAAGAGACCGGCGAGGGAGCCGGGGGATCGATAAAATCGTCGATGGCCAACTGATACGCGATCTCGGAGCTGTGTACAGGGGAAGATCAGCGATCGAGGGAGCAGCTGCGACACCTTCAACGAGCCAACGGGATTCTTACCCCTTCTGAGCTGAATCGAATGAAATGGAACAGAAACAATATAAATCACCTGCGTTCGTTACAAAAATCTATTTCCTATTCACCTTTCCAAGTTTTATTCTGCAATTCTTTATAATACTTGCCTGTACAGACTTAAATCTACTGGCACTTCTGGTACATCATGGGAGCTGAACTGAGAAAAGCTTGAACAAGAAATTTTTTTATGACAAACGACATGCTGCTCGTCTCTGCTAAGAAATCAAGAAAACAGGATATTATTCTGTAAAGTTCATTTGTAAAAATCGCTAGACGCTAATGGGTAACTATGCCACGTAATTGGACCAACTGAGAGCTGTTCATCGGGCCAATGTGTCGTCGGACACGCGGAGAAAAACACGAGCAGCGTGTCACTAGTACTTTGACGTTTAACGACATCCATAGTGCCCGCTCATGGAACTATGTAACGCGCTGCATAGGTAGTGCCCATATAGGACACACAGTTCGCAGAAGTCGATCGCAATCGCGTTGTGAAACCACGATTCGAATCACACGGATTGATAAACACTCGCATGGCCCCCGCCACAGATAACCCACTATACCTACATGTCGATACTTGGAACGCGCGTTAATCGCCGTGGGTGGGCTCCATCGTTACCACTATTAGTGAATGCTCGTCAATTCACTGAGACGCGGGTGTCAGGCCATCAATGTGTCAGGGATTAAAAAGTACTGGGATATCGCGAGAGAAATCGCGTGACGAGAGAATTCTTGAAAGATTACGCGACAGTTGAGCGTAATCCCCCGCCATAATATACAAAGTAACTTTACCCCTCGACAAATAATAGAACCGATTTTTGTCGCCCCCTTCTGTTTAATTATAAAGAATTCTTTTGAAATATAATTTTTCACGGTGTACGAAATTTTTATCTCACCTTTCCCTAGGATAATAATAATTGTCTGGATGATTTAATAGCAATTTATAAGTTTTACCTACCGCTTTTTCAAAAAGTTGTACTAATTTCATTCGTTTTTATTGATTTTAATTTTCTCCTTCCACCAAATTTGCTACTCCGGACAGTTGCCCCGCTTGCAACCCTCTAAATCGGGCCCTGGCTGTCGTTGAAATACTAAAAATTACAAATACCAAATAGCTCGTCGTTCTGGTAACTTCGGTTACAAACGGCAGTGGCTTCTTTTCGGTGGGTCAGTAACCGGCAATCTACGAATCTGTGGAGCGTGACCGTGGCTGCGAGCCGGTGTCAAGTCGCGTTAGGAATTCTTTTGCTTGTCGAAGGAATAATTCCGAATGGAAAGAGGGTTTCGAATGGGCGTTCCTTTGTGGCCCCGAGAAATGATAAAAACGCGATCGTAAGTGAGAGACGACGGCCTAGGGTGGCCTCCTCCGGGGTGTTGCGCGGACCTCACAGCGAGATTTTATGGGGACCCATAAAAGGAGCATACCAGTCAGGACTTTAAACGATCGCCGTCTAGTTGCTTGGACCTTGTCCAATGTTCCCCTATATCGTGCCAAGATAAATAACGCGGACAGGATGAGCCGTGGAGGAGATGCTTATCCCTCTGTAACGAATGCATTGTGACGGCTGCACGATTCACAATTCATTAGTGGACGTTTAATGAGACTTGGGGAATGGTCATTTAAACAGTGTGACGGGTTACTCCGGAGTAACGTGCTTTTCTGAATAAACAGTTCCGATCCCCTTTGCAGAATATAATTGCAAGATCTCGCATTGATCAGACACTGGAATAACACTGTCGATTGAACAACTGTGGGTAATTCTGAATTCTCGATTCTCTAGTAGCGAACTGTCGATGAAGTTAGCTTAAGAAACATGAGTTCAGCTCCGAATTTGCAAACCCTACTAGAGCAATGAATTGCCATCCGAATTTCCAAACTCTGTGCTAAGAATATTCCATTCTAAGGTAACAACTATGTACCTCATCAAATTTGAAGTGACGTAAAACCTCGAATGTACTTAATAAATACGACTGCAGGCTGGCCACACGTGTATGCTAAAGCTGCGAATCCACCTGAAAGCTAAGTTAAGCTCGGCTGTGCTATGCTATGCTATCCCCGGCTTCGTGGAGCTAAGCTTAGCCTTCGATGGAAACGGATCCATAAGGATGCATTAAAGCTAATTTGTTTAAAACTTAGTATAGCATAGCATAGGTCAGCTTAGCTTATAGGCGGATGCCCGGCTTAAGCGTTGAAATCTTCAAGCTTCGAGGGTGAAGCGATACCTGCTACTTTAGAAGAAAATATACTTCACACAGAGTTGGACGAGTTGGATGAATTTGAGGATTCGAATGAGCTGCGAGACTGAAAGACTGTATTTTGCCGTGATGCTTATCGCGTAACGTGTTTTCTGCCACCAGGTACCAGACATCGGAGCCGAGTTAACGGGCGGCTGTTACGGTTTCGCCGCGAAATATATGCATTGGCCCGAGGAGCTGCTCGTCGGCGGTGCCAAGCACAATAAGACTGGCCACTTGACCCGCGCAGCTGCGCTTCAAACCGTGGTGCAGCTGATGGGAGAGCGGGAGCTTTACGATTACTTCGCCGGCACCTACAAGGTACACCATATCGACTGGTCCCAGGAGAAGGCGTCCCAAGTGCTCGAGACCTGGCAGCGTGCTTTCAGCAATCAGGTGAAGAGGCATCTGCAGGCGAACGGCTCGGCGCCCTACAATCTGTACGCGTTCAGCACGACGACCATGAACGACATACTCGGGAAGTACAGCGAGGTGTCCGTCATGAAGATCGCCATTGGCTGCGCGATTATGGTTGGTACAAGTCTTGTCGAACGTTGGACGGTTTTGTTGAATAATACTCGAATAGTGTTTTGTGCCAGAGTTCTGCCTTGGGTGAGTTTCCAGGTGTACTCAATATATTCGAGTTTAACGTATTACTTGTTCGGCTAGCTCAGTATTCCCCTTGCCTTGAAATAATAAAGAATGAAAAACACGAAAATAGCTATCCGGTAGTAGAAACTTGGAAACTTGAATACCCTTTCGACGCAGAAGTCTTTTTAGAGCAACGAGCGAAGCTCTCGGAATCCCTATTCTACTACTTATTGTATAGTAAAAATGTGTAGACATAAGTTCGTAAACATTCGACCTAAATTTCGCGTTAAAGTAGAGTAACGCTACAAGTCGGAGTAATGGCATGTTGTACTACTGATTCTCCTACAACTAGCTGCCACGCTATAACAATCCATCGTGCCAAATACTTTTAACGATAAGCACACCCGCTCTGTTACAGCTCCTGTACGCCGGTGTAGCCCTCCTTCGATGGAAGGATCCCGTGCGTTCTCAAGCAGGCGTCGGCATAGCCGGCGTAATGCTGATCTGCGCTACTGTGGCGGCTGGTTTGGGGTTCTGCGCTCTCCTGGGGATCCCGTTCAACGCCGCCACGACCCAGATAGTCCCGTTCCTGGCGATCGGCCTCGGTGTTCACGACATGTTCCTACTGACCCACACGTACGCCGAGCTGTCCGTGAACGAGGTGCCCAGCGGAGAGCAGACAGGCGTGGTGCTAAAAAGAACCGGGCTGTCCGTCCTCTTAGCCGGCTTCAGCAACGTTTCAGCTTTCTTCGCCGCGGCGATCATTCCGATCCCAGCTCTGCGCGTGTTCTGCCTGCAGGCCGGCGTGCTGTTACTGTTCAATCTAGCCGCGATGCTGCTCGTCTTCCCCGCCATGGTCAGTCTGGACCTGAGGAGACGTCGCTCGGGCCGCTCGGACATCTTCTGCTGTTGCCTGCCTTCGAACGCCAGCAGAAACAAGTACGCGAACAGAATCGGCACCGCGAAGCAAACGGTGACCAGGGCCATTCCGCCGGAGCGCCGCGAGACCTGCACGCAAATCCTCACGTCGCAGAGCGCGCAGAACGAGTCCTGGGTCGGCGGGAACATCGACGTGGACATGGAGAAACAGTGCACCGAAGAGGACACTCTTACGGGATGCAGCCAGGACGACTGTCTCAGCTTCTCCTTGACGCAGCTGGCTGCGAGGCACTACGCCCCCTTCGTCACCAAACCAACGACGAAGGTCTTCGGAATAATGATCCTAATAGCTGTGCTAGCTGGAAGCGTCTGGCAGGCGATAAAGGTGAACGACGGCATGGAGCTGACCGATCTGGTCCCGCAGAACTCCAACGAGCACGCCTTCCTGGCCGCCCAGGCGAAGCATTTCGGTTTCTACAATATGTACGCCGTCACAGGGAACGACTTCGAGTACCCCACTAATCAGAAGCTGCTGTACGAGTACCACGATGCTTTCATGAGGATAAAGAATGTGATAAAGAACGACAACGGTGGCCTGCCGGAATTCTGGCTCAGCCAATTCAGGGATTGGCTTAAAGGGCTGCAGAGCGCGTTTGACAAGGACTATAACAATGGCTGCATCACGCAGGAGAGGTGGTACAAGAATGCCAGCGACGACGGTATCCTGGCGTACAAGCTGCTGGTGCAAACCGGCCACGTTGACAATCCCATCGATAAGACGCTGGTCACTCAGGTCCGGCTGGTCGATTCCGAAGGGACCATCAATCCTCGTGCCTTTTATAATTATTTGAGCGCCTGGGTGTCAAACGACGTGCTGGCTTACGGTGCTTCCCAAGCGAACTTGAGGCCGGAGCCAAGGCAGTGGATTTACACCAACGACCACGAGCTGAAGATCCCAAAGAGCATGCCTCTCACCTACGCGCAGATGCCATTTTACCTTCACAAGCTGACAGACACCCAGGAGATCACCGAGCTGATCGGCAGCGTGAGGAAGCTGTGCAGAAAATTCGAGGAGAGGGGCCTGCCCAATTTCCCGTCAGGCATACCGTTCCTGTTTTGGGAACAGTACATGGACCTGAGAAGTTGCCTGGGCATCGCTCTACTTGCCGCTCTAGCTGCCAGCGTGACAGTGGTCGGTATACTGTTGCTGAACATGTGGGCAGCTCTGTTAGTCGGCTCTTCCTTGGCAGCGGTGGTGCTGCAGCTTCTTGGAATCATGGGCCTCTGTGACATAAAGCTGAGCGCGGTTCCAGCTGTTCTATTGGTGGTCAGCGTTGGGATCGCTGTGCATTTTACGGTGCATATCTGTCTGGTTGGTATAACGATGCGGACTTAAATTACAAGCTTCTATCCTTTGATCGCGTGACGGTTTGTTTATATGCTGCTTGTTCGATTGTTCCAGAGCTTTGTCACCAGTATAGGGAACAGGGATCGAAGGATTCGGCTAGCTTTGGAGCACATGTACGCGCCAGTGATACACGGGGCGCTGACGACTCTGCTGGCAGTGGTGATGCTAGCTTTCTCAGAGTTCGATTTCATCGTTCGATATTTCTTCTTGGTGCTAGTCTGCGTCATCGGGATCGGCTTGGTCAACGGACTGTTCTTCTTCCCCATTTTATTGTCTCTGATCGGCCCATCCCCGGAAGTGATACCCAACGATCATCCGGATCGTATTTCGACACCGACACCACCTGCCTCGCCAGTCGTCAGGAGATCAAAGCCTCCCGCGCCTCCCAGGAGATCGTACAAAATCGATAATGCCAGGCTACACGCCGAGCCCTCTCTCACGACAATTACAGAGGAGCCTAATTCCTGGCACAGTACGCAGGAGTCTTGTATCATCGTCCAGCCAGAGCTCAAGGTTGAAACAACGTCGTCGTGTGGCAATCAGGTGCGTCGCGCAGCTTCCAAATTATTTATCCTAGGGAATTTATTTGTACAGCTATACGTGTTCTCTTTAAATATATTCCACTGGTGCAGAAGTTCTGTTCGTTCGAAACATTCGATTTCGTTTGTTTGATTAGGCTTTAATAATTTTTACACAATATCCTAAGAATTCCATCAAACGTGTAGTTTCAAACTCTTGGGGTTTTGGGTTTCCTGAAACCCTACCGCTTTCATAAAAATTCCGATCTTTATCATGCATAAAATTCATCTGCAATTTTATGACAAAGATCCTCAATTACCACAAACTACTTTAGTGAAACTGAGCTGTGCAGAACTTCTTCAATCATCTAATACCTTGGTTAAATTGAGAGTGTCTCTTAATATCATCCTCTTTATGCTTTCTACATCTTAACTGCAAGTGTTCTGAAGCTGCGAGGCATGATTAACGCGTGTGCTTTTGTTTTAACTAACAGAACTGTAGCGGATCAGATACAAGTGGGTCTAGTCGAATGTCACCAGTGACGTCAACATCTCATATCACTACTAAGGTCACTGCGACGGCTAATATAAAGGTTGAAGTCCACACACCGTTAACCAGTGAGTATCCACTCTAACGTTTGCCTATAACTACTTTACGATAGACCGATCATTTAGGAGGTTTAACCGGAAAATCCAGGGTAACTCTTATCTATTGATATATTAATGTCCACGTGTAATTATTGTAGGTACAGTGGATCGTAGCGAAAAGTGCAGGCACACGGGTTCCAGTAGCAGAAGGAGCGCGCGTTGCAGTGCGAACGTTAATGCTGGGGAGTCTTCCGGTTCCGGTTCCGGTTCTGAACCGGATTCAGACTCTAACCCACATAAACACTAATAATAAGTCCCGGGAAGACCGGCAGCTACTGCTCAAGTACCATGCAAAGCGGGAACACACAGAAGGCTGACTAGGATAGATTTATAGTTTCTTTTCCTCTTCTCTCTAGTAACGTATGTAGTGATGTACGAGTACCCAAATGCTTAGATATTGACAGCTCTGCTCGAGGTAAGTTCGCGTTATCGTTCAAATACATATGTTCCCGTTCGTTTAATGTTAATAAAACAGTACTCACTGCCAATATCTTAAGAGATCGCGAGCAAACGTCGAACGCCGGGGGAGACGATAGCTACCTGGGAAAAGCTGACAGTCAGGGATCGTATGCCGGTACTCTCACATCGCTGATACAGTAACGTGTCTAATTGAATTTAAAAAAAAAAGAAAACAAAAGTATTATGACTCAGAAATATGCCTTTATGCTCACTCACTGAATCGATGCGTGCAGTGAACACGTTGTATATAAATGTTCTCAAAGACGCATTTATATTCGTATCACACATCCAATGCAGTCACTTATCCTGATTCCTACCGTGTTGAATGTGTGATAATTATTGGGATAAATGGAACGTATGATATTTTTAACGAATTGACTTAAGAGCACATCAAAGAAGATGCTTTACTATGCTCTGTGGTATACGACAGTTTCCATGAAACTATAAGAATATTATCGCGCAAAGTAGAAAATTTTAATTATCTGTTCTATAATTGTTAATAATTCGGCGAGGGTGATTGGGGAACGCAAGGGATTCGGACGTTTGTATAGTATTCCCCGACAACTTCTCGTAAAGTCCGTTGATATTATATTAATAGATATTAACATTTTTCTCAAAATGTTAAGTTTATCGCGATACGAAACTTTACCAAGATGTTCTCTTTTGAAAGATACGAATAAGATAACGAACTTTATACGCATAATACTGTGCGCCGAGAACTTTCATAAATGAATACGTTCGAATGGAAGCACGTAGAAAACGCAATCACTAAAAGCATACGTACCCGTTCGGGTACCGAGGCGGCCCAAGGGTTACAGATTACGTTTACGTAATGCTGGTAGAGATAACTTCTAATTTAGAAGTGGCTACGAAAATATAGACTTCTTGCGATGTCTTTTTGTAATGACTAAAACGTGGTGCCTTGAAACAAAAGATTATTAAATTTGAATATTAACTACTATTTATTTTATATGCTAACAGTAACGAGCAGTGTGTATATGACTTGAGCGATATTGAATCTAAAATCTATTTATTATTTATTTTATGCCCTACAACTTTGATATCACGAATATTTAAAGCGATACGTTTTGTACAATGCCTATTTCATACGATAATTTGTATAAAAAATACTTAATTATTTATGTCACCCTATATAATATTTTTATATAAAATCGTTACTTAATTTAATAAAATAAGTCAATCTATCCGACTCGTACCTCTAATGTAAAAAAGTGTAATATATTATTCCACGGCTGATGTCCACGTACATGGTTCGATAAGTACGTCGCAGAATTATGTACAATAAAAGTATTTTTATGCAAAGTCAACTTGTAAACATAACGAACGCGAAATAAGGTATTTAATTGAAAAAAGATGCTCTATAATAGATGTAGTATTTTTTACCTGTGCATAAGAAACATCTTTATAAGAGAAAGAATAGTCAATGTACCTCCCTTGTACTTGCTAAATTATACTGCCACTATTCCCATCCAATTACGACTGGTAAAAATTCGCGTGCCTTTTAAACGTATCTCGAAACCCAGAGCCAGTAATTCTTCCTGATACTAAGTCTCAACTGGAGGTGTAAAAATTAACTTACTACTACTTTTAATATTATAGAAGCTAATTATTTTTATATACTGAATATAGAAGCGATTAATTGTATGATTTATAATCTTCATTTGTACATAAATATAATGACGATATCATAATAATTTCCAGTGTATTTCGTTTTTCTTCTCGCTTCCCTAACTCTGTATATACATGTATAGATCAGTGGCACCGAGAGTGTTAGTGTCACTAGCAGTAAAGCGGTAAACAAACCGCCTCTATGAATACGACACCCTATGTTGTAAATCAATTGTCAGCTAAAAATGCTAAGTAGGCTGCAGCCTAGGACGGAAAATTTTGGGGACCGGCTAGAAATTTTGAAATTGTCTTGACTCTTTTAAATGAAAATATTTGATGATATTTCTGGGAAAGAGTAGCAGACACTCGTTAGTCGAGGGGCGCCAAATCTCAAAATCCGCCACTGCATACAATTAAATACTACCGCGCGATTTATATAAATCTTTTTCAATTTATTGTTCACTCACTTATAGCAGTTAAAACGAGGAAGAAGGAAACTGAGAAAACCGGAAAGACCTTTGAACCCGCGTACTTATGCATAAGTAGAAACGCAATCCAGTGTGTTCGGGAAAGGAACGCGACTGCACGCCAACCCGCGCCAAGTTTAGCCAGTTGAGCGATCCCCCACCTGCGCGCTGCGATAAAGATGGCAGAATCGAATGAAACCGCTGTACCGAAATCCCCGCACTTGCTCCACTCCGGGTCAGAGTAAAAGGAGATACAACAATATATTCCCCGAGGCTAGGGTTCTTGCAAACAATGCACTTGCCTAAACTGGTGAATCATACGCGGGGTTGCAGGGGCAGCGAGAAATTTCTTATCAGACTGTATACCGTGACAGAGACGCCTGGCGAATAAGGCACAGTGCGCTATGTCAGCCCGAGGCTCCGTTCGAGAGGAACGAGTCGCAGTCGTGTCAGGTCGTATCGGGCGAGTAACTGTCGTTCGTTAACGAATCGTCGTGCACCGGTGCGTGCAATCTCCATATCGTCACTGCCGATGCGCCCGAGTGTCGATTCCTATTCCTACCGGAGAATTACATAATGTATGTGCATGAGTCACAGGGTGAATAGGGGGGGACGTGCAAACGTCAAAGCCGTGCAGCTGCGATTCCCTTGCATTCTAGGTACGGTAAACAAATACTGGCCCGTCCCATTCCATTGTCAGACTCCGATTCAAGCTTCCGCGAGCAGCGATCGAGTAAAACCTAATCGGTAATTGTCACTTGAGCGCGTTGCAATGTAACCGTCGAGTACTCGCTCCGTCCGACGTCGATCGTGCAGTCGCGCTGCCATCAGATTATCTTGCAGCAAGTATATCCCGTCGCGTTAAAACTCGCTAGAAATCTTGAAGACTCCAGGAAGAGATTACAGGCATCGTCATCGATCCTCGCCTCGCGTCAAACGGTTGTATTTTCGAGAATGATCGCAGTCTGATGGTATTGCCAGAAATATTTGCGATTCACGGCTGACGGAGCGATGACAGATCCCGTGCGGTATACTTCTCAAGGTTAAATGACTAACGTATCGGTGCAAACTCGATAACGTTGCGGTCACGCTGTTCCAATTAGTTCTTCCTTCCACTTCCTTCTCGCGAGGCGGTACGATTGATCGATGACTCCGGAATTTCTGATGTTCAAATACCTTCTTTTGAAATACAAATGAAATTGCACGATTCCGCAAATATGTAACAGACTTTGGTCACTGTTTAGTATTTAGGATTCTGGAAGTGTATGTTGTCTTTTCGTTGACATTTCAGTGGGCTCGGTCCTCCGCGAGAAACTCTGGCAGGCCATTTGTGATGAACAGGGATCGCTATGCCACTTCGCGGTGAACGGGAAGAACACCACTGAGAGATGGCGATATTCAGATTGAAAATACTGAAGCATAGTCACGCTGTCATCGTATCATAGCGTCGGATCAGGTATTTGTTAATCCGAGAAAGTAGCTGCACGCATCGCATTTATCTGTGAGAAATGCCAGCGCCGCCTCCGCCTCCTCTCTCAAGTTTGCCAGAGGCACCTATGTGCGAGAAAACAGAAGTGAGCGATGCGGACTCCCTGCCTCGTTGGGCCAAAATCACCCTCACCTCTGCGGAGGCGGAAATCGAAAAGCTGATAGCTCGAAACGAGTTGAAGGACGCCGAGGTGACGTATTTCTGTCAGGTCGAACCAATCTTGCAAGATGGGCCGCAGTGAGTGCCATTTCGTTACGTCGGTGGAGCGAGCGCGTTTAACAGATAGTTAAAACACTACGTTATTCGCCAGATGCGGCTTGGTGGCCCTCGCTATGGCATCGCAGGAATACACGAAGCCAGTTTCCGTCAGTCAACTTCTAGCAGAAGCCCGCGTCAGAGGCTTCACGCAACACGGGGAGGTGTACAGCGTCGATTTCATGGGCACGCTGGCGGCTGAATATTTACCTGACCATAGACCAGATATTTTAGTAGATCTGCAACAGTGCCCGGACACGCTGACCCACGCTTTAGCTCACGGAGCGATGGTGTTGATTCCGTACGACTCCGATTTCAATCATGCTCCGTGCTTGAAAAGAGGCCATAAGGCTCATTGGACGCTGCTCGTGGGTTTAATTTCATCTAGGTACGTTGGGTGCTCAACTGCTTCTACGGTTCAACTTCGAACGAGCATACCGGAGTCGTAAAATGGATTATTCTCGTTAATAGAATATAAATTGCGTGTGTTCCAGACAAGGGTATCACGTGTTAGCGCGTCATGGAAAGTCGCGTCACTTAGCTTGCTGGCCATTGCGCGATTTAATTGAAAGTAACGGGAATTTGGAGGAAGAAGGGACGGCCAGACATGCTGGAGGATACGTTATACCAAAGGGCGGAGTCGGGGGCCAGAGAGGCCTGCGTGGCAGGGCACTGGCGTTACACCCATACATATAAAGTCATGTACAAGAGTCGTAGGTAATTAATATCACAGCGAAAGACAGAAATTACTACTATAACGTTACTGTATCCACATTATGGTATATGGTAAACATTCGAGGCATAACATTTGCACAGCTGCTAAAAAGATTCGTTCGTAAAATCTGACGCTTTCAGTACCCTGTCTCTGAAACCGCGATGCAATTTTTTTGATCGATACTCGGCGGAGGATATCGGAGCGCGAAATTCGGTATCGGATAATAAACAACCAGCGACATGTTTCATTCGTTAAGCCCTGGTACCGCGATGTAAATAATGATTTCGTATGTTTGACTTACATGCACGCGAACGGTTCGGGAATCCTAATTTCGTGTCTCGGGTATCAAGCTCCCCTTCCTGTGATGCGATATGTACCGAGATGTACCTTAGTCTGAGAAAAGAAATGGGCATGTGCACGGAGGGACAAACGTGAAAGAAAAAAAATCTATAAAAATATCTGCGTAAATAATTATCTAAGTGTACTAGCTAGGAGTTATCGAAATCGTAACTAGCCGGGATAAAAGGAAACTGATCCAAGTATATTTATTTAGCGAGAGAGTCGTAAGTTTTTAATGAATAATCGTGGATCTTGCTTTACGTTGGCACTATGGATAAAACAGAATCGAATCTATTACAAGAGTCTCGCATTCGCATTCGAGGCAATGCAACTTAATGTTGGTGTGCTGTATTGAATCGAGCGCATTGCTTTTAAGATGCGCAACGAGTGAGTGGCCATCGAAATTGAAACGATTACCTTATACTATCATGTGGTAGCTTTACCAGTCTTTTTACGTACTACGAGTATTATGTACAGGTATACGAACGTAAAAGTCGTAGATGTTACCTCGCCGTTATTAGAGACAGCATCGATTTTGTCCCTCTTCTTTAGTAATATACATTACTGTATTATCCTGTCGAGTGTCTTGAAAGCAATGTGCTTCTCAAATAAAAAACTTACTGTGTAGATCATGCGATATGCTTGTTTTACTATTTATTTAACGGTATCTAAAGTAACGAGCATAGTCCTTGTCGATACAGACATTCGAATGTAAGACCTGAAGGTACCGCGTGGCTGGCTGGTTGGTTCCTTCACAGTTACGTGAAGTATCTTCAGCGTATTCTACGAAATTGGTTCAGAACAGATGCTATAGATTTGTAGACTCCTCGGATGGTTTCGTGTCGATTAAAAGGAACCTTTAAAAATAAAGACCGTACCCAAGTGCCGCAAACTACGAAGTTTATTTACTAACGCGAAGTCAGAGAAGAATCGTACGCTGTGCCTGTTTTTCGCAAGCTTTTCAAAGCTTCTACGTTTCGTTAACTAACCGCCGTAATCAAAATACTGTGTCAAAACATTGATTGGTATACGTACGTTTTACTTTCAACGTTTACGAAGATAATCGATTCACATATTTTCCCTGCTCTAAACCTTAGACGTAAACCATGTACGTAGGGAATTATAAACAATACGTCTTCCGTTATTTACCGCGATAGTCTTTTTCGGGGTGTCGAGGAATAAACGCGGAAGGTACGCGAACGTTTCAAGTAACGTTTATTTCGATCGATACTTGATTGCGAAAAGTTCGAAGGTTTCCAAAGTGTTTCGTTGCGTCGATCGTTGCCTGTAAACGGTTAAGCGATGATTCTGCTGCTGTATCGCCTGTGATTCGAAGTGCAGCAAGGGCCAAGCGATACGCGTATCGCGTTAAGTTGTAAGACTAATATGTGATGATTGTTAATTTTTGTTTCTTTTGTGTACACGCATTTTACTTAGTTGTTGTCGGGTTTCTAGCTTTAAACGTGAGAAATATAAAGGATGTTATAATTTATACACATGTTTGATTAACATTATTCTGTATCTTGTTACTTCTCGACCGCGGCAGATATAATATATTTATCGCGAATCGACTGTATCGGGCGTTGTTGGTGCTACATTCTCGGCCAGTGGGAGAAGCGTGCCAATCCTTAGTAGTGAACACTACGACGAAAGCTTTACAATAATATCGTCCCCGCTGTGAATTGGAGGTGCGATGACCAGAGACCGCTGACATATTTTCTGGATGGGAGTCGGTGTACAGGTGCGTTGGGTTGCAATAGAATACCGAAAGCTGCGCTACATTTATATTTCAAGCTTACAAACAACAGCACAGTTTCGTTTGTACCTTTTACAAACCGTAGCTTCCGCCTTATCGTTGCTCTCGTTTCGAAAACGCACGGTTACCACATTCTTACTGTTTTCTCATTGTACATCTATTGGTGTCTGAGATGCAACATCTTCTTACTCCTAAATACCTTGTAAATACGCATGTACGGGCGACTCTCTCGCACGAGGGACATCGTCATTATCGCTGCAACAACGATCCATAGATCCTCTCAATAAATGAACGTTCAGAAGAACGGTTATGTACGCCATTGCAAATATATATATTTCTACGAAACGAAACAATGTTCCGTCGTTTTAGCCACATTGTACTCTCTCCGTGCGACGAACACCAGCGTTTGTAATAGTATAAAACGGCCATACACGATCCAGGACACAAGGCGTCTAATTCTATAGATTAATTAACACTGATATCCTGTATCTGAATATTACGTTCAATAATATGTATATCACATATAGGTATTTCGTATTCATTATATTTATCAACAATAGGGGAGTTGAATTAAAAAAGGCTAGCGTTTTCTTCATTTGTTTAGATTTTTATTTCCAGTGTCTTCTCTCTTCGATCGATCGTGACGATTCTTCCGAACGGAGGGGGGAGAAGATCTGTCGATCTTTCGAATACTGTGGCATTCTTTTCTGTATAATATACAAGTGCTTCGGAACTGTATACAGAAAAAAAGGTTGGTTAATAGGAACCGTGAAAATAAATAAAAGATTTCGATTTACTTTGATAGTAAGGCAGTAGTAGTCTTCAACGCATTGATAATTGAAAAGTCATTGTGCCAAAATTAAGTATTTTGTTTCTTTTATCGGAAAATTTTCTACATGCCAGCGGTAATGCTATAGTATAGAATTTGATTTTTGTCACTCATTGTAAGTGTGTTCTGCAAGGACTCCTCAACGAATGGTAAACATTAATGGGTGTATTTTTAAGGGACACGTAGATTAGTTTCTAAATATACAGGGATATATGTACTGTTGATTGGTAGGAAACCGGCAGGGAAAGTGGGAAAGACAAATCGCGTGTGTCAGATCCATGGGAGCTGCGCAGATCGGTCGCAAATCAGTAGAGACTACTTGCAGTTTTTCTAAGTGATCGTAGACCCATGCTTCTCGCAGTTTCATTTACTTCCCATGGGTTTCTTTGCTTCTTCGTTCCCGTCTGTATTAACTTCAAATTGATTTCTGCTAAAATAATTAAATACTTTAAAAACTATTAGTTCGCTGATCTGCGGTTATCAAGACTTTTTTGTTTTTCTGTTCTTATGTATATTTTCACCGAGGCAATTAACAGCGAAAGAACCATGCGATTACAGAAAGTCTTCAGACATTTTCAAGCACCCCCACGCGCGGTAGTGATATTAATTTACGAAATTCTGACTAGAAATATGCAGGGTGTTCGGCTACACGTGGAAATAAAGTTAAGGGGTGATTTTAGACACCATACTAAGATGAAAATCTAGAATAACGATATTGCGGTTGAGACTTCGTTTGTTATAAGCGTTTAAGAATATGCCTAAAAGCAGGCAAACCCCTTTTTCTGCTCTCCAAACTTTTATCCCTCTAATTATTACCAAAATTTGATCAAATTAATTGACACCGCTCGCAGCATAAGGGGGAAAGCGGACAAAAGGAAAATACTTTTGGTGGCGCGGATGGAAAATGGAAATGGAGTCCTGTTGTCCCAGGTCCTCTAGGTATCGTTGGTCCTGCTTCTCTCAGCTTCCAACCTCGGGGAGGACACGCATAATATTTACAGCCCTTCTAATTGAACTCTCTAATATTATTGATAACAAGTTAATAATATGTACATGTACAATATACAGACGTCGTCTTCGTAAGCGGTCACAATAAAAGACGTCTAAAAAACAATTGTGAAAATTAAACACGCCATCTAATAATAATCCTTTAGTCTTAGCTGGTACCAAAACACGCCTTTTTCGAATATATTAATTACTTCTTTTAATTACTGTAAGCTTTGAGCTTGGGCCTGCCTGCCCACACGTGTGTGTTAAAACTTACTATACACCGACGAACGATAGCAAATCTTTTTTTTTTCTTTTTTTTCCCATTAGAATACTTATTCTCCCGGCGAACGTGCTGACGGTCCTACGGGCCACTCGAAAAGAGCCCCCAGCGGCATGGAATTGCGTTTTACCCACTCGCAAATTATTGATTCGTCCCGTCCCCTCCTCTTCCCACACGAAGTCCCGCGGTTCCGCGAGCTCCTCTCGCGCGCCCTTCACTTTGCTTTTGATCAGGCGCGCGGCGGCCCGCCATTTCGGTGAACCGATTCGAGCCTCGTTTAACTCAACGCGACAGAACTGTAACGCGATTTTGACTAGAATCGAGAATCTTTAATCATCGAGTCTTCAATAAGCACGAGAGGTCGACGAATCTCCCCGGGGAAAGTGAAAGGGGAAACGCTTGCACGCTTTACGAGGACCGTGAGCACGGTGTCGCAGGGCAACGTCACTTACGCTCCTTACAATTCTAAAGGGGACTAAAACGCGCTCTCTTGCGAAGCTTGTACAACGCGAGCTTGACGACCGAGCAAAGATCGACGGCTGAACGCGGGGCGTTCGTTGGCGAACGAACGAAAGTGAGGAGACAATAGAAACCAGAGAAAGGAAACGATCGAGGAACATTATGCGACATGTAAGATCGCTCTTACACGCTCTATCACGCTGCTACCCGCGGAAACGAGAAAGGGGGGCCACGGTTCGAAGTCTACTTCCGCTGGCAGAGACATCGAACGTTCGCGGGCTGGATGACCGTGCGAGGATGAAGGGGAGGTGCCACCTTGGACGCATTTAAATCATAGGTTTATTTAGCAATTTTTCTCTTTTAAATGATAAACTCGGTAGAAAATCCGATGGTACTTATTGTACATTTCTTGCAGATTAAAGAACAAAGACTTGTGTTTTTTTATCAACAAAATGGCGGTGTCAGATCCATTCGAGCGTCGGTGGGTCCTTTACGATCGACTCGCTAATCGACGTTGCGCGGATCTCCGATCTGGTGTCTCCTCGAATAAAAAACTAAAAAATTTAAAGAAGTACATACGGATATTTCAAAATAATTATTTCAATGGAAATGGCGAGTGTTTGATGAAAATTTGTGATTTTTAGCAGAAAAATTTCGTTACAAAAGTGTATGTAGCTGAAAATATTTTCCAGCGATCGTAAAGATGGTAAAATTCGTATGTACTTCTTTAGATTAATATTAAAGTAAGATTCTCTAAAAATTTCAAATCAATCGGATGAGTAGTCTCTGAGATCCGCGAGTCAATTGTAAAGGACGCACCACTTTGTTGCAAAAAATTTTTGTTAATGTTCAAAATATGTATAACAAATGCCATTAATCAGAATTCTATTGAGTTAATTATTTAAAAGAAAAACAATGCTAAACAAAACCTATGATTCTCATGCGTCCAAGGTGGCATCGTCTCTAGAATCATCGAGATCCTCGGACCAGAGTCGGCATGAACTTTCGCGGGGCCAGGTTCCATTTATATTGTGCTTCTAAATTTTATAATAATAAATATCAATGCACAGGGCCCGTAAAATTAGCGACTTGCTTTTCGTAGACCGCAGGGCCGCTCGAAGAAATTTTATAATAATAAATATCTATGCACAGAGGCCCGCAAAATTTACAACGAACTTTTCGCAGACTGCGGATCCTTATAAGCGCGGAACCGGGCCCCGAGGAACACGCTGAACCAGCCTCGCGTCGGCTCTGCCTCGGACCACGCCGCCCACTTTGGGAAACGCTGTATCGTCCCCCGAGGTCGCTTTCCACTCGATTATATTCTAACAAGGAAGCACCGCGAACCCTTACTCGCCGATTGGAACGCAACTTTGTGCGTTTATAAAGTGTCTCGAGATAAGAACAACGGTACGTTTCGTTCCTGCTCAAACGTTCCTCCCTTTAAGGATGTGAAAACTAACCTCAAAGTCAAATAGGCGCGCCCACTTCTTCGCGCATAACTCCTAAAGTACAAGAGATAGAAAACGATATCTCAAACAAAAGTTTAATGGTGCAATAAGCGCTACAAACTTGCGTTAACAAAATTTTGAAAGAAGTTTCATTTCGTCAGGTATTTTGTCATTTAAATAAAAGTTTGCAGCACTTATTATAGCATTAAACTTTTGTTTGAAACATTTCTTTCTGTCCCTTGTACTTTAGGAGTTATAAAGCGAAACACTGGGAGCGCCATCTGACTTTGAGGTTAGTTTTCGCTTCCTTAAAGGGCGATTGGGCAGGAATGAAGCATAGGTACCCTTGTTCTTGTCTCGAGTAACTCTACGAACTCGCAAACTTGCGTTCCAACGTGTGAGTAAGGGTTCGCGATGTTCCCTTGTAAAAACAACGCGCGGTAGTGGCTATAACGCATGTCTTTCCGGCGTTCGAACGAAATGCGGGACGCAGGCTTGCCTGACTCCGAGCGGGGGACGTGATCCTCGCCGGCGATGACGGAGACGCGGTTGTATCGTGCAAAAACTTGCGAAGCGAGGCGCGAACATTGTCAGATGCTTCGTTCGCGAGCCGTGGGAGCGTATATAATATCTATGTGTATTTTTATATATATTGTATGTATATGTATAGAAGTATACACATCGTATATGGCAGGTTCGATTGCTGGGAACGGTCCAGCATGCTGAATGAAACGAGGCAGTTTACGCGCGTGCATGTGTGCTCATGGTAACGTCTCTTTTCGTTGGCTATCGAGGATCCGCGTGGCTAACCGGCGCGAATTCTGTTCAGACTTCTCGTATTCGTTAGTGGGTTCGCCGAATATGCTTCGTGGGTGAGCGTGCCCCACGAAATTTATCACAAGTAGAATTCTTTACTCGACGGGCGAGCAGAGTCGCGAATTGAATGTTGAAGGAGAGGGTAAGAAGAAGGTGAAAAGTTCAACGTAGCTGCTACTAATATTGCGGTCTGATCAGTGCCACTGACAATCCGCGAGTCCGTGGTAGCTTCGAGCACGTTAAGCTTGCAGCTCTATGATAGGGCTCGGTATTGTACGGAATTTTTCACAAATGATCGCGGCTCACGAAGAGACTATGATGGAACTTAGAGCCTTTAATGGAATCTGTGCGATTAGAATGCTAGTAACACAGTTCCATCCGAAGGAAGCTGACCATACCCGCCGCAGCTCAACTTCGGTTATCTAACGAGAACCAGGTACACTTTCTGCGTGTTGCAACCGGAGGTTGAAAACGGTTTCGGTTTTTCAAACAGTTATAAGATCCGAAATCATCTTGAAACAGTTGCGAGTGAAATAGGTTCTGGCCTGTATCGCTTTCGGTTCTACAGAAAAGGGGAAAAGGAGATTCGCGTAGCCACGACGTGAAGTAATTCAAGAGCTTTGTAAAACGAAAAAGGAGGGATTTTATCCTTTAAACAATTCTTTATAGTCTCCTAATGAATTTTATTCAACTTGGAGTAAAAATATTTTTATTCAACTCGGCTCCCCCAAAGATTAAATCCTGAGTGGGCTAATGGTAAGACCGAATCGGTGTAATATCGGTTCTGTGAAACCGTAAACGAAATCGATAAACACAGAAACTTCGGTTCTTTATAACAGTTATTCGGATAATCGGTTGTTCATACCTGATTGACACCGATATGTAACAATATGAAAGAGATCTTCTCGGAACCGTTTCAACGCCTGGTTGCAAACATAAGACCACTCGATTCGAATGTTCACTTTTTTCCGTATCTAATCGAGTCAACAATACGATGATATTTCTCTGCACACTTTAACACAGCTACTTATTATAACTAGATAGATTAATGAAAGCCTGGTAACGATCTAGGTACAATTGTCAACAATTCCATTTAAGAAGTTTCGCCACCGTTTACCCTGTCAATGAGGGCTCGGAATCTTTCCCCATAAAACGCGGAATAAAGGTTGATTTCGCGCGACGACACCGGAGCTGTCGCGATTGTAAAAGTTCCCCGTAAGGAAGCTAATTGTAAGTAGTAGAACATTACAGTATTTCACTGAGCAGCGAGCTCGCTAGAGTATATATTCTTCTAACAATACGAAACAGCGCGATACCATTTCCCTTATTTTTACAATTTTACTGAGTACGTAGGTCGCTTGACGCTAGAACGGGCCGCTCCCAAAGCCGCAAGGTGCTTCGCCGAATGTTTCGGCATTCTCCGAGCAGACCTGCTTAGTTGTCCCGAGCCGCGCACATTATAGTTTCTTTAACATCAAAGGGGATTGAAAAGCTGAACAGTTGGCTTGCGAAGTTTTCGATTCGTTCGAATTAATTATCGCGTTCGTTAATATGATCACACACGACCTCGTGCGCCTGCCTGCCCGCTACCTGTCTTCAGCCAGGGGATTCCGCGCGAGCGGGTATTGCTCGGAGCCGTTAAAAAATGTAAAATCGTACGACTACGTTTGCGGTTCGAATACTCGCATTAAGAACTAATTGCAGACTAGCAAAGAACGGGGCAATGAGGGGGAGGATAGAGGTGTACGAAGAGTGCTCGCGTGCGGGTGTACGTGTACGCTGTGTGTGACGGCAAAGAAAGATTTCATCGGTGGCTCTCACTTTGGTAAAACGCAGTCGCCGTCGAAATGGATGCGGGCGCCACGGAAATGCCGTTTCTCAATTCTTTTCCGTGAACTCGTCCGGAGAAAATCGGGGTAGGCTTTTTCTCTGTCGCGCGCGCTCTCTTCCAATTTGGCATTAGGCAGTCAAAGCGACGGCTACGTCGCTGGGAACAGTAAAGCGCTATCCTTATTACCATTTCTCGCCTGTTAAATTTTCGCTCTCTTCGCTCGCGGAAGGAAGAAGTGAAAAAAAATGTACGTTACTACGCTTACATTATTATTAACAGTTACGTTTCCTCGCTCTCTCTTTTTCGCTCTCGTTCTCTCACTCTCACTCTCACTCTGTCTAAGACGACGCTTTTTTTTTTTTCTTTAAAACACGTTAGTTGTCTACCTCGTTATCTTCTCGTGATATGGTTCTCAAGGGACGAGGGGCGAACGATAAATTAACCGAACTGTACAACGAAAGGGAAGAAATGAAGAGTACAAATAACGCATTTCGGGTGCGTTTCCATAATTATTCCGCCTTTTCGTCGCGGTGACCGTTATCGGCGGCACGGGGGAGCCTGTTCTGTTAATCGCGATGAATGGGCAACGTAATCGTTTACGTTCGGTTAGCTCCCACCGTGGCTTTTCGACGACCGTTCCTCTCCTCGCATTTGACTTTATTCTAACGGCTTAGCAGGTATTCGCGGAGGAGTACACTCTACGGTGATGTCGGGAATCAGTGGCGGATTTAAGGGGAAAGGCCCAGGTGGCAAACATTCCAAAGAAGCCATTTTTCGGGAAAGTAAAAAGGCAGTTTACGGAAACCGGGTTAAGTGTACTACAGGAAGGAAATAAAATATAGTGTATCGATAAAATCGTAATTTTGTTTTGCAGACGGGGCTCAGGCGACAACTGCTCATCGGCCGCCCGGTAAATCCGCCACTGTCGGGACTAACAAAGAATATCGTTCCCCGATAGGAATAAAGTATTTAAACAATAGAATCTGAAAAATAGAGTATTTAAACTAGCAGCAGCCCGGGGCTAAAAGTCTATAAAATGGAATACAAAAGATGCTGGATCGAAATCTTAAAAGGAGGAAAAAGGAGTATAACGATCAATGAGCTCCTCCTTCTTCATCTGTCCTCTCACTTTCACATCGCCAATGCATGGCCCTTTGCTTTTCTAAACACTGTTTGTGCGCTAAGAGAAATGTTCGCCTGTATCACAGACTCATTCGATAACGCGTCGCCTGTACGTTTCGTCCCATGCCCATGCGATCGTCGGGCACGTGGATCAAATAAATACATAATTTAATTATAAACCACGCCTCCTCGCCGTCGCGATCTAGACAAAGATCTGCCTTAGAGTGTCGGGATCCCGGGGCCGAATCCATTCGCTTCTTGGCGTTTAAAAAAAAAAAAAAAAAAACCCTACCGTATGTACATGTATCGAGGGGTATTCGACGCGAACGATTTTCTCTCCTTTCTATTTTAAATACATATAAAACCTGGTGTCGCATAACGATTTCGAGCGACACGCTTCTAGGTAGTGGCGTTCCCACAACCAACGGAATCCGTCGCGTCGGTGCCAATATTAAATTGTAATGCGATATGTCGACCGTCTCCGCTTGCGTGCTCTCGCCCATCTTTTACGCAAGGATTCGCGCGCGGTACAGGCGTTTTTTTTTTGTTTTTTTTTTTTGAGTACGTAAAACAGAAACGACAGATTGCAACGAGGGATTAAGAGAGCAAGAATAGGGGAGGAAATAAAGAGACAATGTCGACGTACTTGCCTGATCAAGAGCCAACAACGCCCGGTTCAAATGCAGCAGGGATTCCTGACTGTTCAAACCTGGCCTACGTTGGACAGTTTTTCTTTTATGTTTGGCTTAGGATCCGGTGGTTATCGGATCTGCGCGCTAGCTAAACCGGTGATCCTCTAATTGGCAATACGATGAACACAAATAAACGGCTATTAAATCTGGCCACTGAAGGGGAACGGGGGGCTGAGGTGGGGCTGGAGTTTACGTTGGATTGGGGGCTTGCTGTTGAGAACTGTACTCCAACAGGGCTATCGGAAACGTCTTGATGTGCGTTTGCCACTGCGCCGACAGTTGGAAGAACTTTACGCCGTACCACTCGGTACCGTCGATGCTCACTGAAGAAAAAACAGCAAATAATTTTATGCAAATTTACGTGTCAAGCTTGGCAGAGTGTTTTAGTGATACTTCACAGCGGGATGAGGGATGTAAACGTTCCTTCGCCTTATCAGAGATAAAAAGGCCTTAAGGGGGGGGCTATACTTTAGGCGACGCTAAAATAGGTCGATTTTGGGGAATTTTTTCTCGAGAAATTACGAGGCAAATCAGTTTGAACTCTTTTATGGCATTACGTTTAACTTTCGAGCATACGAAAAACAGATTTTCGGTTAAAAATATGCATCGTAGACGGACACTATCGACGCATCTTGCTACAGCATCGCCGCCGATGTTGCAAAACGGTGGGGGTAATTTAGAGAAAACTATTCAACCAATCGACTTACTCTTACACATGCAACTAGATAATTGCAAACTATTTTCGATTATCTCTAACTTTAGCGTTGTCTAAAGTATAGTCCCCCCCTTGAGGGGTTGCGTATCCTTGACAGGTTGGGAAATAGGGTAATTTGTCCGAGTTTCTTTTTTTCAAATAAAGAGACGCGATATTTAAAAATCAAGATATACAACTTGTGTATTAATTCAGCTGTATTCTGTGATAATAACTCAGACGTTTATGGATCCAATTTGTTAAGTATTGCTATCACCTACCTCTTAATGGAATGTTTTGAGTTTTCGCTGAACATATTAGCCGCGTCACGCCTTCGACCGTTTGGCTCTTTGGCTCGTTTTCCTTTTCCTTCTCTTTCTTCTTGCCCAGTCTCATTACTACGAAAATTAAGAACGGCATGTTGAAATGACCGGTTGGTGGGAGCTAAACGAGAAATATCCTGGATATGTTCTTAGGCACGCACTTTTCTGTTTCTTCTCCTTCGTGGTGTAGTTCATGGACAAGTGGTGGCCAGGTGCTTCGCCCAACGGCGGGAGTCTCTGCACGTGGAGGGCCCTGAACGCCTGCCTCAGCGTGTTCTTCCCCTTTTCGCCTTGCGTCTGCTTGCTCCAGTAGTCGAGCTGCAGCTCCACCGGTTCCCAGCCGTCCCTGGTAGGCTGGCCGACGTTAGGGCTACTGGGCGGTGTTAATCTGCCAGGAGGCGGAATAGGTAGTCCCGGCGGTGGCAAAGAGGGTGGAGAACCGGACATGGTGATGCTGCTCTCCTCCAGATCGACCGAGGCGGAAGAGCTGCTGTCTGGACACCCCACTCGGACGTCGTTTATGAACGGGATGAATATTTGGCTGCTGTCATCTGTTTCTCTGTGATCGAAATCGGGTGTTTTGCCAGTGGCAGTCGCCAACGTTATTATATACGAGTTCGGAGTATTATTGCAATTCTTCGCAGAGCTGGAAGTCATCGTTGCGAAAAAGGAGGAAATCGATTAGACTCACAAGGGAAGATCAAAAAAAGTTTAAAACAAAATTGTGACAAAATATGTGAAAGTGACCTCGGGAAATCCGACTATTTTCCGATTTACTGTTATAACTCGCGAACCGTAGGCTACTAAATACTAGTCCCAATTAAAAGAAGTAGTACTCTTAGTTTTTCTCTAATATTTTCACGGGACAATTTCACCCCCTTGGAGTGAATTTGGGGAGCAAAGAAAATTGCGCGATACATATCTATATATCCTCTACATATCCCCAAAGTTTCACACATAATTTCTTGAATTTCCGGGTTAGAGATCTTCCCTTGTCAGTTCATAAAATTGGGAAGACATGATTTTAACCATAAAACAGTGATTCAAATTATAGAAATGCATAAGATTTTTTTTTTCGATCGAAATCACCGGCTGACAAAACCAGTTGTCTATCTCGCGAACTTATTTCCCAAATGAATCCTATTCTGTTAATCGCGTAGTAAAAGTTCACCCTCTGAGCGCGGGGTTAAATATAATTGCACGAATTTCGTTGAACATTGCCAGCATCGCGGAGGAAAGAGAGCAGCGATCGATAGCGCAGTTGATTACCTGTACGTAACCATAGCTTCTGCGATTGGCAGCGCCAAGGTGGTACCAGAAGCAGCCAAATACTCAGATACCCTCGCTGCACCCTCGCTGGCGCCCCCGCCCTCCCTTTCCAGCAGTTCCTTCCATTCCTCCCCGAAAAGCATCGAGTACCTCGCATCTATCGAGCTGAGGTACCTCGACAACGTGTTGGAGCCCAGGGGCACGACCAAGAACTTCAGATAGTTCTGCCAGTCTGGCGGCCAGAAGCTCAGCAAGTCCACGTAGTGGCGCAGAACACCGTTTACGAAACTGTCTCCACCAGCGATCACCACTTTGATCCGCGCCGGCGGCTTTGCTGAGCTGTTGCAGCTGTAAACCAAGGACATTTCGAACTGGTGAGAAAAGCGCATCCCTGAGGACTTCAGAGCTGCTGGAACTCGATATGAAGGAGGCTGTGAAGGTATAGCTGGGACAAAATCAAGTGTCATCTAAAACCTACTTTCCTCCACTGTTTTATTAATTATACCCGTCAGTTCTGCGCCATGTCATACTGTGGAGCAGCTTCGTACAAGTCTCTAAGGTTAAAAAAATCCTCGGATCCCAGGTCCCCACTTTATACGTAGAAACATTTCTCAATATATCTGTGATTAATAACTTCTATAATAACAGACATTGCATCGATTGCATGGAAGTTTCCATTTTTTAAAATTAAACGCTGCAATTATGCATTGATAAGAGAACATTTCAGTGCACTACTAAAATAAGAAACTACTTGCCCGTTACACGAAATTTGTAAAGTTACACGGATAAGTAAATTTGACAAGAAACGAGCATACGAAAATATAACTCAGTTCATTTAATTATCACGATTTAATGTTTTAAGAACTTGAAAAATTTCTACAATAAAAAAAACTGAAAAATTAAGAACCAATTATTATTATTTATTATTGGCGGTTATTAGTTATTTAAAGGTACGAAGGAGTGGCAACCCAAATAATACATTATTAAAGGAGGAATGAGTATTTGTGACACGATTTTGGGTAAAAATGACCCAATTCCCGTACAAGGGTTAAAGAAAGACATTTGAGAAACGGATCACCTGCCACGGGATGACAGTGCCTGCTACGTGCTAATAAGTGGGGACCAGAAGTATCGTGGTCGTGCACAGGGCCGGCTTTAGCATATTGGCACCCCGGGCAAGATTACCGTGGCGCCCCTCCCAAGGGCACGAAAATCAATTAGCAGCTTCCTGCTTAACGAATCCGAACGGGTATAAATGAATGAACGCGCGTACAGCGGCGCCCTTACAGATTTGACGGCCCGAGCGTTCGCCCTGCCTGCCCTGCCTTAAAACCGGCCCTGGTTGTTCAGTTGCTTTGTCGTTTAAAGGCCAAAAAGAGATGACAAAGCGAAGAGTAGCCATTGACTTTGCATGTACACCTGATTTTGTCTCTGCTACGGTCCAAGTGCTCACCGTCCTGCCGCGAAATCTCTAGAAATCTAGAAAAGGGGATAATTACAATTTCTGTATCCGCGTGACCAAGCACGTGAACGTGGCACGAATGTCCGCTGGGGAAGCGGTAGTCAGGACTCTGTGGTTCCTTTCCTGGAGTCTGGTGGCCAACACCGCTCCACCCGGGTCCGCTAACGACACCAACGACACTGCATCTGGCAAACTGTCATCCGGCAAAACACGGCTCAATTGCTCCACTAAAGCTTTCCTCGGCTGAAATCACGGGGTACAAGGGGGCGCATTATCGAAACTGCGTTTAAACCGCGACACCAACAGCCTCCACGTTTCGCTGAAGTTGGTCCTGGTATTTATTACACAGGGTGCAGTGTAACTCGCGCTACAACCAAAACGGAGCGTGACGCCTTGGTCAGAAATAAGGAAGCTAACTTAATTCTGGCAATCTACTCTGGGCGAGCCTGCACGGTCTCGCGCTACCTCGAATTTAATTACTCTCATCGAATCTTCAATTACGAATACTTAGCACTCAGCGATGCTAAGTAGCACTAATCGTGTTTAATTAACTTGGAACTTTCCACCGGAAATGATAGATTCGATGCACCAACTCGTTGTAAAATCTCGAGATGAATTTTAACGTCGCGCTGAAAGCATTGGAATCTCAACGCCGCGGGAAATTCGTACGACTATTCGCGACACTGAGATCTGTACGGGCAGAGATGAATTTTCAACGCGAGACGCTGCAGTGATTTCACTCTGAACGCGTGTCCGACGATTGATAAATTTCGTAAGCCTCTATTTTTAACACCGTTCTTGCGACATTTCCAATTAATTGCAATGTATCCATGCGGGCCTGCTCAAAGAACGTCGAGGTGAGGTGTTTTATTGGGCAGGCAGCGCGTGCGTGCCAGGAAGTGTCCCGAGTGTACACGTGTATCTACCTCGGAGCTATTCAAGTCGGCGGGTGGCTTTAAGTCGACGCTGAGGCTGTGCTTTTTGGACTTATTGCTACCCGGCGTGCCTCTATCGCGGGTAAAGAGCTTGCTCCGTCTGTCCGAGCTCTCGCTTTTATTGTGCTGCTCCGATTTCGGCGGGGAGCCGGGCACGTAATTTGGGGGATCGTTCGCCTCGTGATCCGTCCAATTTTCTGGGTGCGAATCGCTGTCCGCCCTTCGGGAGCTATCATCGCTTTGTCTATCCACTCCGCGTTCTGCAACGAAATTTCATTACTCTTCGCCGTGGTGCACCATCGAAGGGCCCCCACTACCGATCGCAAACTCCGCACCGCCTTATCGCTGTTATCATTCATGGTCCCGAGAAACGAATATGTACACTTCGCGGTTTTCTCAAGTAAGTGAATGGCAGGAAGAAACACTTGACGCGAATACTTTATTTCTGTGTGTTGAGTTTAATTTGGAGGTTTGTCACTTAACAGGAACGGAGTACCTATGTTGTGCGACGATTCTGTAATGGATATAATGTTTCGAGAATTATTACGTGGTTTGAAAGCCTAGATTCTGTAATTTGTCTGTTTTGTAATTTTTATAGTTTTTCTGTAACTTTCCCTATAGTGTACTTTTGTGGTTTGGATGGTAATGTAATGTGTCTGTACGTTTAACAATTGCGATGCTCGAGGAAAATCGGTAGTTGTGTAAATATGCGAATCCACGATGAGATTTCACGCGAGACTTTTCTATCAATTAAATTTAAACAATGGGAGTAGTCGCGAGAGATGCGATTTTTCAAAATATGCCATGAAACGTGTTTCAGTTTCACGCAATTAATGACAAAATAGTTAAAAAAAAAAAAATAAAATAATGAAATTCAAGTCTCATGTGAGACACGATATTTTTCTCTAATCGTGCGAATAAAGTAGCTTTTCAAAATGGAGCGAAGCGGAGTGCTTTCTTCTTTATTCAATACCGATGAGAAACTTTCAAGAATTTTCAAGGGAATCAAGCACTAAAGGTGATCACAAACTTGCGATTGGTAGTGTGCGCAAAGTTGAGTCCACCCTTGTAACAGCATTGCAATTCTATCACTCGGTAGCAACCACTAAAGCCGCGATCCCACGTGTGTAATGGGGTGTGCAGAACACAGTTAAATCATAAAAAAAGTTTCTATTCAACTGCAATGCGTCTCGAAGAGGACCTTAATTTACTTCTTTCTACACTGCTTGAACAAGCACTGCTATTTGCATAATATAATTGTCTCACTGGTACAATTATTATAATTAGCTTCTAACTCCGCTGCTACCATAACGATAATTATCTATTTCTCTTAAACTGTGGCACGGTTCTTCGATTACCACAAAAACGTCCCTTCGCTCTGAAAAGTGAACCCCTTTAAGTAATTCAAATATACTCCACACCCATTATTCATGTGGGAAGGTGGACTTACGCACATGTACTTCCCATTCCTCGCGCGAGGACGTGGCTTCAAGCGAGCCGCTGCTACACGCTCGATTCGATTTCTGTGACAAGCGTGGACCGACCCGTTAAGTACCATTTAGTCGATTAAGTCCCAGAGAAGAACATCGCACAGTGGCGAATTTGCCCGAAATCGTGGCCAAAACTAATATCTTCAAATCTAGGTTAAATTCTTGAAATGAATTACAATAACATGACTCTAGAAAAATAATCGTGTACTTTTTTAATGAAAAATTTTGAATTGCTCTATTACAACGCACTTGAAACATTCAATTATAACTGTACTATACTTTTATAATATACATAAAACACATTCTACTTAATATTTAATTTTAAAAAATATCTATTATGATACAATGTTGAATATATGCAATAACGTACCAACTCCTTTTTAACTATAGAATTCAAAATTGTGGATAAAATGAATATTTATAAATGACGGTAACTGGTGAAGTCGCCGATTGTCGCAGCTAATTTCAATCAGAACTTCTTCGGTGACCTTTAAACTTTACTTTAAAAAATAAATCGAAGTTTGATGTCACTTGATACACGAACATCCACTCGAAGAAAGAAAGACCTACATAGGTCTTGTATTTCTAGCTTCCACAGCTGTAGAAGTATTTCAAAAATACAATTAATGTAGATATGAATATCGGATACATCAAATAATAGGTACCAACATTGACAGATTATTTTCTTACATTGAAAATAAATCGTATGATTTCTTGTTTTACCTAAAAAAAAAAGAAAAAATCCATTTCCTAACGCTATTAAAATTGAAGTTGCATATCTCTTACAGAACCGCAGGTTAAAAAATGATTTTAATGACAAAGCATGCTCTGACATTTCACGATTCAAGTACAATTCAGAGATTTATCTCCTGGCCATAATTTCCGGCAAATTCGCCACTGCGCAGCGAGAGAAACATGTCTGACGCGTCCAATTAGACAGTTGCTAATACACTACACGCTCAGGTAATTGGCAGAGGGGCTCGATAGACAGAATAGAGATTGTAGACTTACTAAAACGTGTTACATCAAGACTGCCACGAGTCTGCACGCAGAAAATGCACGGCGAGCGCATTCGTGATCGACAGTCGAGTATGCCTTTTATCGGCAAGCCCCCCACCCCCCCCCCCCCCCTCGCGCAGGGCGGCTTGGCAAGATCGATCGTGTCGCACGGGTGAAGTTTCATTAGTCGCACAGAACGAAGAGTTAGTAGTGGAAACAGATATGTAAGATTGATAGTAATAAAAGGGAATACGTACGTACGAGCAGACAGAGAGACAGACGGAAAGAGAGAGGCCAGCGGGCAGGATTGAAGTGTGATCAAGTACTAGATACGGAGGCGCAAAGAGACACACAGACACACAGTCTCCTCCGAGCGTTCGCGGCTCGATCGAGGAGAGAGAGAGTAACATCTAACGAGCCACGGAATTTTTTTTATCAATAATCACAGATTACACCCGGAAACCAAAAGGACACGTGAACCGAAGAAAAATAAAGGGCGACTAGAAGAAGTCGGATGCCAAAAATTACATACGTTTATTCTCCACCGCCAGCTAATTACATTCAATGTTTTCACACGCTTCGCGTCCACCGATCGAGAGCGGTGCACTCCTAGGGAGCGATGCAAGAACAACGGAAGTACTATGCGAGCATCTATGGACGCATGTTGGACCGCGGCCTGAATGTGGGCGACGTGAATTTGGAAGTGATGTGCGATGTCTCCCCGCTTCGATTATCCTTGCATTCGGATCGGTGCGTAATTACAACGAAACGGGCATCGAATCGAATCGAAATATCAATGCAAAGAGCAGGTACGCGGCTCGATCACGATCTACCGCGAAACTACAGGCATCTAATTATTCACCGAACTTTCGATCAAGAAACACCAAGCTTCCGCTGATTAGCAAGGTCATTCATGCGCTGGAGTTCCGTCTCCAATCTACAAAATACAGTATATGTACTGGAATATCCACAGCCTCTTTCTTCGCAACATTGTCTACGGTTAGATGGTCGGCTGATGCCTGGAACGCGAGGTGCTTTTCTACTTCTGTACGCGTAAGAAAGAAGTAGTTTGGTTTCTCGATATTTTGGTATCTGGATATTCCTTTTAGGAAGCAGTGCTGGAAATGGTTTAGGTGTGCTGTAGCTGACAGATTCCTTGCTGTAATTTGTGGTTGTGATGTCTATCGACAGTAGGAGGCATATAGTTTTATGTAAGATGTCAATCAAGAAGGTTAAAGATACCGGGCAGTCGTTTTTGCCGAGACGAAGCATTTTCCTTTGCTATTAATTACATAGAAATAAATCGGAGCTAAGACTTGTTCTTTGACAAAGAAATTTGTTAATATCATAAGCTTCACTCTTGAGAGCAATAAAGAGCACGGCATTGAGAAAACTATTTCTTTCTTCCTCCGACTCTTTCCTCGATTTCCTTCAATCCTTATTTCACGAATAAGCAAATACAGTGGCGCGAGCAGCAGTCGTTGTTGATTGAGAAATGTGTAAAGGCAATTAATCGACATACGTATGCGCCATGCTAGATTCAAGCAGCCATGCTTGCTCGGCGAGAAGCGGAGAGTTCTTTAAACGATCAGCTAAGTTATCCTCGACATCGCGGTACGAGCAGGAACTGTGTGTTTCACATACCTGGAGTGGTGTGTCCGATACGGTGTTTCTCTTTCGCTGGATGACCCGCGCCCTGCTGACCTACGGCCGTCGCAGGAGTACTTCCGCTCTCCTCGTTGGTTACTACTACCGAATCGTAACATGCAACAATGCAAAGCCAACCCACCAGACTTTCACTTAGTTAAAACGATCTGAACCCGTATAGGCAACGAGACGTTTATCTCTCCTTATTTCTTTTCCTTTCCTTTTTTTACTTAGCAGCCTAATCGCCTCCTTCTCGTACCAACACGCTGTGCTTTCTCTAATGGCGAGCGCAACTCCCACGGAGATAATTGTAACGATCGAAGTGAAGTGGCGGGATGATCACGGGCTGATTTGAATACGAGTACCCGAACCGAGGTGCAAGCCAGAGTTGGGCATTAACTAAATTAAGAATTATTTACATAATGGATCAAATGAAAGTTACTTTAGATCGTGTGGCGAATAAAGTAATTTGTTTTATTCGTCGAGCGTTTCAATTTCAGCGGCGATTAAATTTTTTAACTTTAACTCTAACTTTAAAGATAAAATTAAAGTTGAAAAATTGATTATTTATTATTTTTAAATTTTAAAATTAAAATATTATTAATCCGGGTTGACTTTATTCGACGCTTGACGAATAATTTTTTTTTAACTTTAATTCGTTATTCGGAATTTTTATTTCAATAAAGAATTTTGCCCATCTCTGGTGCAATCTCCAGGTAGTTTGCACCGGGCCATCGAGACACGAGGGCTCTTTCCAAACACTTTGAAACGCTCGAACGTGAATGTTGTTGTGTCGCTTGGGATACTTGAGCTGCAGCGTACCGAGAAGCCATTCGCAGATGATTCCGTAAAATTTTTCGGGGGCGGTAGAGAAAGGAAATAAAGGATCGAACGGTTTCTGTAGGAGCGGTATTCGAGAATATTGACTTTGAGTCAGTTACGGTGTCCGCTGGTCTGCATGATATTTATTTTCCAGGTAATCCGAAACAGAAAAATGAAACGGCGTTTTCCTTTATAGATATGTAGCTTCAGTTTCGTGAATTAGAGCAAAACAAATAAAATTATTGAGGAGACTGGAGAGTTTTCAAACTGAAAGATCTGAAGCTTTAATTTTCGCTCTCCAGTTTTGTGCCAATTTTCTTATATAACAAAAGAAGTATATAACTTATCGGTATTCTGGTTCATCAAACTCAAGCTGCATATGTATAAAGTAAAACGTGGTTTCATTCTTCCGTTTCAGATTATCTGGAAAATAAATATCATGCATACCAGCGGCGGACAACGAATTTCGCGCGGCGTGATGGTCGTGAATGCATAACTCCTATATTTATTATTAAAAATGAATAGAAAAAATACTGCAACTTCTTCAAAGATGCATAAAAACAGAGTCCAAATTTCAGGTGAATCGAATCGCTAGTTTCTGAAAAAGAAATCCCAAATTTTGATACATTTTTAGCCCAAAGAACATGATTTCCCCTTAAAAGCTTATGAATGTAGCTTGTGATGCAGAACGTGTGTTGCAATCAATAATATTCTGTCCATTAATGCACCACCTGTTGAATGTTCAGGGAATTCTTTTAAAACCGAGGTTTGCGTGTGACGCGTCTGTGTACAGCGTGAAGGGAATGCATTGTTATTTTGCTTTTCAAAATGTTCAGACTGATCCCCGTGGCAACGATTGTAATAGGAGAAATAGAAGAATATGCTACATCGCATATTACATTTTTATAAATAAGTGCTCAAGGATATATAGAATTCCAATCTGCCTTACTTGAATCGTCAAATCAATGAAACGGCAGACAAGAGTGCGGAAATACGGGTGGAACATAGCATAAGCCAGGGAATACGAGAGCAAACATTACTCGTAACAAACAGACGCGAAACGGTAGAGGGACATTCGTTAAGGGTATAGTGCAATTGAACGGTTTCAATCTACACCTAGCAACGGTGTTTGCTGAATCAATCGACTCCCATTGCTCGAGCAAAGCAAGTAACGAAGAAATCATCTATTGCTTCCACAGTTGTCCTTAACGCACAGCGCCCAGTTACGAGGCGTTGATCAAAAGAAATAAATTCAAACGAAACGACGGAGTTACGTTGGGCGCGTTAATAAGTTCCCTCAGACTTAGCAGCGATATCGCGAGAATTACTTTCACACTAACGGCGCGTACAAAGAATACCAAATAATGTTAGGACAGTGTTATTAAGTAAATTTTGCAATATTGAAAATAAATGAAAATTCAGTGGAGTAGGGTAATATGTGCACAGTTTATGAAAGAATGAAATAAATAAGATACTATAAAGAATGGAAATGGATATTATACTAGACGAGTTTTGCGGTATCAAAGTTGAATTAGAATTATCTGATACTGAGTTTAAAATACTTGTTAGACATTCGTGAGAATTTTCAAAGTCTGAGCGAACCTATTGCCAGGCACGCTAAAAGGTATCGAAAATGACAAGAGCCATATGCTGCATCGCCAAGCTGTCAACAGTATGATTGAATTGTGAACGAAGAGCGATCAGTCCACCTTCTACGAAGCGTTACAGGCCCTTTCTTCCTGGACCCTTTCAATGGTCAAGGGCAGTAACGATTCGCAGAAGGTGTGATCCGAATGATCGCAAAAGTAGGTACTCTGTTTTATTCTCTAGCGGAAGCGAGTCATGATAGAATGCTCGTCGATTAGGTGGTATACCAGCGTTCCTTACCGTGTAACTACACGACTGAAGCGATATCTAGATCGAGTTATCGGGTCTTACGCGTCGGTTACAGTTTAAACACTGAACGCTACACCGTTACACGATCATAACTTGTCGCACGAAGCATTTTAGGGTACTGCTGTATCGCTGATCGAGACTCACAATTGCGTTACAAGTTCTCTAGGATACTTAGGACGTTGGAAGAAATGGCAACATCGACTTACCAGAGTTAGGAGGCGCTAGGAGGGATCGACTAGAGCTGAAGAAGGGTCGCAGGGAAGGTTTCGGGGTGCTACTGACGGACATTGTGTCCAGTTCAGGCCCACTATCGGACAGGTCTTCCAGTTCGTCGAACAGCTCCTCGATCTCCATGTCCCCACCTATAACAAACCCGACGCGGCTCGGTTAACGATGATAAAACGCCAGCAGAGGCGCGCAGTTTACCTGAAAGCTTCTGCCCGATCTCTTCCTGATCCTGATCCAAGTCCTCGGACACCTTGAATCGCCGCTTCAGCAGGGCTATGAACTTTTGCGTTAAGTTTCTTTGCTGTAACAGCCGAAGAGGTTCTGTTAAATGCTGAAAATCGTTCATGGGACTTGGAGAAATTTCGAGGACCGATTTAGTTTCATCTGCAGCGCGAATAGCGACTTCAGGGGTGAATTCATTTCGTGTAAGAATGATGAAAAGGGGAAGTTCCCTCAGGCATGTAGGACGAGAGCTCTACGTGAGGTGTTGTGGATTACTGTCGTTGCCATTAGCTTCACGCCAGGGTTATCGTGCCTAGCAGAGATCTAGTCATGTCGTAAAACAGCATGGGGGAATGTATGTAGCACCCTTGAGTGCCCTTCTCCCTAGTTAACACCCTGGGGATACTTTGTGGACGTTAGTGCTTTAAGGCTCTGCAGGAATGCGGCCAAATAACTGCAGCCCCATAATAGGCGACGATGAACACATTTGGTGGTTAGACCCTCAGGAGTATCGCTTTATACGACTGCATTATGCATCGCATTATGCAACTGACAAGGGTAGATCAGTTTGCTTCACCGATTTGGCTGAAATTTTGCACACAGATGGCCCATGACGTATATAATACTGTGCTAAATGTATAGTGATCAAAATTGTGGGGAAATGAAGCTCAATGTCTCGTATTCTCCAAATCTTAAGAGTTAGAGTCTAACCAATTGGGACAGACAGTCGTAGAAAAAAAAGAGCTAATAAAAATCTATGAATTACAGTGGACCTACCACTGCGACTTAGTTCTAGCTGCTTTAAACTCAATTATCTCGCAAACTGTTAACTAGTGCACGCTACGGGTTCAACCCTTAGGGTCCTTTTTGGGCCACTAGTTCCCTTCATGCAGACATCAAAATGAGCTTTCAGTTTAAACTTGAACTTTCTTATAATCCAGAATCCTTATCTTTTTCAAGAAGCAATACTTATGATAAATGGCACGGGTCATTTGATATTTAGGATGGGTCCAGCTGGACCCTTTGTCCTGCAGGCAGGGTTAATACCTGAGCATACGCGCTATGCACTAGTTGTGCATAAAATCTGAAGGAAATCGGTGACCCAAATATCGCGCGCACCCCTTGTGAGTCTGGGGTGGATCAGAATGTCTCTAGAAGACACAGTGCATGAAAGCCTAACGAGGCGAAGCAGAGTAATTGTGATAGAGTAACTCCCCCTCGATTAACGGTGGAAACGTCTTCCAGAATCGACGCGAGCCACTCGACGCGACGGGCAGCCAACAAGCCAGAACTAATCTGTTTCACGCACCCTGGCGTTGGCGGGAATCTTCGCCCGGCTCTTTCGCCTGTGCATGTCGGGTGTGGGCTCGCTGTCGCTCCCTTCCGCCTCGCCCTCCGAGCTGAACTCCTCCTCTTCGTCGCTGTACTCCGGGCACAATCTCTCGTTGGGATCGTTCATCAGTCTTTTATCCTGGTCGACCGGCTGGGAGCTGAGCGCGACCACGCTTACGCGAGCCAGCGCGACCGAGTGGCCACCGTACTTCTCGACCTTGCCCGATACCAGTTCCAGTTCCAGGTCCATCTGCCTCTGCAGTACCTGTGGAGAGACGAAGGTGAGACATGCCGCGTGAATTCGTATGAGAATCGATCGGTACCGTCCCCATTGCAACTCGATCAAACCGATCTAGGGATGGACGCAGTTTCAAATTGACAAACCAAGTGGTCAACTTCGAGTATGTTGGATAGGGTGCGATTGTCTCTAGGGTGCACTTAGATATAAAAAAAATCATTTTTTTAATACACATTTTCAGTGTTTGATATGTGAAGAATGTTCTCCCAAAATATGAGACCGAACTTTGTAAAAATAACAATAGGAAGTCTTGTACATCCTCTTATGAACTTCGTGGGGTCCACCCCCTAAATATGCTAACGGAACAAAATAGAAAAAGTCACATGTTTATTATTTTTCGGTCCTCTAAAACATACCCAACCACCAAAGCCACCGGAGGCGTACACCTAAACACCTCTCTTTGTCAGCAGAATCCGTTCAGCGCACTCGATGAAAGGAGCACGTGATTTCCCGCATTTGAGGATAGATTCTTTGTATCCGAGCTCGAATATATAGAAGTTGCTCAAGAATATGCATTCTAAGGATACTTGGAATACTTCTGATACAGAAGGGATTGAGCTACAGAAGTATAGCCACAGAACTAGACGCACTTACCTACCTAATCTATCACTAAGATTCAGTCAACTTCCTTGCGATTATAACACTGCGGCATCGAATCGTAACTATTTACCCGAACAATATATATATACTCTTGTTTCTCATCCACCGCCTACCATCTTCCAAAAACGCATTTAAATCTCTGCAAACACTAATACTGTCGATCTCCACATTAACCGGGAGCCTCTGAATTCTCACGGACAGGCCAAGCAGGAATTTGACCAAACCGCGGCGTGCCAGTCGCGGGTACGTTTTCTCTTCTGATTATCGCTTTGCTCAGGATCTAGAAAACCGGAATTCGATGCGCGCCTCTCGCCGGGTCAACGTTGGCTTCGCCCTGGCAACCCTCTCCAGTAACTGTGCACCTTTCAGTGCCTTTAACGGTCGCCTGTCAAAGGGCCCCGCAGCTCCTTCAGCCAGAGGAGAAGCAGAGGTTCGTTCGA
This sequence comes from Andrena marginata, assembly GCA_963932335.1. Lineage (NCBI taxonomy): Eukaryota > Metazoa > Arthropoda > Insecta > Hymenoptera > Andrenidae > Andrena > Andrena marginata. The sequence goes on from OZ010661.1 coordinate 6,739,380, forward strand.
TCCACTTACTTGAGCCATGTTGATGACTCCCTCGGCTAGGGTCTTGTATCCGAGCATCGTGCGATTTTTATAGCGTTTCCTCCTCTGCAGCAGTATCAGCAGCTTGTTGCCGTCCCTCTTTAGGTAATGGGGGTACTGCAGGGCGAACTGAAGCTCCAGCTCGGTGTCCAGCAAGCCGCCGGGCGGAATGGACATCTCGTTAGAGCGAAGGGTCCTTTTCGAGCTGTGCATCTTAACGGCGATGCTGATGGACGTCAGATCGACGCCTAACGGCCTTAGGATCACCAGCCGGCTCAGGGTCAAGGAGCACAGCCTGCAACACACGAGCACCTCTCACTCCAGATTTTTCCGTTAACGGGCGAATTATGGACTACGATAGACTCGGTCGACGGGTACACAGGCAATATAGACGGAATGGCTCGATCGAGAGCGTTATTGGAACAAAGACAATTGGCGTTTCTCAAGGTTCATGGGGAGAACGATGTCTGACGATTTTTAAGCTTCGACCGTGGACGTTTCGTAATTTTTTCCAATGGAAATAACTAAAGAGGCTTGATATTCTTTACTTTGAAATCCTCAAAGGCTTAAAGTAGCGATCTCACGGTTTCTATTCACGGTTTCTTGGGCTTCTTTAAAAATATTATTAAGTTAGAATTATATTCTGAAATGCCTATTTTTAATGTGTTTTCTTTTCTTATTCAATTTACCTTACCTTATAAAGGAGAGCGGAGGATTTAAATATTATAAAAGGGGATGGCGACTCAAAAATTGGTTGGGAAACACTGCATTGAACAGACACGACGCTGCGTTCTAATTGGGGTGTTAGTTTCTTAGAATGCCTAGTGAAGTTGAATGTTCTTGGGTATTTCTGAATGGAACTATATCTGGAAAATGTCATTTAAATTCAATACAGAGAGGATTTTGTATTTCAAAAGTGTAGGCAATATAAAATTCGGGGGTGAATGTTTTTAAAAAAAAAATCTTGCAGTGTTCCCCACTTCAATTCGAACAGGGATAAAAAAAATTCGACGCACAGATTGTATACGAGCATACGGCCTGTGTATCGAGAATCAATATTGGAGGAGTTCGTCGAAACTGCGAAAGCTGCTTACTTTTTAGAAACAATCGGGGGCGCTCGGTTTTTTGAAACGAGGCCAAATTGGAACTAAAAGGAAAAACGGTGGTACAGCGGTATCGACCAGGCGGTGCACGTAGACACCGATAACAATCCTGTCCGTTTAGAGACGTCACTACGATGCCGTGCCGTGTGAAATATACATCCATCCTGCATATGACGAACATATAGCACATTACTGTTTTATCCTTGTGATCGAAAACGTTAGTTATTGCTATTCAACTGGGCTCGAAAGGCCAGCTTTGCATCATTTTCGTTGGGAGAAATAAAGGCAAAGTGAAAACAAAATAACCTCGTCTCTTCAACGTCATATATAATAGACGAACGGGCGCAGAACCGGGGAACCTATTTGCAAACGGCAAGGAATTTAATGGAATGTGTAACAAAAGTGTTATATCATTTCCTGAACAGTCCTATGGAAGATATTCACTCCAAAAAGTTAAATTACTTCGATATTTAAAAAAAGAAAATGGATCTCAAGGGCGGATTTCGAAATATGGCGCCTCTAGGCTAACAAACCTCTGCCTTTTACGTGAAGTATCGTTCAATTTTTTAATTTAAAAGAGCTGAGATAATTTTAAAATTAATTCAATATGATGACTCACGTATGAGTTACTGCTAATTTCCTACATATGAGAAAATAAGTGAGTTGTTTTTAAAGTTGCCTCAAGCCTCCTGTCTTTTAACCTTTTTCAATTTCTTTCGCTGAAAATTTGAAACTTGCGGCTTTGACGTATGAAATATTCACAGATCGCTACAAGTATTTTTTTAATTTGAAATATCCGTTTGGACATATCGAATAGCTTGGATAATTGGGGATATTAATGGAATTGGTGTTAAATCGATTTGAAAGATGTGAGTGCAAATGGCAAATTATTTTATCGCACTCTGTACTGTGAACATTGGCAAGGAGTTATCGAAGTTTCTGTGACTGAGGTGGAAATGTTGAGGCGTACAAAAATACGAGCATAAAATATTATTGATGTTACACAGAATCGGTACAGCTTTCGCTTGCGTGTAATTACTCTACCGTAGTTTAAGTGGATTACCCTCAGCTGGCAGTGCAAACGACAGAAACTATAGGGGGCACAAACGCGATTCTCGGGGATCCCCTCGCTATACACAAGGGAGAAAACTAGTTATTTTTACCTATAGCAGGCTTCAGCGGTTCGGGGGTGAATGCTAAATATAACCTCGCGAGGTTGTAACTACAGGTGGTGTTTCAGCTTTGACGTACGTTTTAGTCTCGCACGAACAGTGGTTACGCAAGTAAACCCGCGTCCCCACGTGTACAGAATGCACTTCCATGGGACTGTGTTTCGCTGAAGAAATACTAAGATTCGTGTTATTTTTCTGCGTAGTGTGATATTAACAAAACCGAAGAATCTAAAATTTGTAATTTTACTAGCAAAATACTACCGAGCTTCGCTATACTAGAATAATTAAAAGGAATTACGTTTATATCTCGTTTTTTTTCTTCTTTAAAGTAATTTTTTATGTAATTTCTGTAAAGTAACCTTTGCTTAACGAACATTTATATACGTATATGTTGGTTGTTAGGCATTTGTGTGGGTAAACTTTGTAAGTAAAAACCAAGTTGGCATGTAATCAGGCCTAAGAGATATTAAGGAGTCCGAGAAAACACATTTCACCCCTTTTCACATCCTTAGGGACGGAATTTTCAAAAATCCTTTCCTTAGTGGCTGGCTACGTCATAAAAGCAATACACCTTCCAAATTTTACGCTCCTAGGTTAAATGGTTTGAGCTTTTATATATATAAAACATAGATTCAACAAACTCATTCTTGTTTTCAATGCGCGTTCTCTCGGTGGTTATTAAATTGAATTCAAGGCGAATAGATGGGAACAAGCGATGAGTACGATATCTCGCGATCTGAATAAAAGAAGCGACGATTAGTTTACGAATGCAAGGAAGGTATGCGTTTATGCGTGGAGCAATATGGCGCGGCTTCCATTTCGCACAGGGGGAGAACGGCAATTTCTACGAATCATGCATGTCAGCACGGATTCACCCTCTTCTATCCCACGCCGTCATTCATTATGCAATATACATAGTTTCTTGCCCCCGCATCTCCAGTAATTTTGTACTATTAGTCACGAATCGATCGACGCCATCCGTCGCGAATTCGTACAGAAGGTGCTCCGTGTTCCAATGATCTCCAGCAGTCTTTACCGAGCAAGTCTTCCGCCATGTACGTTCTGTCATTTATCAAATGATCTTTAACTCATACTCCTATTAAATTTACCGCCGTGCTACGCCACTATTTTTATCGCGATACAATGCCCCTGGTACAGCATGTTCCCTTACAACGAGGTTGTAATTTAATTACGAGTCACATTAAACTGATATAATTTATAGCATTGACTGCGGTGTAAAGATTTACGCAGTGAGCACAGCTAGATAAGTGGGGCTAAAGTAATTTATATGTATTACGGGGATGTTTCGGTCTAGAGCCCATAAAAATGTGTGATCTTTAAGAATTAATTAAAGGAAAGCTACCACAGATAATTTAATGGGCCCTTTTGCATCGTATTGCGGCTGTATTCTAGTTTAAAACGCGGTTTCTTAAACAATTTGTGGTATTTTTTATAGAGCGTTTATACAATTGTTTTCGACAAACTTTGGTTCATATTTATCCACGTTTCAGTAAGGTTTACAAACTTTTGTAGAGAGAAACAATGCAAGTTTGTGGCATTTGAACGCATTCGTTAAAAAAAAATTCTTCCCATGGTTGCTGCAATATCGGCTATTTTGTTCGTTTGAAATAAAAAAAAACCAAACAGATTCTAAATTAGGACGAGTTTGATTACAATCGGTACTAAACCAGAAGTCAAAAACCGATTATTAAAAAAATTGCTTCGGTTCGAAGTTTAATTATCGATTTTTTCATGTTTTTCATACCATTCGCGTACTAAAAACTGAGAAACAACGTTATTGTGAAATAATTTTGGAATGGACGATAAAGACGCGTGCAGGGGAGGTACACAAAAAATCATCAACTATTTAGAAAACAAGATTTGGAGAAAAACGCGGTTAAAGTTTTCCATGTCACCGGCCGCATCGTCCAAACACCTATAACTTTTATAATTTTAAAAGTTCAGATGTAGAGATTTGCACCTACATTTTTGAAAGAATATTCTTTTATAAAATGTAAAAAAAAATCGATTTTAAAACTAGAATATCCCATTAGAAAAATTTCCTTCGAATCGACTACCTAGGCACCCCTGAAACTCCACGTCTTTACTCTTCCTACACCCCGTAAGAGTGGTTGCGCACAGGTGCTACGGCCGCAGCGCCCCCGCGAGCCAATCGATCTTCGCAGGATCGATTTCCATCTGCACCGCGGCGTCGTCGTCACGAAGGAATGGGCTGTAAAACGCGTTCGCGGCATCGGCCGACGTGGCCAGGGTATCCACGAGGTCCTGCGTCGCATGAATCACCGAACCCCGTCAACTGATGAATGAGCTCGATGTTAAGTGGCTGAGAAGCCACCCCCAGCGGCTGCGCGCCTCGCGTATATGCGTCTTGACCTCGCGGCACCCTTCCGCGGCCATCATCTGGGTAATCCGAGGATTAGCGACACCGTTTCTCGCTCTTCTCGTCGCACTTCCTCGCCCTCCTCGGACCCCGCGAGTCGCGGTTGCATTGCCTGCAAGAGGAAGGCGACAATCCGCCTGCATTCGGGGAAAAGAGAAGCCAGCGATCCGGACGGCCTCGTTTCTTCGCCGAACAAAGGGGGTGGGAAGCAGCGACGCTTTTTTGTTTCGAATTTCGCTGGTGGAACGGTTCATTTTTCGTCTCTCTGCTTGCCTCCCTTTACCGCCGGTTCCGTGCGTCCAATTCCGCGTCTATGCACGCGCCCCCCACCCTCGAATTTTGCCGCGGAGCGTGGCCGGGAATACTTAAAAATGCGGACACCGCTGGGAATCGATAGTGATAATCTCTGTGTATGCACGACGCGGCTGAATTCCGCCGAAGTTCATCGCTGTCTCCTGTTTAGCTTGATTGTCGCATTGTCGCCGTCGCTAATGGTCCTTGGAGTCGAAATACATACACTGGGGCGCGCAGTTATTCGAGGCACAGGTTCATAGCTTCGTACCACCACACATTTTGTCTCATATGTGCGTTAAATTCAAAACACGATATGTTCTAATTACTTTACAATAAAATAAAATAAAGTCTTTCCGAAAAGTGGGCAATGTCACCCCGGACGGGGATTAGCCAATCAGATCGCCCGAAAATTAAGTATTTTTTGCGAATTAATTACACGGATATATACATTAACAAAAAATTTTTTTTTACAGTTTATAGTATTAATAAACATTACCCAAAAGTACTAGTCACAATTTCTATTCATGTCTTCGTAATTAATTCGTAAAAAAAATACTTAGTAGTCCCCTTAAAGATAAATTCATTGTATCTAGATGCCCCAATAACTGGGTGATTTGGTACAAAATTTAAATTAGATAAATGGAAGCTTAATTAGTATCTACCTCTAAAAAGGATCAAAGAATTGAATATTGCAGAATTAATTCCTCGAAGTAAGTCACTTTGAGAATTATAAACTAAAACTTGAAAAATTTATCGACTAGCCCTGGTCTCCTCCATATCTATGATAAAATCTCTCGTTCAATGCCGGAGGCTGATAAAATTTTGAAGGGGGCAGCATGGACAAAGCATTCGACACAGCGCGAGGAAAAAGAGGCCGATCGATAACGATAGATTAGAAGAGAATTTTCGTTAAGGCGCCCGTGTCCTATCTCCTTTATCGTCTGCCCCGCCGATCGACGGTCTATGGCAACGTATAGCGTGGCGTGGACGATAAGCTTATCGCGAGTTTCGTATGCAAGAAAGATAGATTCAAGGAAAAGCCACGTAAAACCCTCCACCAAGTCGTTACCCCATTATCACGTACATTCCCGTTCATATTTCTATGAGCCACAGCTCCACGTTTCCACTGATATCGTAGGAACCAGTTTTCCACTCGAATTCTCTATTCTCCGAATCGGAGGAACACTGACACTCCTGATACTCCCACCGTTACCCTGAAAAAGTAGATTTTAGTCTATGAAATCGTGGCAACCAGCTATCCACCTGAATTCTCCATTATTCGAATTTGGAGCTTTAACTGCTATCACTCCCCTAATTAATTAACGAAATAGTTTAATAGCTTCGCCTGCTCACCGATCGGGATAATTGATATTAAATCGGGGTCGTGAGCTTCTACTTCTCGAAATTAATAGCTCGCCGTCGATCGCAAATTCCAAGCGTCGTTGGACGACTCGTCGCATTAACGTTCGGATAACGAATGCACAAAGCCCAAGGTTTTCCACCAAGTGGAATTTATTAACTGTTTAACCGTGGAAAGCTTGGCGCGGCGTCGTTAGGCAGCCCGCCACCGAGATACGGCAATTATTTCGAGGGACGTAAGTACTTGCATAATTGACGGGGCTAGACCAGACCGCGGGAGCCTGCTGTTACGGGGCCATTTAGGCGGCTACGTATTACGTAGATTGTCAATATAATTAGAGGATTTCGGGGCAAATTACCCGTGAGTCATCGAGCGCACGGGCGTTATCAGACGCGTTGGCCGCAGAGGCCATCAGATGCATAGGCTGGATAACAGGGCGCATTGAATGCCAGCTCTGGGTGCACGCTATTCCAGCCAATGCTCGTTCCACTTATTAATTCTTAACCATCAGGAATGCATTCGTTCGAATCGATGATTGCTAACTAGCACGAGTGCATAGGATCTGTTTTAACCTGGAATAGTGGATGGCTTGCCGGTTATCGGCGCGTCGAATGGGGTGCTCATTTTGCCCCACAATACAATTTTACCATAAACTGGGGTGACTTTGCCCGCCGGGGTGACATTGCCCACTTTTTTACTCTGACTGAAAAATTACCATATGACTGAATTCGCTAATTTTTTTTTCGTCAGACCTTGGAGAAATTATTGCTATCGATTACAAAACACGATATGTTCTAATTACTTTACAATAAAATAAAATAAAGTCTTTCCGAAAAGTGGGCAATGTCACCCCGGACGGGCAAATTCACCCCAGTTTACGGTACTCTTATACATCCTAGAACAAGATTTCATATTGTACCGTGACCTAACACCGTTGCTGCTTTTCAAAAAGTGATAATAGTAAGCGGCATAAGTAACTTGATACATAGAATGGGTCCAAACAGACCCAGTGTTCGTCACCGGAGACTTAAACGCTCGGAGAGATTAAACTTATTACATGCTACAAGTGATTTGAGACCATTTAAAATCTATCGCTGATCTAGGAGCAGAGTCTACAGAATTCTTAAGCACCGGCGCGTTGAAAAGGAACTCTGGGCCTGTGACGAGCGGTGAGAAACACGTTTAACAACTTGTACCTCGAGAAGTAACGCTTACCGAACATTTTACAGTGGCCCAGCTACATGACGATGTTCCTTTCGCCCAACGTACCTGCAGTTTCACATAAACAGGCGAGATACGAAGCTAAGGGATATACCTAAACGCTGTAGTGGAGCTGAAACCTTAGTGATCCTAAGATAAATCTAGTTCTTAATCCTACTACAGCTCCAAAGCGTGTCCCTCGCGCCAGTTATTTCCGCCACTTTCAATTGGAGACAGTAGCAGCCTGTACCTCCGTCAACAAAGGAAATTGGCTCGATGTCAATTCCAATTCAAGAAACATCGGCCGAGAACTCTAGCTGTCTAAGGCCCTCGCGAGAGTTACGCTGCCTAGGGGGTAGTAACGTAGTATGTTGCCCTCCCTCAAGGGCGTCTGTACGATGGCATTCCCGGATCTATGCCAAAATACCACCTAAGAGAAACTGGTGTAATGACAAACGCTGGCGCCGTTGTGTCGTCGTCGGCATCCACCGGCAGAAACGAACCGAACGTTAGCGTTAGCTTGCGCAACGCGCTAATTTAACTTTCAGCTTCCCCGATTTGACGTCGCGTGCACGGACGCTAATGACAGGGAGCTCGGCTCCCTTGCACGATCGCGATACCGGTATATTCGCTACTCCCTCGCCAATGGTACGTATTCAGAATCGAATCCTCTCGCAGGTCCCCGTGTTTCATTGTCCCCGCTTGTCGCGCGCCGGTGTTCGCGCGTTCATTCAGCTGGGCTGCGAAACGCGCTTTCTTTGTTCGAAACGCGCCCGCGTTCAACAATGAATTATTATTAGCACTTATTTCTATAGCTTCGAAAGTCTCGCTGGTCTGTGATTCAACTAGGGCTGGGACTATTCGAATAATTTAATATTCGAATATTTTACAAGTATTCGAATGCTACGAATAAACTTTGAATATTCGAATAATAATATTCAAATACTGCTATATTCGAATACTATTCGAATACTGCTATATTCGAATGCTATTCGAATACTGCTATATTCGAATACTATTCGAATACTCCTATATTCGAATACTATTCTAATACTGCTATATTCGAATACTATTCGAATAGTATTCGAATATAGCAGTATTAGAATAGTGATGTATTCGAATAGTATTCGAATATAGCAGTATTAGAATAGTATTCGAATATAGTATTCGAATACTGATGTATTCGAATAGTATGGTGTGAAGTGGGTCAAAATTAGCTTACAAAATTTCACCCTGACAAATGAACCTAAAGAACTTGATTTATAATTCACACCAAACTATTCGAATACATCAGTATTTGAATACTTAAATATTCGAATAGCATTCGAATACTTGGATATTCGAATAGCATTCGAATACTTGGATATTCGAATAGTATTCGAATACTTGGATATTCGAATTATATTCGAATACTTGGATATTCGAATATTATTCGAATACTTGGATATTTGAATTATATTCGCCAAATAATTGAGCAACTGAAGTATTCGAATATTCGAATACCGAAAAATTCGACAAATAGTCCCAGCCCTAGATTCAATCCGAACGCGCATTTATCGTGTTTTCTACATTTGTGCTGTGTTAGACACGGATGTCTAACGATACGTTTAGTATACGTTTCAAATGTTTAAATGTTAATAAAATTGAAATTGAAGACAATGACTTATCTATATCACGATATTCATTCATCAACAGTTAATTGGATTATCAGGTGACATTGGCCAGCGAGCGGTATAGAATTGCAGTGCTCCAATTCGCGATATATAATACCGAACAAATGGAAAGGCACCGCAATAACAAGAAAATTAAAAAACTACAGGGTTTTATGTCCGATTCAATGTGAAACTTGAACTTAGGACATCACACTTCTCTCCAGTCTCCCTCTCAGTTTCCTTTTAGAAAGCCTACATATTTCTACGTCTCGTGTTCTTCCATGGTGCTCTGCAACGGGTTCGTAAAACAATCCCAAGGATGTAAGAAACAATTGCCACTGAAATCGCGCAAACGTTACCCATAATCCTACGAATGCTGATTAGCTGCGCGAACACGAATTATCGACCAGCGTTGGTTAACTTTGCAACTGTTGCAACTGTTCAAATTACCGTGACGGATGTTCGCATGCAACAAGTTGAACGCACGGTAGTTCCTATTTGTAATGCAGGAATAGAAAAACGCTAGCCCTAATAACAAATCCGCTTTAATATCCTTGACGATCCAGTGTGTGGCTATGAACTTGAAACAATTATTTCATGCGTTTGTTTATTATTAAAATCTCAATAATACATCCAACCATCGTATTACCATAAACTGTTTACATTTTCCGCGTAACGGGAATAAATGCCGATTTTAATTAATCAAAAGCTTCAGCTACCGCGATATAATAAATTCTGCTAACAAGGTCAAACTATAATTATAATATTACGAAAGAAGAATCAATTTTTTCACCAGATTTTCTCCATCCATTGAGTTTCCCATTTTACGCGTTGCCAACGTCCATTTGCATCCCACTGTTCGTTAATTAATTTTCGTTCTGACCCTATTTTTAACACGAACTCTATTATAATCGTAGTTTCCATCAAAATCACGATCCAACGTACTTTCATACATCCATGTATTAATTTCCCTCTTCATAGTTGCTAATACAGATTTATGTTCGAATTATAAACCGCTGCTACATATTTTTCAATAATGATCTTACCCGTGCAACGAGTCAATTCCGTTATGAATCGATTAACATCAGAATTTCAATTGCACGTTCGACCTTCGTGTTCCCATTTATCTTCTTCGCAACCAGCGGACGTGCACACGTGTCGAATTACTAGCCACGATTTTAGTTAACAATTTCACATTTGCAGTGATTGAAAAATCGCATCCCGGAACCTTAAGGTAGAGTTTCCTATACGCGACTGGATGCAACGTCAAGAATTTCGAAGTGGATTTTCTCCGAAATGAAGCGCAGCATGGAAAAATTTTATTCCTTTTTCTCGACCTATTTACTTGTTACAAGTCGAAAAGGAGCAATAACTTTTTTCGATATCGCGCCTCATTTTCGAGAAAATCAACTTTGAATAGGAGAACCTACCTTTACGTTCCCCTCCGTTGACTAACGCAAATTTGCATTCGCAACGCGCCTTCTAACCGGTCCGCAACAAATTAATTCCAACTTCGCGTCGATCGAAATTAGAATCTTGATTTCACAAGCAAATTTACGATCCTGTTTACACGTTTCGTTTTACCGGCAACCGATGCAGATTTCTGTTTGATCGCAAATTACACGCCCGACGTGCAATTACACGCGAATAATAATCTCGTCAACGAATTGACGCCTGTGACAGTCTCGTTAAGATGTAAATTTCAATTTCACAGCCACACATCGCGCTCTTGCTGCTTCCCCGCTCGTAGTTAATTAATCAGACTTACGCGTCGCCGTGAAATTGAGTTTGTCAACAGTAATTTTGTTATTTTGCCGCGTGGGCTCTGTCGCAAATTCGAGTCAACATTTACAATTTATATCCAAGCAGGGCAGCCGCCCGGGGCGACAAATTTAACGGCGGACAAGTTGGTCGAAAGAGGAAAATTAAAATCAATAAAAAAAAAACAATTAAAAAAGCACAACTTTTTCTCGTTCTATTTGCTTTGAATTTCCTAGTAGCAGCTTCGCCATTGATATCGATTAATTGACACCGGAGAGTGTTCTTATTGGCTTGCCGCGTGGATTTAAATGCCAAGTTTAAAGTTATTACCAATGCTCATGGAATCTCGAAACCAAGTACCTGGTTCCGATGAAGAATAAAAATCTGACGCAAAGATAAACAAATGCAGTGCCATAGAGTGAAAAAGGCAGAAGTGAAGATTGAGCAACATGTCGCAATCGCATAATTAAAGAACACAGGCGCCATTCTGGTTATCATCGCGGTGACCGTAGATAAAAATCAGGTTAACATCTACGTCCCCGTTGAAGGCACGGTTCCTAACGTCCTAACTTCTAACCTTGTCCCCGCAACTTCGTGTACCCATTTATCCTGTTTGCGTCGACCAGATCTGATAAAGCCTCAAACTCGATCTCCAGCCGCTCCCGTAACCACGACTTCCTCCTTTCTCGACGTAAACTTCCCTCTCGAATTTCACGTTCTCGTCCGTCCCATTTATTCCGTGTCAACGAATCCGAATTCACTCTCAATTGCCCGCAACCGCGCCATTGGTTCCCAAAAAAAGCGCACCGACACTCTGCCCATCCCGGCGGGACAATGGCCCTGGTGCCGAACCAATTCCTACGAAATTGCGCGAATTCGCACATGGATCGCCAATTAGGACGGTGAGCAGAATAGAATTTGAATTTGCAACGCGATTTCCATGCACCGTTGTCCGCCTTCTCAAAGCGTTGCAAATTTATTGAAGAGCTCTCATACATTTTACTTTATTCGGTGTTTCCGATTAAAATCAGAGAATAGAAGAAATGACAGGTGTTCGATCTGTACCGAACATCGCATTTTACAGTAGGTGTCGTAATAATTACGAACGACAGTCTGCGTGAGTGGTGGCGAACCTCTTTACCCGCGCCAGTCAAAAATTTATAAATAATATTTATGCAATTGTTGACGTACCGGGGAGCTTTTGATAGGGCGAAAAATAATAGAAAATTAATCATTGCAGAGTTGTATCGAGACAAGTTTAAAAATTAACATAGAATTTCTTGAGAATGAACTAACTTGACGTCTACGCATTGTCGTATTGTAAAAGCTGGCCAAAAATCATCGACGTGCCAGCAATATTTCTATTTAAATTTCTCCCAAAGTTCCAACAGACCTTAGTAAAGCCCGATGCATTAATTTGAAACGATGTCCACCGGGTACGCGGAAAACTCGAGTGGAATCGACGATCGAAGGCGTCGCGTCACGCCGTTCGTCGGGACGGGCGCGCGAACTGGAGGCGCGACTCACGTCGGACAGAATGAATCTGCACAATACGTGTCGATTGGAAACACACTGAGAAGCAACGATGATGCACACCTGTTGTACAAGGCTTGCGCAAGCAACGGCGGTGTCACCGGCATTGTGTCTCGCTGTGAACAATATCCGCCGCCCGGCTCGCGTAAAAGGCGCAAAAATAGCACGCGCCACCGTTGGCTTCTGCCAATTTCTCTGTATATCCAGCAAAGATTTAACGTGCGCGCGATAAGGTTTCACGCTGTGGACAGGCGTCGCGAAACAAGCCGCTTTGCGCGGAGAATCGAACGAGGAAATGTCATATCTGACTTCGCCTTTCAGGGAAAATTCATCTCAGATTTATAGTTAGTGCTTGATGTCTGGTCAAGATTTTTCAACCTTCAGCGACAAGCGAATTGGGAATTTATTGTAGAATTTAGCATTTAGCATTTAGAATTTAGAATTTAGAATTTAGAATTTAGAATCTGGAATCTATATAGTTAGTAGAGAGAAAAGTATGGGAGATGATGTGGAAACTTATTTACCTCAGAGTACTCAGGCTTTTGCTTATGTACCTAATGCTGAGTTTTGGAGATATAAATACAAGTATTCGTATTGCAGTTTTTTTTAGCAAGTTCGAAGATCTGCGATCCACGTGTTACTGGAGCATAATAATTCAGAATTAATGTTATTGGAAGGCGACTAGATCACGACTACTTCTCTTAGGCCTCTATTTTTCGCACCCTTGCTCCCCATTAAGTCTGGACCAAGCTATCTTATTCCCCGAATCCGCCCAGTTGAGATTTTTGCGCAGTCTTAGCACTGGTGAGCCAGCTCGGGACCCCATGATCGGCAATTCCAATCCTGAGGACATGCTGCTGGGGTTTGCACCGCCCATGGAGCCAAACCCTGGAGAGATTACGTGGAAACTATTGCAATTAAACGTGGCAGATTCTTGGAAGACTAAGTGCCTCTAAAGTTTCATTTAAAGAGAAGGAGATACTAAGGCCAACGAGTATAAGGGACATTCTCTTCCACTTCGTATCTTCTTCCTTTCACTCGCCACTCTTTTCTCTGTTATGCCGAAAATCTGCACGATTAATGTACGGGATTTTTGCGGGGATTTTTACTGAGGCGTTGACATTGCGCAATGCTTTGTTCACGCGACACCTTGATGCCCTGAGTTGTGCGACTTGGATGACCACGCGGTAGCTTTTATTACGTTAATTATTGTCAGTTTTGAATTCACAGATTCGATTGGGAGTAAAGACTTTCACGATTACTTCACAGCAGAGATAAATCGTTTAAAATCCTAATGCCCAATTATTCGCGCATTTTATTGCTTGGAGTTCGTCCAAGAACTAATAAATCTATTTCCGTTGGCATATGATGGTGGGTAAAAGAAAGTTTAGAAAGTAAAGGATAATGAAAATACCAGAATTTGACGACGAGGGATTATATTTTTACCAGTGTTGGAAATAGCGAGAGGATCTCACAGAACGGACCATTGGGCGTCATTTTAAAAAGATATTAGCAAACATTAAAATATTTCAGTCTATACGAACTATTCTCATTTCAACGACACTAATTTTATTTGCTAAAAGCGAAAATTCTTTAAAAATATTTCAACGTTAACGAGTTCCACATTTTTAAGATCGACATTTTAAAGACTGAATAACCAATTAAAAATATGCGTCTAAAGCGTAAAAGCCTACGAAAAAGATTCGCTGAAGAGCCTAGAATATATTTCGAAAGAACAAACTTTCTATATTTTCGTGTCTAGCATCTGCTCCATAAAAAAATACAGCTTTCAATCTTTCTTTTACATTATAATCGCGTGTAACAACCATCGAAGAAACTGTGAACACAAAAGTGATGGACATGCGAAGAAATATAAACAAGGGGGGTGATGTGCTTAAAAACTGTTAAAAAATTGTGGCGTTGCCTTCGCCTTACGGTTTCACGCGCACAAAACAACGGCCAGGAGATGATCGCGTCAGCAAGGGACACGATAACTGTAATTACATCCATTTACAGTTCCAACAGCTTAAAGCGGAGAGGATCTGTAACGCGTAACGTTTGGTTACTGTTACGCTTTCCGGATGGCGACATTTAAAGCGTCGAACCACGAACGACATTTCCGACAGGATTCGCGCGCAAGCTTGTCCTACACAGGCTCAGGTGCATATGTGTGGGAAGAATGCTTGGGACAGGTCGCGAATCGCGTTAAATGGATTCACGGGCCGAAACGAGGATCGGCGACGAGAAAGTTTCTGGCCGTAGCGAAGATCTAACTTTGAATGACGATTTCACTTTCCGTTTCTATTGGGCTGCCAGCCCAAATCAAATGTAACAGAATATACTTGTTGCATGAAACACTTGTACTAGATACGAAATATATGTACGCGGATTAGACGTAGAACAGCTGTACTAGACGCGAAATGTATTTATATTGGGCATGGAGCAGTTGTACTAGGCATGAAATACGGTTGTAGATACTATTGTTACGTGAGGGCGTTGTTCAATTAACAAGTAACAAGTCAACAAAAATTGACTGAGGGAAATCCCACAACACTAAATGGTTGAATCAATAATCGTGTCTTGTTGTTAATTTTGAAAGAGACCGAGCGGTTGAGTCTAATTTCCTCAAGTAACGCTTAACGAATTTTAAAGGGAAAAGTTATAATTTTAACATAATCAGTGATTATTACGCAAAAATCAGGATTGTTTTGAGGCGCGGCTTTTGTCTACAACCCGTACAGGTTGTCCAATCAGGATGTGGTATTTTAGAGGAAACTGGTTCGAAACAAAATTAGACAATTTAAGGAATAATATACCATGTATTACAAAATAATATATATAAAAGGAGTTTTGAAAAGGTGGTACAAAATGGGGAAAATTACATGGATTTGTGTTACACCAAACTATGTATAAAATCTGTATGAATCCAATTATGTAGAATCCTAGACTCGTTTAGGAGGATTTGAACAGACCAACAATAATTGATCGAGGGGAAACCCACAACCCACGAAGTGGTTGGATCAATAATCGCGGTTTTCTTAATCTTATACGTTCACTCGAGTTATTTGAATGATTAGTTTGGTCGCAATTTATATTATTTGAAACAAGACAATTTTAAAACGCGTCACACGCCGAAGGGAAAGTAACAGCTAATTGAGGGTAAACCCATAACAGACTAGGTGGTTGAATCAGCTGCTGCTTCCGTACAATATCATGGATGGATCGAATCACTCACCAATTCTGTATAAGAGATTTCTAATTCGTATTTTCAAGTACTCTCTCTCTGTACGACTTGGAGGGTCCCGCGTTCGAGATGGTGAAGCGCAGGAGGGTCGCACAACACACGAATGTCGGAAAAAGGTTCACAATGTTGGTTTAAACATTGGTTACACGCGAGAATATTAAAGTTTAATTAAATAAAACGGTTTTAAAACAATTAAGGATTAAACTGGAGAAAAACGCAAAAGTATTAAAGTCTCTACGGGGACTGAGTCCTTCCACGCACTACAAGAAACACGGGAACTCCGGCTCAAGACTATTTTAACGAATAGTAATGTCCCTCGGACAGATCGACCACGCTCTATGCGACTTAACAGGCGACTGCCTTAAATAGTGAAAAATAGGTAATATTGAATAAGATGAGATATAATTATATACAGTCTCTACGAGGGAACTGAGTCTTTCCGTTGTCACAAGATCACTCGGAACTCCAGCTCGAACGCCTATTATACAATATGGCAATATGTCCCTCGGACAGAACGACCGCGCACTACGCGACTTGCTAGCCGTCTGCCACGAGCGTTCGCAGGGTAGGCCCGAGCAACCCGGGACTTTGAAACAAAGAGCGCCAAATTGCTGACTCTGCACCTCATGCACACGGGCCCAACCGTCGTCGCCTCGGACCGTTCCCAGCCTCACGGGCTTGAGTTTATCGCATTCGACGTTCTAAGAACGCCGACGGTGTTGGAAGATTTTCGCATGGAAGAACGCAGTGGCGTAACGACTTACATTTAATTATTATTATAATTCAGGTTGTAGATCATTGACAATTGATTGAGGGAAGTTCCCATAACACGTGATGGTTGAACCAATGGTCGACATCTGTGTAGCGAAAAATATGATATGAATATAGCAAAAATTTTGAGATGAATTTAAAAAGTAACCGGCACGTAACACCCTCCCCCCCTTGGAATCATCGTCCCGATGATAACTAGATATAAGGACATTTAGAGTGCCGAGTATAATTTATAAAGACATGAAGTAACTGCCTGTCACGCCTGCGGGGCATCGCGCTCGTTCCGCCGACACGAATTTCGATTCGGTGGTTGTGAGGATCGCCACGCAGGGCGGAGTACACGCATTCTATAAAAGGGCGTCCTATATGTACGCAGCCCTCTAAGTTACACTATTGCTATTTTTGAACAATTTCTAACCAGACCACAAACATACACCCCGGTTATCGCTACAAGTCAATTCCCCGAGAAACGACAAGTCCTTAAGGAATCGAGCACCGACGTCCGAGTACAATAAGCTCGTTTGTAATTTCGCACACTGTTTCAATACACTTAATGCATCCAGCACGAACTCTTCGCACGTTGGTACACCTGGCGATGTTAAGCCATGATGATGGGTTTTAGACGTTGATCTCCTCGATGAATTCGTCCATTGTCCACCTATCCGCAGCATTTAGCTCCAGAACTCACGACATGAACACCATCTGGACAGTCTGATGTTCGTTAGGCTCTGCAATGTATTGTGCTGGAGTTTTTCGGATGTAGGAAAATCGGTGCTCTTAACGCCAAAACTCTGTAGGTTCGGATTGGCCGCCAAAAATGTCTCAAGTATGATGCCGCTACAATTCGCGTAGCGACCAATTGAGGGGTTCCTCAGGGAATTGACCCGCAGGTACTGCCAGCACCTGAAAGGCCGATGGTCAGGCGTGAAATGTTGTCACATCCGATCCTTCCAGCGCTGTACAGTTTTTCGCAACCAAGGTCAATAGCCGTGGCCATAGGTCCGTGGGAACCAATTCGTTATCTAAAACAATGTATCTTATAATAATGGCGCATCGCATACAAAGTACCCAATAGAAAGCAGTGATTGATACTATCCTGCAGAACTCAGGACAACTGAAGAGCGACTCGGTAGATCCCGCCAGTCGGTGGTTGTCGCATCGTGATGAACAATTTTTCGAAATACAATCCCGGAACGAATAAACTCTTGATGTTTCATGTGTTCTCCGATGGTTTGCGGAGGTTATCATGATCCAGGTCATCACAGAGAGAGAAGTTACCAATTTTCTTAATTTAATTTGACTCTATTCTACAATTATATCGGAAACTGAGGCCTAATCATTTTGGTGGTGTAGTAATAGTTTATCGGCATGCTTTACAAATCGTTCGCCAGACTTCCCTTGTAGTATAATGTTATTTTTTTCCAAAATTCCAACAATTTTGTAAGGGCCGTGATATCGACTGCCAAATTTACCTTTCCTGACTTCTACTAAAACGCGTGCCATGTCGCCAATTTTACCTTGGAATGGTCGCGCCTTTTCATCGTAGTGTAATTTTGATTTATGTTTAGCCGATATCAAATTTTGTGCAGCCAAGGTCTGCATCTCGGTTAACCGCGTTAATAAATCTCGAAGATAACCGTTATACGTTAGTAGAGATTCGTCTGTAGGGAACGCACTAGGACAGCGTGCTATTTCGCCAAACACTAATTCGTGAGGAGTGAAATTTGTTGCTTCGTGAACAGACGTGTTATACGAAAATATTGCAAATGGTACTATTTTATCCCAGTCATCAAAATCATTTAAATAGTGTTTTATGTATTCAGTCAAGACTATATGGCTACGTTCCAAAGCACCATTTGTTTGTGGACGGTACCCAGAAGTAGTTACATGATTAATTTTGAAAACTTTTGCCAGTTCTTTTAAAACTTTATTAATGAAACTAGTACCTTGATCAGTTAAGATTGCGCGTGGAGCCCCATATTGCAAAACCAAATGCGTGACCAGCGCGTGAGCTACAGTTTCTGCTTTTATATCCGGTACAGGAACTGCAATGCAGTATTTCGTAAGATTATCTTGCATAGTTAAAATGTGTCGGTTACCGCTAGGAGTCAATGGAAGAGGTCCCACAGTATCTAAGGAGATTTTATCAAATGGTTTTAATGGTGTATCAGTTATAAGCATGGGTTCACGAGTTTTTGTTCTAACAAGTTTGTTCTCCTGACAACTATTGCACGTTCTAATGAAATTTTGAATGTCGTTACGCATCGATGGCCAATAAAATCTTTCTCGAATTCGTTGGTATGTTTTTGTTACGCCCTTATGCCCTCCTATTAAACTTTCATGTAGTTCCGAAATGATTTTCGGACGGAGTTCTTCGGGCGGTAACTGCACGTTTCCGGTGCACACTGTTATTTTGATATCGCTATCCGCAAAAATATTCAATAAGATACCAACTAGTGTACCCTGCGGAAGTGTATCAGTTAGTTCACCGGATTTCGAAATTCTAAAGGTTTTTATACCTGATTGTAAAAGTGTACCTTTTAGATTTTTCAAAGCATTACCTAATTTTGCGACGGAAGTATCATCATAATGCTTTTCTTTGATTACTACACTGAAAATTTTGTATTTACCTCGTGGCGTAACGAGTACTTGCCCTTCTTTTGGCTTTGTATTCCGCAGATTTTCTATGCTTATAGCTCCTATATCTGCGAGCAAACGACTTATTGGAGTTACCAATTCTACATCAGAAGAAATGAAATGAACATAATTTTCGCGAATGTTTGTTAAACTGTTTCGAGTAAGTTTAATATTCTCTCCGCGTGCGCTTCGGGAGAAGGTCGGTGAAGTTAGTATGTCGGGAAGTATACTTTCCGTTATTTGAATTCCCGGTCGATACTGGTCAATTTTGCTATGGTTCATTGATTCAGGAGCAAGTGAACGTTTGGGAGTGGAAGGTGGATCAGAAAGCGTTGTGTTCGTTTTCGAATAAGGTGTAGATAGTGCAAGCGGTTTGTTTGATGGTAACGGGGTTGGTATTATGGATCGGCGCGGTGGACGATGAATTAGGGTGTTATCAAATTTTGAGGCATTGTTTGGTTCTTCTTCTTCCTGTATGGATTCCAAATGAGGTCTCCCTATTTCGGATCTCGAAGGCCCTACTTCAGCGCCAGTCGCTTCGGCATTATCTTGACCTCGCGATTTGTATTGCGCCCACAAGTCCTCTGCGCGTTTGTCCAAATCTTCTAGGACCGAATCTTCTGTCTCTAGTTCTGATTCGTCGGATGAATTTTGCAGAATATCGCTATGCTCCTGCAGCGATTTGTCAAATCGGTCAAAAGATTTCTGAAGTTCCTGTAGCCTAATGGGTGGAGTAGTATCAAGGTGGATTTCATTATTGTCACTATCATTGGATGGAGGTGCAACCTCTATTGTTATGCCTTCGGCAGGTGTTGGTGCCGCGGCAGCTTCATCCTCTGTAGTGTCCAAAACCTCGGACTGGTCTTCTGATAGTACTTCTTTGGAAAGGGTGCGTTGAAATTCTTGAACCAATATTGGTGATTTGAGGTTAGGAAGCACGCTTTTTCGACCTCGAAATACCGGTGGGTCGACCACCTCGGTAGGCGGTTCTTCTTCGGAATTTTGTGAAGATTCAGTAGTAGTTAATTCCGCGTAATTAATGGGAGTTTTTGTCTCGGCAGTTTGGACTGCGGAACGCGTTCTTGTTGCAATGGCACTTTTATCTAATGGGAATGTACGTTTACTTCTCTTGACAATCGGTTTAGCTACAGATTTTAACTCCACAGGCGCGGATCTAGAAGTGCTTGGAGTTGATAACCTTTTATCGGCGGGAGGTTTCTTAATAGGCAAAATTTTGGAAATCCTAGTGTTACAATCCGAATCGCTATCGGATGTGTCTTTAGAACTGGAATCGGAACCAGTATTAATTTCTGTTACTGGGTTTCGAGACAGAGCATCTGCATTGGAATTTAGGCGTCCAGGTTTATGTACAAATTCATATTCATAATCGTGCAATTTTAATCTCCAACGCACTAAACGTTGTCCCGGGTCTTTTATCGAATCTATCCATTTTAAAGGCTCGTGATCACTAACCAAAGTAAATTTTCTTCCGTAAAGGTATGGTCGAAAATGTAATATTGCAAAAAGTACTGCTAGACATTCCTTTTCTGTGGTAAAATAATTTTGTTCTGGCTTCGTTAAATTTCTCGAAAGGTAAGCTACCGGCAAATCGTGTCCATCCACATTTTGACTGAGTACGGCACCTATCGCGTAGTCAGATGCATCTGTAGTTAATGTGAAAGGCTTATTGAAATCGGGATATTGCAATATAGGACTTTTGCACAAAGATTTACGTAGAATTTTGAAACTCCTTTTATGTTTACTTCCCCATACAAATTTAGCGTTCTTTTGTAATAATTCTGTAAGAGGCTTGGCTTTGGCTGCAAAATCTTTGATAAATCGACGATAATATCCAGCTAATCCAAGAAATTGTCGTACATTTTTCTGATTTTTAGGACGAGGAAAATGTTTTACTGCCGTTAATTTCTTTGAATCTGGTCTTACTCCAGAACGACTAATAATATGGCCTAAATAAGTGACTTCGGTTCTCAAAAATTCGCATTTATCTGGCTGAAGGGTTAATTTTGCATCATTTAATCGAGTAAACAGACGTCGAACTTTCTTTTCGTGTTCTTCCAAATTTTTCGCGTAAACAACAATGTCATCGAGATAGACAAATACTTCCACACCCTGTAATCCGCGCAATACCTGATCCATCAGCCTTTGAAACGTCGCGGGAGCATTCTTAAGCCCTTCGGGCATACGAATATACTCGTAATGACCATTAGGTGTAGTAAAGGCTGTTTTAGCACGGTCTCGCGGATCCATTTCAATCTGTTGGAATCCGCTAGCGAGATCAAAGGTGGAAAAGTATTTTGCTTCGCCTAAGTGATCTAGAATTTCTGTGATGTTAGGAAGCGGATATGCATCACCAATTGTTTTTTCATTAAGATATCGAAAATCGATTACTATTCTCCACATTGGATTTCCCTCGGAATCAGGTTTCTTTGGTACTATCCAGATTGGTGAATTGTACGGAGAATTTGAAAGTGCAATAATTTTATCTGCCAATTTATTAGAAATTTGACGAGCTATTTCTTTTTGGTGGACTCGTGGAAACCGATATTGCCTGGTATTAATGGGCAAGTCATCTATTGTAGGTATTCGATGTTGTATTAAGGGAGTAGACTCTAATTTATCACCTGGTAGACGAAATCGTTCAGGAAATTCCTCGATTAATTTAATTACGTGATCTTTCTCTTCGTCATTTAAATGATCTAAACGCAATTTCGATAAAATTCTGGTTACACGGTCCGTTGATACAGGTGACTCCTGCTGTTCAGAGTCAGAATCGAAGTATTCGCGTTCTTCGGGAAAGTTATGATATTCGAATGGTAAAATTTCTTGCGGCGGTATTTCAATTTGAATGTCCTTATCCAAGGTATTTATTGCGAGAACATGGCACACGTTGTTTTTAACTTTTACAAGCGCTTCCCCAATGTAAATTCCATCTATTGTTTTAATTAATGGTAAATATCCTTCTTTCAAATCACAGTCGATGGTATCTATGGCGATTGCTTGTCGGGTACGACTACTAATACGATAAACACGCGGCGTACTATTTTTCTGAGGTGTTTCCTCCGGAGGAGTCTCGCCAATAAAATGGATCGGTCGAATTGGTTGACTTTGTGTAACAATTGTATTGTGTGCAAAAGAAATTTCGGCTTTTTCTTGTCTCAAATAAGCTTTTCCTAAAATACCGTCACTATGTATCGGAAAATTTGGTCTTACTACATGAAATAGGACTGGTTGATCCAAAATTGATACTATTGTAGTTCCTAATGTTTCCATTCTTTCGTCCGTAATTCCTCTCATTTCGATGGAATCGCGTACGTCGACGGTTACATCCTCGTGCAATGCGTTTAATTTTATTACATTTATGTCTGCACCCGTATCAATCAAAAACGTTGCAGTTTTGTATCGTAATTGTTCCGCGGTTAATTTTACAACAGGCGATTCGTCGTTACAACCCAAATTTAATATTGTTGATCCTTTTCCAGAAATCTTACCGTCGGACGACGCTCTGAGTTTTGATTGTTCGACGGGCGACGCTCGGGATTTAGGTAACTCGTCGTCGCGTCTGTTCGAGGAGTTACACGAGAGTTTAAATCCGAATTGTTTCGTGGTTCCGACGAATTTTGACTCGGCGAATATGATCGATTTTGATTTTGAGAATATGAAGGATTTTGGTTTGGCGAGTACGAGCGATTTTGATTTGAATTGTATGAAGAATTTTGGTTTGGTGAATATGGTCTGGACTCCCGAAATCCTACGGAATTCCGTGAATCGGAATTCGAATTTCTGAAACTATTTTGAAAATTTGAATTTTGATTTGTGATTTGCGTCGACTGGGGAATCGGACTCGTGCTCCATGCCAATTGTGGAACCGTCGAATTTTGTGCGTACGGCGAATTTGACGGAAAACGCGGATCCGGTGGATACGGTGAATAGTATGGTGGATAAGGCATTTGATAAAAAGGTGGGTAAGCCATATAGGGAAACGGGGAATAAGCAGGATATCCATGTTCTGGATATCTACTCGATTCCGTGTTACTTCGCGGTGGTTTAAGAATACCTGTAGGAAATTTTGGATAATCTGAATTTCCAGTCGCGTTTGGACTCGGGCTTCGCGAACGAGAATCTCCATAATTTTGATTTCGCGAATCGCGATAAGTGAATAAGCTTTGACGCGAATTACTTTGAACAGGGGAATTTGAACGAGACTCATCCTGCCTTGAGAGAAATAATCTATTTGTATCTCCGGTCGGTATTACTCCAGACCTCATTCGCGTTTCGACTCGCGTCGCATGTTTTAGCGCGTCTTCTAAGGTTTTTGGATCGCGCGCGTCCACGGCCCTAGCTATCTCGTCCGGCAAGCCCCGAATAAATGCTTCTAGCGCACAATCCTTTATCGGGCGCAGCATCTTATCCGCGTCTTCGCCATACGAGTCTTCCAGCGCGAGTCGGGCTCCGCTAACCAAGATATTAAGCCGATCATGGAAATCATTTACAGTTTCGTTTCTGCGCATACGGATATTTTCAATTTCATGATGGTAATATGGATAATCTTTCCCGGGAGCGAATCGAGCTTTCAAATGTTTAATTAATTCGTTTACAGTATTAAAAGTTTTTCCGAAAGTACTATCGCGTGCAGCTCCTTGTAATTTTCCAAGCACTGCTTTTACGAACGGGCCTTCCGACGCAGGCGGCACGAAAACTGCACCGTTTTGCACATCTTGTAAGAAATCTTTCAAAGGTATATTTCTCCCGTTAAAGAAAGGAATATTCAATGTCCCGTGCTGTAGAGCAAAGCATTCCGCCATAGACGTCATCATCGCATTTGTAACTGATAAATTCGCGGACGCGTTAGCGGTTTCGTTGGGGTTAGCCATTTTGCTAAAATTTTAATATATAAATATATAAATAAGCTGAAAATAAATTAGAAGTCGATATCACGGTATTTTTCCTAAAACTTTCAAGCGAACAAAAATATAAAGCGTAACAATCAAATCACATATACCAATTTACATATGTACAGTATTGTATCTTGAACGTCTCAGAAAATACCACAACAGAGGGGGTTGACAAAAGCAGAATCCCACTTCTGACACCAGTTTAGCTGTTACGTGAGGGCGTTGTTCAATTAACAAGTAACAAGTCAACAAAAATTGACTGAGGGAAATCCCACAACACTAAATGGTTGAATCAATAATCGTGTCTTGTTGTTAATTTTGAAAGAGACCGAGCGGTTGAGTCTAATTTCCTCAAGTAACGCTTAACGAATTTTAAAGGGAAAAGTTATAATTTTAACATAATCAGTGATTATTACGCAAAAATCAGGATTGTTTTGAGGCGCGGCTTTTGTCTACAACCCGTACAGGTTGTCCAATCAGGATGTGGTATTTTAGAGGAAACTGGTTCGAAACAAAATTAGACAATTTAAGGAATAATATACCATGTATTACAAAATAATATATATAAAAGGAGTTTTGAAAAGGTGGTACAAAATGGGGAAAATTACATGGATTTGTGTTACACCAAACTATGTATAAAATCTGTATGAATCCAATTATGTAGAATCCTAGACTCGTTTAGGAGGATTTGAACAGACCAACAATAATTGATCGAGGGGAAACCCACAACCCACGAAGTGGTTGGATCAATAATCGCGGTTTTCTTAATCTTATACGTTCACTCGAGTTATTTGAATGATTAGTTTGGTCGCAATTTATATTATTTGAAACAAGACAATTTTAAAACGCGTCACACGCCGAAGGGAAAGTAACAGCTAATTGAGGGTAAACCCATAACAGACTAGGTGGTTGAATCAGCTGCTGCTTCCGTACAATATCATGGATGGATCGAATCACTCACCAATTCTGTATAAGAGATTTCTAATTCGTATTTTCAAGTACTCTCTCTCTGTACGACTTGGAGGGTCCCGCGTTCGAGATGGTGAAGCGCAGGAGGGTCGCACAACACACGAATGTCGGAAAAAGGTTCACAATGTTGGTTTAAACATTGGTTACACGCGAGAATATTAAAGTTTAATTAAATAAAACGGTTTTAAAACAATTAAGGATTAAACTGGAGAAAAACGCAAAAGTATTAAAGTCTCTACGGGGACTGAGTCCTTCCACGCACTACAAGAAACACGGGAACTCCGGCTCAAGACTATTTTAACGAATAGTAATGTCCCTCGGACAGATCGACCACGCTCTATGCGACTTAACAGGCGACTGCCTTAAATAGTGAAAAATAGGTAATATTGAATAAGATGAGATATAATTATATACAGTCTCTACGAGGGAACTGAGTCTTTCCGTTGTCACAAGATCACTCGGAACTCCAGCTCGAACGCCTATTATACAATATGGCAATATGTCCCTCGGACAGAACGACCGCGCACTACGCGACTTGCTAGCCGTCTGCCACGAGCGTTCGCAGGGTAGGCCCGAGCAACCCGGGACTTTGAAACAAAGAGCGCCAAATTGCTGACTCTGCACCTCATGCACACGGGCCCAACCGTCGTCGCCTCGGACCGTTCCCAGCCTCACGGGCTTGAGTTTATCGCATTCGACGTTCTAAGAACGCCGACGGTGTTGGAAGATTTTCGCATGGAAGAACGCAGTGGCGTAACGACTTACATTTAATTATTATTATAATTCAGGTTGTAGATCATTGACAATTGATTGAGGGAAGTTCCCATAACACGTGATGGTTGAACCAATGGTCGACATCTGTGTAGCGAAAAATATGATATGAATATAGCAAAAATTTTGAGATGAATTTAAAAAGTAACCGGCACGTAACACTATTAAGTAGGCATTAAATGCAGTTGAACTACTTAGGCATAAATATACTTGTACTAGATATTAAGTACACTTGTACTAGTAGGTATTAGTGTTCCTGATTTCTCGATATTTTTCGCATCTCGAGAAATGAGAAACCATGATTATATTTCTCGAGAATTCTCGAGAAATTAAAAAAATATTGCAAAATTTATATTTTCGGAATATTGTTGATAATATTTATCTAAATTTTTATTCGTGTCCAACTTAGACAAAACTTGTGTAAATGAAAAAAACAGATATTAAATATAATTGATAAATTTATTTATTTAATATAATATGTGAGCAAGGTGAAACATTACTTTTTTGTTTCAAAATAGTTTTTTCAAAAGCGCAATGCGCCTCATGTCGCGTCAGCTAATCTACTTCTTTTTTTTTTGTGACAAAATCTGCGGCTGTAGAAAATTTCTTTCAGTTAGAGTGGATGTTTGTTGAATTGGCGATACGAAGAGAAAAGTTTATAGATAATCGCGCAATTCTTCGCATATATTACTAACATTTATTATTGATTGTAGATGTGTTTATACGTTCACGATTAACACACAATTTGAACTAACTGAAAATTCATTTCTGGAAACAAATGCGATTTAAAGTAATTTTCCTACACTGAAGATTCTCGAGAAACACTGTAATTTCTCGAGAAAGAATTCTCGAGAAGGAACACTAGTAGGTATTCAATACAGGTGAACTGGGCATGAGATACACTTATACTTAGGGTTCCCATACGTCCCGTATATACGGGACTGTCCCGTATTTCACTGTTCCCGTGAAATATTTTTCAGAGTAAAATAAATTACCTACCCACTTTTTCATGTTTGATTTATTTGGCAGTTAAACGTTCCGTATCAATGTTTGGCAAATGTGGCAACCCTACTTATACTAGATCACTGATGTACCTGGTGCAATGATTCGAAATTTCTTAGCATTCGAAGGCAGAAGGTTCTTCGCGTAAATTTGATTTGACTTCGATTCACTTTGCAGTGTATCAGACTTTGACAGAAAAATCCTATTTACTAAGTTGGTATGTCGTTGATAACTGCAGTATACAAACTGCTTCCTACATAACAGGGATATAAAGGAGTTAGAAGTCCTATATAAAATAGTTAATAGTAATTAAGAATCACTAAGCTTCACCATTTAATGAGTCGAACACGCTTTCGAGCCAAACCAAGTCAAACATCGTCAAATCGGATCGAACCGAGGTAAACGGAACACTGGCGCGTCGAAACGAATTAAAAGTAAAGCAGATTGAGTATATCTACGTGTTTACATGAGCCTCCAAGCGAATTGCGCACCAATAGCAGCGCAAGGGAACTCGATTCGCTGCAACTCGATCGAAAATCATCCTAGGCGCGGTTTAGAAGATCACGTGTGCCCGCAGTTTATGATTGATGCACCAGATTCTGGTGATCGCGATGCTCGCTCGATATATTTGTAATATGCAACAGAGAGAAACGGCGCACAATGGGCATCGATTGATTTCTACGACTTCGTTTGATATCGATTTCTCTGGATGCACCGAGGCTGGACGCGGCAAGACCCGTTTCATCGACAACAGCGACGTGTTTCCTCGCGAATCTTATTATGCTTTTTTTCTAGAAAACTATTCGTTTTTCATTGAATAAAAACTTTCTGTTGAGAGATTTACTTTGATGGATATTTGATAGCTCTTTTCCAAAACAAGCATCTATGATTTTGGATAAACTTGTGTAACTGAAAAGGTTTAATCCTTACCTACATTTTCCTAAAGGGAAATGCTTCGATATAGGTATTAAACTCATCAGAACTGTTTTAGAATTTGCATAACATCCACTTACGTTCAGTTTTCCCTTTACCATTGAACTTCAGGTGAAAAGTTCATACCAAATTGTGATGACCACATGTAGGTGTACAAACCTGCAAAAGTAAAGAAAAAAATCTGTGTTAAAAATCTAAACCTGCGCCAAAAGGTCTGTAGCTTAATTAATGGCAAGTCAAGTGTGAAGCACGTTTTATTTTAGATGAAAGAAAAAATCGTAATTAATCTGGACGAGAGGAAAATTATCCGAATGAAACTAAACCGCTTGTGCTCGTGAGCATTTCCTAGAAATACGCGCTTAGTTCAGGTAGAAAGTTTGCTCCATAAATAACTAGCTTTGAAAAAACAACGCAATTTTTTATCGCGTTCGCAAGACTCCCTGGAGTATCGATCTCTCGTAGAATGACTTCGTATGAACCCGTTCGCCTTATCAACAGCACGCTCGACTCAACGAAATTGCGGTTTATTATTTTCATCGTGTGAATGGAGACAGGTGAAATCGATTGTACGTTACGTCAACGTCGGCTACGTGGAGCAGATATATGTAATCCCAGGTGCAAAAGAAAGGGGAATGTCTTTGTCAACGTTATCTTCGTACACTTTTATAGCAAATTTATCCCAACCTGTTTTTAACAATTATTACAGTTAATATTAATATATGAAATGGAAGTGTAAGACAAAAACCGATGATATTTCGAGGACCATGTTCATTAACTCTATTAAGAGTTCTCTGTGAATGCGAGGATAGTTTGATTTTTCTTCCCAATTCAAAAATTCTGAATTAGGTAGAAAGCGGTATGTTCAATCTCGCTAAAGAAGGGCGCCTAATTGGCAAACTATAAAACGAAAATTGCTAGAAAATTTGGTTACTCAGTCTGGAAGCTACCATTACTTTGAATGTTTGCTCGAAACAATATCGACCCCAAGTGATGCACACGAAAATTCACACACGACTGTTCAGCTTTCAAATTTATTTAGACACGATAGTTATAAAAGAGATTCCTTCCAGTCGAATGTACGACTAACGTACATCTATACGTATATCACGCGTTAGGCCAGAAAAATTTCGGTTCGCTGTGACGAGAATGATAAATGAACCCTAGTCGTCCTCGAAGCGCGCTAGAGGAGTTTCCGTGATAAGACTACCTTTCGTAGTGAATCTTTCTTTTCCTGGTGCGGGTCAGCTGCTTACGAATCAACGGCCCCCAACCCCAAAATACGAAAGTTATATCCTGACCCGGATTAATTCGATCACTCTCAGGGACAACAACTACGGAGCTATGAAATACTGCATTAAGCAGACATCATAACTGTTACAAAACAAATTTTAAAAGTTATGGTATAAGAGATGATATGTGTAATTAAATGATTTAGGTTGCAAATAACCATTATAAAAGGCCCGAATTGTATTTTGCTTACCGCTAACCAATATCGACGGTGAATGTTTCTCTGGTTACATTCGATCATTGCCAATTATTGTTATTAACATTACTAATAATTATTATCACTGACAACGTGAAAAAATTAAGTAAAAAAAATATATTTTATTCAGCAAAAAACTGTACCTATGAAACCATATGAAACAAAGAATGGGATAAAAGATATTTTACTACAATTTACCGTGTTTCGCTTAATAAAATATATAAGTTTTATAATCAATATAACATCAAATAAGAGAAATCTCAATTTCCTTTGTCTTACACCACTTTCGTAACCACCGACACGATTCATATAAAATCTTCACAGTCTACCAAAGTCTTAGAAACTTCGGTTACGGTTGGTTAAGGCAATCGAATATTTCAATCATGTGAACGAGCAGCGGCCATCAGCTCCTACTTGCCTGGGTCATATTAATTTAAAGGCCTCAATCCAGTAACACGCCTACAAAAGGAGAGTGCACTGCAGTCACCAAGATCCAGCATCCTCGGGGGTGAAGATCAAGGAGCAGCGCTCCAGAAACGCGATTAGGTTGCGTTAAAGAGGGGAAAGTGCGCGGGGCGAGATAAAAGTGGCTGGCAACGAGGTCCATGGAGCAGGGCAAGGTGTTCCACGCGGCTGTGCGAAGCGTGTAAACCGCCGAACGGGGGACCGTGAAAAATGCGTGTTGTATCTCCAACGCGTGGTTGTAGCGGGCGTGCAGGCAGCGAATCGAGCGAATCGAGCGAACGTAGCGGGCGGAGAAGAATGCTCGACTCTTCCCGTCGTTTATGACTCACCCTTCGACTATCTGGTCCGTCTAAACGCCGGCCGGCAGGAAAACAGACGGCGGAGCAAACGAGCGGGAGCGAGCTTTTTCCATGCGCATACCCTCGGATGGGTTGCCGCGCCGTTTCCCATGAATACGAAACGAATGACGCGGAGCAACCGTCAACGTTGTGGAGACTTCGGCATAGTGACGTATTATTCTAGCTTCTTTTTAAATTAAAAAAAATCCACTTCTTCGCCCTGTCTACTATTTTGAATTAAATAAGTGGCTACTTCTATGGATAGGAGGTAAGTTTGTACGTATATTGGCAAAAGTCTGGCGCGGGCAGCGAAACGTGTCAATTAAATTGTCGGGAGGGGAAAAGGAGGAACGCGAGGCGCGTGAGTAATTCACGTGACACCGTTTCGCATCTTTCAAGTGCGCGGTAACATTCATTTCTCGGGGCTGTTTCTCACGCGGAGATAAACGAGAAAGTGAACGGAGAAACGGGGGATCATTAATCGCGCTCCACGTGGTAATTCGCAAAGAGTGGCATGGCCTGCTGTTATTCTTCCGTTTTTGTAAAATGCATCGCTGTATAGTAGATGTGTAAAAATTTACACCGAACCTTTGAGAAATATAAGTATTCTCTGAAGTAAATTTCAGTTGATCTCTTGACACTTGGAAACTTTAATTTATAAATTTAAGGCGCGAACTGAATTTCTTTTCTGTAGTATCGAACACGAACGCCCGTGCCTTCTCCAGAAATTAAGTGGAATTCTTCGTTTCGTTGAATGAAATCGTTGGAAATAATACACATCTACTGCCGACGCTATCGTTCATTTCAGGTGATGGTAAAAATAGTTCTGGTCCCGAAATTACACAATACACAACGAGGAAATGTTTTTCTTGAAACAACAGGAAGACGTAACGCTTCTTCCTGAGTGTATCTCGTTGTGAGTCAGTAACTATTAATATATCATGAATAATAATGATACAAACACATCGTATATCACGTCTCGAAGATACGTGTAGGTGTACGCGCGTAATGTACACTTGTGCAAACCGACTGCGTTTCAATGAATGATAAATTTCACATATATAGATAACTATTTCACTAGGTGTTCTAACTTGGACGTAAAGGGTATGAAACAAGAATAAATGAATAAAATGCGAGTTAAAGATAGAAGAGAAACCTTCACGAGGGAGTAACCAAATTGGAAAAAAAATGGAGCACTTGTTGTTTATTAATTTTCGATTATTAGGTACCTATACATAGTAGGATAAGAATTAAATTGCTGTAGAACAAGTTTATTTTTTCATGATTCCTCAGAGCCAATAAATTACAGGACGAATGGAAATAATCGCCCTGAGGAATCTCAGGAATCCTAGGAATTATTTTCTCTTCTTTTTTTAACTCGTGGATATTTGCAATCAATTTTGCTGCGAGAAGCATTAGTAAATTTAATGCCACATCTCAGTGATTTGAATAATAACCACCCTAGTTAAGATTATGTATCCAGAGGGGATTTAGTGCTGCTTCAAGTACTTAAAATAGTTATTATTATACCTGGCGTGACCATATATTATATCATCATTATTTCTCATAAACAAAATAATCAGTGTGTGCGTGTTTTATTTTCCTCCACACACTATTCCCGCATCCGTAAAACTACACCTCAGTCTCGCCCACCACTTCCGCTCCATTCGATACTTTTAATTAAATTCAATTTATTGT
Source organism: Andrena marginata (assembly GCA_963932335.1). Classification (NCBI taxonomy): domain Eukaryota; kingdom Metazoa; phylum Arthropoda; class Insecta; order Hymenoptera; family Andrenidae; genus Andrena; species Andrena marginata. The sequence goes on from OZ010661.1 coordinate 6,771,098, forward strand.
ATCCCCCTCCCATGGCGTATGCCAAGCGAATATCAAACCCGATCGATAGCTCCGTGACTCGCGTACAGCTTACGCCCGATGCACTTCTCGCGCAAGAGAAGAGGGGGGGAAAAAGGGCCTTAACGGGAACGTTGCTGTGAAATCTATAATGCCCACATATCGGAGGGGAAGGGGCGAGGGAGCCAGTGCTCGATAAACCGCTGTTCGGAAACCGCAAAAGGTGAACGCGCGACTAACGTTACGTCATATCAGCGACAGAGGCGCACGTAAGGTAAATATAACTGCGGTGCCGTGCCACTACTGCGACGCATCCTGCCGCGACGGCGGAGTTTCATTCTTCGGGGCGACTCTCATTGTTCCCCTATCGAACGGGTTCCCAATCACGCTCACGTAGCAAGGAGACAGGCGCAAAGCGAACGAGGGGGGGGGGGGGGGGGAGTGGGTCGAGGCATAATCAAGATCATTCTCAAGATGAAAGCCTTTAACGGGGCCAGAAAGGTCAAGTGCCGTCCCGCCCATCGACTTTCGACATCAGTTCCTACGGGCACTGCAATTTGCATTGAATATTTTCACCTTGTACTTGCCTCCACTTCCTACCATCCTCGTTCCGATGCACTTCGCGTCGCTGATCACATTCAACGCGCGCTTGCCACTGGCCACCCCCGCTCCAGACGGAAGGCAAACGTCGCGGGGGAAATGAGATCTTTTGCTTCGACGGCTGCAACGTCTGATGTAACGAATTTTACTAGTTGCGTAACTGCACCTAACACGGAACCCCGAAATATTTCAGTAAGTAGGCACCTAATAACGTCGATCGGCAACAGTGTAAACTGTAAGATATTTCGCGAATAAGAAAGTGCTTGCAACCATATTCGTGTTTGGGCTTCGGTTCGAAGTCTGTCGTTGAGTGCGAAGCGATTGTTGCGTTTGACAGCGTATACAAGTTTTTCAGTAGTGAGTTTGAAGTTTTTGTGAAGGTAAGTTAAAAAAAAATATTACTTTCGCATCGTTTATCACTGAATATGTTTGTTTTTGAATGTCCAAAAGGAATTTACAGTTGAATTTATTTCATTCTCACAATTCATACGATTATTATTTTTCTATCAAAATACGTATGTAGCCAATATGGAACAAGTTGAGTGTACGAAATATGGAACACGATACTACTGACGATGGTAATGTATTCCCTGTTTTCCTTGTGGGTACGTCAGTCATGTGCCCAACGTGTAACAGACGCAGGAAATTATTATAACACAATATGAATTCTAAAAAATGGAAGATATTTGTTTATTTGTCTTTTTGATTTCAATAAATATTCAGTTTTCATGGTAGAAATAAAGTTTTTTGCTATTTCGTTACAAATTTGCTACATGTTCCATATTAGGTACCATGTTTTCAACTCGCCGCGCTTGACTTTTACTACATTCTTCGCCACAACTTCAAGCCCCTTAAACTTTTGCATAGTCAACTATTAACATATGAATATTCGTTAATTTCGTCGCGTTTTAACGTTAGTATCATTGAATCGATGTTTTCGATGTTTCCATACGAATTCCCCTCTGATGTGAAATAAACGAATTCCGAAGACGGGGTGAGAAGGAAACGCGTTGAATTAATGATCCGATCTCCTAGCAGGGCTTTTTGCATGTCCCTCGTTTTTTAGGATAAACTTCGTTCCGAGAAGAGAGTCGTATTATGAGAGACCTCAGCCTTGAGGAATAGCGAGTGCCGTGTTTCGCGAGACTAATCGATTTTCATTGTTTACTACTAGTTCATTTCGCGTGCCGCCCACTAGAATCATCCCCGTCATCGATTTCCCCCCGGATCGCGTTATTACGCTTCCGCGTACATACTCGTAAGCACACCGAGAATTCCCACGAATTCTCCGCTCGGTGCACCACGGTCCGCCCTCACGCGCAATTTCTTATTAGATGGAATTCCATCAGATTGCAGCGCTACGCAATTAGATACTCTCCGAGGAACAGGCGCGAAAGCTTCTTCGACGAGTCACGAGCCAACGCGATTTCATTTCACTGGGATCTTCGCGTGTTTATTGCTGCATTTAGTTTTTGTCGTTGTGCGTTTGTTACCTGCTTCGCTGACAGCAATGGTATAGGTAGTTAGCGGGAGTGGAGATATAACGATTTTGAAGAAGCGGAGGGGAGGATTTTGAAGAGGGGTAATAGAAGAATTTGGAGAAGAGGGACGGAAAATTTTGAAGAATAGAGGTGAAAGCTTTTTGACTTAAGGGGACATTCTACTCTCTCGGCCTCAAAAAATTCGATTTTTTTTTTTGCCGAATTCGGAAGAATGCACCTTCTACAATATCCTCCTCAATTTTTGGAGCGAAATTCGATGTATTTTCAGTGTTATAGGTATTTGTAGCGTTAGCGGCCTGGTTCTCTCAACCGCGCCGCTCGGCCGGCCGATACGCTTAAACGCGTTTTTCTCGAAACAACATTTTCTTGGTTGGCGGATGTGATAAAAAAAAAACTCCATGACTAATTAATCCAAAATTTTAATATGTTATTCTACACATTAGTGGCTTTCCCGCTTAGCTCAAATATCTTAAGATTTTTTAATATTTTCTCACATTTTATATCTATTAAACAGAAAAGAAATGCCCTTTTCGGTACTTTCAACTTCGACCGACCGCCATTTTAATAATTTTGCTCCAAAGTTGTTATTTCGTGGTAAGTGCGATAACCATACTCCTGCGAATTAAAAATATGTTTGGTTGTTTTATTTCCGATAATCCAGTCGTCCGAAATTTCAACCGCCAGCAATTCTGATGCCGCCAACTTGACTGCGAAATATTTGTGTAAACAAATGAAATAAACAAAGAACAATGATTTTTTCTTGTATTTCAAGAGTGGTAAAATATACCCCCAGAAATTCGAAAACATTACGTGTTTACTTCATTATAAAAACCATCACCGAAAAGTGGCCGATTTCTCGGCTGAGAGAGTAGAATGTCCCCTTAACCAAGAGGAATAGGTGACTTTGAGCAAGGGAAATAGAAGACTTTGAAGAAGAGAAATGGGAGACTCCGAAGTAGAGGGGTGAAAGATTATGAGGAAGTGGAATAGCAGATTCTGAAGAAGTAGAATGATAGTCTGAGGAAGTGATATAGGAAATGCTAAAGAAGTAAAAAAAAGTTTGCAGAATAGGAATAGAAGATTCTGAAGAAGATGAATAGTCGATTCGAATGAAGATAAATAGAAGAGAAATAGAATACCCGAAAGAAGAAATATGTTTCGAAGCTACAGTAAACGTATCGCAAGTCGAAACCCAGTGTAAACATATACGAATGAAAAATTCAGAAGGGGAGACGAGAAATGGGTTCAGTACGTACCTATGTAATTCTGTAAAAAAAATGCAGAGGCACGCTCGGGGAATAGGATTTTTGTAGCATTTCAATGTATAGGTAATCACCTTGCTGAAGGTGAAACACTAGACTCGTGATTAAATTAATACTTTAATTATCGCAGGTAACGCGCCACAATTGCAATTAAATACTTCCAAGGAGAGAGGAACGATCGTTGAACAATTCACTGAAGAATCGAGGACGCGTTGCATTCTTTGAATCTAAAGTGCATCTTCGAATGCGAAGGGCACGTGTTTTGTAAGTAGTATCGTTGCACCAAAGCACGTTTCGAAAATAGTAAAATTAGAAACGACGGAAGAGCCAACTCGCGAATAAACTTCCTCTGCCAAAATTAAACGGCGTATCAAAGACGAAACAACAACAGCGACATCCCGACCCAGTCCTGCCTGCCTAGGCTTAAACGGCGTTTAACCATTTAATTGAACGTGTTTTCGCGATTGTTGGTTGCTCGCTGGCTCGCAATTAACGCATCGCAAACAGGAAGCGCAGTGCTTGTGCTACGCATTTCGAGGAATACTCAAACGACACTATTTAGGACGGGATACATATGCACGATAAAATAAGTCGAAATTGTTGAATAAACTTGTTTCATTGGAAGCCCTGTTTAACGAGAAACGCAAACAAATAGAAAGCTATTAAACCAGACATTATAACTGTTATAAGACAAATGTTAAAAATTATGGTAGGTACAATACTTAATATCGGTAATTAAATGATTTTGGTTACGAATCACAATTACGAATGATTAAATTTTTTTGCTACCAGTAACCATTATCGATGGCGGATGTTTAATTTTGGTTATCAGTAAGCAATATAAATGACCGGATTTTGTTTATTATCAATAACCATTAGCACTGACCCGACTTTTATTTTGGTTACCGATAACCACTATCGACGTCGAAATTTTTTTTTATTAAAAATATATTTTATTCAGCAAAAAACGGTACATTGTAGTCAATATCGTTTATTCTATTCATCGTTTCATATATGTTCACTGTTTTTCTTCTAATTAATAAAATATATAAGTTTTGTAATTAATCTTCTTCGTGGTGTCAATGAATATTAATTATCAGTAACATTAACAAGAATGTAAACAGAAAAAAATTTTGCCATCGATAATGGTTAACAGTAACCGAAATAAATTCGAGTCATTGATAATCTTTTAATCGTTCCTAATGATTACTTGTAATCAGAACAATTGAAAATAAGTATTCAATTAATAGTTTCATTTTTTGAGAAATCTCTTTGAGATTTAATGACAACTGGCTTCCATTTAAATAAATAGTAACTGTTACTTAATATTTTTTCCAAAATGCTTTTTAAAATAAATGGTATCGAGTGCAAAATAATAATGGAGGATCCGACGCTTTAAAAACTGGACTTAAAAATTTTTTAACATTCCCAATTTGCAATACATGAGTACTTCAATATTATCGATCTTATATATGCCTAAATACACTCGAGTGGCTTTGACAGATTGTCAAGTCAAACCTAGAAATTATATCCTATTGCATATTTATCACAAAAGAAAAAAATAGTATAATCGAAAAAGGTCGGCATCCTCTTTGTGAGGTGCGTATAATGTAGTCTTCAAGAATCAAGGATTCAAAATATTTGAAAAAGGTAAGTAGGAGTGAGTTTACTCCGGAAAGTGCGACTGAAGAAGTGTCAACACGTCGTGTGCCTCGTTCAGAGATCGAAGCTGACGACCGTCCACGCGACGAAGCTACTAATTATACAATAGTGCTTCAACTCGATGGCATTTGCCTCGTTTACTCTTTTCGTTCGAGCACGTGAGTGACGAGCAAGGAGACGAAAAGACTCCACCGATCTGTATGCAGAGAAGAAAGTGTCTCAAACGTTCGTCCCTTGGCAAGATCGATTATAGCGCGATGAATTATCGAGAAACAATTTGCACGTCGCGATATACCGTTCGTGTCGAGGGAAATGAGGCAACGACGAACGGCTCGACGCATGGCAGAAGTAACACTTGCGCAAACGTTCTGCAAGTAGGTGCTTCAAGGACTGAGAAAATGTAAGTCAAATGTTTTGGAGAAAAGACAGACAACGCGAGTGTTCTCGGCAATTATCTCTGTAACTTTAGTCCCATTTCTAGCTGAGGATCTTGGGACAAGAAACTGCTGGTACTGTTCTTTCTTTGCAAGATTATTACCTTTTCAGGGCACTCGAGATCGTCGATGTGCTTTTAAACGCAGCTGATCTTTGACAAGTTCAATCGTCCATCTGAAATTTCGATAATTATCGAAGGGTAGGGTAAAGAGCTTTGACTGATACGAAACTTGCGGAGTTCGCTGTGAATCCTCAGTAATAAACCAAATTAATATATATTATAATTTTGATGTCTTTTCGTTGGGAACAATTCTTTATACAAAACTAAGAGTATTATTATTATTTATATTATTATGATAAAACGTAACGCCTAGCATAATCTTTGTTCGTATATAAGAGTACGTTTCTAGCTTACATAGGTTTACTTATAATCTATTTAGAGTTACTTACAATCTACTTAAAAATGTTACAGATTATTTATTCGTAGTTAAAGCCAACCTAGAATTCTCTTCCTTCTGTTATTCTTCTGGACAAAATGCTCGCATCCTCGTGTTGTTTCGTATAGTAGAACTGTCTAAACAGGCGTTATTTTTAAAAAAAATTCTTTCTAGAAAGCATATAAAAAAATATGCTTTCTGGTTTCCGACACATTTTCGTTGCACATAGCGCGTATTACGCAAAACTAAGAGTAAATAAATATAAAATGGGAGCAGCAATTTGGTTAATTTATCGATACTTATGAATACTCCTTCCCTCTTAACATTCTCATACTACTTCAAAATTTAATATACAAATTTCCCCCCGTGTCCTCGAATTTCAGGATAATTACATCAGTCCCTCCACAAGAATCGCTTTGCACGTACCCAAGTGAAGTTCACGTGAGAATTACAAAATAGATGTTGCAAGGGATGGTTCAGCAACAGCCCGCAACTCCCCACCTTCTGTGAGCTTTTGAAAAGAAAGAGTTGTTTTGGCAAGCTCCCGTATTTACTCGATCGATCCCCAAAGAATGCCACACTTTTTACTGGCGACCTGTACACATTCGTTTATCACCTCGTAAAAGAAAGTGCTGCGCCTATACTCTCGTGTTTCGAGTCCCTTAGCGTACGACACTTCAAAGGAGGAAAAGTGTCCTTCGAAGAACCGCCTGCCAAGACCTTCCCTTATTATTAGAAGTTCCATCGATTCGCCACGGTTCACAGGTTGCGTTTAATCTCTCGTTAGCGGGGTCTTTGCACAGGGGTCGAGTGTGTGCATCTTTAATCGACGGGTTAAAAGAATTCTGGGGGCTCGAGAGAGGCTTTCGAAATCGCTAGTCACTGTTGTGGAACATGTTTTGAGCATCGTGATAAGAAATTCGTATGCCTACATACACAGTACGAGCTATCAATCGATAACGAACTCGAATTTAATTTTTGTTCATATACTTCGTGTATATTATCGTCCAGCACGTAGAATCTGAATCTGCAAGTTATTTGCATTAGAACGGCGAGGGTGACGGATCATCTAAATGCCCGAGTAGTTACGGTGCAAGGTTAACGAGAATAATTTTTAATCTCAATCAATTCAACAGACGTCACGTGGATTATATTTTAATGAACGATCTCCTGGAGGTGATACAAGAGAAGTGACATGAATTTTTAATATATGCCACGTATAAGTCTGGAAATTCAACGTTTCTTCCTGACAAGAATAGTCAATCATAAATGTCTCATGGATTCGACGCTTCGAACCTGAGAATATTGAAAGAACACAGATGTTACTTAGTCTCTAAATTCAATATACTAACGGGCAGGTTAATACAGGTACTCGACACTGGCGAGCAATTAAATCGCAGTTAAACGCGCTATCAAAGGCAACCTCGAACATTTAATTGAATGCAAAGTAAGGAGTATTAATAATAAACGATCGCCGTAATTAACCACGTGGAAGGTAGTACCTGCGTTGTATAAAGGCATAATAAAAATAACAAATGCCCTTCGACGAGGCGCTTTCTTGGCCGTTAGCGAAGTTAACCCCCCAAGAAAAGATTCTCAAACATATCAATTAGCCAGTATGCTTGCAAGAAGGAAGATCGTGAACACCGACGTTTTATTGGCACGAAACGGGCACAACTTTATTCCGCATGCGAAGCCATTCAATAGCTTTTTGCACACATCCTCCGGCAGTGCCAGATTAGGCACATTACGATAGAGATAGGTGAACGGTAGGCGTATCAGAGTCATTTGCATAATAACTCCGCGCAGCTGCTTCGGCCGCGAGTCCGCAAACTATAGTCGTTATGGCTTGATCAAATGATAAGCCCCTGAAGCACTATCAAAATTTACCGGCCTAATGCTTAATGGGCGCGTTCATTCGAAATGATTCCCAGGAACGAATCATTACTACAATCTCGGATCGTTAGACCGCGTGATCGAATCGTTCCCATTCGTTGGGAATAAAAAACGATTTTTCACGAAGAACTACGAAGGAAACGCTCCCAAACCGAGAACTCTGACTTCGATGAAACTTCGCGCGAATGCAGAGCAACTTTTCTGCGGAAATTCACTCTGTGGGGGTGAAATCTCAAATCTTAAAGTTATCACGTTTTATCGCTTTTTAATATAATTTTGTACCAGTGTAAATTAAAAGAAAACTTTAGATGTAAGAATTGTTCAATTTTCAATGCTCTGTTGCGCTACAAAAATCAAAATAACGTTGTATCGAATATACGAAAACAAAACGCAATAACATTTTAAGCTCTGATTTCACCCATTCAGAGTGAATTTTTGCAGGAAAAAAATTGCTCCTTCCCTACTCCAATACGTCCTACATATATTCGCACGACGTTTCATTAAAATCAGAATCTCTGGGTTGGAAAAGTTTGCTCGTAAGTCGAAAGTAGAAAATTCAATTTTTCTATATGGGGCTCCACTACTTTTTTTTTATTAAATCAAGTTTGAAAGTAGCAAATCATACACATTTGAATAATTTGGATAATAATCTCTATAATGAGAATATTATATTAGACCTGAATGTTCTGTGAAATTAATTTCAAGGGCTCTAAATTCCCGCGGCAGTGTTCAGAAGGCTTTAACGTACGCGATGTTGATAGAATTTCCATACCGACACAATGGATTCAAATTACGTTTAATGACCACTTATTCGCAGTCGCCTTCAACCCTCTGCGCACCAACTACCAACCCTGCTGGCACAGTGCCTGAAAGCGGATCTGTTCCGCTACCCCCGCACTCCTGGCAAGACTTTCGGGTTTGTAATATTTCTCCATAATAAGGAGCGATTCCTCAAAAAAGCTAGCTTGCGTTCTTCAAAGCACTGTAATTTACTAAACGTCGCGCAAAACCCCCAAAGATCGTCCTCCCGCCAGTGCGCGCGAAGAAAACGCATGAAACTGCGAAGGGTTAAGCTTCTCCGCTCTCGGAAGCTGCCCAGCCACCGACGATGCCTACCGCGAAAAATGGTTTACACGTTTCTATCTAGATGCCTTCCGCATTGCAGTAGATCGGTTACGTCACCGTTTCACCCTTGCCAACCACGGGGCGCGCATAGTTTTCCCCTTAAGCCGAGTTCCCAAGCCCGCGGGCAACAGTTGCGCGTCGCGCGCCAAGCGAGGGCTTAATTACATCGAACGGAACTTTCTCGCCGGCGTAAATGCGGAACAAATTTGCGCCGAAATTAACGGGGACGGCGTAGGATCCCCTTCGTAAGGTGAACTACAGCGAGTAAAAAAAGTATTGGCACACTTTTTAAAATCGCATAACTTTTTTAGAATTGGTCCAAACGACATGAGTTTTTTTTAGAAGGTAGAAGGATTATTTTGCTAAGTGACGTGTTTCGTAGTTTTGAAAAAGATGCAATTTGTCGGAATAGCAAAAAAAAATAGAAAGGGCAGTTTTCTCAACTTTTTTTTCTGAGCCTGTAATAAAAATTCAAAAAACCCGTTTGTAAATTTAAGTAAGCTGTATACATGCTGAAAATTTCATCAAAATCGGTTGACAGTGCTCTGAGTTACAAACGTTTAAAGATCGCAGAATAAGGTCGAAAATCGCTTGATTTCGGGAATTTAGCCTGGCTTGATCGTAGACGCTGTACAATTGAGGATGAAAATTGAAGGTAAGCGACGGCCGGGTTGCACAGCAGATAATTATCGCGAAAAGCACGTAATTGCGTGCGACGAATGACGATTTATGCCGTTTCGCATCGACTACGCTGGGGCTCGAGTCTCTTTTTCACTTACCTCTACTGCTTGATACATATTCAACCAGCAAGCGGTTTGCCGGAGAAAATACGCTGCTCGTGATAATTAAATGACCGCCTGCTGCCTACTCGAACGACTTTATCGTTCATTGAGATATTCAGCACACTTTCAGGGCCCCAGGTCAGCTGTGCATGTTAGGCATTCAGCTTTTCATTCAGCCGTTCCACACGAATGTTTGAATTCGTAACGCGGTGAAAATATCACGGACCGTATAGGTGTGTACGTTTCTTTGGGTGACTGAATCTGATGTCTTTAATTTAAGAGAGAAATATTTAAATGCCGGAGGTGAAATTCAGTTTCCTGGGGGCGTTACGTTTAATAACAGCGGGATTTAGAATGGATGAATCAAATGTGAATTTTCCTTCATTTACATTTTGTGTTTTTAGTCACTTTAGCGCGTGATATAGATTAAGACCCGGACACTCGGTCAACCTAATATAAGATGGCTATTAACATTAATACAGATATTATTTATTTTATAGGAATAAACCTAACATGTTCAGAATTTTATGGTGATTCAGAAGAAAAACTGGTCGAAATTTTTTTTAAGACAATATTTACTAAAAACAGGCTTGAAAACTGAAGTCATGACATCTAACCATCTCTCCCGAGGTGACCGGAAATATGATTCTCGTCGTTGATAGAGACCACTCACATAATTATTCGTGACAAACCGAATAAGAAAGCAAAATTATTTACAACTACAGATTTATTGATATTCAATTTGTTTACGTTAAACAAGTACAGGGCGCACGAAACAGAAAGCAAATGAATACAAAAGTGAATAAATAAAATAAATAAACAAGAATAATAATAAAAAAAAAATAATAATCCCTTGCAAAATATTGTAAATTTAACTGATACAATAAAAGTTTACAAAGTGGGTCATCTCTCAGCCACAATTTGAAAGTGAATGATTCATTCCAATCATAACTCGACCAACTATCCTGGACGACCGACTGGCCCGGATTTACCCTAGAGGATTTACTATTATTATAAATTCAAATGCACTCTTCCAAATGAGTAGAGAGAGCATTATCTATTCGCACGATTGTATTATTGACCGAGGAACTCGATGCTCGGAAATGTCTAACATAAATAACAAGTTAATGCATTCTATACTTTACACATCTAGCTTGACGCTTAATCAATACTTTTTAATAACCCTGAAGAACCCACAAATTGAGAAGTAATTACCGTGAAACTGCAGCTTTCTGCTTTACTGTTTGAGGCAGAGGAAATTGAAGTTTGAAAAAGTCGAGCAAAATAATGCATCGCTACACTCGAGAAAAAAATCAATCGGCCCCTGAAGGCTGCTTAAAAGTTACCCTTGTCGTAATATGTAGCTACCACTGCAGCTTTCTTTCTCCCCTATTTACAAAAATCTGTATCGCACACGATGCGAAATTAGAAGCGAGAAAAAGAAGACATCGCATATATTGCGATTTATCACTCATTATCTATGATTCAGAACTGAACAAAACACTTCGAGTCTAGAGACCTTATACACTTCAAAATGATAAGAGATTCACCTACTTCAGTTACATACATTATCGTTCACTGAAGTACCCAAGTTCGCTGATAATACCAACCACATATATAAATCCACTGAAACTGAACAGTTGAATGAAATGAAATTTGACAATTTTCGAATCACGAATAAAAGTGGACAGATTCTAGATGAGAATTCGAACCTAGACTACTATTTTCGAGCCACTGCACGGAATCCTAGAAATTGAATTTAAATCAGGAAGTAATCGTTTCATCTCGCTGTTAGAAAATCATAAATCCAGCCGATAAGAAACGTTAAAGCCGCTACAGAACGGCCTTGCATGTCCAAACGATCCACGATTACCGCGCCATTATTCCCTTCCGCTGACGGGCATGCTTAACACTTTACAGGTTTTCCTGTCGACCGTAAAAACTTTTTCCTCCGTTTTCCCGCTGTTCCCCTTGATAACGATCCATCCGCAGCTTCGACAGCCTAATTGCTGGTCACTTAAATGTACACTTCTCATAGATTACTTATGCCGTGCAACGCGGATGAAAATTGATTTCCCGCTTTCTCTGTTTTCATAAACTGCGAAGCCCTGAAATATTACGCTGAAATCTATGTGACTAACGAACTTATGGACGTCGCCATTGAAAGTAACTTTCGAACTGACCGGAGCACAATACTCCTTTGTTTCCGAGGTTAATAGTTAATGGTTCCAATAGGATTTCAAATTCCATTGTGTTCACTGAATAGTCTGCTCCACGTTGCTACACATAATTTCTTGCAAATTCTTTGACTAGGAATGATGGAGGCAAAACAGAATATAGGGGTCTGGCTTAGGAACATTATTTACAGCTTTAGTGGCGCAAGTTTCTGAAAAATACCACTTCGAAACGGTCAGGCCTTTCCGAGCGATTGCACTGCCGAGAAGCTACATGTTTTTCAACGCCATCTCTGGAAATTTATTTAATAAAAACTGTAAGACTATACTGTTTGTGTTTTTCCTGCATATTAAGGTGTGGTTGAAGTACCTAATACTCAGAATTTTTGAACGAGTTCCTGTCTTGTAAATAATTCATTTGACAGAACGAAAACAGCAACATTTTTGGTAAAAATCGAACAATTTTTCGAAATGCTGTCCTTCCACGAATTCTTATTGTTAAGGGACCTCTGTGGTTGCAACCACAGCGGCAACCATAATAAAGGAAATAAAACTTGGTTTTTCCTTTTTAGATGACGATAACAGCCCCCACACAATCGGTCGAAGAAAAAGAATTTTTTAAAGAAGCTTACTTCACCGGTTATACCTATCTATGTAGGTATAGATGCCATGAAAAGGCTAAAAAAAAATCGGAGTATTACTTGAAACATACCTTAATATCCAGGCAAAACGCCAGACAGTATAAACTTATAGTTTTTGTTAAATAAATTCCCGAGGATGACGTTGAGAAACGGACCCCCCTATACTCGAATTCCAGAAAATATTACCCTGGTGTCAAAATTTTTAAGCACGAGAACTTCTGTGCATCAAATTTAGCGGGTGTTTATTCCGTAATGACTATTACCCGTTGTGTCTTTTAGTTTTTGTAAATGGGCCTGTTTACCTACATTTGTATTTTATTTTTCTCCATTTCTTTTTCTGAAATATTATTCCAGCGCCGAATCGCAGCGTATTTATAAGCAATTATAATGTTTTCAGTCTCTATCTCAACACTATTGTGTCTCTTTTGTATATACCGAGCTCTGCCCCGTGAACGAATAATAAGTGTTGATTCAAATCACACTTGTATCGATGCAACCTATCCTACGTTTAATTAAAACCTGTTAAAATATACATTCGAGACGAGTATGTATAAGATTATGCAGGGGACCATCGAAGAACTTGAGATTAAGGGGGTTGAAAGCAAACCAGCTTTCGCAGCAGCAGAATCAATTCTGCGAAACTACACTGGCTTTCGTTAATATCCATGCTTCTACTTCCCGCCTCGTAAAAGAGACCGCAGTACCGATAATACCCCGTTTCAAGCTCGCTGGCATTTGCAAATATCAGTGTATCCTTTTCACAGATAACCTCCCGCTCTTAATGGCGCAAAAATGAAATTCCGTTACAGAAAGAAACTCGCCGTTATTCATCGAACTCACAATTGCCGGATATCTCTTGGCAGACGTAAAAAGCTTCGTTTTGAAACCGTGCTGCATAAATTCCGTATCACGAGCGTGGTAAAACGTAATTCAAGATTAACGGATCATCCGCGCAGGAATATAATGCGACGAGTCATCGACGAGAGAGACGAATTGGCGAATAAAATTCATGAATCGCCATCGGGACTTGACTAACCGAGTATTCTAGGGAATATCTTTATCTCTGCGCTCTGACGTTTCTTTTCTGATCTCGTTAACGATCGGATAACGAGTCCTCGAGGAGAAGCCTGGTCACGTTGCCAATAAATCTTATCACGATCGTCTAACTATCGAAGCCTCGAGACCCCATCGCGACTCGATATAGCACAGGGTGCCTCAAAATTATGGTACGGGGTGGATTATAAAAATTATATACGAAATCAAATACATTGGAAACTGCCGATTAAGAATATTGAACGAAGTAGTAATGCATTGTGTTTTATTGCGCATTTCATTTTATAAAAGTGGACGACAGTGCCGATACGATTCATGGCTTGCGTAGGTATTGAAATTTCATGACTCGAAAGCAGGTGTTTCTGTTCGTGAGAAGTTATATAAAATTAAATCTGCTTCTCGTTGTATGATAAGTGAATTTTTAGATGATTAAAGAAAGTTAAATATCTTGGCGCGTGGAAATTGATAATGTCAGTGAGAATATGCTTTGGAACCCTCGAAAATGGTGTTAGAATGCTGTTCGTTAACGTAACAGTATACAGTGATTCAGAAATTTGATCGCCAAGAGCTATCTAGAATTATAATTAGAGAAACTAGACGACAGTTAGACATGAAAGCCGGAGATGACAGAGATAAGAGAACAAAAGCAACACAGTAGCTTTCACAATTAGCTATTCTGAATTTGTATGAACAAACCTATGAATCACTGCCTGCGAACACAAATCTGAGTGTATCTCTCGTATCTGACCGCGTGCAAGCGTTTGGAATTTGAATAGAGCGCTCTGATAATGGATTAGGAAAATTTAATTAGTTATTTATCCTGAGAACACAGCCTCAGTTTGGAAAACGATAGGATTTTTTAATTTCAATCTTTATAAGAGATTTGCTTGCCTCGAGTAGTCCAACAATTTCAGAAGACGCTGTATAATAAATGCTTCGACGTGGAGGAAGTTTTACCGGCCTTAAAAGTTCTGATCGCTGCCCCAAAAGAGTCATAAACTTTCAAGCATCGGGGAGACCAAGATGATTAAAGGGAAATTTTTGGCCCAGCAACCAGCAGACTAAGGAAAAATTAAGAAAATAAAGGAAAGAACGGGTGATGCAGCTAATTGAAGGGGGAAAATTGTATTAAGGAATAAAGAGGATTTATATTTGATTCAATGAACAATCTAATATTTGCCAATGATTTCGTAATAATGTGACAGTAAATGTAAGAAGTCGATTTGTACATTAAAGCTGATTCTGAAAATGAATTTCTAATTTCATTAAAGAAATTGTAATCTACGTAGTAAAAAACATAGAATCTATACTTAATGAATAAATGATTGAGTAGTTTTATAACTGTGGCATAACATCGTGTTTCAATTCTGAATAAAATGCTACAAAGTAGAATGGGAACTCTGAATGGAATAGAAATTCTGAACAAATATAACATTATAAACTTTTAACTAAAAAAAAAACAACTTCGAATTTTATTTCACCCGTCCCTCGACAACAACAAAAAAGTACAATATAAATTACTACATACAGCACTTCACAAAATAACCGAAAATAACAGCCTCTGCTCCGAGAGCTTCGATACGAAATGAATGTAAAATAAATAAAAAAATGGCTGTTTACTTTATGATCATTGCGATTCAGGGGAATAAAAGCGTGCAGCTCCGCGATTAAAAAACATCCTCCCGTTTGTTAACGCTCGCATAAATCGTAGCGCAACGGGCAATATTTATTCGCCGTACGTAAAACAGGAGCAGTCGGGAAATGGAGTTTCGATGAAAGGGGAAAAAAGGGGGGGGGGAGGAACGTGCGCACCGTTCTAATGGAATCTGCGGAATACGCTCGTTAAAACGATGAACTAATTTGCTTTCAACGCGCCCGGTGATTAACGGAAACGCGAGCGCCTGCTCCGTCTTTTTTCTCATTCCCGTGAAAATGAATTTTCCTTGGTTGCGGAGCGCGTTCCGTCAGCAGATTCGATTACCCAGAAATTCCGGCGGACAACAGCCAATCGATTCGCACTGTGTTCGCGCACCGCGTGGTCGCGCATAACAAATTCCGTCCACTTTTGCGAGCATGCGTGTCGTTCGTTCGTTTTCCCCGTCCTATATGTCGAAGCGATCGCATCTGTTCGCCGTATATTTCTTCGTCGACTGATAACGAGATAGGCCGCCGTTCGGATAAATCCCTAATGAGCGACGAGAGATTCAGATAAAGCGTCGTCGTTCCTCGCAGCGACGAATGGAGCGCGTTCCTGGTGACTTGGAGAAAAGGGTACGGAGCGCGCGCAACGAACTCTCCTCGCGGAGATTCGTAGAATCTGTAGCGCCCGAAACCCTATTGTCAGGGCCCTTTCACGCGAGGCACTGTTGCGGCTCGTGACTGGTATCTCGGATATATTCACTTGGCACTTTTGGTAGAGATAGCGCTGGTTTAAACAAGACGGATAGAGGTGGAAAATGTGTGAATTTATCTAAATGACCAATGGCGAGATGCGAAGTGTGTCGTGTAAAAAAGGCACTTAAGTGTTTGATTTTGTACTTGAAGTATGGATTTGGGAAGTAAGGGTACGATAACTCTTTTGTTTATCGTGTGTCTGTTAGGTGGCAGACTTACGGAGGGTGGCCGAATTTTTATACTCAAAAGATTTCCGTCAAAATCTGCGAAAGTTGTGGTTGTGATTAAACCCTAGTAGCACAAAATATTGGTTAAATATTTTTTCCAAATATTAAAAAATATTTTTTTTAGCCACACTTTTTAATATGAAAAAAATGTTGATTCGAAATATTATATACACATACTGAACATGTGAAATAAAGGTTTAGAAAATAAAATATTCGGGAGAAAATGTTTCCTTTCTACCATTCGATAAATATTTACTTTATATTTGAAAAAGAATGTTTTTTCATAATATAAAATGAATATTTCCTGAACATTCGGAAAAAATGTTTTGTTTCAAACAGTAAATAAATATTTACTTTATATTTGAAAAAAGAATATTTTTTTCATAATATAAAATGAATATTTCCAGCATATTTGGAAAATATATTTGCTTCTTAATCTAGAATAAATATTGTATGTGTGTTTAAATATCAAAAAGATATCGAACCTCTTTTTAATATTGGATGTATGTGCATTCAATATTTTGTGCTACTAGGGAAGTAGCAATGCATTTCAACAAGGTCGGGGATAAAATTATTACAAATAAGACTAAAATAATGGAGAATATCATCGGATTTGATATTCCAACTTCCTCCCCTCTTCCTTATGTAACATTTTTTACATTGCATTTTTTCAGTTATTCAAATTCTGTTGAAGGTTTATGTAATTCATTTAACTCTGTATCGTGTGCGCGATGAAACGTCGTTTTTTAGAGTAGTCAGATTGAAAATTAGGTTAAAAAATATTACGTAAAACGCTACCAGACTCTCTCTCCCCCGTTTGTAAGAGAACGTAAGATATTCGCGACCCCCTCCGGCCCTAAGAAGCTTTACGTAATTTAAGTACGACCCCTTAGTATATTATTAATACCATGTTGTGTAGATTTTCGTAGCATGTACCAGAAAAACAACAACGTTTACTGTGTAAAAGTGATGACGTGTTTTATCTTGGTTCTATGGATAACGCTGTTGATGGTATAGATAAGAAGGCCCGTGATTATATATATATGTATGAAGAAAGTATGGAGATACAAGTGGGTTTTGATGTTTCGCTCGTTTGAAAATCATTCTCATAAAAAATATTCACAGTGCTGCAATGAAAAGTATTATCTGAATATTCGTCACCAGGTTAGCAAGCGCTGTTTTCCAAAGCACTTTGTACCATTTAGACCTCAACTATTAACTTCTACGTTCTAATATATAAGATTGTTACATTTCTGATGTAGCATCAGTGATTCTAATTCTACATACATATAGAGAATAATTATAAATGAGTTAGCATTGATGTAGAAACATATTTAATCGTCAAACCACGTTCAAGCATCTGCAATGCACAACTTAGAGCACATTCAAAAAGTTACCTATTATCTATTCAAGAATTATTAATTTATAAAACCAAGCAATTCAATTGTGCTCCATACTGAACACCGGAAGAAACTGCAATTGAAGATCTCAATGCCATTTACCAGATACAGAATACGCTATCATTAACCCTTTGTGGTCACGCTAGGGTATCGCACCCTAGGCAATTTTCGAGTTCAAATGTCACACCTTTACGTGCATTTAGACCCTAATATTAAAATGTAAAAAATTTGGTTAATTTTAACAAAAAACAATCGCTTCTTTCCGCAACTATTTTTTCAACTAAAATTTCATCGTATCGACATTTACATTTGTAGGGTGCCAGTGACCTCCGAGTGACCAATTTGTGATTATATAATAAGAAGATGTGGCCACGGAACTATTTCAAGCACTCCGAGCTTCGTACTTCCTTTTCCATTAGTGCCCAAGATTATTCTCGTAACAAAACAGTGTTGAAAAAAGTGCCATTCTCTTCTGTGACCCGCAGATAACCACCGCGTCTAAAAGTACCCAATAATTCGTGTCACAAAGATAACGCGTTCAAATTCTCAGCCTCGTTAGCTCCGAGGCTGCGATCGATGCGTGTATCGTTGACGAAAAATCGCGTCCTCGTTCCCTACGACTCGGGCGATAAGTAAACGCGTAATCAAGGCGGCTCGTACGTGCCGCGGTTCGTCGACTTCAGCTATCGAGAGATAAAGGAACCATTCATTCGAGCGGAAAAAGCGAAGCAGCAAATCCACGGAATTAATCGACGAATCGGTGACCTGAATCGATTCAGTCGACAAACGCGCGCGAGCCTTCTTTTTCGCCCTTAGTGAGCCTCGTAGACGGGATACTGCTTTTTCCATTGGAGTTCCCACTTCGGTTATGATTCGACGATTGTCTTTCGTCAACGAACGACCTCGCGCGAGTAATACCCACCAAATGAAATCGGATATATCGCACGCGGCTAATATATTAAAGGACGCCCTCGAATCCTAAATAGATACTTAACAGGAGAGTAGTAGTGTTGGGAAGAAAGTTGGGTGTGTAGAACGAAGGAGACAAATGAGGCAATCGGGGAAAAATAGGTAAACATCGGCTGACTATCTCCATACAACCGAAATCTTCCAGTTTCCTGGGCCCTAAAAGAACCCTACTGTGTCTTACTGTCTGAGTCACTGATTCTGATTCATAAAGTGGAATAGAATTAAACCTTGCCCTCTTCTAGGTATTTTATAACCTCAGACATGCTCCAAAATACTCTCACAACCCACTGCGACGCTCTATTCGAAATCACAATGAGCTTCAATACGATACCGATTTAGTTCTAATTTTTACAAAGTCGGGCTCAGTCGAGTACTAATTTCCGTTCCGTTCACACCAGATTCACAGCAATTTCGGGGCTGATTGATATGCAATTAGTCGAATAAGTTTTCTGCTCGACAAATTGCTAGTTCGTTCGTTTCTTATGCATACTTATTAGAGTTACTTCCGCTCTGAATAGACGCGAGAAACAGAATCGAGGCTTTAATTAAATGGCCCTGAAGCGCCCCCGTACGACGGAGAATTATTGGAGATAGGAGCTCGAACGATGAAAGAACGATTGGAATCGCCCTAATGAAATCAGTCCCCTTCAAATTTGCGGCGACCACTTAATTTACCGGTTTTCTCTGTTTCGTGATGTTACAGCTGGAGCAGCTCGAAGAACTATGGAAAAATGATAACGGCGACTGGTTCCCTCGATTCGATTACGAAATCAATTGACTGGCAAAAAGAATTACCAGTCTGGAGCTGGTGTAAGGCCATACAGCTGGTTGTGCCTCAGTGATTCAATAAAAATATTGTAGTCGAGATTGGACAACGTGACATTCAACGCTCCATTGCACTCGCCCAACTTCAGTGAGTCTGAAACTGCTCTATATAATTATCTACAAGCGACCTCGATCTTCTCGTCTAGACACTTTTCTGTTCTGGCCACCAGTTTCACCCGCGTTAATTAAAAAATACAACATCGTTGCTGTCTATCTCCTGCAACAGATTCGTAATCTTGTCGTGATATTTCTTCGCAAATGTGACAATGAAATTACGGAATGTAATTGCAATTTTCTTCTATTTTTCTTTTCTTCGCTAGATCAATATTCTCCAAGTAGGTAAGTTCCAGAAGGAGACGCAGAAGGCAGGAATAAATTCCAAGAATGATGTATATTTATTTATTCGTATCTTCTACTAAATAAATCTTCATTTATAGTAAAAAAAAAAGTTCTCTTTACAAATTTCGTAGGTGTTCCACATTAGGACTCATTTTTTCGAACGACAGATTTTCACTTTTTTCAGCTTTTTTACTATAATGCAAAACAATTGGATTTTTTTAACATTTCACTATGTAAATATGATTATGCATTAGTTCCTTCGTTCCCTCGTGTCAGTTTTATTAAAAAAAAAATTCCCCCACTCTTTGAGAAGCATTTGAATTCAGATGTTATTACATATTATCTGCCATTACCCTATTCTTCTAACAATTCTCCGCCAATCTAAATTCACAGATCCATCTATTAAAACCAGGAGCATTGGGTTTCGAGCAGCCAGCACAGAGCATCCCTATGTATGCCCACAACAAGAGGACCACTACCCGCTGCCAGCGAACGCGTGCAGTACGAATTACCATCCCCCTGTACGAATGGACGATTCTAATGAAATGAAACGCACCGGTGCAGCGTAGCGCGCGAGCCGAAAATGGGAACGCAGGCAGAGAACGGTACTAACGGGCATTCTGAATAATGGCCAATTCGATCCGACAGAGGCGCGACTATTGGTCCAAAGCGAATCCTCGCGTAGGCGCGGGCTGATCGCGCGACAAAACAGCCGGGATTAACTTTTCGGCTCGGGGATCTGGTGGTATCGTTTGGCCCCTTGGTATATTATTAGCGTTCGCTGGGTACCGCGTATTTGGCTTTCGCTTTAATGCAAATTCGAATCTGGCGATTACCCGGGATATTATCGTTTATTTGACCGTCTGCCAGGACCCAGCCGCGACAAGGAACTGTTACCGGCAATCGAAGCAGCCGCGCGTGGATACACAGCGGTTATCTGTCGATGGGAACGGTAAATCTCCAAGGAGCCATCGTAAATGCGTAACACGGCGATGGTCCTTTATGAAATACGGCCACTAAACGTTGCTATCGGGCGTTCACGAGCGCTGCTGGGAAGAATATTTATCATTGTCCTTTGAGTAGTATGTGCTAGTAGACTTTTGGATGTGAAATGAGGATCCTAACGCCGCAACTTGGATGGTACATTTTCCTTGAGAAAAAATTGTGTGGTAGAATCTGGGATAGCGGAAGTGTCCTATATTGGGAATAACTGAGAATTAAAATTACAATACACTGGCGAATGAATTTATACGTAGGTAGTGGCAGAAAAATTTCTTCTTCGGTAGTGTGATACCGTAGATAATAAATGCAGAAGCTTTCTAGTGTTTCCTCTGAGATAATTACTAGCGCTTCGCAATATTGTGGTTAAAAGTAGCGAGGGATTCGTGGTACTGGTAATTTTTGCAGAAAATCTGCGGGTGGGCCGCCGGAAGCGGGATTACAAGTTTCAATATGCTACGTAAGACAAAGATTGGTAAAACATCTCGAGTATACGGCGCTCCTTTCAATTCCAGACATCTGGTTCACTTTCCTCAGCTACTCAGAAACGTGACTCATTGATTCAACCACCTACAACGAGACCGACGCAATACCATTTTTATCGCCTTACGAAAGATGAATGCTAAAAACGGTAATAATCCGGCTTCTCTATTTTCTACGTTCTTATTCTTTACACACGTACTATATACTTACAGTAGAGCCCCATTATCCCACTTACTAACAAGAGCACACGAGTGCTGGAATGAAGGAATTTTAAAATAATAAAATACTGGTTCAAGCAGCGCAATGTCCATTCACTGAAAACGTCAAATATCAAAATGTCAATATAGGAGAAAACTCAGAAACTAAAACCTTCGGATGGTGGCGAGTGCAGATAGCAAAATATCTAATTAGTTAAGGGATCGTCCTTAAATTACATATAACTTTCGGTGGGGGGTCACGAATTTCTTATCTTTTTAATAATAAAGCTAGTATGCTATAAATCGCAAAATTACGAAAAATGGACATTTCTCGTTTTTCCTCCTTACCCTTCGTATTAGAATGGCTACTTTAAAAACCGAATGTCGAAATAATAAACGTTATCTGTCGTATTAATACACTATCGAATTATTGATACACGTGTACGCGCAATTTGTGCAACGTCGAAATTTACAGGCAGAACGGCGCCGGCAGAGGCGTAAACATTTCCTTCGACGAAACGTGCTCATACGCAGATACGTTATATACGTGCGCGCACTTCGGGAGTTAGCGAGGATGATATACCGCCCAGAGATATTGCAAAAATAGACGGTGCAGCGATTCGCCCGTGTGTCATCCCACTGATACAACAATGAGCCGGGAGCGTTATCAAAAGATGACGGAACGACCACTAAAACGGTGGAGGAGAAAAAAATGCGATTACGTTCGAGTTACGTCTGATTACGCTTCTATTGCGTTCGAACTACGGGAAACGACCTTGCCTCCCCTTTTATTCGTCTAATTACCCTATTTCGCTAGGACACGCGACGATTGCTCCGGATCAGTCAAAGTTTCAATTGGGTAAATTGATTTTGGAGAGACGTGAAGGCGACGTGGAGGTCGCTGGAATTTTCCAAATGGAATTTGCACTTTGCTTTAGGTTGAACCTCGCGCAAGATAGGCAATACGAAGTGGCACAAGCTCTCTTCTAAAAAATCACTAAGGGTCTCGAGGAACTTTGTTCCTCATATTTCCGGGAACAGTGGGCCATTCCGGAGGACAGAAATGGCTGGCCCTCAAATCATTTCAAATCAAACGACCCACATTTTTCCATTCTTGGATATTCCTCTTGGAAATAAATAGCTCTTATTTCAAGCTTCTTTGTAATTTTGGTATCTATGGAAATATGGTAACGGAGGTTAACGGGGTATTCGCTCGAAAAATTGATTTCTTTTTATATGTATTTTTTTATTGGTATGGAGGTTCTTGAGTATTCTATCGAAAGAAATTTGAGAAATTTGAAATATTGACGAGGGTAATATTACACAGGTTTGAAGTTAAACGTGCGGTTAGCGGATTGGCTTGGCGATTAACTTCATACGCGTTTTTCTCGAAACCACATTTTTCAAAACTGGTTAGCATGATTTCTCAGACACCAAAGAGCCGATTAGCTTGCGATTGTATATACATATTTTCTATGGCTCTGTCTATTGCCCCCAAAAAATGATAAAAGTATCAGCAATATCTCCACATTTTGGTTACACAAATTTGGTTCCATAAATGAAATTTTCTCCTTCAATGCGTCCTCATTTTCCCCCTTCGCTATTAACGAATGACTGTTTACTGAAGTTTACTGAACAGAATGAAAGTAGTTTTTTTTATAATTCGAATGAATACAACGGCCACAATCGTGCTAACCGTGAAGGAGGAATTTTTTGAAAGTGATCGCACATAAACACCTCTAATGCAATAAAAATTTGACAGTTTTTAATGTAACGGCGTGAAAATGTTGACGAAACATTAGTAAAGAAATGTACAAACCCGGAACTGCGTGGAACGTTTATTTAGGAAGGAAAAAATTCATATAAAATGCTCCGTTTTCACAAACTTTCGAGCTTATGCCCCCTTAATCCTTGCCGCGCTCACATAAATGAATAGCAAAATAAATGTTACTAATTTTTAAGTAAGCAAAAATCTACGCCTCCAGGACCAACACGTGTCCCATTTCGTTTCAATGTACACAAGCTAGAATTTCCTCGTTATTATCAGCAGCCTCCACGAGAACCAGAGTACCAAATCTGCGCACTTACCTTGATAGTTATATTCAGACTAGTTCGCCGAAAATATAATAGACTTTCTAGGTACATCGGAAGCTGATTTCGTAAGCATTCAAAAGCGTTTACCTATATCTACCCAACATTATTAACATTACAGGACTCTTAATTGAAATGAAACGTCGAATTCCTAGCGTCAGTGATCTCACTGTGACCTGTGTTCACGGCCAGCGAAACTTTTAAGGATTTCCATTAGAATTGTAAATAACTTTGAGAGTCCAGCTGGCGCGAAGAAAGGCTTCGTGAAAGCTGGAAGCCCGTGAATTATTCAACGGAAAAACTATAATACATTCGGATTGGTCCCCGAACGCCTGGAAGCAAACTTTCAGCAATGAACCCAGAACCTCGATGGGAACAATATTTCACGAATTACGCGCAGCGGTTGGACGCCGTGATTTCCGCGAATCTCGCGCGTGAAATATCGCACGCTTATGTTCGTACACCTCCGCAGCCGAAACGCTAGAATTTACGACAGGATATTCAGTGGCGAATGCAAGTTTCATCGCTTCATTTAGCTCGCTTAGGGTGGTAAGCATCCACCATTCATTGGTGACCAACAGGTGGACACCGCGTTCGTTACTAACATCGCCAATTTGACCATGCAGAGTAAGATCCCTATTATCCAATATTAAAAAGAGGTTCGATATCTTTTTGATATTTAAACATACATACGATATTTATTCTAGATTAAGAAGCAAATATATTTTCCAAATATGCTGGAAATATTCAATTTATATTATGAAAAAAATATTCTTTTTTCAAATATAAAGTAAATATGTATTTACTGTTTGAAACAAAACATTTTTTCCGAATGTTCGAGAAATATTCAGTTTATATTATGAAAAAAAAATTCTTTTTCAAATATAACGTAAATATTTATCGAATGGTAGAAAGGAAACATTTTTTTCCGAATATTTTATTTTCTAAACCTTTATTTCACATTTCCAGTATGTGTATATAATATTTCGAATCAACATTTTTTTCATATTAAAAAGTATGGCTAAAAAAATATTTTTTTAATATTTGGAAAAAATATTTAACCAATATTTTGTGCTACTAGGGATATAATGCATAGTCCGTGAAACAATGCGATGCCCCGTTGAAGGCGGCGCGTCAAATTTGATGAGGCAGCATCACGAAGCTTTGATTTAATTATTTTGAGGGGGAAGCTTAGTGAGTATCCGTTGCAGAATTTCGAGGAGATAATTTTCTGGCTCCACTTTGAACGAGGGTAACAATGACAAGGGGGGCGCTAGAAGAGTTCATTAAAGCCACTGAGCAAAAACAGGAAAGGACTGATACAGAGAGGAAATTATGAACGTAGAGGATATTATAGCAGGTGGAGATATTCAGGAGACCCTCTGTAATTCCAAAGAATGTGAACTATTACCGAGTATTTGGTCTATGAAAAATATCTGTAGCTGATGATAATCGATACCGATAGCTAAGAACTCATCTGAAGTTATAACTCTTCGACTCAATGAAGAAAGAAATACGTATTTGATAAATTATCAACGTTGTTAAGAAAACGAAATGGTACCTACGCGATGTGGATCTAAAGCAAAAACAAAGATTAAGAGAAAAACGGACTCGATAGTTTCTCTATAAAAATGTTCGATACTTTGTTTCACGGGGGTAGTTATTCGACGCAACGTTGCTAATTATAGCAAAAATTTAATCGACGAGTGAATAAGAAGGGCATTGATTGCTTATCAATACGGTTACGTGTAGATTCGCTTTAACAGAGAACGCGAGAGTACGCTTCACGTGATTACGTTGATAGAAATTGCGTCTTAGGGAATTGCATTACTGGTATGATGCAAAGTGAAACGCAATAAGAACATCTTCGCCTCGAACGGCTGGCAATAATATTCGCGAACAACCGGATGTCACGCGGATCAATTAGAAACTTATCGCATATCCTCGATCGACTTCTGTGATATCCGAAATGTTGAATGCAACGTAATTTTGAAATGAAAATGGTTTCTGATAATATTTACCATATTGGGAATCTAAAAACATCTTCAATATCGTAGAATTTTTAGCAACTAATTTTGTACAAATAAATATTACAGATTTCAAATTTATAATTAAGTGTTGCAGAAACTATTTGCAATTTAACGATCCTTGTACCAACATAGGGAAACAATTTTTAAATAGAAACGAAGAAATCTTCGGTATCATAGAATTTCATATTAGGAATTCAAACTTAACAAACGACACTTTAATATAAATACGCGAGAATTTTTAAACTTCAAAGTTTTATACATCAGTCACAACATTACACTCCAATTCTATCGATGTTAAATTCTGCTAATAATAATATAATCACAGAATGCTTTTCAAGCAGAATTTCATTATCAAATATCATTTGTAATTAAAAAGCTCGCGAAGCGAAATAAACGCTGCGCGAAGGTAAACGGAATTAAACTACAATAGTGATCCACTTAAATCGCGCTTTCAACCTAACTCTATAATGAATTAGAGCACTGTATCGCAGTAATGGAAATCGGTTTCACTACTTTGTTAACAGTGTCTAGGATCTAATGGAAAAATGAGCGCGTCTAAATAAACGAGAATCGGTTCAGGAAACTCGATTCGCGCCAAACTTCCGAAATCAAATCACGGTTGCCTTAACGAAGCTCGCTACAATTCGAACGGATGTCCGTGGATGACTATAAAGTCGACTTGCTTTAAACGACACCAATTATGGTCGCTTTAAAAATTCAACGTCCTACTTAGAAAACTTATCGACGTCGCAGCTACCACAGTTTCAAAAATATACACACACATCGAAGGTGAAACATTAAAGCGATTATACGTTATCGCGCTGTAAAAATAAAACCGACGCTTGCTGCAGCAGAATTGTATGTTTAGCTTTAGAATAACACCTTCGTCGCAGAAGAAATGTGTAAAAACAAGCGATACAATTTACTTGCGATGGAATTTAGAGTTAGATAAAATTAGCGAGAAACGAAACAAGTGACAACTGTATGACACTGAAATCATGGCTTTACATATATCGACAGAAACGATGAGCTTACACGAAACTGTATTCTAACCTAACGAGCGCGGTGGCACAATCGGTATGACACTTGACTTGTCATTCGTTTGATTCGCGCCCAAGCATCCGCCACTGGCTACGTCGCACGATTGCACCGAAGCAAGCATCGGTGGCACGGTGGACCCCGACAAAACATATTTCCGTCTTCGTTTACCATTCGGCTCGGACGCTTATTTACTCGTCGGTATTGAATAACGTAAACAAATGAGAGAGAAAAAATCAAGGGAATTGGATCGAAGCCGTTGGGCAATGACACGGGCTACGATAACAGTATCGAAAATGAAGAAGATCGTGACTACGATCCGTGTTTCGGAGACCTGTCAGGCCCGATTGACAGCTAGTGGGAGACGGCGGTGGGCAGAGCGCGCCACGCAGTCCCCGATAGCCTAGCACGCAGCCCGAATAACCTACGACGCGCGTATGTTATAAAAGAAAAACTTGAATTCGAGGTAAGGTCAGATAGGTGCGCGACGAACCAGGGCCTTGAGCGAAGGGTGCGAACGGAAAAATGCGAGTGATGATGGAAAAAAGGGCGTGTGAATGCCCGCCGCGAGACACTGGCGTCCAGTGGTGACACGGGATAATGACACGAATGAACGTCACGTGAAGGACCGGAGGCGGGCGAATATCGGTCGTCGATTATTAATTACCTGGGTATGCAGTTCGGTGCTGTGCGGTCCACTTCCCAGGTGGCAAACAGCTTCATGGGAACGGGCCGGGTGGCCGGGGCTGTCGCCTTCGTGCGCTCCGCCATTTTTGGCCCGTCGGCCCACAGAAACACACACCACACCTTTATATCACCGCAGCTCGCGGCTGACTGACTAACCCCACTCGTGGCGCCACGCGAACGACACCTTCCGTTAGCCGGCGAACACGCACGAGAATACACGAAGACACCTCTTGGGCGACGCGCGAATTATGCGCGCGCATAGATTATCTACCCAATTACGGCAAGCCTTATTTGTTGATACATACGTTACTGACAGGATTCAATGTTATTGAAATGAAGTTTTATTAAAATATACATTTCAGCGAACATGTATTCGAATAAATGTTTTAGAGCATACAGATGAAATATATATTATTGATAGATAGCAGTGTCCTGTTCGCGGGGAAAAACGTATTCGAATACAGTTTTTATCGAGGAAATTTTTATTTCAATAAATTTCCTTTATCTTTACGAATAAAGTAGATATTATCTACGAACGATGACTGCTGCTCGGTTGCAAAGAAACAATTATTGTCAACGA
The DNA here is from genome assembly GCA_963932335.1 of Andrena marginata. Taxonomy (NCBI): domain Eukaryota; kingdom Metazoa; phylum Arthropoda; class Insecta; order Hymenoptera; family Andrenidae; genus Andrena; species Andrena marginata. Next base: position 6,798,923 of record OZ010661.1, read on the forward strand.
TATTCTTTATTTCTCAATTTTATGTAATTACATATGTATATTTAGATTGAACCTCTGTTTAGTAGGCGTTACTACTTAAGAGGTTTTTCAAAATCGATCGAAATAGCGATAAAACAAATGGGGAATAACATTTGATTAAATGAAATTTTCGTATGACTGAAAATAATTATGCTATCGTTACTATATAACGATTAAATCATTAAAATGTATTCGTTCTTTGGAGTAGAGTTCGAATAGCTCTGTCGTATTAAGATTGGTGCACGCGAAATCTCCATATTTCGTACGCTTCAATATTCCATACGATTGAAAAACTCGGAATCAAAGAATAATAGCCGAAAGGATTACATATGCATTCACCTATTTCATAAAATTTACCACTCTTTGCAGTGCATTAAAAAACAAGGTTTAACAAAGTAGCCGAAGAGACCTAAGAGCGTTACGCATAATTTAAGTAATATAAAAAATAAAGATGCTATTATACACAATAACAGTTCTAAATGACCAATGATTTTTTCGATAATTTTTTATTACAAAAATGCATAGATGACATGATTAATCAAATAAATATACACATTTCATCTCCTTCAGACGTATTTGCAATTGTTCCGTCTAATTACCGATTAAATCAGGTGATACGATAGCCACCAAATCAACAGAGGTTGAATGCCTGCTACGAACAATATAAAATAGACCCTCCTTTTGTTACCAGACGCCGTGTACGAGCTATGATCCTGTGGAATGACCCTTAACTTTAAGGACCGCATAAGGAAGAATGCTAACGACCCACTGAAATACAACAAAACCGCGTAATACCCTAACCTTCGAAAGACTATCGAAACTGCAAGAGCCGCGTTAATACCAACGTATTTGTAACCGCAGTAAGCCAACAAATCTAATGTCGACAGGCTTGTTTCGATGTTCATTACATAAAGACTTACAATGTGCACTATTAGTTCTATGATGCCCCACGCGAGCGCGGAGCTTGCCAAAAGACCTAACTGCTCCGGAGTGAAACGTTCCTGCATACCTAACACTAATCCTGCCATTACTACGTACGTTAAAAATGCCATGGCTGGGATGTACATATCCGGCGCATTTTTCTCGAAACGTGGTTGCAACGGTACGTCCTGCTCGTACTTCACAGACCAGTCCTGTAAAAACACCAGCCAAACGATTAGTCGGGAATTACACGTGCCATTTATAAAACTTACTTTGTGAGTGAATGGGAAGAACACCAAGGCTAGCTTCGTCAAAACGTAGTCCGTATCGACGTCGAAGTAGTATCTCAATGCCGTAACCGGCACGTATTTCGCCAACTGCTGCTTCCCAGTTCCCGCCAAAGCGTTCCCATATTGCATGGCCATGTTCGCTACGATTGGTTGCGCCAGTAATTGCGTCGTAAACTGTGGAGACGAATATTCTTCTCCGTGATTCTCGTTAGCTGGGTAGCCTTGCATCGGTGGAGTGTTGAATCCGTACGTGGGTGGCTGTTGCTCTGGCACGTTGAAACCATATTCTAGCGGCGTATTGTTAGCCACAGGAACCTGGACAATCAGATAGAAACTACAAGTCTTTCATATTCCGCGATAAAGCGTTATTGTAGTTCGTATCTTCCTTGACTCGTACCTGTTGATTATACATATATGGACTCTGCGGCATCGGTGTTGGTGCAGATAAACCAGCAGATGGGTCGAGTAACCTTTTCGGTTTTCCTATTACAAATGTTCGTTACGTAAACGAAATTTTAAATAGAAAATTCGCAGCTTAATTTTTAAATAGAAAACAATTTTCATATACAAGTGAAAGGTGAAACAGGCGTGGAAAATTAGAAATGTTCAGAAAACTATAACCTCTCAACAATATCTTACATCGACGTGCTTAGGGGTTATAATAACTTTTCTCAGACGCAAAATATCCCAAGCTCGTTTAAACGTTTTTGTGAATACTAACTGTTAAGATTATTGAATCGGAACTGTGATTTATAATGAAGTTAATAAAATATTGCGAGGTAATATCATACGTCTACGAACACTGAACTTACCTCGTCGTGCGCTTGAATGATTGTAATTCATGGTTTTTCAATTGATATTGCCGAACTCTATTAGAACACGCGAAATATCAGGGAGAGATTTTTTGCTCGCGAGTTTAGATCCGATTACTTGCACAATAAAAATCGAAAACAATTCATGCTACACGTCGCTATACCCCGTCATTCATTGCGGAGTCTCCCACTCTCCCACTGCTCAATGCTCATACGCCGCGATTCTGTCATTCTAAACCAGATGCACTTTTGTAGATTACTGTAACTAACGCCGTGGCTCTTTGCCAATATTCTCTGATTGTAATATTTATCTCAATACGTGCAGACTGTACAAGAGTGTCTATTTCTGCGGAGATTCCTCGCAGAAACTACATATTCCTTTTAGTCAATTAAATTTGCAAATATGTTTAATTCGCATATAATTATAATATAGTTAATAAATTACTTCTACGCTAGATATAATCTTAATAAGTTTCGCAATACAGTATAATATGAAAAATAAAATTTCTACATGATACATTGAGATTTTATATGTAGGAAAAAAAGAAGGGTCAGGGGGCACCCGGGTTTGAACCGGGGACCTCTCGATCTGCAGTCGAATGCTCTACCACTGAGCTATACCCCCCGTTGTACAGTACTCACGAAAACTTGAATTCCATTAGATCACTGTACACATTACCGCATTACTCATTCACGAAATTACTGATAACAATAAGCTTCATAAATTTTTATATTTTATAATTATGGAGGCTATGATTTATAAATTATTCTCTTCAGACGAAAAACGTGCATTAGAGAAGCTTGTTAAACTCTACATGTTACGATATAATATATAAACCAATATCTTAAACAAAATTATATGATAGATTAGAGAAACTTATATTTATATCTTAATATGTTGATTTCATTATATTTATTTAATTTCCTCGTTTAGAACTTAGTATTAATTTCTGATACAATCGAAATCTAAATTAATCTCAGACACTAATAACAATACAGGCCTCAGCAGTTCGAAGAAATTTTCAGTTCAAATGGAGTATTAAGTACGAATAAGTATTCCTGTCTCTGTTGATACGTTACTGAGGCGGTGGTATCTAAGCAACCCTTACATTAACTGGCCACGGTATCAGAGGGTTGCCAGTGCGCGTCTCACCCTCGTGTGGTGCGCTTCATAGTTTCCAAAGCGAGCACACCTCGTGGAGAAATACCTTGTTCCGTGTCACAGACATATGTGAAGATTACGCAGACCTCGCGATGGAGGAGAGTCAAAAGCCAGCGACGCAATCTCTCGGAAAGTAAGGTTCAAGCTAAGTGACAGTTCCTCTGATCGAGCACCCAAAATCACGTTCAAGTAATTCATATTTACAGCACAAAAACGCACGTGCAACGTTTGCATTAGAGGACCATCCCTTACCCTCGCTTTGAGCAGCACGCGTCAATAATATGATAAATGAATTGACGCACATTTTTAATTTACTTTCGATCTCCCTTTTCCCGCCCTTTGCATTTCGACTATTTCTTTTATCGGACCAGGGAATCCACCGGGCAAATCGAGCGAACTGTTAAGGAATTAAGCAGCATCTGTGGTATCGCATTGCCACGCGTTGACCCTATATTGAACCACTTTAAGTCCACTGTCCCGAGTGTTAATAGAAAGGTCGTTCACGTTATAACCGTCTCTAAAGGTATTTTGCAGCAAGAAAGATCGCTTATAAATGGATCAGGCGATTCTAACAATTGTGTCAGCTCATAAAATGTTGTGACATACCACTTGAGCGCAAGCATGCGTTGCAAACCTACTATGCTTACGCACTGCGAGTTTGATTTCTAAATACGAACTAATACAGGTATATCAATATTACTTTACATTTACATGATATTACAGAAAAGTATGCCTTCCGAATTTTACTTATCTCAAATTCACTTCATTAATCGTATTAAATTATATTCAACAAGCATTTAAGTTTTGTTCACTCGCACAAGTTTACCCGCCAAACTGGCGCAAACGTCACCGCGAGATCACACATAGATAGATATCGCATTCGCGGAGCAATCGCATAGATATAACGCTTGTCCGAAGCGGAGACAATCTTTCAATAGACATCCAGTGATCTACATTTGTTCCCATTAGCTTTTTTCATTCAACAAATTCGTGTATTTGTCACGAGGGGAAACGAATGTCACTCGGCTGGAAGATAAGTCTACGGTAGATAAATCTTCAGTTCTCGCACTCGCTTGCTCCGATCGCTTTCGTGTCTCGATCGCCGGACGGCGATCGCGGACGGATCATCGATTCGATCTCCAATAAACACGAATCGAATCAATCGTTCTCGCGGCCTGCTACTGCACAGTGTGTGCACGTAATCTCACGTGAAACAGGAGATGTTATCATTAAATATTAACGACGCGGCATCACGAAGAGCGAAGGCCTCCGGGAATTATTAACGGAGCAATAACGATCGACGTGCGGCACGGTGAATCAACGAAATAACGATTTTCAGTCATCGCCGCGTTACGGCAACACGTGCACGTGGGTTCGTTGTACGTGTATGCATATATCATTAAACGTGCGCCACTTTGTTAGGGCTCGGCCACCCTGATTCACTCCTTCAGGCGAAACATTCTTGGAATTCTTCGAATGCATTTTCTTCCAGGCTCTATCGGCTCCTTAACCAGTGCAAATGCACCGTGTTCATTACCTCGCATATATATACAGAAATTTCGATCGCGGGGTGCCGTTATGCTAATTCTATGCTTCTAAATATGAATTCAAATTTTCGGAATAAATCGCTGTGTAGATTTACGGGCGAGAGAAAAATTCTGGCGATTTAAAGTAGGCAGAAAGTTTGAAGTGTAATTGAAATTTGGGGATTTTACTTGCGAGCGATGTCTCACTGGGACGCTCGGGGTAGTTGGCACAGAAAAGTGACTTAGAAGTTTATTTGGGAAATGTTTGAGATACCTTGTTCGGTGAATTTCCTATGGAAAAATACCGAGTCCTGTTATTTTTGCTTCCCAGTCCCTCGTGTTCTCCTCGACGCTTCTCCTTAAGTATTTCTTCTTTTTTTTTTCCAAGATCGATATGTTACGACTCACTGGGCTCGCAGCTGCATAAAAAGGCTCGTTCGTGACGATAATTATTCCGTCGCGAGCCCCCACGGTCGAGGCGCCCGTTGAGAATGCACCGTAACACGCGTGCGACGAATTCTCCGCTTTCCTCAAATCTAATTTGTATCGGGTAAAGTGTTGCTCTCGTTATAACGGCCGAATAAGAGTGAGCGGATAGATCGCAACTTCGAAACCGTTATCGATTCGCGCCTGCTGTTACACACATTATAAGCCGGCTGGAAGTCTGGTTCCGCGATGGCGTGACACGTGACGGGAAACAGCCTAAGAACGTAGACAGTGCTGTTTAAGAACAGTAGTAACACCGCTCGAGTTGCAGGGAAAATTGCCTCTATGACACACGCTCGCGTTTGCATTTCAGCCGTTCCTTTGACACCACACGACAAGTAGAATCTGTCACAGCGAAACGGAAGGTGTCACGACAGTAAGCCTCCTTCTTTTGCAAATTCATAGTTCGCACCGATCATTTATATTAACGGGGTAAAGAAAACTTCATTTTTTCGGGAATTAAAAGAGAAACAAGTATTGTATGTGCGTTTGATTTTACGCGTTTGTAGCTTTATTCCGCTATCTTTTAAGTATATGTGTATAAAAAAGTTGTAAGTAAAAATATCCATTTATAGAGAAATGGGAGCCTCGCGAAGAGAACAATATCCTTCGAGATAGCAGACCTGATCTGAGTAATTGTAATAATTATGTAGACGCGTGGCTATCGTCTGAACTGGTATAATAAGAAAATATTGAGAAACAAAGAAATGGAATGCAACGTCTTAAGGGGTCAGTCCACTGTGAAGTCGTGAAAAATTGCCATTATTTAGGCTTTATTTTTTAGTAAACGGAATTTCCAACGTATATAATGTTTTGTCCACTTATTAATACACTTATTGACAGCATAAGAAAAATCTATTTTAAATTTTTTACAGTTTTTTTAAAATATATGTCGCATTGATGTGAGCGCCTTGAGAATGCGATGTAGCGCTGGTGCAGGTGATTCCGGGAGAACGACGCATTTGAAATAAAAAATTCGAAGTGCGTTGTATTCATTATGAGTGTGGTTATCGGCGGAACTAGGATTATTTTGACTGATAAAAAAATTAACAAAATTGCGAAGGTTTGAAGTTCAAGTGTCGAAATACGGCGAATTTTTCAATCATTTTGCCTTGTAAAAAGTATGAAATGCTTAATCGAAAAAGGTTCCCGTAGTCCCGGCCATAGCCACTGATGTGCTGAATAACGTGTAAACATTTCAGACTGATTCGTCAAATAGTTTTTTTGCAATCACCTGCACCAGTTGAAAAAATATTCGTTTGAGATAATCGCGTTTAAAGTTTTAAAACAAATTAAAATAATTCTTTTAATTTTTTTGTGTATAATATAACAGTAGCTTAATAAATACCAAAAAGATTTATTGCATTATGTGTTGTTTCTACGAAGAAAAGAAAACTTTAAAAATAGCTTCATTTTTCAAACCGTCACAGTGGACTGAGCCCTTAATGAAATTTTAACAATTTCAGCAAAACAGAAAAATATGGTTTTGTTGACCGTGGTAATTCGATTATGCAAATATTTGCAAAATTCTAGTTCGAACGATAAAGGAACGTCTACCGAGTATGCCTGATATATTTGAAGTAGATCGAGACTTTTGGTCTTTTAGAAATTAGACCTGGCATCTGGAAGAATATTTTTCCCTTCGCGATGCTCCTATAACGTAAATCGATTTTTATTTAGAAATTTTTTTATAGTCTTAAAAGATCATAGAATAAAGCTACAAATATCTAAAATGATATGGTTTTTTTTAATTCCGGAAAAATTACATTTTCTCAGTCGTCACACTAGGAAGACACTTTAATGGTCCTTTGTGTGGAATAATCCACTCGAATTAGAATGCTGTTCTCACAGTTACTCTCAAGGACATCCGTCAACAGCCGATGGAAGTTAATATCGTTTAGTGCTACTGTGCCAGTAGCGTGCATACCTGTCCGCCCGTTAATTTCTTATCAAACTTCTTTTCCCTTGAAATTCAATCGATTCATATCGCTCTATTTTCCGCGCTGCACACCCGCCGCCCGCGCGCCAAACTTTCGGACGCGCTCGCGCAACTCAGTTTTTCACCTCGATAATTTCAAGTCGCATTCGAAATGGCTGTGACGGCACCGTTCGTTCGTCCCATACGTATCCCTTGAATTCGAATTCTTAATCGCACACGATAGCAGCAGTTCCGCATGGAAAACAATCTTCCCGTGATAAATGGGGGGGGAAGGCAATTAAACTGAGGGAAACGAACGAGCTACAGTCTTCTATCTCGCTCACTTTTTCCCTTCGCCAGTCGTTGCTTCTTTATCTCCACCGCGAGGCGAAACGTTGAATATCCACCGCTTAATTATTCGCCGCAGTTACAAGTAGCAGATGTTGTAGGATCCACACTGCGGGGACGGTTTAAATTCACCTTAGCATTTCTTAAAGAAACGATCATGATGTGCTGGAGTAAATGGCCGTCGCTGCAATGTTTGTTGGATTAATCTCGTAAATCTGGCAAGCTTGCGGCTGAATAAATCAGTGGCGCAAGAACTGTGAGAAATGAAAATCCGACGGCGACCTTGCCGTGAAATCTAACATAATGGTAATCACCCGTGCCGGTGATAGGTGTTGTGGCGTTGGGTTTCTATGGCAGCGAGCGACCTGGTCAGTCCACCACGTGGACAGTAGCGGAGCTTTAAATTCGGGTCGGGTTTGGTGATAAGTTGCCGATCGGATCAGCGGTCGTGTCAGTCTCCCTTCAGGGAACTAGGCCTCGGTGTCTGTCGGTTAATTACTGGCCGAACTGTTCTTTATTCCAAGCCACAGAATGGAACTTATCGGAGAACTGGCCACGCGATCGATACCGCTTCGTCTAAGGAATAAAGAGGAATCTGTACCCAACCGGTTGCCGTTCATTTGTCGCGATCCTTCGGCACTGAGTCGGTGCATTGCTGTATCACTGCAGACGTGTCTGACACCTACCGTTCCCGTATTGGCTGATCATTATTGGTACCGGTGCTCATTCCCAGTCACGCAGCGGCTGTGTTTACTCCCGGCACGCGGCAGTAGTTAAAGCGCCTTCAGTCAGACAGTACCTAGTAATGGACAGCGGTAGAATCGCGCAGTGAAAAAGGTTCGAGCGGGGTCAGCCGTTCAACCCAAAGCTTTTAATACCTTCATTCACGATCAGATTGTAATCGTATTGTATAGGTTCTGTACGTCCCTATGTACTGTTTCGTTCGCGCTTACGTAGCGCGACACTTGATTTCCATAATAAGTGCTTTTGTATACTAATTTTTCCTTAATTTCGTATACTAACTTTTCCTTATTTTCGTATACTAATTTTTCCTTATTTTCGTTTACTACTTTTTCCTTAATTTCGTATGCTACTTTTCCCTTAATTTCGTATACTAATTTCGCCGTAATTTCGTGTAATAATATTTCGATTTTCGATTCCTGTTGGTACCGTTTGAAATTTTACCCGAACCGCCAATTTTATGAAATCATTTCTACCGTTAGATACGGCGGAATACGAGTTTGTTTTTTAACTGCTAAGTAGTGAGACGATTTTATCGTAATTCTTTGACGAAGTTCGTACTCGATTTCTTTTTCCAAGCACTGACCCACTTGAGTGAGGGTAGGGGGACGGGACATTCTCTTCGGCGCGATGAATTCGATCCGTCGAGAGGGCGAAAGATGCTTCCACGCGAGGTCAGACCAGTCGTGAACCGGTGCCAGAGACGGGCATGGACACTAAGACTCCGCCGATCCCGTTGAAGGTCCAGGAGAAGCCTAAACCGAAGCAACAACAGGAAACCGTGGCGGACGTGTCCTTGCCCCCGCTGACACCGTACAGAAATCATCGCCAGAAGCAGAAAGCTACCGGAACCCAATGGTCGCGTGATGCACCCACCGCTATACGGTATCAGGATCATCAGAAAAAAAGGCCTTACAGGTACACCTTCGCCTCGATCGATATCCATTTCTTTCGCGCGTTGTTTACAGCAGGTTCTCTACTCTCGCTCGTGAAACGACAAATTTCATAAGACCCTACATCGAGCTTTCATAAATCCAAACAACCTACCCTCGGTTAAAGACAGAAAAGTAGAAAGCCAAGTTATACTAAATTACACCTACTTATTCTAAATTTACACTTCTAATTTTGTCTAAAATGTAGAATAAATGAACTTAGTGGTGCATTCAGGATTTAATCTTGGGGGAGCCGAGCGGAACAGATAAAGATACTTTCAATGAAAATTCAGTGAAGTTCATTAGACGATTATAAAAATTTATTTAAAGAATCAAATCCAATTTTCTTTTCTTTTCACAAAGCTCTTGAATTACTTCAGTCGCGACTACATTAATCTCCTTTTTCCTTTTTCTTTGGGGGTACCAGGGTCGCTTGCCCCCCCCCCCCCTTGGGTGCGCCACTGCTTCAACTACCTTTCACTCTGTACAAAGTAAAAGTTAACGCGCTACCGTCACGTGCCAGTATTGCACGCCTCCATTCACGGTTATTTGGCCATTACAGAGTGCTACAGATCGGCGCGACGCCCTTGATGCACGCCTGCCAGCAAGGTGACAGAGCAAGGGTGCTGCGGCTACTGAAGGAGCAGGAGGACACGATCGGCTACAGGGATCGCACGTTGAGGAGCGCTCTGCATTATTGCATGGACGCCGGGACCGGAGGTGCCGTGGCCGCGGCGGCACCGGAACTGGTAAACGCACCCGACGCCGAGGGACACACGCCGCTTCATTTGGCAGTGATCGCCGGCGACACGCAATTGGTGGCCGTTTTGCTGGCGAACGGTGCCGACGTGAACGCCAAAGATTTGGAAGGACACAGTGTTCTTCACTGGGCAACCGGTATCGTTTTCAACGCTCACGTTCACAAGTGTCGATACGAGAAACGGGGCTGCTCATATTGGAGACGTAGAATTCGGCCCTTAACACCCTGACCGTCAAGTATTTTTTAGTAATAGAGTTGCTCGTATGCGCAGGGAATGTCTGATAATCTATGTCCCATCGAAGGCTATAATTAAAAATCGAATAAACAACTTTGCCCAAGTTGCTAAGATCGATTAGTATAAAGATAATTAAAAGTGTGGAACGAAGATTTAACGGACGGCCGATGAACAGTTTCCGCCTGAGCCCAGAAGGTCCCCCGGGGCCTCGTCTTCGAATGAAAAATATTATGATTTCATCCAAACACTATATGAAAATGGAAGAGACTATAAATTCGACCCGTATGTATTTTTTTTTTAAGTATATGTTTGTCCCCGCATAACTCCTCAGCATATTGTATCGATATATATAAAACTAAAACGTAAAACCTAAACAATTTTTAAAGAAATTAAAACCGACTTGAAAAAAATAAAAATGCTCTAAAAAGTAAAAAATAATTTTTTCCCTTATTTAATCTACGACTCTCATATTTTTTTAAGTCGACGCATCATCATTTGCACTGTGTGAATCTGGCGCCGACTTAAAAATAATGAGAGTCGTAGATTAAAAAGTTATTTCTCATTTTTCAGTGCATTTTTATTTTTTTGAAGTCGGTTATAATTTTCTATTTTAATTTTTTCTGTACTACTACACTTAGCCCGTTTTTAGTAAACTACCTCCTCGTTTTCCCGAAATAAATGGGTGCCCCCAGAGCGTTTGCCACCTTGGCCTTTTTCCTTAAATCCACCACTGGTGCCTCGCTTTCAAGGAAATCGAGTTTGAAAATGTCAAACGCTGGCGCGCAAGTAGTACTATCAAGCAATGGTCAGACGCGGGTCTTACTGCACTCCGCGCGTGCTCGATGCATCTTAAAAATAGATTTCTTTTAAACAGAGGCCTCTTACGGGAAAAGTTTATTCTACATTTTCGATTTATTCGTGTCTATCTCGTCTCATCTCTTATCTCTTTCCGCACTGCGAATTAACCCCCGCCCTGTGTGCTGTTAGCTAAGTCCCGAGGATACGATCTATCCTGCCCACCATATTTGAATCTAATGGTGTCATCCATATATACATTCACGTGGCAATGAAGGTGTGAACATTCAGATTACAACAATTACAGGCTGCGAGAGTAGTAATTTTACGGTCGAACGCGATCGAGATCGGTGGAGCAGTATTTGAGCTCGTGAAGAATAATCGTAAATCAAGACCCCGATGTAGACTGACTCAGCTCCCCGCCCGCGAAAGGTCAAACTGTAAGCGACCGCGAGTTAACGATTCCTTAGAAGCTGCGGAAACTGTGAATTACCAACCGTATCGTTCCTACCGATCTCCGGTAAAATCAGAGTGTATTGGTCAACTAAGGTTACTGGGTCACTCCGAGTGACGTCATTCCGGTCCGCCAAGGAGCACGCGATACCCGTGCCGAGATAATCCACGAGATTGACCATTGTCGTCCTTGATGTATTCAAATGACCAGGGATTTATCGCTGTGCGCCGCGAGTACCTGTTCTTACATTCACCCGTCGGCTTTACTATAGAAGAAAAAGTTCGTAATCAACAGTTGCATCTGTACAATTCAAGAACGTCTCGTGTGAGCAGCCACCAAACAACGCACAGAGCTAAAGAAAGGGAGATTTCTCCAAATAACGGCTCGACCTGCTTGGTCATTACCTTGAGCTTTGCAGCATTTAATGTCCTTTCGAAAAGTTTCATGCAAAGTATTTCTATTGTTATGAATTGCCTCCGAACTGATGTTTTACGTGCTCGGCTGATTAAAACAAATGAAGAATCTCTGATTGATAAGGATGAGAGTGTGGTATTTAATTTTTAGAAATTGTCGGATTTGTTTTAAGGGTTGTTCGGTGACCTTTCTTTCCCTCTGCGAGAGCTTATCGCGTCGACTATGCCGGAGTGTTTAACCCATGCACGAATATATATATATATATATATATCTGTTTATAATTGTGCGTAGTGTGCGGGGAGGCAGAATGTGTTCGATTGGTGTTGGCGTCGGGTGCTAGGCCCTCGACGCCTGACCTACGCGGAGGATCTCCTCTTCACTATGCCGCTCAGTGTTGCGGCGCGGCTGCCACTGCCGAGCTTGCTGTGCCGAAGAAGGTTGGCCTGAAAGTCCTGCAAACCCTCCTGGAATTTGGTGCCGATGTGAACGCGAAAGATGAGGATGGAAGGCAGCCAATTCTATGGGCGGCAAGTGCTGGCAGCGTTGAAGCGGTGTTAGCACTGGCTAGGTCAAGTTTCACTTTATCTAACTACATATTTTGACTATCGCTAAATATCCATTGAGAAGAGAAATGTTCTTTTACAGTAAATTAGTATCACTCCGCGGTATTGACAGTTTGAAATTTTTTGAATTATTCAAATACCGCTATTTCTTCCGAGTTCAGTTTTCTCTCGAAATTCCTCAAAATCCATTAGCCCCGAGAAATGGCCATCTCTGACATAATTAATTTTATGTCCTCGTAAACGTTTAGATGACCGCGGGGAACTTGTTATTCTAAAAGCAGTAATTAAAATACAGAGCAGGCGGTTCAGCTGCCGCAGGAGCTGCAGACAAAGATGGCCTCACGGCTCTTCATTGTGCAGCGTCCAGAGGACACGCCAGATGCGTGGAGGCTTTGGTGAATCTATGCGGTGCCCATCCCGACCACGTCGACGACAACGGGTGCTCAGCGTTGCACTATGCAGCCACTCTCGGCCATGCTGATGCCACGGCTCTAATTCTGAAATTAGGGGCTGATCCCAATCGACAGGACCGAAAGGGTAGAACGTAAGTAGCCTAGGTAGCTGAACAACACCTCTTCTATGAGCTGCTCTTTTGCCTGCTCCTGAGGCCAGAAATTTCAAAACCAGGATCGTCTGTTTTATGCACTTCCAAGAAAGAGATTGGAGAAATCTACCAACCCTCAAAATGGCAAAAAATTAATTAAACACAGCACGGATCCCATAATTGTGCGATCTTCATTTTGGAAAAAATTACCAACCCATAGAACAACTCTAACATTATAGGATTATTAAAACGTTCAAGCCGCAGTTCTATTTTAGGCTTAAAAATCAAAAACTACAGAAAATTTAAAATAATATCAATTATACTACTCACCATTAAATAACCCTTCGTAAAACATCGCAAGACAATAACAAGAAATAAAATATATCCAATCGAAATAAAGCTACTTTACAAATTTATAAATTTACTCGATTTTGTTGGTAGCTTTCTGCATAACTTGGCCCAAATGACGCTTTGAGATTCTAAAAGCTTCTATCCGCAGCGAAAGTGTCCAAGTTAAAATTAATAGAACCCGTTTCAGACCAGCACTCTGCGCGGCAGCCAAAGGTCAACTGGAGACTCTGAAGATCCTGGCGCAACACGGTGGTTCCCTTTACGCGAGGACAGTGAGAGGTACCGGCGTCGCGCACGAAGCTGTAGCTTCCGGTAGGATCGAGCTGATCAAGTGGTTGGCAAAGAAACGTCCGAGCACTTTGGACGTCGCCACGCACGACGGCAAGACACCTCTGCACGTGGCAGCTCTCCATGGACACCTGGATGCTTGCAAGGTTCTCTTGGACAATGGCGCAAGGATTAATGCCGTGCTGCGAACCAGCAAGGGCAATCTGATGACAGCGTTGGACGCTGCGCTTTATAGGGGCTACAGGGACTGCGCGAAGCTGATTCAAATGCACGGGGGAACCACCGCGCAGCAGCTGAAGATACAGAAAACTGGGCCCAATAAAGGTCAGGTTAGGTATATATATATATATATATATATTTGTGAAGATATTTTTAAAAGACAGAATCGTGGGTTTTAATTAAAAATTTCTCTTGTTAGTATCAAAAGTTGTCCGGGTATTTATGAATACTGATGAACGAGTGATTTGCGTGGTCGTTGGATTCTTAATTTGTCGGAATATGGAAATGGCTTTAGTGTTCGCAGCGAAATTACGAATGAAGCACGTGGACAGCAGCACCGACACCGAGAGCAGCCCTCGTAGACAAGGCCGCGGTCGTAAGCTTCCGGACCTATACTACGAAGAGCAATGGATCGAGAAAAGAACGCGGCGAAGGGGAAATCTGAGGAAATTGGCTCGCCAGGATAGCCGTAGTTTCAGCGAGGAAGAAGTTAGATTGTCGAAGACATCCTCGAAGAAGGACCATCAAAGGAGAGCTCGCAGTGAATCAGCACGGTAGAATATTTCTCAGTTTGATAGACTTTTAGATAATTTATACACCCACCGCACGGATCGTATGTTTGGTGATTAAAAAAGATGTCTAAGGAATGAAATATGTAGCTGAAGGGGCAGTTAATATCGATCGAAAGATACCATTTTTCTTTTAAAATTACAATATTCCAAATTCATCGGTTACTTTCACTTTTAATAGAACTCGTCATTCTTCGGGCATGTAGAAAAGATTTCTGACCGGTCGATATTCCCTTTACCTTTGATCATTATAATGTTTCAGTTACGACGAAGATGACACCGATCGAAAGTTAAGGAGAAGAAGTAAAAGGCGATCGATGAGAGCTAAACGAGATTCCAGCGAATCGTCGATAGATACGGACAGTTATGAGCAGGCCAAAGGTGCACCCAGGCAAAAGTCTGAGTCGCGGAGGGAGGAAAGCAGAACGGAGAGAAGTAATGGGACGGAAGACAAGGAAGACGACTCGCGAAAGGATGGCGAGGATGATGAAAGTGTTAGCGATGACAGTCTAGAAGTGGTGGTGGTAAAGAAGTGTTTGGAGAAGAAATGTGAGAAGGTAGTACTATATAATTGTTTATTTATTATCCCTGCTTTGAATGGTTTCCGCTTACACTTACATTTACATCTTACATCTTACATCTTACATTTTCTTACTTCTCTCTCATTTGATTATGTCCAGCAGTCATTACAAAACCTATAAAACTTTTACACTAATTTAATTTACTGTCTTTGCGCTCTCTATTTGTTTTCTGACGTATCCCTCGCTACTCGCCCCCTCCCCCCTCTTCTGTTTTTCTCCAATTATCTTCTTCACCCCTTCCAGCCCTTCCCCTGTATCGTCCAGGAAGTCCTTAACACTTTTGACACCCTTCCCGCCTTCGCATCCTCTGGCCAAGTTCTGCTCTATCGTTTCATCTTCTCTTCTGTGAGAAGGTGGTATCAGGGCGACGATCGAAGACGCCCAGGGAAAGTTCGAAGGAAACGAAATTCACGAAAACGCACAGGAGCACCAGAAGGAAATTGAAGTCCAACAGGTCAAAGGTATCTACCAACGGTGAAAGTGCGACGGACCGTATGCAGCCCTCTGACAAAGGTCAAAAATCCAAGAAGTCGGATATTTTCGAGCGGGACACACCAAGGACTTCGATCGACGACGACAGCCAAGAGAAAATAATCGAAAGTCGGTACCGTAAGGATGTAACGGACAGCACCAGCCAAGAAACGGTCGAGCGTGTCGTTGTGACGGCTATGGTCCACAAGAACCAAGCCCCGGACACGCCGAAATCGGTGGTAGAAGCTTCGAAGGAGGTCACCTTTGACGACAGATTGCGGACGGAAGTGATAGAAACGGAGGAAGTGTCCAGGGATGCTAGCTCCGGTGCGAGCAAAATGGATGATATCATCCAGCAGAGTGACGAGTCACGTAGCAGCCTTGTGACTAAAGCAGCCAATTTGAGAAAAGACGTGGAGGAAATGAGGCAACAAGCCACCCAGGAAAAAGCTCAGCGCGAGGAGAAAAGGAGGCGGAGTCAGGACGAGGGAAAGGCGGAGGTAAGGCAAGACGAGGGAGACACGAGGGCTAGCCAAGGGAGAGGAGATACAAGGGACGGTCAGGGTAAAAGATATAGTAGAGATGGAATTGACAAAGATCAGACACCTTCTGCCGGGGTAAAAGAAATGGATAGGCGGCAAAGTGAAGGTGAAGCAGGTAAGAATTTCAACGAAACAGTAATATCTAGTTAGCATCGATAAATATAGCTGAGACCAAAGCACGGACGAGGTGTAGAATAGACCTTACATCCTATATAAATTTTTCTCACACAGATCGGGTGCTCTTACCATTTTCCTGTCGCAGGCAATGGCTATCGATTAACAGTGCAATTAAATCGCAATCTCTAAGTAGTAAGAGATTAGAATTGGAAACAATCGAGAACTAGGCCAATTTACACTAGCTCTTTGTTTTTCCCTTTACTAACTTTAACGACTTGGGTGATCGAGTTGAATCACTTCCTACGGTCACCGTTATTAGATCTCCCGCGAAGTCGGTATTTCAGTTCGTGTGAGACGAACTCCCATAAGATTACGGGATCAGTATTCCCCACAAAAGGGAGCCCCGAATAAGAGATCTCGGAGGATCGGCTTCGACGGCATTGGTAAGGCGGCTGACCAGTAACGCGGAGAACCCGAAGATCACCCGAGGTCCTTTTTTCCGTGGCTCCCGAACATATACGAATTGCAATGCCTCTTATTCCTGGAAGATGTAAAGCGTATCCTATACCTCGTCTATGATAAACGTAAAATTACCATGTTCGAGCAAACCTTTCTGTCAATTTTCTGTAGAGTCCTCTTTCCAGGCAGGTTAGACGCACACGTGACGACCGAGTCAGAAAGTTCCACGCTGGACTCTCAGAAAGAGTGTCAGGGACTGCAAAGTCGGCAAGAAGACGAGGCAGTTTCCAGGTCCGAAGGAACGACGTCGAAAACTGACGACAGCTTGGATAAAGACGGACAAGACGAGAAGACAGATGCGTCTGAACGTACTCCCAGAGAGAGCTGCGATGTATCGGAGGAGACGAGCAAACACGGAGATTCAAGGGACCCGGAGGACGCTCGGGCGGATGATGCTACCCCTAGAACAGCCGTGGAGGATATTCCACCGTCGGAGGAGGAAGAAGACAAAAGATCAACGCCCGAAGACAAAGGGAAATCGAAGAGCAAATCAGGGACAGGGAAAAGGAGGCCGTCGTTCGACGGAAGGAAATCGAAGTCAGCGCCCTCGAGGCAACAACCAGAGGGTGGGGCCAGCCCCAAAAAGAGCAACGGCAGTCGTAAAAGGAGAGAACCCGGTAAGAAACGAGAAGCTTCTACGAAGAAGGTTCTGATAAAGCCGACGTCAGAAGAGACCAGCAACGTTGTTACGGAGGAAGCATCAAAGTCAGAGAAAGTCGAGGAAAAGGTAGCTGAAAGCTCGGTGAAAGAGTCACCGGAGGATAAACAGGAAGCAGATTCCGCTCGCGGCAAGTCTGTAGACGTTTCGTTGGCGTCCAGAGATTCCGCGTTAATGGAAGAAGCTGATGGCAGACCATTAAGCGTCGAAACGCCGGTCGCGATGAAAAGAAAATTGTCTGGCGAAGAAGAAACCGCTGAGGACTCGCCGCCAGCCAAGTCTAACGTGGACGAACAGGCAAAAGAGAACGAGGACGTGAAAAAGATTAAAAAACGTCCAGCTGAAGACGCGTTAACGACAGGTGAGTATTAAGAAGATTACAAGAACAATTTGCTATTATTTTATCTTATAAAGTATTATCTACTTTCAGAGGAAGAGAGCTTCCGGTATATCGACGAAAGCTCCTCGAGCTCGCCGAAATCGGCGCAAATCAGGCGCTCCAGACCCTCCACGGGGAAAGCTAGAAATTCTGGCAGATCGTCTTCGCGATCGTCGACGAAGAAGAGTCTATTCGAAAGTTCGGAAGAACGGTCGCCGGACAGAAGCGCTATTGTCGCCGTGATAGAGAGTCCAGAGTGGGACGAAGAGGACGAAGAGATCGAGAAAGAGATCAAGGATGCGATTGGAGAAGACGAGGAGCATGAAACAGAGCCTGAAGAGGACAATGAGATCGGAGTCGTGAGGGTTCTGCCAAGCACAAGCGAGGAAGAGACATGCCGAACGGGTCAGGAAGCTTGCAGAACTTCTGTGATTGACTCGTTGCACCAAGTAAGAAACTGTCGCAAGTAATTAAGGGAAGATTCTGGTCTAACAGCCCCCAAAAGTAACTGATATTTATGATTTTTCTTTAACTATTGTTAATATTAGATTATACTCTTTTGGGATATAAGAAGGCGTCTTTAAACTTGCGATTCCAGAAAAATTAATAAATAATAAGAAGCATTGACACAAAAAAAATATTTTCTGCAAGTTTAAGGGTGCCTCCTTATATCCGAAAAGAGTTTAATCCAAGACTAGCAATAGTATTTTTTCTTTTAAAAATTAACGTAATTATGTATAATTTCTTTTATACACTTTGTCATTATTTTAAAGAATTGGTCCTTGCGCTTTTTCACGCAGGTACAGCCCGGTACTCGTACTCGTTTCACGCGAATTCAGAGCCCACAGGAAAGCAGAACCAGCCGATCGCAAGGGAAACAACGTCGTGACAGCGGTGGCAGAGACAGCGGCATAGAACCAAGCCCGAGGGTGTCGAGAATACCGAGAAGAAGGATCATGAAGTGTTGCCCTAATACTGACAAACAGCAGGCGCTTAATATGGACACTGTGACGAGGGACGTGCAGATCAGCTTACGGAGGTATCACCTCGAGAGGAAGATCTTCTTCCAGTTAATGGAACTGAAGAGATTACAGATACGCCATGGGAGGGCGAACGAGCAAGTTCTGGTTAAGAGACAGGTAATACTTGTCGCAGCTGCTTTTCTTATAAAGGGTTCGGATAAATATTCAAGTTATAATCAGCAGGATGGTTTACTCGAATGCGTTTCTTCCCAGGTGGAGGCTTTCCATAAAGCAGGAATGTCTGGGCCCACCCTTGGAGTAGCAAAGTACGACCAACCCTTAACTTTCAGGTTATTAGTTTTCGAAATTATTTATATCATAAAGCAGGTAGATTTGGAAGAAGAAAGGATTATACTTCTAGGAGCATAGGAGTTAGAAGATAATTAATATTTTCTGTTAGACATTTCGAGGCCTTCTTGTATGACCAACTTAGGAAGCTCCAAAGAAGACCAGCCACACCAGACTTTTGCACGGAAGCGAAGCAATGTACCCAAAAAACTCACCGCTGCCATCATGCTACAAGTGCTTACACTTCCTTCCCTGTATACACATATCGTACGTTCTTGTAATATATTGGTAAAAGAGATGGATTTCAGAATTCCATTTCAGACGTTCGTGCTTGAATTGGGACACGCGAGACTCGATTGGTTGTTGATGAGAGGCGTAAATTTAATAGCAATTTTCATCTCTATATAATTCAGTATTCTACTGTGATACACGATTTTCTTTTAACCTTCTTTAAGAATTTTTATGGACTTTTTATATCTTAAACTGTGAATATAATTCTTTTGGCTAAAAATATGAAATAAAGATGGCGTCGCAGCACATAACGGCCTCCAATTACCTCCACAAAAATTGCTCGATTTGTTTCCATGTTTCCGGTCGTCCGAAATAAAAAAAAAGCAAAAAGATTCTTAAATTATTCGGACATTGACTATCGTTCGTAGCAGATTCGGATTGAAATTCCAAAAATTCTTAAAATGGTGGCAATTTGAACATTAAGTGTCGACTTTTACCAATTTTCTTCGTCTTTTTCGGGCTATAAAATTAAAAAATATTTTGACCTAATTCTGCTAGGGACGATAGCGATACACCTACCGAAGATGTGTCCGCAAGATGGGCCGAATCGAGTCGAGTAGAATTCGAGATATTGTGGTAAGCATTTTCTAAAACGCGTTTAAAGTTTTGCAAGCACTTCCAGAAAATTCTACTTACACCTACTCTACCACGGCTGGCCCGTAATAAAAATCTTTCATTAAGCCCATAAAAGAATTCCTGAAAAATGTTTAAAAATCGCGTGTCACAGTAGAATACCACCTAAGGGTATAGAAATGGACTACTGAAATCCGGAAATTTAATTCAGATGATCTTCAAAAGGAGTCAGTTTCCCTATTGTGATTATAGATTATAATTGCAGTAGGTGGAGGCGGCCAAGAACAAGCGGATCTTCTTCCGAAGATAGAGAGTCGTGGAAGAGGACAAATGACGGTAATGTCTAATTATTTCAAGAGAAACTATAATACTTTCTCTCCCAAACGAATACTTCGTGCTAGTTCTGAGAATGAGGCGCGTGCACAGCCAATATTCTATCGCGTTAAATAATTAATGCTTAAATGTGGTATTAATAATACAACTTTTCTGTCTTATTGCCGACTCATTCTCTGTCCCTGTACAGAGTGAACAAAAAGTGATGTTACAAAATTCATAAGCATGTTTCATACATGCCTGAGAAGTCAGAAGAATGATCCTAACAAATATGAAATCAGAAATAAATGCTACTTCAGACATTTCATGTACACTTTATGATTTTTGAAGAGTTTATATCTAATGAAGCTGAAATTAGTATGACCATTTCTTAAGATAATTTCCTACAAATCTTATGAAGTCAGATTTGAAACATTATTTACAAAGTTACTATTTGTTCAAGGTGGAAGTAACGCACGGGGAAGAGAAGCAGATAATAGCTCTTCCAGCTGAGAGGCTGGATCGTACAAAAAAATATTACGTAACATTCACCGTCCGGGGGGAAGCACACGAATCGGAGAAGCCTAAATCATCGCCCAGCGTCCAAAGAAATGCCAAAAGCGTTTAAAAGTCTTCAATTGCCATGCCTTCCTATTTTAACGATTACGTCCGCATTTTTCGTTTCGCATATTTGCTTGGGGGGAAAAAAAAATACTTTTTCTACGTGATACTTTTTTCCCCTCTTCGCGGTGTCATTAATTACCTGCTACAGCTGCAGCAGGTTTTTTACGATTTTATAAATTAGCTTCTCAGTGATGGTATGATTTTTCTTATAAAGCGATACGTTTACAGTGAAAAGATCTGAAAACTGCCAGAGGAAGGATCGTGTATAAACGTCGTAACATATAATATTGAATAGAACAATGTATCGGGTATAAAATTAATCGACTTCGCTGTAAAAATGATAAATAATATAAAGACATTGTGTTGTGATGCGTTACTGTGAATAACGTGCATGGAATCTCAATCTAACTTAAAGAAAGTAGTGCATCGTTGCCTTGAAAATTTCAGCAATGATATTAGAAAAGGGACACGCGTTTTTTGTATAATAATTTAGTTAAATTTGATGGACGTTTATTCGAAACTATTCAATTTTTTCTTATAGAGTAAATGCTGCCCTCGCGAAACGTCACAAACGTGCATTAAGAAATGCTGATTAAACAGACATAGGTGCAACTTCATTCTACTTGTACAATAATAAGCATTTTGTTCTTGCAAGAGCAGGGACCACATCGCAAGAATTAACCCGTTATACATACTCTGTATATTTGTGTAAAGGGAGTCGTTTCAAACGATGCATATGTAATCCTGTGTACAATAAAAAGAAATTACAATCCACATATTCCCAACACTCATGTTCATCGTGACTGAAAGATACCAAAAAATCGGCTATAGTTTTAATAAATAATTGAAGTACTCATCTACAGTTTCTTTTTCCCAAACAAAACCTTCTATCAACACTACGAAATCTATTCATAAACAATTTAACCCCTTTTTCAATTTATTGATGTAAAAGTGTTGAAGTGGCCCAGCTTCTAATGCGCCAAAACAAAAAGGCACCTGATCCATCGATTCTACCGTATTTCAAACCATAAATTACAGCTAAAGGTCAATTAAAATTCCCTTGAGAATGGTCATTTATCGCGTGCGATTGAATATTTTCGAGATGGTTATGCGCATGGCTGATTGTCATACTGTTCTCCATCCCTTCGCCATCACTCAAACCCATCAACTTCGATGGAAGGAAGGGTCGCGTAACAGTGCTGTCACTAAAACCTCGTACTCGAGACGAATATCCAACCGAAGTTATTCCCACGTCGAGGAACTTGCGGGAATTATCGATCAGCCCTCTGACGTAGTTAAACAAACGGTCGGGAACCACTGATCGCTTCGATTCAGTGGTGAAACGTGACGCTGTTAGTGATAAGACAGCCACAGGGTGGTCTGTCAATAATGCCGTCGCGTCAGATGGAGTCAGCAAGAGTCAGAGTGAAGCTCCCGACGATGGGTCCCGAATTTTCCAGCAACGGCACGAGGTTCCTGTGAGAAGCATTCGCATGGACAAATGGCTCCAAGATAGAAAGCTCTGGCTTTTCGGTAGCACACTGCCCTTGCTGCCAAGAAGGTAAACACTGACATTTTTGTAGAGCCTCGCACTCAACCACGAATGACAATTGTGCTCTTTAGTAAAAAGAAATGTAAAAAAATATGAGTTGGTCATTGGAAGAGTATCATACCTATCTGGAGATACTTGTTTTCTGTCCGAATCACTTTGAAATATGATAACTCAAGACGTGGTTTTATTTCGAAGTTTTCGAAATATTTTATACCTTCGTTTCTAAAAGTTTCATTTTTGCCAGACAAAGTGAAAAATTCCATACTTTTGTTTGCCAAGTTGTTGTAAATTACAGGAGCACACGAGTCATTGCAATATTATTCTCTTATCTATGTTAATCAGGGACCTGGAACGAAATTTTTTCTGGTTCGTTTCAGTTCAGCTCTGATAATAATTTCACTAATCTCGTTTCGATTGATATCGTTGCTGCTGAAAAATATTTCGTTTCCATTGGAAAGGGAAACAAATTTTGTTCCGAACCAGTTATTTCATATTTATAAAAGAACTCGTATAAACTTATTTTTAACAATTCTATTGCACTTGGTTGTTATATTATAAAATTTTATACATTATAATTATGTATTATGAGAAACTAGTGTTTTGAGGCTTACACCCGAAAGCCTTGAACAATATAAACTGTATAAAAAAAAAGTATATTATACAAAATAAAAACCGGAGCTCACGGAAAGTATCTACTGTTCATATTCAGGCAAGAATAGATCCACGATTAAAATAAGGGGGGCAATGAATATCAATTTTTCAAATTAAAGTATGCATCGAAAACAAAATAACGTTATTAACCGGAATTTTTATTTCGGTTATATCTTTTAGTTTATCGTTTTCGATTCTCTTCCGTTCTAGGTCCCTGACATTAATATTATTTCTTTATCTATTTGTTGCATAAATGTTCGTAAAAATAGGATCTGACTGCGTCGAGCGTTTCTTTTTTTTGTTTTGTTACGTGCTCCAATTGCTGCTCGAACTACTTTCGTATTGTAAGAGAAGTATTACCAAAATTCTGAATCGGGAAATAACGAAGCAACGGTGTAGCCGGAATCCGAAGGCTGATTCTTTGCATAATAGGCGACTTTGACATTGGTTTAAATTGATCGATCTCTGTTAAATAGTTTCATCACGCGAGGCTAATTATATGCACTAAACGTCATGAATCGCCATTAAACGTGGCTGATGTGTCAACAGAGGGGCGGACGTTTAACGTCGTTCTCAAGTAAAAATAATTCCCTCGCGTGACGTTATAGTTTCCATTTGGAATTCAAATTTCCGGGAGCAAACGTCTATCGAAATGTCAACCGAACTATTTCAGATTGTTTTAAATACAAGTATTAAGTACTACGGTACTGTCTCCGTAAGTAAAATACATTTCGTGATAATTCACCATCCCCACTACCTCCTTTATAGTTACCGCGGCGAGTGAGAGGGACTGGTTGTTAGAGCGAGTGAAAGAGCACTGTAATTTATGGCTCGTCACTGTTCCGTGCCCTCTCGATCGTTCTCCATCCCTCTCACGCGCCGCACAGTGAGGCAACACGGACTCTTTTCTGTGATATTCGTAAAATTTTTCATAGGAATAAGGTAGAGGGGCGAATCTTTATGGAGGGTAAAGCTAAGATGTTACAGAATAAGGGAGAAATATTGAAGAAGTATGACAAACAAGCTTTGACCTTGAAACTGCATGTCAAAACTGACATTTTCGAAGAAAATTCCGGTTTTCCGTTATAACGTGTGGTTGAAGTTTTCCCTTGACTTGTTATACCTACTCCATTTCCTATAGACTTTAACGCGCTGAATTTAAATCTGGCCGCAGAATTGGTCTTACTCTTGCCCAAAAGAAGAAAAAAATTTCTATGATTACTTCTATTATGTGAAGTTATATTTCTTCCTGCACGTGACTACCTATATGTTTTTTTTCCACATGGATCGATTTCTCCCATTACTCCGCTCGCAAAAGTATGTCAGCGTAAGGGCCGCAAGGTAGGTAACAGAAAAATGAATGCTTTATAAGACTTTTTCACATTTCATATCGGGCATACATTTTGACACGAATAATATTGTCAAACGTTTCATCATTGCCTAATCAACGCTTTATGATAGTGAAATAGTGTCATTGTTTTTGAAGCTTCGATATTCGCAAGATGTTTTTGAAAGATCTCTATTAATAATATTCGTAGGAATGTTCAATCCGAACGAAAATATTCAGAAAATAGTCGGTAACGAAAATATTCGGACACCTTTTGAAATCGTATAACTTTTTTAAAATTAATCCAAACGACTTAAGTTTTTCTTGTGAAGCTAGAAGGATTAGTTTGCTAAGTGACGTGACTCGCCGTTTTCAGAGAAAAGTGCACTTGGTCGGAATAGTAAAAGAAAATAGCAAAGGTCGTTTTTAAACTTTTTTTGTGTTAGCCTGTAATGAAAATTCAAAAAATCCATTTGTAGATTTAAGTAAGTTGTATATACGCCTAAAATTTCGTGAAAATCGGTTAAAGGTGCTCTGAGCTACAAACGCTTAAAGATCGCGGAATAAGATCGAAAATCGCGAAATTCACGAAATCAGCCTCTCCTATTTTTTTTTTGCCATTCCGCCCATGTATTTTTACTTTTTCAAAACGACGAATCACGTCACTTAGCAAACTAATGCTTCTCAGTTTTTCTAACTTCTCAAAAAACTCAAGTCGTTTGGATTAATTTTAAAAAAGTTATGCGATTTTAAAAAATGTCCAATTATTTTTGTTACTCACCGTATATGCTGAAGCATCGTAAACACTGTCGTTCTCGATAAATAATCGGAGATGCTAACAGGCATCAAAACTAAATTATGAAAAAGTGTGAAAGATTTCCCTCCCGGTACCTGCCGATACGCGTCAGCAATCGATAAGCACGATTTGCGCCAGTAACGTCCATCAAATTGCTATTGGAAATTGCGAAATTTTCAGAGTTCGCTACACCCGGGAGAAAGTTGCGTAACTTTCGTCGCCATCTGTCACGTCACTCGCGAAACCGGAAACAACATTTTAACCCCGTTCACGGTCATTATTCGAGCATAGGTGGTGTAGTAGCATAATATCGATTGTCAATAATCAAGAGTACATACATCGCAAAGTAGCGTTTCAGCACACTTAGTAACGCTCGGTATGTTCAACGACAAGGGTGTATCAGCAACAGGATACCATGGACATCATTATGGGATTCCTGTATGTATAAGGAAAATATATTTTCAACCCTGCAAGATACACAAGTACAAACTGTTTAGGTAGTAAAAATTTGGTTCTGTACGTCAACAGTAGCCCCCTATCGTGGAAGGATTATTTTATCGTCCTCCTATTTCTTATTGTAATGTGCAAATATTATTTATTTATACACACGGGTAAAATAACCCCTTGTTATACACAAAAATAGTACATTAACGCCGCCAGTTAAGATTTTAAAAACGGTTGCCAAGAATGCCAAGAGACTGACAAAAAGTGTTAGACATCGTATAAAGGCGGTTAATACAACTATATTGGCCATTTAGTGTACGGTGATTTTCGTCTGAGATCGTCTGAGATTTCTAGATGGTACACAAAGCTTAAGTACTTGATATTGTTAGGAATTCTATAAATCTTTCCCTTTCTCTTATTAATTTTTAATAAAACTTTAATAGCCCTTCTACTACACAAGAATTATTCTCTTGTCTATACACAGTTTCTATAACTATCGTAACTTTGTAGTCACCCTGGCGATTATTATTCCCCTTACGATTGTACTAGCATTACTCCATATTTGCAATAAATTTTCAGTGGCGTGGAAAAAGGTCGAAACAATCGCGTAGCTCTTCGGGAACTTGGTTTTACTATATTTCTAGCGCTTCGAATCAATTCCATTACCTTTCACTCGACCGCAACACGCGAATCCGTTGATTACAATGACAGTCAACGGCGCTCGACTTATTATTTTTCAAGTAGCTCGGAACATGACGTGATCGACTTATCACGATGCTTCGATCGCGAGAGAATTGTTGGTGGAAAGATTGTGCTCGTTACCTCGCGGCTCTTCAGATCTCGTGCTACCAGGGGCGCGTGTCTGCGACGCCACGCTTATGTATTAGGAAACAGTAGTATAAGCCAGCGCTGGCCAGCCGTTGCGCCCGCGTAAAGCTGGGTTCCATCACTGATTGAAGTTGATGGATTCTCCGCGGCGATTTATGAAATTAGCCGACAGTACGATGCAACTGGAGGATCATTGAAACGCTTTTAACCAACATCGTTAACCTTGGCAGCGATGCACTTTCCGCCGATGAAAAGTTGATCGCATCACACACCCAATCCCACATGAAACGAACAGAGACTGAAAATTCTTAACGCTCGAAACAATTCCGTTGGATAGTTCGAAAAGCCTCGAGTATGGTGAACTGTTTATACAGAATTCGACATGGTCAACGACTTAAGATTTGCAAATTACCGTCAGCGCGTGCCATTTTGGTAAGCCGATAGCTCTGGATCATTACCAAACCGTTAATAAAGCTTAGATTTTTATATGGCGTGTAGGCGGGGCGGATATCAATAAGTAACAGGTAAATCTGTAAAGAAATTCGAAAAATTTACGGATCTTCCGAGGTCTCCCTCGAGATGCGAAAAACTTGAGTCACGGTACCTGACGCAAGCTTATGCCGAACTGTATTGCGTTACCCGAAACTTTTTCGCACCGGGTGGGGGTCATAAAATTTTTATGCAATCCGGCCGCGGCTACTTGGGCGCGACGGCGCCTGCGCTAGATTCCGATTCAAATAAAGTAAAAGCCACAGGGGAGGTTGACCCTTGGCCATCGGCGAGGATACACGCAGTCTGGTCCGCAGCCTTTACCCGGTAGCATGCTCTTTACGCAGCAGTTCACCTCTTTGCCATGCCTCGCCAAGTACAAAAAGTGGGTGCCAGCTTGGATTTCGCTTGGAACTCTGATTCAACAGCTCTCTCTCTCTCTCGCTTGATATTAAATAGCTTCGCTTGAAATTCAAACTGCCTTCCCCTCGCATCGTCGGACCCATCCCGCGAATAGAACTAGGCAAGCCTGCTATTCTGTAGATGCTTTCTAACAAGCACCGAAGTCGCCTATTTTCTATTGTCACGCCGTTCCCCGTGGATCACGGTACAAAGAGATCGCATTGTAAGCCACGCTGCTGTTACGATCAGTTACACAAAGGATGCGATGCATGAATCGCGATTGCCGTTGCACTTCAATAGGATCACGCGTGCAGTGGTCTGTCGTTTCGCTCCGAGATAACATCCGCATTGAACTCGTAACATACTTTACACGCTCGCACGCCCTTTACGTTGATACGAGCCTTGATGCTGGCTTTCATCCGCGGAACCGTCCAGACCCTCTAGGCGCCTTTTAATACCTCACATGTCCCTTAAATAATTGCTGTAATACGTAAGTAGAAGGGAAAGCATAAATTGGAGCCTAGAAGCAATTACTCCGGCTAACGTGAATCGTAAACGATTCGATATCCAATTGCTTTGATAAAAGGACGGGGTTTTTTTAAAGAGAATTCTCTTTTCGAAAAGGTCGCGCGCGCCGAGCAAGGCGATGGAAAGGTACGAACGGCTGGCGCGGCTCGGGGAGGGTAGCTACGGTGTCGTCTTCCAGTGCAGAGATCGACAAACTGGAAAATTGGTAGCTGTGAAGAAGTTCCAACAAACGGAGGATGATCCTCTTATACGGAAGATCGCGCTTCGTGAAATACGGCTTCTTAAGGTGAGTAGCTATTATCTACCTAGGTACGCGCGAAATAAAAGTGAACGAAACGGAAGCTTATTTTAGAATGAAAAGACAAACTTCGTGATCGTCGCAGCTGAGCTTGCCAACAGATTCTAGTAGCTTTCGAATGTGCTTCTATTGCTCGTGAACTTTCGTGTTAACGAACATTTAAATACCGATAACAATAGCCGGTTTGCAAGCAATCGTAATTCTCACCGTATCAGACAAGTAGAAATTCTATTCTCAGAAAATGCTAAACCCCAAGTGGATATTGTTGGAGAATTATTGCTCCTATATACGTATCCCCGGGGCGAGAAACTTGTCACCTGTGCACTGCATTATCAGAATATCTATGGAGGAAGTGTTTCGTCTTTAGCTCCTCCGCTTCCCAGCACGATTCTAGCCCCTCGAGTGCTTGCAGGTGAACGACCCGCGCTACCCTGAAAATACGAAACCTAGCGCTCGCTACCCTCGGGCTAAGAGAATCCGGCGTCAGAAGAACGTTGAGAATCCGATAATAACCCCGTTGCACCCTTATGGAAGTTGATCTTAGGTGGGAAGATTTTCTAGAGGCTGCTGATTCGCGAACAAAAATCCACGATCTTCCGCAGAAGCGTAGCCGCATAAATCCAACGCTGGCTACAAGAAGTGGCCAACGGTCAATACCGCGGCGGTCAATATCTTAGCGTGTTCTGCTCTTGTCGACCTAGCCTTATCGAAATAATCGGGGGGTTCCCTCCCAAACATATGCGCATTCAAACGAGCCACCGCCTCGACTCTGACATTTCGCCCCAAGGATATTTTCCTTCCTACGCGAAATAAAACCGGGCCGTGATTTTAATGATTTCCTTTCGCCCCGGCTAATGATCGCGAAACGTCACTACGCATCGCAGCGAAACCGTTTCGCTGGCCATTCCTTTTCGGGGTGACGAGATTTCTGAGCTTCCCACAAACTACTTCGAGCCACCCGACAATTTGCTCGCGCATTTGCTTCTCGAAGATGGATGTCTTCTTCCGTTCTCGGCTCCTCGATTAGCAAGCCCCATTCCTAGTAATTGCAAATAAATATCGCGAACGTGGGTTGTTCTGGATTCTAAAGGATATGTATTTTGCAGAACCTCAAACACCCAAATCTGGTGAATCTTTTGGAGGTGTTCAGGCGGAAACGGAAGTTACACCTAGTCTTCGAGTACTGCGAGTACACCCTCTTAAACGAGATGGAACGATATCCCGTCGGGTGTCCAGAAATCACTACGAAACAGCTCACGTGGCAGATTCTACAGGGTGTCGCGTATTGCCATCGACTGGGCTGCGTTCACAGGGACGTGAAACCCGAGAACATTCTCATCACCGGCGAGGGGGTGGTGAAGTTATGCGACTTTGGTTTCGCTCGGATGCTCAGCCCTGGTGAAAACTACACGGAATACGTCGCGACCAGGTGGTACAGGGCACCCGAATTGCTGGTAAT
Source organism: Andrena marginata (assembly GCA_963932335.1). Classification (NCBI taxonomy): domain Eukaryota; kingdom Metazoa; phylum Arthropoda; class Insecta; order Hymenoptera; family Andrenidae; genus Andrena; species Andrena marginata. The sequence continues at coordinate 6,828,420 of OZ010661.1, forward strand.
TATCATCATCGTTTTGGATAGCTTCTGCCCTTAATACACTTTTTTACAGCCTTGAGCCTGAAACTTTTAAATTTGTTCAAATATTTGTGCAATCTTTGGAACGGAAGACTCGGGCCCTGAGTCTGACAAGGAGAAGGTCAGGATAACAAGTCTCAGAAATTCTTGAAACTTGGTGTACATGAAGGTCTCCACTCGGACATTAATTTCCCAAAGCAGTAAGGCGCGCTTTTCAGAAAAACTCGAGAAAATCAACTTTGAAGAATTTCGAGTTCGATATATGTACTTGATAGAAAGCAAGCAACACTTGAATAGGATAGGGTATAATAGCATAGAATATAATAGCAGTACGTTTACAGATTGTATTTTGTACTTGAAACTTTTCATTTACTGTAAATATTCTTGTTTAAAGATTCCTATGTTTAATAAAAAGTACAATTTTGCAAGCAAGACGTAATGGAAAAGGTGTGTTTTTTAGCTGAAAATAATATTTAAATATCTGTTAATTAGCCTGGGTTTGACAAATTGTGCATGTAAAAGGGTAGGTAATTAAATAAATAAAAAAAAATTGCTTTCTATCAAGTACATATATCGAACTCGAAATTCTTCAAAGTTGATTTTCTCGAGTTTTTCTGAAAAGCGCGCCTTATTGCTTTGGGAAATTAATGTCCGAGTGGAGACCTTTATGTACACCAAATTTCAAGAATTTCTGAGACTTGTCATCCTGACCTTCTCCTTGTGAAACCCATTTTTTTATCACATACAGTTCGCGAGTTATAACAGAAAATCGGAAAATAGCCGGATTTTCAGGGGTCAATTTCACCCCTGAGAGTGAATTTCGGGAGCAAAAGAAAAAGCGTAATGCATACCTGTGTACCCTCTACATATCCCCAAAGTTTCATAATTTTTTGAATTTGTGGTTTGCTAATCTTCCCTTTTAGACGAAGTAGGTACGTAAAATCGTGCCCAGCACAGTTTAACTCCGATGATCTAAATTCTAACGGGAACCGGTGCTTTCTGCGTATCAATGCCTTTGACGAAAATGCGAAATCGCGTTAAGATTAAAAAATATCGCCGGATTTCAATTAGACGTAAAATAAGTCGGGTAATATTTTATCAATGTCCGTTAGAGAAAGGGGAAGATACTCGAGCTCTAAGGGGTTGAGAGGCATTTAATTGTACAAGAAATCTAATGGCTTCCCAACAGGTCGGAGATACCCAGTACGGTACACCAGTGGACGTATGGGCAATCGGCTGTGTTTTCGCAGAACTAATACGCGGGGAAGCACTGTGGCCAGGGAAGTCGGACGTAGATCAGTTGTATTTAATAAGAAGGACCATCGGCGACCTGTTGTCCAGGCATATAGCCATTTTCCAGCAGAACGAATTCTTCGCTGGCATCACATTACCGACACCTCAGTCTCTCACCCCCCTTGAAACTACTCTACCCAACAGAGGCAATGCTGCTCTACAGGTGCGTCTTTGCTGTGCCTCCGCACCGCGCTTCGGGAAACGAGGCGCTCACGATTTACGTCATAATAAAATTCATTTCGATTCATTTGACAGCTCGACTTTCTCCAAAAATGTCTGGACAAGGATCCGGATGAAAGATGGTCGTGCGAACAACTCCTACAACACTCCTACTTCGAGAACTTTCATTTCAAAATGCCGGAGGCCGAAATGGAAGAGTTCGAGAAGCTTAAGAAATATCGGGATCGTTCACGAGTAAGGGCACCTAATTGCGTGATCATAAATTTTATTCTTGTATCATAAATGGGCTTGCACGGAAATAACGCGAGAGATTTAGGCGCAAGGTACCGTTGCTAAACGGTAACGTTACTGTTACATTGTAGAATAGCAACTACAGTCAAATGGTATTGCCCCAACTTCCCAAGGCTGGTGCCTCGGTTCATAGTCAAAATGAAAATCGGCCGAGAAGCTCCTCCATGCATCATCAGCAGGACTTTGATCACCTGCCCACTATCAAAGGTTGTAATTAAGCTCCTCTGTGATTGTACATATATACACACATATATATATATATATCTATATATTTATTTATTTACTACTTTACAAATATTTATTATAAATTAATAATTGTTAGTAGCTTTTATTTTTATTCGCACGTTTGTCTTTGAACTTCTGAAGAGATTTTGTTCTGCTACTATGATTTACATATTATATATATATATACATACATCTTGTATGTGCATTACATGACAATTTAAAATAAAGTTTTTGTACAAAATCAATATTTCGTAGAGTTGCTTTTTATGTATCCACGACGAAGCATCAGTGTGTCTCAACCAGTCAAAGACTTAAGACACAATTATAAATAAACGAAAAGATATCTGTTCGTGTATTATCGCGTTTACATTTACCTTCAGCCCTTCAAGTAACACTATTCATTAAAGAATAATCCTTTTATTTCACAAACGCAATAGGAATACCAACAACACAATATTCATTTAAATAAACATATTTATTGCTATCGTGTCGTATAAAAATGAGAACATCCACAGTATTTAACTGTTTGTGCTAGGTTACTGCTATGAGACCATTCATGGTAAACGGCTATTAACCCAGCGATAGCCAATACGTTTAAGAATTAAAACCATTACACTTTAATCGTATTGTCTAATTTGATTTTTCACTCTTCCGATTATTTACATAGTGTCGATATAAACGTTGAAACGGATGTAAGCGCCTCTGTGGGTTTGGCTCGTATTTCTCTTGTAGTATGAACCAACCCACGTGAAAGCCAATAAAGCCAGTACCGAAAACTACCAGTAACGAAGTAGCAGTCATTTTCACAAGAACCGTTCACTCGTAAACCTTACAAAGATAAGAATTTCCAAGTTCCCCTATCTTATAGCGACCGACTTTTAGGTTAATCACAACAGCGCTACTTTCTTTATCTATACAGAAAAAGAATATTTCAGGTGACGTACAACGTGTATCAAACTCTTCGATATACCGCATTTCGAAGCTACTCACAAAATTTCTTGCCAATGTATGATCGTTCGTAAAACAATTTTACGAACTGGTTTTTTCTAAAGAATTATAGGTTATGGACGTGCCGCGCGTAACTAAGTAAATATAGATGTACTTCGAAACCATTGGGCGAGAATATTTTAATACGCCTATTTTAATCTTCCTTGTATTCCACTTTTTTTTGTAAATAATTACGAATTCTGCGTAAATTGTCTATAATAATACACGGTCAGATGCGCCAAATAAATTATTGTCGTTGCATGGAACTTTTCGATGCTTTTAAGATAACTTCCATCGCAGCGAAAAGGCGGGAAATGTTCGCAATGAAGAAGTTCGATCTCTGCAACTGTCAATGAGGCAAACGTGAAAGACGATACGTGCACCAATTTTATATCATTTTATATTGCGTTTAAATAGTTTAAGATGCAGTTAATCATTCGATGTGACGTGTAACGATGTGTAGTGTAATTTTCTTATCGTAAAGTTGTAACTATGGCTGATGAGAAATTGGTAAAAACAGTGCAAAGCACCTTCTCGCTTTACGGTTTTATACTTTCAAGGTATATAACGTTCTTTAATTTACTATACAGATATTAATATTTCGCAACCAGCCGCGGCGTAAAATTATTTCATTTCATTTAGAAAGCTCAGCATCTCGCTTGCCAAAGAACTTTTAAACGTGGCAGAGAACGAGCGTAACACCTGGCTTGTACAAATTGTCGAGCAAGTTCTGGCGCAGAGTTTAGACGATCCGCACGTTACGGTTGAAAATCTCAAGCTAGCCATAGAGGAATGTATAAGACCCGATACGTTGAAAAGCACAGAAACGATATTAAGCGTGATAAGCGCGTTCGATACGCCAAAAATTAAACACGACTTGTGCAAGAGAAAGTTCCTTTTGACGACCGTAACGCCGGACTTATACCCTGAAGCGGAATACAAATCTTTGGTATTTAGGGATCGTTACGAGCTACTTTGGTATAGAACTTTGAGACACGAATTATTCACTCCTCCCAGGCTCGGCGTGAAAAAAGAAAACTGGATCGAATTGGTACCTATAGAGTACTTGTTGAGCGACAGTAGGAAAGAGAATATTTATGTAATGGGGCTTTTAACGCAATTAACGGAGGGTCAGTATTACTTGGAGGACACAGGAGGAACCATTAAAATTGACTTACAGCGAGCAATATCCTTTGATACCGTCGGCGACATCTATAAACATCGCGTTCGTGCTATTAATACTTATAAACGTTGCTTTCCTTAACAGTCGTATACAACTTTCAGGACGGTTTAATCATGGAAGCTTCTATAGTAATAGCCAGCGGTGAATATAACGATGGAATTTTATACGTGGAAGATATAGGGTTTCCACCGGCAGAATCGTCTAGTAATTCGCGCGTAGACTTTGGTGACGCTAATACATTTGGTGGCTCGCACAACCTGTCCCTGAAGCTTTCAGAAAAATTGAAAATTCACGAGGAGAGTAATAAGGATGGAATGATGATCTTCGTGTCCGAAATGTGGCTGGACGATGTAACTGTTCTACGCAAGTTGAGAACTATGCTAGAAGGATATTCGGAGTATCCGCCTATCGCTTTCGTATTTTGTGGGCATTTCTTAAGCTTCCCGGCGAATATAACGAGCTCGCAGAAACTGAAACAGGGATTCAAAGATCTGACTGATTTAATAATGGAGTATCCGGACATAAAAGAGTCTTCTAAATTTATTTTCGTGCCCGCGACGGACGATGTTGGAGCGCCAAAGATTCTACCAAGATCACCGCTCCCGAAACATCTCACGGAGGAGTTCAGGAGAAACGTACCCGGCGCGATATTCGCTACTAATCCGTGCAGAATTCAATACTGTACGAAAGAGATAGTAGTGTTAAGAGAGGATATTTTAACGAAAATGTGTAGGAACACGCTTCGCTTTCCACGAGATGAGAATATCTATGATCACGTAAGAGCCTCGTTAGATCAATATTTCTATGTTTGCCGATTGAAACTTATACCCTTTTATTTCTCTGCGACTTTTCAGTATGCCAAATCAATTATTTGCCAATCTTATCTGACTCCCTTAAATCTGTCGGTGATTCCGATATATTGGAAATATAACCACGCGTTACAAATATATCCAACTCCGGACCTTATTGTGGCAGCGGACCAATTCGAGGCGTACGAGACCACGTATTCTAATTGCCATGTAATCAATCCTGGATCGTTCCCGAAGAACAATTTCTCTTTTAAAGTATACGTTCCTGCGCTAGATATAATCGAGCATTGCGCCATTCCTAAAGACATCGATGGCGTTTAATCGTAAGTAGTTAAATAGTGTGCGAGTTGAAGAATAAACCAAGACTTTTGCAGCAATGAAGATCGACAATGTAATTTACAATACCTTCCACTTCTCTGTGAATAATTATATATCGATTTTGTACAATATTTATTTTCACATCACAATTTTCATCAGTTTTACAATACTTCGAAAATGCAGCATCATCAGTTCATAACTTATTCCACAACAACCTTTACTACTAACCATAAGAGCATGTTTAAATTAACTTCGACCATTGAAAATAACTTAATCTCTTGTTAAGGATACTGGGTAATTTGTTGGTCCTCCGTGTCCAATAATACAGTGAAAGAGAATCGAAGAATAACTTACTGACCGTATTCGTTACGATCGAATAAGTCCAATATTATCAATATAATACGGCTCGCGAAAATTTAACGCTCATCTTCTCTCTCAAATTGACTAATAAAGTTGTATATCAGACTTTCTATATAGGACACAGGAAGTACGAGTTCATTCTTCTTCTTCTTAATCTTCGTTTTCTTTTTTTTTTTTACTTTTTTCTTATCGATTTATATAAATAGATACATACAATAGTAAACACAGTGTTTCTACCTCTTTGCAATGTACATAACAATATTACAGGTACAGACTGGGCCCCGGCATATCTCGATTCAGTGCATGGAAGCATAAGTCAATTACTGGCCGTTCAATCAAACATCAGTGTAATAATTATAACTTCGTAGAACAACGTGTAACATATGAGATAGAATAATAAATCACGATGAGTGTCGGCGAACATTTTACATATTAATAACGTGCCGGATTGCTAATAACAATATCAGCTATGCAGAAATTAAACGATGTATTTCCAATACAACAACGAAGACGTAGGTAGGCATTTCCAGAGAATTTTATGATAGAAAACATTGCCTTATTATTCCAATCACTCTTCCTTTTTCTCCAGCACACTCTCGCCCACTTTACACGCACGTACAACACACGTACACCGTTTCTCTGTACATTATGTACCCGAGCGATCGAACGAACCACGAATGCCCGAAGAATCGTTTCGTGCTTCAGCTATCGGAAGCTACAATAAGTATTGTGTCAATAACGAACAAACCTTCAATCGTGTGGCAAGCGAATGATGCTAAAATTTTACATCTCAAACGTTTAGTTAAATCGTGAGCATAAAATGTTAGAAACGAAAAGAAACAAAGATTAATAATTTTATATATATATATATATATATATAATTGTGAACCGTAGGAGCTATCGCGCACTTACGCCCCTCGCCATTCGAATATATTACAGTACCGCGTGTAAAAGAGAAAAGAACGCGCTTACAACTATTGCACATCCTTAAAACATTTGTTTTCCTTTTTATTCTTTTTCGTTATACTCCGATGTGAATTGTCTCCTGTAATCGACTATATCTTAATACATAATAATACACAATATTTTATGTACCAGTGCTTTCGTCGTGTCGCTATGTACAAGTGTATCAGTTTAGCTAATAGAGTTACATATTCAGTCGACGGACGGTGTAAAGGTCCTTCATACTCTATGTCTCACGAGTTCTCCTTCTTCGCGTGTAACTCTCCTGAAAGTTAGATTAGTAAGACAGCGGAATACCGGAGGGGCGCGGTAAATAAAATTTACAACGCTTCGCCGTCCCTGATTACGAGCCATCAGAGTAATTAGAAGATTGCTAGGCGTTAGACGAACAACTTCTCCGTATCACGGGTACAATTGAAGTACCTACTTTCTCTTTGATACCTTCGGCAAGCTTGATTCCTTTCTTCGGCGTCGAAGTACCACAGAGTGATTGCGTATCTGGTTTTGTACGCAGGCTGCACCTCGTGCGGGTTTCTCCTGTCCGACCAGAAGAACAGTATCCTATCGAATAGAGGCTCGATATCTGCTACTTGGTCGCGCCAGCCTTCCGGAAATATCCTCAAAAGGCCTCCGTTCTTCTGTAATCATAGAAACCGCGCGTGATTATAGTAAGCGGCAGAGACTCGACATCCGAATTACTTAACGATGCGGGCCAATTTTTTGCCCCGGGACAAAAGATGCCGCATTTATCGCAAACATCGCTGCGAAATCGAATGTATACGCAGGCGCTATTTAAAACCCGAATCGTGTGACTCTTCTAAACAAACGCGAAGGGGGTTTTCCAGAACGGAATGTTGTTTTTCTTGCGACTGTATTTTTTTTCCAAAAATGCACCGACGCGAATAGGACTGTATAGGTATTTTTCTGGTTGCGCCCGTGGAAATGTTAGGGCTTGATTCTCGATAATACCTACTGTGCTCGAATATGTAAATGAATTGATATTTCATTGGGAAGAAGTGTGGTTATTGGGCAATAAATCTAGATCTGCTACGTCATCGTGAGCGTTTACCGTGGGTCGTGAAACATTTACAGACTTCGAGGTATTTGACGTTTTATACCACGATTTACCATTACCGTGATTTGTAATTAATTCTAAGGCATTTAATGCTCTATTCCTCGACGTGTCGCCACTACTGGTTGTGATCGATTCGTCCCCGTCAATTATTTATTAGTGCTGAAGCGAGTTACGTGACGTTAGCGCAATGCAAAATGAAAGATAAATAAATACTCATCAATGCCACTCTATCAGGCTTGATGTAATTTTCAAACGTTTGATTTTTATGAAATTGAAACTACGATCGAGATCGTTAAGAAAGATGTAAGAACGCCATGCGAGAATTATTTCAGTTCAATACTATTCGACTTCAAGTCAATGCGGCGAATGGAGCTTGGAGCAAGAAAACGACCCTCTTATATTTGCTGGAATACTTCGGCATATTCAAAAATCGGCAATGATTTCGGAATAGAGACCAGCGCGAACCATTTCTAGCCCCAAAAGTACAACGTGCTTCTTACATCTTCTCACTCGGAGGCAGGCGTATTTACGCAAGATTAAAGGGTAGCAGGCTGCTTTACGTTTCGGAAGGCGGCATACATTTATGCTTGCCTTGTGCTTCGTGCAAGTGAACGTAAACGTTGCTCGACAGTACGTTCCTCTGCATACACGACATGAAGACGTTACATGGCGCTGCTCACGTAGGCCCTAACGCCCTCCGTACTTCATCGTTTGCCTTTCTCCACCAAACGTTTCAACTCTTCAGTTGTTCGAGTGTCTTGAAACGATTCGAGTTGCTCAACAAAAATTGAAGTTCTGTGACGAAGTAACCTACCCGAATTTCTTCGATTCACTCGAATCGATTGAAATCTCTCCCGGACGCGCGTTATTACTCGAATGACTGTGAACCCGGATGTTCAAAATATTCTCGGACTTTGAAATCGAAGCAGTCGTATTTTGAAAGTTACGCTTCGGAAGAAAAAAAAAACTACTCATCAACGCGAATATCTTCTCTTAATTTAATGTATTCGTGACCGAGCAGTAATTCAGTGGATTTGTAAGGAAGACTACGAGTGTGCCTGTCGCGCGATACGAAGGAAAGTAGGAATTTTCGAAAGACCACGTCGCTTCTTCGCGAAGAGCTCAGATCTGCAACGAAGTGAAAGGAAATTGGATAGAACTTCTACTGTAGAGGTAGATGGTTGTACCAGTGAATGAACCTTTTTTTTTTATTGAAACGAGTAACGTAAGTTATTGAAATAAGCAACTAATTAATTAGAGACTTCTCTTAATTTCTTCCTTCATATCTGAACAATTTTTGCAGCACGTGGAATCAACCGCGCTGCCAATGTAATTTTATAATACCGTTCATTTATCACCTTTAAGTGTTCATTTACTGGTGAGTTTACCCTAGCACGTCATTCCAGTCGAATAAAAATTCCTAGAGCGCACGCTTGCTCGTTCTAATAAGCATCATATCACGATCCTCAAACTGGCTATTATTGTGTCCCTTTTCTTTTTCTATTTTCAAAAGGATGATACATCGCACAGGTACAATCGATAATCATGGGTTAAACTTGTAATTAAGCATCGAAGAAGCTAGGTAACAGCGGACGGAGACGATTGAACGTGTCTTTACCTTGATATCCCAATCTCGATTGAGATAGTATATAGCGGTGATGCATCGCCCGTCTCGGTTAGGATTGTCCACGTGTTTCACGTAATGCGAACCGTGACCAGGGTAGCAAGCCACCATCGCCTGAAAAATAATGCGTTTTGCTACGTTAATGGAGAGAACAGAATATTCCTTGCGAATGTGAATCACGAAAGGTTTGCGAAACGTGTGCCGGGAGAAGCCAACTCGCGAACATATAAAATCAGAAGAAGTCTTTCGATGTGGGTCATTTAATTTCAGAGGGTGAGGAAAACACAGCAACCCACCGAGCCCGTGTAATGATTATTGCAGATTCTCCAGTACGCTCAAACAATCGAATAATCGTTTTTATTCGTCGATTGTAACTAAGACTGCAATACCTCGTCTAAGGCAAAACTGTTTTAACCTCGTATTATTGCTTCAATGCCCACTGTGTACTAACAGTATGTAGTCCTACTGGCGGTGTATTTTAAGGGGCCATTATACTTTGAACCGCTGAAGAATTAAGCTATTTTTACAGATATTTTTCTGAGTAAATGCAACATATAGGGGAGATCGGGGCAAGTTGATACAGAGGCAGATTCATGCAGACGAATTATCTCGGCATTGTATATATGCAGCTCGTTGTGTGCGAGATACGTGAAGCTTCTTGATCAATTCATTGCGTTCACTTTCCAGTCCGTCTTGAGACAGGATAGAGAATTTTATCACTCAAATTAATTGGCCATCACATTGAGTCGTTCGAAGGTAAGGTAATTACGTTTTGTTATTTCTTTATGTTCGTACATAATGACTTCATGCGGGGTAAGTTGATACGTTTTCTCTGGGGCATGTTGATACTAATGGGGAGTGTATCAAATTTTCCCGACTACTTTTAATTGGATTTTTCCTTTTATTTCTAGGAAAATGGTACGAAATTATGTCAGAAAAACGAATCACGGAAAAATACTAGAAAATATTTTTCAAAAAGCGTGTGTTCGTGTAGAAAAGGAGTGAATGTCGTTACGTCAAAGCGCGAGAATATACGGAACAGATAAAACAGCTTTATTAAGATACATTAATAAAAAGAAGCAAGCACCTCACGTTAAAGTGGGATATTCCAGGCATCCATCATTTACTCATTAAACGGATATTTTACAGATGTATCAATATGCCCCAAGGCAGTATCAACTTGCCCCGCAGTGGGGTAAGTTGATATACATTTTACCATCCTCCAAATAACATTTTCTCATTCATTTTGTATGTATTTTCTCAACATTTCATTTACATTATATTAAAGAGGAAAGACCAAAGTATATTTTAGCCTATTTGTTATTAAGTAATTAATTCAAACAAAAATGAAAAAAAATTGAAAACTGAAAAACGTATCAACTTGCCCCAGTCTCCCCGAATGAAATAAATCTTTTTTCTATTTATTAAGCTACTTTTATATTATACAAAAAAAATTTAAAAACAATTTTTGTTAAAAAGTAATAAAATGGCGTCGGTTTAAAAAAAAAAGGTTTCACAAAACACCCAAAAGAATGTATTCTCGAGTGTTCCATGAGAAAAATTATTTCTTTTTGTTTCGGATAAGCATGAGCCGGGAAATCACCTACGCCATGAACATACCTCTTTTATTTAGGTGCCATATTGACGCTGTAAAACACATTAAAACAAATTTATAAAATTCTTTTTAATTTTTTCCCCCTATAGTATAGTAGCATAATAAATTCGAAAAAGATTAATTTCATTATATGTTGTATTTACTGAGAAAAAAAACTTTACAAATAGCTTAATTTTTCGGCCGATCAAAGTAAAATGACCCCTTAGATCGAGTTTTATGATGAAACATAAATGGACTTTAATTACTATATATAATTACTCATTACTGGGAGGCACTGTGGGGACGTTTTAATCGAAAACGAAAATAGCAAAGACAAGTGGTTTCGGAGAAGTAGCGAGACATCGCGGTTGATAATCTGTCATTATCAGAAGTTAAACAGACAGGTAGCACATTTATAATTTCGACAGATTAAACGTTTCTGATTAACATGTCATAAATATCTGGCTAAAGTATACAATCGCGAAACAAGAAATAGAAAACAGCAGCATTTCCTTTGGTGTTCTACTACGAATGATTTGAATTTACTAGAAATTCATAAGGCGCTTACGTTATTCGGAGAATCAGTTGATTGAATCGACTAGCAATCGATATTGTAAATATCAGGAGATTATGTGTGCACGATTTGCACGTACGCCATCCCCCACCTAATGTCGCGATTCAAAGTTTACAAGATAAACAGTCCTATCGATTATCTGTCGAAAATATAATGTTCTTGTTTATGTTTCACTGTTCGACACCCAGGCGAAGCTCTGGAAAGTTGCAATTCTTGAAAACCGCCTTTCGAAGGAGACCGCGTAATAACAATGTATAATACTTTAAGAATTTTAATCACTTCTGTTGATTACGGCTTTATACCTCGCACTGAACGGTACAGATAAGTTTCCAGGAATATCGCAATCACAAGGACGCCACAAACGTTAATAATAATTTTAATACGGGCGACCCATTCCCCCTTCCCTGGGTAACTGAAAAGTTTTGTCAAGCGTGCTTTTCATCTGCCCAACGTCAACGTTACTCCCGTTACATCAACCACCTTCTATATTAATTCTCTAATTAATTAGAAAATATAGAAGTTGAAAATTGAAAATCAGTAAGACGCCAATTTTGTATCACTACTTAGTCAATTTACGTACGGTTAAAGCTGTGAAGAAACAACACGCCCCCGATAAAAATTGAAGAGTCCCATAAACGAGCCCCAAAGGCAACTTTTCGCAAATGTTAATCACCGGCTGTTCTATGATTTATGTTATATAAATATATATATATGTATATACCCATCGCACTGTCCGCGGCAGATGTTAACAGGTGTGAGACGACACCGAATAGTCTCGACACGATAATTACCCGAGAGTGTATTACGAACGTATCAATCGCGATGGTATCGAACTGACCCCCTATTATTAGATGTGAATGCATGCACCGTGCGGACGATAGCATCGCGTGCAGCTCGTGAGTCACAGGACTCGCTCGTTACAATAGAGAAGGCTGGTGTTTTCGCATAATGATGCTTGGCCGGGTCGTTGTCTCGTGGGATATTGTTTCAAGTAACTACTCGAACCATCATCGAGCTCTGTGGCTGCGACCAGTCTGGCCAGATTGGGCGTTTTATGGCAAAGTGCGCCATTTTGAGAATCAATTTGCGCTTAATTTTATACAAAAAAAAACCCGCAATTTGGAAGATTACTAGAAAATAAATTGCTCTTTCACTTTTTGCTCTTTCTCTATTTATTTTTTGTATATTACCGGTAGTTTTCTCAAAATAAAAAATTGTAAGAATCACTTGCTTTTATTGTGGTTACGCGAGAATTCCGCCCTTAAGTTACTTTTATATCTGCATTTTCATTATCGTCCAATACAAAGAAACGATTATTCTCGTTCAAAACATTCAATTTGTATTTTGGCGCCATACGATTTGCGTGGTTGCGCCGCAGGTGTTTTTTTTTAAATCTGGCCACACTGGCTGCGACCTCCCGTGATCGAATTAAATCCGTAGTAAAATTTGCGAAGCCTTTCGCAAAAGACACTCCTACGGCTGGCGATTGTTGTTTCAATCGTATCCGCGCACTTGCCACCTTTTTCCTGCCTCTTTTAAACCACTGCTGCCTCCACCAACTAAATACACACGGAATACCTGTCGCGAGTCACGGGTGCGTCTCGTGTGAAAAGGCATTAATCTTGCTAAGTCTACGCGTGACGCGACTCGACGGGGACGGAGGAACTGGGATAGAGAGTCTCGTGCACATTTCCACGGTGCGACGAATGTTGGGTACGTGAGGGTTGCAACGTGTTCGGCAGCTCCATTCACTGTGACGCGGCGCACGTGGTGGGTCGAGCAAACTGCACGCACGCCGAGAGCCATATGTGCTTGTACGCGGGACCACCGCCTCCGCACGTAGCACTTTTGCGCGCCAGGGGAATCCTAATGCTCCGAAATCCTGCTATTACTGAAAGCTCCTTGTCGAGCACGGAATAGTTTCAGGGAAGTGGGTGGTCATTCTACTGCCAGCCGAATTCAAATAACTAAGTAGACCCGATTTAGATGAGAAATTAGTGCTTGATGACTCGTGGCCCTGGGCATGCTCATTTAGCAGATCCAGTTGGTGGTTTTAAGAAGATGTTTTAACACGTTCGCGGACGTGAATGCTATAGCATTCATTTTCATGATGATACAGAATGACACGAATGCTATAGCATTCAAATCTTACAGTCAATTATTTTGAATTTAATTGTATATAACCTGTTGAAAAATTTCATCTGTATTGTCGTGGATGCTATAGCATTCATTGTACATAACGATTAAAATATGATAATCCGACTACCCTTATAAAATGTGTTTAATCAAAGTTCGGATATCACAACCAATTTCAAAATACAATGACTGTCGATTTTTGCACCTCGCTGAAACCTTTTACTGTCCGCGAACGTGTTAGGAATATGTTTGAAACGATATTTAGTTGCGAGACACAGAATTACTTCGTCCAAGAGGATCGAATCTTTTGACAATTTGGGAGACCGCATTATAGATAAGAGATGAAAGAGAAAATGTGATGTTACCGAAGCTAAAAATTATTGAGAAACAATGGTACTGGAATAGGAGCTCTCCTGTTGCTTTTTATTACGCGATGCTAGGCACTGAACGCTATTTAAATACTTTATCAGAGAGAAAGGAAGATGGTAATTAGAACCTGTAGGTATCACTGAAAATGAGCACAGAATTGAAGAGAGCATCGAAATCTTGCTTAAGGTATTACCAAATATTTAATTAATTAAGAACGGGGCAAGCAAAATTCTAAGAATAAAAATGACGATACGTGTAACTCGCCTGAATCTCCCGGTACGAAACTTGATACGCGGAGAAACGAAGTCGTCGAGCTTTTCTAATTATTCTATAAGGCTTTCGTCGCTCTAAGAATGTTTGGTTTAATCGAATTCGACCCGCGACTATTCACGTGAACTCAGTCCATTGGAGTAAAGATAAGAGGGAGCATATTTGGTAGTTTTCAATGTTAACGGAACGCGGATATCTGTGCAACGGGGCGTATCAGTGGGACGCTCGCGGAGCTGTATGTGTGTAATCAGAAGTCCCTGAATACGCGTGCTCGAAAAGGGCTATGATACTCCGCAAGGTCTCTGGAGGGAGGCGTACAAATATAGGGAGCACCTTTTAGCCTTGGCCCGAATGACACGCTAACCTTGGTACCACATTCGTTGGCGTGTGGATCCTCACGTAACCCAGCGAAACATGGTCTATCGGAACATCTTACTTCCTTTCTTTCTTTCGTAAAACCGGAAATTACTGATGTACTCGGAGGAAGGTCTTGACTGGATGGGATATTCATGAAGACTACACTTAAAACGCTATCAAATATTAACGCAATGACACACATCTGCTTTCCTATTTATTATAGGTATCACTTTTAGGCAGCTACACTAACTATGCGCCGGGTCTTCCACGCGTGGATGATATTTGCAACGTAAGGAGCAGTTATAAAGTAAATGGAACGGTATTAGCAATGATTTGCAAACGAATTGTATCTGAATTTTAGAATAAAAAGTTGCTCGACGTAGCTTCCGATTTGAATGCGAAAAACTCATTTCTGTGCTGATAGTGATAGCTAGTTCGAGGAATGCCTCATCTCTTTTATCTAATATATACTTCTCGTTATTAATCGAGGCAGGTTTAATTTGGATCAGTCCGCGTCTAGAACCATTTTTCACTCAGAGTTGATGCAAGATAACAGATACGATAATGCGTCTTCACATCGAAACCGGAGTATAGCTATCACTCATTCATTAAGGGAGCACACCACGGTAACGGTCCGAAAAGTAAAGGTATCTTTGAAAATTTATTAAAAGCAAAACTATGTAATGAATCTTTTCTAAACTTTCGGCACTTTTTATTGTATATTTAAGTTATACGAATATACTTTTTTAAATTTATTTCAAGCAGATCTACAAGCTGTACAGGACCAATAACTTTGCGCTGCCAAAAATCTGGTTGACAGTTTTCTGACGAAAGGGTGCTTTTAAAGTCAACAAACCGAAACGTTTTAGGAACTATATGCGGATGGCTATGGCACGCCGGCAGATTTTTTTGATCGGTCGTTTCCTTCTATTTCTTTTTCAACGGAAGAGATTAATTTACTAGAACCAAATGTCACAATTTTTTTCAGACGTTCGCCATTTCATTATTTTTCAAAATTTTCAAAATCGAACCCGTCGTGCCATAGCCATGTGCGTATAGTTTCTAAAACTTTTTTTTTTTATTTCCGAAGAACCGTTTCGTCGGAAAACTGTCAACCACGTCAGCGGAAATTTGTTGCAGCCCTAAGTTACTGGTCCTGTACAGCTTATAAATCTGCTTTAAATAAATTTAAAAGAAGATATTGGCGTAATTTAAATATCCAATAAAAAGTCTCTGAAAGATTAAAAAAGATACATTACGTAGTTTGCTCTTAATAAATTTCCAAAGATGCCTTTACTTTTCGGGCCATTGCCGTGATGTCCCGCCATAAACTCCCGCGGCTAGTGCCAACGTCAGTTTGCAATAAGCGATAAATACATTTAAAAAACAGAAGTCCTTGCGCGCTTACAAACACACGGAACAGCCATTACCCTCCTTAAAAGCTACGGTACGGGAACGATTTATATTCTAATCGAAGTAAGTAAGACACTCGTGCTACGTGTTCTATAGCAGCCTAACAGAATGGCAAATGCCTTTCACCGTGCCAGCTAAACGGTAAATGATGTAGGCGGGAAACGATCGACCGGAGAAGCACACGGAGTGACAAAGGAAACAATTTTACTCCTTAATTCTAGCCTTTTATAAACATACACATCACTTTAACGCTGCGCAATACCGATAGCTTTTAATTTTTAACGACCATTGCGCTGCGTTAGATCACCTTCGAGCAGACAATCGATAATGAGAACGCGACGCGTCGAGCATGAATCGTTATGTTTTAACGTTGAAGCAACACAGAGCCATCCGTGTAATCAGCTAGCTATTATCTATTTCGATTTCCGCGGTGTCAATCAGCAGCGTAGCTGTTCGAACGAATTGAACGCGAAAACATGCGATTCTCTTTTCCAGTGAATTATATTGTCCGTACAATTCGATGCCTGTAACAGCGTAAGCTCATAATGCACATTGAAAGGTGCACGACCGCCGTTAGAAATGATAATTAAATTTATCAACCGATACCGGCTGTTAGGGGCGGAGTGCAGTGCCGGGAGAAAAGGCTCGATAGCGAACCGAACGCTTTACGTGCAGCTTGTCACGTTGCTCAGATAAGGAGCATAACCTGCCGAAAGTACATGTGCCGATAACGGCGGCAATCGCTGGCTTACAATTAGATTACAACTGGCGCGGTTAAAAATCCGTACGCTCTTGAGTCATTTAAGCTAAACGCGAGAGAGCTAAGTAATATAAATATATAAACTTATAACCACTGCTGTTTGTGATATTCATGTACAGTGCTGACCGAAAGTTTAATAAAAGCTCGAAGGAAGAGAAAGGAATGTTACGTTTCGCGGTAAAAATTCACGTTACAGACAATTCGACTTACGATTTCGATCTTTTCGAGGCGAATGTGGCTCACTGAAATGTCAATTACTTTTAACGAAGGTATGATTTATTTTCTAATTATTATAATCGCAAGATGGCGAATATGTTGGGCGAGTTTAACGAGTTTCTGCGTGATGAATGTATGTATTTCAGAATTAGATCTTACATTTTCGTAATATGTATTTAATTATGTATTTGTCGGTTATAAATAAAATGTCATTCGTCGCGTTTGTTTGTTACTTATTACAGTGCTGCCCTCTTTAGTTAAAACGTCCTATCTAGCATTTTGAAACAACCGAGAAAACTGAGGTTTTATCGTTTACTTTGTACCATACTTATTTTCCTTCGTTCAAATTAAAACATGTTGTCATTATTTTGTAATAGCCTAATATAATTTTTTGTGATAGGTGTACCGGTAGGGAATGTTCTATTAACGAGCCAATTAATTAATTGTTTTAGATAAGATATTTTAACAATTTTAAAAAAAGTTAGGTTAAATACATTAAACTGTTTATAAATCTTTACGAAGTACGTAGAGCTTTCTAACTTTACTTAAAAGTTAAAAGACGCGTGGAACTTCAAATATTTCAACGTATCTCAAAAAATGAAAAAATGCTAGATAAGACAGTTTAACTAAGGAAGGCAGAGTAATTCGTCGTAATAGTCCCGACGAACGGGGCTGGCGGCGGGACAATAACGCGATGCGGACACTATTTCGTGCCGACGACAACTTCGCGTCGACTCTTTTGTTCTCTCTCGCACGTCTCCGATTCTCTCACTCTCGACCGAAGGATTCCAAGAAATGGTGGGGATAGTGAGCGGGACTATTACGCATGGTAAAAACGGGACAATAACGACGAATTACTGTAGTTATTATTGTTCAAATATAACTTCGTTCAGATTTGATCTACATTCACAAAGATTCTGTTTCGGGTAGCGATTTTCACGGCAATTCCGCGTACGACTCTTGTTAACCGAACGTTCGGTAAGAGTTCCCGTTCATTTTCTAAATTTGCATTACGCCACGTCACAATGGGATTCTTAACGTTTGAACGACATCCAAGAAGCATTTCAAACTTCATTTTGTCGGAATAAATTTCTCGTAGCGCAGCATTCGTTTATATCTAGAGCGTGGGTCTTTTAATTTATCAATTATTTAAAGAAAAAGGGAAGGAACTTTTTCTTGTCCCTTAGCTGATTGTGGCGTGAATTTTGCACTTGTAGCGACTTACACAATAAAGCCAAATATCTACTGGATTACAAACTGTAATTCTGCTCCTGAGAGAAGGAACATAAACCCAACACTTCACTGCCAAAACAACATGTGTTATTTTCGTAAAAAAGTATTTATTCGAAGTTACCGCAACACATACTATAGGACCAAAGGCAAAAAAAAAACAACAAAAAATCTTCAGTGCACTGAAAATCGGGAAAATATTTGCGTTCCGTGAGTCACCGATCGAAACCGCAGGAGCAAGTGTTTTCGTCCACGCTTAAGTAAACTAGCTGCGCTCGATTCGGTTATCGCGAAAACCGTTTATAAAGCCCAGCCGTGTGTTTACGGTTCCGCGTAAAATGTTTGAAACATCTATATAGTTTGCTTCGTGGAAGCGTATTTTGAAAATACGTCGTCGTACATTCCACAAAGGGTGACTGCGTTTTTATCTGCGTTAAATTTACTTCGAACGTAAAAACACGAATATAGTTTTTCTGTGCGGGCGCGCGAATGCATCATAAGCCACGAGGCTTGCAACTGCTAATCCGCGAGATTTTACCACACTGTTGCATTTTCTGCTTGTAAAGTTTTCTCAGTAATACTGTTTGTTTTATACGTCATACAGATGACACATTCTTGAAATCCTTCTTAAGTAGAACTTAATTTTTGTACGCCAGTTTGATAAACAGATTGTACTATTTTATATCTTTGAACCACATCTTGTGAACCATCATCAGATCATTATAAATGGTATAATGCATAAGTTTAGGGAAAGAACTTCGAAATGCAATGTCCCTTAGTCTAATGTACCTAGGGTTACTATATATATATATGTATATGGTATCCAAAAGAAAGACGTCCCCCTTTTCAAATGATTTGATTCTAGATTGCCCTCCTTAAACACCCTAGTAAAAGCAAAATGTATCCTGTATCTTTCCCTCCTACCTTTCCTTTACTTTCCAAGTCACAAATGGTGACTGATTCACACCCAATTAAGATATTTCAGGACAGACATGTAATTACGAAACAGGAGCTCTAAATGTAAACTCTCACCTCTAGTTTAAAATGCCATCGGTATCAGTTTGCTTTAAGTAGTGGTCTGGTTAGTTTCGCGGAAAGTGGGGAGCACGCAAGGCAACGGTCTGAATAATAATTCAGCCGTAAATAATCTATGGGGAAAATGAAGAAGATATGATCCGCGTCGCGAGAAAGGGTCCGCCCGGGCGAAACGCAAACGTGGCGCTGCCGACGCGCGGTCATTACAATAACAAAGAAGATGTCCTGAACCGTTTTGAAAGTCAACGCGCAACGGTAAATATGTGCATACCCTCGTGGTAGCGCCACGGGGACGAATGAAATTGTCCTCGCAACGATTGGCACGCTCTCATCCGCGTTAACTATATATATGCACGGATGCATATGCATATCATACCTCGGCGATTCTTTCACCTTCAACCAAGGTTAAAGAATCAGATGTAACCGACTGCGTGTAAGGATTTAATCGACAGTGAACAGCCCGTCTGACGCGTGCGAGTCAACAATCATCATCGGTCAGGCTATCGCGTCGAGCGAATTTCGAGCGCAGATATTAATTGAGTAGAAAAATAATTTATCATCAACTACGGTTGAGTAACGGATAGAACACTCGTTGCGGGTATTCCCCGCTACTATTGTTGGCGGCAAATTTACGTCTCGCGTTCCACGAAACTGTTCAGCGGCCTTTTTCCTGGTCGAACTAATCAGTACGTAAGCGGATTCGATGATTCAATGTGTACAATGCTGTGGGGTGTTAAATTTTTCTTTGTGAAATGTCTGCGTTAAGAAATTACTGACGATCTTGATTATCGTAGAGAAAAACGTGGGTAGAGGATGTTACATATTTTCATATTCAGCTCACACTTGGAGTTGATCAGAGATTTTATCCTCTGTTTTAAGTGGGTACCTATCGACGAAGTGAAAGAAACACAACTAACGTCGAGCAGCATCGCAATCATCAGGTAGATTTTAATTGTCTCCGTGCAACGTTATTTTAGAAATTATAAATCTATCTACGCTATCGTACGGCTCATTATATGACACCTACAAACTGGTCTGCTACAAAAATACCCTCGCTGCTACAATCGCTTGAAACTTTAATTCTACCAGGTATAACGATCGTTGTTGGGTAACAAAACTTTGGCTGTGTGAAAATGGGAAAGTAGACTTGCTGTGTATCGAGTTTTAACAGCTGGAAAAAAATGTTAGTAACGCGCGGGCCTGAAGAGGATGAAATAATAAGGGAATAAATGTTAAAACAGATATCCATGGAAATTGAAATTTAGTTTCTTTAATCATTAAGAAACGGAAGGAATTGTTACATTACCATTACTTTCCGATCAAATTTATACCAATCGTATGTTTAATCAATACACATTATCTGTACCTATCAGTATCGATTTATCGTGCTTCCTTTACACAAATGTCGGTCGTTCGAAGCCGACACACTTTGTGAAATATGCAACAATCTTCTCCTGGTCCTACATTTCGAGGATTTCTCCGTCACGCTCATGAAATATCTCGAATTCATTATAATATCTTTTATCGTCGATGACTCGAATTTCGACATATGTTAATGTATTTTAAGAATACACTGTTCCGAAGCGTTTGTACGGAGCAATGTATTGTTCTTGTATACGTAGTTTCATTCAGCTCGCGACAGAAGGAGTTTTAAATTGCCGGATTAATCGTATGCTCTAGTCGACGGATAAATTTAAATCGGGACACAATAAGGAATTCGAAACGTACCGAATTATTTTCTGCGATCTATAAGTGGAACAGCAACGGTATATGTACATAAATAATGTACCTTCAAAACCAACAACTCTGCGAGTCTGATGTACCGGCGATATTTCTCTTTTCTTTTTTAGTCTCCTCCGCGTTTCGCTTAAACGACGCGATTACAATTCTGTTTGCCAGACGAATATTCATCATACACAAAAGTGCTTTGCGGGCTGGATGACGAAAAGAAGAAACGAATAAGTGGAAAGGAATTTTTAAGGAAATAATGATGCACGAACGGTACACTGATTGGTCGCTCCAGTTTAGCAGCGAACTTGGCACGACAGAAATTACTCATCTATATAATGGCAGTCGGTGGAACTAACTCTATAATACCTACATTGATATGTCACAACGGATGCAAAACAATTCGACTGAGAAGTAAGATTACACATTCGAGCTACGGATTGACGTTAATACAATAAAATATAGAGTTGGGGCTTGAAGAGAGGGCATTCCTGAACTACCCTAATAGGTGGCATTAGAATAGTTAATTTTTTACTACACTATAATCCGAAATCATTTCATCAAAGATCAATTAAAACGCACATAACTTATCCCACTGCATTTGTCCCAGGACACACTGCGAAACTAAGCAACGAAATACCTGAAGGTGACCTCAAAATCTTCCCAACTACAACCAATAGCAATTCCACCGATGCGTTTCCCCCTCGAATCAAAAGAATTTTCTCACATCTATCTTTAAAAGTGTCCAAAATAATTCAGCATAAAGTATATAGGCCTGTGCAGACATGACGCATCACCAATGTACTTTTTTCGCCTCTATGCATACAGCGTCTCTGACACAGTCCCATTTCACCTGAATACTGCGCGCGCGGTTCGGATTCTGTTTACAAAAGACAAGAGGGGCAATGGAGGAGAACGCTCATTACACATATGTATATATATATGTGTCCGGCCGCCTTCTGGGACAAAAGACGAAAGGGAGAGTCGGTGAAAGAAAAAGAGAAAGGATAACGAGAGCGAGCCAGACGTACGGCGTACGTGACCGACTGAAACGCGTGTGTCTCACTCTGGTCTTGGCTTCGCTCGTTTCGTACCCGAACTCCCCGAAAGATCATTGCAATTTCGGGATCCTGACCTTCTCTGCCTACCATCGCCTAACCCCTCCTACATTTCGTACGGCGCGTACACGATCGAACGCCGATGGTCTTTTTTGCCGATACCAAATGCGCGACCGTGTCATTCTGCGGCGTAGTTTTATAACAGGATACTTAGCAGGTCCGCGTTCGCGGATGACTAATCCATTACACAGACCGCAGAAAATGATCTCCTGCTGTTCTCCACCCGATCAATCGCCTGAATAATTTCGTACTTTCATTGTTCTGCGGCTCGGCGAGAAACATGTCTACCTAATCGTTCTTGCGTAATTCATCCCCCCAGTGTCACTGTAGAACTATTTTCTGAATCCGATGATTTTCTTGCAATCGATTCTTGATACGACCCACTGTTTGCTATTCTAATCATTTTCACGAACCGTCGGAATCGAGGAAGCCTGAGAATTGCTCGAAATTGATCGATATTTATCAAACTGATATTTTTCTTTATACATATAAACCTGCCGCTATAGGATTGCTTTATTCAAAGATGCGAGGCTTTTGAAATGCCTGAAGTATGATAAGTATAATACTGATAATGATTGGGGAAATTTAAGAGAATGTTCAATTATAGATATTTCCCGAAATTTCTGTGGGTATAACCTTCAAACATACGCGTCGGTGCTTTAATTTAAAATTTGATGCATTTACATGGAATTCAAGTGTCTAATGTTATACCTGATATTTGATACGACGAGCTGTGTTTGTGAGAAAGTTTCTAGAGATTAATTAATAACTTTATCCGATTATGCGTCCAACAAATCGATATTTTACGCATAACCGACGCGACGTTAAGCAAAACTAACTGAAACTTTATCAGAAATAAAAATTTTAAATAACGAAATACTCTAAATGCTTTAAAAATTAATTTACTACAAAGATCAATCCTATGTTCCATGCTCGAAACTAACGATAGTTTGTTTAAAATACAATATTCCATAAGAATTTCTATGTGCACAAGTTTAGGTAGTTTTCTGTACATATCTGGACACATGGCAAGTGTCCGCTTATTAACTACACTGTCTAAACATGAACTTTGGCGAGGAGAATTAATTTCGTTATCACTGCAAATGAACAACTACAGTCAAGACACATTATAGTCCAAACAGAAGTTTAAAATAGCCTTTTAAATCTACGTAAACTATATTTATACTCACCTTTGTTCGCCCATTAATCGTGTAGTTGCCCATTTTTCCATTGTTTCGCAATTTATTCGCCCTCATGATAATGGCGTCCACCTGGGATATGAGCATCCCAATATTTTGACATTGTTTTTCTTTCCCGTCTAGCCACGTTATTTGATCACCGCGAATTGTTTTTAAGTCGTTCGTACCTGCTTTGTTAGAAACCAACTGTCCGTCCTTAAATAATCCGGCACTATACATATTTAAAACTTCGTTCAGCACTGCGAGACCTTTCTCCGTGCCGAGGAAATTGTCCACCACACACACACCGTACTCGTCCATATCCCTGATCACATTTCTACAAATCTCGTCTATCAACTCTTCAAGGTTGTTTCTGTTCTTGTGAAGAAAGGGCGGCAAAAGTTCTTCCTCCTGAGCCAGATGGACATCGGGGAAGTTCTTCATACCGTTATGATGCTGCGTAGGCATGTCTAGTTCATTATCTTGTAGATTATCAAGGATTCTTGAACTTTCTACCGCAGGATTCAATAACTCCGCCCTGGCACCCAGGATTGTATCTTCGGAGCTTCCTTCGAACGTTATCGGAGACGTCCAACCATCGGCTTTGTTGTTACGCGTCCCTTTAGTCTTCGCGCTATTGGGTTTCTTCTTCGGATCCTGGCTTTCTTTATGCTCCGATGGTCCTTTTATTTTCTCCGCTTGTTCGTTGGTTCCTATAAATAATGGAATCGAATGTACAATCCTCGATTCTCATCGCAGAACGTACGCTAATAAAGAATCGAGAGAGAAACGACATGTATTTCAAATAATGTGGGAAAGAAAATAAAATAGAGCGAAAATATCTCCCTTTGAATCTCAAAACATAGAGTGTATATACGTGCAGAAAATACAAGGAAAAGTAATAGGTCTGTGACTAATGACTGCTTGAATTTCTGCTTACATCAGAGCTTAGGTCAGACTTGAAAATAAAATAGACTATTTGCAGTTTGCCGTTCGGAAATGAAGTTTGATTAAAGTCTAGTTTATACGGTAAGACACCTACAGAATGTTTGCCATAATGAAACGTAAAATGCCGAGAATCGTGGTGGAGAAACGGGAGGAGAATTAAAATCGAATTCCGGCATACCTCTGAGATATCTCGCGTTGTGATTGACTTTCGGAGTAACGTTAGTTCCCCGTGTTGTTTCTGACACTGGCTTCTCGGTTAGGTTAGAAAGCACAGGTGTACTCGAAATTTGGTAATTCCCGTGGGAGAAATCCTTGACGGAATTCGGAAGGGAATTTTGATTAGCGGTCGAAACTGTGTCCGGCACGATCGATCGCACGGAATGAGTGGCGCAAAATTCTTTATGACGTTTCCAATCCCGCCTTTGGTGCTCCTTAGTGCAATAGAAGACGGCCTTGCACTGTGAACACCTTAACAGCTTGTCAGTCCTGTTGCAGACTACACAGCCCACCGTTGCACCTATTTGAACATCACCGCCGGGTGTCTGCGCACGACTGACTGTCGGTCCGGACATGTTTCGTCGTTTATTTCGCGGCCACGAGTGCCGACGACATTTCTCCAACGAGGGAAGTCACACACGCACTGGGTTTCTGCTCACAGTACTACTGCGCTGTACCGCGCTATCGGGACACCGCCACTGACTTATGCGTACGAACACTTGGTTTACATGCTACATACATGTATACATTATCGAATCTGCAAAATACCTATTAGCACGACGATGGCCAAAACATCAAATCCTCAGTATCCATTAGTTCCTACTGCGGCTGCACGTAGCCGCGCGTATATACGGCCGTCCGTTTAATATCGGACCGCACGCACTGTATCAACTCTTTCTTTGAAAATTTATTTAAAACTTAGGCGTGCATTTGCGTCTCACACCATTCGCTATCCTTAAGATAGCGCCACTTTATAGCCAACCTTATTTTTCCTGCTATGCGCGATTTACGGAATGGTCTTTGATTACCTGTGAGCTAGGTCATGAAACGTCTCTTTATCGCGTAACGCGATGTGTACGTCGCTGATAAAAATGTTTCTCGCGAGGGAAAATTTATTGCTTGGTTTACAGAATGCTTTGCACTGAATACACGTAGGGACGGCACCGTTAGCGTTGCCATTTTATGCAAAACGCAAAATATGTATATAGATCAATTATTGTTTGCGTTTTAAGTAAACGAATACAGTATTTTGTAATTTATAGTGTAGTTAGATTAAAATGGATCGTGTACTTTCTCGATTTCTGCATTAAAGACTTATTTTACGCATACCTATTACCTGTGTTTTGTTTTCTGTAGAAATAATATGTACATTTATAAAATTTTACACTTGCACATGGAGAGACCAATTGTTTCCATAGTTACAATGTGCACGTTTTGTCAAAACATTACGCGCCGTTGTATATATTCGACGATTAAATTGTCGAACTTGTGGAACCTGTAATTATTAAAAGCTGGTGAATAGAATAATATTATCAGAATCATGAGTACGTTTATACAGAATGTGCATATAAAAGATGGAGAATATACAAAGACAATTTATACAATGGTAGATTGCATATCTAATGTCTCATAGAGATACTTATAATTATCAAATTTCTTTATTCAGGGATACTTGTTTTTCAGATTAAAGAACAGCGATATGCGGAAACCGTTAAAGTCTTAATTACGCTTCTAGATTCTTACCCCTCTGTACGTAAGATTTTATGGGAACAGTAGCTTTTACTTTAAAGCTGGGAATCCACCAAGAAGTTAAGCTAAGCTAAGCTAAGCTAAGCTATGCGGGCTTTGCTATGTTTTAGTTTAGCTTTCAGTGGAAACGGTTCCATAAGAATGTAACGAAGATAATTTTTTTAAAACATAGCATGGCATAGCATAGCATAGCTTAGCTTCTAAGTGGATTTCCGGTTTAATAATAATTTTCTACGCATTGTACACGTTGGATAAATTATTTTACAGTCCAGACCTTGTCTATCATTGCTTGCCCACTGTTACTTTTACACGCAAGACTTTATAGCTTCCGCGCAATGTTATGAAAAATTAGTTCAATTGTGTCCAGAGGAAAATATATACAAGTTGTACCATGCTCAATCTTTGCACCAAGCATGCATGTATCAAGAGGCCTGGACAATCTGTTCTAACATTATTAATCAGAGCAGCCTGGAATTTAAAGTGAAAAAACTACAGGCAGCAATAAAATATGGACAAGACGATATGGTCGCTGCGAAAAATCTCGTCGATCAATGTCCAGCGGATGATGTTGATACGGAAGTTAATTTAGGATGCCTTCTATACAAGGTATCAAAGTAAAAGCACAAATTTCCTCAGAAATTTCTGCAATTTGCTCTTTTCATAGGAAGAACAATACGAGCAAGCTTTGAAGAAATTTGGAAATGCTTTGCAAATTGCGGGTTTCAAACCGCATTTGTCGTATAATGTAGCGCTTTGTTACTTTAAATTAAAAGAGTATGCCGCGTCGCTAAAACACATTGGTAAAATTTTTTACTATTATTACTCGCTAAGGTATGTATGTTAAATTAATTTATATACTGCGTTAGCTGACATTATTGAACAAGGGATAAGGGAACACCCAGAACTAGGGGTGGGCATGACAACGGAAGGTATAGAAGTGCGCAGTGTTGGAAATACCTTGACGCTTCATGAAACAGCTTTAACAGAGGCATTCAACTTGAAGGCAGCCATAGAATATCAATTGCAAAATTGTGATTATAGGGAAAAAGTTACAGTTACTTACTATGTTAGCTAGAATTTTATAATTTTTATATATTACTTTTAGACGAAGCAGCGAAAGAAGCATTAACCGATATGCCACCCAGGTCCGAAGAGGAGCTCGACGCCGTTACTTTGCACAATCAAGCTTTAATAAATATGGACACGAAACCGAGCGAGGGATTTGAGAAACTTCAGTTTTTACTGCAACAGAATCCATTTCCCCCCGAAACGTTTGCTAATTTATTGCTGTTATATTGCAAATATCAATATTATGATTTAGCTGCCGACGTTCTGGCTGAAAATGTACATTTGACTTATAAGTATTTAACACCAGTAAGTATGATTTTTATTATTATATCATTACATGTACGTTAAATGCATCTGGTCACAGATTGTCTGTCAGAAATATTTTAGTGATTTAAAGAGCGGTAAAAGTAACGTGAAAATCAGCTTCGAGTTCTGTTAAAATTATGGTTTCTCATCGATCCGGATATTTGCTTTTCGAATGTTTACACTTCTTTGTACGTTTCTCCAAACTTTCCGAGCGCTTTCGCTTATGAGCTTTTATATCGTGACTAGAAGAACTTTCACTAGAACTTTCGTCGCTGGAAGAACTATCGTGCTTCTTTTTCTTCTTTTTCTTCTGGTCTTTGGAATGCTTCTTTTTCTTCCGCTTGACTACTTCTTTTTCATCAGAGTCAATATCCCCGGCGTCCTGTTTATGCTTCTTAGCTTTTTGCTTTTTCTTCGCCTTTTTATGTTTATGCTTTTTCTCCTTTTCGCTTGTGTCGGTTTGCGACTGAACGGCGGCTGCCTCTTCGATTTCTGGGATCAATTCGTATTTCTTTCCGTCGGGAGACATGAAGCAGTCTTTAGATAAATGACCGGCTGTTCCACACTTTGCGCAAGTAGTATTAAGAACAGCTTCCAAGTGTATAGCTTTGCGCTCGTATTTCCCTGCAGCCTTTTTCTTCTGCGAGGCTCTGTGCAATTCTATCCCGTTTGGATCTAAATCTGTACCGTTCCCCTGATTTACGTATTTCATAGACAATCCTATTTTACCGTCATCTGCCACAGAAATAACTTTGCACCATACGCGTTCGCCTTTTTGCAAAACCTCCGCGACATTGTCGACATGGGCAGCGCTAACCTATCAAGATTACAAAAGATATAACTCGTTTACATTACACAATACGAATGATTGATTTACGATTAATCTTGAATGCGTTGTCTCGCTACCTGTGACTTATGTATCAATCCCTGCGATGAACAGCCTGGGATTCTAATGAAAGCTCCGTAATTTTGCACGGACGAGATTTCTCCGAGAAATATCTGATTCACTTCGCAGTTTACCATCTTCAGAAGATTCAACAGAAATGTTTCCGTTTGTAGGTTCTACGATCATTTCATTCGCACGGAAAGAAGTAGCGATAGATCGGTGGCAAGGAAAGTTGCTAGGTTTGGGTTAGGTTTAGTTTATCAACATTTGAAGGCAGGGCTGTAGCAAGAGTAAGGGATTAAGGGTGGCAACGACTGCAATTGCGGCTGAATCGATGTTATTTGTCGTTTACAGTATTTATACGATTTCCTGGATGCATTAATCACACAACAGACCTCGCCGGAAGAAGCGTATCGGAAATTCGACGACCTTGGCAACAAACATATGGAAATATTGAGGAAAGCAACGAAACGGGTGCAGGAAGCGAGACTGAATCACGATGATAGTGCCGTTAAAAAGGCAGTCAATGATTATGAGGAAGCTCTAGAAAGATACGTGCCCGTTTTAATGGCACAAGCTAGAATCTACTGGGAGCTGAGAAATTACACGCAGGTGGAAAAGATTTTTAGGAAAAGCGTGGAATTCTGCAACGAGCACGATGTATGGAAGTTAAACGTGGCTCATACCCTGTTTATGCAAGAAAACAAATTTAAAGAAGCAACAGGATTTTACGAGCCAATTGTTAGAAAGAAATACGATAACGTTAGTTACTATCCGCCCTTTAGCGTTCTGTTTGCAGTTCGTAAATTACCGATTACAAGACGTTAAAATTAAAATTTCAGATTTTGGACGTAAGCGCTATTGTACTCGCCAATTTGTGCGTAAGTTATATCATGACCTCTCAGAATGCGGAAGCTGAAGGGCTCATGAAGAAAATAGAGAAAGAGGAGCAAGTGGTGTCTCGAGAGGATCAAGATAAAAAGTTGTTTCACTTGTGTATTGTAAATTTAGTTATTGGGACATTGTATTGCTCGAAAGGAAACTATGAGTTCGGTATATCCAGAGTAATGAAAAGTCTAGAGCCATATAATAAAAAGTTAGGGACGGATACGTGGTTCTATGCAAAAAGGTGTTTCCTATCTCTGTTAGAACAACTGGCTAAGCAACTAGTAATCTTAAAAGACGCTACGCTTCAGGAATGTATACAATTTTTAGAACACTGCGAAGGTACGAGCGCCATTCGTTAGACCGCGTAATATTTACCTCTCTTTCTAATTTTTATTTTTTATTTTTAGTTTACGGAAGGGACGTGGTGACGACGGTGGAGCAACCTTTCGATATGCAAGATATGCTGTCCATTGCTCCACAAGGCAAACAAACAGTTGTATACGAGGCACGATACCTGAAAGCTTTATTTTTGAAACTACAAATGGCGTAGGCATGTAAATGTTTATGTATATGTGTGTAATGTGTAGGCAAACATGTGTATGTATATTATTCTGAGGTGTTGAAAATAAACGAATTTTTATTTATGTATAAATGTATTATAATACGTTACTGCTCCCAGAAAATTAAAATATTTTGATACATAATTTCACGCTTTCAAAGCGATTCGTGATCGATACGTAAGCACTTTTGAAGACCATCCCACGTACTATGTACCCCACTGAATACGGCCCTGGCACCCATTATGTGCTCACCGCTCATTGTACATGAAAAATGGTGGTCGACATGGAGTTGCAGGAAGCTAAGGATTATGTCTTTCAGCTTATGAAAGATAAAAATAAAATTGAATCGGAATTAAAATCCCTCCAGGAAGTCTTAGACGCCGTATGTATATCGAAACATAATATAGCTTCGTACGAAACGCTCGTCTAACTATGCTACTCGAAATGAACGGAATCTACAATTTGTAAACAGCATGATCTGTCATTTTCGAGAATGCTACCGAGTGTTCACGTTATTTTACAGAATCATGTCGGCATGGATGATCCGGTGGTGGATTCCGAAGGATATCCACGGAGCGATATCGATGTTTACCAAATCAGACACGCGAGACATAAAATAATATGTGCGTCTAATTACAGTATAATTTATCTGCGCGGCACCTTAATGCTTCGAACTCATTAACGCGTTGTTAAATAGGTCTCAGAAATGATCACAAAGCGCTAATGAATAAAATAGAGGAGGGCCTGCACAAAGTGCACGCCATGACAAGGGATCAGACCGAGAGTTCTACCGCATCCACAGCAAACGACATTGTAGACACTACGGACTTAGAACCATTTCTAAGAGTAAACTTGGTATCTCCAGATTCTCCAGCAGAGTTGGCGGTGAGATATATAGTACAAAATATAGTATCAAAAAAAGATGACGAATGACTGTATGTTTTGGATAATATTAAATTCCATAGGGGATTCAAGTTGAAGATCTTATATTGGAATTCGGATCAATTGACTATCGGAATTTTAAGTCATTGAAGGATATTGGTACTTTGGTACAAAATAGCAGATACAAGACGATCAATGTAAACATTAAACGAGGATCTACTACCCTGTCGTTGACTTTAACCCCGCGTCCTTGGGCTGGTAAGGGCCTTCTGGGCTGCAATGTAATACCCATAGAGATGGTTGAAAGATGAAACTTCTGAGGAATTCTTGTTTACGATTATAAATTATTTTTATGTATATTTTATTAATAAAGGAATATTTATGAATTATTCTATTCAATGTACATCTAATCATTTCGATGTATCCTATGGTCCAGGGTTTCTCGAACTATGGTATGCGAATGCTTTTCGTGCGCAATAAATCACTTAAGTCCATAGCATGTTTTTTTTTTACATGTTCTAACACTTGTCGAAGTGTAGCATACACATGTTTCACTGCAGTATTCATTTTAATTTTAATTGTTGGTGCGTCACTGTTCGTGGAGATATTTGAGTGGTACTCGTAAAGTAATGTTTGAGAATCCCTGCTATAGCCCATTTATTTCTACAAACCTCGAATAGCCTTGATGGTTATTATCCTAAGATGTAACATTCAGACCGTGAAATTTGATATGCATAATCCGTTAATATAAGTGAGGGCTTCGGACTTAAAATGTCAGAGCTGGTATAAAATCAGGCGATTTCTATGGAGTGGTAGTCAGTACTGGACTACAGCAGCAACATGTATTTCCCTTTGATTGTAAGTACTCATTTGCGTATGTATATTGCCTAGTTATCTGTACAGATTTGTCCCGTTAAGGAGACGGCACTCGGGGGTAAGTCGTCCCCTTAACGAAACAGTATGCTATTGGCTCGCCTTTCGTCTTTACCATCTTTATTTACACGGGTGTCCGGAGACTTTTTTCCGGGGGGGGGGGGGGGGGGTGGGATAGGCAACTATGGGATGATGATAAAGAAAAATATACCCCTCTTGCTTTTTTTGACCCATTTTGTAGTGTCAATTTAATTAAAAAATTGAGACCGAAATTTAAAAATATTTCTTTTTTTTTAGTATAAACTTAATAAAGATCAGTTTTGAAAAATATGCGGTTTTTCTCAAAAGCTAGGGGAGGGGGTGGGGGCTAAATGCCCTTTTTGCCTTTAAAAATGACTTTAGTCCAGTGAAATTAGGATCTGTCTACGGACTAATACCCAGCAACCTAAATTTTGGCATGGGCCATTATTTCGTCGTTTTAAACAATATGTCAAAAGTCCCCATCAATCCGACATCCGCTAAAAATTTTACAAAAGCTGGAGCGTAAAAAAAGCTGTTTTTCACGAATGTCTCGTTAGCTATCAGTTTTAAGACAATAATAGTCCCTGATAGCCATCTGCTGGCAGTCTGCCAGCAGATTGACGGCAGGGTCTGCCAGGAGAGCGCAGGATCTGCCGGCAGCTGCGGCGCAACCTACGACTGATCCGTAGTCGAATGCGGTCGTAGGTTGCGCCGCAGCTGCCGGCAGATCCTGCCGTTCGATCTGGTTATCAGGGGTTATTATGAAATTTGTAGCTTGGGAAATTCTCTACAGAAAATATTTTATGAGCTTTCTCGTAGGTCTAAACATTTTCATGTATGACGGGTTACCAAGTTTCAACCCTCATAGGTACTTTTGACACTGGACTATTTATCGCAGTCGCGTACCTACCGTATCGCTCATTCACAATCTCGCACACTCGCCGCGGCGGCTACACAGTAGAAGTAGTGGGGATAGAAATGTTCTCTTAACGGAACGGACGACCGTCCCCATAACGGGACAACACTATACATATGTATAAACGTTTGTTTAATTCAGGTTATGGTGGGCTTGAGTATTTCTGCGGGTCAAGGATTGAGTCAAGCTAACACTTATGAATACTCTGAACAACATCCATGGTCATTTGTTTACACCTTACATCCATTTTATAATTCTGAAACATTGCTTGAAGTATGGAGAACTGACAAAGCAGCAGACGTTTCTACAAATGTAGTGACTGCAGCACCTGATGATCAAAAACAGACAGTTTCATCCTCTGCTGATGCTGAACGCAATAACACAAACTTGCAGGCACAAAATAATGTATCATATTTTGGAAGTCAAACAAAGGACATAAATGAGGAGCAATTATCGAAGAATAGGCAACGGCTCTCCAATTATGTAACTATATTAATAAATATATATTTTCCAAATGTTTTATGAATATTGTTAATTTTTCATATTTTGATGTTGCAGAGAAACAGACGCAAAGATGTGTATCTTCAAAATGAATGATTGAATCACGCCCGAGTTTTGACACTGCTTAATGATACAAAGGAATGCATCATTCATGCAGAATTTCGCTTATATTTTAGTTTTGCTTTACTTAGTGTAAATTGATCTGCGAGAAATATATTATTTCATGCTCTTGCTGTAAAGAATAAGAAATAAAAAAACCTTTAAAAAATTGGGTGTGTATTCTTTGAAATACCGACATTTCGGCCAAAGTAACCCTGGTCGATATTGGGCGAATTCCACTTACGCCCAAATCGCCCACAACACTCGTGGTTTTCGTTTAAAACTTTATGAAAATCTCCTGAAATATGGAAGAGAAATCTGTGAAAGGGCCATTAACGGAAACTAGGGATCCTTTTTAAATTACGTAAGGCTTTTTTGGGGGGAGGGGGTTGCGAATTTCTTACGTTTTCTTACAAGGAGGGGGAGTCAGGTAGCATCTTAAGTAATATTTTTTATCCTAGTTTTCAATAAATACAAATTCTATCATTAATGTTCCAGAAAAGTAGTTTTAGTTTAAATCTCCCGAAATCGAGTTAAACGAATTATATAAACCTTCAAAAGAATTTTAATAACTGAAAAAATTCGATATAAAAAATATTGCGTAAGGAGGGGGTTGCAATATCAAATCTTACGAATTCTTATACCGGGGGAGGGAGGGGATAAAAATTCGCCAAAATTACCCTTACGTGATTTAAGGACGGGCCCCTACACGTTTTTAAATATAAATCACGAGTCGAGAACAGGAAGATATAATGTATGATATTCATTTTATTACAAAAACGGAAAATTCCTACGATCTTGGTCGCGGTCAATTTTGACGTAAGTGGAATTCGCCCATTGTAGCCAAATTCAGACGCCAACTGCCAATTTCAATTTTTGAGCGTCAGTTGGTTTTGAAATGTAGGCCAAATAGCGAAATTCCGCCCAATCTGGCAATCCTGCAATGGGAAACGAACAGACGCCAGCGCTAAGTCAAGCCAAGTGACGTCACTGCCAACCATCGTTACCGATCAGTGGTAAAACGATGGTAAAACCGTGAAACGAGCTGAAACGAGCACCACTGAGGACCACATGTGCTGACTGCTGTGTAGTGCTTCGAACGCTAGATATTTTAAAAAATATTAGTCTTTGGGATACCAGTCACAATGCCTGTAATAAATAGAGTAGTGTGAGTATTTTCATCTTGTACATGGAACGACAATTTTGCGGTTATGTTTCCAATGTACTACAAGCATTGCTATGTTTACATGTACATATGTATTTTCTACTTTTCACATATATTATTGTTTCACAAGATCTGCTTTTCTGTCTTTCCCGTATGACTAGAGCAAAACTTTTTACTTCCGTAAATATCTGTATATCTGTTACTAACGTACGAGTTCCTTTATAGGAAGCCTACTACTCACAGAGGCAAAAGAGCTATTTTAAAAAAGGAGCCGAAATTAATAGAGGATGTCAAACAGACCATGTGTTTTAAAGGGAAAAACACTTCGCAGATTGTAGTAGGTCTGATGAAAGATCTGGTAAGTTGGATCGTAAGGCTATTAACAAATTTTTGTTTCGCTGTAACATGTACCACAATTGCCGTGCGTTGTTTCAGTATGATCTGAAGAAACCAGATGCGCAGTTGATGCAGAAGAAGAACGATGTGGTGCCGTTTGAAAACATAACACTTATAGAGAAATTTTCTGTCAAACACAATGTCCCTCTTTTCATGATCGCTTTACATAATAAGAAGCGTCCTCATAATCTCGTGATGGGAAGAATGTACGAGCATACATTATTAGATATGGTGGAATTTGGTATAGAAAATTATAAAGGTCTGCAGGATTTTAAAGTTCCAAAAATTTCTGAGGGACTGAAGCCTCTGTTAGTCTTTAACGGGGAACTATTCGAAAATAACCACGAACTCGATAGGATTAAGAATTTATTTGTGGACATGTTCCAAAGGGAACCAGTCGAACAGATTAGGTTGCAGGGTCTTGAACACGTTCTAAGTTTCACCGCCGTTGAAAATAAAATACTTCTACGTAGTTATCGGTGAGTTGATTTTACATTACCCAGTGAAATGCTGTTATTGACAAGGGTCGTTTTGTTTCAGGGTACTTTTGAAAAAGTCCGACTGCAGAATACCAAGAATCGAATTGGAAGAAATAGGCCCAAGAGCAGATTTGATATGTAGACGTACAAAACTTGCCTCCATAGACTTGTTTAAACAGGCGTGCAAGAAACCCAAGGAACTTAAAGTAATATTCCTTTACTACACGATAATACTCTAATGAATCCTTGGATGACATGATTCGTTCATTCAACATATAATTACAGGTGAAGAAGAAGAAGAATGTATCTGTGAGCAAACTTGGAACCACATTCGGTCGTGTCCATGTTGGAGCGCAGAATATCAATAGCATTCAAACAAGAAAGATGAAAGGATTAAAGAAAACAATGGCAGAAAAGAAAGCCGCTATTAAAAGAAAAACTTCTGATAATGATAACGATAGTAGTTTAAAGAAATCGAAGAACGTTACTGACTCAGCTGATTGATGGATTTAGGCACGGAGCGGAATGTAAATATAATACTTTTTTTATTTCAAGCATTTATTTACAATATAAAATCCTTTTGCAGAATCCAGTTCAGTATTTCTTGATGCTCCAAGTGGATTCACTTTTGAAATCCTAAAACAAGAACGAATCCATGATATGCCGTGTGCAGGATTTTGCAATCAAATTATTTGAGTTATTTGACCATTGATGATTCAGGGTAAAGAAATAGTGAATTCGTAAACAAGACGCGAACCTACGTTGATATAAATTAAATAGTTTCTGTTGATCGGTCCGACGCAAACGTCGATATTTGTTGCGCGCGATGCTGGTGCTTAAGATTGTTACCAGCCACTTTACCTCATTTACGAACCCATTGTTTCTCAACCATTGGCAATACCTTTATTGTTATTCCACACGCGAGGAGGTTTAATCGTGCTTCATCGCACGCGGCGAGTAAAATCTTATCTTTCGCTTCTTGCTCTATAGCTCTGTTTCGTATAGTGTTCCTGAACTTCACAAAATATTCGATGATAGTATTCGTTCTGTGTTCATCTGCCACTGTAGAATACGAAATACCAAGTTTTGCACACATCGTCGCTATATAATTCGATACTGCTGCTACGACAGGTATACCCCTGTTCGTAATAGATTCCTAAATTTGATAAAACAAGATGTTCTTAATAACCCGTTAACATTTATACATGTTATATATTCATATTTACTTGGGAGTCGTGCAACATTTTATTCCCTGTATCAACTAGACTCATGAGTGATCGCATGGCTTGTGCTGTATTAAAATCGTCCGCTAGTGATGTGTTAACATCGCTCATCGTTTCGTCTAAACACTAAAAGAAAGTTCAGTTGCCTTCATTGCTCTTTGAAATATATCTCCGTGCGGACATACAGATAGAGTAATGTGTAGACTGCGGATGTTTAGGCACGTAATATATGGAAATATGCACGTAAGATATGCCATGTCTATGTTTATCGAATTTGTTAAGCGTAGACCGACAGTTCCCGATGTCTTTATTGTGGCTGGAAGAATTTGCAAATGTGCCTTGATAAATGTTAAATTTTAAGCAACTTGTTTCTGCTGGAAAACATTTTGGGCAGTTGCATTTGAAACGAGATTATATCCATTAAAAGTTTCAACTGCCTATTTGCAGAAATAAAATAAAGAGTGAAATTTTACTATTTTCGTGTGTTGAGACACAGATGATCGAACTTCTTTAATTTCATCGAAATTGTTTATGTGTATCGGGCGATTGTATTGAACGAATTAGTCTCTAGTTCTCTAGTGATGACTTATTCTATCGCATGACATCAGCATTGGTACTTATCACTACTGTTACGTAACGCCTCCGTAATTCATCTATGATCGCAACCAAATACAGTGAGATAGATATAAAAGAAACATGTAACATATGTGCATATGCCTTTTAACAAAGCATATGCAATATGCAAAATAACTTTTCCATATCAATATATGCATTTGCATAAACATCCGAATCTAATAACAAGATTGACTGACCCGAAGTAATGTAACTTCGTCCACATTGCCGGTGCTCCATCTCCCAGCGGTGTAATTGTCACAGTCGTGAATAAAGTGTTCAACTTTGTTCAGTACATTTACTGCATTGGACATTATATCCTCGGTATACTTAATTTCTGCAAAAACAAATAACGAAGTCATTTGCTGAATTCATGTTTAATTCGAAATCATTAGTCGTTTTATGCGTCATTTGAAATATACCAGCTTTATAATTGGAAAGTAGACAAAGCATCCTGAGTTGATTCGCGGTGTGCTTTTTGAGGAATTCCCTTATACTAATCGTGTTCTTAAGACTTTTGGACATTTTTACGTTTTCTAAGAATAGATGCCCGAAATGTAGCCAATAGTTTACCCATTGCTCTACTTCGTGGTAAGAACACGATTGCGCTTCTTCGTTTTCGTGATGCGGAAAAGCAAGGTCTATTCCGCCACTATGAATATCCACAGAATTTCCAAAAACTGTGCTAATCGAAATACAAACTTTTGTTCACAGTTACGTAAATAAACAATGTGCCGCTTGCGTCGTACTCTTACAAAACAGATCTTGTTCTTCAAAGATGCACATTACCTTGCAATTGTGCTGCATTCTATATGCCACCCCGGTCTCCCACGACCCCACGGAGATTCCCAAAATGGTTCCCCTTCCTTAGCTGCCTTCCACAGGCTGAAATCTAACGCTGACTTTTTGTCAGGGTGATTACTGTCCGAACATGGAGTCGACAGCTTGCCATACATATTATACTTGTTCGTATCAAAGTACACAGATCCTACAAGAAAGAAATTAGCATTCATAACGGTAGAGAATTATAGCGAACGATCGTCGTTTCAAATTTGTTTACCACCTTTCGCAACATAAGCATTGCCTTTGTCTACGATGTTATTGACAAATTGGATGATTTGTGGTATATAATCGGTAACCCTGCAATACAAATGGGGTTTCACGACGTTCAAAGTCTTCATATCCTCCATAAATTCATTTTCATA
Organism: Andrena marginata; assembly: GCA_963932335.1. Lineage (NCBI taxonomy): Eukaryota > Metazoa > Arthropoda > Insecta > Hymenoptera > Andrenidae > Andrena > Andrena marginata. The sequence goes on from OZ010661.1 coordinate 6,866,495, forward strand.
GAATTCCGCTAGGTCTTTGTAATTACGCTTAGCTTCTCTTGAGCGCATTATTATTTTATCATCTATGTTCGTTATACACATTGCCATTACAATGTTTACGTTAAAATGGTCCGTTAATATTCTTCTAATAATATCCGACTTCACATAAGTTCTGTAAAACGGAGAAATAGTTTTTACGATTAATCGAAGGAAAAGCGAAAGAAAGGTGTTTCGCGAGGATGGTAACGATAAGTGGAAATATCTTACGCTGCGTGCCCAAGATGCGCAGAGTCGTAAACAGTCGGCCCGCAAACATACCAAGTCAGTAAGTTTTTATTCTTCGAAATTAATGGTACTTTACACTTGGCTATAGGATTGTACACTGTAACATTTGTTTCATATCCAGTGGGTTTTAACCACTGTATCCGTTTCTTTTGTTTACTTTCGACGTGTATGAAGCGACGATATATTTTACATAACTTGTAATTTATATGTTTCATGGATGCACTCATATTCATATTTTTAATTGGATAACGTTAGTAGTTATTCATTTAATTAATCATTTCATTTTAATCGAGCAGTGTTTACTTCTACGGTCGACTTAACCTCACTTCGCTTCTATTGTCAGCGCTACTCGGTAGCGTGAATAAGCTCGCGTGTCGCCCCCTGGGGAAGCTTAAAGGATGAAAAGTACTTAGTGGCAGAGAATTAAAAATTTTTCGATCCGTATCTACTTTTAATAAATCGTAACGAAGCAAATCATTTCGAAGGAAGTTTTAGGTATGGGACATTACAGACACATAGCATGCAATGTTAAATACTTTTATTACACATGTATGCTGTGATTACCATTATATATTTATAATGTATTCATATAATCCAGATAATATCATCTTACGTCTCTATACAAAAATAATTACAATAATAACCGTTATTGGCATAGGCAAAATCGTTATTTATTGAAATTTATTGAGCACAATTATTTTTTTTTCCTTATTTTACACAAGTAAACCTATATTAAAAGTCATTTAAAATTATAAGATCTTAATTATCTCTTGGGCACACGCACGTTTATAAATGCGCATGCTAATATATCCTGTATATTTATATTTAAATTTATTCCGTAATACCTACAACGCATACTAACAATATATCAAAGTCTTTTGTTACACTGGTAATACGAATTTCTGACAAAATACTGAATATTTTTTCCATCTCTTCTCTCTCTCTTCATCTTTCTCTCCTTCTCTCTCTCTCTCTCTCTCTCTCTCTCTCTCTCTCTCTCTCTCTCTCTTTTTCTCTTCCTCTCTCTCCCTCACCTGTCTTCCCGGTTATCATTTATATTTTCGCGCCGGTACGCGTTCACCATCTATTCCTATCGCGCATGCGCCTATTCGAGAACCCTGCTTAGTATAAGAGAATGTTTCGCTGGCAAACAGAGCACTTGTCATCAATCGTGGGGGTGGACGAGCTGCTCGGCTTTCGAAAATTTCATTCAAGCGCCGAGTGTATCGAGTCTCGTGCTCTCAACCCGCGACGCGACAATTCGTGTTCACGTTCTATTCACGCGATAACGGAGGCAAAAGATTTTGGCGCCATAAGATCATGTCAACTATCTACTAACCACGGCTTCTGTTATCTTTTACGGTTCCACCTAGCTTCGTAAACATTATGGATCCACGATTCGTTATCATCGAATCTGGGATAGGTAAGAAAGTTCGCCAAACTCTTTTTACCTCCGTTACACTTCGGAAAGAAGTCCGCGGAGACGAAGATCAGACGCAGCACGCAAGCTGCGGTCGTTCGGAAACGTACCCCGACCACTCCGATCGGATGATCGATTATAAAAAACGGTATAAAATTCGTATCGTGTAATCGAGCTTACGAGAAAAATTCAGAATCGATCGAACGGGAAGAAACGTTTAAATTGGGGTGTTAAGCATTTTAAGATGTAAGTGTCGTCGTTGACTAACGTAACGCGATGGTACGCAGAGCTACGAGATTTATCGATAATCGTTTGCGAGTGAACGCTACTTTAAAAACATTCGAATTCGGCTTCTCAGGTCAAACGACCGTTAACTGTCGTTAACTCGGATCGTTTAGCTTGAAAGGAATGCGCAGAATCCGGATTCAAACAGCGGAATTTCGCGCGCTGCCGGATTCTGCGCGTGACTGTGTCGGTAACACGAAAGGAAGTTTAATGATCCGTTATGTGCTTTGCCGCCCGTTAATCATTCGTGTATAGACGTGCCGAACGATTCTAATACTCATAAAACGGGACGAAGGGAACGCGAAGCTTAAAGCTGCGTGAAATTAAATGAGCTTTGAATAAACGTCCGTGGACGTATGATCCTGCGTTATGTTATTAGGGTTATGTAACAATGTCGAATCCCTTCGAGGCGCAGCGCCCGATGGCGCTGCAATCATATGGCACGTGTCGCGAAATATAAATTCTCTGCACACTTCGTCTGCTCTCTACATTCTCTTTCCACCAGTCTTCTGATAACGTCTCTATTATTTCTATTAGAAACGCAACGGAACATAGGAGAACTTCATTTGCCGTTCTCGAAATGTCTCATCGTTCTCATCCGTTAAACGTGCAACCCTCTGTCGGTAACGTAGGGGCGATCGTACCTCTGGTTCGTTTAACAAACACTTCCCTTTAGACTACAAATAATATTAAACCTATAGTACAATAAATACGAAATAAAACTAGAGCATTCTACGAAAATAGGGTATTCTTCAGAATCCTTTTGAAAAGGGTATTCTGAAGGTAGTAGAAAATAATTAAATGGAAACATAACACGTAAGCGTTAATATGGAATTACGGTAGAACTGCTATTATTAGCGAACTGACAGAAAACTGATATATCGTCGTACGGGCTATCATTAATATTAATGTAAAAGAAATTCTGTGCTAATGGCTAATAACGAACTTATCATCCAATGCAAGCTTCTCCATTGAAATATTATACTTTGGTTAAGACGGAGTTTCTATTAAATTCTAACAACACTAACAAATGAAAAGGACGCTAACTTCTGCCTTTCCATTTCTTTTCACTTCATCCGCGGTCCCTTTTAACTTGACGCAACGATACGATTACCTTACCGTAATATTCTAATTTAAACGACTTAGGCTAAATGAATGTTAGCGCGCAAATAGCGGGTAACCAGTCGATTTAAGAAGAAAAGAAAAGAACCATCTTTAAAACTTCGAAATGAGCAACGATCGTAGTTACAGAATGAGTCTAAGATAACCAACAGACGCGTATATACATATACATATATATATATATATATATAATTTCGGAAATCGTCAAAAATTTTTTTCTCTTTTCTTTTTTAAAAACTCTATTCACGATTACGTAACATCGTTATAATAACACCGCATTTTATCTAGATCCGCACTGTACACGAAAAATTTCGCGTCGCCTATGTCCAACAATAAATAACCAAGCCTGCTGAGAAACACCACGAGACCGTGTCAATTTTCGACGCACGCTTAACATACATATATATCCATCCATCATCATTGTCATCATAGAATTATAGTCTTTCCTTTCTCCTCTCTACGGTTACACTCTGCAAACGTAATACTGAACGAAACAATTGTACAGATTCGCCGTCTTGATTGTACTTGGGTGGCATCGCAAACGACAACGTCTTCTACTTACGAACTAAATCGAAGTGTGCAATGTGATCGCGTATTTTTCTTCTTTTTTTTTCTCTTTCTTTCTATTCTTTTTTTTCTGTAACATCGTCACCGATCGAATCCATAGAACCGAGGCAGCAAAGAAACCTTGCACAGTCCCTGGAGAGATCTCGTTTTCGTCTGTTCTCTTTCTCTGTTTTACGGACGGCTGAAAAGGGCCCGCCAATTCGAGGGCCTTCGATATTTTAGGACCATCGATGCCATCGGTCGTTTCACCCGCGAAACAGAAGTGTCTTGCTGGCCGAGTGAATCGCGATCGCGGTATCCCGACGCGAGCGCTGAGGTATCGCGATCGGTTTCTCGTTACTGCTTAAACAACACTATCACGAATCGTTCGGAAAGCATATTATATAATATAATAATTCGTACTTATAATTCGCGCGAACAGTATTTCTTCTTTAAATTACTTTCATCGTTCATCGGTTTATTCGAACCCCCTGCGACACGAGAGGCCTAAACGATACAGTAGCCGCACGGCGTTCCGCGCGAACGAAGAACACGAGGGACGCCGTGCGTGGCGTTTCATTCTTATCGCTTTATTATTAGTACTCTTCGTCCCTTCCTCTTGCTTCTTTCTATTAGAGAGTTTAACTTAGTAACGGGCGCCCCGGGAAATGTTTAAGAGCTAAATGTGTCGCGTCGATTGAACATCGAGCGATCTAGAATCATGTCGTTGGTGTGTTCGAAGTTGGCGGCGCGTCGGTGCGCCATATCGAGCTCCCCGATTGCGTGATCGTGGTGATCTGTGAACAGAATGATTTTGAAATTTTATTCGAACGTCGTCGACTGGGCGCGGAGAGAAAGCATTCGGCGCAGGTGTAAAGGATGTTTTCTGGTAAATATAAATCTGTTTCTAAAAGATTAGACGAGCTCGAAGAGACCTTGAAGAGGCCCTGAAGAAATATTCAGGGTACCCTGAAGAAATCTGGAAGAGACCCTGACGAAATCTCGAAGAAGCTCCGAAGAAATCTTAAGGAGACTCTGAAGAAATCTTGAGAAGACACTGAAGAAATCTCGTGGAGACCTTGAAGAGATCTCGAAGAGATCCCGAAGAAATCTTCAGGTGATCCTGAAGAAATCTCGAGGAGATCTGCGGATGACCTCGAAATGATTCTAAAACGACTCTGAGCAATCCTGAAATGGCCACGGAACAACCTTGACAACCTCCATCTTGCCATTTCTTCCGGGAATGTTGCTATCCAAGATATACCCGTCAGCCGTTTGTAAATTAAAACGAATCACCCCTAAATCTGCGAATACTCGTCCACGGGAAGCTTATAAATCGCGCGTGTCGCGAGCACAACGATAACCCTGCCACGGGGCACGTATAGCGGATCGTCTATTTCTTGTCACCTTATTGTCGTGTCCGATTAACGGAGTTTCTGCCGTGGTTTCGTCGCTGGCGCGACTCATGTACGGATGCGGGGGCGGCACATAAATCGGCTTGGAATGACTGGCGACTTGCGCGTAAATCGTCGGTTCCTGGATTGGCTGCCTACGCGTCAGGGTCGACATGGGTAGCAGTTGAGGTCGCTGAATATTGGATACCTGTACCGGTTGATAACAATTAGGCGGTATTCGTCGGTTGCCTCGGAGCGACAGCTCGGCGTACGTTAGTTCCGTCCCCTGCAAAACCGTACAGAGCTGTACAACTTGTAACCACTTAAACAGACGAGCAAGTTGTATAACAGTTTAATTCGCTGGATGGGTCCTCCCACCGTCGCAAACTGACGCTGCCTCCATTGTTCTTGGCGACGCGGGGCGAGCGGACCCTGATGGCATAAAACAAGTTTGCACGGACTTGTTTTATTGCCTTTTCTGCGCCAATTATGTACGCCTTTGAAGTTTCGCCTCGCGTATCGTCAAACACCCTGTATCGTTTTGTTTAAATCTCTGCCCTCGCCGGAATTCTTTGTAGCCGGCGTCGAATTTTAAATTGATATTAATTCCAGAATGTTTAATTAAAAGCGTTCTCGACTGTGCAGCGTGTGTCGCCAACGCAAACAGAAAAAAAATAGAAAGAAAAATGGCAGGTACGATGGTCTGAAAAATTACGCGAGCCACCCTTCCAAGTGTTAATTTTATCGGGGCACCCCTTGTTGCCTTTTACTTCGTGCGCGTATGGAATTCTCGTCGCGGAACGCTCACCGCCCCGTTCAATTAATGCAATTTCTACTCACGTTATTGACATGGGCGAAGGTACTCGGGTCCGTTCGTTGCTGGTGTAACACGTAGCGCGGCGAGGTACCCTTGCACAGCTCCGCGTAAGAATTTTCTGCGGAAAGACAGCTGTAGATGATTATGCAAATTTTTGCGCGCTAGGCACCGCGCTCTGTCATTAAAACCAGAGGCACCCAATAAACGTTACACAGATAGGTACTCCTAAAAACAGAGCACCGAACGCAACAGAATATTATGCACTGACACTTTGAGTGGCGAAAAGGTGTTTTTTCAAATGCCTGTTCTTTACGTACCTACTAAAGCTCCAGGTACGAACCGACAATTCTTTCGACAGGTTTCAGCAAAATATCCACGCGAACACGCGTCGACGTCACTCAAAGGGTCGGCTGAAGAAATCGAGGAATCACACGCGACAGGATAGTTTTTCGCGAACGTTGTCGACTCCCGCGGATGGAGGTAGGTCGGGTGACCAGGCGACACGCCAGATGTTCGTTAAATTACCCACCATTAGCGTGAGGAATTATATCGGGGTCCTTCTCGAAGCTCTCGATGCTGTCGGAGTTGAGGGGCAAGGTGGACGATTTATCACGCGGAGAGGAGCTGCCGGTGCCGGACGCGGCTAGGTTCGCCATGCCGCCGTCGTCGTGAGAGTCCTTGTCCTCCTGAGGCCTCGGTCGATACCGTAATCTCACCGCCAGGACTATCACGAAGATCACCAGTAGAAGACCGGCCGTTGCTCCGACCACCGCGCCCAGCAATGGCCCAGACAGCGACAGCATCACCGGCGTCAGTGCTGGAAAATCGTGGTAAATGCTCTGAGTCCACGCCGCCCTCTACTTTCCCAGCTCCTTCGACGTGCACGTGGTATTCGATCGTCGAAAGGATGATCTCGCGGGGATTCCCCATCGCGAGGCTGGCGTTTAAGAGGGATCACGGGGTAAGGGGTCCGCGAGGCTCGACTTCTCGTCTTTGCGTTCGTTTAAAACGAGTGAACACGACTCGACGGCGCGCCGTGCTCATTCTTTATCATTCTCTTCGTTTAAGAATCCCGTGTCGTGGACGCAATCGAGATACAGATCGCACGGAAGGTTTGTTCTTGGCCTGATTCATTCGCTACACGAATTTGATGAAATCTTTTGGAATTAGATGGAAGAGCGTTTGTGACTTTGGCATACCATGTGCGTGCTGTGAAATATTTCAGAAGAAGAGGAAACTGGAGCAAAATAAGTCTTGTAATTATTGTTAAACCTTTCGGCCCATTTGTAATTTACTTTCAAGCGAAATTGGAATTAATTGTGTAATGAATCAGTGTGTTGGACTTTGGAATTTTAAAAAATACGTGTCCCATTTCTTGTGAAATATTTTTCTCCTCAGGTTCGAGTGGAAAACTGAGATTTCGGTCTGCTGTATTATAGGCGGCACCCTTCTATGGTGTTTAATACGACGATGTAAGAAATTCAAACAACATTGGGCGTGATCGTGATTTATTTGCTCGCGCTATTTCGCCCGGCAGCTTGATTTACGTTTACGCCGCCATTGTAGCTAATAATGGATTAATATCTCGATAATAAACGAGCCTGGGTCTGATTAACTACGGTCCAATGCGCTTCGCATTTAGCCCAACGACAATTATGTAAATGAAATCATCGCGGGGGCTGATCGTCGTTTCCGGTCGCGACAGCGTTATCGATAGCCCTTCCAGTCTAGCGTAAAATAAGGAAACCAGTGCAATCATGGGATTAGGACCAAGTTTAAACGTTCCCGTTATCGCCCGAATATTGCACATTGTATAATTAATAGACTGTCGAGGATATATCGGGCGATTCCTACGACGGACCATATACTTTTCAATGCAAAATTTCATTCGAACAAATCTTGTTCTTCTTCCTCAACGGTTCTGCGCATTCTAACTGAACTCTTAATTCTGACATTCAAAATTCACCTGTCGAGGTATTTATAGACCATACTGCGATCGATATAAAATTTCGCATCCACAAAGCAATACTGTGCTTCTATTGTGATGTATTATTTTGAAATTAGATGCTTCGCAGAAAGAAGTAGTTTCTAGATAATACGAACTATCGTCGTAAATTTAACGATACGTAACAAATTTTCACTCACTGAAATATCTTCCAATATGTACGCGATTTATCTTATAAAACCACCAGCGTGAATCTATTACTTAAATGAATCATTTAAGTGAATCACGATAATCTTATCCCCTGAATCTTGAAAATCACTGAATTCAAGACGAGCGACGGTGTTGCGAAGTGGTCACCGTTCCCCAATCTTCTCTTAGTCTTAAGTATACTTAAAGCACACTGTGTTAAAGCGTCAGTTCCGATCCCCACGTACCATTTGTTAATCGATCAGCACCAAACGTAAGTCTGTTAAAATTATTAGCACCAGCGTCCCGCGTAATGGCGAAAACGGACGTGAATTTGTCAGTGGCAGTGAAAAGAAGCTGTGCGTCATCTAGGCGTGTCTCACACTACGTTCGAGTTACCGTAGCAAGACTCCATATCATTCGCATGCAATGACAAGATCTACAGAGAAACAGGTGTAACATAAATCTACGATCTGTAAGCGATAGGCGCGCCGTTGCAAGCAAAAGGTATCCCCTAAATGTCTGCTTCTCTCTGGCTCGTTCTACTGTCCGGGTCATCCTTTAGTTTCTACTTCATTTAACTGTTCATCGCATTCACTAAGTGTGCAGGGTGGTTTCCATTGACCTTTCCGTTCTACATGATTTTTCGCGAGTAGGTATCCATTATCGAAGGGAATGAAACCATTTTAGTGGGGGTGGGGTGGATGAAAGCGTCTCGAGAGCAACACTTTGCAGTTGTCGCGCTTAACACGTATCTCTACTACTTGAAGGTCCTCGCACTCCGGTTTCCTTGAATCACTATAAATAATTAGAAGAATATTCATTACACTTTGGTTACTTACACTGAAAGTGTTCTCAACGCAACCGATTCCCGAAGGCGCGCGTAACGTGTGTCTATACTACTTGAACACCCTCATCCCCACTTTCTCTTCGTTTCAAAACATCCCTTCCTATTCGGTAAAAATACTCCGTCCATCGGAGGGATTCATACGTCCGTGGCCACCCCCTCGATGAAGTCCCCCCGAGACTTTAATCCCACCCGATCATTTGGATACGGGCCGCGAAGTGGCCAGATAAAAGGAAACAGGAAGATGGCGGCGTTGGAGGGTGCCCGAAGTTCGGAAACAAGCACAATGCCGCTCCCTTCGAAGCGGCCCGTGCTGTCGCTGGAGACCGTTCTTTTCCGAGACGACAAACAGCTTCGGAGACAATCGGGCACTGCGTGGAGGGACGAAAATGGACCACTCACCGCGGGGGAGGGGGCGGTTGGCCAAACGAACGAGCGAACGCGTCAAATGAACGATGACATTCTAAAAGCGTTGCAGAGATTTCTACCCGTGGCAGAGCTTTCTGTACTCTGTGCACGGAGCGGGGGGATGACGAGTGAGAGAGAGAGAGAGAGAGAGAGAGAGAGAGAGAGAGAGAGAGAGAAAGAAAGAGAGAGAGAGAGAGAGAGAGAGAGAGAGAGGGGATCGCTCGTAAAAAGTAGCTCGTAAAAATGTACGCTTCCGGTGACGTGGGCGTAAAGGCAGTTCCGCTTTCCATCCTCCTTCCACCCCCTTCCTCGGCGCATTGACGTTTTTCGAAGCTGTCGAACAATAAGTCGGGCCTTCTGTGGAATACGATCGATATTTCGATTTTGATACCGGCGTGGAACCTCCGTTTTCGTTTTCATCCGAAGCCTCCCCTTCCCCGGGGCTTGGGATTTTACCCCAGTAGCGATTTTCAAGCCCAGGAGCATGATCCCAAGGCGGGGTACCTAAGCTAGCTTATCAGTTGTGAGTCCTCTAGTCCTTGATTGTAGCACTCTGTGTTTTTTTTTTCTAAATTCTTTATTAGCTTTTGCCATTTTTATGCGTGCACAGAAAAATGGACTTAAATAGGAGTACACTCAGTGTTTTTTTCTTACTCCCCAATGAAGTAAAAGAGTGTGAATGCGCGGATTGGTACTACGAGTCCTATTGGCTCCACGCCTTGGAGCATCACTAGGATTTAAGCATTGTGAGTTAAAGAGGTGTGCGCGGTTGTGGGAGTGTTAAGGTGTTGGTAGAACAGAGGGTGGCCGAAGATGGTAGCGTTCTTGAGTGTCAGTGGCCCAGAAAAGGATTTTGTAGAGTTTTTAGACATACAGCAGTGGTTAAAAGGAAGTTTAAACTGTGAACGGTAACAGAAATGAGATAGCTCCATTAGAAAGGATAACCTATGTGTTATTTTTAAGTTACGAAACTTTTTTTTTGACCACCATTGTATTTTAACACTCTGAGACCAAGGTGAATAGGTATTTTGGGTTGTAGGGTACTTCTACCGTTAAAGGTGCCACTTTATCGACCAATAGAGTTAGATAGCTGAAGCAGTTCGGTATATCTGGTCTACCAACAGTCCTCAGTCAGCCCCAGTGCGGAGTTCGAGTATTCCCCTTTGCCTTGCGAGCCCAGTGCTCGTCAGTGAGCGAAGGTGTAATCACTCTCCATGATCAGCCAGCTGGCAATTAGGTTTAGCTTCCCGTGGGTTGAAGTTGTGCTTCGAAGATACCAGGGACGCAGGGCTTTCAGTCTGTTAGAAAGCTCGCAGAGAGTACGACTACGTAACTTGCATAGCCGAGGCCACAAGCTTATAGCCAGAGCAATTTTTGCGAAGAGTACTCCGTCTTCCCTCTTCATGATCGTTAATCGCGGTGCACGCCGAAATGTCGATGCAACCCATCAAGCGCCTCGCGGATTAACCGAGCCGAGCTAATTTCGGATTAATCGATTGTATCAACGGCGTAACGGTGGCTGTGTTTGTGCCCGCGACGCCGGTTAATCGAATTGATCCGTGTAGGCGGGCAACTGACCGCCAATTAGCTGATTCGGCTCAGTCGAAAGATAATTGCCGGTGCTGAGGATATTCTCGAAGGGAAGACAGATTGGGGGTTCGTTTCTGCAACAGGCTGAGCGAATTATTGGTCTTCCTGTCGTTGAAGGGTGTCTAGGGAGTATACAGGAACTCATTTTCGAGAGAACGATTCGTGAGCTCTTCTTGATCCCTAAGAGTACAGTTAATAGGATTTGACGAGTGTCGACCACTTCGTTCGGAAAGGTTCGAAGAGAGGGATTTTCTTAGCTCATAACTGACATAAACAAAAGTCCACAGGTGCTATTTAATTATCTTGACTTCTTCGTCATTTAAGGAGATCTGGATGAGAACGATGGGGGAGCAGATTCTCTCTTTCAGTATTGAGAATAGTTTTGTGCAAGCACTACATGGATATTTAAATAAACACGTCACTTCGGCTCGAGCCTTCGTCGAGGGCAAAACGTGAGAATGATTATCCCGAGGGTGCAGCCCTCGTCGAGATCGCGAATGATCGTTAGGCTGGTAATAAATCTGGGATTCAGATGCACTGGCCGGAACTAGGGTGACACTCAAGTTCGAGACTAATCAAAATCCACTTAAATTCACGAACTCCCCTAAACGAGTGGGCCCTCTTGTTCTGGCCCCGTGATTCTAAGTTGATATTAAAAGGGGGGGATGGCCGTCGCCAGCTTCGAACCCGAGGAAAGCCTGACGCTCTCCACTACTCCCAAGATGGAGGCGAGTTAATTCGAAAGCGATTTTATATTACTGCCTGCCTCTCCCCAGAACCGTTTCCTCCTACCCTTGAATTTAAATACTATTCTAGCGGCGCTTCTATTATTTTCCACTGTCTCGCACCTAATATCACTCCACGAATCTCAATTATCCCTCTCCACTCCTTTATCTCCATTCAACCCAAAGTAATCGTCGCAAAAACATCAAAAGCTAATTATTTTTATTATTATTATCCAATTGTAAGGGAAAGAGAATTTTGTGTCAAAATGTGGGATTAGGCAGACTTGTGAGTCAAAATGGACCCCGAGTCCGTCGTCCGGAAGATCGACAAAATTAAACGAAAGTTAAGAGTAAAGAAATTGCAGTAGAGGCTTCATTTTTTACTTATCGCGCTTTGAAAATTTGGGTAACGGACGCCTGAAGCGACGCAACGCCTCCCGCTGATCGTCGAGTTGCCATCTCCAGGCGCTCTTTCACCAAGTTTTCAAGCAGTGATAACCAAAAACCGAAGCTTCCACCGCACCTACAGTACCCTCGATTTCGATCCTATTTCGTCACGTTAAATCACCCATTTCGTTTCCCCCTATTACCGGTCATCCTGTATACCCAAAAGGAACTGAAATCAGAACGAACTCTATCCATTACACATCCACACAGTCGTACACCCTTCTGCACACGTAAAAGAACGATCTCTCTATACTCCATATGAAGGGTGGGGGGGGGGGTGGTACATCGTTGAGTTATTGGACGACGTATCAGCCAGCAGTTTAATCGGCTTCCAATTACGGCGTTCATTTATTTATAAGACCAATCAGGCGGTGGATTTACGGTGCACTCGTACGCGCACAATACCGTCGTATATAGAACCTCCCCCCCCCCCCCCCTTCGTCGCTCTGGGCGAAGACCGCCGCGTTCAGCCACAGACCAATTTCGGTTGAACCTCCTCAGGTTCGCACGTTCAAGTGGCTGTTGCCTTAGTGGTGTCCCCTTGGAAACAGCCGAGTCCTCTCGACTTTCCCTATCTATCTCTACCCTCATCTCTCTATGTCGCCCTTTCTCCCTCCGTCTAGCGTACGTGCCAAACGTTTGCAGGGTGTACACGAAGGGGGCCACGAATCCGCGAGGGGGGCGGGCACCGTCCATTTGCATATCCGAGGCGGTTAGCTGAAAGACGTTTTGTAATCAGGTTCTGCGGCCCCGTTTACGGTCCGCTTTAAGCGTTAACGGACGGCGAACGGACGGTTTAATAACCGCCGACACGTTACGCGGAGTCGAGGTAATGTCCCTCTACAAATTTAATCAGCAACGGCCTGCTCCCGCGATCAACTCTCTCCCCCCCCCCCCCTCCCCCCACCCTCCGATCGTTTAATCCAGGGTATTAGATTCGAACGGCCAGCTCGAAACTGGTCGACTGCTGGGAACGAGCTGATTGTTTTTTAGATGGCTCCTTTTGGGGTGAGTTGGATCGTACGATGTTGTGTCTTTGAGGGATGCTATTCGCTCCGGGAGCGTTGTATATTTAATTCTGAAATTCTGTAGGAGATTACTGAGACTCTGCTGCGGCATTGCGGTGTAAAGTCTTTCGATGGAAACAATCTCCGTATCCTTAGGATTCTATGTTATGCTTGGAACTGAAGGTATGGCTGTGTTCTAGATATTTAAAGATATTTGCATTAGGGTGGAACGAAAAAATCAAAATTCTGTTACTAGTCTCTAATAGTGAAAGACACTTAAACTTTTTGCTTTTAAACATGCTTTCACAGTTTTGTATGTGTTACCTTTTTTATAGTCTTAACATGTTCACTGTGCAGAGCTCAAGCAACACAGCGCTTAGTTTAAACATTTGCGTTTTCATTTTCCTGTACAATATATCGTCACTCTTTCATCGTTTAAGCTTTCTTCAATTGTTGGATAGCAGTCCGATAGAAAATACAGGGGTAAAAAAGTAAGTTTCTTTTAAAAAGAAGGGCTATCGCATGATAGAATAAAATTCACAGGATCAATAAAAAAATAATTATTAATTGACTCGCGTCAGCTTAAAATATTTATTGAAGTTCAGATTTTGACAGGTTAAATGCCACGATAAAAGGTAACTTTCGCCAACTATTAGAAGTCCTGAATAATAAAACCCAATTGTGCCCCCGTATGTATTTCCACCCTAATTTGCATTCGAGTATCTTCCCTGAATCGCATAGAAGGTTCCACTAGAAAGAGTAGGTATACCCACTTATCATTTCTTTGAAAAAGTGCCCACAAGTATGTCGAAAGAAACGCCCAACTGTATCCCAGTTTATAAGATAGACGAAAGTCACTCGATCGGATCAGATTCGTGACTCTATTCGCTATTCGTTAGGTGAAATGTCCGCCTAAGCGTAGTTCGAACCACTTTCGCGGCAGACCGTTACGCCGGCAAATTGTTGCGTTTTCGGTCCGACACGGTCCAGCCTGTAAAGCCGCCTCAAGGTAGAGTAATCCAGCGTCGATCGGAATCGATTAAACGAGGATTGTACTCCCTGGCCTGCTGATAGATAGATCCGATAAGGTGATCCAGCGGTTTAGCAGGAAAATTGAATTCTATTCAACCGCCACTCGGCCCTGGATTAGTTTTAGATCGCGTTATATCACGGGCCCTGAGTCAGCTTTGACAGTTAGGTCCGAACAATTTGACAAGGTACATATGTCGAGACTCGTGTTTACGCCGCTCCCAGGTACCGGTTAATTCCGGCAGAGGTGAACGTTAATTTTGGATCAGATTTTCAGCCGGATTTGCCACTGTATGAACCGTCCAGGGGGGGAAGGGGGATGATCCAGTGATTTAATGATTAAAATCGGAGGCCAATTGATCTCTACATGATCCTGGATTTAGTCTGGATTATGCTCGGTCGTCGTGAATTCTCGATTGGCCGGCCATGCAAAGTTTGACAGCGTAATTTGGCACTTTCATATCGCGCGTTGATCGAACAGTGATTCACTCCATATCGACGCACACCTTCGACTATTCTTACAGTGACATTTAGATGCGTCAAGTTTCAGGGGAGTGCCAACATGATTGCAGATGTTTTAGTTGATCGATTCGAGATACTAAGGTACACAGTGGTGCTATTGGAAAGATTCCGGGGTCGCATCGAATGATAAGTATCGAGTTAGCTCTCAAATTAAATAATAAATTGCTTGTATAAATCTGAATTACTCGATGCTCGCAGCTTTATAGCATATTTTATTTCAGATCGCGAGTCATAGATTAATTGAGATTAAGGATCCCCGATCAGGCACCGATGTAAATTCGACAGGGCGAGTCGCGATATCGATGGCGCGCGAAACTGAAATCGGAAGGCTAACCAGCTGCAACGCAATTTCGATCGGATTTCAATTAGCGATTAGTTGCAGGCCGGTATACACAAACTCGAAATCGAACAGTTACTTCACTCAGTTACTCAGCCCATCCTCTAATCAAATTCCATGACTCCGATGCGAACTGTCGTGAGTTAACTGATTTGCAGCTTTGAAACCTGGCAAGCAGAAAATATGATAGGAATTTCGGCAAAAAAAAAACAAAAAAGGAACAGATATTGCTGATTCTATCAGTCGCGGCAGGATGACCCGCGCGATTGATGATGCGTATCAGTTGTGATCAAATCGCTATCTATTCCTCGATGCCAGGGTAGCTTTGTACGGGGTGTCTCTCTTAACACGACCAGTAGAAATATTTCTGTCGCTCTCGAGTCTATCGGTAAAAGGTAAATGTTGCGATCGAGATGCGGGCTTTCTTTTAGATTCAGTTCTCTCAAGATCTCTGGACTACTCTTGTGTTATTGAACGAGATTCTGTCTTTAGTGACGCGGTATTTGTGATACTAAGAGAAGCTTTTGATAACTTACTGTTCATAAACATCGATCATAATCCACATGATTCTATTAAAAATATTAATATCATCAATCCCAGAATAAAACCACTTTCTCCTGTACCCAAGATCTCTCAACACTAGCCAGAACACCGCGGCACAAAGAAATCCCCGATCCGAGAAGGGCAAAATTTTTATTTAAATAAAAATTTCGAATTACGAATAAAAGTTAGACAAATTATACTTACGCGTCGAATAATCTAAAGTTAAAGTAACTTTTAGTCGATCCGTTATTTAAATAATTTCTAATTTAGTTAATGCCCAACTCTGCCCTCAATCCCCCATTCAAAGCACTCGAAAAATCTCGAAAGTCTCGATCCCCAGAAGAACCCCAATCGCAGCATCCAACCCTCTGTTCACCTACCCTCGAAAGCAACAAGAATACCTGTTCTAATCGACGTTAAAACGACGACCCCCCCGTCGACGCTTCGGTCCAGGTCTGGATCTCGACAGATGTTTGAAGAAGAAGGGAGGGTAGTTTCGGGGACAGTTACGCGATGGACGCGCGCTGGACTCGAAATCGAACGCTTGCTGGCCCCTACCTGGGTATCGTTGGTGCTCCTGTGTCTTACCCTCCTGTACATAGTGCGGGCTGTGGAGAACGGTGGCGTCACTCATCGCGTGCTCCGTCATGATCCTCAGGGATAGCACCAGCCCGGAGTAACTCCTCTCCGCCGGCAGATCGGTGATCTCGAGCATGCTAGGCGTCATGCTAGTCGCGGACGCGAGCAGACGCCTGGTGTCCGCGTCGAAGACCTGCAGCACATAGGTGGCAGTGCGCGGGTCGATGTACTCGCTCTCGGCGCAGCTCACCCTCACCGTTGTCCGACTCTCTTCCCTGATCGTACAATTCTCCGGGGGCGGAGGTTGCGCCAGCCTTTCACCTGCTACCACACCGGCACAACACACCAGCCTCAGCCTCTCTTCCACAGCTACTGTCTCAGGGGGGTGGGGGGGGGGGCTATTTATCGGGGTTTGGGTGGTTTGGTTCGAGGGTTCGTGGAGGCTGACGGGACGCGTTTTCATTTCCGCATTAGGTTCGACCGAGGTAACACAACGTGACTCGGGGGCTCGCTTTCTAGGGGCGTCCTTCGGGAAGGGTGCGTGTGCGGAGGCTCGAAGTGAACGGGGCACGAGTGGTATATACAAGAGGTTTGAACGGTTTCGTTGTCTTTAATATGGATACGTACTGATCTCTTGTGTGCTCATTTGGCAGACGTTGGCAGATGTTACTGGTGTTATTTCCTTGCGGGGGTTGGAGGGTTTGTTTGGAAGCAGTGTCTGAGGTGTTCAGTGTGGACGGTTCTTTGAGTCTCGTGTATCGGGCTGCTCGGGTTGTAAATACGTCTTGTCCGTTGGGGATTTTGGGATTTCGTTTGCTTCGAGATAGGGGTGCAGCGCTTCAACCCTTTGCGAATCGTGATACTGGTTTGAGTGCTGTTAGGCTGGGTTTCGTAATACTGACGGTAGTTAGTCGATACTCGTTACTGGTTATTAGCTGGTAAGAGGCTTTACTAATTTCTGGGAACTACTTAGATACTGTTCTTTCCTTTCGCAACGTCACCTCTACTTCTAAATATCTGAATTTCTAACTCACCCGTCGAAACGTAAATGGCCGCAGTAGTAAAATCCCAGGAATTTTAGTTTTAATACTGTACCTACTCTTTGCTCTATGCTTGCTCGTTCCTCCAAAATTATAGGGAGAGATCGTCTGTCATACTTATTCACCGAAAGGGTCAAAGTTACACTCGCGCACATTGTATCGACGAAACGTCCCACTAAATTCCCATTTCCCCATTCAATTTCCATAAAGCCACCTCTCCATCGCCAATGTAACTGAAATCAGCAGGGAATCCATATACTCCCCTCGGCCCTCGAAAAGAACTTTCCCCCACAGAGACTTACAAGAGCGACGAGTATAGGTGAGAGAATACGTCGCGAGCAACATTGAATCTTTAAGTGGGTCTATAAAAGGAAAATAATACAGGGGGTACCTATCGAAGTATCCGTCGAAGCGGAGCCTGGATCCGTGCGTCATAAATTTCCCTTCTTTCGCGGGGCAGACTCGATTGCGAGCCGATCGCAATGGATTTCCGCCCGAAACCTGCCATTCCCTCGTTTCTCATTCGTCGTTGAGTCGCACGGGCGTGCTTTAATATAAATGTCACAGCGCAATCGATATCTGCCATTCGTCGGCGCGGGCATACGATACGAGGGGCCGATCGTGCCGCTCGATTTCGTCATTTATACGTCGCGCAACAAGGGTATCTGACTTTCGGCGGAGGGGTTACTAAGTCTGTGGCGGAAGTTCGACGGACGGACATTTTATCGAACGACAAAGTATTCACGAGCCTCGACAGAAGAAGCATTACACGCGTGAACGATCTGGAACGACTAGACAGACCAACCCCATCCCCCTCGGCTGATTCCCCATTTTCCTTCTGCGCGGCGTGAAAGTTCGAGCGCGACAGTGGTGCGAGCCAATAAACCGGCGGACGGGAATCAAGTGATGCCGGTCAACGATATCGGCTCCATTTCAACGCGGATTTTTCTCCACTTTGTTCCTGAATAATTACGGGCCCGACGTTTTGCTCTTTGATGCGAATTCTCGCGCGATTCAATTGTACGGGGTGAATTTGAATTTAATGCTCGTGCCTTCTTTTTTTGGTCCGCTTGAAAATCTGGCGTGCGAATACGGTTTGAAATTGGTTAACGAGGTGATCGCTGATGCAGATTTTCGTATTCTTTTTCGTTTATTGTGCTGTTACAATACAATATTCATGAATATATCGGGGGAAAGTGTGGCTGATTTTTGTAGCATGTTTTATACAGTTGATGTTGGCTGAACTTTGAAGTAAATTAAGGAAAGTTTGATAGAGTTTAATCGCAGCGTTCTCTGTAACGATATTAAATATCTCGAATATGTTTATCTTCTTCGATGTAACGCGAATAACAAATTTTTATATTGTTAACTAGCGACGATGCTATTGATAGCACGGGTGCAACATTATCAACCGTGCAAACAAAAAAGAACCGAGAATCATTTGCAACGGGGAAAAAGCCGCGCGTTTTATCGACTGTCGGGGGCAAATATCATTGACTCGTACTACTTGACACTCTGCCAGCTCATTTATTGGCACATACCACTGCAGGGGCCATCTCCCCTGGCTCAGTGTCCCGAAAACAAACAAAATTATCGTGTCCACGATCTCGCGTTACCTTTATCGAACGCCTCTGCGCCGTTTTAGCGACATTCGATCCTGTTTCTCTTTAAAACCAGCGGAATACAGGATAAATCACGCGGAACGGGGCAGTGGGGTATCTCCGTTGGAATCATAGGCACAGGACAGTCTACGAGGAAACGTTTAAACTATATCGAAAAGCGAGACTGTCGAATCCGATTTTCGTCCTTCCAAAATCACCTCACACCTGCAGAAGTAAATGTACAGAGTGATTCTATACGACAAAATAAGCCGAAAGTGAGGAGCTTGAAAGATCGGGTGTGAAACGCCTGAGGCATGGCAATTCGGCGATCAGCGACGCGACAGTGGCGTACAGTAGTCGTCCAAGAACAGGGACGCATTCGGACTGATTCCAAAAAAATCTGTTTTTTTTTAATGTATTATTTAAACAAACGGAATTTTTTTAAATCTGTTTGCACAACTGCTTCCTTATTAGAAAATGCACAATTTTGCCTTTTTCACCGTTCTCCTAGCTCTATTAGTTTCCAAGATATTCCACCAAACATGTTTCTCACACCTCGACTTCGTGGGCTATTTTCACCCCTTCAACATGAATGTCAGCCGATAAGAAAGAATATGTGTTGAATATTTTTGTAAGAACTACAGAGGGTGGCCAGTTTCTTATACTCAAAACGATTTCGTCAATTTTTGGGATAATTAGAATTGATTTAATACGATTAACAAAAAATCTTAAATTGGCAACTAAAGGTTCTGAAAGGAAGCTTTCTTAGCTTTCCAAAGCACTCATGAAAATTTGTCTACGATCATGACTTCGCAAGTTATAGGTGTTCAAACTGAAAAGTACCTGTTTTACTTTGATCGCGAATAACTCGGTCAATAAAAATCATACAACAACCTCCCCCCCTAAAAAACGAAATTAAAGAGAAATGTTTGCTCTATGAGAGCTCTTCGTTGCATAAACCGGAAAAATGTTTTTTGGCCCAGGCACGCGTTCAAACTAGGCAAAAATTTCTGAAACTTCGTTTCCTGTGCTTCGTCTCGTTAAAACAGTAGCATAAGGGATGAAAAAAATTGAGTCCTCGATACAAAACTAGAAACTTCAAGCGTTAAAATGCGTTTTTTAAATATTCTTTTGCAACCATTTTCCGCAGAGATAAAGCCATCGCTTAAACTTACAAAATCTCTAACCTTATTGTTTCCGTATGATAATTTGACCACCCACTGTACTTTTTACCAAAATCTCAGTAACATCCGCGATCGTCACTTCGATATTTTTCCCTTGTGTGTAACATCTTCCCCTGAATTATTATATTTCCAATTTTCACGAACGTATTTTGTCACGCAGAATCACCCATATCATTTTCGACTATCTATTGAAGTTATTCGAAACATTCTATTCTAATACCCGAGTCGTGGTCAGATTGCTTCCTTGATCAACGACTACTCGGATAGCGTTCAAATTTCAATCATACCCGTCGCCACGCTGAATATTCGACAGAGCCTGTGCCCGACATTTTCGATTCGAGAAACACGTAGTTTCGACTGTGCATTCGAGCCCCCCCCTTCTCTCCTCCTCACACCCCCTGCTGGTAATAAAAGATAGCTCCCGGACAATTAGAGCGCGAGCCAACAGTCGGATGAAGTACACCGATTTCCAGTTAGCCAACGGACAGAATAGGCCGAGTCAACGACGAAGAGAACGGCCCACCCATCCGGCCACCCATCCCAATTAGCCACGCATTATTAACGCGTACTGTACACAGGCCGTTTACGGGAAAGCTGGCCCCCGCGTTCCACGGTTAATTGTTAGCAATTAGCAGGAAGAATGAGCCCCGGGAATCTGGCAGAGTCACAGGGATGAAATTATTTTTGGCAGCCCAGGAGGGGTGTCCTTTTACCGCGGAAGCTGCTTACTGACCTCTCGAAAAAATGGAGGGGGTAAATATTTCGGTCCAACCGAATCCTCTTCCATTCGTGCCCGTTCACCGTAATCTGTGATTCTGACGCTCCTCGTAATTAATTTTACATTTCCCAACTCGATGCGGCATCCACGATTCGCGTTTTAAATAGCGAGCAATTAATTTGAAGCGACATAATCATTCAGCTGTCTGGATCCCTGATAGTTTCTTTTACCATTAAAGAAATGAGCTCCCACTGTTTATCCTTTGCTAGATTACCAAGGTCTACCAAAATAGCGTTTTCAGAGCGTAAAGATCCTTCCCTCGAAGTGTTCCTCATTTAGTTACGTAGGTATATGACGCCGCGATCAACGCGACGATGGAGTGTAGGATGGATACATTTAGGAGGGTGGCGGCGAGTAAAGGTAGGTTTTCCTATACGCGACTGGACGCAACGTGAATAATTTCGAAGTCGATTTTCTCGAAAAGGAAAGGCAATATCAAAAAATTTTATCCCTTTTTCTCGACTTATTTACTTGTTATAAGTCGAAAAGGAACGGTAACTTTTTTTGATATGGCGCCTCATTTTCGAGAAAATCGGCTTCGAAATTCTGGACGTTGCGTCCAGCCGCGGATAGGAGAACCTAGTTTAAGGAGCCTCACTGGTCGAAAGCGTCGATTTGAATCGCCATCAGATAGCTGTCCAAGATTTCTGCCAAAATCCGGCACGATTACATTTCGTAAGCGAGCGCCGCATGAAATTAATTACCATAATCGGCCCATTAATTAAATCCATCGGGGCCAATTAATTACCGCAATAAATCACATCGCCAATTAGGATGATTAATCTCTATTTGGACGGGGGCGGTTTCGACGGCTTCGGCCGTCAGACGAGGAAAAAACTGAATTCGGGAAAGCCCCAGGTGAAATGCAATTATCGGCCCGCCATTACGGGGCTGCGGACGTCGGCTGAGATTTCTAGGATCGGTCCGCGGGCGTGGACCTCGGGCGCAGGGCGACGTGTTTTTCATCGCTCCGTGACTAAAGGCGCAGCCAACGACGCGCACGAAACACGGGGGACGATAATCGAGTCCGACGGGAATCAGGAGTCTGTCGATTTAATTCATGGAGAGAGGAAGGGTGGGTCTGGCCGAGGGGAGACACGGAACGACCAGTGTCAGGCGCCTAATCGCGCGTCTAGGATACGAGACCGAGCAAACGTTGCGACACGACGTCGTCATCCGTTTTCCTGTCCGACGTTTTCGGGGGCGTGAATTGTGCATTGATGGAAAAGTGTTTGGACGCCTGGTCTGTGTCGTAGGTAGTCAGATTTGTTGGGGGTTGAAGACGCGCCGCGAGTAGTGTGTGCGTGTTACGATCGCGGGAAACTGGGTTTGAGTTAGGGCGAAGCTAAGGGTGAGCTGGACTTGCCGTGAATTTTAAGAATTTGGGTTGGAGGAGCTGTGGGATTAGTTTTTCGGTGTGGGTTTAGTTTTGGGAATCATGTTTGGATGGGATCGGGGAGTAGCTTAATTTAGATTAGTTAGGTGTTCGGGTGTAAGTAGACTCGAGTGGGACTGGGTTTGATTTAACTCTGAGTTTGGTCTTGATGAAGGAAATTCAATTGCAGTACTAAATCAGAGCACACTTTCCAGCAAATGAATCTGAAGGGGTGAAATAAGAACCGTGATGTTAATTCAGACACTGGAAACTATTTCCTGTTGCATGCGGATAAGGATGGTCCACGGCCTTACCGGATTCTCTTTTTGTATTCTGTGTTGCTCTCCACTAGCCTGTTTTTGGAGTGTTTATATAAAAAACTGGGCCATATGAATCTTTTTTAGAGGTCGCTACGATTAACATCGCGATTAATATACGCTTAGTATAGCAGGACTTGTTGCAACATTATTTTACACAATTAACTGTATATTATTCCTTAATAGCGTAAAGAAATGGTGTTTTCGTGTCAGGAATAAAAATGGCTTCCACTAGTACAGGGAAACCTACAAGGACGTCAGCAGGACAGTCGTTAATTGGAAAACAGATAGAAACTCTTTCTCATGACTCTAAAAACGATTAATCCTAGTGACCTTCAAATGTTGTCTGAATAGGCTCAAATTTTGCACAGGTGTTAGTCAGCATGTTTGAAATAAAAGCAACCTTGTGGGAAACCTACAGTTTATACTTAAAAAAAATGGTCCACCCTGATGAACATAAAAACTATATAAGTGACTTTTTCTGACGGATCTATGTTATCAACATTGCTGTCCAATAGTAGCTGTTCCTTAATTTGAATGTCTAATAACCAATGTTCTCGGAAAATTACTTCTCCGATCACCGTAAACTCTCCTCCCGACACCTACAGAACCTGCGAGCCCAAGTTTCCATCCCCACCTCTGCAACCCCTCGAAAAACACCAGAACATGAAAGCCCAGTCCCTCAGATGCAAGCATTAGTCCTCTGTGTAAGTACCAAGACCCCGTAAGTAGCAAAAGCAACGTTTCCGTTTCCCCAAGCTGCTCCGCCGAACGTTCCGGACCCCACAACGAAACCCTGAACGATCCCATCGAGACGCTAAGCCTCGTCGTATCGCAACGCTCGCCCGCTCCCTTCGTTCTTGACCAAAGGTCTGCGAGGCGAACGCTTCGTCTGACGGAATGGGCATGATTCGCGCGCGCAGCACGGGGGCCAACGAATAGACGTGGTCTGAACGTGGCGAGGCGGGAGGTCGGGGATGCGAGAGACAAAATAGTGAGACAGAGGGTCGTAGAGAGCAGAGGTGTGTACTAAAGAAGAGATATATAGATAGTCACGGTGAGCTCTACGATGCAAGGCCGTGCAGCGTAGCAGACAGTGCTCAAAAGGAAATCGCAAAGAGTGTGTGTGCGCGCATCGTCGATTCGGCCTCGACGAGGCAGTGGTCCAGCCGTCGTTTGATCGTTTCCCGGGAGCCAGGGGAGGGGGCTCCTCGGGCCCGTCCCTCCACTCCGTTTAGATTCAAAGGGGGATCGCACTCACCTGTGCGCCTCTCGGGCAGGTTCAGGGTGGTGGCGCGGAAGTGGACCGTCTCGCTGCGACCTTTGCTGTTGCTCGCGTATATGCGAACGTCGTAGGTGGTCCCAGGCTCGAGGTTGTTCACGGAGAACGACGGAACTTTGCTCGTCTGGTTGGAGATGGTCGTGCTCGGTTTCGTGGACGTGCTGCTGGTGCCTGGCTCCCTGTCCACCTGTATCGTGAACTTTTGCGGCAGACCGCCGTCGAAGCCCTCCGTGCACTCCACGTACAGCGAGTCCGTCGTCTGGTTCAGAAGGGAGCAATTGTGCGGCGTGTCCGGGTGACCTGGCGAAAGTAAATAATTAGTGAGGTCGCGGCAGCGAGAGAAAGAGAGAGAGAGAGGCAGTTGGCTGTTTTAGGGCTCGGGTGAGGTTGCACCCTGAGGAGAAGTTTCTGCGATGAACGAGAAGTTGTTTAAAGTCGAGGAACAGTGGCGGTAGGCGAGCGACTTTTGGAGAATCGAATGGGCAGGATGAAATATTTGATATCTCCGTTTATGTAAGAGTTTCATTCGTAGGCGGGGACGTGGATGATTGGGGATACGGTTCCTTGACACTGGGATTCTGGTTAAACTAGGGTCGTAGGTGTTAGTATCGATAGAGCCTAAGTAATCAGTATTGCTTCTACAACTCAGGGGCCTCTATTGGCTTCCATAACTCGAGGATCACGGGGATTGCTTGCACGTAGATACAGTTCTGAATATGTCACCATAAGGATTAATTCTACTACCTCCTATATATTCTTTCTAAAAATCAAGAAATCTACTTTGGTCCTGTTACAACCTTATCTAATAGCCCCGAAATATCTTTCCTTACCACGCTTCTTGCGGCAACGTTTAATCACGTCCCTCTACCCTCAACCTTGTCATCGCTTTACCGCAAAGATAGTTGTTAAAAATTAAGCAGTAGTCAGCGAACCCTCCTCGACTCTGCTAAAGCAAACGAAGCCAAAGTGCCGCCCCGCCCCGTGACCTCGGTGGCCAAGATCTCCTGACCCGTGATTACGAGGAGAGGAGTGAAGATGAAGCGAGTCAGAGGCGCATAAACTGCCGGGGCAGGCGTCTAAAGCCCCGGCGAAGACGGAATACAGAGAGGGCGAGGAGATAACCTCCGCGGGTCCACGTACGCGTCCAAGTGCCGGCGTTTCGCCGTCTTTAATCAAGCGGTACCGGCTTAGTTAGGCTCTCCGTTTCCATTCGCCTGGCTAGTGGCACTCAGATCGAAATGTATCCCCACCCTGCCTTTCGCCACCTACGTTTCATGCAACGTTCGCCTTAATGACGCTTTTTATCGCGCTGCTTCGGCACTTTACTGCCGCGCAGAGGCACCAAAGTGCGTTTGTCACGTATCGACGCGCCTGTACACACAACAGCCGCCCCTACCGCTTCCCCTGTTCTAGAAATAGGACGGTTCGTTGGTTTCCCGTTTCTGGAGTTCGCGGGAGAGCACCCAAAGGACACTAAACGTGTTTTCTGGGCTGCCGGCCGGGATGCTTGGATCCTTTTCGCGTTGCAACGGCTCGTTTGGTATTATTGGCTGGCCGATTGTTCTGTAATCCCGTGGCAGAGTTTGGAGGGTAAGACGCTACCGCAAACCGTTCAACTTTCATCATTGAATTTTTTATACAATAAGCTTATTCTGCACCTTCCATCTTTCTGCCGATCAACTTGAATATTTCATCGAATTTATTAAAGTTCCATCCAACGGCAATAATATTTCTCAAACGCTTAATCTACCTGCACCTCCAAGTATGAATTTCAAGCTTTCGCGCGAACTCGCCTATCTGCAATGGCTCGAATGGCGACTCCACTTCAAATTCGAGCTTTCGAGTCTTTGCACGTGGACGCAGGGATCGTTGATCGGAGAGCAATGTTAAGCGGAGGGAAATAAAGGGGACACCGAAGGAGCTGGAGCGATTGGAATGGGAAGATGAAGAGATTCAAAGGAGCCGGAAGGACCTCGAAAGGCAATCGCAATAACAGCAACTACAGAGTTACCAGGGATCAGATTTACTTGCGTCGGCCATTGGGTAAGGGTGGGTGCAATTCTGTCATCGCGAGGAAAATGGAAGCCGTTTCCCCGTTACATCTCGTTAAGAGGTCAGAGGATGGCCAGGCACGAGAAAGGAAACGTGCGTCCAGCGACGAGGAAGTTGTCGGTCGGTTGTTTCTAATCTGCATAATGAGGAAACTTTTTAAATCTAATTACGTCTATCAAGCATCCCCCGGCGAGACACTTTTCTCTGGATTACTACCTTCCCCTCTCCACTCTCTGTACCACTCTGCGCGAGAGTCTCCGCCATAAATCCCCGCGATTTATATTTACGAAAATCTTAATTTCCTCCGTTCCGCCGACCGTTACATAATTAAAAACTAAGTTTTTCCATAAAGCACTCCGCCATTTTCCACCGCGGATTCGCCATTTCAGCGCGTATTATTTCAACATCTCCGCGCCGAAATTAATGCGAATTTTCTTTGGATTAAGGGTTTCGCGAGTGAAATGCAGTTGGGCCCCTTGCGTGCTCATAATACTCGTTAAAAATTAATGCTTCCATTCTTTCCTCTATTAACACAAGTGCTGTGTAGAAAATAGTTCTAAGAGCGAAATCAATTAACCATATTTCAGCAAGATAAAGTCATCCTCCTACCCCTTATTAATAATCTATTATTGACTAGCAACAGTAGAATGATGAAATCAAAGAAAAAGGCTATTTAGTAAAATTCGGATGCAAAGACATTTTTTTCTCCAATTATTACTTTTTAAGCCATTTGAACCATTTAAGGCACAGTGTTTCGCGTGATGCTCAAAAGTCAAGAATCTGAAGTGTTCGATCCACAAATTCTTGTATCTTAAAATGTTAATAAAGGAACGTAGGTTTCAATGTTACCCATAATTTTTGCTGAATTTGCCAATTTGTAATAAAAAATGATGCTTGAAATTTATTCCAAGTTTCGGCGGGTTTCTTTAAACACGTGTTACTTGTCGAATGTTTATCTGATTAATTTGATTTTTATAAGTTAAGTTTAGTGTTATATGTCATTTCCAGCTGCTGAAAAACTTTTTTGCAATATCAACAATTTGTCCCAATTTTGTATGTTAAATGCTTATCGTCTTTGACTTGAGTTTTAAAAAAAGTACCAAAAAGTACCTCCGTGATTTTTGTATATTAGTTGAGGGAACATTAAACTTTATATTAACGTCAATTTCAACTGCTCGAATTTGCCCGAAACGGACAAAATAGCTGAAATCATTAAGACTTTCACCGCTCGGGCGCGTACTAAGCCCCGCGAACATAATAAAATACTTTATAGTAGATGATTCAAATTATTGCGAATCGTCAAATACAAACCCAGACGCATGCACCGAGCCCGATTCTGATTTAATATGACAAACAAATTTTTTTATTTCAGCTATTATTTACATTGTTATTTAATTTTTGATTAATGTTTTATTTTTATCTTTCTCTTTGTTTTACGTACTACGCAATGAAAATTACAAACCAAATACCAAGTTATTGATATTTGTCTCACAAATCTATATATATGTAAAACGAGCGCAACGGGTTTCTTGTATTTCTGTGAAACTGATGAAACAAATTTTCCAACCAAAATGAGTCCAGTATTCAGTTGACAACAAATGGCAAAAGTAAAAAAAATAAAAAACTTTTTATTCCATAAAAAATCAAGATCACCTCTTTTTTTTAAATGGAACTGCATATTTTTTATACACCTTCTCTTTAAAAAAGTATTAGGGTACTTAGGTCGAAAACTGATTAGTTCGGAAGCTATGAGTTTTGTCCCGAACGCCCATATAGGCGAAACACTGTGCAACGTGGGGAACTTGATGAAAAGGAACATAATAAGGCTGGCATTTCCTCCACGTGTCCCGAAAATAGTAGCTCGACGATGTGACTTATTGTTAGTTGAAGTGGCACTCACCAGCAGGCACGATGTGGTACACGCAGGGTTCGAGCTGAGTGCCCTGATCGTTGGTGCCCCAGCAGAGGAGCGTGCCGTAATCCAATTCTGTCATCGGTGTATAAGAGGCAGTCGAACGGGTGCGTTCGCTGGTTACGTGTGCTTGGGGTATGTCGACCGCCTCCATGGTGTTGTTGAACTTCCAGGTGAACGCCACTTCCGGTGGGTTCGCCTCGAGTTCGCAGGGTATTCTCGTAGTTTCCTGCCGCGCCACGCCGTACACCTTCACTTGGCCATGGTGGCAGACGGGGGTGACTGGAAAATAGACAACGTCCCCTTCAATTACCATTTCTCAACCTTCCTTTCATCTATTCCCATAGGCTGTGAAATGAAGATCCTTATAAGTAGTAATATGAGCGTCGAGTTGGCATCTCTGAAAGAAACCAAGACGCTACATTTTCGTATTTCTTCATTCTTAAGGGCTGATATATTTTCTTGTTTCCTTTATTTTCAAATTAGCATAATGGACAATTCTCTGTCTCACAACTATTTCCCTTGCCTTGACTAATTGTAAGAGTCACTATATTAATTTATATATCCGTGTTAGGGAGAGGTTCTATAAAAGGGACAATTTTATTTACAGTCAATTTCTAATAATATCATCATAAGTATTTAAGGGGTCATGCTTATTTTTCGATGTCTGAATTGTTGATTTTTCATCAAAATAAAAAATCCTTCGTTCGCGCACCAGGTAAACTCATATACTAACAGAATCTTTTTCACTTTTCAATTTCAGACGATCCGGCTCGGAGAAATCGTGCTCACCGCTGGAGAAATGCTTCCAGGAGATTGGCTGTTATTAGTTCATTTTTTATTATTTTCCTATAACAAAATTACTGAGAGTTGCTGAATATATGTTCTTGTAAAATAAGGCGATAGTTGTAAAAAATATACATTAGATTTTCCATAAATAATTCTCGAAAATCATGTTCCTTTGCGCCTGCCAACTAGGCATGACCCTTTAATACGAAGTATTTTTATTGGCGTTCAATAAAGATGTATTAAAATCTCATGAATAATAACAGAAAATAATAAAATCTTCGATTTTCAAATAAGTCGAAAATGTATCGTCCGCGACAAAGTAGTCTTAAATGGGCCATTAGACGTCACGAATGATTTGTCCCATTTAAAACCTGTCCCTTTTATAGCACCTCTCCCATACTTGGAGAAAGCTTTTCCCCAAAATCCAAACACCTCAACAATAATCACACTATAGTCTTACAATTATCCACAACCTTTCCCCTCTTTTCAAAGCATCCACCAGCCAATCAACGTTCCCCCACAATTCTAAAGCAGCCAGCACACGTAGTCTTTAAAAAATACTCCCCCATCAGCTGATCATACAGTGTATCAGCTTCCAAGCATTTCCACCCCGTATTTACTAACATACCCGTAAAGATAATCTCATTAAGGGTCCCCGTGGCGGTACGGTCGCCACTAAACTTGCCTGCATAGTTCGCCCACCCCTTCCCCTCGCTCCCTAACGAAGTTTCGATCCTTTGATTACGACGTGGCGCGCCTTCGTTAAAACAAAGGATCTCTGTATCGCTATTTCTTCCTTCAACCCCCCTTCACGCCGCCACCCTGACGCGGCAACATAATAATCCCGCAGAGCGCGGCGGTCGAGGACCCTTTGATCGTCGAATCGTAAATCGAGCCTTTTGATTCGCGACTTGCAGTCATCGATTGGATATCTAATATTCATACGCGACAAAGGTAACCCGATTAGGGGGGCGGGGGGAGGGCCGCTGTCCTTGATTAAGTATTAGCGATAACAATCGACGCCCGGCCATTCCCAGAGTCCCTGTTAACCGCAGCCGAGGATGGCATCAGATTTCACGTTAATACGTAACGCACAATGTATAATGGGCGACGTATATGGCATGGTAGAATCTAACCTCGCTCCTGAGAGCAGCGACGCCACGGTGGCGCAGCCTGGTTGTCGCTGCGGCTGGAGAATGTTCGGTGAAATGAAGTTTGAAGGGTGCTCTTGTCTTCCAAAGCTTCTTAATTTATGCACTCGCTCGCTCGAGCTTCATAATAGTGTTTAATTCGTTCTAATCAGGTGGGTTGGATGCTGGTGGGTAATAATGACAGCGCAGTTGCGAAAATACAGTGGAGGTCGATGGGTAGTTATGAAACTTCCAGCCTATCGTTACCGAGAAAAAGGAATATTACCCTTCTCCACGGCTAAGGCAGAAAAGGAAGTTTTCAAATTTAAAGTTGAGGCGCGCGATTCGTAGGGGATCGAAGACGAATCGGAATCGATAACGCGGGTAAGGTGAGTGACTAAGTTCGGAACCTCGATACGTACTCTCCAGACACTTTACAGAAAGAGAGACTGTCTCTAATCAGAGAGAGAGAGAGAGAGAGAGAGAGAGAGAGAGAGAGAGAGAGAGAGAGAGAGAGGATTATTGAAGCTTGTCGAGCTACTTATGAAGCGTATTCTGTACGATTGTAGTCGACCTGCACGGTAGGACAGGGTGGGGAAAGTTTTCGGTCGTAGGTCACGGGTTAGACGACTGGCTAATATCGCGTGGAGTTTCTCCAGTGATCTAATCAACGAGAGCTCAGCCCCTTTTCCACTCTGTGTCTTTCCCCAGCTCCACGCGCCTCTCCCCGTGTACCTAGACGTCCCTTTACTCTCCGCTTCTACGTACAAAGTATTATTGAATTTGTAGGGGGCCGGGGCACCGACTTCCGCTCCCCCTCCCCCCTCAGCCCTCGAAGTCGAGGCCGCGTGGGATCTTTTGTCAGCTCGCACCGACCGGTATCCACGCGCTTGTCGCTGAATCGAGGAAACAGCTGGAAATAAATCGATCGAACAACGAAACGCTGGAGCTGCCTCGACGATCTTTTTAAAGTTAACTGGTGACTGTCACTAGCTGAAATTAAAATTGGGGGACGGTTTTCGAAGGGTGATTGGTATTCTTTTCACGTGGAATTCGATGTAGCTCTTGTTTCGCTGCACGAAATATTATTAACCGTACAATTTTTAAGAGGAGGGGCTCGTCGAGTCCATAAATTGAAGAATTGAGAATTTCAACTGTCCCCTTCGTGTGGAAAATTCTCGAATAATTATTTATTTTAGCGCAGACCTTGAAGAGGGCGCTGGGACTCCTGTTCACCGCATTCTTTCTCCGTGGTTTCTCGGAGTATGTAAATCTTTCCTCGCGTTACACGTCCCTCACGGATCGATGGAAGAATCTGGTAAATCCACGGACGCTAGTGGGATTACGGCCCCTTTATTTGTCATCCGTGAACGATCAGTGGATTGACGTGGAACGCGTCTATCCCGTCTCGTTGCCACGATTGTATCACTATTTAATTTTGAAGCGTCGGGGAAGAGAGTCCCTCTCCCCGTTTTCTACATTTTCATTCCCTTCAGGGATAGCGACGTTTATTGACAGCCTCGGGGCACCAGCTTTCAGCGTTTCGAACGGTTTTTAGAATATTAAATGTCCCAGGTTTCGAGAAGCTGAATCGAATGTCTCGGGACTTTATTGCTCCGCTATCGACGCTCCGCTGGTTGTTGAAAGTCGCCAGGGTGTCGAAATTTATTACGCCGTAAGTTTATTTGCTATTTTCTAGCTGACGCTATGTATTCTAAGATAACGGTAAATGGTAATTTATAGCAAACATCGGTGCTCTTCGATTAGTGGGCATTGAGTTTATTTCCATTAATTTCGGGCGTTTGTTGCGGCTGTTTAATTAAATTCGTACAAATCGAAGTCATTTTTATCAACGGCTGCGCCATTTCCCATTCATTCTTGTTCCCAAATGGTCCCAGACAGAACTAAGGCGGTCGGGACGAGGCATTCCGCGTCGATATTCCCATTTTTCTTCCCGGAGTCGTAGCAAGAGAGATGAGCTCGCGATCGCTAGTCATATTGCCACGGACGTCCAACGAAATTCACGACGGCCGGAAGTTCCTATCGATTGCCGTCCCGCGTCCACTGACAATAACGAATTAATGTCTGTCCATTAAGCATTAATGACGCATCGCCTATGGCCCGCTACGTGCCAAGTGTCTCTGCTAACTATCGGACCGATTTATGTCGCCCGAATGCATAATTCAGTCGTCGGTGGCACAATATTATTGCAAAGGGATGGCCGAAGTCGTGCTCGAAATGGCTAACAGGATTCTGCTCGTCGACTCTGCCGATGGCGTTGTTGTTCGCATTATTATTATTCCGGGCGAGGTAACACCCTCTAATTTACGCTAAATGCATTTGCAATAACAACGCGATCAGGCGTCAGGTGCTTGGACCACCGATTTAGTAGAATTCAATTCGTCGAATTGTTCGTAGAAAACTTACAGTACAGATACTTAATGAAGGGAGCTTTCTGCTCAAGTAATTCTTTCCCTTTTGTAAAATTAAACTATCTTCAGTATTGCTGGTCCTGAAAGTACACGGGGTGCTCGGTGATAGGTGGTAGAGAATTAAATGGACACTACGTGACAGAATAAGACGAGAATAGCCATTAACGTTTGAAAGTCGATGTAAGGGCCGCCTCGCAGCGGGAAAGAATCGGTGGTTCAGCGACCGAAAATCACGTAGAATCACTCGTTTCATTTTCCTCTATTTGTTCTACAGAATCTGTTCGAAGTAGTATTACTAGTACATCGCCTCCTACGATCTACAGTTACGCCTATTTAATATAACATACTAGAATAGAAAATCAGAGAACTTTCGGAGAATTAAGAACGCCACTGGCTCGGAAAATACCCAGTATCCGTAGTAAACGTAACTTTCGCTAATACTACTGAACTCCATTCTTTACCTTGCAACATTTCACATAATAATACGAAGCTTCGTATCACGGGCACTTGAAGCTCGTCTAAGGTGCCCCTGTCCCATAACGTTACATTAAATTCCACTATTCACCCGGGCCATACTCCTCGCGGGGGGCAAAGAAACGAGACAGAACAATTAACTTCCTCCATATCCGAGAGCAAGCCGGAGCAAAGTTTTCCGATTCCAGCAAGTTCCTCCGCTCTCGAATCGAGTCGTATGAATATTACGCCTGTTCGAGTAAGACCAGCTTCGTCGTTCCCGCGCGGCGAACGTTGAGGAACGAATATAGAGCAGCGTATTACCATCCAGCTCGCAGACCCAGATCGCGCGGAATACAGTAATTCGTCGTTAGTGTCACATTTTTACCATGCGTTATAATCACGCTCACTATCCCCACCATTTCTTGGAATCCTTCGGTCGAGAGTGAGAGAACGAAAGAGACAACGGCAACTTCGTGTCAACTGTTTCGTTCCCTCTCGCTCGGCTCTGGGGTTTTCTCACTCGCGGCATCGGCCGCACGGAATAGTCTTAGAGCATATACTACTCTAAGGAAATAGTGTCCGCATCGCGTTAGTGTCCCGCCGCCAGCCCCGATCGTCGTTATTATAACGAGGCATTACTGTAGTCTGTGTCAATAAGCGGCCAGCTGATCACCACTGGCTTCCCAGCGATACGTGATCGGCAGATCTCGCGAAGATCGGTGAGAATGTTCCGCAACTCGCGTTAACCCCTAAATTCGCCGGAGAACTTAATGGCCCCTCTGATTACGGATTTCATTGAAACAAAAAAACTCCCCCTCCTCGCGATAATCCATGCCGATCAAAGGTTCCTCCGAAGTTGGCCGCCGGTGATTAACATTTTCAGCGGTCTTGGCGCGGGGAGCCGCGGTAACTTATCAAATCGGGTTACGTGTATACCAGCCAGATATCGGTGTACATTATGGATGCCTGTGACTCGAGATGATGCATGAACATCGATACACCAGCGACGCCTAATCAGATACATTAGTTAACCGCTGTTAATGGATATTGCTCGGCAGAGCGTTTCCAAGAGCGAGGAAACGTATCATCGATCGATCCCCGCGCCTGGACCAGCTCGTCAGTTTCTTCGTGGTTCCCTGGATCATAGCAGGCTATGCTTTAATCTATCACCCCCGAAGAACCGCTGACTGGGTCTGTCTACCGCACGCGCAGCTAGAAGATTCCCTAATCCCCCGCTGTTTCGACCTACTGTTCCCCGATCTATTCTCAGTTTATTAAAAGTATCGCGTGTTGAGGCCAGATACGAAATCAGGATTAATGGGCTTTAGCGAAGAGGTGGCAGGGAGCTGGGTTAGGAATTCGGCTTCGGGCTAGATCTAAGGAAGGGCTGCCTCAGGGCTTGCTTAGGTTACACCCAAATTAGGGCTTACCTAGCTACAGGTTAGATCTCGGTTAGGGCTCGGTTTGAAGGGAACTTGGGCGCCCCGAAGCTGCAAATTTATTGGAAACTTTAGTTGGTTCGTAGAAGACAATTAACAGATACCTCTTGAAAAGTAATTATTCCCTTATCCTCTTGTATATCTTCTACAACTATAATGCATATGAAAATCGCCGTTCTACAAAGGCCTCACAGGTTCCACAAAAAATTAGAATCTTCGTCTTACCGAACTTCCCTTGTTACCTTTATCTCTCCTTCGGAGCTCGCTCATGTTTCAGTTAACATTCACTTCGAACTTGCCGAGCTCCCCAAGGCCCAGGCGCCCGTGCCAGTGTTCGGAGTACCAAAGGCACGGTACAAAATTAGAAGTAATTAGCGCCAAGAATTGAGTCCATCGCTTGCGCCCCGAGAAGGGTGGATCGACACCCAGCGTTCATACGGCCGGGTGGAGCGGCAGGGGGGCGAGCGTAATCGACGCGCAAAAGTACAAACTACGGGAAAGCACGTACGTGCGCGGAATTCGTGGCGAGGGGGGGGACATTTCGCCCCCCCCCCCCAGTGTTCGCACGTCTCGAGCAGCGTGCATACGCAAGCACGCGCGCAGGTACGAGGGAGCGGGCGCAACCGAGGATCATTGAATTCAACCCCCTCTCCCGAAAGGTCGTATTTCCCACGGACTATCGGCGATTACCATAATACATCCCATTTTCTCCACGCGTACACGCGGAAATTCTTTCGAGCGATCCCGCCTCGTCGACGTCGATGTATTAAGTGGCCCCTGGCGCGGAATTCGCGAGCCGTCGAGGGGCGTACGTGAACGCGAATCGCTTCGAGCGTCGCTGGAGAAGCTAACGAACGGCCGCGAGGTATAATCCCGTTGCCGCGAGCGGAGTACCTCGGCGTCGGCCCCGTTACCCCGCTCGACGGGGCTAGATTCCGCTATCGAAGAAAGCGCCAGATTTGTTCGGCTGGCCTGGAATCCGATTTCCGCCGGTCCTCGCGAACGATTTCGATTAGCGCACACCCGCCCGCTCGGCAACCCGTTTAGCGGCGCGCAGCGTCCTCGACGGAATAATAATCATCTCGCCGGGGATCCCGTAGAGACCCGCTCGTCTAATCTCTGGATATGCCCCCGCGACGGCGGCGCAATTAGGTCGAAACCACTTCGCCCCCGCGTCGATTGTCGTTGGCTTCCTTCTTTTCCCCTCCATTAATTGCGTGTTTATCGGCCGGCGCGATTGTGTACGTTCCGGTAATTTCGCCCGGCGATGGGAGCTTTGTTATTGATTCTATGGAGAATCTGGGTCACGTGTAATTTGTAGCTTCCACGCGCTCGGGTGTACGACGCTATGACGAACTGCTCTTGTTTGTGGTCACTTGTGAGTTATTATTATCGTAACGAATGGGACACTTTTACCCGGGCTTTCGGAGGAACGAGGGCCCTCGGAGCCTGGGATAGGGATCGTTCTTTGGTACGTTAGAATCGAGTGTTATTCCGACGCCTCCCTGTGATAATCTAGACAAGTCTGTACTGTAATTACAGACCCACGCGTTGTCATTCGACAGATTTATCAATCGAAGAGTTCAAATGGAAATTTTCAGTGGGAACGGAAAACGCGCGTCTGTTCATTTTGGCACTTTCATCGTTTCTCACCACAGTCAAGTTGGCACTTAGGATTTTAACTCTATCCTGAGATAGTCCTAACTGTTCAAATAAATTATTCCAGCACTTATAATTCACATCTATTTGCACCAAATAAAAATCTTTTTTAGTTTCTTGGCATTTATGTCGTTTACCATTTCAATTCTTCAATTAATGATTAAGTTCCTTCGTACCTAATTGTTATTACGAATATACACATTTCTCTGGGTATTTTAAACGAGACTGTGGCACTAATACAGAAGAATGCCGATCATAGGACGTCTCATTTGACAGGTGAATCTATTAGCAGAACGCGTCAGTTCCGTTTTAGTGGCAATTTAGCCGACGGTCTCGATCCGTTCGATTATTAATCACAGCTATACATAGAGGGATGGGTCGAGAGATATTTTCGCGCGGACGCGGAGGGATACGTTCGCCGCCGTTGTGTGTCACTCATAGAAGCGCGGAAGACTGGCTGGATTTCCCTTTGGAGGGGCGGCCGGGGACGGGGACGCAATTAATCGAAAAGCGACTCGACGACAGACTACGCGGGCCTCGGAAGCTTTCCGTGAATCCGCGAGTAAGGACATCGATCCGTCTGGACGACCGAAGGCATTAGGGGGACGCGATCGTGTCAGACGTCGCGACGCATTGCGGCCCCGTGAATTTTTAACGGCTGTCACATTCCTGCAGACTTCGTCGGCCAATTTGGGGGTCATTCACAGTTCGCCCATCGATCCGCGGGGAATCTTTCCGCCGATCGTAACAGTGCGTTTTAATGCGTCCATTGGGCATTGCGTTTATTCATTTCGGGGTGAGGAGGCTACGGACAGGGAATTGCGAGGAGTTTAGATGACGAAGATATGGAGGGGAAAGAGTCGAGATGGAGAGTGGAATGATACGTGTTCTGCATTGGGTGTAGAGGGAATAGACAAGAGGTAATTTTGTCCGCAGGCGTAATCGTTGAGTTGTTCTACTTGAGGTAAACGCGTATAGTGATTGCCTTTTTTTACTCGGTGATGATAACGGCGAAGACATTTGCATTTATATCCAAGAATCATATGGTTCATCGAAATTGAATGAAGGTTGGGTGCAGTTTACAGCTTGTTCTAACTGGTTGGGGGACTAAAGAATTGGATGAGTTTCATTGTTATAGGCCTAGAGCCAGTATCTAGTATGGTACCCGGTTTTACCCAGACCATGGGTATTATTTTTTTGAATTTTTCCTACTATTAAAAAAAATGGATATGTACTATTATTTAAAAAAAAGTTTATTCCATTGAACGGCAATTGCAATTTCCCTTTTACTTCATAATGTCAAAGTTATGAGATTTTATTAATAACGTCCCGATTTTGCCCCGATCTCCCCTACAAACTCACCTCATACTTACCTACTTATCTCTATACACACAGCCAGTACCATACTCGAAGGCCCAACGATTGACTTGTTCTACTGAAATCGGTGAAACCATCCCCCCCACTAGAGGTGGAGAACTATCGATAGTGTTGACTATCGATATCATCGAATGTGATGAAAATTTAATAAAATATATATGATATATATATAAAATAAAATGAAATACAAAAATCAAATATAATATTTTAAAGCATATATATTTTATTAAATTTTCATCACATTCGATGATATCGATAGTCAACACTATCGATAGTTCTCCACCTCTACCCCCAACCATCCTCCGCCAAACTGCCACGCCGCCCACAAAGAATCAACCGCGAACTCCGCTCCGGCAGCTGACGAAACGTAGAAAAACTCCACCTCGTCTTCGCCTATCGCTCCGAGCCGCTGAATACCCGCGATTTAGACAATTCACGGGCGCCTTGGGTCTAGCACGATGCCAATTAGCGTATTACGACGGGCGCTCGTAATTCGCGAAACGAGAGGTCATTTCGCGAACAAAGCAGAATCGTCGTCGGACCGAGCGAGGCTGACGCGATTCGTTCGCGTTTCCTTTTCAGGCTGGGTCAGCTTCTGTCGCATTGTGTTTCGCCTCCTAATAATTTACATGCAAATAGAGGACGAGGGCCGAGGCGAGTTTATATACCACGGGGCAGCGGACGGGCGGAGGAAGAGCGGGCGGCGAAGCTGGCACGGAATGTTCGGGCTCCATTTATGACGGTAACGAAGCTTAAGATTTCAATTCCGTTTTAGGACACGTAATTATGCGCGCGGAACGGGCAAGGAGGAACGCTTTCGTCGTTGGATCTTAAGCCGCTTAGTTGCAGGGTAAAATGGCGGGCGCGGAGGGGATAAAGAAAGCGCGGATTAAACGCGAACGACTGGCGTTTCGCGACGTTTAGCACGCCGAAAAGGGGGCTTATTAAAACGGAAATAATTGCCGGATAGCCCGGTGAGAATTTCGTAAAAGCCTCATAACGTTAATGCGCCGTTAATTTATTTCGACTGAAGAGGTGGCTGAGAGGGAGGGCGGGGGTGGGGCGAAATGGAGAAAACGAAGGTTCCCAGCGAGCGCGTTAAATGGTCCGACGAGGCTGTTGAGAAGGCCCCGGTCAAGGGGGGCGGGGAGGGGCAGCTTGTTGCGCTGGAATAATGATGATTGTTTCGCAGGGAAAGAAGGAGCAATGGAATTTCCGAGCGCAGCCTTTCCTTCAAAGCTCCGATGGATATTAAATCGGCGACGAGTGATTGCGGGAGAGGCACGCGGACGAATCGGGTCGTTTCCACGGTCTATGGAAATTGGAAACTTCAGCCCACTAATAAAGATTTAAACAGTAATTATATTTAGAAGACACTTGTTCCCGATTTCTATCGCACTGAACTTTTAAGTTGTGATTTTTCAGTGTGATCAGATGAAAGAATCTTTAAGCAAGAAAATCGGCTTCCGTATCACAAATAGGGTCTCATAATTTCTGGTACCCGCGCCACCCCCTCCTCCCCCCTGCTAAATACATCTACCCGTTAGTCCATAAAAGACGCGTCCACAAACAAGGAGCAGCTGACAAACACAAAGTATCCGAGTAAAATTTTCTGAAAGACTCTCGGAGCATCTAGTGGTGCCGCGTAAAGAGGGGACGTTTCATAAGACACGGGTGGGTTTGTAGAGCGGGCGTCACTCTCTCCCGCGCAGCGAAGTTAAGGGCCCGGCTCTAAATCATTGCGGCAGGTTCACCGAATTTGCATACGCGCCATATGTACGTGTACGTGTGAGCACGCGAGTGCAACGGATCGACCGAATCGGGAGTGGCGCGTACGCGTCCCTGCGACCATCCCCTTTCGCCACCTCTCGTCCCCTAAGTAGACTGTGCAGTCAGAACTTCGAGTGGGCGATTCTGTTTTTCGACGGGGAGTCGAGAGGAGGGCGAGAACGATGGATTTGTGGGCGCGACATCGTTTCATCCTCTCCCCGCGTCGCCCACCCCCGACGCTCGTCCACGCTGAACCGTATCAATTTTGTTGGGTAATTGTTACATTGAATTACGGGGGAGGGACAACGAAACCGCAAAGGGAGGGGCGGGTGGATGACCGAGAGCGGAGTTTGCTGGTAATTGTTTCGAGAAGACGGGGAGGAATCGGCCAGTTTCCGGCTAAATGATAAATTTCATTCCGCGAGTTGCCGGATCGGCAGAGAGTTTCGAAAGTTGCGCGCGCCTGTGTGCGTCGGTTAGGAAGTTTATTAAGGTATTAAGGTGGCTCGTCGATACGTTAGTTCCAGAGTTGATTAAGATATTGGTTGTTCGGGGGTTGGGTGGCTGGGGGTGGAGGGTTTATAAAAGGTAGCCCGTTAGAGGTGGAATCATATTTTCGGGTAATTGTATTGTTGATACGGGACCCGGAGCTGGAAGAAGCCTTCGGGACAGAGGGACGCTATTCCTAGCTCGAGAGAAAGATTGAACGTGGGGAATTTGTGAAATCTGTGCTGACAGTTTCTGTGATAAGAGGTGCGGTAATGGTAGCTTTTTGTGTGGAGCCTCTTCTATACCCGTTTTAATCAATTTAATAATTTGATATGGAACTTCGGAATGCAGTAGCGATAATTTATCACGTTTGAAGTACATATTGCCCTTCTTGTAAAAATCTTTGACAGAGATCTAGTCGTAAGCAAGTCTCAAGGATGCACAGTGGGCTAACTAATGCGTTTAGCGCGAAAAAATATTATTACCTGTATCTCTAACAGTGTTACTGGTTAATTGTAAGTAACGAAATGTATTTGAATGATGTATACATACATGATAATTCTGTTTATTTACGAAAAATTGTTTTAACTTTAATTTTATTTTATTTGCTATGTATCACTATAAGAATTATCTTTCCTTGATAGTCTATTGTTGTATAATTGTCTTGTAAGTCTAATAAATCGAGCATATTTGCAGGAATCTCTACTTTTTTATGAAATAAAAAGTTTCATAACTCCAGAACACGCACAGATATGCAAATTTTTTTATACCAATAAGTTGTTAAATATATGTGTTATTTTTTTAACACTTCGATAAAGTTCGAATATGTGCTAAGAGAAAAGTGTGAGAAGAACTTTGATAAATTTATGTATGTGATCTGTAAGAAATTAATAACAAAACATGTTACGTTCCCGGAGGAAGAAAAGCCATCACGGAAAAATAGAAAAAGTCGAAAAATGTTTGCCATTCATGACTGTACACCACTAAAGGCTGAGGGCGTTTGATGAGGTCTACAAAACCCTAATAAATACCCAAATAATAAACGATGACTTTGTTCGCGCTAGAAGCTTGGTTTACCCCACTGTGCGATGCCCACGAGAATTCCATGATCGCCGAATTGAAACGTAGCTAATTCTAACACTGCCTGTACAATATACACATGGCGAACCTGAATTCGCAAAACTTTTGTTAATTTTCGTAACACGTGCACCGAATGGCGTTCAAACTAATGCAGGCTAACGCATGGATGGCAATAATCGACTCGTTCCATTACCGTATGCAAGGGAGCCGCGAAGTCTAAGCCACAAGTAGAAGCAGTCAGTGACTGGTCAGCCAGCCACGGAAATTTAACCTACAGTCAATTCCCTCGATCTATACTTTACAAATCCACATACACTCTCTTCACTAATTCCCCCCATACATTCCCCTGTCTACCCCATGGACTTTCCAAACACGTCCACCGCAATCACACCAAAATTTTTTCTAACTCACTTAAATTTGGCTAGAAACTCGGAATTAAAAAATTCGCACTTCCCCCCCTCGAATCGTCAGTCTCCCAGCGTCATCGATCTTTCAGGGGATGGAGCGGGGCTGGTTAGCGGTTGATCGTTCGATTTCAGCCGCGGCGGCGTTTACAGGGGGGGAGGGTGGCGCGTGTACGCGTTACAAGCGTAATCCTCCGTCTCAAGTCCCGCTGTAAGTTACGATCGGGGCTGGTCTCGCCTCTGTTGCTCGCGTCCATATGGCCGGATGGTTGTGTAATGGCCCCGATGGCCGTAAACTGCCGCGGCTAATCCGCGACGGCCGCCGGTAACACGCCGGCAACTGCGGGCAACATCGACGTGGCCCACCGTCTGACACATGCCGGAATTCACTGCTCGCCGGCCACCAGCCGCTGTGTATCGCGCGGAACGGCCATGTTTGGCAGGTTAAATGGCACTCGGCGGCGGCTCCAAAGCGGCTGCCCGCGGTGCTTGATGAGATTCGAATCGCGCGCGACAGGAGCGTGCGGAATTGTGCGTCGGCTCTGTTCCACGTGGCCGGCACGATAGCCTGCGATCGGGGGGGGGGGGGTCCCCTAACCGGGACGTCGAGCCACGCTGGAATCCGACATGCATTCGATGAACTTTGAGGGGTATGGTATGCGACGCACCGATGATGGACGAGGCGTTCGAAGGGTCGCCTTGG
Source organism: Andrena marginata (assembly GCA_963932335.1). Taxonomy (NCBI): domain Eukaryota; kingdom Metazoa; phylum Arthropoda; class Insecta; order Hymenoptera; family Andrenidae; genus Andrena; species Andrena marginata. Next base: position 6,907,777 of record OZ010661.1, read on the forward strand.
GCTCGGAATTGGTACCGCGCGAGGTAACTCATGGGGTGTTTAAATAGAATGGTCGCGGGACAGGGGTGGTTTTAAGGGGGATTCTCGTGTAACAGCCCCCAAAAGTAACTGATATTTATGAATTCTTTTAAACAACTATGCTTAATATCGGATTAAACTCTTTTGGGATATAAGGAGGCATCTTTAAACTTGCAGAAAATATTTTTTTATGTCGTGTAAAGACAATACGTCAGGCCGTACAGGTGGGACGCGCGAAATTCGGACCTTTTTACATTCAAACGCTATTATTTAAAAATTGGTTGGATGCCCGAAAAGATTATATGTATACAGTAAGTGTAGAAAATTGAATGCTCTTTTGATACTATTTGAATAAAATTTCGATAGGGCTTATCATTTTCGAGAAATTTTTCCACTTCAAATCATTGATGAATTTTAAATTTTAAGGCCCAGTTGGCACCCCTTTCTGTTGTCCGATTTCAATATTCTTTTTCAAGGCCTATTTTTTTACGAAATGGAACCATATTGGGGAGCGAGATCAAAATAAATCGCAGGTTGAAAATAAGGGCCACCCTAGTCTTCACAGAGCGCATAAAATCAGAGTGGACGCAGGTGGAATTAGAGGGAACGAGCCCGACTTCTCGCGGAGTTCCTCCGCCGATGGGCGAACGCTGAAACTTAGCAGATATCCGGGTTGTCGCTAGTAGGGGAGTTTCGAATTAGAGCGCTGTAAATTGAAAGCGAAATCGACGTTTGAACGAGGACCCCGCGACTCGGTCTCCAAGCGGATCTGATATAAAATAGAAGTCAACGCGAATGAAACCACCGAAAACACGTCCGTTTTCCTAAAACTTTACCCCACGCCAAACTCCCGTGCAATCCCGGTCTAGCAATTAACCCCCAGTCGGTATCAATACATCCACTGAAAATGTCCACAGTGAAAACTGGAAAGCGTAACAGGTACCGTCATCGGGCAAACGAGAACTGCTCCGTTCCAACCGTCCTTGACGATCCAGTTAGCGGACACACAGAAGCAGCAGCGAATCAAGGGAAAACCGGGCTTTGTTACCGTAAAATTGACGTCATTGTGGGAATGGTATTGCATCGTGGGCTGCGCGCTCGACGACAGAGACTGGATGCTGGCTTTATGCGCGTCTCACGGCAAATGTTTCATTACGTGGTAAAAGCATGTTGTTGCGAGCCGGTTTTCTTGAGCGCTTTTAGCGACCGGCACGCACCAACCCTTGCATGCACACTGCCCCAGTATATATGGGCAGGTATAAGTACGTAAAGCTGCAATCGTAACGATCTCCGGTCCGTGGGGCTCGACGAAAGAATTTTGCTTCCTAAACGTCTCCCTCGCGGAGAGGAAACGGCAGCCCCTCTCCGCCTCGTTGCGCGCCAACTGCAACCCCAAAGAGCCTCTGTCCATTCGGCCTCATTCCCTTCGGTTATCTTGCTACACTTAAATCGGTCACTCGCAATATTCCGTTCAGAAATATCTCCTTCGGGTGAATGATACTTTAAATATGATGTTTCGTACTCCTGCTTGTATTCGCCGGAGTTTTGCATCTCGCATAGGTACGGCCGGGCTTTTTGAAAGTTTTCACGTGCCTTAATTAAAGTCCTTTTTCTGAAGATCGAGTTCGGGTGGTTTTTGCTCGCGACGTCACGGCGAAAGGTAAATGGAAAAAATTTCATTGGCGCACTGGCGTTAATTGCAAGGGGAATTTCGAGCGGGTCGTGCTTGCGTGGTTGGTGGGCGTAATTGTGATTGTTGGGTTTGAAAAAAATCGTGGAAACGTAGTAGCGCGAGAATCTTCGTGCCCCCTCTATGCTTATATATTTGTTACGCGAGCATTGAAATTCATTTTAGGATGTGTTTGATTATCCTCGGTTTCGAATGCTTTTCTAGCAAACCTGAATGTTGCTGTGGAATTTTTAAAATTGACGTTCACAATTTCCGCGACTCTTTTTTATATCACGTTTAAATTGCTCCACTCCACTTTCTACCACAAACACCACCTTTGTCTAGGCACTTCGCCAAATAATAGAGATTCATAAAAATCATACTCGGATATAAACCATGCAACCTTTTGTACAATCTATTTTGCATAACAATAATTAAACACGTAGCAGTAAACAAGCGATAATGGTACTCACATTTGATGTCCAAGTTGAGGGGGTTGCTCTCCCCGTCGCCTTCTTGATTGCTGCCGATGCAGGTGTAGATCCCAGCTCTGCTGCGCGTCACACTTTGCAGCACCAAGCTTTGGTTGCTAATTATCGTCCCCGTTGCTGGATTATGGTACAAAGGATTGCCCTGGGAGCGTGAAATCAGAAATGCATCGGGTCGACGATCAAGTGCGATAACTTCGACGAGCGACGACGACGACGACGTGTCAACGCTTTCTTCCAACGGCCCCTTCGGGTATCGACAGGCAATTTGCCCCAAATGATTTATCATTCCCGATGATTAATTTATCAGCGGGCAGCGCCGGAGCGGCGATCGACGAGGGAACTTTGCGCGTAGATTTCACGAGGAGGAGAGAAACGAGAGGCGAAGGCTGCGGATAGTTTTTCAATTTCTCAGCGTTGCCTCGACGCGACAATGTCTTGGGTTTTCTATTCTTTTTCCCCGCGTCGCGGGACTCTTTTGAATTCTCTCGAAACACACCGGCAGGGGTGGAAATACCACACGCCCCCTTCCCCCATTCATCTGCCCTGTCTCGAATCAAACGAGGAATCGACAAAGACGCGACTACAATGACATTATGATCTAAGGCGCGAGGAGAAATATTTATGGAAGCCGCGCGCAATATACCGACATAAAAGGACGACGTCTGCATTCGTTTAAAATAAATCTTCCCCGGTCCTCCTTCCTCTCGGGGGAAGGGGGGGGGGAGAATGTAATCCTCCCAGCGGGAAATTGTATTTCTTTGAAACGCGATATGGGATCCCGTTTGGACATGTGCTGATGAATTTCATCGCGTCTGCGTTTTGTTAATGAAAATGTAGGAGATTTGGTCACAGTTATAAATGACGGGGAGAAGTTGGTACAGGTACGTACGTATACATAGGTCCGATTACTTTTTTAGTTACATGCTAATCTGAATGCCCTAAAACACGGACCATGAAGCGCCTGTAGAGGGCAACCGTCTTACACAGCTGGCGCGCCAGGTGACCTAATATGCGGGGCAGTTAAATGGAAAAAGCTAGGTATCTCTCTGCTGCTTTTGGACGTAGGAAAATGAAGTAATTGTAGAGAGCACTGTAAATGGTAAAATTGAGAAGAAACATTTTGTATCGGAAAACATTCTACGCGGCAATGGCAATACTATAGTATAGAATTCTAATGTAAGTTTTCTTTGCGACACGAAACAGATTTGTTTTTCGTACCCTAACGAGTGTATTAATAAAAGCCAAAAATATTTTTCAGGATATGTTGTAATTTCTTGTTGTAAAAAATTCATAAAAATCACTTATTTTTTCGAGCGCTTTAACCGGAATCTTCCCTTAAAACAAATCATTGGCGTCACACAAGCAATAATAAAGCTACCATATCATAATTAACACCCACTCTCCCGTTCTTTAATTAAATATACAGTGATTCGAGCTGATTCCCAAGCACGCCCACCGAAAGTTCCATTAAACACGTCAATGGGGCGAAGAAGGTTGGAACGCCATCGAAGCCTGCCGCGCTCAGAGTGACGTGAACAGTTTCAAAATTCACTGATAAATTTCTTATCGAAGGGGGACGCCAGCCATCGGCCCAAAGAACGCCCCCCCCCCCCGTTCGCTTATCGGCATGTAAATTTCAAACGTTAAACTTCTCGTCGCAGGTGCGCATCCTCCCCTAATCTCGCCCCCTGATTGAGGCTTCCGGCCACCCGCCACCCCTGAATTATCGATTCTGCGACTGAGACGCGGGTCTCGTTGTCCCGTGGCTGGCGTTTCCGTCGTCGTCGACGCCGGGGCACGAGCGCCGTATGATATGGACTCACGTTATGTCGCCAGGAGACCTTGTAAACCCACGGATTGGACTTGATGTTGCACTCGAAGTAAACGTCGATACCCTCACGGATCGCGCTCAAGTTCAAATTGCTTCCAAGCTCCAGGGTAACCACTGGCTCGTCTGAAAGTTCAACCAACACCATATTACGCGTGTACATGTGCATGCGGGATCCAGCACTCGGCCGACCTGGGCGGATAACTTCGCAGCTATTGGTGATATCGAGGAGTGTTTTGGATAAAAGTCGAATGGCTTCGAGGGTGGCGTAATGTAATGCAAACTGGTCTTTTCTAAGGGTAGCTTTAGAGAAGATGGGGAAAGTCAACTTCGGTGTTTCGAATGAAACTGCGCAATTACCAATGCATTAATCGAGGTGGGTTTAATGAATGAGTAGTGGAGTATTCGTGGCATTATATTATATCTACCCCTGTAGATTTAGCCATTTCACTTTTCTATGAAATATTCCTCGATGACACCATAGGTTCGACGACAGTAGCGTGGATCGATTGAAACGGGACACAACCCTGTGTATGGGCCAAGAGGCGTGTAAGAAATGGCCGGATGTTTTGCTGGCCCGGGATTGCAAACCGTGCCGGACGGCGTTCTGCGCTTTGGATTTCAGCGAACAACGCCGTGGCAAGAAAACGGAGAATTATCGTGTGTAGAGGCGGTGGTTCTCGGTGGACGCGGTGGAACAGGAATTATTCTTGTGTCGGGTGTAATTGATGAGCGGCGGAGGATGCGTAATTGGGATCGATTTCACGGCCGTACATTGCGGGGATGGTTTGGCTTATATTTATTTATACGGATCTGTACAGATGTGATTGTTTAAGCTGGGCAATTTTCAGGCAGCCTGGTAATAACGATAGTCGACGGGAGGGCGACAAGGCTTTATGCTCCAAATGAATTTGTGCTGTTGCGAAGAAAAATGGCACTGCTTTCCGTGCGAAATAAATAAAGAATTAGTTTGGACTTGACGGTCTTTTTTAAACCCTCCTCCGTGTCGCAACGCCCTGCTGATACTACAGTGGCGGTTCGAACTTTCTTTTGACAAATTGAAACGGGCGATACTGCGTGACAAAATCAGACGAAAATGAAGAGTAAAGAATCTACAGTGGAGGCTCCTTTATTTAGTTATTAACGTTAGAAAATTCCAGTGAGGAATGCCTGAGGGTCGGCGATTCGGTGACCAGCGACGCGAGGATGCGTAGGTCAGTAGCTTCGCCTACGCGTCCCTACTGACCTACGCAACACGCGTCACTGTTCGGGAATTGCCATTCTCCAGGCGCCACTTACGCGAATTTTCAGATATTTATAACTAAAGAACGGAGCCTTCATCGTAATTTTTTTACTCCTGATTTTCGTCTCACTTTGTTGCGTTCAATTACCCATTTCATCGTCTACTATCTATTATCCAATTCCCCGTATAGAAACGCTACATCCGGGGATCGATGAATGCCTAATTTGTCTTTTCATACAAGTCTATAGGTAATCTAGGCTACGAGTAATTTAACTTCATGTTTACCGATCTAAGAGTCAGGGTTTACAGAGTGCTTACGTGGCGATCATGTGATAAGCAAGGGTTTCGTGTATCGCGCAGCCATTATCCTGCAACATTTTCAACGCAAACAAATTAAATTCCTACTTCTCCCCCGCCCCCCTTCCTCCCCCGATACAACGTGGACCGTTCTGACAACAACAAAATCAATTTTGCCCCGTTAATCCTTCTTGGCCGGAACTCCCCCAGGCAATCCGCCGGAGATCAGACAGCTAAACCAAACTGGACCAACGTTCCCTGGCTTAATCACACAATGCTTCTCCTTGGACGCGGCTCCTCTAAGGATAAGCCGTGGTTTCGATGCCTGGGCCCGATCGGATATCAATACTTTCGCCGTGTACACAATGGGTATCCCTGAGTTGTGTCTCGTTACCATGGTGCGCCTCAAATGTGGCAATCACTACAGTGAATATTTAACGATCTCGCAGAATAGAATGTTAACAGATAGTTTGGTGGATGGTAATTTTGCTGTATATTTGTAACTGAAAGCTATAATTAAATAGCTGAAATCTAAAGTTCGAGGCTTCACAGTTCTGTCCTCAAAGTGAGGATAATTTTTTTCAAAGTATCATGCAATCAACCACTTGTTGATTGCCCTTCAGATATGAATAGATGAAGTACCTGCTCTCTTATGTACGGCGGCTGCTACAAGTAACCAGAAAGCGTTTACAATCATTTTGATCCGAAAAGTAGGGAAGAATTGCTTTTAAGGATGGACTTGATGTTCATTATTTCGGGATTGTTTAGGAAGAAAACCAATGACAAATTCCTACCTGAAAAGTAAACATGGCAAGGTATACCGGGGGTGGTAGTAACAGTGGGCGAATGTAACATTACCTATAATAGATATTAACACAAGTTTCGGATATACCGTGAAAAATGACATTTTGAATACATACATCCATGTTCCAGCAGTGTAGATACGCAGTAGGCATGTACAGTGAACATAACTTTTTGATACTATGAAGAAACTTTTTCTTATTGACTTAAAATTGTAATATTAATACTCCCCTTGCAAGTATGTACTTTTTCTTTCTTTTTTTTAATCTTTAATCTGAATTTTTTACGAGTAAATTTTTCAATCTTTTTTCAACTCGGGTCGGTTGTAACACATTCTCCGGTTCTCATTTTTTATTAATAACTTGGATATTACTCGACATACAGCGAATTAGTTGCGACCCAATAATGTCGGATAAGTAACTAACGTTCCGTTATTAGAACTATTATTGTAAATCTCGTAGTTCTTGCGTAATCGTATTTCAAAGTCAAGAGTGTCACTACCGTCCCCTGTCTACCCTATCGACGTGAAGAAGGAGATAGCGAAACAGTGTATCGGGGATAGCTAACCAAAATGTTGCAGCGAAAGCCACTGTCCCCAAACGTCAACGTTCATTTTGTCCCAGCAATACAAATACGGGACCACTTTGAATACACCCACGTTACCGCAGAACTTTGAAGTAAAATTCCATCTTCCGCTGACGGTATCTCAAAAGGGGAGAGTCAGGTCCACCGTTTCACAGGTACATACCCCCAGCCAGGCTGCACAGGATATACCCATAAATTGCGCGCCACCCCCTTCGACTCGCTTCGACGCAAAAAGCAATGATAACGAACCCGTTGTGTTATGCGGATCTGCAATTCCTGCCACGGTCGCTGCCAGATTAACGCCGTGATTTCACTGTCCAATATAAAAGTTTTTCGCGGCACGGTGGCAAAGAGAGGTGCAGAAGAGGTCAGGGGTCGAGGGATGGGGGGTAAGAGAAAGGGAGAGAGAGGGAGGGAGAGAGAGAGAGAGAGAGAGAGAGAGAGAAAGAGGGAGAGAAAAGGGGGTAGGTACTGGAGATCGGCTCAGCTCGGCGAAAATTAATGGTACATGCCGATCCGCGGCTAAAGATCCTCTCGTTCCCTCTATTTTCTTCTACCCCATCCGCCCTCCCTTCTCTTTCACCCTCCCTTTCAGCCCCCGTCGTACCCGCTCACTCCTTTCCCACCGCAGCCTCGCGTAGCCCTGAAAAAACACGACCACCCTTCTGGTTACCCCCCCCCCCCCGCCCTTCTTCCTCTCATCCCCCTTCCACTTATCGGTCTATCCGTGTCCCCTTCGCCCAGCGGTTTTTTCCCAACGATCCACGATTTCGCGAGGAACAGCGGGAGAAAACGCGTGAAACACGGGGAAATAACGAAGAGGGTGGGTGGGGGGGGGGTGGGGGGAATTTACTGGTTATCGCAGGCACGAATCTTGCCGCGGAATTATCGGATTTGCTCCCCGTATTACGAGTTGCGCGGGGGCGAAGGGGGCGGAGGCGGTGGCGAGAGAAATCATAAGCAAGAGCCCCCCGAGAGCTGGCGAACGTCGTGAATCGATATTGCGGCTGCTCTTTCGCGGCTCTTGTTTTTCTACTTTTTTTGCCACCCTTCCTCCGTCTCGTTCCTCTCTAGCGGCGCCCCCCTCAGCCGTGGTTTTTAGCGCGGAGGAACGATATCGAACGACCGCCAGGGGAGCGGATTTCTTGCTAATAGCGAGGCGGGGATCGAGTGTGAAGCCAATACGCGGGTCCAGCAGCTCGCTGGATGGCCAGCTGAAAAGGTTCCGGCCCCCTTTCCACCTACCCTCTCTGCCCCCCTTTACCCGCGCTACCCTTTTCGATGCAAGGTTTAATTTCGACGACGAAACGATCGCTTCGTCTTCCAGGACTCCAGGGTCCAGCTGTTTGCGCATCGATTCGGAACGAAACGTCCGTAGGAGAATATTGAGAAGGGGCAGAGTGGGCGAGGTACAGTGAAAGAGCGCCGTGATTAGCCGGGTAAAACGTGGTTGCGTTGTTTTGAGGTTTCGAGGGGGGTGGGCACGCGAAAATAGGGTTACGCGGAGGCAGGAGGAATGTAGCTCGAGGAATTTTAGTTTAAATATTTGGCATCGCCGTCGTCCCGGGTTTAAGGGTTTCTGTTCGGTTTATAGTGTGTTCTGGTTGGCTGCCAAGGTGGCTGGTTTCCATTGTAGGACAGCATATTGGAGGCACAACGCGTCGCTGTCGGATTCTTAAGTACCGAGGGTCTTAGGGGGGGGGGGGGGGGCGGAAATTTACGGGGAGACAATTATTTGGTGCTGGACGGGCATCAAGGGCTAAGGAAGTGTCTGGGATGGAAGATTTAACGTGGGGAAAAAAATTTACTGCTCGAGGAGATTGCTGCAACTCTGGCCTCCTAAGCAGCTGAAGGGAACTTTACTTTGTGCCGGGCGAGAGTAAAACTGGCACACTTTGATGGAACAAGGGTATTATCGTCGAAGAGGCTTATTTGCTGAAGCGGGTTGCGCTTTTTGCAGCTTCTCGAAAGGGAACTGGTATAGGCAGGGCGAAGCCAATCGATTGACCATGGCCACTGATAGGGCTATTCCCCCACCGCAACATTTCACCATCACCGTACAAGATAAAATCACGTGAACGTAGAGGTAATCCAGCGGGGATTTCAGCACTGACGAAGTAATGACGTAGAGTAGTTGGTTTTGTTTCGATCATTGTGAAATCGAAACTATTGAAATTCTCGTTAAATCGCTTATCATTGCAGGTGAAGTTCGTAACAACCGTTTGACTAAAAACTGCTGAATTCTTTGTTACAAACACAGTTCCAAGAAGCCTGTCGATGAGCGTATGTAATTTAATCAATAAACTTTGCACGTGAATTCCAGGTTAAAGGGTGCAATTAAAATCTTAATTAATCCGATGAAATAATCAAGCGGGGGATGTTGACGTGTAGAATAGACGTTTCGAACACGCGTTTCTTTTTTCACTGCTGCTTTTTTAAAGCTAAGGTGGTGCAGAATAAAGGAGAAATATTGAAAGAGTATGACAGACAAGTTTTGACTTTGAAAATCTGTGAAACGAATCCTGAAGGGCACGAAAGATTCGACTGCATCACGGAAATGATGTGCAACAAGCCAAGGAAAATCTTCAACCATTACTCCGGAAAAAGCGCAATTTTCTTTGAAATTGTCAACTTTGATATAGATTTTCAAGGTCACAACTTCGTCATACTTTTTCAATATTTTTCCGTTATTCTGTAACACCTGAGCTTTAACTTCGTAACAGATGCATCCCTGTATCTTATTTCTGTCGAAAGTTCTACGATTTCGAAATAAAAAATGTGCAGTTTCTCGCACTACGCGGCGCGGAAAGCTTCGAAAACACATTTCCGCCCGGTGCGCGGTGAAAAAATCGCTCCTAGACGCGCTTTCTATCGATTACGCGAATTAAATTACATTTCCGTGCGGCGGCGCAATAAATCGCTCATCAACCATATTTCATTTTTATTGGACAGCCGCGCAGCTGGGTTTTCCCGCGGACGAAGGGCGCGGCAAAAACTAAGGGATGACGGTGGATTTTCAAATTACGCCCGTCGGGGAAGCTTACCATTCTACTCCCCGTTTCATTGAAAATCTGAAGCCTTCGCAGCGCGGAGTTGCATAAACTTTCAACGTCGTACCAGTTGCATTATTAAATTGTAAATTATTCTGTATCACGAATTGCGTTGCAAACGCACGTTAATGTAAACAGTAATAACACAGCACTCTTTCTCTCTCTGCCAATTCTTAAGCGATCCTAGCATGGGATCCCAAGCGTGTCAAAAAATATTTGTCTTAAACTGAGAGTAGAATTGTAAATTATCTCGTATTACAATGTGCATTCCGAAGTTACGATAATGGCTGCAATAACTCACATTCTTATTTCAACCAAAACCTGAAGCTCCATTTCAGAGAAAAGTTAAATAAATAACAAGTAGCTTGCGAAGCTATGTCACTTCTTAATAATAGTCGAATATGATTTTATTAACAGAAGCTTGTTCAAAGTGCAAGGGAATGACTGGGGCGTGTTTCTACCAAGCTAGAATAGATCTGTTTAAGTGGTACGAGTCGTCGCTTAGTCAGGCAACTGGGAATAACCCCTTTCATACTACTTCCCTACTTCCAATTCCACTTCCCCTCGAAAGTTCTGCTTAAACGTCTTCAGTATTAGCCACTCGTTAACTGAACTTACCGCGCACAAGTTCGAAAGCGAAAGGTTTCGCGACGGCGAGCACAAATAGATGGAAATTCCCAATCAGTTGAAGGGGCCACCATTTTCCCAGCTTTCTCGCGTCGCGCCGCGTAAAGGAACGGGGTGGCCGAAATCCACAGCGAAAACAAAGGAACCGCCGAGGGATAGCTGCGCGTAAGCTCGGCGGAAGAGGCGACGAAACGTTGGCGGGAGGTTTATTCTATTTATTCCGCCGGGGCATCGACGGCCACCTGTCGTGGATCGCGGTCTGGCCAGAGCTCGATGGCGGGGTAGGCGGCGGGGCTTTACATTTATATGAATGTTGGGTAGCACACTCACGGTGTATGTCGAGCTTCCAGCCGTCCTCCATCTCGGAATCCGGGATATCCGGCACGCTGCCGCGGCAGGAGAGAAACTTGCCGGCGTCCTCGATGCTCGGCACGAAGGTGAGGATGCTGGTGGTGACGTTGTTGTCGGGGCTCATCTGCGGGAGGGTTTTCATGAATTTAAAACAGTTTACCGAACGGTTCTCGGTAATCAGACCCGGGACGCAGAAAAAACAAGGGTCGAGGGTATACGTCAGAGCCCGGGTGAGAGGGGCACGGTGGATTGGAATTGGCGCGCCCGGCCAGCGGAAGCGGAGGATCCCGCGCCGGAGATCCGGCCCGATAAGGCCAGTCTGCCTTTCTCAAAATATTAGTCGAAAGGATCAGGCGTGAGTGGGAAATGCGACGGGGACTTTTAAGAGAATCTTTTTTTCTCATCCTTGGATAATTAAGCTGCCCGAGAGCCGGGATCTCTGTCCTCGCGGCGGCGACCGCGCTGCCTTCTTACAAGCCATGATAATTGAACTTTATGGAAGGAAAATATTATGCCGTCAGATCACTCGGGCGTGAAATAATTGGAAGTTCCATTTTCGCGCGATGTAGCAGCCTCGGCGATCATCGAACATTTCGCTTCGCGTTTTATAACACCGATTATACGGCGCTATTATCGATGGAGTATTTGATTGGTTGTTAGCTGGACGGGGAGTGCTGGTAAACTGGTATTATAGATTATTGTTATTTTCGTAGTGGAAATTAGCTGTTGATTATTAACCCAATTGCGGGCTTTCTGCTTCCAAGCTTGATTTCCAAGCACGTTTTGAGATCTCACGGTATTTTTAGGGGCTTCGTTGCCGTACAGGACGTTCCGCGAGATGTGGACATCTGGTAAGGAAGAATTCAGCTAGTTAATTAAAAATTAACACTTAAGTGGGGATTCTCGTGTAACAGACCCCGAAATCTATGAATTGTTCTTGACAAAACTATTGCTAATATCGCATTAAACTCTCTTGGGATATCAGGAGGCATCTTTAAAAATGTAGAATTTTGTTTTCTATGTCGATCCTTCTTGTTATTTATTAATTATTCTGGAATCGTGTTAACCTCGTGGACAATGTTGTTGGCGTCAGCTACAGCACATGTCACGGTCATCTGATTGTCAAAAGAAGAAACTTTTCTTACAGTTAAATAATTTACGCTGGGACTGAACCTAAAACTTTAATTTTAGTATTTATTTATAATACTTTTTTTGCGGATATAAAGAATAATATGAAAAATTTGTCCAAGGAAAAAAACTTGCTTTTTCTTTCAAGCGCTATAACTCTTTTAATTTTTATCCACGTAGCATTTCTAAAAATAATAACAAATACAATTCTATTGCCAAATGATCCTTTAATAACCAGAAAATTCTTTTCTCACCTCTCAATGACTCAATTGCTTATCAAAAACTTCTAACCCCACTGTTTCTAAAGACCAACAGTTTCATCTGCCCAGAATCGCATCCCATATCTTATTTACGATATAAAAGCAGCTTCAACTCTGAAAGTCACTGAAAGTCGAAGGAACGAACGTCGCTAAGGATTTTGCTCCGCGTATTTCTGTGGTCACTGATTTTACCCTGAAAGTCGTGGCCACATTTCACGGAACGGCCTGTATATTACCCGACCTAGCTAACTTAACCGAGATTTACCGTCTGCCGCGCGTTCCTCAGCATCGCGCCCCCCTTGGTCCAGACAATTTTTGGCGTTGGCCTGGCACCGACAACTTCGCACCCTATTTCGTACGTGGTGCCAGCGCTAAATGGACGGTTTTCTCCTTGCATGCGGGTCCACAGTGGCTTCACTGAAACACGTGTAACGTCCATTAGTCTCGAAGGACCATAATGCACTGGAAGGTGGCCATGCACCGCGAACGAGTGCTTGCACGATCGTTTCAAATTGTATCTGACCGCTGGGATAATGGAAAGGAAATCGCCCGGCGAAAGCGGACGGACGTGCTTGCTGGTATTATCGAACTGTTTGTTAAACATTCGCTTTTAATAGTCTCTAGTTGACTGTTGTCCAACCAAACATTTCCCAATTTCAATTTAAAAAGATCGTGGCTCAACACTGGTGCCAATATTGAAACGGTTTCATATTGATCGTGTTCTTAATTATTGTTAAAAAAAAAGTATAGATATTTTTTTATACACAACGTACTGCAGAACTATGAGGTACGTAGAAGTACGTAAATTCACATCGAAACGAATGCAAAAGTTTTTTACCATTTCGCAATCCATGTTTCGTTTTTTTCAGCAATTACCGGTTAAAGTGTTCGAGGAACAACTATGAATTCCGTGGAATTTAAAGCGAGGCATTTAGAATGCTACAGGCCTGTTTTGTATATAACAGTAATAAGTCTTTGTTACGTTCCCATCTGCACGCAATTAACAAAAAATTGGAACCATGCTAGAGTAGGTAATATGAACCTAATTGTACGACAAGATGTAATGGGCGAAATTCAGCAATTTTCTGCTATTAAGTCTAACCCTGACACAAGGAACTTAATTTCATATACTTGTTCCTCTTCTTAAGGGGCGGGGACGGTTGGGGGCACATCGGACGCATGAAAATCACAGGTTTTGTTTAGCAATTTTTTTTAAATAATAAACTCAATAGAAAAAGTGATTAATGGCATTTGTGATACATCTTTTGAAGATTAAAATGTAATTGTATTTTTCAACAGAATCCTTCTCAAGGACTATTCCTCCGATTGACTTGAAATTTTAAGAGAATCTTCCTTTTATGTTAATCTAAAGAGGTACATACGGATTTTACGACCGCTTGAAAATATTTTTAGCTACAGACATATCTGTAACCAGATTTTTCTGCTTAAAATCACAATTTATCTTCAAACGTTCACTATTCTGATAAATATGTTTATTTTTAAATATCCATACGTAGTGATGTACTTCTTTAGTTTAGAAAATTCTCGATTTTTTATTCGAGGATACACCAAATGGGAGATCCGCGCAGCGCTCCTAGGCGAGTCAATCGTAAAGGACCCACAAGTGCAGCGACACTAGCACCGCCATTCTGTTGCCAAAAAAATAAACCAATATATGTTTTTTAATGTTCAAGACATGTATAATAAATGCCATTAATCAGATTTTCTATTGGGATCATTGTTTGAAAGATAAAGATTTCTAAATAAACCTATGATTTCCATGCGTCCAAAATGGCACCCGCCCTTGAGGGGGTACAACCGTTTGAAAGTGTAAAAAATCGAATTTTCTTTACGCATTTTCATAGATTGATGATTTACAAATATTATAAAACAAGTCCGATGCGAAAATCTTTATCAAGTCGTTGACTTGTAAAAAATTCACAAAACGTACACATTTACCGAGCGTTCAAACGGTTATACCCCCTTAATCCTCCATAACACCACGCACAATTCTCCTTCATTCCCCATCTTCAATAATTTGCATAAAATTCGTTGACTCGTTCCAATAGTTTCGAAACTGTTCTATGTATACCAGTACCTTCTCCGTTGCTGTTGGGTACTTACGATTCATGTTGAGGGTGACAGAGCTGGATATAGGCGCCACCATGTTGTTGTTCGAGGCCTGGCATGTTAGGATAGCGTTCAGATGCTCGCGGCTCAGCCTTTCCAATCGCAACACGTTCCTGACCCTCTTGGTGCCGACGGTTTCGAAGGTGTCGTCCAAGAGAGCGTTCTCCTGCCACCACGTCACCCGCGGTTGCGGCCGACCTGGCGAAATCGAGCAGAAGAAATAAGAAGGGTCAGCTCGAGAGCGGTGCTTGTGTCGGTTCTCATCGACGAGGCCGACTCGACCCGTTTTCACGGGGGCGGGGAAAAAAAAAATTCAATAAAAGGCGGTCGCGTATCTTTCGGTTTTCATCTTTCTCGATTGGTCGACGTGGGCGTGCATTTGTTACATAGCTAGAGCCGCGCTTCGGATCGAATTATTATTTTTCTGTGGCGACGGAGGGGTTGAAACGGTGTCGAGTTCTTCGAGGGGACCGAGAAGTTGAAAGCAGGAGGGTTAAGATTCGGTGGAAGGTGCTTGAAGAAATACTTGAAGCTAGGCTTCTATAGGAGAGATTAGCACTTTGCGTAGGAGCAATTTCTGGCTAACTTTGATATTCATTCGTGAGCTTCTGATTATTGGGAGTAATTTCTTTGACTACTAAGCATCGTCGTTATCGATAAGAAAAATACCGAATTTAGTTTGATATTTCGAGTTCGCTCGTAGAATTCGTCCAGGGGCTAGTCGGTGTTCTTATTATGAGAGGTTTCAAGTTACATTTCTCGTGACAAACGTGGATTGGGTAAGGGATATTCGTCGAGTTTAATGATTAGTAGATTGCAGTTGGGACTGGCGAGTGGAGCAGGCAGATGTAATATGAAACGTGTCTCGTCTGGAAAGAAGAAAGGCATTTCGGTGGTCATCAGGAAACTGGTAAGGTTCCATAAATACCGAAACATCAATATCTGGCGCAGGAGGGTGATCGATTGCAATACGCCCAGGTGGAAAACACATTCGCCCTATTGCATCCCTCCCGCCCCCTTCCACAGGATGTCCTCCGATCTCGCGGTTATTGCAGGCGAGACGTATTATAATTTCCGACAGAAATATGACGGGAATAAAGAGAATATACCATTCCATTCGATGAAGGGTGAAAGATTTTTTTGTCCCCCGGGGGGAACCTCTACAGTGAAATAAAAAATGCCATTTGCAGGATTTCTTAAAACGAAAACAATTGTGAATGGAATTTGCTAAAATACGCCAGATGAATTTCTTTTCTTTTTAGAATTTTTTTTCACAGAACATTGTAATACAAAAACTATTCCGTTTCAGAAATAGCAAATATTTAAATAAACGATATTTAAGTAATTAAATATTTAAATTAACGAAATTCTCGTCAATAGAGAGGCAGGGAGCTGAAAATAAAGCCTACGAAATATTTGAAATTTCAAAATGTAGTCACAAATGCCATAGAAACCTCCAAAATCGTAACAATTGAGTCACTGTTCCAAAAAACAATTGCGATCGACGATTACCTAACACTAAAGATTGAACGTAATCCCCGTTATATTTTTTATAGGATCACTTCCGTTGAACGATCCGATTCCACCGTTATTTCACCCCGTAAATAACAGTATGAATAATGGGAAAAAACAGGTTGCGTGTGGTCATGCGTGTGTTTTCGCTGTTGTTAAACAAAGGGGGAAGGATACAAATATTTAAAGAGGTGAATCAACGCCGCGCTGGCAACAGGAATTTCAAATTTCCGTTCGATATTTTTTTTCCGCGTGAGGCTGCTGCCCGACCCCCCTCGGCTTTTACGTGTTGTTTCTCTGTTTACGCATGTTGGCCCAATCAACGGATAGCATCGACGGGGGTTGAGGGTGTGTCTGCGATACGGGATTTGAAATGATTTAAACATCGTGGGATGGTGTGACGATCTGACTAGCCTCGATGGTACGTGGGAGTGGAATTCGGACTAGTGGTTCCACTACGATCTTCGTATGTACATATGTAAAGTGAACGTTACAAGTGTCAGTGGTACCAAAATGGCGATTCGAAAGTAACTAATATTTATGATTTTTTTTTAAAACAATATTGTTAATATTGGATTAAACTCTTTTGGGATATAAGAAGGCATCCTAAAAATTGCAGAATTTTGTTTTTCTGTCGACCCTTCTTATTATTTATTAATTACTAGCAAATTACCTCCGCGCTTCGCTTCGGGCCTAAGAGATATTAACGACTCAATGAAAACACATTTCACTCCTTTTCATCACCCCCTAGGGGTTGATTAGGGCAAAATCCTGAAATTGTTTTTTAGGCATTTATGTGGGTAATCTTTTGAAGTGAAAGCCAAGTTCATATCGAATCGGGCCGAAGAGATTTTAAGAAAGCCGTGGAAACACATTTGAGCCCTTTTTACACCCTTCAGACTGAAATTTCGAAAAATCCCTTCCTATCCAGCACTTACGTTGCAAAAGGAATATATCCTTGCGAATTTCATGTTTCTAGGGTCAGCGGTTTGAGCTGGACGGTGATGAATCAGTGACGCAACGATTATATAGGTACAGATCGTGGAATTTTAATAGTTTTTTTAAAAACAAATTCGTAAATATGAGTTACTTTCGGGACTTTTACACGAGAATCCTCCTCTAAGGGACTACACCACTTTGGATTCTAAAAATAGCAGTTATCTTTAAGATGTTTTTTGAGAAAATGATAAAGAAATTAACGAATCTATAACTAAGTAAGCATTCATTATAAACTGTTGAAGTATACGAAAAACATTTTGCTAATCTTAATCTCTCCCAAGAACAGCATTAATGAAAGGATCCTTCAGTTGCCAGTTAGTGCGATGCTTCTGCAACGGAGGAACTATTTCAGCCACGAAACCAGCGGCCTTTATAAAATTATTCCCGCTCGATTCCCGCGCCGTTCCGGGAGATACCCTCGTCCCCGATCTCTCGCGCGAATGACAACAAACGCCCCGGTAGTAATGCCGGGCTGCAGAAACGGAGCGTTGAACACGGCAATTTCACAGGGAAACAATCCACGGCGAAATATTTCGCTGGCGCAATAACGTCTCGCGCCCCGCAGGAAGAGCACGGAGGAGACGCTTCAGATTATTGCGCCCAAGCCTCCCCGCGGTGGTTGCGACTCCCTATAAATAAATACACTCCCGCAAATAATAAACGGCGGGAATTGTGCGCAGGCCGCGGTGTGATTTGCGGGGCCGCTCTAATGCAGCCGAGGTGTGAACGCGTTGCACGTTTATGCTTGATAGACGATCACGGGGGTGAGTCAGTTGAAACTGGGAACCAGTATTTCGAATGAAAATGTGCGCGTTATCCAGAAGCAGCTTTTGGCGAGGTTGATCTAGTAATTGTTGATTAAATATCTTCTGTTGCGATGGGAAGGGATGCAAGGTTTCATAGAGGGCCAGTGCTGACGTCAATGTTTTTGAAGGACAAAGGGAGCATTTTGAATGAAAATTGATTTAGTAATAGAAGATGCATTTTGGGATGGTCGAATAACTGTTGTAGTGGAAAGGGGTGTAAAGTGGTATAGAAGGTGAGTCACTTGAAATATATCTCTGTGGTGACTCCAATATTTGTGGAGATACGAAGGAGGATTTCAGAAAACCTTCAACATTTTTAAATAGGTAGAAAATTCTCGCCTAAAAGCTGTTCGATGTCGAAGGGAATGTTATACTTATTTGACGCGCTGGGAAGCCGTGTAGTTTAATAAAAATCCGCGGACCACTTTCGTGTTTCATTTTACTGAAAAATTCATTTCGCCACGTGTAAATATTTTTATAAGTCTCGATGGGACGTTGCGATGTTTGTAAAACGAGCTTAGGGAGAGTTGAGCAATGACGGCACGCAGGGGATGCTCTCGTACTACTTAAATGTCCTGGTTATTATCTCTTTGTAACTTAATATTTTATGGAGATGCCTTCCAACGTAGAATTTAAATTGACCACGTGAATTTAATATTTTAGTCGATGACCCAATACTGCCAGTGGGAATACACATACAGTAAAAAGGAGTATGTAAACGTAATACGAATAAAATGTGAAATATGCGAGCAGAGGGAAGGTTCGAATGCAGTGCAAGGTAATTTTAATAGTAGAAGATTGTTCGAAGTGCAAGGAGATTACTGGGGCGTGCAAGGGACGTGATATTTCTACAGAAGGTCTGTTTAAGTAGTGCGAGTCGACGCGTAGTGAGACAACCCCGAGCAGATACAAGAGCTCTTATTTCGATATTTCCTATTCCATTTCTACGTGAAAATTTAGCTCGAACGTGAGCAACACTAGCTACTATTTAACTTGAATCATCATTTACATAATCAAAAAATAAACATTTTTCAAGTATTTTTATGTTTCAGTCTTAAATCGTGAAAACAAATGAAAGCAAATTCCTCACTAATCCCCACTGAATAAAAGCAAAAATATATACCACAAATGGCACTAAATTATTATTTATGAAATTTACGTTTAATACATTGAAGCAGACAAAGTTGCTTTACTTCAATCAGAAAAATCGAAACGGGACTAGTTTCTTTTCGCTTCTTAAGATCCGGCATGATTTTGCTCCGGACTAAGAGTATTAGTTCGCAGTTTCTGCTGTCTTCAATCAACTTTCCCCAGGTTCCTTGTTTTCCTCCCCGTGGGGGTCTGTTTATCAATCTTTATACAGCGTTTGCGGGGCACATGAAAGGGGTTGAAGGCGCAAATAACGGAGACACGGCGAGTGAAACGCGTACGCACGTACAGGAAGCGATGCGCAGCATCTCGAGCTTCATCTTCTTCGCTGGTATCCAGCGCTATTAAATTTTCATTTTAATCATACTTCGCTCTCCCGAAGCGATCAACTTCCGCGTGCTCCTCCGTTCTACCCCCCCAACCGTTGATGGAAATTTTCTTGGCGCCGAACTATACACGCGCAGCGTTGTCGAAGTTATACGCCGCGATGCACGAGTATTTAAAATTGATGGAGCATAAATGCGAAATACTAAACAAGATGTGAAACATTAATAATATTCTTTGCGAGAAAAATAATTCCAGAGAATATCCGTTCACTATAATATACCACATAATTTGAATTTCTTAACAAATAATATTAATCTGGAAAATAAAGTATTTCAGTGTTCTAATTTCATAGGGGAAACCTATTTTTGGGGTCAAAAACATAGCAAAATACGCGACTTTTTTTCTCGTGAAACTTGCGATTTGATTCTTCTGAAACTTGTTTTAATACGAAAAAAAAACGCAGAAAAGACAATATTAAAGCTCGTAATTTTTAAAATTCCTTCTCAAGAAATAACGCGATTCCTTTCTTTTGTTAAATTAAACAATCTAAAAGTCGGCTTCCTAAAACGAATGTCACTTCGAGAAAGATACCGGCGCTCGTAATCTCACGCATACCTCTGAAAGGAGGTGGGGAGCAGGAAGGGTGCGGAAGCTTTTTCGCATGCAAATCTAGACATATAAAGTTACCGCCTTAAAACGCGCAGCTAATAAACTCGGGGCTGAACGGAGTGAGACGAAAGCAATAAAGAAGAGTGCGCGACAGAAACGAAAATTTGAAGAACCACCCCGGAGGAAAGGAAACACGCTCTTTGGCAGTCCCTGGGATCCCAGTGTTCTAAATCTACATTCCAACAGAGTAAACTGCCAATCTCGTCGCGTTCGGTGTCGCGTGTCAAAGTGCCAAGCCCCTAGAAGAGACGGGTGAACAGAAGATAGAACAAAGGGGAGGCGATGCCAAGACAGAAAGTAGATGAAGTCGAAGTAGTCGCGTGAGCGGATACAATACACGCAGTAAAACTAAAATATACCAAATAAGTTGCAGAGGTCACGGGAAGCTAAATATCTACGAAAAGAAACTTCGAAGGTAAGTAGTGGTTAAAAGAAATTACGAACGCTGAACCTTGATCAAAATAATACAGTTCCATTTACATCCTACGACCTACATACGTCTATCAGTGAGAGCAACATAATACTTAATGCTTTCACAGAAAGTTAGGCAACCCGGAAATTCAGGAAATTATGCAACTCTGTGTGCAAGTAGAGTTCATCCGTAACATAAATCCATTTTTGTTGGTACCATAATGCGGTTTTAGAATTTCCTTTTTCGTGGAATATCTGAAGAACGGTGAGAGATATTTGAAAGAAGTTTAAACAAAAGGTTGCATCTTTTTTTACATCTAGAACACTGCACAAAAATAATTAGCAAAAAATCAATACTTTTAAAGTTACCCCCACCGCCAATCCTTAATTCGATAATTATTTTCACGAAGTTTTGTAGGTGTGTGCCTAACTTCCCGTCTTAGTATTAAATTAGTTACGTAAAAGTATTTGTTTATAAAGCCCCGCACCTACAGAAACCCTCTAAACCTTGCGGTAAGCTACACCCTTCACAGGACACAACGATAAACAGCAGAGCCAAAAAACCCTTTTTAAATCCTCGAACGCAATAGGAATCTAAATCTCGGGAGGAGTGCCACCCGAAGCACTCAAACGTAGTACGCAGCACAATACATGGATCGATAGCGAGGGGGTGAGAAACGGAACGGAACGGAACGAAACGAAACGAAACGACTGCAGCCGCAGAAAAGACAGAGGGAGAGTGGGGCGGGCGAAGGAATCGAAGGGTGGCGCGGGACAGACAATATTCAAAAATGAAAAGGGGTAGTAGCGGCGGATAGAGCGAGAAAGGGGTAAAGGGACAAATAGGGCAATGTCGAAAGGGGGGTACTCACCACCAGCGGCGACGCAGGTAATATTCAGGGAGGCACCCTCGCTGTACGGGCCCAGCACGTAATAGGGGATATGAGATCTTCCGTCTTCGTCCAATATGCTGAGCTGCTCCGGCGGTACTGTAATAATTTCGCACAATAAAATCGACCGCCCTTCCTCTTTTTTTTTCCACGGGGCACGCCACCGCCCACCCCTCGTCGTTCCGGCGAACGACGGGGACGAGGTGGCCTCTTCAGGGGCGAATCAATTTGCGCGACGACGAACTACCCCTCCGACCGGTCGCGGTGTGCGTGTCCTCCGCCAGACACGACGGGCTGCAAGCATTCTTATCTGGCCGGCCGTTACCACCCCTCCCCCGTGGCGCGCTTAAGTGCCCGCGAGACGCTTATGATATGCAAATTGTTTTTCCCGTGCTAGACGCGCGGAATTGAAACTGACTTGGATAAAGGAACGCTCCTCTTGGCATGCAAGATCGACTGAACAAGCGGGAGCCGGTTTCTGGGGTATAACGGGGGTGATTTCAGTGTTCTGGAATTTCGAGCCGGAGGGACGATGATTCCTTAGTGTTCCCGGAATTTATGAAAGGAGAAATGGACGCACGTGGATGTCCGTAGTTTTCCAAGCGCCGTACGATTGGGGCAGGAATATTCGATGCTTTTGTCGAAACGTAGACGTGTCTATTCAGCGCTAGTTATTATGATTCAAGATGGAGTAATTTCATAATACCTACGCCGCGGGAGTCTCGCGGAGCCAATTAATTAAAGGAGCCGAAGGAAGCGAAATCGTTTCGAGCGATCGAGCTAGATTCGCCGCGGCGGAGGGAGTTTACCTATCGATATCTTCGGTGTATTGATTTCGACGAGAGAGATCGCCGATCTAATTCCGCATTTCCCGTGACTCCCGGGCGACTTTCAGATAAAACTCCCTCTTAATCGTAGCTCGATGAGCCGTGGATCCGGGTCAAGAAGGCTGGATCCACTCTCTGTTTGTTCAAGCTAATCGCGGAAAGCCTCGATCAACTCTGAGAAATCCGAAGGGAGGGCGAGGCGGCCGGAGGGGTGGAGAGAAGGTAGACAGGCGGAAGAAGAGCGACAGAGGGTGAAGAAATGGCGAGCATCGGGGGCGTCGAGTAAATAGAAAGAGGCGTAAGAGGAATTATCGAACCAACAGAAATGGAGGGGGAACGACGGACGAGGCGAGAGTCAGAAGTGTGTAAGATAAATGGGCGAAAAAGCAGGAAATAAGAATATTTTGCGTGCAGCCTGGCGCACGGAGAATAAATGGGGCGAAGAAGTAATCGAGGCGGAGGATGCAATTTATATGCGATTTTTTCCCAGCCGCGGTAGAAGTGTGTAATTGCTGCGATAAAGGAGAAAAGCAAACGATGAGGCGCGAAGGAAAGGTCAGATAGGAAAACGGGGACGGAGAAGGAAAGATGAGGAATTTGTAATACGAAGGTCTGGGGTGCAAGGTAAATGTACAGACGGAGATAAAAATTATTCTTCCTTAGGATGGAGCTTAAAGGATAAAAAAAATGAAATATTTAGCCTTGCCAGCCTAATTTGCTCCTTTAGATGTACAGACATTATATAACAGCTTTGGACAATACATTCTTATGTTTAGTAGGGTGACCCTTATTTATATGTGTCGAATTTTTGTTTGTACTTCTTTACTCTCACCCTCCCCCCCCCCCGGAATGGTGCCATTTGATAAAAAAAGAGTCCCCGTTTTTTAAGAAATAGAACAATATTAGGGGATGGCAGCAAAAGAAATCGCAGGTTGAAAATAAGGGCCTCCCTAATGTGTAGGGGTAGCCCAAGTGAGTAGAAGATTATTGAAAATTCTGAACATTCAACATATAATGGCCATATTTTAATTTATACATTTACATTGATAACTTGTTAAATTTATTGTTCAAGGAGGCTCAGACACCAGGCAGTGTCTGTTTCCTGTTGTTAAGGTACAATCAACTAATTGTTTTAATTAATTATATGTCAGACGGGGCACAACGATACCTTTTCTCAGTTTCTATTTCTCTTAACAAATGAATGCATTTGAAAAACTTTCTTATGTCCCGTGCCCTTCCATAAAATTATCGTGCACATTGGAAGTTTCACCATCATTAAGGTACAACAATTGTGCTCCTGTTCTGCTTGATTTTATTTCGTATAAGAAGGAATAAATTGAGATGGTAAGGAGATCATATTTTCATAGTGGAAAAATAAGCCCCATCCTATTCTTCCTGCTTCTCGCGTTCTTTTTATAATAGCTACACCCGTAGAAGCTTCTGCGCGCCCGTGTTTGCCCGCGAAAGGAATCGGCTGGGATAAAGGATGAATGTAAAGGGTCACGGGGGATTCGCGGAGACAAGCGGACGTTAGGAAGAAACCTCCGCATTAAAAGAAAGGAATACGCGGGACAATATGAGCGGGGAAATGGAAGAGGGAATAGCGAATAAAACGAATGCAAATCCTCGAATCGAAGATCTTCCACGATGGGAGCAAGACCGCGAAATAACGAAATGGGCCCGACGCTGGTCGAAGAACCGAACGGAGCGCTGGAAGAGTAGGCGCGCCGAGTAAAGGCGCGGGGTGCCGAGCAAAGACAAATCCAGAAATATTGCATTATCGCGTCGAGGGGAAAGTAATGGACACGGAAGCCTGAAACCGTGGGCAGGGGGAAGAACGAAAAGATTAATGGGCAACGAAACAGACGGACGCAGGGGACGAACGTGGCGCGCCCGTTTCTGCGAGGAATACAGAGAGGAGGGGGGAGAGAGGATCAAAAGATTCTCGGTGAAGTAGCGAGAAAAGGAAGGGAAGGAAGGGCGGGCAAGCATGAAAGAATTGTAAAATAACAAGGTCCGGGAACTTCGTTGAGGGGAGACTGTATGTCGAAGATGGAAAGCATAAGTTTTAAGTAGTGGATATCGACGAGTGGTCAGGCAGGGGGTTGTAGGCATGACGTGGAGAAAGGGTGGAGGCAGAGCTCAGATCCGCTGAACACTCACTGATCACTGTGAGATTGACTTTGCTGTTCCTCGTCGGCGACTGCTTGAAATCGACCCTGCATCTGTAGACGGCTGCGTCGATCTCACGGACGTTCTCGAGAGTGAGCTTCGCGGGCTGCTCCGAGTATCTGAAGAAGGCACGTTTGTCGAGGCTGATATCCTGCCAGTGTTTTCCTTGTTCCAGGTTGCTCTGCCCCCTCGTGTCGAAACTGCAAACATTCGGCGGACGGTGTGTTAGTGAAACGATGGGAAGGGGTAGAATGGGGTGGAATGACAAATTTCGGGGCTGGCGCGGGTAGCGATACTCTCGACCTACGATTCAAACGGTTCTCAGAAGTGGCTGGCGGGAATAAATAATGCGGGGGTAGTTTGTTGGCTGATGAACCGTTGCTGTTCGCAGTTGCGGCCTCGTGCTCCCCTTATCGGTGGCCAGATCTCGTATTTTCGCGGGCGTAGGGAAAGTGGGGCAGTGGACTCGATATTCCTCCGTGAGAAACGCGATGGGGTTTAAATTTTCTGGTTGGCTCAAAGGAGGAGAGCAAATCCGGGCTTCTAAGAAGACAATTGACTTATTCCACTATTTCTGCCGTGTCTTCCCTTATCAATCAGACATCATAACTATTATAAGACAAATTTTAAAAGTTTGAAATTATAAGTGTTAATATCTATCAATAAATGATTTTGCTTACGAATAACCATTACAAAAGATTAAAATTGTTTTGATTATCGGTAATCATTATCGATGACAAACATTTAATTTGAGTCGCGAGTAACCACTATCGATGACGCCGAATTTTATTTCGGTTACCCCTGACCAATATCGACGGCAAATTTTTTTGCTCCTTACATTCGATCATTGTCAATTATTGTTATTAACATTGCTGATAATTAGTATTCACAGCCAACATTAAAGAAAATTAATTATGAAACATATAGCCATTTCATTTTTTGAGAAATTTCTTTGAGATTTAATGACAACTGGCTGCCATTTAAATAAAATTAAATTTTTACTTAATGACTTTTCCAATTTTTTTTTTAAAATTACTTATTTTCATGTCTGTTATCAACTGCTTTGGCGTGATTATTAGTTCTATCATTTCCACCACCCAATAAACAAACGAGAAGGACGATTCATTTCTCGAAAAGAGTTAAGGACGCAACGATTTAAAAGTTTCTAAGGTATCGTGTGAACGGTACAGCTACTTTCGCATCGGTAGGTCGATGGACGTTGCGGAGTGTCTCCCTCGATTCGAGCCTGAAAGGGAGGGGGGCGTCGCGTCGAACGAAACTTTCATATTGCCTCCGCTAAACTCTGGCGAAACGATCAATCCGGGAAATACGTTTGAAAGGTGGGCGTGAGGGGGATGGTTATCAAAGAAAAGCACAGAGTCACGCGAGATCCTGCAGACACTTTACCATCTAATATCTCGCCTTTACGCGACGGCTATTTTTATTACGATCGCTGCCGCCATGCAACAGCGACGGGATCTTTTAACTAAATTTATGGGGTATCGACGGCGCGAGAGCTTCTTAAGGGGATCAAAGTACCGTCTACCTCCGCCTTAAAGGAATTTTTCCAACGAGTTATTTAGATTTTCCTTGCTCCCCCCGTTTTACACCCTCTGCATCGCGACGCGTATCGTCTAACGACCCCACTAGCACGCGCCGTCGAATATCGAATAAAAGCGAACTGCCTTTTCAGTTTCTTAAGTTATTAATGTGCTCAATTAATACGCGCATTCAGAAATTCCAAAATTTAATACCGATGAAGCGCCGTAGGAGTGTTGCCAACGTTTCAGCTGCCCGTGAATTTAAATCGACAAATTTCCAAATCCAGCAGAAAGATAAATTTGATTGGTTCACGCCAGGGGCTGTATGCACCCTCAAATTTCTATTTACCTCGGTGATTAACCACAATCATTTCTCCTATCTCAAGGCACATGTGCCCGCGACATTTGCCACGTGAATTCCATTTCCTCCTGTAATCAGCGCGAAGCACATGCCGTCAGCGTTATTATGCGCGCCATTTATTACGGGGGCGGTTATCACGGAATTTTTTAAAACGTTTACGAGCGAGTCCCAGCGGCGGATGTACCTTTTGTCCCATTGCTGCGGTGTTTCTCCCATTCCCGAGCCTCTTCGTCGCCGACCAGCCGCTCACCCCCCAACCGCATTCCCACGAATGTTAATTTCAGAAAAATCCCCAAAACGGCCGCCAACTCCGAGAAGCACGCCAAACTGGCCTGGGTAATTTGGAAAAATGTCCAGAAAAAGCTGGCAATCTCGAGAAACATCTGACTTCGAGAACGAACACGTTGGAAGCTAAATACTATATAGATACAAGTGCAGTTGAGGAGAATTATAAAAGCATCAGACATGGTAGAATTGAAAATTAAAAACTAATTGAGGGCCTTACGGCAACAGGGCCCCATCTTTACCAACCTCGAATAAATCAGAAAAAAACTGTATATAAAATTATTGCTTTGTCTTAACATTAAAAAAAGAACACTAATTGAAAAATATACATTTTCACGCAATAAGTAGTAGAGATTGAAGTGATAAGTTTTTATTTCTATTTTTAATGGGTGGAAGTTCGAAATTTCCAATGAATCTCTCATTTGACTATCGGATTTGTAACATTTTTTTTCATATTGCCATAACTCAAAAACTGTCAAAAGAGGAGCTGCACCCATTTTGCTGCAAGGTCCTCAATTGTCACATGCCCGATGATTCTAAAATACCTAACGGAACAAATTTTACCAACACTAGCAGCTCGTTCGTTAACGCGTGACAGATTTCATTGCGTCGCCAATGAAGGATTTCAATGGCAACTTTCGAGGCTCGATTATCGCGACGCTGAGGAAAGTTATCATCGATGAGTTTCGTGGTTAAACTGAATTCGGCCCGTTCGAGCTTATTAGTTCCAGCCAATCGGAGTTCGTAACCAAATTAGCCCCACCCCGCGGCATCCGCGGGGTTACCAAGCTGACCGTAAAATTAACCGAATAACCAAACTCAATTTTTAACAGGTTCCCGGTTGCCGTTTGATCTCGTCCCCGATTTCCCCGCGCAAACCAATTATTCCGGCGTTACGCGTTAAAGTTCACGGTTAATTGGATCGCGGCCGCGAGGCCCGCGCTTTGAACCACCGGAAGCACGTGCACGCTGAAAGGGTGGCGCCCCGGGGGCACGCGCGGCACACGTTCACCCTTTACCGTTTCTTTAATGTCCACGTATTAACTCGGAATCGTGTAATTGGACGAGAATTTTCAGAAGTCCCTGCGTAATTTCCCGCCCGCGGGGCGAAACGTAAATTGGATTAGAACTTGAGCGCAGTTCTGCTGGTCACAGCTGACGGAATTTTACAAAAACAATTTTACACTTACACAATGTGTGTAACTTGTTACACTTACACTTACACGTAAACAATTTGGTGTAACGTATTATTTGTTGTAAGGTTACGGGTCGTTCTTAAAGTAGGTAGTTAAGATTTTATATTTAAACCCCCTCCATCCTTCCGTACGTAATATTGTTTACATTGGATTTTTTCAGCTATTAAAATTCGTTTAAAGGTTTATATAATTCTTTTAACTCGGTTTCGTGTATGCGGTGAAACAGTGTTTTTTAGGCTACTCATATTGAAAATGAGGATAAAAAATATTTCGTAAGACACCAGTTAACCCCCCCCCATCCGCTACCCGGAAAGAAACGTAAGAAAATCGCTACCCCCCCATCCAAGTTTTTCATAATTTAAGGACGACTTCTTACCTCGTGCTTTCTTTTTATTCAATCGATAGATGGTTTTTCGTATTTTCAATTAGGCAATTCCGCCATTGGAAAAATCGCTAGACAGTAGCTTCTCCTAGCCACGAGTGATCGGGAGTCGAAAATTGGACGGTGTAATACAGGGGGTGTGTTACTTATGCACACCGAGAAATAGTGCCCCGTTTATAATTTCAGTCTGACAATGAGATACCTTTAAGCTCGGTGCAATTCATATATCACCTGGAGGTTGGAGGGTTAACTGTCTGTGGTGGAGGATCTGAAGGGAGGAAGGTGAATCGAAAATGTACTACTTCTTGATACGACATCGTTGAAGAAGATCGAGAAATGGAGGGAAAAATGTGTCACGAAAAGTATTCTTGATAAATAACCTCTGTGGATCTTTAACTACAAAGCCACGGAAGTCCCAATAGAAAGAATTACATCTTGAAATTTATACGTCCTAGTTCAGGGGTTGCTAGAATAAGTCGGTGATACCAGTATAACTCTTAAACTGTAAAAATATAAGCTTGAAATATTCTGTTCACCACCACTATAGTTGAGCATTAACTAAATTAAAAATTATTTAAGTAACGGATCGAACAGAAGTTACTTTAACTTTAGATTATTATTCGACGAATAGAGTTTTCTTTTATTTGACGAATAAAGATAATTTTCTTATTTGTCGAGCGTTTCAACTTGAGCGTCTAATAATTTTTCAACTTCAAATTTAGCTTCAACTCCAACTTCAATTTCAAATTCGTCTTCGACTTTAACTTTAGTTTTAACTTCATTCAACATCAAATACACTTAAAGTTAAAGTTAAAATTAAAGTTGAAGACTTTATTCGACAATCAAGTTGAAACGCTCGACGAATAAAAGAATCTTTGTTGAATAAATTCTCGTTGAATATAAAAATTAACTTTCATTCGACACACGGCGAATAATTGTTTAAACTTTCATTCGACACATAGCGAATAATTTCTTTTTTAACTTTCATTCGTTATTCGAAATTTTATGTCAATAAACATTTTACCCATCTCTGACCACCACTGTATAAGACATTATCATTCTACTTGCCACCAATTTCAATTTCTCGCGCCACCCCTCCCCTGACTCTTCGTTTGAATCATAAACAGAAGCACCACACACACATCTCATTCTCAATTCTCCCCCATGACGAGGCTTTAAGGCAGCACAAGAAACGAATAAAGAAGCGAGTAAAATGCTCGGAGGCAGCGAGCTTGCCGCCAAACAAGGCTGACTGTTAAACGAAGGGAAACTCTGCGCTGCCGCCGTGAAGCTTGCAACCCCTTTACCGCGTATCGGCGTAGCTGGCGTCTGAGGGAACGGAAGCATAAAAGTTGCAAGGCGGCGGAGATATAAGAAGGCTGTTTACGCCATTCGGTGCACACACGCAACAAGGGGGGTAGTATAAGAATTCTCAGCTCCGCGGAAGTCTTGCGCGTGCTGAAATAAACACTCGCCAGCCGAGACGTGGGCGAGACGAGCCCCCGGTTTAATAAAACTACGGGTTTCCGGTGTTACAGGACGGGGCGATGGACGTATTACTTACATGCAAGGAACGGTAATATGGCGGCCATAATTCTTGTGTCGCGATCCTTGCGACCCTTGAATATGCGGTGGGGGATCGAACAGGGGGGTGGAGGTAGGGGGTGGAATAGGGGTGTGCGGCTGAAAGCAATTCATTTTATGGACGTTTAACCCTAGTAGTCGGCAAGAACACTGTGGACAAAGCCACCGAACATTTATGAAATTAAACGTCGCCATGCATGGAGTGCTCCGTCGCGAGACCACCACGGAAGGGATTACTTCGGGCTGAAGGAGACACGGGAAGAGACGGGATTATTGGCGAGCATGCACAGGAAGGATGATAAAGAGGAATATAGATGTAGCATTGCTTGATGAAATGGTTGCTTCGATCTTTGTACTTCTTGTTGTTGTAATTTAATTTAGAAGAGGGGTTATTAAAAGTATTCTGGGTAATAGAAGAACGCGAGACTTCTAGTAAAATTAATTTTTATACAGTGAGATGATATTTCTATTAGCAATTGTGTATAAATAATAAGAAAGATGGTGAGCGGGCACTTTTAAACATGAACGGTTACTGTTAGTCTTATGGGAACGATTCTAAGTTATAATCGTGAATTAAATATTAAGATCGCAATCTCTGAAGTGCCTGCGGAAGAGTATCGCGTGCAATCTGGATTTTTAACACAGAGGCACGATACTACGTTTTCAAGAGCGGAAGCATGGCGATCGGGGGAAGGAGGGGGAGAGAAGGTATCCAATTCGCTGCACGAAATTCTAGTAATAGAGAGAACAACTGAATAGCCCGGGTAGACGTGCTAACGGAAATAGTAGGTGCAGGGAAGTCGAGCGCCCCGTCTTTTATAACTACAGCGAAAAAGATGGGATTTCTGCTTCTCCTCGTTTCCATGCATAAAGTCGCGATAGCAACGTTGGGCCGCGCGGGTGGGATACAGAGACGGCGAAGGCATCAAAGGATTCTATACGTATCTGGCCATTTGATCGAGCTTCCTTATGATTCTCCGTTAATTCAATTTCGAACGGATTTACATTCACGTCGAATAAAATTTCTGTATTTCCGAGCTCCGCATAATTTTATGTTTTCGTTCTGTTATTCCGCTATTTCAGGGTGTCGCGTAGATCTACGAGGTTCTATAGACTTCCACTATGCCTCCTCTAGTTCCACTATAATTCTACAATACCTCCACTCTACTCCTATACTACTTCCACCCTAATCTCGACATTCCCCTGCAATAATTCCCCAGCCGTTTTACACTTCCACGTACCCGCCATCGCCAAAGCGCCCCACCTGCCCCCCAAAAAAGATAGCTCTACCTCTAAAGCCTTGTGGCTTCATACACCCGGAGTCATGCGGGCCGAACTTCTACCGCTGGCCTACTTTCACGGCACCACGTTCAAGTGTCCCCACAAATCTACACCCATACACTTTCATAACGTCCCACTCCACCGACCCCACACTCTTCTGCCAACCCCACAGCTACCAGCCCTTGAGCAGCAATCCGTCAGACATCCCCCGTTCAATTCCACGGCCTGCGCCTGACCCTATTGCCGCGAAAGGACACACCGTCTCGTTACTCTCGAGTTTATCGCCCCGTACGAAACAAACTGTCCGCACCGCCCGCACGGCCACGGCATTGTCCCCCGGCGACACTGTGCCGTATTGTCCCCGGCACATTGTAGAACGCGCGCACGTCACGCATATCCGCGGGCTGCTTTACCGTTCCTAATAAATCCACTCATTTGACAACTACGTTGTCGCGCAGTCCCCGCGCGTTCCACCTGAAATCTCCTCGCCGACAGGTCGAGCATCTGGCCAGCCATTCCCCCCCCCCCCCTACCCGTCCCCTGTTTGCACGATCGCGTTATTACAACAAAATCGATCCGACGAGAGAGCCACGGTCAAAGCGCCATGGCGCCCACGTGGTTCCCGGTGAAACCTGTCGCGCAAATATTTGCCGATCGTAGGTGATTAAAAAACCTGCCGCGGCCGTCTCTGTGAATCCGCCCCTCTGTGCCTGTTCAGAGAGAAATCCTAGAATCGAGGGGAACGGGAGGAAAAGCAGATTCCAACGCGATATCGGGGCGCGATTGGATCCGGGCGAATCGTCGGGTCGGAACGCGATTACACGCCGCACCTGAGCAGGTGTCTCGAATCTTTTTTCTCCCTGTTACGTAGCGAAACGCCGCCGCGGGCGAGAGATTTGCTGGCCGAGCGGATGCCTGCGGGCTGGCTTCCTGAAACCGGTCCGCGGACGACTTATGTACCGCTCTCCTACGTGGGTTCTGGGCCTGTCGAGGCTGCGAGGGACATTGTACCAACGAGTTTTCTTCGTTCCACTTTTTGATAGAGTTTCCCAGGCCGGCGGAGTGGATTTGTTGGCCGCCGGCTGGTGTCCTTTCTCCAAACGGCAGCAAGTGATTTCGAGGGTTTTATGGCAGGCAGAATGGGGAATCGGAATATGTTTTCACTGATGCTTCCGATATGTCCGAGCGATATACCGCGGTGGTCTGAAGAATGTTTAGAACTTATGTTTCTGTGTTCTGCGTCACTGAGTTATTTCGGTGTAACCCCTCTAATCTGGAAGTAATGAGATTTAAGATATAATTGTTTGTAATGGAGCTATCTTATCTCCGTTACCACTGTGTATAAATAATTTTATCGACAGAGGGAGGCACGGATCTTATTTAGTGAAACAGTTTGATGGTTTACTGGATTTTGAAATTAAAGTAGGTGTTAGGACACCTTCCGTATTTGCGGAATATGTGATATTTTGAACAGATTCAATACTTTTCACTGCTTTTAATTCAAAACACTAAATAAAGTAAAATAGAGTTCTTCGATAAATTTGCAACGTTTCGCGCACTTATTTCACAGGGAATAGGTGTCTTGATACTTATAAAATACTTCGAAATTGTGAGAACACTGACGTCGAGTGTACAGAAGTGTTTAAAAGAATTTTAGGAAATGGAATACTAAAGATAGAAGTATGGATTTCTATTTGCGACGAGCTGCGGTCGTCGTAGAATTGATTTAAGGGTATCCTCCGCTCAGAGCGCTTGAAAAATACGTGATTTTCACGAATGAGTTAATTGAAATTATTCCGGTTTTTCTCATTTTCTAGAACTGTATTGAACCAGTTATTACGAATCCCAGGGGATCGTTTCTGTAGCTTCTACATTACAAATAGTGTTCTTTCATAGTCAATTATTTCTGCGAACTTCACACTCTTGATCGAGGAGACAAATTCCAGCATTGAATTTAATTAGCGGAAATGGAAGATCAGCGTACGATTGGAAGCACAGAAATCTGCCGCCGTTATTTCTGCACCAACGAACGAATCCAAATTGACGTTTAATTTGACGTAAACGTTGCAGGCAAAAGGAATCTCCGACTACGTCTTCGTCAAGAAGGGAATGCGCCGCATGTGCTGCAATGCAATTGGTTCTTTCTGCTTTGACGATGACAGCGGTTGCAGGGAACAAGAGACAATTCCCCCTGAATCATAACAGCGGTGCTTCCCAGCGAGATTCGCGTCCCTATGCACTTTGATGTCAATGAGTTTAAGAAACATTAATTGCCCTCCTCTACAAACAACATTTGTAACGCGACTTTCCCTGATGTTATCCAGAGAGGCTTTAATTAAACGTAACCATACGATTTACGCCGAGATTGAAAAATCCCAAAATTCGGGGCTGTTTCGCGTGGACTTGGACCGATTAAAATTAGAATCTCCTCCCCCTTTCATTCAATCATATCCAATGTTTTAAATTGCAGCGCTTCGTCCGATCGAATAACGTCCCCGCCGAGATTTTTCGAAAATAAGCAGGGAATCGCGCGGAAACTCGTGCTACCTCTCTAGGCGACTCGAGCTCGAGCTCTGTTTAAAGAAAACGCGAAATAAGGGAGGAACAGTGAAAGGTAGATAATGACCACTGGACGCGAAATTACAAACGAGAAACAAGCGCGGTGGGGGGGGGGGGGGGGGAATTGGCAACATTTCAGGAGTAACATTCTCTCGCCGGGAATGAATTTATGGAAAGAACGCTTCGAGAAAATGGACTGCCCGCAATGCAGCATTTATCCCGGATATTTCGAAACACTACGCGCCCTAAAAACACGATAAACCTTAGCGATTGCGCGAATCACCCGACTCCTATGAAATCACATCTGCGATCCGTTTATCGGACACTGTAATCTCGAAACGGCGATCGGGATCGACGAGTGTCGCCCATCTCGTCGACGGAGTCTTTCGGTTCTCCGGTTTCTGAAAATATTTGCACAGGATGAGCGATCCGGTACGGTTATTCGAAAGGAGAGCACAGAGAGGAGGAGAATCACGTTTCTTGCAGCGTCGAGAGACCTTGATACCGTTCCAAAAGATGGGATTCTTTCCCTCGAGTTCATCCGATTTCGTTGTTTCGTTCTCTTTTTTTCCTTCTTTTTTTCGTCGGAGTAATAGTCTGGCGGTGAGGCGTGGATGATTTAGATACCACGATGCAGCGGATGTAAGGAATGCAAGAGTGGAATTTACCTGTATATCGGCGCGTCTGCCTCCTCCTTGTACCAAATAACTAGATGCAGCTTGTCTCCAGGGACCGGCGGTTCCACGTCGCATGGTAACTGAGCAATTCCACCTGCCACTGCCTCCGCATCTATCATTGTCACTGTAATGACAAAGACGAGCCGAGAGTCAGTTATATGATATAACAAGGGAGCTCGCGGTTGTGGTTTACAACGAGTATTCTGGTTTAATGATCGAAGGGTTGTAGGTGCGGTTCGTTATAGAAATTTGTCGGAAAACTGGCAGTGAAGTTTATACCGTGGCGGATATTATGATAGTTCAGGATTGTACGGGAGGATCCTGATGGAATTGTAGGTTCAGGTAGTTTTTATATCGTTTGGTAGGAAATGGGAAGTACCGAGAGTGGGGAAGAAAACGAGGAACGAGAAAATTAACTTACAAGGAGAGTATTTTAGGTGTCCGCCTCCGATCATTTTGATTTTTGGATATGTTATAGAGGACCGAAAAATAAGAAATACGTGTTTTTTTATTTTTCCCCGTTTTCATATTTGGGGGGTGAAAACTGCGTTCAAAGTTAGGGTTGAAAAATCATTTTTGTGGAATATCTCGAGAACTATTAGAGATATGGGAATAGTGTCAATGGACGAATTTTGTGTCTTTGAATGCGAAATATGACTGACTCACCAGATTTTCAAAAAGTCCATTTGTTATAATAAATTTATTTAAACAAATGGACTTTTTGAAAATCTGGTGAGTCAGTCATATTTCGCATTCAAAGACACAAAATTGTTATAATAAATTTATTTAAACAAATGGACTTTTTGAAAATCTGGTGAGTCAGTCATATTTCGCATTCAAAGACACAAAATTCGTCCATTGACACTATTCCCCTATCTCTAATAGTTCTCGAGATATTCCACAAAAATGATTTTTCAACCCTAACTTTGAACGCAATTTTCACCCCCAAAATATGAAAACAGGGAAAAATAAAAAAACACGTATTTCTTATTTTTCGGTCCTCTATAACATATCCAAAAATCAAAATGATCGGAGGCGGACACCTAAAATACTCTCCTTGTTAGAGGCATCTTGCTTTTATGGAGCGCAATTTCAATTGTAATGGTCGAAACTTGAACTTCGGGTTCAGGTTCGAGTTCAAGTTCGAGATTAACCTTGAATTTGAGTTCAAGCTCGAGTTGGATCTCGAGATTAACCTTGAATTCGAGTTTAAAGTTTAAGTTTGACTTCCAGGTGGATTTTTGAGATGAATTTTGACGTGGAGTTCAAAGGTCGAGTACCATTTCGAGATCAATGGCAACATCGAGTTCAATCTTCAACCTTGACTGAAATTTTCTATTTGCATTTAAAATTTCAAATATTCCCACATCTTTCTACGCCACTCTGTCACGCAGATCGCACGCGAGGGTTACGGCCGATACCACAGTTCGTTACATATTTGCCTAACCAGGCTGATTAACGAGCAACGATACCGGGGTCGTTGCAGGGTTTAAAAAGAAATAGTGTAATTAGGGGCATTAATCAAATGTAATTGTAGGAATTAACCGGGGCCGCTCTGAAGCCACTGGTCTCTTTAGGCCGCGTGGCGAATACATAATTCTCCTTAATAATTAAACTACCGACAAATGGAGGCTAAGCGTAGCGCTACAACGAATGTGCTCGTCGTTAATGACAATTACACCTAGCACAGTTTTATTCTTACGTGTATTTGCCCTCTGTAAATGCTTTCTAAGAATGTCCACCTAACCACTGCCTAAAAGTCTAAACGTCTTAGCTTCTGAAAATAAAAATCCATTAGTTCAAGCTGCACGAACAGTCGATTATCGTCGAAAGAATTCTCTGAAATATATTTACGATTCTGCAATTCTCATACAATAGAATTTTTAGCTCCGCGTATTTCCATTCCTACAATTCAGCAATTTCATGCACACGTTCATGATTTTATAGAGTACTATATTACAACCCTCCGATAGATCCACTCTACTCTTACATTGCGTTTACAATAATCTCATAACGCGTCTACTGCAACGCCCCACCCATTTTACATTTTAAGCTCCTCCGCTGAAGCTGTATAAACTACGCAACTACCGTAGCCACGCAGAACAGTGTAAATAAGTCACGTAGATCCTCCAACGCCGTACAGTATTTAGTTGATTCCTTTCGCGATTTTTCTATCCTCATTTACTTAAGTATCCAACAAAGAATCCATCAACAATTTTCCCTGCCATTGACGTGCTTCTTTATCTTTGCTCGTACCTTACTTTTATCTTCTATACACTTTGTGCTTTCCTTCCTCAAATTTCAACGAGCCAGATGGTTTACCCTCTAAATTAAGTAAATAATATTCTGTATCGCTCGACCCACTAATTTTTACGGTCACTCGAGGCAGTTTTCGCAAACGGCACCGCGCGATCCGCCACGGAATTGCGACAGTGATGGATTCCACTGCGGTGACAGGCGAGAATGGTCGATTAATCTGTGACTATTGCGCACAATCTACTTATCATGTGAAACTAAACGAAAGACCGCGGATGGATGGATGATCCGGCGGTGTGTTTGAAACACGACGTCTAAGGAATTATCGGCAAGATGATTGCCTGGGGGCCTGATGGAAACGGACTTGAACCCTGTTAGATATCGATGATTGTTTCTAATTTAGAATTCTATCTGGCTCGAGGAGATTCAAAGACAGAAGTGCCACGAGGTCTGCTATAACAGAAGGTCATAAAGTTGAGAGAAAGAATTAAGTATCATAGGGTTTAGTCACAATTGAAGCATAGAGTAGATTGCCCCAGAGCTGGGAGTGTTGACCTTTAGGCTGCCGCTATTTTTTCGTAAAAATAGGGGTCCTTTTTTTCCAAAAATTTTTGTGTATGAGTAGTCAATAGGTCCCATAGAGTCGAGGGGGTAGAACCGTGCCAATATAGTGGATATAGCGGCAGCCTAAGGGTTAAGGAAACGACTTCTGTTCTACCAGAAGACAGTGACATTATTATCAGCCCCTCAAGAGATCATCTGTACTACATTCACGTGGAAGATAGATTCGCTCTATCCTTCCTCTGGATTAGCATCCCAGGATCGTATTTGCTGAAATCGATTTGAGGATCTCTGCTCCCCCGACGATCCGCTCGATAATAGAACAGCGCGATCGGTTGAAATCATTAATACATTAAACAGTACCACCCCCGAGGCCTGCTCCCTCTACGATCGCGGGCCACGCGAACAAATACTTGGCGTATTAAAACCCGTTTGCATATTCATCAGAGAAGGAATGCACTCGAGCCCGAGCGAGGTAACGGCTCAACGGACGCTGAATATTCTTGACAGCCACGCGAACGGGCAACGGGACGAGTTTTAATTAACGTTGCAAATTGTTCTCGACGCCGGGCTACCCGTTGCCGAGGGGGATAAGAACTTAACCTTGAAGTGTCCCCCGATTTCTTCACAGTGCTCTTTCGATCATCCCCACCTCCGCTCTGTTCACTTCAACCTTCCATATTTATCAATTAAAAAGGGGCCATTTCGCGCACGCATTCAATGAAGAAAAAGTGAGCTGGGCATAGAGACGTCGAAAGTTCCAATCTGGCAGGTAATCCTCCGCGCTGCAGCTAATGGAAAGCTAATATAAAGGCGAGGATTTCCAAAGGCTTTCAGGAATGTAATTAAAGCGCTAATTTCACGTTCGACGAATCTATTACGGCTCCGAAAGACACAGTGTAACGTTAACAACTTACGCCACTTTCCACCGTGTTGGAGTAAAGACGATTGAAGGAGATACGGGGATGCGAATGCTGAAAGGAATCGGACAGATCCCAAAATCAATCCCTCTGCGATCTTCGAGTCAGAAAAAGGGCCAGAGAAAGAAGAAGAAGTATTACCATTTCGTGGAGTATAAAGTTCGTTCGACTATCATAATTGGCAACGCGTTGCTAGCTTATAAACAGAACGGGTTACTGTGAAGCTTTTACAGACTTTCTAACATAGAATGGAGATCTAATATAGCACAGGCTCGAAATCAGGGCCGGCGTGAACGTTGGAAACCCATTTATATTGCACACGTTAATTTTATAATAATAAATATCTAGGCACAGATCCCCGCGAAATTTACGACGAGCTTTTCGTGGTCCGCGTCTCGCCTTATTTCCAAAAGGAAATTGCTACGATATCTTTGCTACGATACCAAGGGTCGCGTGTTACGTCCGAAATGGCCCATGAAACGCACGATTCCCA
Organism: Andrena marginata; assembly: GCA_963932335.1. Taxonomy (NCBI): domain Eukaryota; kingdom Metazoa; phylum Arthropoda; class Insecta; order Hymenoptera; family Andrenidae; genus Andrena; species Andrena marginata. Next base: position 6,946,113 of record OZ010661.1, read on the forward strand.
GGAATAATAATCGGACTCGCAGAACGAGAGGTAAATTCGCCGTGGCCGGTGGTGAAACAGAAGAGCAATTAATTGACGCCGCATTAATTATTGGACGGGGAGGGGGAGGGAGAGAGTCGTCCGCCACGGGCAATATTCGGAATATTGAAAATGGCAGCGGCCACGACTTACGACCCATTTAACATTTCGATGAAAACGCCGGACGTTTCGCTCGTCGATCGTTGAATCGAAAAACAGAGAGGAAGGGGGGAGGGGGGCAGGCGACAAATGTTTTTTGAGAGCCGTGTCACTTGGCGCGACCCGAGAAAATCGGAGGGTCGATGGGCTGGCCGGGTGTGGGAAGGCCGTTTTATGCGGCGGTGATTTTAATTTACCCGTCCAGAGCGTGAAAAATCGTTTCGGCTGTATTACGTTCTCTCGCTGGAACAAAGGGAACAATGGCCCGTTTGTTGCGTCGCGGAATTGGAAGCTGGTCGATCCTCCCCCCCCCCTCCCCCCCACACACCTCTGATGCTCCCATGCCTTTATTGGCAACTCAACGCTTTATCAGCTATCTACCTCTTCTTCAAATTTGTGAACTGTTCTTCGGTTCCTAAAGACTATTATGAGCTGAGCTTTATGGGCAACTTTGGGGTGTTCGGACTTTACAGTTGCGCCCCTAAGTACTGGGGGTACCTGCTGTGTTTGCAGAGAACGCGTTTGACGCGGATTGAATATATTTCTTCATTTTTGTTAGCTCCGGTTGGGGTAAGTGTGCGCGCAGCTTTAAGCGTTTGTTACGTAAATGGTTAATTCGAGGATTTAATGCACTTTGCTCGTCGAGAATGCGTGGCAAATGTGTTTCGGCGCGGTGAGCTTTGAAAGTTTAAACCGTTGAATACACTAGGGATGGAATATTACAGGACGAATGGAATAAAATAACAACGGGAATCATGAGGACGTAATAGAACGAATGCTAAAATTGGTAAAAGGAGAGAATTCGGTTCTTGTATATACGTAGGGTATTGTAATATTGTAATATTGAACATGTTTCTATTGTAATATTTAATAGATGTATCCCTTATAGTGCATAATACCATACTGAATATTATTCTTTGTAAACATTTAGTAATTTTGAAATGATTCGTCAGGTTCAGGCCCGGATTAAAGGGGGGGCTAGGGGGGGCTGCAGCCCCGGGCCCCACCTTCAGGGGAGGGCCCCGTTCTAAGCGATTAGCTCACTACCACCCCCCACCCGTTTGATAGCCCTGGGCCCAAAAAATCAACCACGGGGGGGCCTCGAAGGTTTGATAGCCCCGGGCCCCAAAAATCTTAACCCGGGCCTGATCAGGTTTACTTCATATTCGACAAAAGAAAGGTGACTTATGGATGAAAGTGTATACAGTAATTCGTCGCTATTGTCCCGTTTTTACCATGCGTGATAGTCCCGCTCACTATCCCCACCATTTCTTGGAATCCTTCGGTCGAGAGGGAGAGAATCCGAGACGTGCGAGAGAGAACAAAAGAGTCGACGCGAAGTTGTCGTCGGCACGAAACAGTGTCCGCATCGCGTTATTGTCCCGCCGCCAGCCCCGTTCGTCGGGACTATTACGACGAATTACTATATTAAGCTCGGGTTCTTTATTTAAGCAATTTACGGTGACCACTGAAACTTTGACCTCGTTCATCAAAAATAAAAAATTGGACCAAATTTAGTTATTATATCTGGTGTTCGATGGCTGCTTTTTAAATTTCGTTCCGCAGGTTTCATTTTACAGTTGAAACATTGTGAAAAATGAGAGCGATTCTGTGGCGAAAATCGATACTTCGGCTATGAACAGCTGCCGTTTTCTAGCAAATTAATTTTTCGGGATAATGAACGATCGGCCACTAGATAACCTAATATACTAACTACATTTGGTCGAATTTTTCATTTCAGTGGTTACCGCAAGGTCCTTAAAACAAATACTGCCGGGATATCGCCCATAATTCCTTTATTTATTTGTAAATCACATTGCAAAACATAATACGCGAACATTAAAATATGTACTAAGTTTATTTAAAAAAGTCTTCAAGTTTTAAAAAAATTCCGAAAATACGTGTTCTCAGTCCTCATAGGTAGGCATGATCCCTTAAGGGGGTATAACCGTTAGAAAGTGTAAAAAATCGGATTTATTTTGTTAAAAATAAAACCCTATCAACATATTTTATAAAAAAAAAATGTACTGGTTTTTTTATTTCAAACACGACGTACTGCTTTTTCCAGCATCATCGTGCAGCCGTCTAAAATCGAGAGAGTTCCGGATATGTATCCATAACTTCCGAAAGACAATAGTATTTTAGCAGAAACTTTTTTTTTAAGTAGATTATAATACTACGTAAACATAGCACAAAAATCGAAAATTTTCATCAAGCTCTCGACTTGTAAAAATATCTACAAATTCAAACTGGTATACTTCCTTAAAGCACAGAAGTGTCTGGTATTGAAACTGAGTACCAAATAGAAGAACCCAAAGTGCAGACACTTTTTTGCACAAAAGAAAAAGTACCGTGACCAAGTAATACCAGTTAAACAATTTTTGAGAATACTCTATAGACTATATTCTTGAAAATCGTAAATTATCTACAAGAAGAATATATTTCCATCTCGGAACCAATTTCACAAAGGTATCCCAGAGCCCACCTAAACGGGTCCGTAAAATTCAGTTTGAATGTGTAGGTTCCTGAAATTTGAAGTAATTCTGATTCGGTATTTTTGCTACGTAATAAGTCGTATAACACTTCAAGTAAGAATGTATGATTCCCGATACTTTTCCCACGCGTCCACAAAAATTCATTGATAACAGAAAGAACAAGATGCAGAAGCGAGTGGAACTGCATAGATTGCTTCAATTCTTCGAGTAATTCCCTCGAAATTGTAGCTCGTTAATCAACCTCGAGGAGGATTGCTGAAGGTCCATCCGCTAAGCGGAATCGAACGACGACGGTTAATGTAGTTTCTCGGCGTAACTTAACGGTTTTTGGGAATGCTATTCGATGTTGGCCCACGGAGAACGGTGAAACGAAGAGCCGAGGAATCCATCGAACATTTCCGGCGATTCCGCGTCGCTGGAACTGAACGGCTGGAAAATTCAATTCTTTTGCGTCATTTCGGACGTATGATGGCCTCGGTTCTCGACGGGCGATACAATTAAACAGGCATGGATTGATTAAACAGTAATTGCCAGAGCGTAGCAATCGCGTTCATTAATGCGGTAATCCTCCAGCGACGGGGGATCGGGTCGATTAAACGAGCGGCCGGCATGGAAACCGGTTACATTGTTTGGTAGCACGATTCTGTATTAATGCGTGTTTTTCTCGTATTGCCGAGGATCTCTGGTGGAAAATTGGGCGCCCATCGTTCGCTTGCACAACACATCGTTCGCTTTATTCAGTCGACAGACATTACTAGCATTCTTTAACTACCAATACAAATTTCAACACCCACACGCGTTCATTGTAACTAATAAAAATATTACAAAAAAATCTCCTTTACGCTTGTCAAATATCTGAACTTCCCAATTGGGTAGAAGCTAAAGGACCTCACAGAGACTCCTCAGGCATTACGATAGATAATTAAAAAGCATTATTATATTCGTGTATAATTTATGAAAACTTTCGGAGGTTTACGCTTTGGAATAAAAAGAGTTTTTTTTTTCGTCACTGCCGGACGTGTTGTTTTCAAGGACGTCAATATTAATAAAGTCGATGTCCGTGGGGGGGTTGTACGTCGATGGATATTGTTTGCAGCAACACATTTTAAATGGAATTTCTACCATTTTTTGTTGCCCGCGGATCCGTTGTCGCCGCACAGCGCGGGCTACATTTGAATATACGATTGGCGAATTTTTTTCCCCCGTTCGTTCGTTACTCGCAACCAACATCATCCCCCGCCCGCCCCTCCCCGTTCTTTGTTTCCCGCCCAATGCGTTGTTTTCGGCGCACGTAACAGTCCTCGATCAATGGCTTCCCACTGAAATGGGGGGCAACGTCGAAAACGCGTACGAAACGAGGAGAATCGAGAAGGCGGGTTGACCAAAAAGACAAGGTAAAGACTCCGCTTTCTCTGCCGCAGAATTTCCACGCATAGGGAGCGGTGATAAGACAAGGCAAACAGAAGGGGAGGGAAAACAGAGAGTCAGAGGGTAAACAAAAAAGGGAGCGGTGGCAAGAGAGGAAAAATGGTAAAAATAATAGCGAAGGAGGAAGGAAAATAAGGAATGAAAACAGTGAAACGAGAAATAGTGGGGGGGGGGGGGTGTATGTAGAGCGAATGAGGAGGTGGAAAAAGTGAATGAAAGAAATGTATATAGCAGGGAGAGAGGGGCGTAGTGGTGCGAGGGTCCTGGGGATTTTTATGAAAACCGAGGATTAGATTTACTAAACAGGCTCGAGCCCCGCGTAGGAAATGGAAGAGCGGAGGGAGGGGCGGGGGGCGGAATGGAAGCGGGCAGTAAAATTCACTTTGCGCATCGGGCGGGTGGAAAGAAAACTAACTGAAAATGGTTGTTTGCGGTAGTAAAAGCGGCTGCTGAAAGTTGCCGCAAACAATGCTACGTAGCATTTAAAACAGGCTTTCAAGGGCAGGCACGGTGCCTAGATAAAGGTGGCCCGCGATATTCAGAGGGGCAGCGTGCTTTTTTCCGCCGATTGCAAGGACGCTTGACATCGGCCGGAACACCAGCCACCGGGGAAAATAGGTTCGCTCGGATTCTATCGCGCGGTTATTGAAAGCCTGCCCCGCCTATTATTCTAGAGGCTGCCCCCTTGTTTTCGGACGCTCGTCACACGAGCGTCCGCTTCGTCTCTAGTTTCGAAAATCTACTACCCCGAGAAAGGGGCTCGGGGTTCCTATCGCGAATAAACACGATCACCTGCGCGCTATACGAGTTTAGTGGGCTGATTGGTTTTCGGAAATATGAGAATGCAAGCACGGGAAATTCTCGTTATAGGCCTCCGCGCTCGGGGCTGGCGGCGAGCTTAGGAAAGACTGCCCTCTCGCTCGCTCTCGACCGAAGGATTCCAAGAAATGCTGGGTACTGGCAAATACTGCGAGAACGTCGTCTAGGTCAGAAAGCAATGTAAGCGGGTTATGACAGAACAGGGCAGGACTAGTGTCGCGCAAGGTTCGAAAAACTGCGATAATGTTTCCGTGGTTAAGTAGTCTGTTAAATTTTACAAGTTTGACATCAAACAGTGGGAATTTTATAGAAGGCGAAGCATTAATTATTACCGCACGCCATTCAATATGTCGTGGAATATGTAGCTATAGAAAATGATACACATAATACGAATTAACGGCGTTTTGCCTGCCATCGTCCAATTTAATGAAAGGAAGTCCTCACTGAAATATCTATAATTATTCAGAGAAATAATACAATAAAATTTCGAAAATGCAGCTGGTAAAGCTGAGCTTAGTGGAAAGTGCAAAAATATTGTCGCATCATTGATATTTTGCGGCAGGTAGTCTAGAATAATGATTCATTCATTGTAATATTAACTGCAAGTATAATTTCATTTTTTATCGTATTATAGAAATTGTATTATAGTCCACGAGTTATAACACAAAATCGGAAAATAACCGGGTTCCCAGGGGATCAATTATACTCCCTTAGAGTGAATTCGGGCAGCAAAGAAAAATTGCGTTATAATCGGGAGAAAATTCCCTACATATTCGCAAAGTTCCAGAATTTTTTGAATTACCTATGTCGGCATTTTCCCTTCTTAGGAGCTCCCCAATTGTTACGTACCAAGTTGCAAACGGAAGTGTGTAAAGTGATTATTTCAGAGACAGTAAAGAAGCGACAAATCCAATCCCTATATTTATTCTCAATGCCCAACGTATCATCGGCGAGGTTGAAAATCAGGCATCAACTAGTCACAACAAAGGACAAAAGAGAAAGGGGCTGTCAACCCCATTCTAAATTACCTACCCTTAATCAATTCGACATAAAGAATAAAAGTGCTGCAGTCATCACCGTGTCCTCAGACCCCTACGTGCGAGACCCTCCACACCTGCTCCTCACCCACCGCTTCACCCCCATCTCACCCACGATACAACGTTCCGTCTCACCCTTTGAACTTCCCCATCCATCGTGTCTCACTGCTCCACAACATAATTGCATTCCACGCAACATGCCCCCCGTGTACTCTACAAACACCCACGCTCGCGCATCACAGTTCTTCGCGGGATGCGATTTCGGTCCCCCGACGCCGCCGGAAGGGTGGAAAGGGGGGCAGGGAATCGCGGCGCGCCAGCGAGACCTGGCAAATATTTGCTCGGCCGTAAGCCGCATCTTAATTCACTTGGATGTTGTTCGACGTCGACTAATTACGGCGTGTTTGTTCCCGACGGGGTTTCTGGTAGGGACGGTGATCCACGAGGAGTCCGACCCAGGCGTCCATTAACGGTCTAAAATTGAAATCACGCGCGGTCGTGTGTATTTATGCCGGCATAACTAATACTTGAGCGACCGTGGAGGCCCCCACGGATCTTAATCCACTTTGCATTTAATCGATGTCGATCGATCCGCCATTCCTCTACCCTCCCCTGCGTCTCAGCCCCGTCCTAAGTGCGCCGGGAGGTTCCGCTGAAAATTTCATGCAAACGCCCGACTTGAGGCTTAAATGCCTTCATTGGAGGTCGGCGCGATCGTGAAGGGATGCTTCTTACTAATTTGCCGAGTCAATAATCGTCGGAGGGGAGGGTGGGGGTGGGGTGGGACATTGAATCGGCTTCGTTCCGCCCGCTGGAAGGAGCGCTGGCGATCGGTTACAATTGGCTCGCAGTTTTTGGAGGGGTGGTTCGGAGGCCAGTGAAACGGCGAGAGGGGAAAAATTGGGGAGAATCGTGGAGGTTCGCTAGGAGAGAGTTATTGGGCTGAGATTCCATCGCGTTGCGACGGGTCCTGTGATTTAGAGCAATTGAGATATCGTGGTGTGTTTAGTATCTGTATGAATCTATGGATATAATTATTCTGCGATTTTATTCGAACCCATGGACAACTACTACCCCATAAATGATTTTCACATTTGCCTCTGGGAGTATAATGGCCCTGTTTTTAAAGTTTAACAAGTTATTTATATCGAGGTGCGTTACCCTGCAATGTCGTGTTCCAGAAGGCTTGTCGAGCGGGAACGCGAATGGAAATGTTCTTTTAAGAAATTCAAATTTAGTCCACTTCCGCCGCAAATATATAATAAATACAATATAATTGCATTACCTACTCTTTTCCATCGTATCGTCAGACGAGTTTTCTGAAAATCTTCGCCGGTACCTGTTTCGTTTCCAGTGTCAGTGATCGGGCAACATGGCAAACTTGTTGCTGCGCTCCTCGGCCAGTCTTTCGTATCCTGTTCCACGTTTTTCCCTCCTTTCTTTCCACAGTTTCTTGATATAATTATGCCGCGGTTTTCACCCGCGGCGTTCGGTTACCGTTGCGGTTCTCGGCGATGCGAGCCCCGGTGAAAAGCAGCTTTTCATTGTTTTCGAAACGCTTCAGGGGAGCGCTGGCCACGCCGCGCCGGGGGAGGCTAGGAAAATTGCGTGGGCGTTTAAGCGCGTGGGATGATCAGTGTTGTTCCACTGAAATTGTTCTCGTTCCGGAAGATAATGCTGGGAATTGAAACACGTTTCCCCAAGCGAACCGCGATACTTCCGTAAGTCCTATCTGGCCATATCCGAGAAACCGCGGATTCTCGAATCTGAACCAAGGTAAAGAAAAGCCTGCGGTTCGTTTAGAAATACCAGGGCTCCTAAAACGCGGACGCGTTTCAACTAAGTAGAACCTATCACTCAGCCCCTGGCGCCCCAATCGCGAGAGCACAGCGCTTAACGCTCGGAATTCTTAAAGCCACGCCAACAGCTCAATCCGCGTTAATTAATTTTCAATCCGTTCTCATTCCCGGCGTCTGCCGCCCTGGTCCCCGAGATTCGCTCCGCGCGCAGCCATTAACACCGCGCGGCGAGCTCGAGCAAAAGAGAAACACAGAAACTGCGGGGATACTTGCGGAACCGGTCCCTTCTCAAATTTAATAACCGAACGTCAGATTCAGCAGGTGTAGGAACGGGGGTGGGGCCAGCTGAAAAGGAGACGGAAAAGGGCGAGGGGGGGTTGAAGAGATGGCAGAAGTGGTAGCACGCAGATGACGCCGAAATCCCTTGGAGTGATTCGAAGGGGGCAAGGGAGACAAGCAAAGGCAAGCAGAGGGGTGGGACCAGGCAGCCATACATTAATTACTCGGATGTTATATGCATGCTGATGGGATACATATGTATGAGCACTTGTAAGTAAGTTGCGCGCTGGTTGGGCCAAGAGAATATTCCCCGGGGAGCGACGGTCTAGCATTGAGATCTCGACGTTCTCCGAGCTGTTGTTTCGCCCCGCTTTCGAGACGCGAAAAAATTCCACCCTTTTCCTCCAGCCACCCATGCCTTCTTGGGGGGGCGGGGGGAGGTGAGATTCGAGCAACTTTATTCGAGCTCGACGAGACGAGTCCCTCGACGACGACGTGCAGGGGCTGAAAAACGACGGTAGCTTCTACCAGCAGGGTGGATTCGCAATGAGCGGCCACGGTTTGCTAGAGAACGTGTGAATGATTATATCGAGGGTGGATCAACGGGGTGGTTTCGGTTGGGGTAATGCGAGGAATATAGTGGCAGCAAGTTGGGAGAATTTTAGGAAGAGATACTTTTGTGGCTGGAACGTATTCACTTGGCGACTACTAAGTTTAAAAAGCTGGAAATGGTAATTTAAGACTTCGATGCACACTCCTGTTGGAGTAAATTAAACTCACTGCCGATCGTTTCAGATTTCAGGAAAGCAGTGCGTTGTATTATAAACTAGCAAAATACCCCGCGCTTCGCTTCAGGCCTAAGAGATATTAAGGAATCCATGAAAATACATTTCACCCCTTTTCACTCCCTTAGGGGTTGACTACGGCAAAATCCTGAAATTGGTGTATAGGCACTTATGTGGATAGCCTTTCGAAGTAAAAACCGAAGTGATATCTAATCGGGCGTAAGAAATAATAAGGGCCCCGAGAAAACATATTTCACCCCGTTTTACCCTCTCGGGGTTGGAATTTCAGAAATTCTAGGGTCAGCGGTTTGGGCCGGACGGTGATGAAACAGTGACACAACGATTATTATATAAGTATAAATAGAATATAAAACTGTGAATAGTGCCTATAATTATGCCAGTCATAAATATGAAATCAAATTACATTCTTAGACTCAAGGAAAGCACAACAATATCTACATTGGAATTGTAAAATTAATCAATTCTACTTATTCTTTATTAATGAATTCGGAGTACTTAGCTCAGCTAGTGCAATCTCTATTTCTATTTTGTAATTTACTATCCCGCTCAGATTAACTATAACTTTCTGCTGCATACTATTTTTACGAATAGAAAAGCTTCGGTCACAAAAGAATTGCCAAGCATGTTCTGGTCAATTGATTTCCCCCTCGACTTTAATGAACCATTGGAATGGTTAGAAATTACGATTCAACCGTGCTTTAACGTTTCTGCCCAGCGACGCGTTGCACGGGAGTACACGCTGCTCGTTGTAAGGGAAACCAAATAACGCATGGTTATGGCGCGCAGTGACGCACGTTCGTAATCAGAATTCGTCGCCTCTTTTTTTCTCTTCCGCTGTGGTCGAATCCACTGTGTATTATGATGCAGCCTGTAATCACGGGTATGTGACATTTTAGTTAATCCTGGACCGTTACGGTTAATATCGTATAAAAGCGATCCTGTGTTCGCGCAGCGGCTTGATTTACGGTTCAACGAGCTGTTCGCGCGAAAACAACGAGCCTGCCAGCCGTTGCGGGCATAAAAATTGTTACCGGACAGCTTTTTTCGATGAGCGTCGGAGTAGAACGGAAGCTCGTTAATCCGGACGCCTCGTCGAAGTACGTCCAGTTGAATTCAGTTCATGCGAACGCTACCAGTAACAAGCGCTGCTCTCCAAACTCCTACGTTCTAAAATTTCTATTCCTTGCACTAAATCGCCCGACTGCAAACTGTGCTTCCTAGCTGTTGGACACTAGACTACGGATTTCAGGTTGCACCTTCTAGATCGTAGATTCTGAATTTTCAACTGTGAATTTTGGATTCTAGCTTCCATGTTTACCGTACACCTGCCGCGTTTATCATTGACATCGACTACTTACAGAGGTCTCTTTCCTAAATTCCTAGTTCCTATATTTTGGAATTTGAGTCTTCAATTCTACTTTCCGGATTTAGCGTTCTAGATTTTAACTCAGCATTCAGAATTCTAGGTTTTAGATCCCGGGCTTCTGGATTGCAGAGCCACGGCGAGATTCTACGCTCGAGGTGTGTTGAACTGATACGGACTACTGTCTGGCCATTAATCGGAGATCTATAATCGTAGGTGGTTTCCGAATCACTGATGACGCCAACAGCACACGGAGGTTACCGGATGAGCGCCCAGTTGGCCACCGACCGTGCCCAGAGCAGCTTCATTTTCCTAATCAGACGAGAACCAGTGTCTTCTGAGTGGATCTGCAGTCCGCCGTTAATTCATAGCTTCTACGTTCTAACGTCTAAACTGAAAATACTCGTGCATTCTTGTTCAAATACCCACTTAAGATAACATTAAATATTTGGCACCTACTGCTTAAAAACAGGAAATCCCCACTGGGAGAAAATACCGAATGTCCCAACTCTTTGCCTAAGCATGAGCTTATGTCGTCAAGGTAAAGCAAGAAATTGTTTAAGAAGAAAATTATATAAGAAAATTAAATTCATTGGACCTTTCATATGCAATATATGGAATAAGTATTCAATTAATTACTATTACTTCAATTACCCAGTGATGTGATTTTTTTTCCACAGTACATACCAAGTACTGTTTAGCGATGACGTTTTTTCGAGAAATTTCTGGATGCTTGTCCAAGGAAAGACAAGTGAAAGAGAAAAGGCGACTGACGTCTCGCTGAAATATGATCGTTGTAAGAATGACGGTGAGCTGCGCTGTCGCTCTCAGTAATCCTCGAATGCATTGTTGCTGAAGACAGTCCCCGTTGCAGGACGAACAAAATGCAGCAGAGCGCCTGTTTCGTTGTTCCCGGCAACAATTCTTTGTCTTTTTTCGAGAATGTCTGTGTCTAGCGTCGCTTCTCTTTATTGGTATCCCTTTGGTGTCCGCCATCCTGGAAGTGTACTTCACGAGTATTTATATGTTCCACAGGAATTTAATTACTTAGCGAACGAATCTTCGGTCAACGGGCTTCAGGAAGCAAAATGGACAGGACAGAATATCGATGGCTTAGCGCACAAATATTCCATGTCCACTTTTGGTGTTTTCGAGAAAAACATGCAATGGCACTTAAGATTCAGGGGATCTTGATGAACCACGAAGAAAAATATTATTTAGGACAAATTTATGAAGTAGATATTGTTTTGTAAAATAAGCGTTTTTGGATATGTGGACGAAGCAATGAAGTTTCTTATTGCGAACAATTGTTTTCTATGTAAACACGTTTAATAATTCTAGTAGTCTATATATAATATTATACATAAAACTATGTGTAGGTAGAAACTGTGTTCTTTTCACTACATATTGAACTCTTAGTACGACGCAGTACGACGACGATAGCCAGACTACTTAATTCTTAGTACGTTCGTTCTTTCGCGTAACCGCAGATCACGATGGACAGAGAGTGTCGCTCGAACGTCTCTCGACATACATGAAAAGATGGCGCTAGAAGCTATTAGCTAGCTTAACATCCATTTCTAGTAACTTGACAGACATACTTTGAAACATTCATACATTCCAACAGATATAACTGCGATTTTTGTACAGTATAAAGAAACAGCCAATAACTATTTGTTGCATATGAAAACTGAAGTTTCACAAAAAGTGGGCATACAATATTTCCGCACTGTATACATGGATATGTAACAAATGCATTGTACTTGGAAAACATTGAACTACACCTTACACTGTGCATAATATACATAGCAGCACCAACGCGATACGCAAACTTACTAATATTACTTTCTCCAAGAACCATGTTGAAAGTATCTCTGACGCTACTTCCAACACAATCATCCATCCTTCATACAGTATTCAATCCAAGTACCCATTTCCATCATCATTATTACCCACATCATAAAAAATCCCCCTCTACTCGTTTCTCACAGCCATCACCTGCCCTTATTACTAGCACACCCACCAAGAACGCCACTAAAAAATTCCCACAACCACCACATCGTCAAAAATCATAAACCATAGCCCCGTACTCATTCCTCCCGTCCATCACCCCTCCTCCAACAATATCCCCCGTCGAAATCTCTACCCCATCTCCGTCCACCCCTAAATTACAACTGCACCCCAAATTCTGCGACCTCGAAACACCCTCGCCTCATGAAAACCAGCAGAAGCCAGAAGGCCGCGGTGGTCCAGGGGCGAGAAAAGTCGACGGGGCAACGAGCAGAAGAATGCCCCCGTCAAAGGGCGCGTCGCCTCATTGACGTAATGCGATCGCGGGGAGCTCGAGGGCCGCGACGATCTCTCGCGCTGGATTAATCTTCGTACGACGTTTCCCGTTGCACTCTCCAGCCGCACTTTGACATCGCGGATTAGAATCCCCCCCCCCTTGGTCCCCGCGGGAGGAGCCTCCCCAACTTTCTCATTAATCACGCGAGCCTGGCCCCTTTGCGCGAGAAGGAGCGCGGGCAGGGGCCCCGGAGCCAACGAAACCACTCCGCGATATTTGCATTCGGCTAATTGTTCAACAAACGTTGCGACCAGCGTAGCCCACGCTCCTATGCAAATGGCCGTACGGGCAAACACGGTGTAATATGCGGCTGCGTGCGACTTCTACGGCGCTTTATTCGCAACCGGACAGCTTATCGCCTGGTCGCAGCGTTCTCGCGCTGGCGCGGTTTAATTAAGTTCCACTGGCCGCCGGATACCGTAATTCTCGCGGTTATTCATTCCCCACGGTTTTCATCGGCCCCTCAGTCATCCCCTTACTGCCCTCTGGATTCTTTCTAAGACTCGTCCATGGTATCTCGCGGGAGTTTAGGGGATGGTTAGACTTCTCCAAGGAGGGAGCTTCTAATCGAACGACAGTGCAACTTGCTTAAGCGTTTTGGCAGGCGAAGTGAAGTTGGGGATGTATACTAGAGCTGAAGTTGGATTGACGAACCCGATTTCGAGTGGGCCAAGCCTTCCAGAAACGTTTGCTTCGCCAGGAGCAAACAATCGAGGACACTTGGGCAACACTCTCAATGCTGAAGTCTCAGATTCGTTTACTGTAAGCGAGGGTGTTTAACGATTTAGATCTTGTTGCAGAATAACGTTCGAGCAGATTGCCCGTTTCATCCGTTAGACCTGGTTCGTTCCCACCGATTGTCTGCCAACGCAATCCCCAGCGCGTTGCCGGCAGTGTAACAATCCCGCCACGTATCTGCGTTACGGGGACAATATCGCAGCGTTCAGAGTTCGTTCCTGCAGATAAACGTGTCACGAGCAGAATAGCAACGCACCTCTGCGCGATTAGGGAGAGGCAGCGTTGAATTCCCCAGCGCCTAAGACGCTGCTTACGCTTGTGCGCGCGTCAGTCGGTGACGTGACATCGGGCTTGGGGGAGGAGGAATCCGTCAACGATCCGGATAATCGAATTAGGCAAGTCTGATCCAGGAAACGGGAGATCCAGGTCGACGTAAACTCGCCGTTCCGGTTATTAGCGCGTAAGATTTTTCTTCCTGCTGTCCGCGAAAGAGAGATCCACCATCGCGGCACGCTTGGTTCTCCCCAGTTAGATTTGTGGTGAAGTTAGTCGGAAAGTTTGGCTGAAAATTAATCGATGGCAGTACCGCGGGCGCCGAGGACTCTCCATCAATCCTTGTTCGCCGAGTTGCCGTCTGGCCATCAATTTTTCCAAAATGGATCACCCAAACAACGAATGACCTCCGAATATATAAATTGTGTCTTCCTGAAGAGTTTAATAACGAAGCTCAGACGAAAGTATAATACAAAGTATCTGCACAAAGGCAGATATATTTTCTAAATAATTTGTTTCTCTGGATACATTTGATTTATTGAATCTATTTAATCAGTGACCGCAACGCGCTCAACGCGCGTCTGACCGATTAACGCTACAAACGTGGAGTAAATTTAGAAATTTTGTTGGCCGTTCGTTAATTTTCAAACGCGCACGCCGAGGTTGGCGGGGCTCTCATGCGTGGAAAGGCGAAAACATTAACAGTTTGTTTTAATCAGTTTAAGTAGTCCTCCTGGGGGAGCATAATCCCGCTGTTGTTACATCTGAACACACAGGTCGAATTCCTTGGCCAACTGTACCGTTAAGTATCACGCTTCGTTACCCACATTTACGACCTAAAATCGAATTATGAATGCATGGAAACGAGAGTTTCGAAGCTTGGGGCACTTACATCAGGAAAAACACTTCATACAACATCCCTCACGAGCATCGTCAAATCAATTATCATTCCCTTAGAATTTCTATTCCAAAATAATAAAATACCACAAAGTGAAAGACTGCATACTACAGTGTTGCCTAAACCTTTTTGATTCGCGATCCTCTTTTATAATATTCAAATAACGCAAGATAAATTTAATAAGGTAAAGGAAACACTTTAAAACTAGGTATTTCAGAATATAATTCTAACTTGGGGGTTACATACGTTCTCAACTTTCGAAAATTCAAGTTTTGTTTTTTTTCTCACTGAAATCAAATGTTGATAGAGTGTAGAATATAGGGCAAAATGAATTAAAGCGATATCTCAATGTTTAACGAAGATATTTGTCATAATGTGAGAGCGTGCACGGTCGAGAAAATTCGGAAAAAAATATATTCTACATTATATAGTATGCAAATAGCGCTGCGAGAGATATACTGCTCGGCACTATTTTTTTGCACAAATACATATATGATTATGTAGACATTAATTGAAAAATAAATGCATAATTGCAAATATTGCAACAATTGGGGTGTATGATTCGCTTCAATTTGCACAATTATTGTGAAAAAGAAAACGCTAACAGAGTAAAACATGCGAGGATCGCAGCGGCGCAATATACAAAAGTGGCTCGTCCTGCTCGCAGATTGAGCAGAAACTCCAAAAATGTACAAACTGAGAAAAGGGAGGATACGCAGTACGCTACTGGAATGGCAGATTAAGTGCAAATTACAAAAAATGTATTTTCAATACTTTTCGTCCTTCTTAACTTTAAACGCGTTTTTCCCGAAATCACATTTTTCTGCTGGCCAGCGTGATAACTTCGACATTTGACAATATTTTTTTAGGACCGTCTCCCTAAGAGCCATGGGGCCATTTTTTGACATTTTTATTTGTAATACTTTTTTACTATTTAAAGATCGAAATTGTAGACGAAAAATCGACTTCTTTTTTCAAAATGGCATCATTTTTTTATTTTGTAAAAATTCAAAAATTTGTTCTGATGGTTCATTGTTACAACACCATTTTATAAGGCCGGCGTTGAATTTTTAATGTTGCGTGTTTTTTTTTCAGGGAAATACCACGCTGATAAGAAGGCCCCCTTTTTGCTGCATATGTTGCTGCAACCGCAGAAAACGAAGGACAATATTTGACAAAAGTGTGTCGAACAAATTTTGTTTAGACGAATAAAGGTTTCACGAACAAGCTACAATTATAAAATTTTCAATTTATTTCACACCTCTCGAGAAGAAAAATCCTAAAAGTGATCAATTATTTGGCACCAAGAGAGTATATAATCCCTTAATAATATTTAAAAAAAAAAAAAAAAAAAACGATAGCAATGCCCCAGAAAACACTTCGCGACCCCCAAGTTGGAAATCACTGGCATACTACAAGGAAGAGTTGGAATATCACATATACATATTTCGTAACTAAAAAAGCATCCAATAAACCCCGCTAAGTAATGACTGCCTTGTGAAGACTTCCCATCCCCAGGGAACTAAACACCATTGAAGCAAATATGCCCCCCCTTTGAAAGAGTTATACTTAAGCAAACCTACATTCACTTTAACTCCTCGATTCCACTAACAAAGAAGCTTCTAACGACGCAAATCTCATTACGCTCGAATCGAGCCTTGCGCTTGATCCACAGGCCCCCGTGCAGCGCCTGTGGGGGGGAGGGGGGAGGGGGAGAGGGCGCGTCGGATCTCGAAACGTTAAGATCTGGTGGCACGAGTCGAGTGCATTACGACACGGGACGGAACAATTCGCCGTTGCATCAGCGTGCACGACACACCTGGGGTGATGCTGATGAATGGGTCGAATTAATGGCATATGGCGCGCCAGTATCGCCCGTAGAAAGATTTCTACCGCGCAGACTAAACAGGGCGGACTCGTTTGCCTGCGCTGTCACCGCGGGGCTCAGACACCATATGCGTGGCCGGGATGCGTTGTCGCGAGAAAGGAAACGAAAAACCGATGGAAAAGGGGGGTGGCGGAACATCGGAAACAACGGGTGTAGGACAGGGGGTTGCGAACGGGGGAGGAGGTTGTCGGCGCTGCGACGGAACAATCGGACGTTGGAGACAATGAGAGACTACTTTGTCCACGAACTTTGGTCGCCGCGAGGGCGAGACTATCAGCAGTTAACGCTCCGCTTTTCAGCTCCGTGGAGGCGCGTGCACGCTGGAGCGTCGCGGGGCGTCCTTTTCGATCGTCGGCGATTGTCGCGCGAGAGTGAAAAGGCCGCGTCCCGTTTCCTGTAGAGGCTTGCAGTTTCAATTGCTCGCTTTTCAGAGGAAAAATATTCGCGCAACGACTGCTGGCTCGTCGAACGTCTAATTGTGTGCAGGCTTTCATTGCTGTTTTATTGGTAGAGGTTGTACGTCCACTGTTTACGCGTGGCTACTCTGGGGGGGGGGGGGGGGCCTTGAATTTAGCGTTCTTAACGCTGTGTAACGTCGGGTGATTTTGATCGTGACATAGAAAC
This sequence comes from Andrena marginata, assembly GCA_963932335.1. NCBI lineage: Eukaryota > Metazoa > Arthropoda > Insecta > Hymenoptera > Andrenidae > Andrena > Andrena marginata. The sequence goes on from OZ010661.1 coordinate 6,963,084, forward strand.
CACGAATAATGGATAAGAAGCAAATGTTGAGAGAAATGTCACTGCTGTTGGTTAAAAGTATTTCTAGAGAGATTAAGGGTGTTTCCATGGAGTAAATGGAACTGACGAGGTGGTGAGTAGAAACGAATTGGGGGCGCTTTTGCTGCGGGCTAAACTTGGAGCCTTGCAAATCTCGCAATCAGTAACTAACTCCAGGAATATTCAGTTTTTCGATTTGGGAATTCCTTTCTGTGAAGAGAGTGTAGGTAGATGCCGAGATACTTGGCGCTAATGGTTGCTGGTGTGAACGAAGTACATAACATGGGTGTTTAGCTGAGAAATGAGGGAACAGCCTGGAGATGTCTCGCAGGTATATATTCCCATGATGAATATTTATAGGCGGAAAAGCGCAGCTCGTTGAACTAGGGTATTATTGCGTTTCAGATTCGAACTTTCACTCCGCGTGCAGTTTTAATCAACACCCTTCAGACTAATACACGCGCCCCTGCTACAGCCGCGGAAGTTCAAACGGCCAGACGTTCCAGCAAGACGGGGGACTAAATTGGTTTCGACGCTAACTTCCACGGGAACGTTTAATAGAATTAAGAATCGAGAGGATACAGGGATGATAACGCGTACGGGTCGGGTCCAAGTTAAAGTCCGTGCACGGGATTCGAGTGGCTCCGAGGATTCTGGGGAGTTCAAGTCCGTTCTTAGGAATGCTAGCTGCCTCCAGTGCGTTAATATGAAGTTCCGCCCAAGTCCAACTTCATCCTGATCCTTAATGCCGCTCTTGACTCCCGAGGTAAACTAATTTCATCCTAGCAACCGGTTCGTTGCAGTTTTGTTCATCCTCGCGTATACGTGTTGGCAAGTTTGCGAAACACTTACTTGGAAACTATTATCGCAGACAGATTCTTCAGGCGGAGCAGGCGCTATACACGTACCGTATACTTCTGCTCCGAAACGGGATACATTAAAATTATGCGTGAACCTTCGTTTCGATGTTCCTGGTCAAATTCACGAGCGGACGTTGCCCCGACATTCTCCAACGACTCCAAAGCGAGCCAGACTCGACGTCAATCTTCCACTTCATTAAGTTCCATTTCTACGCCAGGATCAAACATTAAGGGGGGATTCTACCTTGTGAGGCAGACAAATTGGGGATACTTTGTGAATTTGTTGTACAAAGACTGTTCGACAAATTAATGTGAAGTTTGGCAGGCTGTTTTATAGTATCTTCAACTATTATTCTGCATTTCCGTGCGACGATAAAAAATAATATAGCAGATATACATAGAATGTTGCCTGAGAGCGGTGGTAAAAATCTGGTGGTCCTGGCGTTGATGGAAAGTACCCTAAGGATTATCACAAACACAAAAAGGAAAAAGATGCTTAATCTACATGAATGTGGCTATCCATGGTAGTAGATTTATTGTCCCATCTGTTACCATTCCTTTTTTATTTAAAACAGTTTTTCCCGATTTTTAAGCGCAACTCGATTCATCTTCTTCAGAAGGCTGCCATTTTAACATTTTTTTTCTTATCCTTAATGCATCTACTACCATAGATAGCCACATTCATGTAGATTAAGAATCTTTTTCCTTTTTATGCTTGTGATAATCCTTAGGGTACTTTCCATCAACGCCAGGACCACCAGATTTTTACCACCGCTCTCAGGCAACATTCTATGTAAATCTGCTATATTATTTTTTATCGTCGCACGGAAATGCGAAATAATAGTTGAAGATACTATAAAACAGCCTGCCAAACTTCACATTAATTTGTGGAACAGTCTTTGTACAACAAATTCACAAAGTATCGCCAATTTTTCTGCCTCACAAGGTAGAATCCCCCCTTAATCCAAATTAGGCTCGGAAAGTAGGCACCACCAATCCCAGCTATCCCCCAGCTTGCAACCTGGGATCGCGCAGTTCGCGTTTCAGGTGCGTCCTGCCAAAATCCCCTCGTCCACCCCGGCCGGCCACATCCCCCCAATAAACGCAGCCTTATTTCTCAGACTGATTCGCGACGGAATCGCGTGAAATTGTATAAGAGATGATCTGCTCCAGGCTTCCCCGGTCCCAACAGATAACGGACTGCTTCCAGATATGCGGCGAACGGTGTCGCTCGGTATCTCGTGGCGCAAACCCGCCTTAATGCCGGGCATATGCATGCAGCTTCCGTAAATATGAATTCATTCCACCCTCTGCAAACGCCAAGCGACCTTACTGCACCGGGACGAGCCTCCTCGAGTATCGTCCCTCCCTACAAACCTCGTCCTCTCTCGGTCTCTCCCCGGCGTTCAGCTTCGTCTCGGTTTTCAACCCTCGCGTCGGCCTCTTGTTCCTCATCCTGCGTCCCCCTTTGTGCACCATCTCGCCCCCTCCGTCGTCCTTGCCGCCGTCTCGATTCGTGGCGCGCGTCGAACATTCCAACGCCGATTCTTTTCGCCCCCTCTAACTCATTCCCTCTCTCCCCTTCTATCTCAATCTTCCAACGCCGATTCTTTTCCCTCCCATCCCACCCAACTCGTTCCTTCTTTCTCTTTCCATCTCAGGGACACCGCTTCTCCGCCCGCCCTCCTCCTCCCGTCCTACGTTTCGCTGTCTTCACCCGATGCTTCCTCCCTGGCTTGGTTCTCGAGCGTGTAACTAAGGGCGCGCGCCCGGAGGAGTACGTACTTGGGCGGCACAATAATCAACACGCGGGGTCCCGTGAATAACGGATTCACGAAGGAGTGCACACGAATGCCTGGCCACGTCACGTTCAGAGTTGCAGATACGCGGGACCAGGGGTTCTCTGTTACCGGTCCCCGCCGCGTGACGGGGATTCCCGGACCCGGACGCGCGGTATCTGGTGATCACATTGAGCTCTATACTAACTGGAGTGTGAACAGCAGTGGGAAGAAGTAGAGGCGACAGCGGTCAGAGAGAAATGGAAAATAGTGGGTGAATGAATCCTTCTTCTTCCTACTATCCCTCTCTATATCTCTACTATCCTGTAGTAAACTTGCGTGTGGTGGGGGTATAGACCGTATAGACCGGTACTGCCCTCTTTAGTTAAAACGTCCTATCTAGCATTTTGAAACAATCGAGAAAACTGAGGTTTTATCGTTTACTTTGTACCATACTTATTTTCCTTCGTTCAAATTAAAACATGTTGTCATTATTTTGTAATAGCCTAATATAATTTTTTGTAATAGGTGTACCGGTAGGGAATGCTTTATTAACGAGCCAATTAATTAATTGGTTTAGATAAGATATTTTAACCATTTTAAAAAAAGCTAGGTTAAATACATTAAACTGTTTATAAATCTTTACGAAGTACGTAGAGTTTTCTAACTTTACTTAAAAGTTAAAAGACGCGTGGAACTTCAAATATTTCAACATATCTCAAAAAATGAAAAAATGCTAGATAGGACACTGTAACTATGGAGGGCAGTAGAGACGCCGCGCGGGACAGGGACGGCTCTACCCACTAATTTGTGTTCCTTGTCTGATCGGCCGCCAGTGCTCTGTTCACTCTCCAGTTAGTATATGTAGAGCTCAATGGGTGATCGCGATTCATGGGCGCTGCGCGGTTTCGGTTTCTGTCGAGGAATTTCTAACGGGAGAAGGATTAAGGAGCTACTCTGGTCTACCGCGCGAGCGTCATGAGCATTTTTCAGATTTCTTTATGGGCAATCAAAGTAAGTGCAGTAGACAAAGTTCTTCCTGAAATCTTAATCGTCCTTTTAACTATACGTACAAGTTTTTTTGTCGTGAAAAAATTAGTGTTATATGTCTGCACGAAGGCATGAAGTTTCTGCGTTTTGCCATGATGCTGCAAAATAGCTGATTGCTATATATGTGATTGCCATTTTGCACGGACATTCGGAAACGATGCCATTCTTGTTGAAGTAACAAGACTTTTGAGGGAGTTGTCTATCCCATCTTTCCAAGTTGAACTTTTCATTGAAGCGTACATTTTGCAAGGCGCGGCGGCCACGATAGCATAAATCGTAGAGTTTCCGCGTTAAGATTCTTTCGCGTTTAATTCCTGGAACGAAGGGGGGTGTGGTTTGAGGGCGCAACAGTGCGAGAGTTAACGCCGAGGGTCCTGCGCAGCGACGCAGGCGTTTGAAAATTTCAGGGCTATGAAAAAGGTTGTAGGTGTTAAAACTTGGCTTGCTCCGCTCCTCGGGTCTGCGCTCCGCGAAACGGCGGTGTCTTAAAACGTGGGGTTATAATAATTTTATCTCGCTGAACTATAAGCGTGTTCCTGCTTTGTTACACGGCAGATAAACTCTTCCACGCTGCCCGGGAATATTTTCATATTCCGCGGGAAATGAAGGAAACTGTTTTTAATATGCCATGAAAGCTGGCGGGGCCGCGCTCTTTCGACCGTATCAAAAGAGGTTATCCCGAAGAAAATATACTCCGATGGAAAAAATATTAGCCTCGGTCGGGGCAATCGCGAACACTTTTACACCGCGTTAAATTCCGGAATATCTGGCGAGCACGTAACCCGGAAGAAGTTTTAATTACTTTAGTGGTTCTAAAGTGTACATTTCGTGGTTCGATAAAAACGTGCCATTCCTGTGGAAAGTAGACTGTCAAATAAACATACAACTGCGAAATGGCGTTGGCTTCCCCTCTTTAAAGCAGTACAGTTACTATCTTTCTAGAAGAATAGCACTTCTACGCTACCTACGCCCAATATTTAATTATTCACAAAACTTCCAAGCACAGGATTTCAGTTCCTTATCAGAGCACCTATGCTTCTTTAACCCCCCTAAATTCTGAGGGTGTAAATATGGGCCAGTTGAAGTATTGGGTCGTAGTGGGTCTTTCACTCTATCGGAAAAGTTGCAAAAGTACGACTGAGAAATAAAAGGAGCTGTGGTAAACAGATAATGGCTTGCATTTGTTTGATTAGCGTGTTGTGTTGCAATACGTCTTCGAACGAACGAATCTTAAAAGATTTTACAGATATGTTGGTTTTATTTTTTTAACAATAATCTGTTAAGTTAAGTAGTTAATTTGCTATGGCCACTATATTGTTGGCATTGTAAGCTTCTTTTAAAATAATTTTTTGCAACGAATAGCATCGTGCAGTAAGAATAACTTTCACCGCTTTAAGCGTCCATAAGCAAATAGTCTAAATACGGGCTGCAAAGCTTAAGACGATTTCAGCGATCTTGGAATTCATCAGAGGGGGCACCCAAATGACGAGGATGCAAGTTGCATGTTTTGCGAAGGACTTTTCTCTGAAGACACGCAGAGAGAACTTTTGTTGAAGTGTTTTCAGTGTTTTGTCTGTGCAGGTATTGAAAGAGACATATCCATCTCTGACTACTGCAAATAGACCATCAGAATCTAAGTTTAGTTTCGTTAACATTTGGAACATGTCTAAAACAATTCAATCTGAAAATATGCAGTTTTCACTGTTTGTTTAGATTATTTTAATAGTAGTCTGTATTTAGGCAAGACTTTAAAAGACGAAGAGTTCCTGCTGTTATTGTAAATATAGAATTTGGAACAAACATTACCGTTATTCAGCTTATTTCAAAAAATTTTCAACAGGTGTGGCAGAAATCCTGAAATAAAAGTGTCAGCTCATATTTAGGCCGCTTCCTCTTCTCCTCCGCAGCACAAGCCCGTGAAATCGATACGAAGACCGCCAACGGTGTGCCGGGCACCAGAAACTGTTACACTATCGATACGCGAAAGTATTCCCTCATTCGGTAAACCAGCGTCCCGTGTCTGGCAGCGTATCGTCCCTCATTATCCCATAAGCGGATTAGCTTAACAAGATCACGCGCCGACAGCCATGATTAGAAATCACGCTTCAGAGGATTAATGCACATCCCATGCGTATTATCCGTGCAGTCGTGCTCGCCAAGCTTGCGCCGATAATATTCGATAACCTATAAAGCAATAGTCGCGGATAATTCGACGTCGCGATCCACCGTTTTCGAGTGGCTGCTAGAGCTAGAGCGACGTTGGATTCCGGTATTCTACTTAAGGGGGGAAAACACTGTATGAAATCGGAAAAATCGATCTGTTTATTTGCATCTTCCGAATGACATACGTCTCAAGAAAGGACTTTCCAAATTTTATGAAGAAATTCGTCAAATCGACGGAGATATAGTGCTTTCCGCGAAGCGGTGCCACTTCGAACGCGTTTCTCTCAGAACAACATCTTTCAGCCGCGTTGACAGTATCTAAAGAGAACTTAGAAGATTGACACGAGTAAAGCCATTTATTGTGCGAAGAACCCGTCTCTATTACACGACGTCCAGGTTTTTTTAATTAACGGGCTCCTTTATTTTTTTTCAACAGCATTTCTTTCTAAAATTTGAATTTTCTTTAGTGATTTTTCTGTACGTTCTGTAATGGACGTAGGCTCCTAGTTTCTAAATATTTTTGACTTTTCGAATTTAGATTAAACGTTCGGCTAAATCACTGTCAACGCTAGAGTAATGAATTAGTTTGAAAAAAATTGTTCACCCTTCAATATGTACATAGTAACTATACTATGCAATGCATTGATTTACTTGCGTTATTCGGTTGAAAGAAATCCTTAAAATACCCTTACTTTTCAGACCGTCACAGTGTTTTTCCCTCTTAATAAGAGCGGAAAACTGGAGGTGTAATTCGGCGGTAAATTGCGATATTGAACGGACTGTCGCGGGCGAGCGTCGCAGAACGAACAGGAATATTAATAACGTTCTGGTCGGTCCGATCGAATCGAAGGGAATTTTATTATCAACGTGGAACTTGAGCGTAGCTTTGATCGCGGCGGAATAGGGAATCACCGATGTTGTAATATTTGCCGATGTGAAATATCGCGGAAATTTGAGAAAGATCGAGCGCAATTAACGGGCCACGGTTATCACCGTTATCGACGTATTGCGAAATTACGCTCGACTCTATTATTAATTCGATGTTTGATTATTTGGAAACTGGTTAAGCGAGATTTCAATCATCCCCGCTATCTGTGCGCTTCTTTTGGGGTCGAGGGGTGGGTGTGGGTGTGAAGTTATCACGGCGAGCATTAAAATCGATCGGGGAGAGAAATTTTTAATCGCTTGCTCCCCTTCGGCGGAATTTAATATGCAACAGCTTTGTGCTGCGCGTGTGTTTGCATTTTTAAAGTTAGTGCGATTCAGTCGCGAATGGAATAGCACTGGAACAACGGGGTGGCGTGATGTAGAAGTAATCTGGCGTGGTAAACTAATTCCGCGAAATTTTCCATGCAGCCAGAAATCGTTGCCAAGTTCTTTTTCGAGATACTACGCTCTGTTGAATGAGCACGTAAATTTTCGAACGAATTTACTTTCGCGTGCAATTCTTCTCGTGACATGTTTAATTAAACATTCGTCGCATAATTGTATATTTTATGATCTAATAAAGTCGCTATTACTATAGTGGAATAAAAATTCGTCCAACTTCTACGTCCATATAAAAATTACAAGCAACCAGCACTCGAGTAACGTCTAGTCATCCAATTTTACCTTCGCTGATCTCATATGTGTGTACTAAAATAATAATAAAAATATTCCACCCTAGTATCAACCACCGCAATTGCCACAATTTCCACAACTGCCTCACACCCCTGAAAATCAAGAAATCTATCAAAATTCGACCACATCTAATCGATCACATCCCAAGCTATACTCCAGAGAGTTCCCCCCAGCCCCACGATAGATTTTCCTCCCGAATCCTCTAGCACAATGTCGCGAAATGAGTCTAGATCTCGCAGGCCATCAGGAGCTTGCAATTTTTATCCACAGACGCGCGTTTCCGCAGTGTCCACCCCACGGGTCGGCAATAAAGCCCGTAGACGCGATCCCCGGTGGCTGGTCCCGTGAAGAGGCATCATCAAGGTGCGTGCCGAGGCACTTACGCGCCAGTCGATGGAATCGCTGTTCCACAGCGAAACGAAGAGCGCCATGGGACACGCGCGACTTCTGTTCGCCCGCCTCTTCATTACGGGCGCATAACGTCCCGTTCATCCACGGACGCGTCGACAAATCACGCGTTCCGCTGTGCCTTCTACGCGTGTAGGTACTCCGGTTCCGGAATCCGGATGGTCCAGGTGCCCTCGTCACTGCGGCGTTTGTCTATCCCCAGGCTGCATTCGTCACTGTCTTCGTGTATCACGCGAACGTTTCGTTACTTAACTGGCGCCACTGGCCACCGCTCGCCGCGAAACTGAGCTCCACCACTGGCTTCTCCGTGGCTCTCTCCGAAGGTTTCAATGGAAATGGGGTGAATCGGCCTTATAGCTGGTCCGAGTGGTAGATTAGTAATTTGATGACGTCAGCGGAGGTTCCGTTTTTGTCGAAGGAATCTCGCATTCGGGCAATTGTTGAACCGGGATGGCCATTGTGTATTCTGCAAAGGTAATTTGATATCCACGCTCGTGCATGATACAATTTGAGAGTTTGCTGGTGTAGAGCTATACGCAGGTATTCGATAAATATTGTTATATTTGGTTTGATTGCCTGCGTAACATACAAGGAATATAATTGTGGGCCTCAGTTTCGGGGGTCTGCTTGAAGTCAGTTAGCTGAATATTGTGAAAAAATGAATAGTGACATTTGTTTATCACGATGCTCTGTATTCGCAGAAAGGAGGGATGTTATTTACACAGCTGTCCAATCACGTAATTAACCCTCTGCTACACGGGCCAATTCCTACCGGTCTATTGTTATTAATCGATCTATTGGCTCATCTGCTACGGATCAGCCATGCGATACGACGTTGATACGGTGACTGGTGATCTACATGTCCATCTGTTTGTCGCGCTTGATTTGAATCATTGTAAGCGCGATACCCTGGTGAAGTCGGGAACCGTGGCATAAGGGATGACAGTACGTGGAGCCGTTGATCAGAATAGCGGCTCGACAGCGATACAATAAAGAAGCTTCTCCTGTGCCAGTGTTAATTGCACAATTTTCCAAAGTACCTATCTAAAAATAATAAAGCGGCCAAGTTCCCCTGAATCCTTAACTCGCGATAGTTTCGCAAAATCCCCGTCCAGCTGGGAATTCTCGAAGTTGATTTGAAGACTGATCAAAAATGTACAAGCTCCCCCGAGGATGAGCGGCGCGGGCAAAGAAAGTTGGAGGACTGAGTTACATCTTATATCACTGTTTCTCGTATCGGCTACCAAGTTTTAAGCGTTTCCCTGCGCGAGGTAAAATTGTCTTGCACCAGCCACGCCCTGAGATACACGTGTTGATTCCATGGTAGCTATTTGCAGTACCTGCTGTGAGATTAATGTCGAGAGAGATTCATCTAGAAACATCTACTTTTTCACCCTACGCCACTAACGGCAGTAACTATAAATTTACTTCCACGAGTATCTACAAACACCTCTATCGATACCAAACGCAATTCTTTTCACCTCGGAATAACCCTGCTTTTTCAACTTGATCACAAATCAAGCCCTGCACACGTTCCCTCGAATAATTATCTATCATTATTTACGGGCTACCCCGACAGGGACCATTGATATTGAAGGAAACTTGAAAACTCATTTTCTCCCCACGCTTGAATTATTAAGTATGAATTATCTTAGTGTTACTGACTTATCCTGGCGACACTCGACTCATGGCACGTCAATTACAAGACGTAGCCTTCTTCTAATATAATAGAATTATCTTGCTTTAGTTACTGTTCGCAGTTTAACCCTTCTTTCGTCCACCCTGCAGACCCAGGCGTTCACTTGTTGAGAAGTTGCTAAAGCCTCGCCCGCGGTCGAAATTAGCTGGCAGTCAGCTTGCATCGCTCGTACCACCCCGCAAAGGAACTTCCGCTGCAGATGTCCGAGTGGAATGATATTTCACGGGAAACGGACCGACGCGGCTTCGCGTCTTTCAAACCCATAGCCATCTCTCTCACGATCGCGGGAACCCGTGATCCATGGATGAAGGAGCCCCGAATGCTAGGCACTTCCGCCCACCCCTTACAGCCGCGTCATCCACGTCGGGGCACATCTACTTGCTTTAATTGGGATCAGCTTGCCAGCCACTCGGCGCGAGACAAATGAAAGAGAGCGAAAAGGAGTGTCGCGAGGGCTCTGAGTGCACACCGGGCACGTAACAACTCGTTCTTCAATCCTCGCCGTCGCTTTATTTCCATCCCGCTCCCTGCGTGTCTGTCTGTTTGCTTTCCCGCCGTTCCCGACCCCGACCCCCGCGAACGATCGCTGCCCCTCACCCTCGGCGAAGTCCTCTCTCCTCGAAACGCATCTTCGTTAACGCTGCGACACGAAGCTGGCGAAGCCTACCCTTCGCGCGTTGGCCTTCAACGCTCCTGGAAGGGGCGCCGCGGGCCTTCGAGGCAACGCGCGAAAACGGTAAAAAGAGGCGGGAGTTCGAGTGAATTGAGCAAGCAAGTTCACGTTGGTTTTAATTTCTGGAGGATAGTTGTGTGATAATCCATGGCGTAATTGATTTCGAGAACATCTGCTTAAGGGGATGTTCCGGTCTAGAGCACATAAAAACCAGCGATCTTTAGGAATTAATTAAACGAAAACTTCCGCAGATAATTCAATGAGACTTTTCGCATTGTATTAACAATGTCTTAAACTGCAGAAATATATTTTGACTTCTGTAATTGATCATTGCAAGTGGCACTGGGGATTTGTTGACGTGGAGGCGTAAAAAAATGATTGAAAATGGAGGGGCTTGTGTTCTTCGAATTGCAAAAATCATTTTAAACGCGTATTCTTAAATGGTTGAATATTCGAGAAATGAAATTTAAAAAAGTCGATTTTTCGACATTTTTGGACCAGAACCATCCCTTAAGGCCTTAAGACTTCGAGAGGGGAAGAATTTTCATGTGGCGTAAGCAGTGCTTCTCTGTTAAAATGATTTTTATGGGATATCGTGTTATTCGGATGGATTAATAATGTCTAGTATAATATAAATTTTTGTTAAAGTAAGTAGAAAATTAGTCTTCGAGTGCTGGGTGTTAAATCGCTTGAAATTTCATGAAATTTCAATCACTTATAATATTACGATCCTATCAATAGAAAATGCGATTCTAAGAATTTAGAAATACTCCCAGTAGATTATAAGTTATTTTCTTTTTCGTTTGACTGAAACACGAATACTTGTGATACCATAACTGGCTAGTTGTAAAATTGCGGGAACGTTAAGATCTCCTCTCTAAAGTACAGGGCACAAATAACTGACAATTTCGAAAACTAAATGGGCCTTTCCATTACCAAGAACTCTCGCTGAAACGAGTCAAAAACGCTTTGTTAATTAAACAAGGTCCTGCTCTGTCTCGTTCGGTCCAATTTCCACCGCTGTATTTGCATATTCCGTGATGCAGAGAGGAATCCCTGGCACGGCGGTTGAGCTATAACGTGGATTTCTGGACGCTGCTGCCTCGTAAACTTTGTTTATTACGAGCAGAAATTAGAGCCGCGCCGAAATCTTTCGTTGGTCGAGCTGGTGGCGAGATAAGCAACGGAGGACGATTGCATTAGTGGCCAATTTATTCTTTCCACCCCGAAATATCCACCACTTCGAGTTTCTTAATAAATTATGCAGCGCCACAGAATTTTTCAAACCACCACGTCGTCATTACAAATAAAGCAACCAACATTTCAAATAATTTTTAATCGAACCAAGAAAATCCACCTCTAAATTGTGAATTCTACAGTTCCTTTCAACCAAGTTTGGCAAAGTTCTTTCAGTTTCCACTATCCCGTTACGACGACCACAACGAAGAAACCAGCCAGCAAATTCTTTTAATGAAAATGTCGACCTTCTTCGCAATGGGTCAAATCCTCGGAGACAAAGAAGCCTGCCCCGTGAATTTTCTATTCCCTGCATCAAACGTGCTCGAACAGTTCTAAGCAGCCACGTTACCCTGGGAAACAGCGGAATTATTCATTCGTTCTGAAAGGATCTCTCTTGCTCGCGAGCACGTTTGTTGCAAATTATTCTTTCGTGTCTGTAAAGGACACGGTGGATTTGAATTTTTCAGATACCGTGCAGTTGAAGCATCGTGACAAAAGGTTGTGTCTCGACAAACAGATAAGGGGAATCATACTTTTGGGGCTAAAAGCATAGCAAAATTTGGGAATTATTTTTTAAGAAGCTAGCGATTCGATTCATCTGGAATTTGGACCATGTTTTTATGCATCTTTGAAGAAGTTGCAGTTCTTTTTTTTAGTAATTTTTAAAAATAAATATAGGAGTTATACATGGCAGAATACCAGAACACCGATAAATTATATACTTATTTTTTTACATAAGAAAATTCCGCAAAATTTGAAAGCAAAAATTAACGGTTCTGACATTTCAGTTTCAAAACTCAACACTCTCCTCAATAAATTTTTTTGGTTTTATTCTGGTTGGCCAAATTGAAGCTACATATGTATAAAGTCAATATCAATATCAATATCAATATCAATATCAATATCAATATCAATATCAATATCAATTTTATTACAAATATCATGCACAGCAATGGCTGACGAATTTTGCGCTGCCTGTTTGCGGACCATGTACAACTCCTATATTTATTAGTAAAACTCAATAAAAAAAAAAAAAAATCTGTAGCTTCTTTAAAGACGCGTAAAAACATGATCCAAATTTCATACGAATCGAATCGCTAGTTTCTTAAAAACAAAAATTCAAAATTTTTGTATGTTTTTAGCCGAAAAAATAGGATTTTCCCTTAATTATTTCTACGGACCCAAATTTCCAGCTGCTTCTTCCCTCTCTTCGAGCTCGTAGCTATCGACGTTTGTTTTCGCCCGCACATATTTTCCAGGACGAAAGGTGTGGCGCTGACATTCTGGCCAAAATGTGGCATAGGTTTCTGAATAATTGTGGAAACTTCGGTCATTAGGTCTAGCAATTAGTTCCCTCGACCCAAGAACAGATTAATCTGAATCGTTACACGCACCATATCGTGCCCCTGCTCCACAATCGTCGCCGCCTCGCATACTTCTACAAGATGCCGCGGATGCAACGAATCAAAGAGTAAAATAGATGTTAACGTTCATAAAACACATTCACAACTTTCAAAGCTATCCTTCAATTTGCCCTCTTCAAAGCCAGCATTCCCAGGCGCAAACAGAAATGTTGCAAGGAAATGCACCTCAGAATGGCCCTTAATCCAACATTTAAAGGAAGAAATTATTGCTCCACGAAATAAAGACGCCCTGCAGGAAAGAAATCGTTTTGCAACGCACGCGTACGGCTTCTTCTCTCGACGAATCAAAAATCCATGAAAAGGCAGTTCGCGGTAACGTTTGCAACTTGTGCCTTTTCGCCGCAATCACGCGAAAGTTTCTTGCGATGAAAGAAGCATGGAAGTCCGTGGCTCGTCTGAAAGGGCTTGTATTTTTGAAAAGAGCGCTCTGCGGCTTCCACTTGTTGAAGCTCCTTCCCCTGTCATTTAGCCCGTTTCGCTTCCTTTAATTCCCTTTTCGCGAGATTCGCTTTCCATGCGATTTCAGGGAGGTTTGTTCAAACTCCATCTCGCGAAAATGTAAGATTTAACCCACTGTGTGCTGGCCTGGTAGGATGCCGCGGGACAATGTGACATTGTCTTCCTTCGTTTCCCTTTTCGATCTCCACCGTTTCCGGCCCCTCCTCCGCCGACTTTTACTCCCCAGACAAGGTAACGACTCGGTGAATCCCGAGCGAGTCGCGGGTTCTTCAATAAGAACCGCGCAAAGTTCTCCGCGGGATTTAACAACCGCTCAACGCAGCCTGAGAGTCGACGAACCTGCCTTGACTTTCCGCCTACGCTGCTGGGACTTCATGATTCATGAGACGGTTCCCTTAGTGATGCGGAATTAGGGATCTCTGGGTTACGTTTTAAGCCCTCTGATGATCGAAATTTAACGAGTTCCGAAGCGCTAAAGAACTCCTTACCTTCGGCGCAGTGTCGGGTGAAGGAAATGTGTCCCGGAAAAATGAACACAGTGGTACGAGATTGAACTGCGGGGGATGGTTGAAGAGGATTTGGGTTTAAATTGGGTTAAATTTAAAAAAAGATTACAGATATCTTAATCGTAGTGTAATCAGCGAACTTAAGGGGTGCCACAATTTCTTTCTATTAAATAATGAACTCTATAGAAAATCTGATTAATGGCATTTATTATACATTTCTTGGAGATTAAAAAAATTTGTTTATTTTTTTCAACAAAATGGCGGCGCTAGAGGCCGGTGCACTGTGGATATTTCGAAATAAACATTTTTATGGAAATGTCTAGTGTTTGAAGGAAAAGTTGATTTTTAACTAGAAAATTCGTATATCTGTAAATTTGCAAAATCCGCGTGTAGTTTTTGCCTTTCTCGCCACTTTCACCGCGCCAGCAACTGTTTTGCTGTCTATAATATTGTCGGTTTTTCCAAAGTGATCCCTTCGATTACCAAAATTACCCTCCACCGCGCATTCGCGCGCGCGCGTGAGCTTAATTTAACAGGCTATCGCCTTCCTTCTCCTGGCCCTGGCGGTGCCTGAAAATTAACGGGACGACGAAAAGAAAGAGCGCAAACGAACCGGCGGTAATCAAGGTGACGCATAGTCGCCCGGGTGTCTCTCAATAAGCAAAAGATTTATTTCCAACGGTCGCGCAGAAATGTTTAATTCATCCCATCGGTAATTTAGCAAATGCCCGCCACCGTCTCGCGTTCCTGCTAAACCCCCCCCCCTGCCCTTTGCATTTCCATAATTATTTCGGTGTTCCGCGAGGCTGCTTTATAAATCGATTACGGCCGATAGAATGTAAATCGACGAATAAGCCTCGGAATCCCGGCGATCGTTTCTCGTTACCCCCGTCCCGGCCATTCTTCCCCATTCTTCCCCATTCTTCCATTCACCCTTTGTGCCCCGTTTCTGCTCGCGATTCGTACGTTATCTTAGGAGGTCTGCCAGTTAACGCTGCAGCCCACGACAAGGACTCCTCGTTCACGACGTGCTCCGTTGCTCGAATGGATTCCGCCGGTATATTGGGGCACATAGAAATCCTCGTCCGGCCCCTCCCGCCCGCGCCGGCACCCGCCGAGCACGCCCGTTTCCCTCGCGCTTCAAAGGGGAGAGACAGCGAGGGAGACGGGGTGATCTTTGATGTCTTCTTGCGCCAGAATCCGACGAGATTTTCACGACGTATTAAAGCTAACGATGCTGCTTTGCATGCACGAGTCACTCGCGCTCGGGTATCGCGACCTGCCAGAGACTTCAAACGTGAACCCCGCGTTCAAGGGGGCACCAATCTCTGAGCGCTAAGGGGGCGTTGTTTATTAGGTATGATCTCTATTGTGGTTCAATTAAAAACAACTGTTTCGATATAATCTTCAAAATTGCCAGGAGCTTCTCCATTTCGTCTCTACCCCCTACCGCGCCAATTCAAAATGACGAAGCAATTTCCGCGCCAGCATTCTGTAAATATCGTTAACCAGAAAGACAACTATTCCACGGATAAAAAATCCACGATTTCAGAGGGTTATCGTCGCCCTCGTCCCAGAATATTCCTCGTACACAACGGGGTTGGAAGGGTGGGGAAAATTAAATACCTAAATACTTACTACCGTAACGCCAGCCCCGTGCGCTCGACGAGCTTAATAGTATTCGAGGCAACGCTTAAAATGTCCCCCTGGTTAGCACACCGGCGATCTTCTTTACCTAATTCGCCCACGCACGGTGTCGAATTCCCAACGGGTAGGAGCGTCCCGCGCGACGCTCGCTTCCGGCTTCCGACGATTATCGTCGGGATTGTTGCCCTTCCATTAACGCGCGAGGAATTTGAACGCGATTCTCCTTGCGTCGTCGTCGGGCTAAACCCAGGATCCCGTCGCCTTAACTTTTCGTGTATTTTTCCCAAAGCCCGGTTTCCCCGGTTTCCCCGGTTTCTCGCCTAAATTTTCCGCGAGCCAGATCGATCACCCGCCATCCAGATTGCTTCGATCCCGCGGGGCTTAATGAATTTTAATATCCGAATTACCCCCGAAATCAGAATTTATTGCTCCATCACGCAGATAAACAGCGTGGATTTATTAGCGACACCTCACCGATTTCGTCGCCACCCCTCTCTCGGCCTTTTTTCCCCTTCCTTCGTTCTTTTTTTCCACCCGCTCCCGCGCCGTTGTTCCTGGCCCTGGTGAAATTGCTCGGATCCGAAACAGTCGCGATTTATCGTCGCATCGAAAGTGACGGGGATCCGAATTTTTCATCCAGCGGGACGCCATCCGGTTTCGTAATATCCGCCGGATACGGGCGATTTAGGGACGCTTCGTCCTAATTGGACTTCAATGACGCTGGCTTCAATGCTTGCTCGTCGATGTCGTTTGTAACGCTCGGTTCTCGGGAGGGAAGCGTTCGAGGAAGGTTCGGGCGAAGGGTTGATATTTTGAAGGGGTTGGGAGATTTTTGTAAGCTGCGAATGTTGAATGATTATGTGCTCTGAGGAGTGAAATGTTTTGGGCTATTTTAACTTCGTAGCTTATAATTTTTGGCAAACGTGGGCTTCCGTGCATCGAGGTTGGTGGAGAATTATAAATTCTGGGGAACGATGAAATTGTCAGCGGAACATTTGGCAGTAAAAGAGTCGATACTAAAAATCGCCCTACAATTCCGTAAAAGCTCCAACTATTTGATCATTCTTTTTATTATTATATTTTCGACGTGTTACCATTTTCTATCCTATAACGAATAAATGTTGCCTCTAGATGCAAGATACATACCGTTCAATTTTATTAGTTACATTCTTTGTGCCACTGATGTCCGTCCGAAAAATGTCGATGAAACTGTAAAAGTCCAAGGGGCAACAATTCGCGTGGAGAGCGAACTGAACGCCGAGAATTCAGAAATGTTCGCTTTAAAGTATCAAAGCGATTTGAAGAATACCTGGCATTTCACGAGCGATGTACATTTAAATTTTGAACTCGGTTATCTGTGCCATCGACTCATTGGCAACTACCGCTGCTCACTGTCAATTACGAAACTCATTTGATCCTTTTATTCCAAATTTCGCATTCATCGATTTCTACATACTTGATTATCATTTACCATACCAATTTACTTAATATCTTCCCCACTTAAACACTGCAAAAATATTGCTTTAGAACTGATTTCGAATAACGAAACTTCCGCTGCAATTTCTAAGCCTCATTGGGAAAGTTTTCATTTTTAAAAACATGATTCCAAGCGAGTGGCCTTATTCTCCTTCGAGGGGGGTTCAAGGAATGCCGCAGCAGAGGAGGAAAGGAAATTAATTCGACCCTCAGGAGGAACTCGAAGCCATCGCAGGATCTCGAAAAGACACCGCTGTTAACACCTTCCAAAACTCAACGTCGACGTCCTCCAAGGAACACCGGTGAAGTCTGAAATCCTCCTTAAAACTTAAAAACTTTCTCTGCTGTTTCCCTGATCGGAGGGAAGAATCCCGTGGAAACACTGGAGCGAGGTG
This sequence comes from Andrena marginata, assembly GCA_963932335.1. Taxonomy (NCBI): domain Eukaryota; kingdom Metazoa; phylum Arthropoda; class Insecta; order Hymenoptera; family Andrenidae; genus Andrena; species Andrena marginata. Next base: position 6,980,499 of record OZ010661.1, read on the forward strand.
AATTTTTCATTGGCCGAGAACGTCTCGCCGTTAGGATCGCAGGTTAATGAATTTATCGCCGCCCTCCATGACCGTTATCCAAGCCCCGACATAACCCTACTCAAAATATATCGGCCATCGATGTATCAGATTACGGACGTTCGGATGCAGTAATTACCAATTAACGTACGTGCCGATACATTTTCGCTAAATAGTCGCGCAGTAATCCTGTGGATCACGATCGACTCGAGCGCTCTTCGAATCCCACCCTCTCGTGAACAAGATCTAGGGGAATGGGTACAAGTATGCCGAATACACATTCAACCCCCTCCATTTCCTATCGTTCATCAACGAATATCGCACCATGAAATTTTCATTCATGAATTTTTAGAAACATGTTGCTCTAATCGTGTTAGCTGTCTAGATTCATCTGCCTTGAAGATATAAATCTGAGCTAGTAGGATAGATGCGATATAATTTTAATATTAAATAATGGGGTTGAGTAGAGAGCGGGATATTAAATACCAAATGCAATCTAGTGCCTATTTTTAATCTTCAAGATTAAAAAGGTAGCCTTCAAAAGAATATCGACGAGCCACTTGCTTCAGGCTCTACAAAGGTCGTATTCAATAGCGCGCACAATCGGAGTTGCAATTTTAACAAAAATTAATTAAGTGTCGAACCCGTATAAAATATAAAAGACCGTATGAAAACTTATCCAGTGCAGCGGAAGCTGAATGACGGGGAATGAAAGAGGGAGCGGTGACGCGTGAAATGAAATAAGCGAGTCGCAGGTATATATAGATAAGGTGTTCTAACAGAGAGAAGGGTGGCGTGGAGCAGCGAGGAAAATGTGCAGAGTGTCACTTTGGAGTGGGAAGCAAGGAGATGCTCGATACATCGTTCGAAAAGTTCTATTCTACCTTGTTAATGAAACGCGGAGGTAGGATAAGATGTTGAGGGATCGGGATCTACGAGGGTTCCAACCGGGGGATTTCTATGTGTGTACATACCGAGTGAAAGCTGGCAAATGATCGCTTTCCTCTCTGAAGGAGCAGGAAATATTCACTCGAGCTACGTAACCCTATTATGGTAGGATGTGATGCTTTGTCAGTTGTCGCTCTTTGTTCGTGGATTTTGATCGCAGCCTCGAAGGGTCGTAGAATACGGGGGGGAATCGGTTCTGGACCTTGAAAATATTTTCGAGGATAACTGGCAACTGTGCTCGAATCACTATAGGAATAAATCGAGCAACGCGAATGATTAAACATATTAATTAGCTCGGCATATCGGTTGTTCAATTTCATAGATGCACTAAGGAACTGAAAACTGAATCCATTTGAAATTCACATTCAACGTTACGATTTTATAATTTTTGTGAAAATTTTGGTACTCCTAAACTGAGCAATTTAAAATTGCCATAACAGATTCGTAGGTGCGTCAATAAAAATCCTTAATTGATCAACCATCGGAATTTCGTGTCAAGGAATTTTAGATCTTGCGGTAATCTAACCGAATCGAAAATTGCCGATGCCTCAGAGATTGATAACTAAGCTAAAATCAAATGCGCAGCATTAGCGTGTAATGGACGGGAGCCACGATGCATTTGCGATTTTGCAGAATCACTGGGCCGGCAATGCCAGGGAAATTTATTCGCCATCGTGCAGCCGAGTCCATCGATAATTTCCATTGCGCTTAAGAACAGGGATTACCGGTAATTATCAATAATTTCGCCAGCAATGAGGTCGCAGGTTTCAGCCATTTTTCCTCGTTTTATATTTTACACCAGCTCGCGAGCCAACTTCATTAAGAAGTCTCGTAAGAAACTCTCCTTCCGTGAACCGCCTGAGAACGCGTCGCTCTTGAAAAGACCTCTGGCGAACAGGGCTTCCTATCTACACGCTGGCACATCTCGAATCTTTTAATTACTCCGTCTCTGAAACGATGCTTGATACGTCCTAACAAGATCCCCACCGAAAGACATGCCCGTTTCGGCTGCCTTTTCGTTTATTCATGGGAAACCACGGATAACTTTTCCCGATCCCCTCTCAACGTTTCCAGAATTCTGGCATTCCGATATGTGAATTCTGCAATCTTGACAGATTGATTCCTCTGCTTAAAGATTTTTGAAAGTGGAAACTAAAAACCTAAGTAGTATTCGCGCTTACACTTTCAACTGTCGTTTTTGTGCGGTTCCCTTTGAATTTTTTGCCTAACACGGCAGGCATTTTGTAGCACGGTAGATTTTATTAAAAAGAATCTGTCGATTGCTTGGGTAGGTCAGTTGTGAGAGCAAGTATCCTTGTTCAACAATCCAGCTTTTTTCCTTTACCGTTCCTTTTCCTGGAGAAACTCTGTCCAGCTTGCCAAACTGTTGGTGGTGACACACGGAGGATTAAAAGATTCTGAATTGCTTAGACACCCGGATGAATCGCGCAAGAATATTTTGGAACGTCGTCGAGAACTCGTGCCACCTTTAGTCAGAAAAGGCGGAAATATTCGAGAGAGAAACATTTACAAAGATTGTATACGAATGTGCGTATAATTTCTGCGTGAACTAACGAGGATGGTCTGGATCGTGGAAATAGAAAAATATGGCGGCAGAGGGAAAGAGCTCGCGTTAATGCCCGACGGAAGCGCCACTTCTTTCAGCTGCAAAGCAGCTCGTTTGCGAAAAGTTCTCACGGATCTGTTTCAGCGAACTTTTAAACGTGACGCTCGTCCTCGGGGGAGAAACAGAGACAGTTGCACGTCCGTCACGCGCATTGCTCGCTTGAAAATCTCACCGAATCTCGAACAAAAAACCTACGATTATTCTACGAACGAAACAGAAGGACGCTTGGCGATACCTTTAAATCAGCTGACCCCTGTTTTAACAATCCCTCGAAACACCTGTCGTATCACCGTTCGAGGCACGACCGTTTCCAGTCGTTTTGAAATGACGCGAAAGTTGGGCCAGGAAATTTTCTAAGTCCCGGAACCAGAGGAGAAGTCAGAAAAGTCTGAAAGTTACGTTGGCTCTTCGAGCAGCAATGCAGATCTGATTTTAATGCAACTTTATTATTTTTATCATCTTGACTCCAAAGAAGCCCGAA